>OX381605.1:30235235-31639957 GCA_947459985.1 Diloba caeruleocephala | reverse complement strand
GACCAAATCGAACAATGTAGTTAGGCATTGAAGTTTTATATTGCCTTACTTTACAATACTGAGCTTAATCAACAACGTGATGACAGCAATTTATGTAACGTGTCATACCTTTTTTATTTTTTAAGTGGCCCCCATGAAGACCGCGGTCCACACCCAGTTACATGCTGCTGTGTGCGCAGCACAAAACACAGCGGGACTTGGGGAGGATCCCTCACAATCCTTCCCGAGAAGTGCCTGGTTTTAGCCGCTAAAGCTAGGATACCTCTTCGCTCTTCCCCGGAGCGGTGGAAGTTCATGACGACTTTACACTGGGAACAAAGAAAAAAAAGACTATCGAGCCCTTTTTTTATTTTTATTGGTGCCCAGTGGAAATTCTTCATGAACTTCCTTCGCCCCGGGGAAGGGTGAAGGGGTATGCTGGACTCCTACCGGCTAAAACCACTGGAGCGGTCATCTTCCGCACCTAAGGGAGGCTCCAGGTCCTCGTATGATCATACTAGAGCCGCCCACTGCCCGTGCCACGCCTATAGGCACATCCCTGAGAGGGTGACTGTAAAGCGGTCACCCCCCTGGAGAAGACTATCGAGCCTATACATTCATCGTTCGTTCGTTTACTTTCTCAGAACAAATCTTATCAAAAATTATACATAGCTCCATACCCATACTTCACTGTACTCATAAGAAAGTCGGTATCTTTCATGTATTTACCCGAAGGCATGTGGTGAGGGACTGATAAGAAATTCTGACGACGCGAGGAAGAGGCTTGCCCGATACTAGCTTATTAATCCTAATTATAATCACGCGAAGGTAATATACACGGGTACTTGGTTGCGCTTCGATGGTGAAATGCGCTGTTGTGTGAAGTTGTGTTGATTAAAATTTGATGCGTGTCAACGTTGTAACAAGGTCATCTTTATTTAAGAGCTGTTACGCGATGAGTCTTGCCTTCATCTTTGATGTGTTCGATATACATTTTATAAAAACCTATGACGGGAAGAGCTACTCAGCTCTTCCCGCCTGTCCATAACAATTGTAATGCTACCCAGGCCTTTTTTTATTGGTGTCCAGCGGTAGTTCTACATATGTAGGTAGCGTTTTTTATATGTATATTCCGTTTTACTGCATGATTAATGGTTAGATGCTATAATAACATCAGTATTCATCTTATTGATATACATTATATTATACAAGCCAGTAAGCGGAGACATGATGATTATGGCAAAACCCCCAATGAGCACACAACACACCGTTATCGGTCGTTGTGGTGATCTTTGAGGGAGGCCTGTGTCCAGCAGTGGACTTAATTCGGCCGAAATGATATAAACTGTTTGAGTCAGCTAGTAAGTAAGAATTATATAGTACCTATAGACAGTTGACATATTTAGGGTATATATATATTGGATTTCATAGGTATTTCTAAGCTAAGTATCAACCTTAAAATATCAACTATCTGCTAGTGAAAATTCCGTTAAAATCGGCCAAGCCGTTTCAGAGATTAGCTGGAACTAAAAGAGAGATGACAGAGACAAAAAAACATAGTTTCTATAATAAGTGCCGTATATACTTTCGTACGCCTTTAGTGAAAAGCTGCTATATTGAAATTACAAACAGAAACTTTAATTGTATTAAATTTAGAAATTATTATGTTCAGGTATATATCCAAAATAATATAACAAGACAATTTTAAACGGATTAAATCGCGTGTATTATTGATTTTTGTTTTTCCTGACGTTTCGAACACTTTGCAGGGTTCGTGGTCGCAGGATGACTGAAACGTCAGGAAAAACAAAAATCAATAATACACGCGATTTAATCCGTTTAAAATTGTTTTATTATAATGTGTAATAATCGCGAAAACCTAAGACAATACTATAATATAACAAGTATCCGTGATTTTGCTGGCCCCAACAGAATTCCTTGGGGCATAGCTCAGTACGCTATTAAGAAATTCTCAAATCAAGAAATTAAATTTTCCGAAAAGTAGCGACCGGCTCTCGAGTAATTAATTTCGTCGGAGAACATCGGACGTATTAAGCCGCGTTGTGTTTTATGTACCCTTGTAAGATATGTTTTAAGGACTGTGTTATTGATGGTATTTTTCCTTCTCTCGCTGTATTGGCAGGATGGGTAGAGGTATAAGCACAATTTCCGGGAAAGGATGATGTGTATTGCCTCTCCTGCGTACTTTTTTTTTGTTAAAAAAAAGTTGCCCCACACTAGGATTTCTCCTGCGTCGTGGGTGCGTTTACAGACATGAATTCCACACACAATACACCCAGATCAAAGTCAAAGTCAAGTCAAAGTCAAAGTTTTTTATTTCAAAGAAACCAAATATTGGCACTAATAAAACGTCAGAATTTATGTTGCACGGTTCCAAATAGTTGATCTCATGGAGAAGAGCCGGCAAGAAACTCCATGGATACTCTTTTAAAATAGTTGGGGATTACAATGTTAATTGTATAGGTACACATGATTGTAAAACATATACAGAGAAAAATGTAGGTTAATGTGTAAAGATGAAACATACCACAATAAAATTACAATAATGAATTTGCCGTGGCAGGTAACGGCTGACCAGTCTCAACAGACGGCACCCGTTCACGAGCATGACGCATGCATCAGCATCGCTTAGCTCAACCATATTGAAGGGAACCGAACGACCCGATACACAACGCCACCGTTAGCAAGACATTTTAGTGAGCATGAAAGACCAATACAGCCAGGCAAAAGACACCAGAAACTGATTATCATTATCATAACGGATAAAGAACGTTGACTACTGATCAAGGTCTCTCCCATAGATTTTCACAATGAGCGGTTCCATCCCACCCGCATCCAACGTCTCCTGGCGACCTTCACCGGGTCGTCTGTCCATCTCGTTGGAGGTCGTCCCTCGCTGCGTTTTCGAGTGCGCCTTTTTACCCCAACGGCCATCAGTTCTACAAGCAATGTGCCCCGCCCATTGCCACTTCAGCTTACTAATCCTTTCAGCTATGTCGACAACTTTAGTACTTCTACGGATCTCCAAAACAAAATGATAGTTAGTTCTAATCTCACTAGAAATACATTTGATTTAGAATGAGGGGAAATTATTATAGGTCAACTCATTTTTTTTTTTTCCATTTCGGACGAATGAAATCCACTGCTAGACACAGGCCTCCACCAAAGATCACCACAACGGCCGATATGGTGTGTTGTGTGCTCATTGGTGGGTCTTACCATAATCGCCACGCTTGACAGACGGGTTGGCGATCACAGTTGGGTTGTTAATGTACTCGAAGGGCGCTTCTGCCCATCCTCCGGCTGATCCCATAGTTGCCTTTTATGACACCCACGGAATGAGATGGGGTGGTGGTATTCTTAGTCGGCACCACATGACATATCTATATTATTCACAATAAATCTAATTATTTTGCCTAAACAATTTTCGAATAATTGTTAATTATTTTAGTTTGCAGACTAATCAGTCAAATCAACTTTAATTTAGCAAGAATACAATGTGTTCTTTGGATAAGTCTAACCAACTTTGAAGTGCAGTGCACATTTATATGATATCTAATAATTTGTGTAATATCTAATTCAATATTGTAACCTCAAGTATTTTAAAAGAGTATCATGGAGTTTCTTGCCGGTTCTTCTCCATAGGATCAACTAATTGGAACCGAGCAACTTAAATTCTGACGTTTCATAAGTGCTAGTAATTGGTTTATTTGAAATAAAAATGAATTGGCTTTGACTTTATGGCTTAGAGCGGTTTCAATTCGTCCAGTGATACCGTTAGAAATTTCGTTGACACCAAGGTTAAGAGCTCGAATATTGGGAATATTATGTTTCTACCTAGGTACTAGTAATATACGTGGGCGTATAAAAATGTTAATACTCATATTTTACAAGACTTGCTTCCGAAGTGCTTACGTACTAGAGACAGGGGTGTGTTAATGAAAAAGCAATCGAGTAATCGACAACACTGTGTAATCGTGTCTTCGATTTAAGATTTTTCGTTGAATAACATCGCGCAAGCTTCGACATGGCGAATGAAATGGAAAAGCTCGTCCGTCAACAATTGCAATCGACCGCCAATCGAGCAACTCCGATTGTTATTCGATTAAAATCGAATAATTTGATTATACCAATACCGCTAATACGCACCATAAAGGTAGCAACTATAACCAGTAACTATACCGAGTTCCACTGACCTTTGAAAGACGCCATGTTGTGTGTGTGCGACCGTGTGTTCAGTTCTCATCTATCAGTTCACTCGCAGTCAGTTGCGTTTACCTGTGAAAGGAAAACGTTAAAGTTAAGCTACATAGGTAAAGAAGAAAAAAAATGGATGCACCAGATTATATCGATTTGTATTTTTTATAAATAATAAAAAAAAATATATATATATATTTTCGTCTGCAAAGGACAACCTTACACTTTCCTATTACATCAGGTATACTCGAAAAGTCCCGGGAACCAACTAACTAAAGGCAGCCGAATCCCGACATGTCCTCTCAACCACGTATGCATTATAAAAGTACACAAATTTACAAGTTCATTATACGGAAACGATATGTGTATAATTCCAGTAACCCTACAAAAACATCTAAGGTAATAGGTACCTACTTTGTCCATCATAGTAAAACATTTATATTTATTACAAACGTACCTAGACTAAAAGACATACCAGAAGTAGCGACCTCCAGCTAATTGCTAAGAACATCCCGAGCACAAATAATCCAATCCATGCAGGTACTTACAGTTACATCACATATTCCTGTGTCACATAAATGACATATTTAATACATATGCTTTTTTTATTTTTTATTGAGGTTGCTGCATTCCATTCGCACTGTCCTCCGTACTAGTAGAAACTGTATTACGGTAGGACTATGCCCCACAATAGGATTTCTCCTCTGTCGTGGGTGCGTTTACAGACATGAATTCCACATACATGTTTACAAGTATGGTTAAGCAATCTTCTGTCTCCGCTCATGCGTTGTTGGACTGATTGGACTCTTGCCATCATCTGCAAACTGTGTCTATATGACAGCATATATCTGCCAGACCCTCTGGGTGTAGTCAGTGACAGGTGCATATACATGAGAGTTGCAACGAACATTTGGCAGTTACTTAGTCTGCATAGGCCGACTATGCAGACTTTTTAGTATTTAGCCGAATACCGAATATTAGATTTGACGATTCGATTTCGATTCGGCTGAATATCGAATACCTATTTAATTTTGTCTAAATAAGTTTTAAAGCCGGTCCTGGCTGGATGGCTGGATCGGTCCCTGATTACAAAAGGGTACTGTTTGACAGAAGACAATGGCTATGTTTGATATCACTAAAAATACCATGATAGCCAGACGAATTTTTTGAAGCAAAACCGTCACGGTTAATAATTCGGAAGACCCCTTTAAAGAAGAAAAGCTTAACGAAGAGAAGGTATTTAACAAAATACAAACTCCAATATTTTCTCTTAGATAACTACTCTCCCGCTAGACCGCTATTTTATTTACTTATATTAAAAATTTAACTTGAAACAATGTTCATTAAACATTTGACTGAAAGCGGGGAAACAGGTGCCGCCAAATTAAGGCATTCATCTTAATATGAAACAACAACGAAATATTTGTCTTGCATTTGGCTTCTTTAGAATATTTTAATGTTATAAATATTTAAGCATTTGTATTTGTTGAAAATAATGCAAGCTACATAACAATATTATATGAGACACCATAGCCCCACAGACACCACACTGATAATCACCAGTAATCACAGTATAAGTATAACTTGAATATATTTGATTATTTTGGTAGTAGATCTTTGAGCTAGATTAGGTATTTACTTTGAGGCAAATTTTGACTTTTGCCAACTCTATCTTATATCTTTAAATGAGCAATTCTTGTATATATATAATTGGAATCTCGGAATCGGCTCCAACGATTTTCATAAAATTTAGTATATAGGGGGTTTCGGGGGCGATAAATCGATCTAGCTAGGAATCATTTTTAGAAAATGTCATTTTATAGGCGTTTGAGTAGTCTCAACTGAAAAATATGACTCTTCCTGACATCTATTGGCGAATAATAATACTATTTTTTGTGAGCAACTAATTGCTTTAACGACACAACAGCAGATGGCGTTGTTAAGTAACACGAAAATACCGAGCAAAGCTCGGTCATCCAGGTACTGAAGCTTTAAGCGAGGAAGTCTTTATTCGTAATGGGGAGCAGTAGTACCCTACAGTACTTTAACCGGGGTAATTATGTGGGATGTAAACGATAGAGATAGATATGTAAAATAACGGATGTAATAATTCTATTTTCATATATATTGCTCACACGTCTGTTCTTTTCAGGTGATAACATATTAATACAAATAAAATCGATGAAATAACCGACATTCTTGCGACATCGATGAGCCGTTAAATTAAAATTGGAATTGGACATTCTTGCGAATCTCAAACTTATATCAAACTATTTTGAAAACTAGCTTCGAATTTCAAATTTGATATACTTTTTTATAAGAGGTATTACACAGTTCCGAGGAAGTTTGTAAAATAAACTTGTTCTACCGGAGTTTTGAATGTTGAGTGTACTTTTAACTAAATCTAATTTGTTAATTTTTATTGAACCGGTGTAAGTACTAGTCATCACATCACGTAGGTGCTTCCTCCACCTCGGGGAAGGGCGAAGGGGCATACCGATCTCCTACTGGCTACCGAGTACCTTCGGACACATCCCGGAGGGTATGGGGGAGGGACGAGAAGCGACTGAAAGGTTTCCTACCAAGTTTTTGGAAACATTATGAAATATATTATTTCTCAAATTCCTTAGAATGTAATAACGGCGAGATGACTCGGCAACAAAACGTTTTGTCACTCAATTTGTTTTTAATCATCATCATATCAGCTAAAGTTCGTCCACTGCTGAACAAAGGCCTCCCCATAGTTTAACACAACTAATTGCGTCGTCGTTGTTGTTAATGTTGTTAATTAATTAACCGCACAACCACCTGAAAACAAAGTCTAAACCTCACCAAGTTGCTGAAGTTTATAAACTGCGTTATAACTCATGGAGTGACGCAAAACGAGCCACATATTTTTTTAAACGTTGCCCCACACTAGGATTTCTCCTGTGTCGTGGGTGCGTTTACAAACATGAATTCCACATACAATACACCCAGACCCGGAACAACTACCTGCAGATCATACAAATATTTGTTCCGTGCGGGAATCGAACCCACGACCCGGAGCGCAGCAGTCGACTGTATCAACCATTGCACCAACCGTTGTGTCTACACGGCTGCCAGCAATTGACACGCGAGAGGATAAATTTAACACAAAATAAACATCAGAAAAAGTGCATAGTGACAGCGGAGAAATGCTCAGAGAGCATAGCAGACAGCTTTCTGACTCATTCCCCCCGAAGGGGCTGCGGGTAGTTATGTCTCATGTACAGTTTAGATAAATCGCTCAACAGCTTGGCAACACGTCTGATGGAAGTGTGTTCTCATACACACTAACGCAAACGCGTATAGTGTGCACCCACACGTTACCCTGGGCCAGAACCATAGAGTATGTATGTATACAATATTTCTGGTTTATTTTAGGAATATTTAATTAACCAAGACACAGCAATCATCATCATCGTTATCAACACAGGACGTCCATTGCTGAACAAAGGTCAAGGTAACCTGTCGTTGTGGAAATCTAAGGGGGAGGCCTTTGTTCAGCAGTGGTCGTCCTTTGGCTTTTATGATGATGATGATAATGAAATAATGATGATAATGAAGTAATCGCCTAGACATAGCTCAATTTAGCGTCGTTAGTAACACCCCGATTCAGAGTAGACTCAGTTACATATCCAGCTTAGGTTTCCGATTTCTTTCCTCCTTCTTTCTTTCTTCTGTTTGGTTAGTCACCAACAGTGTGTCAGAGTCGTTCTATCCACCCGTTTGCCTCCGACTAGACTTAACGACTGCCTCCGACTAGACTTAACGACTGCCATCTCAAAACAACAACCAGGTTCAATGATTTACGTCCCTCCGAAGCACGGAGACGCTCAGTTCAAATACCAGTATGTGGTCACTCATCCATAAACTGACCGCGCTAAGCATGGCTTAACCTTGAGGATCGTTAACCGATCAGTAAGGCTATAAGCGCCGCCTGCTTCCTGACATCTACTACAAAAAATACTCAGGCAGGCAGATGCTGCCAGTTTGATTTGACATCGCTAAAATATCTCTCAAAATTAAATTTCAATTTCATAATTAGAATGAATAATATTACTCGATTCTTCAGAAGTGACCCGCCGTCCCGCGTCCTTTTGTTAAGTTCACCGCCGTCAAATGTGATTACACGATGAAATGAAATGTTCAGAAAACATTGTATACTTTCTAATTAAAATGATTAAACGTTTGATAGTTCAAAAGTAAAAGTCAGGTTACTTTTAAACGCATCAACAAAGTCCTTATTTGACAATGAATCTGCTGAGTTAATATGGAATGGTTGAATATTGAAATCGTATAAACCTAATGTAGAGTCCTCGAGTGGAGACTGAAAATGGACGAAACTTTTTTTTTTTTTACTAATGCCTGTGGAATTTTATCGTGGACTTCGTCCGCCGCGGGGAAGGGTGAAGGGGCATGCCGGGCTCCTACCGGCTAAAACCACTAGGGCGGTCATCTCCTGTCTCAGTCAGAGAATTAAAACTCAAGTAGACTTTGAGTCGAGATTGCGTTACTCAAAAAAATGAACCCCACGTAATTGCTCAAGCATTTATATTCAAATGATGCAATCAAAAAACCAAAGCACATGGCCCATCGCATTAGCAAGCTGAAGTGGCAATAGGCTGGCCATATCAGGCCTAGAATTAATGGCCGTTGGGGAAAATGAGTTCTTGAATAGAGACCGCGGCTCGGTAAACGTAGTGTCGGGTGCCCTCAGGCTCGGTGGAGTGATGATCTTCGCATGACCAGCAGTGGACTGCTATGAGATGTTGATGATGGTGCAATCTCGACTCAAGTGTTGCTTGAGCTTTGATTCTCGATCTGTAATATAGTCCGTAGTGTGGGTCGCCCACAATCCAGTTGGAGCGACCGTGACGCCTTGAAGAAAGCTGCCGGGACATTGGATGGGAAAGGTGGAGGCCAGAGTGCTGTGGCGCAGCTTGGGAGAGACCTAGATCCAGCAGTGGACTGCAATAGGCTGAGTTAGTAGATTTACTGTTAGCTGTCGAGTTTATATCTCCGTTTAATTTGCTACCCAAATTATCATAACGGCTCGTAAGAGACCACTGCACAACATGGCCACCACCTGTGAATTTACCAGGACAGAAAGCTTTCCCACTAAAGCCTTGAAGCGGCAACGCCTCATCAGTAGATATCTGATATTCGTGAGTGTAGTTGCCACTTATCATCAGGCAGCCTGTAGTGCGTTGCCATGCCTGTCGCATAAAAAAGAACTGGGCTTCTCAATGACCACTACGGTAATCGGCCATAATCACCACGCTTGCAGGTGGTTTGGTATTCGCTGTAGTTATGCTGTTTTGGCTGACGGCAAGTTTCTACTACCCATACGCAGCTGCTGAGGAGTCAGCCGGAAACAAAACTACACCACTGCAATTTACGTGCAGAATGTTTTTATGAGACAAACAAATATTATGCATGTCTGCTTATTTTTTAATATTTAATTTAGTTTAATAATCATGCAATTTGCCGTGTGGTGCCGGCTCAGAATGCCACCACCCCATCTCCTCCCATGGATGTCGTAAAAGTCGACTAAGGGATTAGCCGGAGGATGGGCAGCAGCGTCTTTCGAGTACATTAACAACTCAACTGCGATCGCCAACCCGTCTGCCAAGCGTGGCGATTATGGCAAAACCCCCCAGTGAGCACACAACACATCCATATCGGTCGTTGTGGTGATCTTTGGGGGAGGCCTGTGTCCAGCAGTGGACTTCATTCGGCCGAAATGATGAATCATGCAACACTCTATGATTTAAAAATACCCCCAAAATAACTGCTTTATAAAAATGGATTTTGAATTATATACTTATTCTGGTCAAAGAATAAGCATCTTTATTTCTTTTTTTCAATAAATCAAATGTCCGACCTCGACCCCAGCATCAAAAGTACACAAACAAAACGTACCCCGAAAAAATAAATAGAATGTATGAAATTCCTTGATGTAAAAACGAAATTTATCATGTTAGCGGGGCGGCGGAGCTGGATTCATTTCCTGCCGAGGCGTGTTTCATAGCGGACGCCGATGGAATTGGACGAATTCTTTTAAATGGCAATATTATTTGGTTATTATGTTTTCGTTTAAGCTTGTGGTTGTATTATGTTCATTGTTATTAAGTTGAAAACACAGTAAGATTCTAACATAAAATTATGTGTGTCACGGAATATTTATGATACTGTTACTAATCTAATTGCGAGTGGATGAACTGTCATAGGTTACTCGTCACATCCGGCTCGAAGGACCAAAGCAGATCTTGATATATTTAAAAGAAATAAATAAAAGCATTGGCATGATAGAAATGATAAAATGTTTACGTTGATTTAGTCAAAATGCAATACAGAGAATATTTACGGGGGTTTGCGTATTGTTCGGTTTTCGTTTTAATTATTAAAACACGTTTAGCTGCCCGAACACGATTAGCCTGAATGTGGTAAAGACTGCATGAGACTTTTTCCGTTTTCATATTTTTATGGACGCGTTGGTAACTAAGAAGGGCTTGGTAAGAACTCTCCTTGCCTAGAATTCTAAATACAAAGATATCCTAATTCAAGAACTGCACATCACTAAATGCATTTGGCCAAAATTATCCTCAACCGTCTGAAAGCCAAGCTGAATGTAATTCGTACGTCAGAAGCTTAATTGAATGTAATTAAAACAAGAACAAGACGGTCCCTTTTCTTAATTAAACATTAATTTGATCCTACACGTAGGTCTTCTGCATATATGCCTATTTAACTCTAATAGGGGTACATGTAAATATTTTGGAGACAAAAATAGAACTTGTAATGGAACAGGTATTTTAAGAGTCGGGTATATTTGGAACACCTGAAACGACAACGGTTAAAACCATATTTAAGCAAAACTTTTAAAACGGTGGCATTTAAAAAATACTTTTACAGTTAAATAAAAATATGAATAGCGACACAATTAAGTGTGATATTTGTGATAGTACTTGAATAAATTATATGGACAAAAGTAGTGTTACAAATAAGAGCTAAGGTAATCTAACGTGGTAGCTATTCACAGATAACTTAATATACAGTGTATTGTAACTTATCGCAATTTAAATCAGGCAAAATAAAAATAAATTACACTGCATAGACACCTCCTTTCTTCCCGATAATGCACAGTATCCAAAAAGACAACCCAAGCTGCCGATCCTGTGTACACTAATAACAATATGACGATCACCGATGACCGGTCGTTGTGGCGATCTTTGGGAGAGGCCAGAAGTGGACGTTTTTCGTCTGAAATGATGACGATGATGATGACGTATCGGTACGTTGGCACCACGTAATGATTATGATAACATGGTTAACGGTCACCAATTTTAGGCTTATGTTCAGCAGTGGATAATTCCATCCAATCATATTTTCCAAAATTGGTCCTATAATCCGCGCTATAAGAAGCAGCTAAAGCGTTTCACATTTTTCACCGCAGATCGGTATGGAAATTTAAAATTCCATTAGTATGGTAGAACTCAATTTAATTCCTCGGACTGGAAAACCGTTTTCAGTAAATACTCGTTATCCTCTAACCACTCTACGCCCTACATAAATAAAATTTCATAAATAAACGCAAGCGCATTAAGTCCCAAACATACCAACTTATTTAAAATTATATTAAGTAATATTATATTATAATACTTTTATGTTCTAGTAGGAATGGCAAAGCTTACTTTATTTGAATTGAATGGATTTTAGTTTATTCGTTCCTAATTAGCTGAATTAACAGAATTGCGCTCGGAACTGATAAATTCATTTGTTTCCTATTCGTTTATATTGTATGAAAAATGACATAAACAATGTGTATACTGGTTTAACGTTAAAAAACAACAACCTTTTTGGGATAATAATCATTACTCATTCAGAGGCAGTAGCGTCCTTCGAGCACACAACAACTCAACTGCGATCGCCAACCCGTCTGCCAAGCATGGCGATTATGGCAAGACCCCCCACAGAGCACACTGCACAGCCATAACGGTCGTTGTGGAGATCTTTGGGGGAGGCCTGTGTCCAGCAGTGGACTTCATTCGGCCGTGATGATGATATGACTATTTCATCATTTCGGCCGAATAAAGTCCACTGCTGGACAGGCCTCCCCAAAGATCACCTCAACAACCGATATGGGTGTATAGTGTGCTCTGTGGGGGGTCTTGCCATAATCGCCATGCTTGGCAGACGGGTTGGCGATCGCAGTTGAGTTGTTGCCCTGTTGTTGACGCTGCTGCCCATTCTCCGGCTAATCCCTTAGTCGACTTTTACGACACCCACGGGAGGAGATGGGGTGGTGGTATTCTGAGCCGGCACCACACGGTAAATAGTCATAATTGTAATTTAATTTTACTGATACTGATTAAATTATTTTGCTTTATTGATATTTTAATATATATCGTTTTTTAACATGTATTGACATCATAACAATGTTATTAATCAAAATTAATTAACATATGAACTGTGTCATTATTTAAATGATAAGCAATACCTAATATGTCACAAGCAAAGATATAGTATTGTCATAAGTATTGTAATTCATCATTGTAACATTCTTAAGACTTGGAATTGTATTTATTACCCATTTGATAATTGCACACCATTGTCACGGTAGGCTGTACGATCAAATTGTTAATTACTAAGATCACTTGCCGTGTGGTGCCGGCTCAGAATGCCACCACCCCATTTCATCCCGTGGGTGTCGTAAAAGTCGACTAAGGGATTAACCAGAGGATAGACAGCAGCGTCCTTCGAGCAGAGAACAACTCAACTGCGGTCGCCAACCCGTCTGCCAAGCGTGGCGATTATGGCAAGACCCCCCACTGAGCACACTACACACCCATATCGGTTGTGGTGATCTTTGGGCCTGTCCAACAGTGGTCTTTATTCGGCCGAAATGATGAAATGATGAAGATCACTATGTACTACATTCTTGCAAAAAAATCCTTATCTTATCTTTGTGTTTTATTGTTTGTTATTTTCCAGTCGTCACCTGACATAGGACCCTAGAACTAAATCATAAATTCCTATATGAATGAACAAGTAAACTTTTGCTTTCAATTGTCTACAATTTAATCACGTATGGCAATCTCATCTTCACCAGCAGCAAGACTGGTAAAAAAACTAGCCTACTCGGAACAAAGAAAAACCTCACATCCAGTAGAGCAAAATAATACGAATAGGTACATATTTATTCCCTCAATACACACAAATCGGCTTACAACCCGCCTTTGTTCATTACAACACTAATGGAACCCGATACTGACACTAATATGTCTCAGATAGCAGCAATCCGATTCTAATCCACAGTAGAATTTATACGACTTGATCACTACATACGGAGAATTTGAAATTGGAAATTGGTTTGAGTAGTGAACCTATACCGAGGGTTGAGATTTGCTTCTCTCTTAATCATAATTAATACAAAAAATATCGTTGAAATTCTAAATCATATTAAATGATGCTCTTGAATTGCAAGCCTGTTTTCCATCGTACTCGTAATTTTTGCGTACGTCCGAATGAAAGCAAGTTGGGTTGTGTGGTTTTATGAAACCACGATGCAAGTGAAACTTATCTGCCTATTAGAGTACGGAATACATAATAAATACGACGGTTTTGACGGCACGGTTGGAGCAGTGGCTGATACAGTCGACTGCTGCGCTCCGGGTCGCGGGTTAGATTCCCGCACGGAACAATTGCTTGTATGATCTGCAGGTAGTTGTTCCGGGTCTGGGTGTATTGTGTGTGAAATTTGTGTCTGTAAACGCACCCACGACACAGGAGAAATCTTAGTGTGGGGCAACGTTTTAAAATAAAAATACAGTTATTCAGATGTCGCGTGTTAAAAACTGAGCAAAATATTTATTTAAATCATTGATGGCAGCTCTGCCGAGCGCCTTTCACTTTACGCCAACTACGCGACCGGCTGTAATGCGACATGCGATAGATGGATAAAAAAATTGCGATTTAAAAAAAAGTTCACGTTAAAATGGCGGAACCAACGGGTCCGAATCTACAGGACCGATTAAGTTGAAATTTGATATATATATGAATTTCTGTGACCCAAACACGGAAGTTTGTAACGTAAATAAATGAATTTTTATTAAAAACTGGAATCTTCACGTCCATTCTATGGCCCCAGCTATTGGAGGATAAGTCTATGTAAAAGGATATTAGCAAATCAATGGCTGTTCTCCGAAGTAGCGAGTGGTTTCTATAAATACACATTGTTAAAACTTCAACCTCGTTAACTTACGCAAGGAGTTTTCGAAGTACCCAATCAAACTCACATGATGGCTGTCAACTAAGAAGTTATATTACATACGGACAAAGTTGAGTAATATCGTCACGCGCTGATTTGTAAACAGAGTAGGAGAAACACATTTTTCCGAGATGTGCCTAAAGGCGTGGCACCAATGGGTGGCTCTAGATGGAGATCTTTCGAGTTCCTGGAGCCTTCCTTCGGTGCCGACGATGATAACTCCGGTGGTTTTAGCCAGTAGGAGTCCGGCATGCCCCTTCGCCCTTTCCCGGGGCGAAGGAAGTACATGAGGTATTTCCACTGGATCAACAAAAAAGATCGAACCAGAAATGAGGAGATCCGTAGAAGAACTAAAGTTGTCGACATAGCTGAAAGGATTAGTAAACTGAAGTGGCAATGGGCAGGGCACATTGCTCGTAGAACTGATGGCCGTTGGGGCACAAAGGTTCTCGAACGACCTCCAACGAGGTGGACAGACGACCTGGTGAAGGTCGCTGGGAGTCATTGGATGAGGGCGGCATGTGACCGCTCGTTGTGGAAATCTAAGGGGGAGGCCTTTGTTCAGTAGTGGACGTCCTGTGGATGATATGATGATGATGAATAAAAAAAAAGTAGAGATACATTTGGCGTACACTTTGCCGTGTGGTGCCGGCTCAGAATGCCACCACCCCATCTCGTCCCATGGGTGTCGTAAAAGTCAACTAAGGGATTAGTCGGAGGATGGGCAGCAGCGTCCTTCGAGTACATTAACAACTCAACTGCGATCGCCAACCCGCCTGCCAAGCGTGGCGATTATGGCAAAACCCCCCAATGAGCTCAAAACACATCCATATCGGTGGTTGTGATGATCTTTGGGGGAGGCCTGTGTCCAACAGTGGACTTCATTAGGCCGAAATGATGAAAAATGATTGCCGGTAGCAACTTTTTATTTTTTTATTTATTAAACCAAATTATAACACCATTACAGTTTTAACCAAGGCGATACTATAACTAACATGAGTAAGATACACTTTCTGATCAAGGTACCTAAAGTGTAACATCATTTTCTAGACATTTGTATGCGTATGTTACTTCTAATTGCAATATAAATGTGTATTTCTTCAGATTGTGCAAATCAGAGTGAATTATGTGGCCTATTCTTTTTAAACATGCGCAAAACCACGCTTTCATCAATTTGACTACTGAGCCATGATTAAGGTGCGACCGGTGTAAAAAGTGATGTTTCTGGAGGTCCATTGGTGATGTATAACGTCGTTTACAAAACCCAGTTATGTATAGCTCCTGGACACACAATACTTGTAAAATAGTATTAAAACTAATGTCTTATTTATTCATTTTAATATTATATAGGTAAACATTTGTACTTCTTTACATATCCGTGTGGCGTTTGGATTAAGCATATAGCTCCAAACCATCTGCTCCCATGGATGTCATAAACGGCGACTAAGGCGCTCTGAACAAGAAGCAACAGCGTTCCTTCTGTGAGACAGTAGCCATACTGCGCTCACCGACCCGCCTGCCAAGCGTGGTGAGGCAAACAGTGGACGTTTTGGCTGATATGATATGATTATATGACTTTCACGTGAATATAATTGCTATAACGGTATATCAGGTAGAGCTATGTTTGGTATTTCTCTACGAGATCGAATCAGAAATGAGGAGATCCGTAGAAGAACTAAAGTTGTCGACATAGCTGAAAGGATTAGTAAACTGAAGTGGCAATGGGCAGGGCACATAGCTGTTAGAACTGATGGCCGTTGGGGTGAAAAGGTTCTTGAGAGGAGACTGCGCACCGGAAAACGCAGCCTGGGACCACCTCCAACGAGGTGGATAGACGACCTGGTGAAGGTCGCTGGGAGTCGTTGGATGAGAGCGGCATGTGACCGCTTATTATGGAAATCTAAGTGGAAGGCCTTTGTTCAGCAGTGGACATCCTGTGGCTGATATGATGATGAATCCGCTTAAATGAGTAATAAACGCGAAAACGTAAGACATTTTTTAGCACTACTTTAAAAATAATTCCACTACTTTGTCTCTTTATATGACATATTAAATTATTCAGACCGCATAACTTATATATCCCAAAGCAAACATACAGCCACGAGACACACTCTGATATTAAACATTTGGGTTAGATACAGACACATTGAAAAGGGTAGAATCAGCTTCAAAAATATGGATCTGCTGAACTAAATTTAAAGGCGAACTCAAGATGAATTCGTAATTGGAATATTTAAATATTGTATCTTCAAAACGAAAAGAAACATTATTTTTTGAAATTTTAAGATTTCAATCGAAGTTGCTTGTAGTATTAACTTTTTAATTGTTTTATCATCATTTCGGCCGAATGAAATCCACTGCTGAACACAGGCCTCCCCCAAAAATTACCACAACGACCGATATGGGTGTGTTGTGGGCTGATTAGGGTTGGCGATCGCAGTTGAGTTGTTAATGTACTCGAAGAACGCTGCTGCCCATCCTCCGACTAATCCCTTAGTCGACTTTTACGACACCCACGGGAGGAGATGGGGTGGTGGTATTCTAAGTCGGTACCACACGGCAAATTATTTACAAACAATAAAATATGATATATTTCAGAGTCAAACTTATCTTAAATTTTCATAGCCCTGTTCACAATTGTAACTCCAATGAGCCAACAGAGATAACCACATACACAATTGGAATGGAAACCCGATAACAATTTGTAGGTAAACATTACCTTTGATATGTTATACCAATCCGTTGGTAAGCCAACAGTGCGTGCAGGATTAGAGAGCTTCTCATATCTCTTGCTCGTTTAGACCTCATCAAATCCGATTGTGTTTGATAGTGTGCAAGAGAATTAGATTATTCGAGCATATTGTATGTTAAAGTTTCGTGTACATATTAAATTATTTTGCTTAATAATAATAACGATTTGTGATCAGTCTATAATTTTTGGTTTGATTTGTGGAGCGGGTGGGTAATTCCTGTAGTAAAAAACGGTGCCACGAACCTGACTTAGGACAACTGGAACTAGGACGCCAAGCGATCATGTGAATTGCGTAGCCATTTAAGCCAAAAATTGTGCAGCCCGTCCGGCCCTGGAGATTTCCAGTTAGGCAACGGACGGACTGTACTATTTCTGGTTTCGTATCACATATTATAAGAATAAGATTTATTTCAGACGTTTGTCCATAGGTACATACAACACATTAAAAACGAGTTAAGTTACACATAGTGGCGGCTCTAGTGTGATCATACGAGGACCTGGAGCCTCCCTTGCGTGCCGAAGATGACCGCTTCAGTGGTTTTAGCCGGTAGGAGTCCGGCATACCCCTTCGCCCTTCCCCGGGGTGAAGGAAGTTCATGAAGAATTTCCACTGGGCACCTATAAAAAAAAGGTATAAGACACATCGGGTGCGTAGATTGGGGAATCTGCGTGGCCACACCGAGCGACCCAAGAGAAGATGGTAGCACGCATGTGGTCACGTGCTGCCGTGGGACGCTTTGGGGGATTCTTTACAATCCCCCCGAGGGGGTGACCGCTTTACAATCACCCTCTCAGGGATGTGCCTGTAGGCGTGGCACCGGTGGGCGGCTCTAGTGTGATCATACGAGGACCTGGAGCCTCGCTTAGGTGCCGAAGATGACCGCTCCATACCCCTTCGCCGTTCCCCGGGCTGAAGGAAGTACATGAAGAATTTCCACTGGGCACCAATAAAAAATAAAAAAAGGTATAAGACACATACGACATACTACTACTATACCTAATTGATTCATGGTAATGATTATTTGTCATTAACGTGGATGAATGCCCTTTCCACGTCCGTACTGTCCTTAAGGTCGTCGGAAACCCAGTCGCCCAGAAACTTGAGCGACTCTGTTTAAGACTTTACTATGTTTAATGTTGGAATATTGACTTTATAATAAAACACTTTTAAACGGATTCTATCGCGTATTTTTAGTTTTTCCTGACGTTTCGGACACTTTGCAGGGTTCGTGGTCGCAGGATGACAGGCGTCGTTACAGATTTTAAAAAGTTGTTTATAATCCGTCTAAAAATGTTTTATTATAATGTGTAATACTCGCGAAAACGTAAGACATTACTATATTGACTTTACATAACTTGAAATTTCGAGAACATTGTACTCATAAATACTATTACATGATTTTAAAAGAGTGACTGTGAAGTTTCTTGCCCGTTGTTCTCCATAGGAAATCTACACCTTGGAATGCGGCAACTAAAGTCTTGACTATTCATAAGTTCTATTAATGCTTTACATAAGTGAATAAAAATCTTTTTATTTTTAAGGTGGTATATCGGCTATGGTGACTGAAGGCACTCATACTTAACTTTTACCACGCACCTTAAATACTAGCAATTTGCTCTTGTTAACATTGTGTCAGAGCCCACGGGCCTCCGCGTAAGATTCACACATCCGTACCAGCTCCGATCGATGGACTCATCATCATTTCGGCCGAATTAAGTCTACTGCTGGGCACAGGCCTCCCTCAAAGATCACTACAGCGACTGATATCGGTGTGTTGTGTGCTCATTTGCCATAATCACCACGCTTAGCAGGCGGGTTAGCGATCGCAGTTGAGTTGTTAATGTATTCAAAGGACGCTGCTGCCCATCCTCCATCTAATCCCTTAGTCGACTTTTACGACGCCCACGGGATGAGATGGGTTGGTGCTGGATTCGTAGCCGGCACCACACAGAAAATGGAAAAATGGATGGACTCAGCAGTACCATTACTGATTTCAGATATAATATCATGCTGTAACCGTCTTACTGCAGGACAAAGGCATATGATCATATTGAGAAAGAACGTGCATGAAACACCACGCTTGCTTACTGCGTATTGGCCATTTCAGACCATTAGTAAATCCCAGTTTCTTTACGATGTTTCCACAGACAAAGTCTGCAGTGATGAAAGAACTACATAAACATGATCAAATTGCTACTGAATATCACTTTCATGGATTGCATAGGGTTTTAAGTACATAGGTATTGTAATTTAAATACGAGAGACAATGTGCTACCGTCTTCTCTTGGGTCGCTTGGTGTGGGCATGCAGATTCCCCAATCTACGCAGCCGCGAACCCAGAGGTCCCCCGCCTTATAACAATGGCAGGGGGTGTCGGGCGTATGGGAATTAGGCGCCAGAGCGGTTGTTAGCAGCGATCCACCTGCCAAGCGTGATGAGTATTGGCAAATTCCACTCAAAATTACGACACAATTGTAGAAATCTATGGGGTAGCCTTTCGTTCAGCAGTGGACGTCCTTTGAGTGATATGATTAATATTCACGCAAATTAAAACGTACCTTATTTACGTCCCTTTAACCAAAACAAACCGTTACCAATTTGGGCCACAAAAAGTACAGTTTGCATCGAAAATTGATATACGAAGCAATAAAATAAATTTACGAGCCGTAGGCATCGCAAACAATACAGGTGCTGGAAACTCTGATATATTGCCAAACGATGAATAAATTCGATAAATATATACTATTGACTGTATGTACTTCAAAAAAAAGACGTGGTTCCTGGCATGCCCCTTCGATCATTGACTGACCCTTTTAGGATTTTGCTCCATTGTAATTTAAGAGTAATTGTAGGTAAATTATTGGTTGAACAATCTACGAAAAAGCTTATAATGCATATGATGCATCTATAATATGACAAATAATAAAATTAGCTTTATGAATGTGCCTTAATAAAATTTATGACAACTATTAATGATGATGACACGTATGCCGCCTTAAACTTTGTTGAAATTAAAAAACATCCTAATTTTAATAGATTAGATGGTTGGAAGGTACCACCTTTTTTTTAATCCAGTTATTAAAATAATAAAGTCCCTGACAACACACCGCACTAAAAAACATCAAGACACTGTGAGTGATTACTACGTGCATCGAAACTAATTCTTGATTAAAATTTTACGGTAGATTTAATAAAATAACTTTACAAAATCTGTATCGACACCTGTCAACTTTGTTATCCTGCGACCACGAACCCTGCATAGTGGTCGAACGTTAGGAAAAACTAAAATCTATAATATACGGGACGTAATCTTATTAAGTAATTTATAATAATGAGTAATAATCGCGAAAATATAAGACATTACTATCATCATTATGTGGTGTCCGGATTAAGAATATAGCGCCACTCCGTCTCCTCCCGTGGATGTCGTAAAAGGCGACTCAGGGAATCTAAACCAGAGGGATGGGCAGCTGCGTCCCTTCTGTGAAACGGTAGCCATACTGCGCTCACCAACCCGCCTGCCAAGCGTGGTGAGTATCGGCAAATACCCCCCAAAAAGATGACACAGTTGTGAAAATCTATGGGGGAGGCCTTTGTTCAGCAGTGGACGTATAAATGGCCGATATGACTATGGCTATCATCATCATTAATAGTTTTAGCCGAAAGACGTCCATGCTAGACATTGATCTCCCCCAAAGATCACCACAATGACCTACCTGGGTTTGCGTTGTGTACTCATTGGGGGTTTTCTCATAATCACCACGCTTGGCAGGCAGGTTGGTAATCGCAGTTGAGCCGTAAATATACTGGGAAGACGGAGCTGCGCATCCTCTGACTAAACCAATCGTCACCTTTTACGACACCTTAGCCAGCACCAGACAGTGCCATATCATATATATAAATAGGTATAACCCCCCTGAAATGGAAGAGAAATAATAATTACATATATGAATGTAAAAAATATTACTACACAAATATAGTTTTGTATTGTGTGGTGTGTGCCGGCTCAGAATGCCACCACCACATCTCCTCCCATGGGTGTCGTAAAAGTCGACTAAGGGATTAGCCGGAGGATGGGCAGCAGCGTCCTTCGAGTACATTAACAACTCAACTGCGATCGCCAACCCGCCTGCCAAGCGTGGCGATTATGGCAAAACCCCCCAATGAGCCCACAAGACATCCATATCGATGGTTGTGGTGATCTTTGGGGGAGGCCTGTGTCCAGCAGTGGACTTTATTCGGCCGAAATGATGATAGTTTTGTAGATTATCATTTTGCTTTCATTGGTTAAAAGTTTCAGTTAACCAATGAAAGCTAAATGACAATCTACAAAACTACATTGAAGCCAGTTTGGACGTACGGAATAGAGCTCTGGGGAACAGCAAGTAATAGCAATATAGAAATCCTGGAAAGGTTTCAGACCAAAGCTATTAGATCCATGTTCAACAACCCAAAATGTATCCACAACAAATACATCCTGCACGGTCTGAGGCTTAACACTGTGAGACAAGAAATTGCTGCCCGTAGCCAAAACTACCAACGAAAACTAACAATACATGTTAATGCTCTAGCTGCTAAGTTAAGGGGTTCTGGAAGTATTAATTACACAAGACTGAGGAGGAACCACGTACCGCATCTTATGAACCGATTCCCCAAAGAATTGTGAGAGTGGTCAATGGACAACTCCTCACAGCTAAGTAAAACAAAATACACAGACAAAGTTCAGACAAAGAAGCAGCTAAATGTCCATGACAGATAGCAGTGTTGAGCAGGATTTAAAAAAAAACTACACAAATGAATATGATAAATATGGACGTGTGTTAATATAAATATTGATGGTTTTCCTGAAAGTCGTAGACCAAAATTCAAGCCTCCGAAAATAACTTCTTAATATGCCTCTATGAATTCCAAAGACCTCCAGGTACCTCCAAGAACCGGCCCCTCTTTATCTTCGGAATCACGACTCACGATAAACCAATTATAATGTTAGAAAGATGATAAACTGAAAGCCTCTTTAAACTTTGGGCAAATTGAGATTTCTGCTCGAACAAACTTTTATTGCTTTTTTCAGTGGAGACAGAAAAAGCAAGCGAATAGGTAGCGTTCAGTTTAAACCCATTTTTTACAAAAGTTCTTTAGAATTGGCCGGTGGACATCGAAGCAATTTCAAAGTTATTTATTTCATATAAGACAACAGTTAAAGTGTACGGTTCAGAAAAATCGGTACTATGGAGAAGATCCGGCAAGAAACTTCATGGCAAGAAACTCCATATACTCCATACGATTACTGGGGGCGAATATATCTTGAGCGATACATTGAGGAGATTCCCTGTACTATTATTTTTTTCGAGTGGAGACCACGCTCTGGATAACGCAGCATAGGATGGTACCCAACGAGGTGGACAGACGACCTGGTGAAGGTCGCTGAGAGCTGAGATTGCCGAGTGGTAGTCAGAATGCTACCACCCCATCTCCTCCTATGGGTGTCGTAAAAGTCGACTAAGGGATTAGCCGGAGGATGGGCAGCAGCATCCTTCGAGTACATTAACAATTCAACTGCGATCGCCAACCCACCTGCCAAGCGTGGCGATTATAGCAAAACCCCCCAATGAGCCCACAACGCATTCATATCGGTGGTTGTGGTGATCTTTGGGGGAGGCCTGTGTCCAGCAGTGGACTTCATTTGGCCAAAATGTTGAGGCGTTCTTTGGATGATATGACGTTACGAGTACCTACAATTTGAATGGTGTTATTGCAATATACCCAAAGAAATTGCTGGCGATGAATTAAAAATAGGTAAATATCTTTAGCCTAGCTGATAAAAATATACAGCTTCAACCAACAAACAAATATCATTAATTTGTTAGAAAAACATTATACTGTCTTTCCAAGTGCCTTTTCTATCTCAAATAAAAATATGTAGCAATATCAATAAAGGTAACTTCAAGATATATCTGGTCACCAAACCCATAACACTAAACCTTCACCTAATATTTCTTAAGAAGTCGATATTTATTGTCAAAGTTAGCACTAAACGGTCCAGATGGTGACTGAACTTGACCTAAATAAGACGTTCGGGGGTCGGGCTGTACTGAAGTTGTTCTTTCTCCCTCGCTTGTTTGCAATGGAAAGAGAAGAGAGACAAGAGCCCTGAAGTGTGAGCGATTAGTGATGTGCAAGAAACGATGTGGAACAAGATTGCGTGGAATTTGTTTTTTGGGAATAATGCGGGATTTGTGTAGGGGTTTTGTTCTTTGTCGAGTCACGGTTCTAATGTTTATTGTGATGTGCAAGCTGAATTTTAAGTTCTCATCTTCGTAACTGAAATTTGTGGTAATTCCTTGTATTACAAGACTCTATATAGACTGGAAAAGATGTATCTGAGACTTTATTGCCATGTATCTACTATGGCACTATTTCAAACACCAGTTTGTCAACGAGAAATTCATAAAAGAAAAAAAATGCACTCCGGGAGTGCCGACAGAAGGGAAAACTTATTTTGGCGCATTAGGAGATTTTATCTCATCTAAAAATATGCGTACCGCGCTAAAAGAAGTTTTCACTTCAAGCGTCTCGTAACGGTGTGGCGAATCCAGAGATTTTATCTCATCTAAAAAAATGCGTACAGCGCTAAAAAAGTTTTCACTTCAAAAAAATTATTAACACTTTGCCCAGCCTAGGAATTGTACCCAGAATCTAAAGCTCACCCGCAAACGATCACCAGACCAATGATGCGATAAATGTTGGCTAGAAAGCACTGACCCCGTAAGATAAGCTCACATCAGCTTTTTGTCAAGCAGATTAAGTACAGTGTTTAAGCAGTAAAAAACACAACAATTCCACACACGTATAATCGTAGAATCGTACACTTTTTTTTTTTTTTTTTTTATTATTATTATTGATGTCCAGTGGAAATTCTACATGGAACTTCCTTCAGCCCGGGGAAGGGCTAAGGGAAATGCCGGACTCCTACCGGCTAAAACCACTGGAGTGGTCATCTTCGGCACTGAAGGGGGACTCGAGGTCCTCGTAAGATCACACTAGAGAGCATTGCACCCTATGATCCTGCTTTAGGGGGCGGACGTTGACTCAGTTTTGAAATTGCTGAAAAGGGCTATCTATAGTTACGATGATCATACCTATGACCTATCAGCAGTCTCAAGGAAGCCCACGCCAAAAGGCTTCTATGAAGCCGGATGGTTTACCCTATCAGAGACCTTCAATAGCCAGCTTTCAACAGTGGAGCGCACCGCATACGTTGGAATTGACGTTTGAAGTATCAGAATTATGTGATTTTTACCAAACGCAGAAACACTTGCACAAAATGCACGTATTTTGCTTCAAAATGCTTTATTAAAATGTCCTTTATGGTTGAAGAAATACGGAAGTAACCACTCAATCGGATTTTAACTGTGCCATAACAGCAACGTTATCCTTGATGTCAAAAATAACCAGAAATCAACTAAACATTATTGAATCTCCTCACCGACTTTAGACAGTGTTTAAGATTAATTTCCTTCAAAAACTAAACTTCCCAACGTTTTTACTTGTACAACTTTGTATTACGAAGTACAAAGTTCCTTGTTAACGATATTCATTAATTCGCTGAACACTTTGACTTTCAAAACATCAGCTGTTTGGATTTGCGAAACAAGAAAATCGTTTGAAGAGGTATGAAAATACATAATGTCTTTTATTGACGATTTTCGTTTGATTGATTCTTGCAACCTGTGTTAAGGGATTTTTTTTTAAAGTTCTGATATTTTGCCTTCATTACATCAAACAATTGACGTCCACTGCTGAACAAAAGCTTCCCACATAGATTTCCACAATGCAATCATCATTTTAGGGGAAATTTGTCAGTACTCACCATGCTTGGCACAATCCTTTGATCCATATCCAGATATCCTCACAATATTACCGTTAACGTCAGCGGTGTCTCAGATTAATTAAGAAAGAATATGTAACGTAAAATAACAAAAATCAAATTGGTACATGCCAGGTTTTGAACCCGGAACCTTGTGCAGAAGTGCGTGAAGTGGCTGATACAGTCTGCTGCTGCGCCCCGGGTCGTGTGTTCGATTCCCGCACGGAACAAATATTTGTACGATCTGCAGGTAGTTGTTCCGGGTCTGGGTGTATTGTATGTGGACTTTATGTCTGTAAACGCACCCACGACACAAGAGAAACCCAAGTTCGAAGCAACGTGTTTCAAAAAACAAAAAAAAACAGATTAACAACTTTATGGCTGGGAGAGAAGAGTAAAAAACTGAATATTGAGAGATTAAGATGGACGGTACAAAATCGATCTACTAAGGCAGTTCGGGAAGCAAGAGTACCAGTCAGTTAACAATCAGTCAGGAGTATGTTAACAACCGCCTTCTCTCTATACGTTTCCTGTACTCCTTTTTGGTATTCTGGATATTACGATGGCTGGATCGGTCGGCTGTTCTTTTTATAGATTAAAAAGATTTATTGCCTGGTGTAGAGACTCAACTTAGCAGAGGTCTACGTCAATGGACCGGCATAGAACATTACAATAGTCTTTTTAAGACGGATTGAAAGAAACTGTTTCTTTTCATTATCTCTGGATCTCGGAAAAACCATAGAACGCACGCTATTTTAAAACCGTTGTATTGTTAAAGCCATTAAAAATATTACCGACATTATTGACACCAAAACGTTAAAAGAATGCAAATGGCCGGCCTCCGTTCATTACTGTCTCTAGAGTGTATATGGTACTAGTACCCCGGGCAGGGTCGCCAATATTAAATTGGCATGTAAAATGGCCGCCGGCGCTATTTGGTGGCAGATGGTGTATGTATCGGTATTTTATTGCCTAAAGAGTGGAGTAGAATAGGCAATAAAACTTTCATTTAATAATTAGAAAGAAAGAAAGAAGAAGAAAGAAAAGTATTTATTGGCACAAACAATTACACAGCAAACAAAAACATAATATTAAAACAAAAGTGCCAAAAGGGCCAACTAATTACCTTGATGTTTTTTGATTGATAATAATATTGTGGTGTAAACCTGAAATAAACGTACACGGTTGGTGCAGTGGCGGATACAGTCGGCAATCGGCGAGTCGGAATTAAGCTTACGTCATCATCATCATCATATCAGCCACAGGACGTCCTCTGCTGGACGAAGGCCTCCCCCAAAGATCACCAGAATGACCGATATGGGTGTGTTGTGTGCTCATTGGGTTGGCGATCGCAGTTGAGTTGTTAATGTACTCGAAGGACGCTGCTGCCCATCCTCCGGCTAATCCCTTAGTCGCCTTTTACGACACCCATGGGATGAGGTGGTTGCATTCTGGAGCCGGCACCATGCCGTGTTTACGCGCTCATATCCAAAACCCCGAGAGCTTTCAACTCGAACTCCAAAATCGCTTCGAGTGCCTAGAACATTGCGGATCTGTGGACGATTTAAATGGTAGGTTTGTAGAAACTGTCCCAACGGTTGGGTCTAAGTTATTTAAAACCCACCGTAAAGGTAGACCAAAACAGTTCTCCGATCACACTCTCGACCTCATGGCAGAAAGACGCACCATGACACTCCAGTGCTCCGGTGATGCGGAAGTATACCTTCCTTCACAAGTTCACATGCTTTTAATCAATACTAATTGTTATAAAACATTAAATCCCTCTTGCATAAGAAAAAAATGTCTCAAACTATAAAAAATTGGTATCCAGTGGAAATTCTACATGAACTTCCTTCGTCCCGTGAAAGGGCGAAGGGGTATGTCGGAATCCTATCAACTAAAACCACTGGAGCGGTCACTTTCGGCACCGAAGGAGGGCTGTAGGTGCCATAAGATACCTAACAAGAGCGGAAAATATGGTTAAAACCAAGAAAAAAGCGATTCTACGAAATTAAAACAAACTATTAGTACATCACAATTGCAGCTCTGAAATCAGTAGAGTTAACTCAGTGAAGCTCCGTTCCCCTCCTTATAGCAAGTTCAGCAACACAATACACACATATGAGTTAAGAGTATATTTATGTACTTGTAGCGACAAGTTACTATCTCTACATTCGGGTATCGTATTAATTAAAGCCTTCATTTCAATCCCGCACCTTGTTAGAACCTAGTATATATATTTTAGCATATGTATGGGGTGAAAGAGCGAATGTAATTATGTTATTTTTATTATACAACGAAGTGACGTGTGCGATATTCACCTCGTGTTAAGCGTCATACCTGCCCATAATACTTGTAATGCTACCCGTGGCACCGCATGCGCTCATCACCTTGATACATTCGATATTTTATCTCTTATGCTGAGCAATTTCAATAGCTACAGTGCCTTTCAATCCGGAACAAAGTAATTTCAATAAAATTAACACTACTGCATGACAGCAGAATATCTGGCAATGCGGTGGTAACTTTTGTTTTTTTTTTGGGCCTCAGTGGAAATTCATCATGAACCCGGGGAAGGGCTTCTACAAGAAATAGAATACCCATCTCCAACTATGGGTATCGTTAAAGCTGACTAAGGGTTGGTATCAATAGGATGGGCAGCTGCATTCTCTCCCACTACTATCACCAATCCCCCAGCCAAGCGTTGTAATCATGGTCCTATAACCGCTTGTTGTAGTTAACACTAGGAGACCCACTTTCAGCAGTGGATGATTGGACGATATATTTTGACTGATCCGCGAGTTATGCAGAACTCGTAAGTTATAGACTGACCAATCTGCGAGTTATGAAGATCTCGTAGCTTATAGATTGACCGATCTGCGAGTTATGAAGATCTCGTAGCTTATAGATAGACCGATCCGCGAGTTATGCAGAACTCGTAACTTATACTTGGTAGTTAGTCGCCCACCAGCTAGATGGACGAACGACCTGAAAAAGGTATCTGGGTCCGGCTGGATGCGTTGTGGTGCACGCTGGGAGAGGCCTACGTCCAGCAGTGGACCGGTAAAGGCTGATGATGATAATGATACAATATAAAAAAAAATGCAGATAAACTGGATTCCAGGGCAGCCGCATGTACAGATGCATGTGAACATAGTCTTTGATTTAACATTAAACTTGTTATTCGAATTGTTTTAATGCGTGTTTTAAAGTTCTCATTAGTAAGATCCGTAATTTGTTTTCGTAACATATTATAGAATTTGGACACAATTTATTTAGAAAGATTTATCTGTCTTGGTTAGTCTTATTTAGACTAAAAATAAATAAATCCAATCGATATAAAGGTACTATTTTATATTATTATGTTCATCATTTCGGCCGAATTAGATATTAGGTAATTATAGAGATTAGGTAAGGCTGCAGGGTATGACAGGATTACCGTCGAGATGCTGAGGGCTGGACAGGGCATAGTGGCTAGCCAGCTGTACCACCTTTTCAATTTATGCTGGCGAAATGGGCAAGTACCGGGAGACTGGTGCAAAGCCGTAATCGTGCCATTGTATAAGGGAAAAGGGTCACGGCAGGACTGCATAAATTACCGCGGTATAAGCCTTCTCAGCGTTGTCGGTAAATTGTATGCGAAAGTGTTGATTGAAAGGGTTGTGAATGAAACAGACGAAAAAGTATGGGATGCACAAGCGGGATTTAGAAAGGGAATGGGATGTACGGATCAGGTCTTTTCCCTGCGGTGTATAGCCGAAAAGTGTTTGGCTAAAAACAAGAAAAGCTATTGCACCTTCGTTGATCTAGAAAAGGCCTATGATAGAGTGGTGAGAAATGAATTGTGGTCAGCATTGTCCGTGAACGGTGTGAGCAGTATCCTCATACGAGCACTGCAATCTCTTTATAGGGATTCTAGTGCTTGTGTAAGGATAAACGGGGCGTACACTGAATGGTTTAGTATCGAAAAAGGTGTTAGACAGGGATGTGTAGCGTCACCGTGGCTGTTTAATCTGTTCATGAACAATTGCTTGACAGATTTAAAAGAGAATGAAAGTGGGTTGAGAATGAATGAGTTACTCTTCAAATGTTTTCTCTATGCTGATGACCAAGTATTACTTGCGTCCTCGGCAGAGGAGTTGCAGGAGATGGTAACTGCTATGAGTGGAGCTCTTGTTAGAAAGGGAATGAAGATAAATGTAAAGAAGACGAAAGTGATGGTGTTTGAAAGAGATGAGGCAGTGACAGACTGCAATATCGTGATTGGAGATGAACAAATTGAACAGGTGAATGAGTTTGTGTATCTGGGTTCAAAGTTTACAAGAGATGGAAAGTGTGAGAGTGATATTGAAAGAAGAGTGAATGCAGGAAACATGGTGAATGGAGCTTTGCACTCCTTTATGAACAGTCGGAAGGTGTCTTACAAGGCTCGTTTGGCTGTGCATGAGGGGGTGTTGGTTCCGACACTCATGTACGGAAGTGAAAGTTGGGTATGGCAGAAGAAACATGAAAGCAGAATAAATGCAGTTGAGATGAGAGCGTTAAGAAGTATGATAGGAGTTAAACTGAGTGACAGGATAAGGAATAGTGAGATAAGAAAACGTTGTGGTCTGAAAGAAGATGTAGTGACAAAAATTGAGAAAGGTATGCTGAGATGGTTTGGCCATGTTGAGAGAATGAATGAAGAACGATTGACGAAAAAAGTGTATAAGGCGAGTGTGAATGAAAGTGCTGGAAGGGGTAGACCTAGGCGGACGTTTCAAGACCAAATCAGGGACGTCTTGGAAAAAGGCCAGGTCAAGAGTACCCTAAACCGAAGAGCATGTATGAAGGGAATTATGAAAGTGGACGAAGCGAAACAAGTATGTAAGGATCGTAGCAAGTGGAAAGAAGTGGTCTCTGCCTACCCCTACGGGAGAGAGGCGTGATTATATGTATGTATGTATTTCGGCCGAATGAAGTCCACTGCTGGACACAGGCCTCCCCAAAGATCACCACAACGATCGATATGGCTGTGTTGTGGGCTCAATGGGAGGTTTTTCCATAATCGCCACGCTTGGCAGACGAGTTGGCGATCGCTGTTGAGTTGTTAATGTACTCGAAGGACGCTGCTGGCCATCCTCTGGCTAATCCCTATTCGACTTTTACGACACCCACGGGAGGAGATGGGGTGCTGGTATTCTGTGCCGGCACCACATGGCATACGTGTCATCATCATTAATAGTTGTCATAAATGTTATTAAGGCAGATTCATAAAGCTATTTTTATTTTATTATTATGTTGGGACCGAGCAAAACAAATGACATAAAAAGAGGGGAGGAGATAACCTTTCATCTTCCACAAAACCACAATATGTTAATAAAGATAAGCGGTACGTAATTGTCTATTAGCATATTATCGATAGCCTGATAATTACTACCATTATTTCCCCAAATGTGTTAAGTACGCGCCCGCACAATAACCTAACTGACAATAGCTTCAATAGATTAGGACGTTGACTGGGAGTCAAAGGAACGCTGGAATACAAACATACGAGTATTTATATCCCTTTTGAAATGCAGTCAATAGTAACATAGTCATAGTAAGCACCTTGACGGCAATATTACGCCAGGCTGAGTGGACGCTTGGATCCTTTACAATCCTCCCCTTAGAAGTGACTGGGGGGCAACCTTTTTACAGTCGCCTTCTATCGGCTAGAGGGGGTGACCGCTTTACAGTCATCCCCTCCATGACGTGCCTAAAGGCGTGGCAACATTGGGCGGCTCTAGTGTGATCTTGCAAGGACCTGGAGCCCCCCTTCGGTGCCGAAGATGACCGCTCCAGTGGTTTTAGCCGGTAGGAGTCAATGTACCCCTTCGCTCTTCTCCGGGGTGAAGGAAGTTCCATGTAGAATTTCCACTGGACACCAATAAAAAAAAAGGCTTAGCGATTGGCTTCTTGTGCTATGTGTTGCGGGCTCGATTTCCGCACGGAACAAATATTTGTCCGATCTGCAGTTGGTTATTTCAGGTCTGGGTGATTATTGTACGTGAGGCTTATGTCTGTAATCTTTACCCACGATACATGAGAAATCATAGAGATCGAGATAGATTCCCTAATCGTAAAAACCCATTATCTATTATATATTAATACGTGAAGAAAAAACTGTGTACCCCTTTTTAAGCACACTGCGCGGAGGAGTGTGGGATTTGGCAAGGTCAAAGTTCATATGGATGAGCTGTGCGGAAAGTTAAAATGTACAATTTGTGTCACATAAACATGATGGCAGGGTTGGTGCAGTGGCTGATACAGTCGGCTGCTGCGCACCGGGTCGTGGGTTCGATTCCCGCACGGAACAAATATTTGTTTCGGGTCTGGGTGTATTGTACGTGGAATTCATGTCTGTAAACGCACCAACGACACAGGAGAAATACTAGTGCGGGCAACGTTTAAAAAAAAGTTACGTATAAAAAAATTCAAAAATGAATTAATCACGGTCCAATTTTCGACCCCTGGGCGACCACTAGTTATTTTAATACGATCACTTACAGTGCGGTCTGTGTGGTTCCCGGCCAAGATAACCTTTTCCGCACCTAAGTCTCGTAAAAGGCAACCAAAGGTTGATACCAAGACCATGGCATCCTCTCATGAGCCTATAATAACAGACTGCGATCACCAGTCCGCCTGCCAAGCGTGGTGATTATGGCAATACGGCCGCTCATTGTCTCTTACAGGCCGTGTAGTGCTGGTTACAAATATATGAATATCACCAACTCATCTCATTCCGTGGGTGTCGTAAAAGACGACTTAGGGATTAGCCATAAAATCGGCAGCAGCGTCCTTCGAGTACATTAGCAACTCAGCTGCGATCGCCAACCCGCCTGCCAAGCGTGGTGATAATGGCGAAACCCCCCAGTCAGCACACAACACATAGACCGATCGTTGTGACGATCTTTGAGGGAGGCCTGTGTCCAGCAGTGGACTTTTACAGGTATGTGTGTGTTGTGTGTGAATTTAATGATTTTAAAATAAAAGAATATCATAATGATTATGAGGACCTCGCAAGTTATAGATCCGTAGTTGATCTTAATTTTTTAACTTCTTTATTATTAAATCTTCCAAATAAAAGATTATTGAGTAAACTGCTTCAAGTAAATCGGTTTATGAATCGGATTAAAATTCACAAGATGAAAAGCATTTTGCGATCTCAGGAAAATTACTAATATTATTACTCAAGAATTTGATCTTTTAAGATTCCGTTAATTGATTAGACTTAATTAAGAGGTATTTTAATTGTCCGCAGCTAGCTTTTAGCAGAACATGTTTTAATGTTAAAGTTAAGAGACGAGAATAATTTGTTTCAGGTATCAAAATTATTATTACTATTAAAAATGCTAAATACTATATTTTGTTTGCAAATTGGCTTCGAGTTTTTTATTTGACAACGAAATGCATGACCATTTAAAGATAAACACCATTGTAATATTATTTATACTTATGTGTTAAGACTTAAGATAACATGCACTGAGGACAACATTAAAAGCAAAACAGTAAAATAAAAGATTTCTTTTATTGTGATCTACGACGTAATTTTATTTTATTATGTTTTTTTTATGACTATATATTTTTAATTCTTGAATTTTTTTGAGAAAATCACGAAAAGAAGATAAATTAAATGATGTTCACATACCCAATAATTTTATTTTCGCAATAAATCCAATTATTCAAATTCAACGAACAACATAACTAAGAAAACTAAGAAATTAAAATTTAAGGGCCAAAATTAAATAACAAGCAAAAACGTCGTGGACGTCAGCGACACAACATTAATTTTTTAATAATATAATCACTTAATTTACAACTCACCTTTTAACTTAACTAATAAAATACAAATTTGTAGAAAATACGAACACGATTCTCATATATTTTGCGGTCGCGGGCGGCGCGGCGGGCACGCGGCCCACCGCTGGCGAACTGTGACGAAGGGCGGGACGTGGAGACGTCCGCAACGACGCGCGTAGGCGGGCGTCTGGGGCGAGCTGCTGCCCTGCCCCGCGCCCCCCACCACCCCGCCACACCTTGATGCTTATTAAAAAAGTCCGACGGAAAAGGATTTATGCCTCCTTGGAATTCGCTTGCCGGTTGACGGTTGTGTTTTTACCGATTTGCTCGCGTTTCATTAGTATTATATGGTTAGTTAATAACTTTACCTTATATATTTGACAACATCTTGAAAGTAAGGGTGTGAGTAGGTAAATAAATGTTTTTGCGAATAATTATATCAAATTGTTGTCTTGTTTCATGAGTGCGCATCGCTTCTAAATCATTAATGCGGTAACTACTACAATAGAAAGGAGAATTACTGGTGGTACATCTCCTGTTTCGCTCTAGTGTAATCTTACGAGGACCTGGAGCCCCCCTTCGGTGCTGAAGATGACCGCTCCAGTGTTTTAGCCGGTAGGAGTCCGGAATGCTACGTTGTCCTTCCCCGAGGTGAAGGAAGTTCACGATGAATTTCAACTAGGGACCAATAAAAAGGTCTCTTATTGCAAGCGTACGGCTAGATATTCTACTGCCAAGCGTGTGGTGCCGGCTCAGAATGCCACCACCCCATCTCCTCCCATGGGTGTCGTAAAAGTCGACTAAGGGATTAGCCGGAGGATGGGCAGCAGCGTCCTTCGAGTACATTAACAACTCAACTGCGATCGCCAACCCGCCTGCCAAGCGTGGCGATTATGGCAAAACCCCCCAATGAACCCACAACACATCCATATCTGTGGTTGTGGTGATCTTTTGGGGAGGCCTGTGTCCAGCAGTGGACTTCATTCGGCCGAAATGATGAAGCAGTAAATGTTGAACTTTAGATATTAATGTAATCTGGTACGAAGGATATTCTTTTATTTTTTATTTATTTATGTACACACTAAATTTATTTTGACATAATTAAATAGGAAAGCTGAGGCACAGCTTATATCTATAAGAAATCTCTTCCAGCAGATCTGCGAGAGGAGAGTTTGAAGAAAAGAGATGTAGGCACAGTGTTTAGAGGTTATACAATACATATAAATATACACACAACACATATAGAATAAAATACCTACATACTATATACAGTATGTATATATATACCTACATACTAATATATACATTAACATAATATATATGAGTACATTCACAGCTATGCCGCGTCGTGGCTACGAATAGCACCAACCCATCTCCTCCCATGGGTGTCGTTAAAGTCGACTAAGAGATTAGCCGGAGGATGGGCAGCAGCGTCCTTCAAGTACATTAACAACTCAACTGCGATTGCCAACCCGTCTGCTAAGCGTGGCGTTTATGGCAAATCCCCCCAATGAACCCACAACACACCCATATCGGTCGTTGTGGTGATCTTTGGGGAGGCCTGTGTCCAGCAGTGGACTTCATTCGGCCGAAATGATCAAAATTTAGTGCAGATGCAGATATAAAAATAGATTAAAATAAAATAATTTTTTGTTTCAGCAATTTTTTTAAATTTATATCCGACGAAAGAACTTTTTGGAGTTCGTGAACGACTGCAGTGACAGGTCGTCCTGCTGGCTGTATTACTTTAATGTCGTTTTATACAATCATTGTTCCCTTGGTTCTGGTTAACTTGCATGACATGTTTGCTAAGAATATATTAATATATTATCTCACATATAAGCGCCTGCTATTGACCTTGGGCTACAGATATGTACATAAAATACTATACTGGTTTATATTGTTTTAGTTTGATTGCGTAATGGCTGTATATTTGTTGATTCGTTGTTTATCATTATTGTTCTGTGCTGTCACTTTGTCCCGTACTGAATAAAATATATTTCTTTCTTTCTTTCTTTCTATGACTATTAGTAATCATCTTCTTTGTTATTTGGCATAAATATGAAGCATTTCAATAAGAAAAAGTATAAGAGTATGACAGACTAACGTGTTGCTGGGGAGTTTGTTGCGCCGTTTCTTCTCCTGTGCTTATAACACTAGGAAGCGGTGAAGGGTGGGCTTATATGAGTGCTGTCTAGTGTTGACATTCAAAATTATCAATTTTACGGTCTCTATTGAATAAAGGATTTTGAATTTAAAATTTTTGAACAGCCCAACATCGATCATTACGACGACCATTAGCATACGGGTTCTCAATGGCTCTGCATGACATTGCGTCAACCATCGATGCGTGTATAGATAACATTGATTCTTTTACAAACAGTTTCGGTTGATGGGTAATTATTGGTAAGCCGAACTGTGAAGTACAAACGCATTACATTCGTGACGGCTTTGATTTTTAATGTTTGTATGTATTGAATAGACTACTCATCTCCACTAAGAGTTGATATCCAAAGGATGGTCAGCAACAAACTCTTTCTTATAAAAACATACTGCGATCACCAATCTACCTGCCAAGCGTGGTTATTACGCCAATATCACCTATGACGGCTCATTGTAAAAACGTTGCCCTACACTACGATTTCGCCTGTGTCGGTGTGATTATCCGTGTGGTGTTCGGATAAAGAATATAGAACCACTCCATCTCCTCCCATGGATGCCGCAAAAGGCGCATAAGGGACTCTAAAGCAGAGGGATGAACAGCAGCGTCCTTTCTGTGGAACAGTAGCCATTCTGCGCTCACCAACCCGCCAGCCAAGCGTGGTGAGTATTAGCGAATTCCCCCCACTATGATGACACAGTTGTTGAAATCTATGGGTGAGGCCTTTGTTCAGTAGTGGACGTTGTATGGCCGATATGATTGCTTGATTGATTGAAATAGAATTATCACGAATATAAATCTTTATTTCAAAACTCGCTTACGATTTTCTTACCGATAAGGATTTTTTTTTTACTTTGCACCACACTATCTTTTCTCCTGTATTGTGGGTGCGTTTACAAACATGAATTCTACATACAATACACCCAAACCCGGAACAACTACCTGCAGATCCTTCAAATGTTTTTCCCCTGCGGGCATCGAACCCACGACCCGGAGCGCAGCAGCCAACTATATCAGCCACTGCACCAACGATGCCGTCATTGGGGGCCCCTGTCCAGCAGTGGGCGTTTACGGGCTGATGTGTCTGTGTACCACATGACACAACTGTAATCATTCTTCTACAGGACATAGTGCGCTGGGCTGATAACTGTAATTGTTTGCGACGAATAAAGTGTTTTATAGCACAGACAAAATTAGGTTTTTAATTTTGTGGATTACCATCTAATTGTTAACGTCATTTGTTGATTAATATTATTTAAAGAAATAACACGATGTTTGGAACGGTTGGCGCTAGTAAACAAAATTGAATGAAGAAGTATTGTGGTTATAATTCTGACAAGATTCCTTTAGTAACAATTTTGAACCTAGTTTAACTGATATTGCACGAGATAGTATACTCTGTATATAGTATAATAGTGTGGTGTCCAGATTAAGAATATAGCACCACTCCATCTCCTCCTATGAATGTCGTAAAAGGTGACTAAGGGACTCTAAACCTTGATGGATGGGCAGAGAGTCCTTTCTCTGGAACAGTAGCCATGCTACGCTCACCAATCCGCCTGCCAATCGTGGTGAGTACTGGAAAATAAATGACGACATAATTGTGGAAATCTACGGGCAAGTCGTTGATCAGCAGTGGAAGACATTTGGCTAATATGATGATGATAATGAGCAAGTGTTGCGAACTTAGCGTCAAGTAACTTGATGATCAAATTCAGGAAGAGTTTAGGTTAAATGCTCATCGTGGAATGAATCATGAATACTGCTCTAAAATCCCAGGGGTAACGAAACGCCAGCACAAGCAAGACAAATATGCGAAATTATTCAGAATTACAGCATTTTCTTGCTGAAAGTATTTCAGTCACAGTATTTTTAGCTGAATATTTGAAAGTTCTAGAAAATGATGCAAAATACTTATCTATACAAATAAATAAAATTGAAGTGTCTGTTTGTAATGTAAAAATAATAGCTTATTATCAAATGCATATGAAAGTATATACTGTACCTATAACAAAAAAAAACAATTTTTAAATTTTTTGTCTGTCTGGTTGTTCCGGGTAATCTCCGAAACGGCTGGACCGATTTTGACGGGACTTTCACTGGCAGATAGCTGATGTATTATAAAAAATAACTTAGGCTACTTTTATTTTAGTAAAATAATTAGGGTTCCGCGCAAAAAAACACCTTGAAATCCAATATATATGTTCTATGTCGAAGTACTCTGAATTTCTTTTAAACTAAACGCGGGTGAAACCGCGGGTCCCAGCTAGTTTTAAATATTTGATTTCCAGTTTTTGTATTTAGTCAAAATTAATGCGTTCCACGGTGCACCACATAACCGGGCTAGATGATGGAAAATTGTAGGAGCTAGATGATTTTAGGTCCTGATAAATGTGTACGAGGACCTGGAGCCTCCCTTTAGTGTCAAAGATGATCGCTCCTATGGTTTTAGATGGTAGGAGTTGAGCATACCCCTTCACTCTTCCCCGGGGTGGAGGAAGTTCATGAAGAATTTCCACTAGGGACCAATAAAAAAAGGTGCTGACAAATCTATGAGGAAACCCGCGAACCGAACTTATGATGGAATTTGAAAGTGGCATGAGTTCAGTCCGTCATGCCATGTGGTGCCGGCTACGAATACCACCAACCCATCTCATCCCGTGGGTGTCGTAAAAGATGTTTATGGGATTTGCCATAAAATCGGCAGCAGCGTCCTTCGAATACATTAACAACTCAACTGCGATCGCCAACCCGCCTGCGAAGCGTAGCGATTATGGAAAAACCCCCCAATGAGCACACAACACACCGATATCGGTCGTTGTGGTGACTTTTGAGGGAGGTCTGTGTCCAGCAGTGGACTTTATTCGGGCGAAATGATGATTGACGATGAGTTCAGTCCATGTGGTATCTGGATATAGCGCCACTCCATCTCTCCTGTGGATGGTGTAAAAGGTGACTTAGGGAGTCTAAACCCGCCTCCTCCCCCTAAGATGGGCAGCAGCGCACCTTCTGTAAAACAGCAGACATTCCGCGCTTTCTAACCCGTCTGCCGTCTGCAAGTGTGATGAGTATTGAAACATTCACCCCAAAATGGACGACACAGGGCATGAAACTGGTCGTTTGTGGGTTGACCTTTGTGCAGCAATAGACGTCTTTTAGCTGATATGATGATGATAATGAATTCAGTACCTACATTACAATAGGATGATTAATTGATTGTTATTTTATTTATTCTTATTTAATCGACACAATTTTATTGACCTACGTCAATATCAATCGTAATTTTTTTCATTTTATAAACGATCCTCAATTCTGGTTCCCAGCAATGAATAGATTCCGGATTAAGAATATAGCACCACTCCATCTCCTCCCGTGGATGTCGTAAAAGGCGACTAAGGGAATCTAAACCAGAGGGATGGGCAGCAGCGTCCCTTCTGTGAAACGGTAGCTATGCCGCATTCACCATGATCCAGCAGTGTAGGTGGTAGGTGTGCAACACTGCCTGGAGCCTCCCTTCCGTGCCGAAGATGACCGCTCCAGTGGTTTTAGCCGGTAGGAGTCCGGCATACCCCTCCGCCCTTCCCCGGGGCGCAGGAAGTTCATGAAGAATTTCCACTGGGCACCAATAAAAACAAAAGGTGTGCAACACTGACATTTGTTCTAATTCAAAGTTTTAATTTGATATAGGTCCTAATAGTAATTTCATATAGATATTAATGCTGTGTGGTGCCGGCTACGAATAGCACCAACCCATCTCATAACCTGGGTGTCGTAAAAGGTGACTAGGGGACTAGCCGCAGGATGGACAGCAGCGTCCTTCGAATACATTAAAACTAAACTAAACTGCGATAGCCAACCCGCCTGCCAAGCGTGGCGATTATGGCAAAACCCAATGAGCACACAACACACCCATATCGGTCGATGTAGTGATCTTTGGGGAGGCCTGTGTCCAGCAGTGGACGTTATTTGGCCGAAATTATGAATGATGAGGTCCTAATAGGCCCTTAAGAAAACTCATCAGTTAAGGTGCACGGTTATGTATTACTGAGAATAAGTTGAACTACTAAAACTTACAAAACTAAAACAAACCGCAACGTTTCGCTTTCAACAACCCTCCTTTGACCGTGAACAATATCAAGGAACTTTTCCTCCCCGTGTGATCGATCTGCCAACCCGCATTATCTTGATTAATGTCTTTGACTCTAGCCATCTTATACCAAACGTTAGATTATCCTTATAATAATACTACTTACTACATAAATGTTACAAACTTTTTATATACTTTGACGTGATCGGTGGGTGGAAATTTCCACGTTGATATGACAAAAAAATATATTCAAGTCTCATAATTACTGTGGTAAGCAGCTAATCTAAGTATCATAACCGTTGACTAAGCGTACACGTATTGCTGTATTTTAAAGTAATGGTGTTTTTTTATCTGAAACTACATAGCTCTCCTTATTTACTTATGATCCATCATATACATACTTATAAGGTGGCCTCTTTACAGTCATCCCCTCCTAGATGTGCCTAAAGGCGTGGGTGGGTGGCTCTAGATGGAGATTAGTCGAGTTTCGAGCCTCCCTTCGGTGCCGAAGATGACCACTCCGGTGGTTTTAGCCGGTAGAAGTCCGGCATGCCCCTTCGTCCTGCCCCGGGATGGAGGAAGTTCATGAATTTCCACTGGTCTGCTAATCACACGACGGCTGCCGAAAGGTCACAGATTATACAAAAACGTCTACTTTAGGATTGAAGACTATGTCGATTATACGGGCGTTAGTTCTTTTCTGCACATGGGGCTTCTCTTGAAGACAAATTGTACATCTGAAATACTATTTTCATTGTATAGCTGCTTTATTTATTTTTGATAATGTATCTATGTGAAATACCTTGTAAATAACAGATTTGTAAAAGACATTTAATAAAACACCGAATAATTACCAAAAAGACCTAGCCCTGACTTTCTTTCGGCATTTCTTCTCAGAATTTGTCATATAGTGTATTGTCTGCCGTTGTATATAATACATAGGTCGGGATGTATGTCGTAGGTTATTGGGGTTTCCCTTTAGAATATTCTCAGCAGCAGCTTAGATTTTGAGATTATGCCTGGTAAATAGCAATATTAGTCATCAGTAAACTGTGAAAGCATCATAATATATCTCTAACTAAATGTTTGGGAAATGCTGGTGTGAGTTTATATTCAGGATTACAGTATACAATGTTAAATGTTATTAGTTAAGAAAGCTCAAAGTCATTCCACGAGCTATGGAGAGAGTTATGCTCGGTATTGTAATGGTAATGAGGAGATTCGTAGAAGGACTAAAGTTGCTGATATAGCTGAAAGCTAGTAAGCTGAAGTGACAATGGGCTGGGCATATAGCTCGTAGAATTTATGATTGTGGGCCAGATAGTTCTCGAATAGAGACCGCGCACCTGAAAATACAGTGCGGGGGTCTTCAACAAAATCGACAGATGATCTGATAAAGGTAGCTGGACTTCGTTGGATGTGGGTGGCATGTCGGCCGTAGTGGAAATGTATGGGAGAGGTCTTTACACAGCAATGGACTTCCTTCGGCCGATCAGATGGTGTATAAAATACACGCCAAACTGTTTATAAGCACTTTAAACTACAATCTTAATGTATCGTATATTAAGATTAATCCACCAGATATAAAATTATAACGTTATTTCAATAATGCTGAGGCAGTTCATAATGTTAGGCACTCTGGTGGCACTTTCACGGATAATAAGCGTTATGTTATGAACAATATAATTCACTATACATTATAAAGGTTTGCTATGTTACAAACGCACCAGCTGATTACTAGACGCCGTCAAAATATACAATAACCACGTTGCTACGATACTACGCTCGTAGCTCGTAGCGTCTACACCCACGCAGAGCAGTCGCGTAGCTCGTAGGTATATTGTAGCGAGAGTGGAATATTCGGGCTGTCCTAGTTTCATTTTGTTATTGACTTTGAGAATATTAGGAAGGGTTTTAGATGGAATATTTTTAATTAATCTATCAAATAATATCACGCTAATAGGTTATAACGAATAGTTTATACAGGGTTACAGCTATTGTCAGCGCTATATTTACAACCTCATTAAGGGAAAATATTACGAAAAATTTTTGGTTTTGCCAGACGTTTCGATAAACTTAAATCTTATCGTTAGAATTAAGCAGCTTATTCATTATTTCTTCAGCTTCCAGACTAGCGTGGAGAAAATCTTCTTATTGTCAATAATGTGCTTCAAACATAATAATGCCATTTTCTCTGCAGTTTCGACAGTAGTTATTTGTGTTCATGATGTATTTATTGTTATCAAGAAATTATTTCTTACGCAGCCAGGGTGGCTGGCCCTTCGGCCTTGAAGATTCAATACATTCATTGCATCCTGCGTCCTATAATATATATACCCAAGCTTCAGAGTTTAGATGAGCATCGTGCAGAACGAGATTTAGTGTTTTTGTATTATATTATTAGAGGTAAATCGTATTTCTCTTATCATCTCAGCAAAATAAGTTTTGGAGGTTTACGCATAAATACGCAAAAAATGTCTCTCATCCATATTGGTTTTTCACGAACCAATTATGGCAAGAATATGTTGATCAAAAGAGCATGTTGTCTGTACAGCAATATAATTTCCAAAACAAATGTAGATTTAGGATATTTTTCACCTTTCTCTACCCAATTTCAAACCTATATTAGGAAAAATCTGTCTTTTAAATATAAACATTGCAACAAAATCTAAATTTAACAGTGTTATCTACATAGAATATACATGTTGTTGGTCATAGACTTGTTCCATAAGGAATCGAACCCGTTATACGTAGCGCAGCAATCAAAGTGACTAGCCAAACGTGCCGACTAACTCTTTTGGTCAGTGCAGTTGAAAAAGCGTGTTGTGTTTTATGTTATGTACAATGTGAGCTTGTTCTGTCTTATTTTATGAATATGTTGCATGTTGTATGATAAAAACGGAGATTTGATCAAACCCCTAAAGTAGATGACCAATTTATGACAGATGATAAAATTACAACTCTGTCCGGTGATTTCCCTAAAGAAAGTGATTTGATCAGCTCCCTGAACTATTTATAGCCACGAAGACCAAGGCGGCTTAGCCTTCTAACCTAAATTGTCCGAGTCAAATTGGAATCTGATTCGGATAATTTAGTAGTTATTTTAAAGGATGTAATTAAATCACTTACTTTCTTTAGGGAAATCACTCCACTGAGTTGTAATTGTATTGATCATCTACCTTAGTGATTTGATCAAACCTTGATTTTCATTATTTCCCTGCAACATGTAGATAGAAAGAAAGAGAAAGAAAGAAAGAAAGAAAAATATTTATTTTGGCCCCGCACAACAAATAAGATACTTGACAATAACAATAAAAAATAGGCGTACAACAGATATATAGAATAGATGAAAGACATTAACAAAGAAAGAAAAATTGCTGTACGAATCCAAAAATGGAACCTATCTCAGCACATGCTACAACAAGAAGAGTTGCAACGCTGATTTTCAGATAGGACCTTAGTGACCTACGGACACTCACGACGATAGTTTTGGTAATTTCATTGACATAATACATTCATTACTTTCAATTCTTAATAAAAAAAATAGCAAAAGCTGCATTTAATATTATAAGTATAAACAAAATAGAGTAAAAAATAGTGCACAATCAACGTAACAAATATTTATGTTTTGTGCCATAAATTCGTTCGATTTGTCGTCTTTCGTATATCCTCCGACGCACTGCTTCTATTGTCAAAGACAAGAGAAGTGACGCACGAATCACATTTAAATAATCAAAAAAAACGTGGACGATATAATTAATTGAATAGTGATATAATATTATTTTTATATAGATAAATTGCATTATTATTTGTAAAATACAGTAATATATAAATAGTTTTGTATTAAATTATTGATTTAAAACCAGATGTTTGTGTAGGTATGAAATTAGAGTCTGACTTAAAGTTTCAATGGGCGCATAATTATTTACTGCTACATATCGTATTTTGACAATTAGAATCGGTCGCTATTATCGGTATTATAACTTAAGTTTTATAACTCGTGTTTTTGTAGTTCTAATAAATAGTTTTTGTATCTATAATTAAATGTTTGTACTGATTTTATAGCTCGAAATGGTGGTGGCAGATCATTCCAGCAGCGAGTAGCAGCAAACTTAAAACTTCCACGGAAAGCAGCAGTACCATGTCTTGGATTAGTCATAAGATAGGAAGAGGCCCTGGTGTTATGCTTGTTATATTCTCGCGACCAAGATAATTTGTTAAAAAGGTATTTTGGTGTTTCCGTTAAAACAACGCCAAAAAGTAAAGTAGCCAAATGGAGCCGCCTACGTGACGACATCTTCATCATGTTTCCTTTAATTAAGAAAGGAGTGATGTGTGATCTTGGGGGGATATTAAAACAAAAACGAGTGCATGCGTTTTGTACTCGCTGGATGAGCCTTTCAGTTCTACCAAGCAGGCATGTTCCATATACAGTGTCAGCGTAATTCAGCTTGGATAAGATTAGAGACTCGCATAGCATTATACGCATATTCATACTTATGTAAGGACGAACTCGGTAAAGAAGTTTTAGACGGTAAAAACAGTTACGTACAGCTTCGAGTACATGTGTCTCAAACTGTAGTTGACCGTCAAAAACCACTCCGAGATTGCGAGCTTCAAGCACTTGCTCTATGGAACAGCCATCAATCCTTACTTCCGGGTTATTACTTTGTATTCTCTGTATCATGTTTCTAGAGCCCATAACTATAAATTTTGATTTAGTAGGGTTAAGTAGCAGGGAATTTCTTCTAGCCCACTCTGCAACCCTGTCTAAATCAAAATTCATTTTATTTATAGACTCGAGACAGTTATTTGGATGAAAGGAGTGATATACCTGAAGGTCATCGGCGTACATATGAAACTTGCAATTGGTTATGGTGTGGGTAATGTCTGCGCAATATAGTATGAAAAGGAGAGGACCAAGGATAGATCCCTGAGGGACACCTCTGGTTACCTGACTAAGAGAAGATGTTGCCACATTACCAGTCTTGCTGTCTGTCACTTGGACAAATTGAGATCTGTTATTCAGATAACTATGAAACCACCAAACCGCTGACGCATTACACCCATAGTACGAAAGTTTCGAAAGAAGAAGTGATACATTTATAGAGTCAAAAGCACGAGAAAAATCAAGCAGTGTAAGTACGGTCCCCATGCCAAGATCTCTAGCTTCCAGAACATTATTTACAACATCGATTAAAGCTGTAGCTGTACTGTGAGCTTGACGAAATCCTGACTGTTCTACTGGTAAGATATTTGACTGTTCAAGATATTTTCTAAGCTGACTACACACCACCTTCTCCAGTACTTTTGATAGACAGGGAAGTAGACTGATTGGTCGCAAATCCTTAGGATTGGTGGGGTTTGGTTTTTTTGGAATGGGCCTAACTTTCGCTGTCTTCCACAGGTCTGGAAATGTAGAAGTGGCAAGTGATCTGTTTATGATCGCAGTGATTACTGGAAGAGTCTGGGGAATAGTCAGCAATATCATATCCAGCGAGATGTTATCAGAGCCAATGGCATTTGACTTCAAGCTGCGGATAGTCCTCAAAACTACGTCATCATTAATCGGCTCAAGTTGGAAACAACCGGGACCAAATCTATTAAACTCGTAAAAAGTTAGGTCAGATATGCTAACTCTATCGCTGCCAGGTACCTCCAAAAAATGTCTGTTTAAGTTTTCTGGATCACTGCAGAAATACGGCAAGTCGTGTTCTTTATTTTTTGTGATTGCAACAGTGGTTTTAAGATAGCTCCATAATTTTTTTGGTGACTTAATGTTTTTATTTATGTAAGTTTTACCGTGTGGTGCCGGCTCAGAATGCCACCACCCCATCTCCTCCCATGGGTGTCGTAAAAGTCGACTAAGGGATTAGCCGGAGGATGGGCAGCAGCGTCTTTCGAGTACATTAACAACTCAACTGCGATCGCCAACCCGTCTGCCAAGCGTGGCGATTATGGCAAAACCCCCCAATGAGCCCACAACACATCCATATTGGTTGTTGTGGACATCTTTGGGGGAGGCCTGTGTCCAGCAGTGGACTTCATTCGGCCGAGATGATGAAGTTTTAAAATATGCATGTTTCTCACTTTCAATGGCTGCCCTCACTAAATATTTTAGGTCTTTATATGAGCTAGAGTGGGTTTCTAACTTGCTTAGTTTAAATTTATTGTGACACTTGTCACGTAGCCGCATCATATCTTTTACCGTGTCAGTGATCCAGGGGTAACTCTTTTCTTTAAATAGAACTTTTTTAAATGAAGCATGTAGCTCAAATAAACTTAATAAGTAACTGTTGAATGTTGCAACCATAGAGTTAACATCCTGCAAACTCTTGATATAATCAAAGTCTATTTTGTCTAAATCTTTATAGAAGATGTCTCTTAGAATGTCGTTAAGTGGTCTATAAGTGACCCATTGGGGGGTGGACGTCTCAAGCTTCAAACTCATCTCGACCGAGACTACAGCATGATGGCCAAGCTCAGGAATGTGTGATACTGTGACCCCACATACCTGTGCATCCGTGCAAACTAGGTCAATAAGTGTTTCACTGTGATCCGTGAAGTGAGTAGGTTGAGTAATTACATTTCGAAGATTAGAACACAGTAGAAAAGAGCTCAGCAGCTTGGTCTTGTTATCCGTAATATTAAGTACATTAATGTTGAAGTCGCCAAGCAGGAGGATCCAATCGGCATGAGAAAAAGTGGAGAGTGAGTCCGTCACCGCATCCAGAAAGACATTAACGTCGAGCCATGGTGGTCTGTATGCCGTCCCAATGATGACCGATTGTGAGTTAATACTCAGCCTCAGCCACATTTGCTCAACGTTTGGTGCAGGTGGGTACGGAACGGTGCGCACGCGCAGGTCACGACGCACGTAAAAGCCCACCCCGCCGCCGCGGCCACCGCGAACACTGTCCGGACGTGGCGTGTGGCGTAGTCGGTAGTTGGGAACGGTGGGCGCCCGGGTCTCCTCGCCAAACCTAAGCCAGGTCTCGTTTATTGCCATAATGTCTACTGCAAGTTCTTGCATGACTACAATAAACTCCTCATGACGCGAGCCGAGTGACCCTGCATTGAAAAGTCCAACTTTTAAATTCTTGTGTTTAAGCATTATAATATATTATGTAATTTAATATAGTTTTATAGTGTAAAATAGACGTAATATGCAGTATTCCTTGCCAAATAGAAATAGTATAAAGTGTTATTTTTAATATATAATTAGTGTATAAATTAAAATGATGCATTTTAAATAATATGTTATATAAAAATGTATGTATAATGTAAAAATATCGCGATATTACCCGGGCCCCATTAATTTTTATGGCATTGTGATTAAATTGGCATACTGACTCCATGCAGCCATTAATAACATATAAAAATAGTTTATAAACAAAAACAAAAAAATGTAACTCATGATGTTTTATCCACTTATTTAGCACAGCCTATCTATCATATCTACTGTTCAATATAGACTGCAAGGAAGCGCCGTAACACTTAGTTCTCTGCTTTCCACCTCAAGTAACAGAATACCGTGAAGTAGCAACATTGCTACGTATCGTACTGTGAGTGACGCATACCGGAAATCCAACCCCCGAAAACAGGCAGGCATAGGATATAGGAGTCAAAGGTTAAAGGTTGGCAACATATCAGCAACTCCTCTGGTGTTGCGGGTGTAAATGAATGTAAAAGTATGAAAAATTTATGAAAAGTAAAATTTTGTCGAGCGTTAACTAAAATGCGTTACGTTTTTCTGCGCACTTACCTTGCACTGCGTTAAAGTTAAGTCTGTATCAAATGTCGTTTCATTTCAAAGTTTTATATTATTTCATTTAATATATATTAATGTTGATATTTAATATCATTATTATTAATTATTAATACGCAGTGGAGAGATTGAACAAAAAAAATATATGGAAAAATCTAGTTTAAGTGACGGTGGAAGAAAATCCGATGAACACGCGTGGATGCAGTTACTAGTAATACTACTAAGTAGTACTAGTATTACTAAGTAATACAAACATATTTTCAGATTTATAAAAATAAAAGTTTATTTTTAACCCCCACTGCCTATTAATTACTGAAATAATAGTACTTATGGAGTAAACTCAAGTCGTGCGTCGGAGCTGTCACACACACTTTTTTAACAACCAACCGAACTTTTGACGGGTAATACGACGCCAGTCATTGCAGCGGGTGAAATTCAATTTTAAATTTGGAATGCCAATGTTCGTGGACGGTTGGAGATCGTACGTCATCAAACGAAGTTGTCCGATAGAACGCGAAACGTTTTTAGTGAGGTGGCAAAAAATATGGAATTAAAAAATGTTATTGAAAATTTGGATATAACATAATCGCGTCTATATTCTATTTAATTTTGTTATAATCTTCGATAGTCTACTATATATTTCATACTTTTGCTCTTTAATAATACGAACTTTATGACGAGAAGTTAACATTTGATTAAAACGAGTAACTATATGGGGAACAAGGTGTGGTGCTGCGTTGCGCGAATACGTTAATAGCGTGATTCAGGATTCTGTGACGTCATCGGAGAGTTGCATTTAATAGTCAAGTAGATGTCGTTGTAAGTTGTAGTTGTATTGCTGGCGATGTAAGTTTCGCCACAACTATAGCTTGACGCTCAGTGGCTATAATGAACTATGTTACCACGCAGTTTCACTCACCGTTTAATTGAAAAGAAAGAAGAAGAAAGAAAGCAAAAAGTTTTAATAAGGTCTCGCACAGGAAGTTACAAATAACATAAAGTAAAAATAAACATATTTTAATTAAATTAAGGCAACCTGGACAAGGCCAAAAAAGGCCCCTATCTCAGCATAATGCTGTGACATTTAAATAAAATTTTGCCACAGCGCTGGTTTTCAGATAGGACCAAGACAGTTGTGATACCACGGGCGATTACGACATAGGCCAATAAATAAGTTAGTAAAAAAACATACCGAGTAATTAGTCAAATATAAATTTAATAATCAAATATGTAATATTAATAAAATATCCTATATGTGTAGCATACTACTGAATAAACCAATAATTAAATATACAAGTGTTACTTACGTGCATGTACTAGATATGATCAATACTTATTAAATATGCTATGGATGTCATGTTTATACTCTGTCTACGGGAGAAAGTCAGACCAGGCTGTATGGTTCGGACCTTTGCCTACCTGTTGGCGGAACAAACAACAATAATGTTGAGAATGTCAATTGTCAAGTTGTTTACTGGCGACGATAATGAAAATAAAAATAATAAACGTTACTAAAATTAATATAGTGATGTTTTTGTACATTATAGCGTTTAAATAGTTCTGTTGTCCGTACTTGTCTCAGTGTGTTGCATAAATAGTTTTACTTCTACTAAATTCGCTGCCATACTCCACTCTGGCCACCATCACCAGATGCGTGCATACCTCAGGTAAATCTATACATTTTCCTTTTGCATACACAACAAGTATTGTTTATATTTAATACGAAAGATATTTACTGTCTTTATAGCACGACAACTCAGATTATCTATACAAATAAATGATATGAAGTGTCTGTTTGTACTGTCAAAATAATAGCTTTTTACTAAATGCGAAAAAGTACGTACGTTACATATAACAAAAAAACTAATTTTGTTTTTTTGTCTGTCTGTCTGTCCGTCTGTCTGTCTGTTTGTTCCGGGTAATCTCCGAAACGGCTGAACCGATTTTGACGGGACCTTCACTGCCAGATAGTTGATGTTATAAGGAATAACTTAGGCTACTTTTATTTTAGAAAAATAATTAGGGTTCCGCGTAAAAAAAAAACCCTTAAAATCCAATATATTTATTCTATGTCAAGTGTCTATGTCGAAGTACTCTAAATTTCTTTTAAATTAAACGCGGGTGAAACCGCGATTCCCAGCTAGTTTATAAATAATTTGGAGTACTTCGGCATACACAGTTGACATATGCATGCACAGTTTGGCTCTTCTCGGCAATACTTGGCTCTCGTCGGGCAGCCGCCCTCAGCTCCCGACTCACCGCGTAGCGTCGCCCGCCCACGCTGTTACTTCGCTTTCATGAAGCGTTCTTTCAGACTTATCACGTTTTGCCCAGCTACTTAGGGCTGTAGCGTAATATTAAGCAACCTTTCACATGCATTGGGCTATCAAATGCAAAATTATTTTTTTCATAATCCGACTGTTTGTTCCAGAGTTTAGTGCGTTCATAAAACAATCTCTTCAGCTTTATTATATTAGTAGATATAGATAAGCATTATCTATATAAAAAAAGTACCGTGCGGTGCCGGCTACGAATACCACCACCCCATCTCATCCCGTGGGTGTCGTAAAAGCCGACTAAGGGATTAGACGGAGGATGGGCAGCAGCATCCTTCGACACGGTTGATGCAGTGGCTGATAGCGACAGCGGCGGGTCGCGGGTTCGATTCCCGCACGAAACAAATATTTGCCTGATCTGCAGGTAGTTGTTCCGGGTCTGGGTGTATTGTATGTGGAATTCATGTCTGTAAATGCACCCACGACACAGGAGTAATCCTAGTGTGGGGCAACGTATATTAAAAAGAAAAAAAAAACATTAACAACTCAACTGCGATCGCCTGCCAAGCGTGACGATTATGGCAAACCCCCCAATGGCACACAACACACCGATATCGGTCGTTGTGGTGATCTTTGGGGGAGGCCTGTGTCCAGCAGTGGACTTCATTCGGCCGAAATGAAGATGATGATATAAAAATCTGACTTCCAATGTAATCTATTTTACTTGAATTAAAGCACTATAAACTCGTTTGATTACACAACAAAATCATTTTCTTTTAAATAATGCTGTAAAGTGCCTCTAATTGACAAACTAAACTCTGTGAATCAATCAACACTCAATTTCAAGCCCGAACGACTTCGTAAACCCGACTTGCACTCTCCCATCATTACGGGAGCACATTAAGATCGGGCCGCGGATACCGCGGTGTCGCCTCGCCCGTTCTAATGGATTGATTCTTTCCCCAAATAGGTTCTACTAGCTGATACTGTCGGCAGCTATACTTGATATATTTGTTTCAAACGCTGAATCATTTAAAGTCACATTGTGGTTACAACGTGAAGTGAAACTTAAGTATTGTGATTTAGAATAGGTTTTGTTTTTGTCAATATGGCGACGGGACGAGCAGGTCATTCGCCAAGTCATAAAAATTGTAATATGGGTAGCATTAATATTTGCAGGACTGGTCCACCACACCACAATGCGCTCGACTTCTCGAGACATTAGTTCTTTAGTCTCTTACGCCAGTCCAGTTGACGGTGCAGGGATCGGATCCATCGCAAACGATTATTCTTGTTTTTAGGGTTCTGTATGTCTGACTGAAAAAACCAGCGAAACCCTTATAGGACCACTCGTGTGTCTGTCTGTCTACCCGCCCTTCTCAGCCAATTTGCTACGAATCTAATAAATCGATTAAGTTGAAATTTGGCACACGTATAACTTTCTGCAACCCAAACACGGACGTATAACAAACTGTATCGTGTAACATATCAAATGAAATGGCTTGCTGTAAAGGCCTCAAATATGTTTATAAAATTTGACGGCATGGTCAGTGCAGTGGCTGATACAGTCGGCTGCTGCGCTCTGGTTCGCGGGTTCGATTCCCGCACGGAACAAATATTTGTATGTTCCGCAGGTAGTTGTTCCGGGTATGGGTGTATTTTGTGTGGAATATACGTCTGTAAACGCACCCACGGCACAAGAGAAAACCTAGTGTGGGGCAACGTTTTAAAGAAAAGAAAAACAAAAAATTAAAATAAATACTTTATAAGATATTTAATAAAATAGGTGAAAATTGAACATTCCACCCACACATTATCTCAGAAACTACTTAGCCTAAAAGTTTATTTTTGTGTTTGTTAGAGTGCTCCCGTCGCTTGTAAGAGGCGATTTGTTCGACTGGTTACCACCACGCGGCATTCTGATTATCGCGCGAGTCTCGAAATAAGTATTGCATTTTAATTTTACATGATTTGATCCACAGTTCGAATGACACATTATCTTTACGCGCTCGCAAACCACCTTTTTATTTGTGATATGTATAGTTTACTTAAAGCAATATGCTAGTCGTAAAATGACCGAGCCGTTTATATTGATCTATACATCAAATCCAGAGCACTTACGGCCGAATATTAAAACGCCAGTTAATATTAAAATTCCTGCTTTAACCATTTGAGCCGCCCGGTTTCCTACCGAAAACAGGTTTCTCGAATGATTAATGCGGAATTTAATATTAACGGGCGTTTCAGTATTCGGCCGTTACACACTTATATCCCAAATACTGAGTGTCCGCCATTTTGCAGTGTCTTTTCAAAGTTATTATCATATCAAAAGGCATACCAATGCCTCCCATAGATTTCTACAATGACCAGTTATACTGAAAGTCGGTTGTGTAATTGTGTTGGCTTGAGATGAATTTGCCAATACTCACCACGTCTGGCAGGTGGGTTGGTGAGCGCAGAATGGCTGCTGTACCACTGATAGGATGTGATGCATCAACCATCAACCCATCGCTCTGGTTAAGAAACCTATAGCCGCCTTTCACAACATCCATGGGAGGAGATGGAGTGGTGCTATATTATAAATCCGGACACCACACAATTCAGGCGATAGAATAATTGTATTACGAACAGTCGCATTTGTGATTAATAAAACATCTTCATTAATTACATTACCATGTAGTTTAATTTGAACAATAAAATAAATGGTTACTGTTTTTCATAAATTCAAAATATTTCATCATTTTGATTTCAATGAATTATTTTCTGTAGATAAATGATCTCAAAACATTAATTAGGCTTGACGATAGGAAACTGGAAAGAGAATAATATAATCTAATTACTGATTAAAGAGGCCCCTTGAGAACTCTATCATAATCAGTCTGAGTCGTTTCAGTCAGATAAAGACAATCTTAAAATGAGATCTGTACTAAATTTTGTTTTTGTAGCCCAATGAAAGATGTTAGGTACCTAATTTTCTCAGTTCGCCAGGAAAACGGTTTTAAAAGTTAAAGTTGAATAACACTTACTTTGAAGGTTAGTTCGGCAAATTCAAACGATACAATAAATATTTGAGGTTTCAATATTTGATGGTGCAGTACCTAAGCAAATGGCTTTCTGCGCTACGTGAAGCAGGTTCGATCCCCGCACGAAACAAATATTTGTATGATCTACATATAGTTGTTTCGGGTCTGGGTGTTTGTGCATGTCAGACTTTTGTCTGTAAAATATACCAATGAAATAGGAGAACGCCTCGAGCGGGACAAAGTTTAAGAAAAAACGATTTGTAATGTGGTTTAAATATTCCCAAATATTAGAGTGGAAGTTGCGTCTAAGTAAAAACAGGAATTTATAAGGAACAAACCTCTGTAGTCCAGATTAAGAATATAGCACCACTCCATCTCATACCACGAATATCGTAAAAGGTGTCTAAAGGACTCTAAACCAGAGAGATGCACCGGTGTCTCTTCTGTGCAACAGTAGACACACTGCGCGCCCCCCCCCCACTATCGTATCGTGGAAATTTATAGGAGAGGCTTTGTTCAATAGTGGATGTCCTATGGCTGATATGATGATAACGTTTGAGACAATGTACGTAATCGCTCGTGCACTTTCCTTGCGCGCATGTAAACTCACCACGTCGTGCCTGAGCCGCCAAATGGTTGGAGGTCTTTGCGGCTTCGCTAGATTCCCCGGTTATTTATCCACAACTCTTTTATCTATCTGCAAGACATCTTAATCAAACCCAGCCGCCACCAAAGCGCTTGCCATCGACGCAAGATTGATTTTGTCTTATCGTTAGCTCTACTTTAACTGGGATGCCAACTGAAAACCAGCGCTGGATGCGCCGCGCCCAGCAAATGCTGAGTTGGTGGCCTTTTCGGCGTGGGCGTGCTTGACAGCACTTTGTTTAGGTATTTAGTGTAAGATACATTGTTTTTCTTTCTTTTATTTTTATTTTGTTGTGTATCAATTTTGTTCTGTGCTGTCACTTATTGCCGTACTGAATAAAATATATTTCTTTCTTCTTCTTCTTACTAAATTATATATTTTACAATTAAATTATATATATATTGCCGTGTGGTGCCGGCTCAGAATGCCACCACCCCATCTCCTCCCATGGGTGTCGTAAAAGTCGACTAAGGGATTAGCCGGAGGATGGGCAGCAGCGTCCTTCGAGTATACTAACAACTCAACTGCGATCGCCAACCCGTCTGCCAAGCGTGGCGATTATGGCAAAACCCCTCAATGAGCCCACAACATATCCATATCGGTCGTTGTTGTGATCTTTGGGGGAGGCCTGTGTCCAGCAGTGGACTTCATTCGGCCGAAATGATGATATATTATATAGCTGAGGTCTATCCGATCGCAGTCTTTTTGAAAAACATCATGGTGTACCAATCAGCAGACACTGTACCATTTCTATTTGTTATAATAGTGTTATGCCGCGGCTGAGACAAGAAAAGAGAGAAGGCGGCCTGTTTTATAACAACACACATACGAGAGGCGACCGATACGCTTTCATACAAGGTTGGGCCTGGCTGTAATAAGATGAAAGTAGTGTCAATTCATACCTTATATAATTGTGAAAACCATCACTATAAATTTTGCGTGTTTTTTGCAATCTGAGAACAGAGTTATAAGAGATTTAGTATACATGAGGTTAAGTAAACCTACATTACAACAGCTGAATAGTAAAGTGGGATTTGATACACCTTTTTTTAAATTATATGTTTACAAAGATCATAAAGTCTTGATTATTATTTTTGTAGAATGAAAGGAGGTTAAAAAACTCACAAATCACCGATTTGGATAAGATAAGTTAGCAAAACATTTTGTTTGATAATATTGTAACAAAACTAAGATAGTGCCATCTCTTCAGCACGCAGGTCAATTATCAGCAGCACAGATCAAATTTACATATTGATAGATTGGTTGAGTTTTTATCACTACAGTATTTTAGTCTGTGTATATATATATATATATATATTCTTACAACTGAACGCGGTATTTCTAATGGATATAGTTATTTTGATTCAATTAGTCACCTGGTTTCCGCATTTTTTTATTTCTAAATATTTGAACCTCTTTTTTACGTGTGGTGTCCGGATTAAATTCCGTGTGGTGTCCGGATTAAGAATAAAGCACCACTCCATCTCCTCCCGTGGATGTCGTAAACGGCGACTAATGGAATCTAAACCAGAGGAATGGGCAGCAGCATCCCTTCTGAGAAGAGGTAGCCATACTGCGCTCACCAACCCGCCTGCCAAGCATGGTGAGTATTGGCAAAAACTCCCCGAAATAATGACGCAGTTGTGAAAATCAATGGGGGAGGTCTTTGTTCAGCAGTGGACGTATAAATAGCCAATATGATGAACCTCTTTTACTTCAGTAGATGGAAACGATTATCCATTAGATCCGAGCGATCCGATCCGATAAGTTAATACTTATTTATAATTTCTCTTTTACTAGACTGTGAACTGAGCAGACGTTTTATCATTTTGAAATAGCAAAATATAACCCTGTCTCTAAACCATATTTGAACATGTTATGTTTTTATTTATTTTTTTGTTGGGCTTCTTACATACATTTCTTGGAAACGGTCATTTCTGGCGAAGCCAAAAGCGGCCTCCAACCAGGCTTTAAATTAATATTAAAATCTCCAAAAATCCCCGTCTTCTTTCAGATGTATTTACGTAAACTAGTCTTGGCACTACCTCAATCCCTACTCATCCTAAAAAGATAAACGATCACTAAGATAAGAAAGCAAATCCATTTTACGCAATATAAATAAACCTTTCAGCACTTCATACAATATAGTGAAAGTGACGAATCTCTCATTACCACCACAAAGGTCCAATCTGCAGACTTAACATAATGTAGGCAAATCGCGAACCGTTCGCTACGGCCTACGTAACAGAAAGTTTGTAGTAGTTTGTAGTTCCACACTGATATGAGTTGCTCGTGGTTTATTTGCTACTGGGTTCATCGATCGACACACGAAGTTTGAAATTTGTTGCAATCAGGTTTACGATGGGTGACCGTTATCAACACACCGGTCGGTTTCATTCTACAGACAATGATCCAATTTAAAAAAAAGTTCAGTTCTTAAGTTATGGTGGCTCCACTCTAGGGCTTCTCCTGTGTTGTGGGTGCATTCACAGACATGAATTCCACATAAAATATACCCAGACCCGGAACAACTACCTGTATATCATGCAAATATTTGTTCCGTGCGGGAATCTAGCCCACGACCCGAAGCGAAGCAGCCGAGTGTATCAGCCACTACACCAACCATGCTGCCATTTCAACAGGGGGCAGGGACGGTGTTGCCCATTCTTCTAGTTTAGAGTACACTAGTTGAAACATCTCATGTGGCAGTTTTTTTGAATGTCTTCTGATCCCGTATTACTCCCCTGGCAAGAAGAACTCGATCTTTTGATAAGCTTACGGATATGGGCCCAACATGCATCTAATGGGACACTAACCGGGGACATGCATTATAAAAATACAGATTGACCTCGGCGGTATAAACCTATTGCATAAGTTGGAAGCTACAATGGTAGGCTCTATTGCATTGTTATTTTGAAATAAAAAAAAATTAAGGAATCAACGGTAAGTGCCTTTCCACCTCCAGCAGAACTGGCGTGAGCAGCTCGGAGTGTTGAGAGGTGTGGCACCGGTTTCACCTTCATGGGTCTTGAAGAATCGAAGTGGGTTTCCCGTTATTTTTCCGTTAGATACTTCTACCCTCAAGGATATAGCTCCACAGCCCCCCTACAACCAGCCATCTAAGGCAAGCTGTAGTCAAGATCTTGGCCAACTCTCTGGGGCATTTGGGTACGCAGTGTCGCCACTCACATTCAGCTCGCCACAAGCTGCCCTGCGTTCTGTTAGATTCTTAATAGATCTTTAGATATTTTGTTTTTGTCAAGTGGGTGAGGAAGTTGGGTTAATCTTCCCTCCAGGATTGCGTTTGTCCCATATTCATTTCGGCCTAATGAAGTCCACTGTTGGACACAGGCCTCCCCAAAAGATCATCACAACCACCGATATGGATGTGTTTTGAGCTCATTGGGGGGTTTTGCCATAATCGCCACGCTTGGCAGGCGGGTTGGCGATCGCAGTTGAGTTGTTAATGTACTCGAAGGACGCTGCTGCCCATCCTCCGACTAATCCCTTAGTCGACTTTTACGACACCCATGGGAGGAGATGGAGTGGTGGCATTCTGAGCCGGCACCACACGGCAAAGCCGGCACCACACGGCAAATTATTATTTTCCCATATTAACATTATGACTGGGGTCCTTAGATTAGACCGACTTTTAGGCTTTCAGGAGTCTGACTGACCGTAACAACAGTCTATTTGTACAGCCATCAGGTCGGGTATAGTCGGTCGATAGTGCTCTTCGAGACATAGAGGAGCCTTCAAATGGATTTTACTGGTGGTAGTTTTTTTTTAATTGAAATAGTCTCCTCCGCATTACTAAGATACTCACCGCGTTCCTTCTGTGAAACAGTAACTCCCCCTAAACTGACGTCACAGTTGTGGAAATCTATAGGGGAGATCCAAACATCAAAAAAATAAAATGCGCAGCCATCCAGGTCGTAACCTTAGCATGTGCATCTTGATATTGCAGATCGATTATTCTGTCCGGAAGCCATTTAGCCAAAAGAATCACTTATTTTTGTTTTTGTTTTTAACGTTGACGATTTCTCCTGTGTCATGGGTGCGTTTACAGACATGAACACATACAATACACCCAGACCCGGAACAGCTACCTGTGGATCATACAAATATTTGTTCCATGCGGCAATCGAACGCACGACCCGGAGCGCAGCAGCCGACTGTATCAGCCACTGCACCAACTGTGCCGTCAATGTAACCTTAAATATGATTGAGCTACACGACGGCCGATTCTTGTTTGCTGTCTGTCAGAACAGGTCATCCCAAAACAGCTGTGGATCTTTCTCAAAAAGCCCATTCCAGACGTTGCTCTCTACACTGCCCTCACATAATACTGTTTCTAAATATATCAGTACTTTTAAACTGAGTTCGTTTAGGCATTTCTTTTCAGAGGCTTTCAGTAAAAATGCCTGTTTCATCTGAGTTTAGTGAAGAGTGAAAATGTTTCTTGAAACCTACTTGCTAAATAAAGATCATTTCAGTTCATCATTTCAGGAAATCTAAAGAATTTGATTTTGAAATATATATACGAAGTCACGTTATTAATTTAAGTATATGAATAATCACGATTGACGATACAATTACCACAACAATGCCAAACAATAGTAATAAACACATACAATATTTTTCACGTACACACTCAAAAGATATAGCTTTAACAATCAAGAGTGTATGAAAACTTATTTTATATTCAACGATTCTCAAATCCGCTTATAACAAAGGAAAACATAGAAATCACAATACACATTATAACATCTTTTTCGCCATAACTTTCTCATTTTCCTTTAGCTTTAAAAATAAAACAAAGCTAACTGCGCCGTTTAGTCGAACCATTAAACTTGAGTTAACTGAAGACGGTAGCGCCATCTCGTGAGACGCAGCATCTTCTGCAACTGGTTAAGTAATTATCGGACCCGCTAATTAACTACGGAAACATTTTCTCAAATAACTTTAAGTTTCCCCACAAGTAATTTTAAAGTAGGTTTCGTTAGTATCCAGTCTTATTCTTCCTCTTTTCGTGTGCTTAGTGGGTAACCTTGCGTCCGAGCAGTTCAAGTAGTCTCTAACTTGGCTTAACGACTGCGTTCAAATATCAGCTATCAGTACCTTTTTTTATTGGTGCCCAGTGGAAATACTTCATGAACTTCCTTCGCCCCGGGGAAGGATGAAGGGGCATGCCGGACTCCTAACGGCTCTAACCACTGGAGCGGTCATCTTTAGCAACTAAGGGAGGCTCCAGGTCCTCGTATGATCACACTACAGCCGCCCACTGGGGCCACGCCTATAGGCATATCTCGGAGAGGGTGACTGTAAAGCGGCCAACCCCCGGGATTGTAAAGGATCCCCCAAAGCGTACCACGGCAGCGCGTGACCTCATGCGTGTTACCGTCTTCTCTTGGGTCGGTCGGTGTACGCACGCAGATTCCCCAATCTACGCACCCACAAACCCAGAGGTCCCCCACCTTATAGCAACGGCAGGGGGTTTCAGGCGTATGAGAATTAGGCGCCAGGTCAGTTGTTATCCCAGCTCCGTCTCCTCCTTCTTCGAGCAGTATCGGCTCTCTCCCAGCAACCAGTACCTGACAGACCTGACCGGACAACTTTACGTGCCCTCCGAAGCACGGGGACGCTCTGTTCAAATATCACTATGTGGTCACGCATCCATAGACTGGCCGCACCAAGCGTTGTTTAACATCACCAATCATTTACCAACCACTGAGTCCAACAAGTTATGAGCGGCCCCAGACCAGATGAGAGCCCAGTGAAAATGGTCACATTATTTTAGTGCCTGGTCTGGGTGTTAGTGCATGTGAAATGTATGTCTGTTAACTGCACCCACATACACGATTCTTAGAATTATTTTATATTTTATTTGAGTACTTTTTTATCAAATACACGATTGAAATATCAAGAATGTAACATTCAAACAAAATAAACCAATAGGCGTGTGGTGCCGGCTCAGAATACCACCACCCCACTCCTCACCACTCAACTCCTCCCGTGGGTGTCGTAAAAGGCGACTAAGGGATTAGCCGGAAGATGGGCAGCAGCGTCCTTCGAGTACATTAACAACTCAACTGCGATCGCCAACCCGTCTGCGAAGCGTAGCGATTATGGCAAAACCCCCCAATGAACCCACAGTACACCCATATCGGTCGTTGTGGTAATCTTTAGGGGAGGCCTGTGTCTAGCAATGGACCTTATTCGGCCGAAATGTACACAAATAGCCTAGAAATTGACAAGAAGTAAAACATTTTGATAGTATTAGTTTACTAACCTTGTATGTTCGGATTCGGAGTGACAACGCTTCGAACTTTTTCATCACACGGAGGTTCTTCGAGTATTATGCAGTTTCTTGCCAGCTCTTCTCCATAGATCAACTATTTGGAACCGTGCAACTTAGATTCTGACGACGACGACTGACGACCCGTATTTTATTAATTTATTATATTTTTAGTTCATGATTTTATTTCTACAACACTTATTACATCAGTACATAACACCACACACATACATACATACATATAATCACGCCTCTCTCCCGTAGGGGTAGGCAGAGACCACTTCTTTCCACTTGCTACGATCCTTACATACTTGTTTCGCTTCGTCCACTTTCATTATTCCCTTCATACATGCTCTTCGGTTTAGGGTACTCTTGACCTGGCCTTTTTCCAAGACGTCCCTGATTTGGTCTTGAAACGTCCGCCTAGGTCTACCCCTTCCAGCACTTTCATTCACACTCGCCTTATACACTTTTTTCGTCAATCGTTCTTCATTCATTCTCTCAACATGGCCAAACCATCTCAGCATACCTTTCTCAATTTTTGTCACTACATCTTCTCCACACACACTTACTTTATTTGTTACTTACCTACATACTACTTTCAGTATTATTATTTGCTACACGAAGGTATTTTTTATTTATCCATGTTCCCTCAAAACTGATTTACATCCGTAACACGTCACTACTTAAAGGCCAGTTGAAAATCAGCGCCAGGCACTAGTGGTCTGGCATTTTTGCTGAACTGGGCCTGTTTGGCGTGGGGCACACAAAAATGATTTCTTTGTTTTCATTGTATTTGTTTTTAATTCAGTTTATATGTACCACGTTGTCTGTTTCAAATAAATTTATTTTCTTTCTTTCTTTCTTTCTATTCTGACGTTTTATAAGCGTCAATATTTGGTTTATCTTATCTTAAAAAATAAATAAAATTGAAGTGTCTGTTTGTAATGTCAAAATAACAACTTTTTACTAAATGCATATACAAGTATATATATGGTACATAAAACAAAAACACTAATTTAATTTTTTTTGTCTGTCTGTCTGTTTGTTCCGGGTAATCTCCGAAACGGCTGGACTGATTTTGACGGGACTTTCACTGGCAGATAGCTGATGATATAAGGAATAACTTAGGCTACTTTTATTTCAGGAAAATAATTAGGGTACCGCGCAAAAAAAGAAAACCCTCGAAATCCGAGATATATATTCTATGTCAAGTGTCGAAGTACTCTAAATTTCTTTTAAATTAAACGCGGATGAAACCGCGGTTCCCAGCTAGTTTGAAATAAAAATATTTATTTGACTTTGACTATTAATCTGGTGATATCTGTATACATTTACACAATGTTGATATAACACTTATAAACTGATTACATCGCGTATATTATAGTTTTTTTTTTATCCTGACGATTCGAACACTTTGCAGGGTGGTCGTCGTGGTCGCAGGATGACTAAGGTGACAGGCGTCGCTACAGATTTTAATAAGTTATTTTATTTTATCTACCGTACAATTTAGCGTAGCCAGCACCAGACAGTGTGTACTGGTATCATTTAATGTGATAATTTCAGCGCTACTTTGTATTATGCTAATTATTAACTGGTTGAATTTTCTGATGGCATGTTTAGTGCAGTGGGTAGTCGCATAGCTATCTGTCGTATGTGTCGCGGGTTTGATCTCCACAAGGAAAAAATAGGTATATATACCAGAAATACTTGTTCCGTTGTTTTCTATAACCACGTGTAGATGACAAAGGGTTTCTTTTGAGAGGAAACGAGGTTTTAAAAGGATTAGAACTACTTTAATTAGCACGATTACAAAGACAAAAATTTATGTGTGCACCGCGGAGGTCGGCTTGGAGTGCAGTATGGAAGGCATTACTTTTTGCGTACATAAAATATACCAATAAGCTACGAGGGCCCCCCTGCCCCGCAGATTTCCTCTCTTATACGTATTGTAGACAATATACAATGCAATATGTTTATATATGTCTGTATTCGTAACACTATAACTGAATTATATTAAAAGTAAAGTAATTAACACATTTATTTTGTGTCGCCAACACCACAACATCATCATCATCATCATTTCGGCCGAATTAAATCCACTGCTGGACACAGGCCTCCCCCAATGATCACCACTACGACCGATATGGGTGTGTTGTGAAATCGTTGGGGGGTTTTGCCATAATCGCCACGCTTGGCGGACGGATTGGCGATCGCAGTTGAGTTGTGAATGTACTTGAAGGACGCTGCTGCCCATCCTCCAGCCAATCCCTTAGTCGACTTTTACGACACCCACGGGAGGAGATGGGGTGGTGGCATTCTGAGCCGGCACCACACGGTACACAAATACATAGGTAACATAAATATATAGAATAAAAAACCGAATAGTGATGTATGTATTACGTTGGAAGATGTTATCCGCCTATTATCGGAGTGTGTAGATTCCAGTCTGCCATAGAGGATATATTAAAGAAGTTACACATAAACACGTATAATATCGGTACGTTTCATTATATTTTGTCGGCACCTTATTCTGAGGCTGCTTACAAAGCACTGAAGCTTACGACATCATAATCATCATCATCATCATTTCGGCCTAATGAAGTCCACTGTTGGACACAGGCCTCCCCCAAAGATCATCACAACCACCGATATGGATGTGTTTTGAGCTCATTGGGGGGTTTTGCCATAATCACCACGCTTGGCAGGCGGGTTGGCGATCGCAGTTGAGTTGTTAATGTACTCGAAGGACGCTGCTGCCCATCCTCCGACTAATCCCTTAGTCGACTTTTACGACACCCATGGGAGGAGATGGGGTGGTGTCATTCTGAGCCGGCACCACACGGCACGACATCATAAGGTTTAGTTTTTTTTTTTTTATTGATACAGCGGTACAACAATAAAATAACACATATATATTGCATACACTATAGTTACAATGCTTATTAATTATTGCCAGTTACTCATAAAATCTCAGTTTTTCATTAATTTCGGCCAAATGAAGTCCACACAGGAAGACACAGGCCTCCCCCAAAGATCACCACAACGACCGATATGGATGTGTTGTGGGCTCATTGGGGGGTATTGCCATAATCGCCATGCTTGAAAGACGGGTTGGCGATCGCAGTTGAGTTGTTAATGTGGAGGACGCTGCTGCCCATCCTCCGGCAAAAATATACATAACTTAAAAAACCTAACCTTTCCCCTGTACCAGACAAACATCTGTACCAGAAGACCATAGATATAAAACCGCAAAGGTGAAAATATTTTTCTTTCACCAAAATTGCTCTAAATGAAACGTAGATGACAAATACAGGAAGCAGCCGGCCAAGGGGACAACTCTGACGATGTCTAATGTACAATAAGATTCAACTTATCAAACAACCTATTGTCGATTCAAGTGAGATAGAAGAACTGAACATTTATGAGAATTGAAAATATATTTTCAGTAGTTTTGTGGTTTGTCATTGATAAGAAAGATTTTAAATCAATATTTTTTTACTTGTCTTTATTCTATGCCTCTGCTAAGCACTTAATTGCAGAGAGGTGTGAGACAAGGAGACGTCATTTCGCCAAAACTATTCACCGCTGCAATGGAGGATGCTTTCAAGCTACTGGAGTGGAAAGGATTCGGCATTAACATCAATAGCGAGTATACGATTCACCTTCGATTTGCCGACGTGATCGTAGTCATGGCAGAATTGCTGCAAGAGCTCAGCACAATGCTCGATGATCTCAACAGAGTTTCCCAACAGGTGGGCCTTAAAATAAACATGGGCAAGACGAAAGTCATGTCAAATGCCCATGTCGTGCATATCCCAATACCCATTGGGAGCTCTGTTCTCGAAGTTTTTGACGAGTTTAGACAAACTGTCCAGTTAGGCAGGTCCAACTGCGAGAAAGTGGTCAATCGTCGAATTCTATTCGGCTGGGCAGCGTTCGGGAAACTTCATCTCATAAGAAAGCTCAAGGTCACTCATGGAAAGAGCTATGCTTGGTCTTTTTTATGAGATCGAATCAGAAATGAGGAGATCCGTAGAAGAACTAAAGTTGTCGACATATCTGAAAGGATTAGTAAACTGAAGTGGTAATGGGCGGGGTACATTGCTCGTAGAACTGATGGCCGTTGGGGCACAAAGGATCTCGAATGGATACCACGCACCGGAAAACGCAGCATGGGACGACCTCCAACGAGGTGGACAGACAACCTGATGAAGGTTGCTGGGAGTCGTTGGATGAGAGCGGCATGTAACCGCTCGTAATGGAAATCTAAGGGGGAGGTCTTTGTTCAGCGGTGGACGTCCTATGGCTGATATGTTGATGATGCCTCTGTTTTGTACCGAATGGAAACCACCCTGACTTTGCTTGTGGAACGTGGACACTATGAAAAGGTTTAATACAAAAAGTCTAAGTCTGTAAATAATAAATTCATTAGTTAGCTGAATAAAATGTAGGAAAGAAAATATGAGTTTTTGATGACACTAAATTACACAATTAAGAATAGCTCACACAATACATAAGGACAACTTATTATAGAACCATCATTAAAAGACTCCGTTTCCGTGTGATGTACGCATTAAGAATATAACATCTCCTCCTCCTTCGTGTGGCACCGGCTCAGAATACCACCATCCTATCTCCTTCCGTGGGTGTCGTAAAAGTCTACTACGGGATTAGCCGGAGGATGGGCAACAGCGACCTTCGATTACTTTAACAACTCAACTGCGATCGCCAACCCGTCTGCCAAGCGTGGCGATTATGGCAAAACCCCCCAATGAGCCCATAACACACCCATATCGGTCGTTGTGGTGATCTTTGGGGGAGGCCTGTGTCCAGCAGTGGACTTCATCCAGCCGAAATGATGATGACGACATCTCCTCCCGTGGATGTCGTAAACGGCGACAAAGGAACTCTAACCCAGACGAAAGGTCAGCAACGTCCCTTCTGTAGGCTAGTATTCACACTGTGGTCACCAACCCACCTGCCAGGCGAGGTGATTACTAACAAATTCCTGACTACACAGTTATGGAAATCTTCGGGGAGGCCTTGCAGTGAACCTGCTTTCAGCAGTGGGAGTCACAGAAATTAAGACGATGAAAAAAAACCTGACATAAGAACAGCTACAGTACAAGTAGTAATTAATGCTTTTAGTCCTTAAACGTAACACCTAATAAAGTGTGTCGAGTAGGGTAGCGGGCCTTACACTCAGAATATCCAAGTGGTATTCGTTGAAGGTCATACAGGTCTATGCACCGACCTCGACACACCCAGATGATGAAGTAGAGAGTATGTATGAGGACGTAAGTAGGGCCATACATACCTCGAAGACACACTTCATTGTTGTGAGGGGGGACTTTAACGCAAAGCTGGGCACACGATGCGATGGTGAGTTGAGAGCGGGGGCAATTTGAGTATGAGCAACGGAACCCTAGAGGACAGAGGCTGACCAACTTTTTGGAAATTGAAGGACTTTTTGTGATGAACTCCTTTTGTGATGAACTCCTTTTGTGATGAACTCTTTCTTTCTTCTTTCTTTCTTGTCTCTCAAGAAATGGACCTGGATGAGTCCCGATGGTTCGACAAAGAATAACCAGAAAAATTCAATTCTCTAAAATACATCCCGTGCATCCTAACTCATTGTCTAAACCGACACGAGTATTTTTATTACTTAGTGGCATGGTAACTGGATCAGAGAAAGGTCATTGATTAGCGAGATATTAGCTGTCCATTTCGGCCACAACTCTCTGTACATTGTCAGCTCATTACATGCATCAGTTAACCTTATTATGGTTATCGATAATTTCTATAACAAATACAGGAAGCAGCCACCCAAGGGTATGCTGTACAATAAGGTAGAGTCATCATTCCAAATGTGCATGAATAGTTAAGTTGTAAGCTAATAATGCTGATATATATTACTCGTGCTAATAGTGAATGCTACAAGGAATGGGGAATGAAATTGAAATTGAAAAGCCAAGCAAAACAACTAGAGCGTAAAAGCACTTGATTCAATCCGTACTTACGCTAATGAACCGTTCACCAAATATACATTACTAGCCATTATCCGCTCGCAAGCAGCGATAGCCTAGTAGTTGAATGCTTGTTTTCCATACAGAAGTGACTACGTTCGATTCCAGCCTGCATCTCTGACTTTTCGGATTCATGTGTGGATAAGAATTTGATTACGTTACACAACGGTGAAGAAAAACTGCACACCGGAGAGCAAAATTTGTCATATAGGATACTATTTACTGACAGACCATAAGATTATTTTTTATTTAGTAATGGGCGGTCTCGTTTACCTACTCATTAGATTATTTAAATGCCAATTATGAAATTATTGTTAAATAGTATAGTAGTTCTTATTTGTATATATATTTGTTGATTTATTAGAAGGTATAATATGCAATATTTATGTTATATACCGTTTTTACACCTGTGGCGATCCTTAAAGCTTTACCACCAACCTCTTTTTCTAACACTTTACACATTATACAAATTTTTAGGTATTTATACTTTTTGGTTCCTAGCCATTAAAAGGAAAAATTAATTTTCGAAGTTCTTTTTCTGACATAAAGAATTTTCATGGAAACAAAGACATAACCCTTGTTACTAAATGTAATTACTCTGTTAATTATAAAAACACTATCTGTGCTAGTATTTCGTTTATAAACTGACTCTGCAGCGATGTGCTTAATATAAATTCTTTCTGTATTTTGATACCTTCTGATCTTGATGTAAATGAGAATTCGGTGAACGAATATTACAACCGTAAGTACTTGAAGAACTAGTTTTATTTACTTATTACCACTCATCGAATCATTGAAGTCAATTATAGTGTACAACCACTGTTACACTAAACTGGTGACCCCGACGTGATCACCATGTTCACCATAATGGTGATCCCTGACCATGAACATCAGAGCAGCCTTCACGATGCAGAGAAGCAATCACTTCGCATCATCGCTATCACTCCCCATCCAATCCCAAGAAGAAGCAAGCAGCAAGTCACACTGCCAGCCAGCAATCTCGGCTACAAGGTTACACCACACGCTGCAGCAAAATGCAAGCCTGGTCCCTAACCACATCAGCCCCTTCTCTTCAAGCATGGCACCGCACACTGCACCTACGGCCGGTCAAAGCAGAGCAACTTCTCCTGGTCTATGCAGCAGTCAGCCACTACGCTTCACTGAACCACTCCGACTCACTGGAGTATACGCAGCATCAGCCCCGACTCACTGGGACTGCACGGCATTCAATTCCGACGCACTGGAACCATTCACTGGCACATTGGGAACATTCAGAAGACGCAAGAACAGCTGACTCATCAATCACGGTCGGCTCCGGTCTTCGGGGGGGAGTGATGTGGCGACACCTACATCGTCAGCGGCATAACTACAACTTACAACGACATCTACATGAATATAAATTGCAACTCTCCGATGACGTCAAAGAATCCTGAATCACGCTATTAAAGTATTCGCGAAAACGTAGCATATATACAGTCGTCCAACATCAACCGTTGGGCTTCGGCCCGCCAGGCATACCATCCGCCTGGCTGGAGGATCCTCCCTTTTCTATGGAGGAACACCGCACCTTGTTCCCCATACACCCGTGAATCACCGAATCACCGAATCACCGAAGGGTCCAGTTGAAAACCAGCGCCAGGCTCTTGTCTGGCAAATGCTGAACTGGTTACCTGTTTGGCGCAACTGTGGGGCACACAACAAACTCTAGCCTAATATTGTTTTTTTTTTGTCTTGTTTATAACCCTATCCAAATTTTTATCGTGTTTTTTTTAGTTTTATATTAAGTTTTATTACCGTTTGTAATGTCTCACTTTGCTGTCAAATAAAAAAAATCTTTCTTTCTTTCTTTCTTTCTATTTAAATTACAAAAAATATATTTTATCTTTATCTTTACGTTTTATAAAGTGAGCGAGTTACATAATCAGCCAATTACTGTCCCACTGCTGGGCACGGGCCTTTTCTCATGATGAGAAATGTTAGGCCTTACACGCTGTCTCAGGGTGGGTTGGCAGACTACCCCCTAGTTTTACTTTCCAGATGCATGTGTGGATCGTGAGGAAACTTGCACACCTAAGAGGGCTCCAAAATGTTTGCAATGGTGGGTGTAGTCTGTCAACCCGCCCTGAGACAGCGTGGTGGAGTAAGGCCTAACCTTTCTCATCATGAAAAATGGCTCATGCCCAGCAGTGGGACAGTAATGGACAGTATGCTACTCACTCTCACTCAATCTTAATCTGCAACCTCCTTCTGGAGTATGACGTTCTAACAGGAGGAAACCACAGCGCTTAAATTTTCTTCCTATGCCAGCATAGCCGATAGTACTACAAGTAAAGAGAGATCTTGACCGATCCGATCGACCAGGATCCACCGCTCGGCAACTCATGTAGAGCACTCTCCAGCGTGTGCTCTGCGATATCCTGATTACCTCCGCAGTGATGGCACTAAGCCTCGCGTCCTATCCTGTGCAAGTACGCACCGAAACAACCATATCCGGTGAATACCAGCGTCAGGTGGAATGTGAAGCACTTGCTTCCTTTGGAGCTAGGCTCCAAAGACGGCTTCTACGACACACTTTTAAGCGTACTATGACAGCATGAGCCGCTCGCGTTCACAGTTCAAGAGCACACCGACGAGCGTACCATTTAAAATTTTCAAGCACCCCTGAAGGCATGCCCTTACCGCTCTGGCGGTGGGAGCTTGTTTGGAGATACGCGCATCTATTTCCGCCAGGATATAAAAATGCAGAAAGCGCACTAGAGTTGCCGCCTCAAAGTACACCGTTCGTTATCCTCGTCCAATTCGTATAGCCGCTCTACGCTGCAGCACGGTCTACGAATCTTGGTTCTGCAGTGCTGGACGCCCGAGAGTTGTGTCTCGTAGAGGACCACGGACCACATAACTCCCCCATAGAGGCGACTAACTTCTTCCCTCGGTCCCCCAGATTAGGCAGTAACGGGTGCAAGACACCCACTATCCTTTCTAACCGGGAGACAAGCCGCTCAAAGTGCTCCTCGAAGCCCCAACAACTGTCCAGTATAAGCCACATTGGATCGGGCAAGATCTCTCTCTGCAAGCAGTAGTGTTATGTTGGCAGAGCATGAAAACCGGAATGCAGTGGTCTCCTTCTGTGACAGCGTTATGCTCTAGAAGGAGACCGCAGAACATGATCGGGAGAGGGCAAATCCTGTTCGAAGAAGGAGGAGACGGCGCCGGGATTCCAAGTGCCCTGGCTCCTAATTCCTATACGCCTGAAACCCCCTGCTGTCACTATAAGGCGGGGGCCTCCGAGTTCGCGGGTGCATAAATAGCACAGCGCACAGGTACGCTTCGAGGGATCCTTTAAATACCACTAGGTGCAATACAAAAAAAAACATGTAACAGCCCACTTTGATATGCACGTCACCAACGCACATCCATAAAATGCGAGGCTCTCTGCTCCGCGGCAGTTTGTGGAACTATAACACCTTGGTTTTGTGAGGTGCTATATACTCGTACAAACCCATAGCGTGGATTTCGGCCACGACTATTGCCACCGCTTGCTTGGCATGCCGGATGGTTTTCTCGAAAGATTCCCTACCAAGGTGGCCAACGGAAGAGTATCATCAGCGTCACAAACCAAGCCGACGCCAGCGGGGAGAACGACACGCAGGATCGTATCGTAGGTGAGGTTCCATAAGAAAGGGCCGAGAACCGACCCCTGTGGTACCCCACACGTGATTTCCCTGTGGTCTCCCCGATGATACCCTGAAGATAGGGAGGGGGGCTGCTGATGGACTATCACCCCCTATATCAAGTCCCCTGTCAGCCAACGCCACTCCACCCTGCCGGAACACTGTCTGCTCTGACAGCGAGCGAAAAAGAAGAATCGCGTCGATAGTAGACCACCGCTGTCGGAAGCCATACTGGCTGTCGGCCAGGTCGGGGCCAATTCGCAACAGGTGCTTAATAAGCTTTCGGGCAATTATTCTCTCAAACAGCTTTGAAGCCACGTCAAACAGGAAAATGGGACGGTACACAGAGGAGACTCCGCGGCTCTTCCTTCTTCAAGAGAACCAATCCGACTTCCTTCCAGACAAACAGGAACACACTGGGATGGAGGCAGGTCGTGAACAGCCATCTCAAGCGGTCCCCAAGAGACTGTAGTGCATACACCCACGCACGATCCGGAATGCCATCCGGGCTGGGTGCGGTGTTGCGAGCCCTCAGGCAGCCAACGGCTTGGTCCAACTCGCCTTCTGAATTCTTTAGCCCATTCCAAGGCAATCGGAGATCAACCAAGTTGACCACCCTAATAACTAGTTGAGGCAGCCGTAGGTTTCCATACGGTACTGATTTTGAGTATAAAATGTCTTTAAAAGGCCTTAGTATCACTTTCTCTTACGCCAGGTTTCTTTATTACTTGTATTTATTACTGGAATAAGATATATTTTGCACCCATAGCACCCACAAACCACATCTTAAGAACTATAATTCACAAGTTACCATGGCAACAAAAAATACTATTCGACAAAACTTGGGGATATTTTAATGTCCATTGAAATTCATATCTACTTGAGCACTAATCTTATCACAAAGAAGCACCCTAGTTCGCCCGAAGGTTGCAGAATCGCTAAGTATAGCAACAATCCGGTGGAAAATATCATACACAAACAAAATATCTACTTGTAGGGTTGTCAGTAGCAGAAAGTGGTTTAGCATAAAACTTTTTATGTGCATCATTCTATTTGCAAGTAACTGTATATTACTTGCAGTTCCAAGAGTGCCAAGCAGCCGAGGGAAGTCATTTGGACAACATTATTTTTAGGTCTTAAAAATTCCTATGTTTCTACTTTTTAAAAATACAAATATATTTTTGTTATGTTTCGTAGTTCTTTTTTAATTGAATATTGAAACCGCCAACACCCTTATGGCCCACGCTGTATAATCGAATTCACTTTGCAAAAATTTAATTAAACCTCGTAATCTCTTGCTAAAGAATAATTTAATCACTATATTTGAGAAAGTATATGCTGGTGGCATTCTGAAATATCACCTCTCCCATCTCCTCCCATGGGTGTCGTAAGAGTCAACTAAGGGATTAACCGGAGGATGGGCAGCAGCGTCCTTCGAGTAGGTACATTAACAACTAAACTGCGATCGCCAACCCGCCTGCCAAGCGTGGCGATTATGGCAAAACCCCCCAATGAGCCCACAACACATCCATATCGGTGGCTGTGGTGATCTTTGGGGGAGGCCTGTGTCCAGCAATGGACTTTATTCGGCCGAAATGATGAATGTAAAGTTCACGCTTGACCAAAAATCACAACTTAATATTGTAAGTTGCCGTGTGGTGCCGGCTCAGAATGCCACCACCCCATTTCAACCCGTGGGTGTCGTAAAAGTCAACTAAGGGATTAACCGTAGGATGGGCAGCAGCGTCCTTCGAGTAGGTACATTAACAACTAAACTGCGATCGCCAACCCGTCTGCCAAGCGTGGCGATTATGGCAAAACCCCCCAATGAGCACACAACACACCGATATCGGTCATTATGGTGATCTTTGGGGGAGGCCTGTGTCCAGCAGTGGACTTCATTCGGCCGAAATGATGATGATGAGCCGTTCCATAAATAGCTACAATACTCCATACCTTGATTATCTCATTACAATGAAATACAAGATGAGCATTTAACCCACAATATTCCACTGTGACAATATATTTTATTCAGTGAAATAATAAAAATCCTTGTAAGCTCATACAAATAAAAGTATTACATTTATCGGACACGGTGCCCGTGACCTATTTTTAAGCCCGGAGAAAAGCGCTACGGGCCTGGGCAGAGGACGTTCCGTACTCGAACATATGATCGTGTTGTGAGGACGCCTCCCGTTTTCTTTGTTTTAGATAGTTTTTTTCGGTAAAAACTATATTAACACCACTGCTGAACAAAGGCCTCCCCTATAGTTTTTCGTAACAACTGGTGAAATGCTGCTTGTATCCATTAACTCCCAGTTAACTTATCAGGTCTTTTGTCCATTTCATTGTCACCGTCCCACACTGCGGTACGTGGTCTCGACTCAAGAATCTTTCTACCCCAATGGCTATCAGTTCTACGAGTTATGTACCCCGCCCCTTTCCAGTTCGGCTTATTAATCACCTTAACCTTAGATATAATACGGAACGAGCGAGCTAATTACTGAATAAAAATATCTAAAGACTGTCAGCATTCAAGGTACTCTTAATTGATTTGGGGTAACCAAGAAAAATCACCGCCATAAAAATTGTATGTGATGTATGTCTTTAACCAGTGTGTGTTACCAGTGATGACATATGGAAGAGAGACGTGGTCACTCACAATGGGCCTCATAAGACACCTCAAGGTCACTCGGCGAGCTATGGAGAGGCTATATATATCGAAACAGAAATGAGGAGATCCTTAGAAGAACTAAAGTTATCGACATAGCTGAAAATATTAATAAACTGAAGTGGCAATAGGCAGGGCACATTGCTCGTGGCCGTTGGGGCAAAAAGGTTCTCAAATGGAGACCACGCACCGGTAAACGTGGCGTGGGACGGCTTCAACGAGGTGGACAGACGACCTTGTGAAGGTCGCTGGGAGTCGTTGGATGAGGGCGGCATGTGACCGCTCATTGTGAAAATCTATGCGGGAGGCCTTTGATCAGCAGTGGACGTCCTCTGGCTGATATGATGATGATAACCCACAAGCTGTTTACACCGTAAAAACTGTATGAAATAGGAGAACAACATAGTTCTAGACTATATATAACATGTTTCTTTCACACTCCCTCAATCACTGCAGCTCCTGTAAGCTAGAATCTACAATAGCGACCAACGGAAAACCACCGACTAATGAAGGTTGGGGTGTCCCAGGGAGATGATTAACTATTTTGAAACCCGCAACAAAATTAGACAGAAAGAAAAAGGAGGAGTAGAAAATAAGATACGTTCCACTTCCCTCAGTAGCAGGGGACAGAGAAACCTATATATAGGCCATAGGCACAATAAATCGAGGTTTACTATAAGGAAAAACTCAGCAACTAAGCCCCAATATTTGTTTTTTAAACCAGTATTACGGTGTCACGCATGAGCCATTGTAACAGATTTTTACGTCATATTAATATCCACAATATAAGTACTATTCGACTTCATAGGTACACACTTACTATATATATATATTTCGTATGGTTAGTGGCCACCCTTGTGTCAGAGTTGATCAAGCCGCCCAAAGGCCTCCGACTTGGCTTAACGACTGCTGTCTACTGACAATAACCGGGACCGACGATTTAACGTGCCCTCCGAAGCCCGGAGACGCTCAGTTGAAATACCACTATGCAGTCACCCATCCAGAGACTGACCGTGCCAAGCGTAGCCTAATCTCGCCAATTGTTTACCGATCAGTGAGTTCAACTGGCTATGAGCACCTCACACACTTACTTGGACAACTTGTGTACATGACGTGAAGGTAAATTTGTTCCCGAACCATCTTCACAAACGCTCCTTTGCCATATAAAAATAAATTCAACTTACATCGTCCTGCAACCCGCATTAGGAACTACGTGACAAAACATAATATATTATAGTAAATATATACAAAATATACCCTTAGTCCTTTTGTACGCATCTTGAATATCAAATGCGCGATACAAGAAGATATTTATTTGAAAACTATCAATACAAATATACTATACTACAATCGAGACACGTGGCCAACTCAAAGTAACAATACCGGCTAATGGAAAACCTTTTTCACAAAAGTTTAAGGGTCAATTTACAATAGCACACCAACTTCCATGGGTTTAGTCTTGGACAACTTTACTAGGTCACTTACCTTGTTTCTTATTTCCGAGGTTGAAGGTTCCGTTTGGCGTGATTGAAGGCTAGTGTAAAGTTGGGAATATTTATCCCCGAGCCCGTAAGACAGCGTGTTCGTATTCCCGAAAAGTATTCGTTTACATTCTCCGTCGATATTTTCTGATATAAAATCAAATTCTAATATTCCCTGTGAAACCAGAAGTTTGTGCTCATGATGAGAGTATGGTTTTGTGATGCCGAGTGGTTCTAAGATAAAATCTAGCCCGTCCAGTGGGTATCTTAAACTATGAGAATTACATATACAAATCATAGTCGCGTTCATCAAGGCCCACGTACAGTTAACCTACGTCGGGTATTCTGCTAGAGCTATAATTTATGCCGGCTCAGAATACCACCACTCCATCTCCTCCAGTGGGTGTCGTAAAAGTCGACTAACGGATTAGCCGGAGGATGGGCAGCAGCGTCCTTCGAGTACATTAACAGCTCAACTGCGATCGTCAACCCGTCTGCCAAGCGTGGCGATTATGGCAAAACCCCCCAATGAGCCCACAATACACCCATATCGGTCGTTGTGGTGATCGTTGGGGGAGGCTTGTGTCCAGCAGTGGACTTCATTCGGCCGAAATGATGATCATTTATTACAAAACACCTGATATACATCCAGGTGACGTTGAAGTTCAGGAAAGCTGAATACTAGTGATTAGCCCAATGCTGTAAAGAGTTGGTTAAATCTTCTAGAATAGAAATTTTATATCAGATGAAAATGTATTGTATGTGCACAAAAACATTTCAGATTTTGTTAAAATGTACCATGTTCACAGTGTTAACGCTACAAACCTTACAAACACAATATTGCTGTACATTGTACTCGTCTCTATGGAGTAAGCAACTCGGTCATAAGTCAATGCATATGTTTTTACAATAAACGTCCCATTGCAGCCCGAAAATTATCCCTTAAGGAGTTTAAAACTTTTAATAAGTAAATAATAACTCCGCAATAAAATTATGTAATTTCTGATTGACTTGATGATCAAAAAGCTTGCGTCTGAGCTGCTCGCTAGGTACAGTCAACACTCCCCCTGCCGTTGCTATAAGGCGGGGGAACTTTTTAAATATTTTATTGGTGCCCAGTGGAAATTCTTTATGAACTTCCTTCGCCCCGGGGAAGAGCGAAGGGGTATGCCTGACTAAGGCGGGGGACCTCTGGGTACGCAGGTGCGTAGATTGGGAATCTGCGTGCCCACACCGAGCGACCCAAGAGAAGACGGTAGCACGCATGTGCACGCTGCCGTGGGACGCTTTGGGGGATCCTTTACAATTCCCCCGAGGGGGGTGACCGCTTTACAGTCACCCTCTCCAAGATGTGCCTATAGGCGTGGCACAAGTGGGCGGTTCTAGTTCGATCATACGAGGACCTGGAGCCCTTAGGTGCTGAAGATGACCGCTCCAGTGGTTCAGCCGGTAGGAGTCCGGCATACCCCTTCGCCCTTCCCCGGGGCGAAGAAGTTTAATGAAGAACTTCCAATGGGCCCAGTAAAAAAAATGTACAGTCAACAGTTATTTTTAAATACATAAACTGACATCTTGTATTCCATACACTTCTTATTTAATTAGGATTTCTAGTTCTTTTGACATATAATTTGTCCAAAAAAAAACTTTTTATAGATACGCTTGTATAGTTTGTGATATTTAATTAACATACATTTTTGACATGGACATTTTATTATAAAGTTTTTTTTGTTTTTTTGTTTATAAAAAAATATTGTATATGACAGACTAACGTGTTAATGGGGAGTTTGTTGCGCCGTTTCTTCTCCCCAGCTTAAACACTAGGAAGTGGTGAAGGGTGGGCTTATATGAGTGCTGTCTAGTGTTGACATTCAAAATTAACTATTTTTTGTCTATTTTGAACAAATTATAGAATTTCATTCAATACGATATTGATGACAGGAACATATGGCGTTAGTTCTTTACTTCAAATGTGGCTTCCTGCAAACCAAATGTATCTGTAAAACAACATATTTATATTGTATAGCTCCCAACATTTATTTTTATCAGTATAAAGATAATAAATATCTTAAATACTTTCTCAAGAGATTTGTAAAAGGCAATATAAAATAACCAGGAAAAGTCCAAGCCTTTAGTTTCCGGAATTTTTATAGAGATGGTTGTAAAGTGCTCTACATTGTTTCAAAATGACGTGATGTGTGAAGCGTTACAACCTTAATAAAAAAGAAATGACATTGACGGCACGGTTGGTGCAGTGGTTGATATAGTCGACTGCTGCGCTCCGGGTCGTGGGTTCGATTCCCGCACGGAACAAATATTTGTACGATCTGCAGGTAGTTGTTCCGGGTCTGGGTGTATTGTGTGTGGAATTCATGTCTGTAAACGCACCCACGATACAGGAGAAATCCTAGTGTGGGGCAAAGTTTTTATAAAAAAAAAAAAAAAAAAAAAAAAATACAGTGACATCCGATATTGTTTTCTATTTATAATAAAACATTATGAATAAAGATGTTGTATGTTGGTTTAAAAAAACAGATCGATTGTGTAACCATTAGTAACAAAGTAATTAAATACTAATAAAAAAAGGCAATACTTAATCTTTTTTTAATGTTTTTTTTTAAATTCTGTAAGTTTATCTTATACTACAGTATACTTTGAACTTTTCAGAACAATGCAAGCATGATTTCAAAAACAAATCGTGTGATACTCCCTGGCCGCGGCACAGTGATGTACTCCAAAACATGTTTATAAATGAGATGTACCATTTATGTACTTTATATTATGTGACATATAAAAAATTGTACCTCAGTGGAATATGATATAACGAAATCTTTGTGGTGCGGCCATAGGGCAAACCTTTGCAGCTGCACCGCCAAGCATTTTATAAACTATTAGGTGTACCCGGTCATAATGGACTCTAAATAAATGTACCAAAACTGTACTTTATCATACAATGTAAAAATATATGAAAATCGTATGTGGTGCGGTTGGAGAGTATACTCTGCAGCCAGACAACATTAGCAATAGACATTGTTTGATATATTTTTTATAATTTTATAAATGTACCTTAAATGTACTCTCTTCGGATGCCATTCACTTGTTATTTAACCAATTCGATCTGAAAGTATAACGACAAATTAATGAAAATATTTAGTTAGAGTTTACACAGAGATAGCGACTAAAGTTACTTGAATGGCACCATGGTTTTCGACCCTAAACAGTAATCGAACTATAAAAAATCAACATATCATAAAACATTTTTTTCAGGCCTCAAAATTAGGGTAAATCGTTTACTACTACGATTTCTAGCTTAAAAACACTTTCTTGCATTGCTCTGCGGTAATTTTTCGCTGAGATTTACAACATTTAAAAAACCTCCAAAGATATACGTTTTTCTTATCCTTTAATTTATTCGCGTGGCGTTGTCTGTATTGGTTGAGTAGAACAACTTTATGACTCTACATTATTGGTTTTATTAAAAGACAAAGATGACGGCACGGTTGGTGCAGTGGCTGATACAGTCGGCTGCTGCGCTCCAGGTTCGATTCCCGCACGGAACAAATATTTGTATGATCTACAAGTAGTTGTTCCGGGTTTGGGCGTATTGTGTGTGGAATTTTATGTCTGTAAACGCACCCAGGACACAGGATAAGTCCTAGTGTGGGGCAACGTTTTTATAAATAGAAAAAAAAATGTTAATATAATTTTGGCACTCCGCAAAAAACGTATTTACAAAACACAGGAAGACTCATTTATTTCGTTTCAAACAGGAACGTAATAAAAGAAAAATCTCCCTTTGTTAGCTGTGACTGCCCGAAGCTATCCATGGAGCCGATGACCTCTGGCAACAAACAATCGTACTGTTTCAGTTTTTATTTTATTGTCGATCAAATTTAAACGTTGATTACGTGGTTCTGTTCGAATGTTACAACAGATAGATTACAGTCTTCGTAATATCAGCCAAACGACGTCCACTGTCTACTTGTCCACTGTCTCAACAGGTGGGCCTTAAGATGAACATGGGCAAGACAAAAGTCATGTGAAATGCCCATGTCGTGCCCATCTCAATATCCATTGGGGGCTCTGTTCTCAAAGTTGTTGACGAGTATGTGTACTTGGGACAGACTGTCCAGGTTGGTAGGTCCAACTTCGAGAAAGAGGTCAATCGTCGAATCCGACTCGGGAAACTTCGCAACGTTATTTCGTCAACAATAACACAATGCCTCAAGACGCAAGTCTTTAACCAGTGTGTGTTACCAGTGATGACATATGGAACAGAGACGTGGTCACTCACAATGGGCCTCATAAGAAAGCTCAAGGTCACTCAGCGAGCTATGGAGAGAGCTATGCTTGGTATTTCTCTACCAGATCGAATCAGAAATGAGGAGATCCGTAGAAGAACTAAAGTTGTCGACATAGCTGAAAGGATTAGTAAACTGAAGTGGCAATGGGCAGGGCACATTGCTCGTAGAACTGATGGCCGTTGGGGCACAAAGGTTCTCGAATGGAGACCGCGCACCGGAAAACGCAGCGTGGGACGACCTCCAACGAGGTGGACAGACGACCTAGTGAAGGTCGCTGGGAGTCGTTGGATGAGAGCGGCATGTGACCGCTCGTTGTGGAAATCTAAGGGGGAGGCCTTTGTTCAGCAGTGGACGTCCTGTGGCTGATATGATGACGTCCACTGTTGAACAAAGGCCTCCCCCTTAACGGCCGGTTACATGCCGTGTGTCGTCATTTTGGGGGGAGATTGCCAGTACCCGCCACGCTTATCACGCGGGTTGGTGAGCGCATTATAGCTGGTATTTCACAGGAGGTGTCCAACTCTCGGGCACTTGCGGGATTGATCTGGGGGTTGAATTAAACAAAAATATCAGTAATATTCGGGAATGCGAACCAGAAGAACAACACTTGTTCCCAAGCCTGAATTTAATTATAGATGTAGTGATTACACCTAATAACAGTAGTGGTGGCGGTTATAAACAAATATTTGTATGATCTGCAGGTTCCGGGTCTGGGTGTATTCATCATCATCATCATCAGCCTATCGCAGTCCACTGCTGGACATAGGCCTCTTCAAGTGCATGCCACTGATCGCGATCCTCGGCTACTCTCATCCAGCTACTGCCAGCCACCTTGCGCAGGTCATCACTCCACCGAGCTTGGGGGCGTCCCACCCTACGTTTACCAAGACGCGGTCTCCACTCAAGAACACGTTTTCCCCCAACGGTTGTCGGTTCTACGACTAATATGGCCAGCCCACTGCCACTTCAGCTTACTAATCCTATGAGCTATGTCGATAACTTTGGTTCTCTGTCGGATCACTTCATTTCTGATTTTATCCTTCAGAGAGACTCCGAGCATAGCCCTCTCCATTGCTCGCTGAGCGACTTTAAACTTGTGGACCAGCCCTACCGTGAGTGTCCACGTCTCGGCACCGTATGTTATGACGGGTAAAACGCACTGATTGAAGACTTTAGTCTTTAGGCTCTGTGGAATAGATGACGAGAATACTCGACGTAATTTCCCAAATGCCGCCCAGCCCAGCTGTATTCTTCTATTGGCCTCCCTCTCGAAGCTGTTTCTACCCAACTGCAGGGTTTGCCCGAGGTAAACATATTCCTGAACAACTTCGAGAGTGTTGTCGTGTACCGCAATCGGCTCCGGAACCACATGTTGGTTAAACATGACCTTGGTTTTATCCAAGTTCATCCGGAGACCGATGCGTTGAGAAGAATCAGCTAGACTGTTTAGCATCTGGTTTAGATCCTGCAACGATTCGGCCATTATGACGATGTCGTCTGCAAATCTCAAGTGTGAGATGTACTCGCCGTTTATGTTTATTCCACGTCCTTTCCAGTCCAGCGTCTTAAACATATCCTCCAATGCATTTGAGAACAATTTGGGGGACATAACGTCCCCTTGTCTCACACCTCGATGCAGGGGGATATGCTCAGACAGCTGGTTCTGTACTTGGACGGCCATAGTGGCGGTATCGTACAGACATCTCAACACTTGGATATATCGCCAATCGACTTGGCATCGTTGCAGGGATTTCAGAACGGACCAGGTTTCGATAGAGTCAAATGCCTTCTCATAGTCCACAAACGCTAAGCACAGAGGCTGATTATACTCTTCAGACTTCTGTATAATCTGCCGCACTGTGTGAATGTGGTCTATGGTGCCATACCCTCCTCGAAACCCGGCCTGTTCCGGCGGTTGAAATTCGTCGAGTCGTCGCGCAAGACGATTTGTGATGACTCTTGAAAACAGCTTGTAGACGTGGCTTAAGAGCGAAATAGGTCGATAGTTCTTCAAAAGGGTCTTGTCATCCTTTTTGAAGAACAAAACGACGACGCTTCTACTCCACGCCTCTGGAGTTCTCCCATTAAAGAGAACAGAGTTGAAAATTTTCTGGAGCTCCTTTAGTACAGGTTTACCACCTGCTTTTAGGAGCTCCGTTGTAACTCCGTCCTCCCCAGGGGCTTTTCCATTTTTAAGCTGTTTAAGAGCCAGCACAATTTCGTCTAGGCTGATCTCTGGCAGGTCCTCAGTGAAGTGGCGGATCAATGTGGCCCTGGAATCCTCATTTTCGGGGTCAGGTTGAGAAGCATGCGAAGCGTATAGCTGGCTGTAGAAGTCTACAACTTCCGAAAGGACCTCCGGCCTTGAAACAACGACGTCCCCTCCTGTTGTAGTCAACTTCGTCAGGTGGCTTCTCCCAAGACTCTGGACGAACACTTTCGACCCCCGGTTCTGCTCAATCGCCCTTTCTATAGAAAGGGTGTTGGAGCGCCTGAGGTCACGTCGTACCAGTTTATTAATTTTTCTATTGAGTGCCCGGTATTCTGACGAAGTGACTGGTGGGTTTTCACGTCGTTCCTTCATAAGCTTTATAGTCTCCTCCAAAAGTTTCGACTTCTTGCCTTTACGCTGCATTCTGCAAAATCTCGTACCTTCCTCCCTGAGGATTCCTACCACATTCTCGAGGGTCTGGTCAACGTCTTCTGTGGTTTCCACGGCAGCGAATCGGTCTTCCAGTTTTGACTGGAATGTTTCAGATCCCATCATGGTTTGGAGCAAGTTGGGTCGGAGCCTGGACTTCATCAAACGGACACGTTCAAGCTTATAGTCGATATTCAGAGTGCCTCGGACCAGTCGGTGATCACTTCCAGTGTTAAATCGGTTGATCACGGAGACATCTCTGAATATATGCTTCTTGTCCGTTATGATGAAGTCGATCTCATTTTTGGTCATAGTGTCGGGGCTTTGCCATGTCCACTTCTTTTGGGGCTGTTTCTTAAAGAACGAATTCATTAGGAAAAGCCCCTCTTTCTCGAGGAAGTTGACAAGCATTTGCCCCCTATGATTCCTGCTGCCAAAACCGTGGGATCCTACTACCGACTCGCTGCAATTCTGTACTCCCACTTTAGCGTTAAAGTCCCCCATGACAACGTTGTAGTGGGCCTTTGTGGTAAAATGTAAGGCCTTATGTATCTCTTCATACATAGTTTCCACTTCCTCATCCGAGTATGTCGAAGTCGGTGCGTAAACCTGCACAACCTTGAGGCTGTACCTCTTGGTGAGCTTGATCACGAGGTACGCTACCCTGTTCGACACACTGGAGATTTCTACAATGTTGTCAGAAAGAGCCTTGTTTACCAGGAACCCTACGCCACCTTGGGATAGCTGGTCTCCCTCTCGGAAGTACATAAGGTGGCCTGACTCTAGTGTTACGGTGTCCTCTCCCTCTCTTCGGACTTCACACAACCCCAGAATATCCCACCTTATCCTTCCGTGTTCTTCGTTCATGTGTTGGTTATCTGCTATACAAACTACTATGTTTTCAATTCACAGATTTTTATTTTATAATCATCATCATCATCATTTTGGCCGAATAAAGTCCACTGCTGGACACAGGCCTCCCCCAAAAACCACCACAACGACAAATATGAGTGTGTTGTGGGCTCATTGGGGGGTTTTGCCATAATTGCTACGCTTGGCAGCCGGGTTGGCGATTATTGCAGTTGAGTTTTTAATGTACTCGAAAGACACTGCTGCCCATACTCCGGCTAATCCCTTAGTCGGCTTATACGATACCCACGGGAGGAAATGGGGTGGTGGTATTCTGAGCCGGCACCACACGGCGGCGGCGGCTCCTTATATGCTTTAACTATAAAATATATACCTAAATAAACACACATATTGCAAGAAATTCACGATGGCATCACATAAATTTATCACAAAACGAGTTTTGCAAAGTTCAGTAACTACTTGTCCATAGCTCGCTTGGCACAACACCGGCCGATTAAAACTTAATCTGGGCATCCAATGCACTGACCCGCAGCTTTTTTACCATACGATTTCAAATTTAAAAAAAAAACCGTTGCCGCACACCAGGATTTCTCCTGTGTCGTGGGTGCGTTTACAGACATGAATTCCACATACAATACACCCAGACCCGGAACAACTACCTGCAGATCATACAAATATTTGTTCCGTGCGGGAATCGAACCCACGACCCGGAACGCAGCCGTCGACTGTATCAGCCACTGCACCAACCGTGCCGTCATCAACTCATTCCTTTGCATAATACATTATCACATCATTATAATTTCTGTCTGTTTGGGCTGGCGCTTTTGTTGCTTAGGGAATACAGAACTCAGCAGGGGAATAAAACGGGGCAATAGTTTTTTTCCAAAAAACCCCAGGAGAAGCAGAAGCAGGAAGTACGGAAAGGCAATCAAAATATAGACAAATAGTCACAAATAATCCGTTATTTGCCCTTGTTTTGCCATTATATTCGCATCTACAAAATTATCAATAGAATAGAGCGCGATTTACCAGATCTCAATTTAAAGATTGTTAGGAGGGATTAACTCCGTAAGTTGTGAAAAAAATTGAGATATCGTTGCAATAAATAGTTTAATAGCATAAGTATAAATTAATAACGGCACGGTTGGTGCAGTGGCTGATACAGTCGGCTGTGGAATTCATGTCTGTAACGCACCCACGACACAGGAGAAATCCTAGATAGGGCAACGTTTAAAAAAAGAAAAAAATATATATTAGCACCAACCTTATCTAGAAAAAACTCTTCGTCTGACATTTCCATACATCCTGCACTGGCCGGGTGCTAGCTACCAAAACAGGTATACGCTTTTTACACTGAAGAAATCGGCTACTATCGGTAGTATAACGCAAGATTATAAATAAATACATCGCTATTTCCGATCGTGGTCGTCTCGTCCCCGTACCGTCAGATATAAAGGCCCCTATTTGCACTTCATCCGTTTGCGCGCCAATGCAATTCCCGCGCGTAACTCAGCCAACTTTTCAATGAGGCATTTATCGGCGAAACGCAATCATAAAGATATCCAATTGAACTTGCCCAAGGAGTTAACGAACTCTTTTTTATTCTCCTTTAATTTTTTTTTGTACTTGCATTACTCACTAGCATTTCTCCTGTACTGTGGGTGCGTTTACAGACATGAATTCCACATACAATACACCCAGACTCGGAACAACTACCTGCAGATCATACAAATGTTTGTTCCGTGTGGGAATCGAACCCACGACCCGGAGCGCAGCAGCCGACTGTATCAACAATTTAACCAATATAATTTAAGTACCCGCATAGTGACGCCGGTTTTTAGGTTTTAGATGGCGTCTATACGAACATAAATACATATGTTTCTATACACTACTGTGACTATGAAAACTAAAATGCACAAATGTTGCCGGAATAATAGCAAAATTGCAATAATAAGAGCGAGCGGAAAATGTTATTAGGTGAAAAAGCTTCAATCGGCAGCAATCCTTCCCTCCCGCACCGTGCCCAGTGGTGTGTTTTCGGTACTGAAATCGTAAAGCGGTTAAATAAATGTAAAGGTTAAAATTTTGATACCTCTTTTGTACCGGTATCATACATAGGCGGCACTAAAAGTATCGGGAATGGAATATTTCCACTGTTCCTGTCATATTAAAATATTTTTAATTGAAAACTCCTTGGTTTTACAAATCGAATACCATTTATTTATTTAAAAAAAGATTCACGGTCTTGTCACAAGGTTTTGTCAAACTTGTTTAGTCGTTGAGAAAATGGAATTGACTCGAGAAAATTCAAGAGCGATGATTTATTATGACTTTCGAAGTGGTTTAACACAAAAACAGTGTGTTGACCGGATGATTTCTGTATTTGGTGATAAAGCCCCATCCAAAACCACAATTTATCGCTGGTTTGCTGAATTTCAACGTGGACGTGTCAAGCTCAGTGATGATCCTCGTAAAGGTCGTCCAAAAACTGCAGTCACCCAAGAAAACGTTGATGCTGTGCGTAAGCTGATTGAGGAAGATCGACATGTGACATACCGCGAAATTCAGGCAACTTTAGACATTGGCATGAGTCAAATACAAATAATCTTGCATGAACAATTAGGTTCGTTCACGGAGTGTTGCAAAAAAAATGGTGGCCACGTTTGTCTCCAAAACCGGCCATGTTACGACTATTCCTCTTGAGGGACAAAGAACGGTTAATGCAGAATGGTATGCTAGCATTTGTTTGCCACAGGTCGTTTCTGAACTCCGTAGAGAGAACTGCAACCGCCGCATCATCCTCCATCACGACAATGCGAGTTCTCACACCGCGCACAGAACAAAAGAGTTTTTAGAGCAAGAAAACATAGAATTATTAAACCATCCGCCGTACAGCCCCGACCTAAGCCCTAATGATTTCTATACTTTACCTAAAATAAAGAATAAATTGCGTGGACAGAGATTTTCATCACCTAAAGAAGCTGTGGACGCCTACAAAACGGCCATTTTGGAGACCCCAACTTCCGAATGGAATGGTTGCTTCAATGATTGGTTCCATCGTATGGAAAAATGTGTCAAATTTCGCGGAGAATACTTCGAAAAGCAATAAATACATTTTTAAATAGTAATGTTGTGTCACTTCCTTGATTCCCGAAGTAGCGGTGATTTGAACCGGTATTGTCTACCGTTTGCAGTCCTTGCTCTAAACTAAATGAACAATTTTGTTCTGAATGTTCATCATATGAATGTAAGTTGGTTTGTTACGCTTTCACGCGAAAACTACTTAACCGATCATCATGAAACTGAGTACACATATTCTTAGAGGTATTATAAGTAACATAGGACAGGGATTGAGGATTTAATTGAAAAAAAGCAAAAGATAAAAATTGTTTGTTAGTAGGGATTGATTCATTTCTATTTTAATGATTTCTGATACTTAATGGCTTCAATGCGAGCAAAGCCGCGGGTAAAAGTGAGTATGTTATAAAGAATACCATATGATATTTATATATGGTTGCGATGCGCGATGCCTCTACCAGGGTACATATTACATACATAGATCTCACATGCACGAACACCCCGACAACTATCTATAGGCCATATAAACGTTAGTACTGTGCGGGATCGAACTTCGTGAAAAAAATGTTTGCAGAATACCGTTTTTTCAACCTTCGATCGGTTTTTGATCTCATCACAGTATAAATTTACGTTTGACGTTGTTTGTTAGTTTAGGAGAATAACATTTGTGAGGTTTACTACATTGAGACTAGATCGAATTGACCCTTTGTCTTGCCGTGCCGCAATCCTTCGGGACTTTCTACGCCCCGGGAAGTGTGGAGGGGCATGCCGGACTCTTACCAGCTAAAACCCCACGGTGTCCTTCTACTTACCTCTAGTTGGGGTGAGATGATGTCACTGTTTGACGGGCCGCGTTTCTATGTGACCTGGCTGGCCGCACATGTCCTACAGAGAGGCACGCGCAAAACACACGCTCAGCCGTCTCAGGCCTTTTTCTGTTCGGGCGACGAGCTATGAGAATAAACCGTTAGTCTCCTTCTACGACACCTATGGATGGAGAGGTGTACTCAATGCAATTGTTTTTTTTTTTTGCCAATAACCACAAGGCACACACAATTTATACACGAAATTCCTATTGCTCATCTATACAAATAAATAAAATGGAAGTGTCTATTTGTAATTTCAAAATAACAGCTTTTTACTAAATGCATATGAAAGTATATACGGTCATCATATCAGCCACAGGATGTCCACTGCTGAACAAAGGCCTCCCCCTTAGATTTTCATCTAGCGGTCACATGCCGCTCTCATCCAACGACTCCCAGCGACCTTCACCAGGTCGTCTGTCCCCCTCGTTAGAGGTCGTCCCAGACCCTTTGTGCCCCAACGGCCATCAGTTCTACGAGCAATGTGCCCCGCCCATTGCCACTTCAGTTTACTAATCCTTTCAGCTATGTCGACAACTTTAGTTCTACTACGGATCTCCTCATTTGTGATTCGATCTCGTAGAGAAATACTAAGCATTTATATACGGTACCCACAACAAAAACTTTTTTTTTGTCTGACTGTCTGTTTGATCTCGCTAATATCCGAAACAGCTGGACCGATTTATACGGAATTTTCACTGGCAGATAGTTGATTGTTATAAGGAATAACTTAGGCTACTTTTCTTTTAGAAAAATAATTAGGGTTCCACGCAAAAAAATTAAAACCCATGAAATCCAATTATATATACTCTATAGTTTTAATAACTGATCTCAATCATAACTGACCATTTTGTTATTTCTAATGTGATTCATATTATGATTCACCTAAAGCGGCCTTTTTAGGCCCCCTGGAGTTTTTACGAATATAAATTATTATTTTTCTTTAAAAGATTTCCACGTTGCAGTTCTCTTAAGATTCTGGTTAAGAATATAGTATGGGTGATATAAGACCCAAGGAAGGCTTTTTCATCATCTTATAAATAATCCATTTCTTCTAAATTAAACGGCGCTAGCCCAAGGTCCCAGCTAGTAGTAAATAAAACCAGATTAGCGTAATGATGTCCAACTAACTATCGGTCTATTTCTAAGGCACCCAGCACGTGTATCACTGACCAAAAGCTTATATACGTTGCTATAGATAATAATAGGTGCCACGACCGATGGTAATGGATTGGATTCGAAGCGACCGTTTATTGTGTAATGGACGGCGGCTACCGGTTGTCAGTAATTGTTAGTGAGAGAGCTGCACAGGGCCATATTATAATGATTGAATGAACTATATGATGCTCTGTAGTGCCGGCTCAGAATGCCACCACCCCATCTCCTCCCATGGGTGTCGTAAAAGTCCACTAAGGGATTAGCCGGAGGATAGGCAGCAGCGTCCTTCGAGTACATTAACAACTCAACTGCGATCGCCAACCCGTCTGCCAAGCGTGGCGATTATGGCAAAACCCCCCAATGAGCCCACAACACATCCATATCGGTGGTTGTGGGGATCTTTGGGGGAGGCCTGTGTCCAGCAGTGGACTTAATTCGGCTGAAATGATGATGATTATGGACTGTTAGAAATGAGAAATGTGGTGGCATTGATATCTTACTGGTGGTAGGTCTCTTATTGCCAGAGGCCGGCTAGGTAGGTACCACTGCAATCTAGAGGGGGTGACCGCTTTACAGTCACAACAGTCATTATTATTTATTATACACATTCTGCTGCCCATTCATTCGATGGTGAAAATATCTTCCTTTAGTCTTATTTATTTATTTATACTTTATGTACACTAGTGTACAAAGGCGGTTTTAATGCCGTAGGCATTTCTGTCAGACGACCTTTGGGTGATGCAGAGAACAATAAGGTAGATGCACCAACAACATATGAAAGAAAGATATAGATGCGAAGACATATTATACAAATACATAGACGTACATAAACATTATATGTATAAAAATATACTAATACATACGAAATAAACACATGCATACATATTATATAATAAATATACACAGATGAGAAAAAATAACTAAAATCAGAGTTGAGATTAATATCGTTTCGGCCGAATGTAGTCCACTGCTGGACACAAGCCTCCCCCAAAGATCACCACAATGACCGATATGGGTGTGTTGTGGGCTCATTGGGGGGTTTTGCCATAATCGCCACGCTTGGCAGACGGGTTGGCGATCGCAGTTGAGTTGTTAATATACTCGAAGGACGCTGCTGCCCATCCTCCGGCTAATCCCTTAGTCGACATTTACGGCACCCACGGGAGGAGATGGGGTGGTGGTATTCTAAGCCGGCACCACACGGGCTAATTAATATGCTTTATATGGAGATTAATATGCTGACGTCTTTTTGAAAAGGTATTTTCGCAATTCAGTTTTAAAGTTTTTTAAGATTGTTAGCCATACTGATTTCAAGGGGGAGGTCTTATATCACCCATAGTATATTCTTAACGAGAATCTTAATAGAGTTTGAACGTGGAAATCTTTTAAAGAAAAATAATACATTTATATTCGTAAAAACTCCAGTTGTTGAAACATAAACTCCACGAATTTCCTAATGTAAATTTGGAGGAGATGGTCGTTAAACGCCGTATCTTAAAACCCCAGGTTACCCAAACTTTTAAGGGTGCAAATAAAGAAAAGCAACTATCAAAAACTAACTAAAACTGGTCATGTGCGATTCGTGAGTAGAAGTTCGTACACAAAATTATTGCTTTGAGTTTTAAGTATATGTAATATTTTACATTCTCGTGACTTCGCGCGCCGCCGCTTGTCACGAGGGTTGGAGGCTTGTCAAATACACATCATTTCGGCCGAATGAAGTCTACAACTGGACATAGGCCTCCCTCAAAGATCACCACAACGATCGATTTGGGTGTGTTGTGTGCTCATTGGGGGGTTATAATATTTATTTATTTAAATTAATATGCGTGATTTTTTGGTAATCCATCCAGGGGTGTTAGACAGGTTAAGGCGGCTAGCTCGGCGGCACGTACTTGGAAAGTGGCGTCATCACTTGCGGATGCAGTTTGCAACCAAGTGCGTCGTCGAGGCCGTCCTGCCGCTCTTTGAAGCCTGGCTCAGAAGAAACGAGCGCGTCACCTACCGTCTGACGCAAGTGCTCACCTGGGCATGGTTATTTCGGCGCGTACCTGCACAGGATAGGACGCGAGGCCACGGCACAATGCCACCATTGTGATAGCGACCAGGACACCGCACAGCACACGCTCGAGGCGTGCCCTGCGTGGGGCGCCGAGCGGCGGATCCTGGTCGATCGGATCGGGCAAGATCATACAAGATACAAGACTGAAAAATCTGTTGTAAACAGTGTTCTATCTAATAACAACAAAACAACAACATCATGCTGAGCTGCATATCAAAGAAAACAACACGACTATGATTTCGTTTTGTTTTTGTGGCTAATAGCTCCTACACTATACGGATTTCGGGGTTGCCCCTTTGGTGACGTTCAATGGTTATTATACTTAACCTATTGGTTAACATTTCATTCTTGTCTATTCTGGGTTTGCTGTCCATACATTTTACAGGCTCTCTTTCCTGGTCGTTTTTCCTTATGATCCAAAACTACAATCCAACAACAGCTAAGCTGCTATCGTTTTAAAATCATGTTAAACAATAATCACATATACAGCACGTATCACGAACGCTGTTAACAATACTTTATTCCGAATCTTCTAAGTTCCCGTTCGTTTGTATAAAATGAATGGAAACTTTGATGGTTCTACTTCAAAGCGGCCTGTATAATGGATTCTTTGAACTAAAACCAATCTTACAGTTAGTACATGGTAGATTGTACTTTTTTAACAATATACTCTAGGATATTGTTAAAAATACCCTAGAGTATGTCTCCTATGTCATGAGTACAGTTTACAGACATACGGCTGAATACTGAAACGCCCACACCCTAACCTGGAAGAACAATCTGACTATAGATATTTGTTCCGTGCATAGATTGAACCCGCGACGTGTAGTGCAAAAACCTCTGGCCACTGCACCAACCTCGTTATCAGTTGTTTTTTCTTTTTACGGTTCCGTACTTAAGTATGAAAAAACTGGTGGAACCCATAAAGGATCACTCGTGTGTATATCTGTCTGTCACAGCTAATTTGTTCCATATCTACTGAACCGATTAAGTTGAAATTTGGCACACATATAGCTTTCTGCGACAAATAAAATAAATACGGACGTGCAACGTAAGTAAGCGAATGTAGAATATGGGAGTCACATTTGAGGAAATAAACGGTAAATGTTTTTCAACTGCAATATATATTTTTTTCTAGAGATCTACTTTTTAGTTACCAGATACCTTGGGTAAGATTTAAAAGAACATAGTAGATACAACATTCTCCGTACAGAACATTCTCCACGCGAGTTCAACTCGCACAGTTTCGGTTTTAATTTTTTAAATACTTTTTGAGTGATCGTAATACAATCAGTGTATTGATAAAAATAATATCAGTGGGGTACAACGGGTATTTACAGTTAACGACTTTAGGACCTGTCGTCCAGTTCTGCACGAATGGTTTTTACTGGATCTGGATTGCAAATCGAACCAGTACTCGCACGCAAGGATATCCTGCTTTTTGCGGTATATAGCACAGTTTAAAAATCAATCCGCATGCGTCTTAGATCTGCCACCAGAACTGGATCCTACTTTTTATAGTACGACAGATCCTATTTGTAGTGACAAAACTGAATCGCAAAACTTGACATCGGTTTATTAAAACCTTTGTGAGCACTTGTATTGAAACACGTTCAACAAGATCCCGCAAAAAAACAGGATGTTGCCGTGTGAACAAGCCGTTAAACAATGTACACATTTAGAAAATTAAGAGGTAACTTTTAAGAGTCGAGCGAAATAATAAAAACGGAAAATCACTCGTCATATTGAGAAAGTTACTAACTGACAATAAAATGTCTATATTTTTAGAATAGTTTGCTAGAGTTATCTACATATTAATATGTGAAGAAAATACTTCGTAATGTTATCCGGGAGTCTCGAAAACACTTTTTAAAAAAGAAATTTGATTTAACTGAAAAATAAGTTTATTTCACGGATACAGCTTTAAGAGAAAAAGGCAAGTGTTCAGGACCGAGGTTTGCGGGAGACTGATTCTTCTCGGATAGTTGTGGTCTGTCCGTGGAAAAGTAAATGCTGACGGAGCGTCTACGCGTGTAGGATTCTATACAACATTACGGATATAACAGTACGCCTTTTTAAGCACATTGCGCGCACAAAAAAGTGAGTGTGAGATTTGGCATCGTTAAAGTTCATATGGAAGAGGAGTGCAGAAAGTTAAAATGTATGTACAAAATACATTATAAATACATTAAATAAAATTTAAAAATTTAATGCATCATGGTCCAATTTCGACCCCTGGGCGACCCCTGGGCTAAAATTGCTGTGGTCCAATTTCGACCCCTGGCCGACCCCTGGGTTAATATAGCTGCAACTATAACCACGTGTATCAGAAATCAAGCAAATGAGTGTGTCTGAATTTAGAATATAGCACCACTCCATCGTCTCCCGTGGATATCGTACAAGACAACTAAGGGACTTAAAACCAGAGAGATGGGCAGCAGCGTCCCTTCTGTGAAACAGCAGCCATTCTTCACTCACCAACCCGCCTGGCAAGGGACGAGACGACACACCTGTAGAATTCTATGGGGGACCTTTGTTCACCTGTGGACTTTCATTGGTAATCTCTGTTATCACTTCAAACAGACAAATATTTTAAAAGAAACAAAATTTTCAACAAACGCTTGGGACAATTACGCGCGTTGATCAAATACCCGCTGGGAATGTGAACAAACAATATAACTTTGTTAGAACTGATCTCTATTTGTACCGCGGTCTGCTCAAAATGTTCGACTAAATCTAGTTTTTTATTAGTCTTATAAGTCTGACCTGCCCCAATGCAGGGCATAGGCCAAAGGCACAGGCCTCCCTAATTCATCCTTCAACCTGACTATTGCAGAGGATCAATCTTTTGGAAAAAACAATAGCTTAAATTAAAATATACTATTCCTCGATATAAAAAAGAGTTATAATAATTAAGGGGACTCAAATAGAATTATGTCCGTGTGGCGTCCGGATTAAGAATATAGCACCACTCCATCTCCTCCCGTGGAGGTCGTAAACGGCGACTAAGGGAATGTAAACCAGAGAGATGGGCAGCAGCATCCTTTCTGTGGAACAGTAGCCATTCTGCGCTCACCAACCTGCCTACCAAGCGTCGTGAGTTTTTCCAAATTCCCCCCAATATGATGACACAGTTGTTGAAATCTATGGGGGAGGCCTTTGTTCAGTAGTGGACGTTGTATGGCCGATATGATTGATTGACTGATTGAAATAGAATTATCACGAATATAAATCTTTATTAATATAATTAATGAAAAATCACATGTATGAGAAAAATAATTTTACTTTTCAAAGTCAAAGTATTTTATTTCAAATAAACCAAATATTGGCACTTATGAAACGTCAGAATCTAAGTTGCACGGTTCCAAATAGTTGATCTCGTGGAGAAGAGCCGGCAAGAAACTCCATGGATACTCTTTTAAAATAATTGAGAATACAATGTTGATTAATACAAAATATTGTAAAACATATACCGAGAAAAATGTAGGTCAATGTGTTAGACAATAATATAATAATAATAGTTTATTTGCCGTGGCAGTTAACGGCTGACCAGTCCCAACAGACGGCACCCGTTCACGAGCATGACGCATGCATCAGCATCGCTTAGCTCAACCATATTGTAGGGAACCGAACGACCCAATACACGACGCCACCACCAGCAAGACATTGTAGTGAGCATGACAGACCAATACAGCCAGGCAAAAAACAATCAATATAAGTAACAAAAATAACATTGGTGGCTACATGATGCTCACACATTTACAGTTTTGTATGAATATGTCCAATAAACAATATTAACAATAACTTATGTTCAATCAATGCCATAATATAAGTAAATAACATAAAAAAATATGAATTTTTCAATTAATTAATTCAAATGTCAAGTTATTAAATAACATAAAAAATGTAAATTCGTAAAAAATGTAAATTCAACTGAGTCAAGTCAAATGTCAAGTTATTAATTATAAGTAAATAACATAAAAATGCAATTTATAAGTAAATAACATCAAAATAATGAGTTATGTCAACTATCATGTTATTATTTTACATTAATAATATAATTAATTCCAATTTTTAAACGAAGATTTAAACCTTTGATTGCACGTTGCAACACTTGCAACCATAATAAATATCAAAAGTTATTAAACAAATGGTAAGAAATGCTTACAAAAAAATGTCAAGGTTGAAAGAAAAACAAATGTTTGAATAATATAATATTCACTGAATTCAACTCACTCTGTACATGTTATATGAGATTGTCTTGTGCTGTACACAGCGACCAACAATTTTTATCATCTAAATAATCGTTTACGGTATAGTATGCTTTTTGAATAAGTATAGATTTAACATTAGTTTTAAATGAACTAAATGGTAACTCTAGTAAACGATGGGGTAGTTTATTGTAAACGCGAATGCCAAGCCCTACAAACGAACCATGCACTCTGTGTAATCTGTGGTAAGGAACGCATAATTTATGTCTATTTCGTGTATTGACATTATGGACGTCACTATTTTTGACGTAGGAACTTATATTTTGCCTAATATATATTATGTTAGTAAAAATAAATTGTGATGCAACAGTGACAATATTAATATTTTTGAAATAATCTCTCAGAGAAACCCTTGCGCCTAACTGATATATAGCTCGAACAGCTCGTTTCTGCAGAATGAAGACACTTTCAATGTCTGCAGCTTTGCCCCATAACAGAATTCCGTAGGACATGATACTATGAAAATAGCCAAAATAAACCAACCGAGCTGTGTCCACGTCAGTAAGTTGCCTAACTTTTCGGACTGCATAAGCAGCAGAGCTGAGCTTTCCTGCGAGACAAGACACTTGAGCGCCCCACTGGAGTCTTTTATCTATTGTAATACCCAGAAACATTGTGGTATCTACATTTTCGAGTACCTCATTATTGAGAACAATGTTGGGTCCTAGATCTTTTACATTCGGCATTGCGAATTTAATACACTTCGTCTTCTTGGCATTTAGTACTAGGTTATTTACCGTAAACCAATGTGTAACCTGAGACAGAGCACTGTTCACTTCGTCAAAATGTTGTCTATTTCTCTCTACCTTAAAAATAAGGGAGGTATCATCTGCAAACAGTACAACGTCACAAATTTCCCTCAGGAAGTACGGCAAATCGTTGATATATACTAAGAACAAGAACGGCCCTAGTATCGAGCCTTGAGGCACGCCTAATTTAACGGGTAGTCCGGCACATTTTTCTCCATTTATCTCGACACACTGAACCCTTTGATCCAGATAAGATTTAATTACACGAAGTGCTACATTATGGACACCATAATGACGAAATTTTTGTATAAGAGAGTCATGGTGCACGCAATCGAATGCTTTCGAAAGATCACAGAACACTCCAATTGCATTCTTCGAGTCCTCCCATGCATTATAAATATGTTTAATTAGAGCTACCCCTGCATCGGTCGTTGAACGAACTTTTGTAAAACCATACTGTTCATTATGAAGTAGGCTATTTATATTAAAATGTCTAAGTAGCTGCTTGAGAATTAACTTTTCAAATATTTTGCTGAATGCTGGTAAGATGGATATCGGCCTAAAATTCCCTATGTCACTTTTGGAACCAGATTTAAATAAAAGTATGACTTTACTATACTTCATAAGATCAGGAAAAAATCCTAAATCGACACATTTATTAAAAGTAACAGCAAGATAAGGGGCAACAATATCAATTATATTATTTATTAGTCTAATAGAAATTCCCCAAAGGTCACCAGTATTTTTAAGGTTAAGTGACTTAAAGACGTTAATTACCTCATGTGGTGTAATATGTTCAAATCTGAAAGAGGTACTACATTCCGACACGCTGTCATGCAATAATTTTTCAGCGGCAGTTGAACATGACTTTAAAGAACGAGTCGTAGTTATAGGTATGTTGGCAAAGAACTGATTAAAGGCCTGAGCTACATCATGACCTTTGCTAACTAACTCGTGGATAATCTCAAAAAGTTTGTCATGTCTAAGTGACTTGCCCATTTCATTATTAATAACTTTCCATGTAGCTTTTACTATGTTAGGCGATTGTTTGATTTTATCACTAATAAATTTCGACTTTGCCAAAGAGCAAACCTTTTTAAATATTTTAGAGTAATTCCTAACATAGTCTAGAAACGGAGCGCACACAAACAATCGCACACAAACAAAAAAATACAACAAGAAATTATAAATAACAACACGGAACATTATAAAAAGGTATAAACCATAAACAAACAGATTTTTGTGTTCGAGATGATCTTCGGATAGGACCTTAGAAAAAATAAATAATAATAATTGAAAAATAATTTATTTTATTTCTCTCAAAAAGGTACAATGGTAACAAATTAATACAAACTATGCTTATTAAGTTAATGCCTTTATGAGAGCTGCAGTGTTATTCTGTAAAAACTCACTAGCAAATTCACTTCTAAATCCGGAGTGAAACTTTTAATATTGTATTGTTTTTATTTATTTTCACTGCGGATTGTTTCTGAATCCGCAGTGAAATCTCTAATTTAGTATTGTTTTTACTACGGATTCAGAAGTGATTTTGCTAGTGAGTTCTTACAGAATAGCCATGCTGGAGTCCGAACTAGATTCGGGACCTGTATGACGGATCTCCAGGCTTCCTCCCTCTAATAGTTATATTAATTTAGCATCTAAAGTATATGAAAAGAATATAAGAGAACTAAAAGTATTCTGTGACTATGTGATAAAAAAACAAAGAAAAAGCAAATTAAATCTAATACAAATTTGTGTATATATGAGTGTATCTTTGCATGTCTGATTGTTTGAGAAACATACCCATATTGGTGTTAACATATTTAAGTATGTGTGTCACCCGTTGAATTTATTTTAGAGGAAGGATGATGCTTTCTGTATCATTGTAATTTAATTCAAAAAGACACTTAGTGACTCTTCTTTTACATTCATTATTCTTCTTTTACATTCATTATTCTTCTTTTACAATCAAAATATATAAACATATGTTCGTATACAAAAAATATTCAATGACACAGAACTATCACCAACCACCAATCAAGAACCACCGCCCTTCTGCTCGTCGGTAGTTACTATAAAAAGGGTCAAGTGCGAGTATAACTCTCGCTCTGAGAGGGTTCAGTACCATTACATGTTTTACATTTGTCTGGATGCCCCAAGCCATCATCATCATCACCGTATCAGCCGAAGGACATCCACTGGCGTCCTCCATAGATTTCCACAACTGTTTTAATTTTGGGGGGTCTTTGTTATTACTTCCCATTTACTCATGTGCCTGCGTACTACACAAGGTTGTAGGTGCCCGAAATACTCTATAGGTTTTGATGACCAGTCAGTGAAGAGGATTTTATGTTTTTGTTTTTTGTATTCGATATTAATTAGCAACTTAACATTAAATGATTCTATAACGGGTACCCGTTTTTTCATTATTTGACTTGAATTTGACTGTGACTTTGAATAGCTTTAAATATCCACTAAAGAAGTCTACTTCTTACTACTACTACCCTCACATTCTCTAAAACGTAGTAGAGGGTAGTTCTGGTTGAGTCGCATACTCATTTTCGAAATACATTTTTCGGAGCCCATTTCTACAGTGCCAAATCATCGAAGAACTATTTATAGTATTTAACCAATGGCTTATTTGATCCATGGTCCATTTCATTGAATTGCCACATGTACAAACTAGCATACCAGATTCGCTTGTGCATTTGCTTATCAAAAGTTATCAAAAGTAGACTACTGTACTCGGAAGAATAAGCCTCGAACTTCATCAATCTCGATGCTTCATTTAGGGCGGAGGAGATGCAAGGGAATTTGCATACGTACAAAAAAGAACTATAGTGTAAGTGGTAGAATAAATTGTCGTAACCATGTTTGGAATCAAACGTTTGTATCCAATCATATAAATTATTTCTCTGGCAAAAATTCAGTAACATAACTCGCGGCTCAAAAAAAGACCAGACAGGAACCACAGAACACATATCACATTCACATTTTCACGGCAGGCACTCTTTTGACACACGCCAACTTTTGGCATCGCAGAGCTGCTTAAAATGATAAAAATAACGAGACTTCACAGATATTTCTGGTCACCAGAAGATTACAAACCCTTTTTTATTCACGGTGCGTTCAAATTGTAGTTAACTACTGTCGCTATGTGGCTGTTTTAATTAAAGGGCCACATGAATTGTTCATTAAGACGGGGTAGACATGTTTTTCGACCGAATTTCATCACGTATATTATAGTTTCCGATTACGTTTCTAACACTATGCAGCGTTCGTGGTCGCAGGATGCCGGGTGTCGTTACAGATTTAGAAAGTTAGCACAATTCTAATCATAAATTATTTCGATGCACGCAGAAATTATTTATTTAGTTTGTGGATGTTTTCCAGTGTGGTATGAAGTTTTGGACTTCATTATTTTTGAACAGGACTCCAAACCGGTGGTTCTTGCCAATCAGCCAAGGATAAAAATAAATCTTATAAAAAAATTGTAACGAAGCCTGTCATCCTAGTTATCCTGTGACCACGAAACGAAACGTCGAGAAAAACAAAAATCTATTTTACACGCGATGTCCGTTAAAGTGTTAAAAGTTAAAGTGTTTTGATAGAATGGTTTATAGTAGCAAAAACTTAACATGTGAATGTTTTATGTATTATTAAAATTGTATCTGTAGTGTTTGTAAATGTAAACGCAGATCGGCATTGGAAGGCACGGTTGGTGCAGTGGCTGATACAGTCGGCTGCCGCGTTCCGGGTCGTGGATTCGATTCCCGCACGGAACAAATATTTGTATGATCTGCGAAAGTTGTTCTGGGTCTGGGTGTACTGTATATGGAATTCATGTCTGTAAACGCATCCACTCCTAGTGTGGGGCAACGTTTTTAAAAAATAAATTTAAAAAAAGATCACTTATCATAATTCAGTGAAAAACGCAGCGTGGGACGATGCGTGACTTTCAACGACATGGACAGATGACCTGAACCTGGTGAAGGTTAGTGAGGGCGTTGGATACGGGCGGTAAGTTACGGGTCTTTGTAGTTTGTTGTTTGGTTATTGACCAACCTTGTGTCAGTTGTTCAAGCCGCCTTCAGGCCTCTCCTTGGCTTAACGATCGCCCTCTAATGACAACCACCGGGACCGACAATTTTACCTGCCCTCGGAAGCACGTAGATGCTCAGTTCAAATGCCATTAGGTCTTCCACGCCCGTCCTCTTTCACTAAGGTCCTATCTGAAAATCAGCGTTGCAACACTTCGTGTTGTAGCATGTGCTGAGATAGGTTCCATTTTTGGATTCGTACAGCAATTTTTCTTTCTATGTTAATGTTTTTCATCTATTCTATATATCTGTTGTATGCCTATTTTTTATTGGTATTGTCAAGTATCTTATTTTTGTTCGGGGCCAAAATAAATTTCTTTCTTTCTTTCTTTCTTTCTTTCTTTCTTTCTTTCTTTACATGGTATACCTTTTTCCCGTGGGAGGACACAGAAACCAAATCGCCACAAGTTGTGAGCAATACACGTGCATTTGCTAGCATACATGCCAAGAAATACGCACCTAACCTTTTTCAGGATAACAAGGTTTTTTATGAATGTTACGAACCTTGTTCAGCGTAAGTCCTTCTAGCTGTCCTGAAATTGTTATTGACTATTTTGGGTTACCTATCTATTAAGGATTAGTTCACACCACACTTTCCAAATTAAAATCAGCAGTCTTCGAAACCGGAAATAAACTTTTTTAATTGTAACTTACATTGCTGCAAAATCCAATAACCGAACAAAAAAATGAAAATAAAATATATGACTCAATAGAAGAAGCATCAAAGTTGTGTAAGGTGACATGGAAGTTTGTACATGAAGCTATTCGTAGAATGGTCCATAGATCAAATAATACATCGGTTAAATAGCTCTTCGATAATTCTGCGTTACAGAAATGGGCTTCATAAATGAAACTACCCTCACATTCTCTTCTTCTTCGGTGGCTATTTAAAGCAATTAATGAGAAGCTCACACCACATTTCCTATATTAAAACTGTACTTTAAAACTCTTTAGATAACGGCAATTGAAAATTAAAGTATCTTTTATTGATGCAAAATCCAATGCAATGTTAATTCAGATTTAAATTAATATCTATGCTTTTATACACATTAAAACTAAATATATATATGTATGCAATGTTATATAAATCGCCCCGAGATCCTTTTAGAAGATGCAAAGCTAGCTTCAGTAATAACTCAATCGAACACCCCATTAATATCCAGTCCACAAACCGTGAACTGAAAATGTGAATTACCATCAAGATAATAACATTATCAGGTCGTCTGAAACGCGAAAGTGTCAAATGGTGTTAATTCAGGTGACCCTTGTCATCACAATAGGGTTCCGTACTATGGGGGTATGGGGTTTTGAGCTGTGCTCTATCTGAAATAAAGAAAGTATTTGTACCTAGATATGAAATTATGATGTTGATTGTAAGACATGTTTGAATGAATTGTGGGTCAACGTCTTATTTTTGAAGTGAAAACTTCTTTTAGCGTGGTATGCATATTTTTAGATGAGATAAAATCTCTGGACTCGCGACACCGTTACGAGACGCAGCTATAGTGTGTGCATATATGCATGTACATATAGCAGACCGCGAACGCGTCTAGGTAAATAAATACACACATCAAAAAAGTCTAAGCAACACATACCAATTTCAATTTTACAATGTGTTTTCGCATTAAATCCTTAGCATTTTCTTATTTATGTTATTTTTTAATTTATTTTTTATATTAAACAACAATTGTTTTTTTAATAATGTTTTAATAATCTTAATTAACAATAATTACGAGTAACTACTGTACGTACGTAATACAAAGTAAGGTGCCTAATCAACTAAACTTAAACTGAAATTAAATGGTTGTACAAAAACTATGCAGTTATTATTGTATATTCCCAACAAATGTAGAAAACATCTCTATGAAACGTACTCCACAGTCGGCAGCCGGTCAGCCAGCCTGTAGTTGATATTATTCGCATTCGGCACACGCGCCGCGAGACATTACTCAAGAACTCCAATATTACGGGGATTAATGTGTCTGTCTTGTGGGCTGGGTAGAAGTGTAGGTAGTGAACATTTTAAATGTGTACTAAGCAGAATATAAGATAAGATATAAAAATATTTTTATTCATGTAAACCATATAAAGGCACTTATGAACCGTCGAGACTTTAATGGCCGCGTTCCAAGATGTGGATTTCCTATGGAGAAGAACGGGCAAGAAACTCCATGGTTACTCTTTTTAAATCATATTAAATGTTACAATATTGTATGAGCACATGTGGTGCCGGCTCAGAATGCCACCACCCCATCTCCTCCCATGGGTGTCGTAAAAGTCGACTAAGGGATTAGCCGGAGGATGGGCAGCAGCGTCTTTCGAGTACATTAACAACTCAACTGCGATCGCCAACCCGTCTGCCAAGCGTAGCGATTATAGCAAAACCCCCCAATGAGCCCACAACACATTCATATCGGTCGTTGTGGACATCTTTGGGGGAGGCCTGTGTCCAGTGGACTTCATTCGGCCGAAATGATGAGCACATTGTTGTAAAAATCAAGGTTATGTGAAAACAATGTAGGAGAAAAGAGTCTAAACTTCTTAAAAAGTCTACTAAACAAGCCTGGATGTATTTTTTTTTTAGTTATGATTCAGTTGTCATGGCAGCATTTGGCTGACCAGCCCCAACAGACGGCACTCGTTCACGAGCATGACGCATGCATCAGCATAGAAAAAAGTATTACTATGAAGTGACTTATATTTTTCTGATAGTGTCTGAGGTGGGTTTAGCATATTTGTGGCTACTACATAGGGAGAAGTATACTCTAAAACATCCATTGTTTGTGGTTCGTGGAAAATTGAATTAGAAATTTAGTCAATAAAAAACCGGACAAGTGCGAGTGAACTCGCGTGGAGAGTATGATGAATATGTTACCTACCATGTTTTTTTTTTCAAATCTGACTCAATGTTTGTGGTAACTTAAATAATTTATGTATCACACACACCGACTGCACCAACCGTGCCGTCTACTCGCCGTCAGTATATTTCATAATTAAGAAAACAAACAGTTTTTGAAATTCGATTAAAAAAATTGTCGTTGATAATTTCTGTGAAGTCGTATTCCTATAAAATACTGCAACGGGTTTGAGACGAAATCAGTAACATATCTGCCATATCTCTGAATCGAATCAATACAAGTCACTTGACCCGAGAAGAAATGACCAGAGCCGTAGGAATGTCGAAACCTCTCGGCAACGGGCTGAGACAATCGGTCTGGGTACTACGCAGAGTGCAGTAAGTCGCCTCTAGAAACGTTACCGCATCAATGGCAGCATGGCTGAGCACCACAGAGGACGAACTCGCATCACCACACGCAGACAAGATCGATACATACAATCAGTGCTCGACGGAATCGTACAATGACTGCGATGATGTAGGTTACCTGGCTTCATCGATTTTCAGGGCTGTTATTAAGCGATTGATCCATTAGAAATCATTCATCGTTCATCATTTCAGCCGAATGAAGTCCACTGCTGGACACAGGCCTCCCCCAAAGATCACTACAACGACTGATATGGGTGTGTTGTGAGCTCATTGGGGGATTTTGCCATAATCATCACGTTTGGCAGACGGGTTAGCGATCGCAGTTGAGTTGTTATTGTACTCGAAGGACGCTGCTGCCCATCCTCCGGCTAATCCCTTAGTCGGCTTTTACGGCACCCACGGGATGACATGGGGTGGTGGTATTCTTAGCCGGCACCACACGGCCAAGAAATCGTTCACATGAAGTTAATGTATGTACCCGAATGCCACTACGAGTACCACCTATTGAGCTCCGCAATCGCAGTGCCCGCTTGGGCTCGTGAACATAGAAATCGGGCAGAGAAGAAGAGTGGCGTTATGTGGGCTTTTCTGATGAATCTCGCTTTGGCATGAGACCAGATACTAGGCGTATATGGTACTTAACAACATTTCACCAAAACATTTTTTATGGATATTATATTTATTGAATTTTAATAAATAATTAAAAATGTTTTGAGAACACTTTGGTCTGACACTTTTAATGTGTGTATTTATCTCTAATGCAATATTCAAAATCTCGAACAGTAATATTTGACTGTTTTATGGTACCTCTCTCCTACTATTATTTTATTTTAATCTCCACGCTTGGCAGACGGGTTGGCGATCGCAGTTGAGTTGTTAATGTACTCGAAGGACGCTGCTGCCCATCCTCCGGCTAGTCCTTAGTCGACTTTTACGACACCCACGGGAGGAGATGAGGTGGTGGTATTCTGAGCCGGCACCACACGGCACAATAAATTAAGCAATGAGTATTCATTTGACCGACAGCGCCCGAAAGCTGCTTTAAGTTTTTAATAATATTTTATTTTTGTTTTGTCAATCTAGTCACAGTCATCATTTGTGTAAAAGCCTATAGTAAACTTTATGATACGTATAAATAAATAATATATATACGTATACATAAGAAAGAAAGAAAGAAAGAAAGAATGTTTTTTTATTGGACAGCAAGAACAATACTTATGATAGTTATACCTATTACATATAAAGTTCAAATAAAAATTAAAATAATCACGTAGGTACATTGGTTACAAATAATTTTTACTGTGCCAACAAAGGTCCCCCATTCAGCTATATGCTACAAAACAGCAAGGCGGTCTTGCAGCGCTGGTTTTCGATGGGTGACCCGTATGACGTACGGACATTACGGCGGTGCACAGAGGTAAATGGTACGCGGCTGAACATGGATCTCCTAAAAGACTGTTATAATGCGAGGTAAAGTTATAGGTTCGGTTGGTGTCCGAATTAAGAATATAGCACTACTCTTAAGGCGACTAAGGGACTCTAAACCAGAGGGATGGGCAGCAACGTCTCTTCTGTGGCACAGAAGCTCTTCCGCGCTCACCAACCTCTTAGCAAGTGTGGTGAGTACTGGCAGATTCTCCCCAAAATAACGACCATGTTCTACGACTCGTTTATGGGAGAGGCCTTTCTTCAGCAGTGGACGTCTTTTGGCTGAAATAATGATGATGATGAAGTTATAGCCACATCGCCATAATAACCACGCTTGGAAGCAAGTAATAGGATGCCTGTTCTCTTACATATATACTTTACAATGCCTTTTTTTATTTTTATTGATGCCCAGTGGAAACTCTTCATGAACTTCCTGGAGGGCGAAGGGGTATACCGGACTCCTACCAGCTAAAACCACTGGAGCGGTCATCTTCGGCACCTAAGGGAGGCTCCAGGTCCTCGTATGATCACACTAGAGCCGCCCACTGGTGCCACGCCTATAGGCACATCTCGGAGAGGGTGACTGTAAAGCGGTCACCCGCCCGGGGGATTGTAAAGGATTCCCCAAAGCGTCCCACGGCAGCGTGTGACCACATGCGTGCTACCGTCTTCTCTTGGGTCGCTTGGTGTGGGCACGCAGATTCCCCAATCTACGCACCCGCGAACCCAGAGGTCCCACTTTACCTCTATCGAAAGAATTGGTGTTGAGACGTAGAATTACCTTTATCTAAAAACTTGGAATGCTAATAATGTCGCTGTAAACCCGAAAACATAAAGTGCGTTCCCATGTTGTACGATATATTTTATTCAAATGTTCGAGACACGATCGACCCGACCTTGCGACTTGTTTACATGAGAAACGATCTAGAAAGAAAATAATACTTTATCTTCACGTTTTACGGTAGAAAGATTTCGCATAGACAATATATTCGTACGTACAGTTATCATAAAAACTGAAGAAGTTTCTTTAAAAGGGTTCGTCTCGGTTCAGATATTTGTGCGGATTGCACTGGGTTGCAGAATATGTTTCTGTTTACAGTTTATTTTAAGCAATTAAATAAATAATAGCTTGAAAAACTAAAAACACGCTTTTATAGATAACCGAACTAAAAAGCAGAAAATAATTTTCAATTCGTTTACAAAAAGAATAGAGGGATTAATAAAAAAAAAAATTATTGTAAAAAAGCTTGATGTCAATTGTTGTAAATATTTTTGTAAAAGTAGCGTCATCATGAAAATATCCGATATAGCACACCACGATTTTTTTACAAAAAAAATTTGTTAGTCACTATTCTTATTTTAATCTTATTGAAAATTATTTTTCTGCTTTTTAGTTGGTTATCTACAAAAGTTTGTTTTTTTAAACGTTTAATTTATTTTCTAGCTTTTAGTGCGGCAAAATATAAAAACGTGTTTTTATTTGTACGGAACGGAACGAAGTTGCATTGTCATTGGTACTTGATAACTGTGAGCGAAGTTTCAAATCAATCCAAAGTTTTGAAGGGGATGAAAATCGAGTTCAAAAATTTACATAATTACATTCGAAGCTAATAAAAGCGTGTTAAAAATTGCTCGGTACGTCAAGATCAGTCTTTAACCAGTGTGTTCCTTTTATTTTTTCTTTTTTTTATTGATCCGGTGGAAATACATCATGTACTTCCTTCGCCCCGGGAAAGGGCGAAGGGGCATGCCGGACTCCTACCGGCTAAAACCACCGGAGTGATCATCGTCAACACCGAAGGGAGGCTCCAGGAACTCGAATAATCTCCATCTAGAGCCACCCGTTAGTGCCACGCCTTTTGGCACATCTCGGAAACCAGTGTGTTCCTAGCAGAACAAAACATACGGCACATAGACGTGCTAACTCTTTATGGACCTCATAAGAAAGCTCAAGGTCACTCTGCAAGCTGTGGAGGGCAGGCAGGCACACGAGTGCCGACCACGCATCGGAAAACGCAGCGCGGAACGGCCTCCGACGAGACGGCTAGACGATCAGGTGAGGGTAGCTGGGAGTCGTTGGATGCGGATGGCATGTAACCGGTTGTTTTGGGAATCAGCAGTGGACGTCCTTTGGGTGATATAATGATGATGATATAAGTGCACGGCAGTAAGTGGAAGCCGGAAATCGGTGTTCTGACAACCGCTGTAATCTTTAAATGTGGTTAACCTCCAGTAATTGGGATGTGAATGTCAGGCATTGTTTTTTTTTAAATAAGACATTATTTATTTACTTAATTTTAATTTAATTGTTAAATTTTGTGTTTATTATACAGTTTACTTCAATGCGATTTATGTGTTTATTATTAGCAAAGGTAAAAACATACAATAAAAAAAAAACCCGACCGGAATCTTATGGCATGTCCATGATAAGACAACGGCATGAAATTCCACAAACAACAAATTAATCTATAAATTATGATTACTACTAATGGTAAACAAAACACTTGATGTCCAACTACGAGAACGAACTAGAAATACACAAAGGTGGGCATTATTGACGCTAGATAGAAAACTTTATAATGAACGTGCTCAAACGCGAAGGTAACAAGTGAGATAAAATAATAAATAAAGTAACTTCCACCTCGCAGATGTAAAAAGATTATTTCTAAAAATACACGTCTACTTAAAAGGCACCTTTTCAAGACATCCACACTTCATCTTCAAACGTTAAAACCCACGGTTGACACGATTGTCAACGTTGTGTGTATCTGAAATAAGGTTGTATTTTGGTAACGCAATGGTTTCAAAAGAGCTTACGCTAATTAAGGAAAGATTTCCCCTCTGAAAACAACGTGGTCTTTCTGCAGAACCTAGCGCTTGATATTTTTCATGTTTTTCAACGTTATATTAAAGTTTATAACTTGAGACATGAGTTGCAAAATAAAGTCATCGTTATTTTAGCAGAGATAAAACATATTTACCTGTCGGAAAATATCCGAAATAGGCCTTGTGGTGCCGGCTATGAATACCACCAACCCATCTCATCCCGCGGGTGTCGTAAAACTTAACCGGAGGATGGGCGACAGCGTCCTTCGAGTACATTAACAACTCGACTGCAATCGCCAACCCGCCTTTATGGCAAAACCACAGCACACAACACACCCAGCCCGGTCGATGTGGCGATCTTTGGGGAGGCTTGTGTTCAGACTTGGACTTTATTTGGCTGAAACGACGACCTATAGGAAGCAGATTGAATCACCTATAATACTAGAATGCGGTAAACTGCCATCCCATCAATAATAGAAAAAGGTGTCCAAACTCATATCGATAAAAAACGCGATCTATGTATAAATGACGTATCTTATATCTAGAGCTATAATTCTGAGATACTATTGTTTGCAGATGACACATTACTTTTATTTAAACTTAAATGACAACATCTAGCTACTGACGACGTAAATGGCGCTATGTCTAGAGTGGTTGCACTGCCGTAATGTTAACAATTTACTTTAGACGCTTAAATTAATTTAGATGGCGAAAATAACTAAATGTATGAAATTCATAACACCTAATGCTAAAAAACGTGAAAATTATCTTACAATTTAATGCTTCTGTCTACACACAAGCAAATCCACTCACTAAACTTAACCAAAACTTAAATTAAGAACAACGATACACTAACTCAATCAAAGGATTCGTTTAATCCAATTTGTTGAGTGCAAACGTTGGTAAGTGCCACTAAAATTGTTTGCCATCACCAAGAATCTTATTGCTTTTACCATAAAGGTGACTCTTCATTGTCAGAGGTACGGGCTGATGGTGGTATTTACTCTGAAAACTTTCACTCGTCATAGATCTATACCAGTGCAAATGTTTGCGATGGAGTCTGTTAATCACGGTTTGATCTGCGTACGGTTGATTGGGATGGGGGCGTTAAACTTCGATTGTTTACTTTTTCTTTAAATTGTAATTAGAAGAGTCGGTTAGAATTGTTGTAAATTTGGTGAAGAAATTTAATTTTCAGTGTTCTTCATTTTATTAGTACCATTTAATACAAGATTTAAAAAAAAGCATGTTTGCCCTTGCACTTCAAAAACAAGTTTATATCAATACTCAAATGAAATAAAATGAGATAAAGCTTATTCAAAACACTAAAAATTGTCATTATTTCGGCCGAATGAAGTCCACTGCAGGACACAGGCCTCCTCCAAAGATCACCACAACGATCGATGTGGGTGTGTTGAGGGCTCATTGGGGGGATTCGCCATAATCGCCACGCTTGGCAGACGGGTTGGCGATCGCAGTTGAGTTGTCAATGTACTCGAAGGACGCTGCTGCTCTTCCTCCGGCTAATCTCTTAGTTTACTTTTACGAATCCACGGGAAGTGATAGGGTGGTGGTATTCTGAGCCCTACACGGCATAAATAGGAACGAAAACATAATATAAGATGCGGCAGATTTGGCTGAACATCAATATTTTAGACGGAATATCTGCTACCTGCAGACCACACCAACCACACACAGTTCTGTATCGTCTTGGCAAAGATGAGCCCACACTTCTCCACCCATTAGTATCATTAAATGCGGCTAATACTACGATCAACAATCCACCGTGGTGATTATAGCAATATCTCATATGCCTATTGAAGTAATCATTGGGATGCCCATGTTCAGCAGTGGACGTTTATAGGCTGATGTGTTTGTATGGGTGACTGCCTCCTGACGACACTCCACGACCTAATTACGCAGTAATTACGGATATCTTTGGTTAAAGAGTTGTCAGAATTTCGGGCATATACGTCTGCCAGCTGATACCGATGGCTTAACGTGCTCTTCAATTCACGGAGGGTTCTTGAAAGGTAAGAGTGGTCATTCAAAGCCAGACCGCGGCAAGCGCAGATCAACAGATCTATATGGGATCCATTTTTATTGATCCAGTGGAAACCTTCATGTACTTACTGCGCCCTGGCGGATCGCACGAAGGTACCGAACGGTATCTTGTGTATAAGGTGGTAAATCTCCTGGCGCGCGTTCCACTTCTGGACGTGCGGGCAGAAATGGATGCAAGGATCTACGACCAGAGACGCTCGCTCCATCAGAACAGCGCAAGTGTGGCTGGCTCCGCGGTGACTGACTCAAGAAGTGGCCATAGGACCCCTTTTTATTTTTATTTTTTATTGGTCTGCAGTGGAATTTCATCATAAACTTCCTTCACCCCGGGGTAGGTTGAATGAGCATGCCGGACTAAAACCACTGGAGCGGTCATCTTTGGCACCAAAGGGCGGCTCCAGGTCCTCGAAGATCACTCTAGAGCCGACCATTGATGCCACGCCTATAAACACATCTCGGAAGGGATGACTGTAAAGCACCCCCTCTTACATAGGGAAGGCGACTGAAAAAAGTCGCCCCCCTAGGCACTTCTCGGGGAGGATTGTAAAGGATACCCCATGCCTTGATATGCGCTGTGCTGTGCACAGGGCGGTACGTGACCATGTGCGCGCCATTTCTTCCCCGTGGTCACTTGGTATGAGCAGGCAAGCTCCTCAATCTGAACACCCGCGACCCCTTGCCATGAAGTGACGGCCGGGGACTCAGGCTAGTTGGAGCTGGGTGCCGCGGCGATTTTTACCCCGGCGCCGTCTTGTCCATCTCCGAGTGTGGTCGGCCCTCTCTTGATTCTGCTCTGCAGTTTCCTTCTGCAGCATTACGATGTCACAGAAGGAGACCACTGCACTCCAATTTTTCTGCTCTGCCAACATAGCAGACATTGCTAGCAGAGAGAGATCTTGTCCGATCCGATCGACTAGAATCCGCTGCTCGGTGACAGCATTTTAGTTTGCAGTACGCGACCAAGCGTGGCGTCGAGGCCTGTCTGCCGTTCTTCGCAGCCTGGCTTATAAGAAGCGAGAGCTTCGTCTACACCCAACGCAGGTATTCACCGATCACTGTTGTGTTGCACAGAATTGGACGTTAGGTCACGGCACGGTGCCATCAATATGGAAGAGACAAGAATACCATACAGCGCACATTTAAGGAGTGCCCTGCATGGGCCGCTGGTTGTGGGATCCTCGTCAATGGTAATGGTGGATATGTTGTCAGAGCAAAAGTGAGGCTTCCCCTCATTTATGTATATCACCCCCCGAGACATGCCTGGTGTGGCGGCCTTTTTACAGTCCCATCCTCACAGCTAGCTCACTTTACAGTCACCCCGTCCGGGATGTGCCTAAAGGCATCGATGGGTGGCTCTAGTGTGATATAATCGAGGACCTGTAGACCGGTGCCGAAGATGACCGCTCCAGTGGTTTTAGTCGGTAGGAGACTGACATGCCCCTTCACCCTTCCCCGGGACGGACAAAGGAAGTACATGATGTATTTTCACTGGGTTAGTAAAAATAAGAAAAAGGCCAGCTGGTATTTTAATAAAATACTTCATCTGATTGTCTCCTCGCTCGCGAACCATTGCAGCGTCCGCGATCACCAGCAAACCTTTTCGGCTCATTAACAAAATCTTCTTCACCTTATAGCTAGCGTAGAAATGTAATATAAACTACTAAAAACCGATTTACGAAATTACTTTAAAGTTGTAGGAAGGTTCATCTTAATCAATAAGACCTCTGAAGGAACGCCGTGTAACGTTTTTACAATATCCCATTAAAAATACATCAAGGAAAAATTAAGTGGAGGCGTCGCTCTTCAATGGAGATATTTTAGTACAAGCTTGTGCTCTGGCTTCTTTTGCAAGTGTTTGGAGATAATAAGTCGAAACAGTCGACAGAATCGTCACCGTGTATAGGCGTGTTTTACGCGGTCGTTTTGTTGACCTAGTTTGCGATGATTGCACACGCGAATACATGACCACGATGTCGCAGTCTAGGGTCTGCGATACTATTGTGGTTCATGAGTTTCTCCTCTTAAGAATAAGCTTGACGTGATGGATGAGCGTGTGGTGCCGGCTCAGAATACCACCACCCCATACTAACACACTAAGGGATTACCCGGAGGATGGGCAGCAGCGTCCTTCGATTACATTGACAACTCAACTGCGATCGCCAACCCGTCTGCCTAGTGTGGTGATTATGGCAAAACCTCCCGATGAGCCCACAACATACCCATATTAGTCGCCGTGATAATCTTTGGGGGAGGCCTGTGTCCAGCAGTGGACTTCATTCGGCCGAAATTATGATGGATGAGCTCTCTCTAGAGAAAATATGCATGTCTAGCTATAAGGAGCAGGATATACTGGACACTAAGAAGGTACTTAGTGAGACCGCCAAGAACAGCACCCGCCTTGGTACAAGAACAAGAGACGGACGCGGAGGGACCTGCAGGACATCTTCGAAGTTTTCGAGGTGACTGATCTGGATGATGTCCCAACGTACATGACGCGGGACTTGTGTAAGATGACAGTGACATTTCACCACGTAGATGTCACACGGCTATTGTATAAGTTTGACATTTGACCACTTTGATGTCACATGGCTATTGAAAAAGTTAACATCTTTCAAGACTGAAGTCGCACTTATGCACAAGAAGGTAGAGGCTACAGAACGTGCCACTGCCGAATTGAGGCAAGAAGTTTCATCGTTGCTGAATGGTAGCGCTGTGTCAGCAAATTTGCTGAGCCCAACGTAACGTAAATATGCGACAAGACGGTGCGGTTTAGTCAATAAGAAAGAAAGAAATAAACTATTTATTTCCGCGACACATCGACGCACAATACACATTATAAATATAAAATCGACAAAAGGCTACAAAAGCTTAGAAACTATTCAATCTACTAAAACTATGAATATAATTGATACTTTTTATAACTGTGTTTATGGGTTAATACGAAAGCATGTACCTTGTAAACAGCCTAGGACTTCTCGCTTTCCCGCTTGGTTCAGCTCGTCCCTTATCAGATCTTTCAAAAATAAGGAACGAGCTTGGATTAGATGGAAAAAAAATCGTAACTTATCAGATTATGAAAGCTTTTCTGTTCATCGTAAACGATTTAAATTAGCATCTGAAGAGTGTTTTAAAAGGTACATAAAGTCGGTCGAAGATAGTATACCTCTAAATGTTAAGCACTTTTGGTCGTATGTCTCTAACCGTAAGGGAAAAGCGGGTCTCCCTGCTAACATGTATTATAGGGATATCTTTGCAAGCAGTCCAAGTGAAATATGCAATCTTTTTTCTGGTTTCTTCAATTCCGTCTACGAGCCTTCTGTCTTTGACCCAACAATCTGGCAACCACCTGAGAAGTTTGATCGTAAATCCCCATGCCTCCCCGATATTTATCTTAGCATAGATGTCATACACAGAGCACTAAAAGCCTTAGACCTTACTAAAGGGTCTGGTCCTGATGGCTTGCCACCCAGTTTCTTTCGATACACAGCAAAAAATATCTGTATTCCACTACACATTATATATAACAACTGCTTAAGAGAAGGTTCGTTCCCGAGTGTATGGAAGCGAGCCTTTATTATTCCTATATACAAAAGTGGTGACAAGGGCAACATCGAAAATTATCGTCCTATCTCCATCCTGTCCACCTTGTCTAAGCTTTTCGAAAGTCTCGTGCATAACTCAGTATTCCCTCACATGCGTCATGTTATTATACCCGAGCAGCACGGTTTTGTTAAAAGTCGTTCTACTACAACAAATCTTACTATTTTTACAAACTACTTATTTGATAATATGGATAACCGTGTCCAGGTCGATGCTGTGTACACCGACTTTCGAAAGGCGTTTGATAAGGTGGACCATAAATTGCTCTTAGATAAAATCGCTTTTAACGGTATCAGAGGAAATTTACTCAGGTGGTTTGCATCCTACATATTTAACAGGACCCAAAAAGTTGTTGTGAATGGTTTCGAGTCAGACTATGTAACTGTTGAGTCCGGAGTGCCTCAAGGATCAGTGATGGGCCCCCTTCTCTTCATTCTATTTATCAACGATATTAAGTCTTGCTTTATCAACTCCAATATCTTACTGTATGCTGATGATATGAAAATTTATAAATCATGCACAAATATTCAAGACTGTTTACTTCTTCAGGAGGACCTCTATAGGCTCTCTCAATATTGCCAAGATAATAAACTTCAACTTAGTTTACCCAAATGTCACTACATATCCTTCACAAAAAATAAGAATATTTTAAATTATACATATTCTTTGAATGGTCTAGATCTAGAAAAGTTATACTCCATACGAGACCTCGGTGTACAGCTGGATTCTAAATTACATCTTGACATTCATATTGACAACATTGTTAGCAAAGCCTTTCAGATGTATGGTTTCGTCTTCAGATCTTCGACTGACTTTAAAAAAGCATCTACTTTCTTATTCTTATACAAGACCTTAATACGTTCCCAGTTAGAATATGCCGTTCCCATTTGGAGTCCCTATTATAGTAAATACAAATATAAAATTGAAATGGTACAAAAAAAAATTCTACGTTCTATGCATTATAAGTGTTATCACTCGAAAATCCCTTATGAAAAATTGTTGGCACATTACAATCTCTTGAGCTTGGAGTCCAGACGTATATTTCTCATGGTCATGATGTTGCATGGAGTATGTAGTAATAAATTCGATTGTACTGATCTTACCAATAAATTATGTTACGTAGTACCTAGAACAATTATCCGGCGTGAGGTGCGCGTGCCCCGTTTGTTTCACACTGATAAGTGCAAAACAAACGCTGGGGAGCGGGCACCTCTCCGCCGCCTTGTAGAAATATATAACACACACTTTATCGATGTTGACCTTTTCGCATTTTCACAATCAAAATTCAAAAGCCTAGCCATAGCAGCTTTACTTGCTACTCACTCTTAACTTAGTATATTTTTGTTGTATAAATATTAATGCCCACAGTTTGTAAATTAAGGGTATTACGTCCGTCACTTTTCTCCTATATTCACGTTCGAAATCCGTGGACAATGGTGTGGGTTATACGTTTATCTATTTGAGTATGTGCAACTTTGTTTTAACTTGTAACGTGTAACTGTTTTTTGTCCCAAATAAATAAAATAAAATAAAATAAAAATACTAACCCTTTACATTGCAATGCACGTGCTGGCAATACTGATTCTAATAAAATGTTATAAAATAATCAATACTAACTTACTGTCACTAAAAATGGAGCTGCTGCGATGAACGACACACGAGTTCGGTGCATTGACATCGACTTACGGGTCAGAAATGATTATCACTTGCGTTAACAGTGAAGGAAGACATAGTGAGAAAACCTGTACACCTGAGAGGACTCCAAAATGTTCTCATTGGTGTGTAGTCCGCCAACCTGCACTAGGCCAGCGTGGTGGGCTAGAGGGGATGTGGCACCAATGGGTGGCTCTAGATGGAGATTATTCGAGTTCCTGGAGCCTCCCTTCGGTGCCGAAGATGATCACTCCGGTGGTTTTAGCCGGTTCGCCCTTTCCCGGGGCGAAGGAAGTACACGAAGTATTGCCACAGGACCAATAAAAAATAAATAAAAAAAAAGGCCAGCGTGGTGGAGTAATGCCTAATCTAATTCATCGTGAAAAAAGGCCCGTGCGTAGCAGTGGGACAGCAATGGCCTGATTATGTATGTATGTTATGTAAGTTAAAGAGAGCTTTCAAAAACTATCGATCCAAGTGAAACTATAAAATAAATGCACATTCGTAAAAACTGTTATTTTCGCTTCAACGAACAAACAACAACACAGCGACTTCATTATAAATATGGATTTAGGTTAATTAAGCGCATCCCCGAGTGTTTTGTGGGAGCTTTAGTAAAATGCCATTAATTTATTTCGACCGCCATTAAAACCTACTTTTCAGGGGTCCGTTTGTTAAACTGATGCTAAAGACCAAATGAGTATACGTAATATTTTATTTTGATTCGGTAAGAATACATTATGCCATGTGGTGCCGGCTCAGAATGCCACCACCCCATATCCTCCCGTGGGTGTCGTCAAAGTCGACTAAGGGATTAGCCGGAGGATAGGCAGCAGCATCCTTCGAGTACATTAACAACTCAACTGCGATCGCCAACCCGTCTGCCAAGCGTGGTGATTATGGTAAAGCCCCCCAATGAGCCCACAACACACCCATATTGGTCATTGTGGTGATATTTGGGGGAGGCCTGTGTCCAGCAGTGGACTTCATTTGGCCGAAATGATGAAGAATACATTTTCAATGGTGATCGCACCACGTTGTTATTATTGAACAAGAGATTACTGTGTATCACCGAGTGTCATGGGAAAAGAAGCGAGGTGTTGTCTTTACCCCACCCACTGATGGAAGGTCGCTTATTGCAAGAGGCTAGCTAGCCTTTACAATCCTCCCCGACAAATGCCTAGGGGGCGGCCTTTTTACAGTCGCCTTCCCTTCGCCCCCTCTAGGTGACCGCTTTACAATCATCCCCTTCGAGAGGTGCCTAAAAGTAAGGCACCAAGGGGTAGCTCTTATTTTTAAAAACCTTGCCCCACAATAAGATTTCTCCTGTGTCATGGGTTCCTAGTTTATTTCGAGTCTGCGTTGTAAATCTCACATTACACATTTGACATTCGTACAATCGCAAGATGGGTGTGGAAATTTCATATGTTCAAATGTAAAATAGCACATAAGCCGCATTATATAAATAAATTAATGATATTCCTACAGAACCCAAGAAATCAAAGCAAAACGTTCAACGTTTTCTAATCCCAATGGCTTCAGGTGGCGGCAATGAGCGTTTCTTTAATTAAAACCCTCCATCCCTTCGCATTACGCCAGTTATTCCGAGGAGAACCGATCGCATTCACTATATATTTTATTGTTGAACTTTCTTCATTTTAAGATTTTGTCCTTAAATATATTAAAGTAGAAATGTTGAGGAAGTAGTGTTTCTATTTAATCTAAGCGAAAACGAAACATTGTATGTGTAGTTATAAACGACTATAAAATAATACTTTTGAAGAAAATGAAACCGGCTTCAAATAAGCACAATTGTTATGTGTATAAGTCTGAATATAAGAACCGTGCCTTAATATTATATGGTTAACAATTTAAATCACTTAAATGAGAAACAAGTATTATAAATAAAGAGTGAACATATTACAGATTTCACCAAGCGCCTCACACTTCATCATATCAGCTTTTTATACGTCTACTGCTGAACAAAAGGCTCCCCATAGATTTTCACAACTGTGTCATAATTTTCTACAATTAAGTATCTACCACAATTTCGCCAATATCAAGTATAAGGCAACGTTGTACGGTATTCAGATTTAATCAATCTTTACATATTTATAAAATACTTCTCAAAAAATAAAAAGTCTATGAAAATATGTCGGCAACGTCGTACGGTTCAATTCATACCCAAAATTAAGTTTGTGATCCGACATGATTCAATGACATCGCTAGATGGCAGGTTTGTCAAAACAGTCAAAGTGGTCTATGTCATGCAATTTTTTTATTTAATATTCATAAGCCATTTACTTTAGAGTGCGTCTTTATAGACCACGTCATGTTACTTCCATCAGTAAAATAAAAAATTATGCGGTTGGGGAATCCCGTCTGAATTAAAACAAGAAAAAAAATAAGTTTAAATAATATTTACACGTGTTTAGAATTGAAGTTATACGGCTGACCCACACAATGCTTGCTGCTCGAATCTCGATAATCGCACGCACACACACGCTCACATATCACCATATATAAAAGAAAGAGACAGAGTGAAAGAGAAAATCGGTTAAGCAACCACATTTCCCTGAAACGTATGCGAGAAGCCCAACAAAAAAAATTAAAAGAAAGAGAAAGAAAGGGAAAGGTCGCGATCGTATTACGCCGCGCATGCGCGTGCGCAGCCGTGCGGCTGTGGGGATTGATGGAAGTGTCCTATTTTTTTATCCGCAGCGGTTAAACGGATTACATTACGCGTATATTATAGATTTTTGCTTTTTTCTGACGTTTCAAACACTTTAATCCGTTTAAAAGTGTTTTATTATAATGTGTAATAAGCCTAAGACTAAGGTTTGTTGTATAATGTTAATATTATTAGATATCTGCGAAAATATCTAATAAGATATTTTATAGGTGAATTGGATAGGAAGTGATTATCATACTCACAAATTTGATCAATAAACTCATGTATAAGATTGTTTTGAATAAAAATGAATACCTCACCACCTCTGCTATTGATTCTAAAGTTGTAGTAGTGTGGTAATCTAGGAAAAGTAATCTTTTGGTTTCGATGTCTGATTAATATGTTTTTCCAATGATATTATACCATAGATATGTTACGTCCATATTAAATGGCGCGCAAATTTCAGTCTCGCTGTATGTATAAACCTACAAAATTGCACATCTACCTATGCTGTAAGAAAGAAGATACAAAAACTACGAGAGTAGAAGAGATAGCTATCTAAAATGACAACACGTGTACTCGATGTCTTTGTCGCACCTGTTATAGAATATATATGTTGTCTCTTTTCTTTGCTCGACCTGGTTTTTCTTCGAGAATATTATTCTATAAGTAATTTGAATAGTATTTTTATTCAAGATCCCTAGTTCTTTATTCATGTTTGCTTGATAGTTTGTGCATTTTCTATATACGCACGACGGCATCGTTATCACATAATTAATAAAAGATACAGATTATGACAGCGTGTGCTCGTTGTTCTGTTTTGGGCGAACTGATTGCAAAGTGCTACAATTGGGGGAGTTTTGTTTCTTACGTTTGGCACGTATGTAACATATCTACCTCTTTTAATATATAATATCATTGTGTTTTTCTGCAAAAAAGATACCTTAATCGAGCGTTTAATCGTGATGCTTTGCTCAGCAGTTGGTTGGTCATGTGTGTCGAAGGAACAATAGCGGCTCGAATGTAATATGTATCCTATTTTTGTACAGAACGGCAAACATAGCATGGGTCCAGACAGATGTACATAATTTACCTGAAGTAGACCAGATATGGAAGGTGGAGAACTCGGATGTTATCTATAGGTTGTATAGTTATAGTTATATAACATATATATGTTTTGATTGATTGACTGTTGTCGAACAAGAGAAAGTAGAGAAATGCGTGCTTAAAGCAAAAATGTAGGTCAAAGCTGCGACTTTTCAGTTGATGCAATGCAATGCTTTTCTGACAACCCTGGCCAGAAACGGATCTATCGATTTTAGTTATGGACCAACAGATGCACTTTCACGTTGTTTTAATTTTCAAGTGAAGTAAAATTACTATATCTTTACGAAAATCCGACGGTATCAAGTTGACAGACAATAATAAAGAAAAGTATGTAACCATGTTTTATTTTACTGACTCAATAATTGATTCTAAATATATTTGACTCGTCTATGTGACAATATCGTGGAACTCGCTGACATGGCAGCGAGCCGCCTGGCGCCCGGAACTCAGTTCGTCTCGTATTCCCGTACTTACTTAAATAAAAGTTTTAATCCATTGGAAGTTTTAATTGTCTCTCTGTACACACTATTGGACACGACTCATAGACCTCCACTTAAACAATAAAACACAACACCGGCAACAAATCCTACAGATTCTGTAACGTAATAAATATAATAAATAAACGTAAACGTACGATTCTGTAACTGTATTCTTACAAAACTGTAAATGTGTGAGCATTATGTAGGCATTGATGATATATATTTAGTACTTAATTTTGATTGTGTCTTTTGCCTGGCTGTATTGGTCTGTCGTGCTCACTAAAATGTCTTGCTGGCGGTGGCGTTGTGTATCGGGTCGTTCGGTTCCCTACAATATGGTTGAGCTAAGCGATGCTGATGCATGTGTTATGCTCGTGAACGGGTGCCGTCTGTTGGGACTGGTCAGTCATTAACTGCCACGGCAAAAAAAATATTATTATGGTACGTTCCATCTTTAGACATTGACCTACATTTTTCTCGGTATATGTTGTACAATCATTTTTGTATCAATCAGCATTGTAATCTCCATTATTTTAAAAGAGTATCCATGGAGTTTCTTGCCGGTTCTTCTCCATGAGATCGACTATTTGGAACCGTGCAACTTAGATTCTGACGTTTCATAAGTGCCAATATTTGGTTTATTTGAAATAAAAAACTTTGACTTTGACTTTTGACTTTGAACGATAGCTTAGGTGTCACTTACCAGCGCAACGTGTGGGTGCAGATTTATGGCGAGGGTCACACGTAAGTCTGTCAAGGTCAGGTGTAGGAAGAGACTTGGGGTTCCCCTGAGTTCAGTGAATCTAAATAAACTAGAATTAAATCAATAAGGGCTAAGGGGTATTCAGGAATGTATACTGGATCGCGTTGTGATCACCGGGGTTTCTCACCACGTTTCACCAATACACTTCACGGAAACTGTTTCTGTTCATAAATTGTCACTGCCCCGTGGGCTATGTATGCGCAACGAGAACTTCGCGAGAAAATTAGTAGATTTCAACTACCAGCGTGGGCGCAATAACCAAAACTTGGACATACTATCAACCGTACTCAATACAACTTACAACTTATTAAGTGGCGGTGACAATAGCCAGCCCGGTCAGCCAACAGTAATCAAAACTTGCGGGTATATGTAAATAAAAGTGAGATAATTTTTGACATTTAAATTACATTTAATACTACAATGAATCCGAACAACAGGGGTACCCTATTTTATTCCGTGGGTGTCATAGGAGGCGGTAAGGTAGTTTGAAACCCGTTGCCTAGGTACTATTCAGCAGTTTGGGTTACCCGCAGGTGGCGGGTAAACCACCAACATGAGCATACCCAAGGAAAATTGGTGGTAGGTAGGCACCTGACTGTAACACCCTTTTGCAAAAATCATTGCAATATGAAATAACCCAGTGACCCCAGGAAGTAGGGCAGGAAGAAGAAAATAGGCACTAGTGTGATCATACGAGGACCTGGAGCCTCCCTTAGGTGCCAAAGATAGCCACCCCAGTGGTTTTAGTCAGTAGGAGTCCGGCATCCCCTTCCGTCCTTCCCCGCGGCGGAGGAAGTTCATGTATCCACTGTGCCTAAAAAAAAGGAAGAAGAAGATAAAAATGAATCCATTTTAAATTTATCTATAGCTTTTAATCAAATTTTATTAAATATCTTTATTCATTTTATCTTTTTTTCTACTTACTTGAATTTTTCAAATGCAGAGTATTATTTTATTGTTATCCAAAGAAGTATTTACTTCTACCGTACGTTTATAAATACCTTCTCTCAGTTCAGCGTAATAGTAGAAAACCACTACACTAGTGGATGGCAGCACACACACACAACTTGCTCTATCCCTCCTACTTAGTAAACATAAGAAAAGTCATGGATAACTAGCTGAGTGGTGGACACAGCGAAGCGTTTGCGGGAGAGTTGTCAGCCCCTCGTTACAGTTCACGCGGTCGATCGTACAAGACGGCCATAATTACCGATCTTTAGGGAAAACACTATTTTAGTGATTAAAGATTATGTAGCCGGCATTTGCACAATATTCAGTGCTCTGAGGTTTTTAATATGGATAACGGGTTACTGTCTTCTTGGTTATCTTTAGATTTAAGATTTAGAACTTCATCCGTTCATCCGTGGTTTTGTGTTAAGATCACATTTAACACAAAAATTAAACAAGCAACAAATCCTTAATCCCAATTTTAAAGATTTTGGTTTAGATTAATTATTAATTTCGGCCGTGTGAGATTATATATTAGATATCGATTATATATTAGATACCGTGTGGTGCTGGCTCAGAATACCACCACCCCATCTCCTCCCGTGGGTGTCGTAAAAGTCGACTAAGGGATTAGCCGGAGGATGGGCAGCAGCGTCCTTCGAGTATATTAACAGCTCAACTGCGATCGCCAACCCGTCTGCCAAGCGTGGCGATTATGGCAAAACCCCCCAATGAGCCCACAACACAGCCATATTGGTCGTTGTGGTGATCTTTGGGGGAGGCCTGTGTCCAGCAGTGGACTTCATTCGGCCGAAATTAATATATTAGATATCACGGGTGGTGTAGTGTCTAAGTGACTTTTTTTCAGCGTTAGGTATCCGAGGTTCGATGTCCGCATGGAACAAATATTTGTATCACATCATATCGGCCATTTATACGTCCACTGCTGAACAAAGGCCTCCCCCATAGATTTCCACAACTATGTCATCATTTTGGGGGGTATTTGCCAATACTCATCTCGCTTGGCAGGCGGGTTGGTGAGCGCAGTATGGCTACCGTTTCACAGAAGGGACATATTTGTATCATCTTCAGATAATTGCTCCATGTTCGGATATTTGGATTCGGATTGACGGCACGGTTGGTGCAGTGGCTGATACAGTCGACTGTTGCGCTCCGAGTCGTGGGTCGTCGATTCCCATTCATGTCTGTAAACGCACCCACGACACAGGAGAAATCCTAGTGTGGGGCAACGTTTAAAAAAAATAAAAAAAAATTGCGAAAGTAAAAACGAAAAAATTGAGGTATTTGGAGGTGGTAATCCAGGGGGTGAAACTCTCATACAAATAGTGAGTGCGAAAAGTTGCATCGAAAGTAGCGCCATCTCCTGCTTACAGTCGGCACATTTCATATTAAGTTTTATTCAAAATATGACTAGATGGCAGTAGCACCTTACCGGAAGTACCAAAAATAAATTTATTTAATGTTATTTTTTGGTAATACGTTCTTAAATTACAATCACTTTTTTGTGATATTAAATAAACACGATTTCGTTTATTTAATGTCGACAAACAATAATATGTTTATTATTAAAACATCATCACTTCACAAATTGTCAAAGAGAAAAGATACCTACCTACCTTTTACAAGTTTGTAAACTTAATTTAGCTGGTGTTTATGTGTTTTAAATTATTTTACGAGTGTGATCATTTTACGTTGAATTTCTTGTAATTTTTGACTAATCTCGCACAGAATTTTATAATCCACGGTATAAAGAGGTGAATATAACTTTGGTGGTAAAATTTCTTAATATGATAAGAATGACCTAGTTTTGGTAAGCTTATGATTATTATACGAAAAGAATAATAAAAAAACATTGAAACGTTTCCCTTCAGTTTCAAGAAATTATTAGGTCGATTTAAATTGCAAAACTTTTTTCAATATATCATATTATGGTCTGCGGCGCAATTTAATCGATCTAGTATTTTTTTCATACAATGAACAAATTTTATTAAAAATACTTTTGGAGAGGCACGCCACCTGCAGGATTGTTTCGGTACTAAATGAAAACGTAGCGCCATCTAGTAGTCAAGGTCGCATATTTGATTATTGTGGTCTTAGAGTTGCGCATCTATGTCAGTATTAAGTGTATAGTCTATGTGGTAATCTAAGATAGAGAGAGAAAAAGCGATTGATCGACAGTAGGGAATAGGGAAACTATATAGAAACGTGTTTTATCTCATTCTCTCATATCCTAAACCCTATAAATACATATATAGTTGTCTCTCTTTAGTTACATATTTTTATTTCATAAAATCCAATTCACACCGTCCTAAAAGAAGTTTCACTTCAATAATGCTATCCATAAGTATAACGTACTGATTATCCTCTTGTAATAAAATTCCCTACTCATGTAGGACCTTAATCATCATCATTTCGGCCGAATGAAGTCCACTGCTGGACACAGGCCTCCCCCAAAGATGACCACAACGACCGATATGGGTGTGTTTAATCCCTTATTCGACTTTTACGACACCCACGGGATGAATGGGTGGTGACATTCTGAGCCGGCACCACACGGTATAATAACTAACTTTAACTAATTTCGATCAGTAATCTACCCATTAAACGTGATGAATATGGCATGATTTATTTTCGAGAAAACCCATTTTGTCCTTGAATTTAGGTCTACCTCAACCTTAATTCAAGGACAAAAAATCATTAAAAAATTAAAATATGTGGGTTAAGATAACACAGGCATATTATATAAGTTAGATACTTACATATTCTATGGACATACATAATGTTTTAAATTTGTATTTGAAATTTCCAAATCAAGTATCATATTAATTTCACTGTTGTAATACATTTTTGTTGTGATAGAAATAGAGAGGAACTGTATTCTTAATCCGGACATCACACAGATTATATGTAGACTAAAAACACATTTAATATGTTTACTGTTATCGCTTGTTGCATATTAAACATTAAATTAAAATTAAACAAAGACTTCCCAATCAATGGCAAAATTACGTCACTCATATTAGTTGGAAGTTGCACCAGTGCACACAAGTCTGATTTAAACTTTCGAAGAGATTAACCGTACTAGCGGCGAATAAAGAATCCCTGCGCTAGAAAATAGTCGTCAGACGAATTTTTGTATACGGGCAGCAGTTGGTTCCAATCAGTCATGATGACGATGCGAAACGCTGTCTACCATCCAACATTGCCTACCCACACTTCACTCGAAACAAACACCGCAATAAACTACTACAAGCATACGTAAAGTATTGGTGTTCCGACGGTGTAACGATATGCACACATACATCAAAAGCCAATGATATTATACCATAGATATGTTACGTCCATATTAAATGGCGGGCAAAAGTCAGTCTCGCTGTATGTAGGTATAAAGCTATAAAACTACACACCTATGTTGTAAGAAAGAAGATACAAAAACTACGAGAGTAAAAGAGATAGCTATCTAAAATGACAACACGTTTACCCGATGTCTTTGTTGCGTATGTGATAGAATATGTGCTGTCTCGTTTCTTTGCTTGGCCTGTGTTTTGTTCGAGAACATTATTTTATAGATAATTTTAATAGTATTTTTATTAAAATATTTTATATAAGTTTGTTATTCACGTGTGGTATGAGATCCCTTGTTCGTTATTTATTTTTGCTTGATAGTTTGTGCCTTTTCTATACGCACGACGACATTGTTATTACTTAATTAATAAAACAATACATATTGTGACAGTGTGTGCTGTCCTGTCTTGGGCGAACTGATTGCCAGGTGCTTCAATTGGGGGAGCTTTGGTTCCTACTTTTGGGGCGCATGTAACATATCTACTTCTTTTAATATATAATATCATTGTTAAAAGCTCACTAGACCCCGCCAATCGCGCATAGATTTTGTCAGTGTGCGCGTTTAGGGGGCGCGTTTAGATGTTTGCGCCTCGCTTTAGTCGTCTATGAAGTGGATTCCCCCCATTTATCACTGACCATCCCGCCGCGTTGAAACCCTTTCCACGTTCGTGGAATTTTTCATCACATGTAAAATAAATGAGCAAGGGAACGTCCCGCACAGCTTTTACACGCAGACTGGATGGAATTTAAATTCAAAACAGAATGTCGAGACTTCGAAAATTTTACGCCAGAATTCACATAGTGTTCAGTTTTATGAAGTTTGCGATTGGTCAATAGTTTTGTATATTGTGGTTAACAATGAATATTAATAATGTTTGTTTTTTATCAATAAAATAATGTTAGTAATGTCTTAGGTTTTCGCGATTATTACGCATTTTAATCTAACAATTTTAAATGGATTAGATCGTATATATAGGGTGACTCAGTCATCAGTCAGTCATCCTGCGACCACGAATGCTGCAAAGTATTCGAAAGGTTAGGAAAAACAAAAATCTATAATATACGCAATCTAATCCGTTTAAAATTGTTTTATTCAAATAATATTATTAATGTTCAATAATTATGCGCTAGAATTCTATTCGTGTTGGATTTTAACACAGTTTAGGGTTGTTAAATTGTTTTGTATTGTTTCCATTAGTGGGACGGTAAACAAGAAAAACTGAATCTACTAATTTATTGAAATGTCAGAATGTGTTTAGAAAGTTACCTAAATTTTGTGTATTAGCTTTTCAGGGTTCATATCATATATCATATCGGCCATTTATACGTCCACTGCTGAACAAAGGCCTCCCCCATAGATTTTCACAACTGTGTCATCATTCTGGGGGGTATTTGCCAATACTCACCACGCTTGGCAGGCGGGTTGGTGAGCGCAGTGTGGCTACCGTGTCATAGAAGGGACGCTGCTGCCCATCCCTCGGGTTAAGATTCCCTAAGTCGCCTTTTACGACATCCACGGGAGGAGATGGAGTGGTGCTATATTCTTAATCCGGACACCACACGGAAAGGGTTCAGTACGTCCAAATGAAAAAACGGCGGAATCCTTATAGGATCACTCGTGTGCCAATTTGCCCGAATCTACTGGACCAAATAGGTAAAACGCGCCAATTAAGTATACATATGAATTTCAACCCAAACGGACGGAAATGACGTGTAACGTAAATAAATGCATTTTGTATATTGGAGCACTATAATTAGAAAATTGATATCAAGTTTTGCGAACATATCAAATTGAAGGGCTTATTGAGGTCTCGACTTTTTATAATCATCATTTCGGCCGAATGAAGTCCACTGCTGGACACAGGCCTCCCCCAAAGATCACCACAACCACCGATATGGATGTGTTGTGGGCTCATTGGGGGGTTTTGCCAGAATCGCCACGCTTGGCAGGCGGGTTGGCGATCGCAGTCGAGTTGTTAATGTACTCGAAGGACGCTGCTGCCCATCCTCCGGCCAATCCCTTAGTCGACTTTTACGACACCCATGGGAAGAGATGGGGTGGTGGCATTCTGAGCCGGCACCACACGGCAAATTGTTTTGAATTGATTTAAGAAATAGATGAAATAGTTGCTTGTTTATAGATTACAGGACAACCTATAAGAAGTATATGGTCTTAAAATAACATGAACTGATGACACGATGATGATGCGTGCAAAAAAGGTTTGTAGCTCAGCATGAAACTGCGATTTTGCGACAAGACAGCACTAACAGCGCTGAGTGCTTTTATCGGTGAGAATCAATTTTAAGCAATATATTCAAATAAAACTGTGTTGCGGTAATTCGAGATTCGATATACAAAGCACACTTCTCACTGCCATCCTCAAAGGCGGTAACAGAAAGTCTGTATAAATTGGCCAGCTTAACACCGATGCAAGTTATGAGAGACCCCCTCTTTGTCATATTCTTAAATATCAAGATCAGTTTCTTAAATTAAGTCGTGAGTTCAATATCTAGATATCTCACATGCGTAAACACCCAGACTTCGAACAACAACAACAATATACAAATATTTATTCCGTAGGCTCAAACTCGCGACACGTAGCACAGAAATCCAAGCAATTAGCCTCTGCACCAAACGTGCCGTTTTAAGGCAGCTGCCTTCATCAGGATCTGGCTGGTACACAAGTGAAAAAAAAAATACTATACCTATTATCGTCTAACAGCTAACCAACTTAACGCTTATCAATTAATCCTTATTTTTCATACGTTGTACATAGGTGACAATGTACCGAAAAATTTAGGAAGAGTTTACAGTTTTGACTATAATAAAAATAGGAAGGATATTTATGTCGGAAATTATAGATTACAGATTGCGTCCTTTTTGAGCATTCAATGTATCGTACACAACGCGAGCAAAACACTACGTAATTATTATACTACATTATGATATTATTATGCTACTGCAAGCAATGACAACCATCCGTCAAAAGGAAAACAACAGCTATTAAGTTTTTATTTACACTTCACTTTTATGTGAAATTATATACAGGATTGTTTTTTTTCAAAATGGCGTTAGGGTATACGAAAACGATTATGTTATACTGAAATCAGTTAAATAAACTGAAAAAAAAATGCACTTTAACGCTGAGAGTTCCAGAATCTGTACTGAATACATCGTATCCGTTTGCATTGATGTCAACCCGTCAAAAAGTTGTGAACCTATCCTATAAAATATGCCGTTTTCGTATATCCAGCAAAATGTAGAGCAATTCTGAATAGCTTTTAACCGAAACACAGCAATGTTAAAACACTATTATTTAGTAGCAAAATGCAAGCACTGCGGACCTTTTTTCTTGCTTCGCCCCGGGGAAGGGTGAAGGGGTATGCCGGTCTAACCTACCGGCTAATACCACTGGAGCGGTCATCTTCGGCACTGAAGGCGCCAGGTCCTCGTAAGATTGTACTAGAGCCGCCCACTGGTGCTACTCCTTTAGGCACATCACGCAGGGGACGACTGTACAGCGGTCACCTACTCTAGCGGAGGGCAGGCGACTGTAAAGAGGTCGCCTCCCAGACACTTTTCGGGCAGGATGGTAAAGGATTAGGGGGAACCTAGCTGTGCGCTGTCCTGACCACGCGCCGCCGTCTTCCCGGGGGTCACTGGGTGTGAGCACGCAGGCTCACCAATCGGTGCCCACTAGCTCTGAACCAGTAAAAGTGGCGTACAAAAGACGAGGCCTATACACAGCAGTGGGTAGATGTGAGCTGAATAGATATAATACATAGGAAAATTAGGAAAACAGACATATTAAATAGGAAAATGTCGTATACCCGTAAGCTACCTCAGAATAGATTAGCCGTGGGTGTATTTAAAGGTCACTAAAGGGTTTATAAGATAATATAATACATTCGGACTTTCCACGCAAGATAAAAACATTTCAATAAAACAGATAGAAGAAATGGCAAAACGCTAAATTGAAAACGAAGACCAACAGAATTATCAGGTATTTTAGATTCAATTCCACATTATAGTTAATGGATACTAAGAGAAAGTTTAAATCTCTCAGTCCCGTAACTCAACGCAACCTTCGCAGGGAGGACAGATAGATTATCTGATAAGACAATAGTGACTCTCTTAATTGAGTCGCGAAATAAACAACGAACGAAGCAGTGTCTGTTAGATAAATGTGGACAAAGCGACTTTCTTGCAACTATAGTAACGAAACACAATTATTTTAATGTCCGGTTTCTATATTATTTAGGATTACATTTGCAGTAAGGCATGCAATACACCTGCATCGTATCTTGGAATGGAGAAAAAGTTGGAAATGAATCCACTGATAAGAGTCTAGCTAAATTAATGGTGATGAGGTACCTTTTTTTTGGAACTTTCTTCACCCCGGGGAAGGGCTAAGGGGTATGCCGGACTCCTACCGGCTAAAACCACTGGAGCGGTCTTCTTCGGCATCGAAGGGGGGCTCCAGGTCCTCGTAAGATCACACTAGAGCCGCCCATTGGTGCCACGCCTTAAGACACATCACGGAGGGGATGACTGTAAAGCGGTCAACCCCTCTAGCGGAGGGAAGGCGACTGTTAAAAGGTTGCCCCCCCAGGCACTTCTCGGGGAGGATTGAAAAGGATCCCCCCAAGCCTCGCATTGCACTGTGCTGCGCACACGGCGGCACGTGACTACGTGCGCGCCACCGTCTTCCCGGGGTCACTCGGTGTGAGCACGCAGACTCCCCAATCTGCGCACCCACGACCCCCGAGGCCCCCCACCATGTAGTGATGGCAGGGGGCTCAGGCGTGTTGGACTTGGGAGCCGACGGTTGTTGCTCCGACGCCGTCTCGTCCTTCTCCGTGCGGGATCGGCCCTCTCCCGATCCCGCTCTGCAGTCTCCTTCTTGAGCATGACGCTCTCGCAGAAGGAGATCACTGCACTCCAATTTTCATGCTCTGCCAACATAGCCGACACTACTGCTGGCAGAGAGAGATCTTGCCCGATCCGATCGACCAGGATCCGCCGCTCGACCGCCCACGCAGGGCACTCCTCGAGCGTGTGCTGTGCGGTATCTTGGTCGATGATGAGGTACCTATCGATGCTGTACACAGTGTGAATCTTATAGAGATACTTGATTTTATCACTTCTTCAATTGAAATTAAATGTATTCTATACTTTAATCCAGATCGTAATAAATATACCAGTGAAATTCAAAACTTCAACGGAGACTCACTCACAATGGGAGTCATAATAAAGCTCAAGGTCATACAGCGAGCTATGGAGAAATCCATGCTTGGTAATTCTCTACGAGATCGAATCAGAAATGAGGAAATCCGCAAAAAAACTAAAGTTGCTGACATAGCTAAAAGGATTGGTAAACTTAAGTCACAATGGGTGGGGCACATAGCTCGAAAACTAACGGCCGTTGGGGTAAAAAGGTTCTTGAGTAGAGACCGCGCACCGGAAAACGCACCGTGGGATGACTTCCAACGAGGTGGCCAGACATACTGCTGAAGGTCACTGGGAGTCGTTGGATAAGGGTGGCATGTAACCACTCGTTGTGTAAATCTAAGAGGGAGACGTTTGTTCAGCAGTGGACGTCCTTTGGCTGATGTGATTGATTGATATTTAAAACCTCCTTGTTCGTTTTCTTTTCCGTCCAAGTAATTCTATCCATCCTTCTCCAGCCCCACATCTCAAAATCTTCCAAACTATCGATACCTAATCGACTGTTATTCACTAAGTAGAATCTGAATAGCAATTAGTAAATCGGATGTAGACTGGAGCGTCAGCCGATAATGACGCGCATCCATCAAACTTAGAGAGTTGCAAACGACGCTTCGTGGTATACCTACGTGGTAGACGAGAGTGGTCTATTATACATTTAAATTAAGTAGCTCTTTAAGCAAGTGTGCGGTGCACGTTAATGCTATATAGTCTTAGTTACTGTAATTATGGTGTTAAGATATTTTTATTTGAATTTAGTATACAAGAAGTACTAAAAACTCTGTCTAATTTGTGAAGGTGATATTCAGTATTCATATGTTCCATAATAAAAAAATCCTTTCCTGAAATTAAGACACTAAAAATAAAGATGAATTTCTAAGATAGCATTTATTTAATCTTGATAAGCAATCACTGATCCAAAAACTGACCATACCAACGTAGCAAGATTGCTACATTAATTTAGTGCTACGGTTTAACGCTAGATTGCTACGAGACAAGAAACCATAGCACCAAAATTCTCTACAAAAATAACTAATATTCCTTCTCAAAATAAGTCACAACCCAAATATAAAATACCCCAATCAGCAAATCCAATCTCATTCCAAGAAAAAAACCTTTAGGGATGTCCACATATTTTATACAAAAACAATACAATAGAACAGATGTCAGCCGTATTTACATATGCTCACGAATGGGGCAAGGCTCTGTCGATAGATCGAATAAGGGACAAAACCTTTCCGATTCTTAAATCACGCGAGACGATAGGAAATTATGTTGGTTTGGATTTTAGATTGAGTTTGGTACTATTGTGCACTGTGTAGTAGAACAAATTCGGTATTAACTCTAGTTTTAGGAAAAAAAAAATGGTCTGTTGTGCCTAGTAGATGCAAATGCAGCTTCCGAGCGTGTACTCTTCAGTTCGATCCCTTAGTCTCTCAAAGTTATTTACTTACTGGCACTTGTACAAGGAATCATAAAGTGTCACGTGCCTAGATGAACCGTCCGTGGCTCTAGTGTGATCTTACGAGGACCTGGAGCCCCCTTCTGTGCCGAAGATGCCCGCTCCAGTGGTTTTAGTCGATAGGAATCCAGCATACCCCTTCGCCCTTTCCGGGGGCGAAGGCATTTCCACTGGACATCCATAAAAAAAAAACTTTAACGCTACATCTAAATGGAGCTCAGCGTCAAATTTAAAAAATACGGGTTACACTCCAGGAGTGCCGACTGAAGTGAAAACTTATTTTATCTAGACGCGTTCGCGGTCTGCTATATGTACATGCATATATGCACAGTACACTATAACTGCGTCTCGTAACGGTGTCGCGAGTCCAGAGATTTTATCTCATCTAAAAATTTGCGTACCCCGCTAAAAGAAGTTTTCACTTAAAAAAAAAGAACCGTCCGTGTGGTATCCGTATTATGGATAAAGCACCACTCCATCTCCTCCCGTGGATGTCGTAAAAGGCACATAATGGACTCAACCAGAGGGATGAGCAACAGCGTTCCTTCTGTAGAATAGCTACCATTCTGCGATCACCAACCCACATGCCCACTGAGTACTGGCAAGTCCTCCCCAAAATAACGACACCAGCATGTAACTGATCGTCTATGGGAGAGGCCTTTGTTCAGCAGTGGACGTCTATAGGCTGATGTGATGATGAGATTTTACAATGTGTCTAATTTTATTTTTGCTAGGCTAGAGCTTGTATTTATGCTGCCTCAATCGTGGAAGTACCACGCTGTCACAGAATATCAGCGTGAAGTAGCAACATGGCTGCGTTTCATACGGTGAGTGACGAATACTAGAAGCCCAACCTCCAACAATATGGTGGACATATGGCATGGGGACCTTCAAGGAAAAAGTGTATGTCTGCTATAAACGTTGGCAAGACATCCACAACTCTTCTGGTGTGGCGGAAGTTCATGGGTGGTCACTAAGGCAACCCGGGCAGTCGTTTGCCCTCCGATATCATAAAAAATATGGTGTGGTGCCGGCTCAGAATACCACCACCGCAGCTCCTCCCGTGGGTGTCGTAAAAGTCGACTAAGGGATTAGCCGGAGGATGGGCAGCAGCGTCCTTCGAGTACATTAACAGTTCAACTGCGATCGCCAACCTGTCTGCCAAGCGTGGCGATTATGGCAAAACCCCCCAATGAGCCCGTAACACACCCATATCGGTCATTGTGGTGATCTTTGGGGGAGGCCTGTGTCTAGCAGTGGACTTAATTCGGCCGAAATGATTGATTGATTGATTTATCATAAAAAAACATTTGCAATCAAAAATTGTCTCTTAATAATGTCTTAGGTTTTCGCGGGTATTACACATTATAATAAAACACTTTTAAAATCAAAAATATACGCGATAGAATCCGTTTAAAAGTGTTTTATTATAAATTGTCTCTTAAGTTTAATAAATAGATACTTACGTTAAATAATAAGTATTTATATTGCTATAAGCAGAGTTTCAAGCCGGTCATAATTTACGGGATGAAGGCGTCAAGTGCTCTCCACCCTAAGGCAAGTTGCCAATTTATTTCATCAAGCAGCAACCATAATATTCTGAACCGTTTTGGTTTGTTTATTCTTCTTGTCAGACGTAGTGAGGCAGGAAATGAGCAATGCCTCCATAGGTATACAGACTATGTTATGGAACGACGAATGGAAACCATTCTTCATAGTCCAGCAGATTTCATGAAGGTGTTCATAGCCAGTTGCACTCGCTGACAGGTAAACGATCGGTGAGGTTAACAAACACTGGGCGTGGTCAGTCTATGGATGGGTGTCATCATAGTAGTATTTGAACCGAGCGGCTCCGTACTTCGAAGAGCACGTAAAATCATCGGTCCCGGTTGTTGTCATTAGAGTGTACTCGTTAAGCCGAGTCGGAGGCTTGTGGTGGATTTAACAACTCAGATGCTTATTTCATGTGTCTTTTAAAAATCTGCAGTTTTGAGTGCGAAAGTCAATGTCAAAGTTTTTATTTCAAATAAACCAAATATTGGCACTTATGAAACGTCAGAATCTAAGTTGCACGGTTCCAAATAGTTGATCTCGTGGAGAAGAGCCGGCAAGAAACTCCATGCATACTCTTTTAAAATAGTTGGGGATTACAATGTTGATTGATACAAATGATTGTAAAACATATACCGAGAAAAATGTAGGTTAATGTGTAATGGAACATGCCACAATAATATTCTAATAATGTATTTGCCGTGGCAGTTAACGGCTGACCAGTCCCAACAGGCGGCACCCGTTCACGAGCATGACGCATGCATCAGCATCGCTTAGCTTAACCATATTGTAGGGAACCGAACGACCCTATACACAACGCCACCGTTAGCAAGACATTTTAGTGAGCATGATACCAATACAGCCAGGCAAAAGACACAATCAAAGTAAGTACGAAACATGTAACATTAATGGCTACATGATGCTCACACATTTATAGTTTTGTATAAATATTGTAAGTTAATGTCACAAGAACAATATTAATAATAACTAATAGTCAATCAATGCCATATTAAATTGATGTCAATAACATAAAAATTTATGAAATTTTAAATAAGTCAACTCAAATGTGAATAACCGTGTGGTGCCGGCTCAGAATGCCACCACCCCATTTCATCCCGTGGGTGTCGTAAAAGTCGACTAAGGGATTAACCGGAGGATGGGCAGCAGAGTCCTTCGAGTACATTAACAACTCAACTGCGATCGCCAACCCGTCTGCCAAGCGTGGCGATTATGGCAAGACCCCCCAATGAGCACACAACACACCATATCGGTTGTTGTGGTGATCTTTGGGGGAAGCCTGTGTCCAGCAATGGATTTCATTCGGCCGAAATGAAGAAATGTGAATATAAGTAATGAACATAAAAATTATCAAAAGTATTGGCGCCAATATGGTGTGATATTCGAAAGGTGGTTAGGCGGTGAGGTGAGTTGGTCAGCTTTTATTATGTGAGCAGACAGTTCCTGTTAAGCATTTTATTCGGACAGTCCTTTTGAATTTGATATTCTCGAGCTAATTGCTTAAACAGAGACGAATTGAATTTCGTTATAATTAGATTTTTATCTTATAGTTCCATCGCACCCACGATATATGGAATCCTCATCCTAATGATTTAAACAAACTTCCAAATTTCGTTTCCAGAATTCCAAATTCATCTGATTCCAAAATACCCTGCCCTAGTCCTCATCTAGGAAAGCAAATATTAGTGCAGGCCTTATTCCCATAACCTGCGCCAGTATTTTATCCCAGCGGCGTCTAAGTACCTTACTCTGATTGGAGCCGACCCTCGGATAAGTGCGGGCATTTTGCTTTGTACACAGGAAGCGATAACCTTGTCAGGAGGGCTATCAAGATTGGTTATGATAGAACTCGCTTGTAGTGAAGGTTTTGGGAAATAAAATAAGTTATCTTTTTCGCTGTACATCGCCTTCTTCAGTTGAGATAAATAAAGCTTGAAAATGCTAAAGCTAATCTCAGATTGAAATCTTCGGTTGGTTGGTCGAAAAGGTTAAAAGTATTATCTGCCAGGAATTAAAATTGTATTCCGCAGCCCGGAGAATAATCCTGTATTCGCAATACTCAAACTACGGAAAAAAATATTTAGTAATTACGAAAATATTGATATATGACAGGAAAAAATGGAAAGCAAATTTTTTGGTCAATTCATTTTTAGTGCGTTTGATGTATATCATACAAAAGTGCGTCAGTAAAAAACATATTTTACATAATTTTATTTACATTCAAGTTAATACAATATTTTATCTATATATATAAATGGAGAAACTGGCTGACTGACATACTAACCTACAGCCTAAAGAAATAAGCCTAAGGATTATTAGAAATCTACTCCTAAATGGGTAAATAGAGCTTGTATTAAATATTTTGATAATATTTTTATTACGATACTATATTGCATTATTCCAGTAATATTAACTTCAGCGATCATTATTGTAAATTTCTTAGCGCACAGCACAATAATATAATCTTTACCTAGTTATTCAACGAACATTTATGTTGTTGTTGGAAATTGGTGTGTTCTGCCAGCGACTTATTCTGGTAAAATGTAAATAACCACAAGATACATAGTTAAATCATGTAACACATTTTTCTAGGAAATTTATGTAATGGATATTTAATGTAAATATCGAATATCGGTTTTAGGCAACAAATGATCACAGGTGTTGTTAAGAAGATTACCAAAGATAGCATATTTATATTGCTGAAAATATATTACGTTTATTATAAAATATGTCTATTGAAAAATACTAAGTAAAATTTGTTTTAGAGGTTTCGTCAGCTTCAAATAAATAATAAAAAATTAAAAATTGAATTGTCTGTCAAAATAACAGATTTTTACTAATTGCATATGAAACTATATACGGTACCTACAACAAAAAACCTATTCTAAACTGTTTTGTCTGTCTGTCTGTTTAATCCCGCTAATCTCCGAAACGGCGAGACCGATTTCTACGGGACTTTCACTGGCAGATAGCTAATATTATAAGGAATAACTTAGGCTACTTTTATTTTAGAAAAATAATTAACGTTCTGCGCGAAATAATTAAAACCCATGAAATCCAAAATACTCATGTTAAATGTCTATTCCAAAGTAATCTAAATTATTTATAATAATCCATTTCTTTTATATTAAAGGGCGAGTGAAACTGCGGGTTCCAGCTAGTGTCAAATAAAACTCAACAAAGTTATCATCATCGTCGGTGAGGTCAGTGCCTTGCTGACAAGAATAAGTTGATGATAAGCACGTTCAATTGAATGTCTTCAATTGATGGATCCGGCTTAGGTTTTCGTCCACGCCGTCTGATTTGGGTCAAAATTTATGATCCAACTCGGGATACTCCTCGTCAAAATCATATCAGAAACCATGCCCTTTGGTGACAGTAATACATCATTTCCATCACATGAGATCAACGAATTGTATTTCTACCTTTGTCTTGACGCTAGTTCATAGGACTGTCAATTTTTTTTATATCTACGATATCGGGCGGCGTGCATATTATCATCTTCGTTTTAGATATTACCGGAATGACGACACTCTGGTGTTGTCTAACGGGGAATCCTTCGGGGGAAACATCAGATTTGGCGACTGTTTGGCAATAATCATGGCCGAAATCCATGCTCTGCACCCAGCGCCTCACAAAACCCAGGCGCTGTGTTTTCTTAATCAGCCGTGGTACAGGGTGTCACCCAGTTCGTGAATACGCGTTGGTGATACGCAAATTAGGGTGAGCATGACATGAAATACCTTTTTTATTTTTATTGTTGCCTAGTGGAAATTCTTCATGAACTTCCTTCGCCCCGGGGAAGGGCGAAGGGGTATGCCGGATTCCTACTGGCTAAAACCACTGGAGCGGTCATCTTCGGCACCTAAGGGAGGCTCCAGATCCTCGTATGATCACACTAGAGGGTCCATTTAATACCAAGAGTTACCCTAGACGGTCGCTGGGGCTTCTGGGGCCAAGAGGGAGTGGGTGCCTTGCACTGTATGCTGCCCAATCTTGATGGACTGAGAGAAGAAGTTCATCGCCTCTACGGAAGAGTCATGCGGTCCGTGGCCCTCTACGGATTGCCTTGATCATCTCGACTTTCTAGTCTAGCGCTGCTGAACTATGATTCATGGTCGCAGAGCGGCCATACGGAGCACACGAGGATACCAAACTGTGTCCTTTGAGGCGGAATTCTCTCGGCATGCTTTGCATGGGTGTGTCACTGGACATGCTCCCTCAACTAGAGTGGCGAAGTCCCACCAACCAGGCATGCTCAGAAGTTTAAGGTGACAGGCTCGGCGGTGCGCAGTCGACCTGTAGCGCGAGCGGCTCATGCTAACGCAGTCCGCACGAAAGCGCGTCGTCGATGCCGTCATGCCGCTCTTTGGAGCCTGGCTCAAGAGGAGCGAGCGCGTCATCTACCGCCTGATGCAGGTATGCAACGGATACAGTTGTTTCTGTGCGTATCTGCACAGGATAGGACGCGAAGTTACGGCATAGTGCTACCAATGTGGTTGCGATCAGAGTGCATGGCATATGCTCGAAGATTGCCCTACGTGGGCTACCAAGCGACGAAACCTGGTCTATTGGATCGGGCTAGATCTTTAAAGCTCTGCCTGCTGTAGTGTTCGCTGTGCTGACAGAGCCTGAAAACTGTAGTGTTCAGTGGTCTCCTTCAGGGAAAGCGCTATGCGCCAGAAGAAGACCGCGGTGCGGGATCAGTAGGGCCTTCTTGTCTTCTTCACTAGTCACTTCGGACATCGTCTTGGATTATCTATATAAATAATATGAAATAAAAATAAAAGTTCATTCTAAGATAACCGTGAGGTGCCAGCTAAGAATAGCACAATTCCATCTCAACCCGTGGGTGTCGTAAAAGGTGACTATGGGATTAACCGGAGGATGGGCAGCATCCTGCATATAAATTTATCATTCTAATGTGATCGCTAATGCACCTTCCAAACACGACGGTTATGCCCGAAGCCCCCATGAGCACACAATACAAACCCAGGCCGGTCGTAGTTGCAGTCTTGCCGAGGCGAGTAGTTGACGTTTGAAGTGATGATGGTGAATCTAATATAATGATGCCTCATGAATGATACCGCCACGTGAACTCGTTTTGTTATTATAACATTCGGTTTCCGTGTGCTGATAAATAAACTTGTTCTTTTGCTACCAATCATGTAACGTAAAGCATGAAGGTATACATTTTGCATTGCCGTGTGGTGTCGGCTCAGAATGCCACCACCCCATCGCCTCCCATGGGTGTCGTAAAAGTCGACTAAGGGATTAGCCGGAGGATGGGCAGAAGCGTCCTTCGAGTACATTATCAACTCAACTGCGATCGCCAACCCGTCTGCCAAGCGTGGCGATTATGGCAAAACCCTCCAATGAGCCCACAACACACCCATATTGGTCGTTGTGGTAATATTTGGGGGAGGTTGTGCCCAGCAGTGGACTTCATTGGGCCGCAATGATGATACATTTTGCCAGCAACAAAACTAACTTCTTTTCTTTCCCTTTTCAGGCTAAACTCTTCCGCCGTGATAATAGCGAGTTCAGATGACACAAGTCGCAGTACAGTTCCGCCAACTATTTGTATTTTCATTTGGCTTGTCAAGCAAGGGGTGTCTACACTTCCGTCGAATAGCGCGTTCATACACATCAAGTTAAAATAAAAAAAGGTGTCTAAGATCAACCCTTATCAATAATATATATATATATACTAGCTGGGACCCGCGGTTTCACCCGCGTTTAATTTAAAAGAAATTTAGAGCACTTCGACATAGACACTTGACATAGAATACATATGTTGGATTTCAAGGGTTTTATTGTTTTCGCGCGGAACCCTAAATATTTTTCTAAAATAAAAGTAGCCTAAGTTATTCCTTATAACGTCAGCTACCTTCCAGTGAAAGTCCCGTAAAATCGGTCCAGCCGTTTCGGAGATTACCCGGAACAAACAGACAGACAGACAGACAGACAGACAAAAAATTTAAAAATGGTTGTTTTGTTATAGGTACCGTATATACTTTCATATGCATTTAGTAAAAAGCGGTTATTTTGACATTACAAACAGACACTTCAATTTTATTTATTTGTATAGATTTGACGGCACGGTTGGTGCAGTGATTGATACAGTCGACTGCTGCGCTCTGGGTCGCGTGTTCGATTCCCGCACAGAACAAATATTTGTATATGGTGTGTGGAATTTGTGTCTGTAAACGCACCCACGACACAGGAGAAATGCTAATGTAGGGAGACGTTTTATAAAAAAAAAATATATCATCAAGAGGATGAGCAGCAACATCCCGCCGGTCACTAATAACAACATTCTGCGATCACGAATCCGCCTGGCAATATCCCTTATGGTACATTGTAGTGATCATTAAGAGGCCTATGTTCAGCAGTGGGCATTTACGGGTTTGTTAAGTTGTTAAGCATCACAAATTTTTGCGACGTACAAAATAAGCATATATTTTAGCTTTAAAAGAGCTACTTATTTAGAGATTTGCCTCATGCTTTGATTTCTCCTGGATGGGTAAAGTTTACAGATATAAATCTCTCACATGCACGAAATGTCCTATTTATTACTTACCTTTGTCCATGTGACAATGCGGGGGAACAACTGGAAACCAGCGCAGCACATGCTGAGTCAGCACACCTTTTTTTAATGCGTTTGTTTATTTCTTATTAGCTACGCCCTGCCTGCTTCTCCTGCTATCCTACACGAATCTTAATTTTTTTCTGCTCTACAAACTAGCCTATGTCACTTTCCGGTCCATAAATCATCTCTTTGCAAAAAATCACGTCAATCCATCGCTCCGTGGATGCGTTAAAGACGGACAAACACATTCGCATTTATACAAAGTGCAAATCATAACGTAACGAAAACTTTGAGTAGAGGTTACAGTTGTACGAAATAAATAGAAAAGCCATTTATCTCGGAAGTTTACAATTTTTGTCATATTTAAACATGCAATGTATAGTCAACAACGCGATCAAAACGCTACATTCTTATTGTCGTATAATATGATATTGTTTTGCTACTACGAGCGATGACCCCATCCGTAAACTGCAGCGAAACAACAGCCGTTGAGTTTTCATTTATATTGCAGTTGTATGGGAGAATAAATAGTTTTATACTGATATCAGTTAAATAAAATAGAAAATAAAACCAAAAATTCCTGGCCAATGCACAACTCTAACGCTGAGGGTTCCAGGTTATGTTCTGAATCCATAGTATCCGTTTTCGTTACGAGGTCACTTGCTCCCGTTATTATTAGTAGTGATTATGTGCTGTCAATTATGTCCTGTGCCAATTAAGAGGATTTTTATTCTATTTCTATTCTAAAACACTCTCTTAAAACCTAAAAACTCATAATATTTAATCACATGCCTTTATCTTACATACTTCTTTGTCATCCGCTAGCAGTACCTAGCACCCACCCTAACTTACAACTCGAGCATGTCATTCGTTTTTTAATTTAATAGGATTCTTATCATTTTAACGGGAACGCTATTTCTTATAACTTTTATTATTTGACAACGCTGGAGCGACATTACATTCAACTGAAAGTACGTTTGATGGAATATTAATCCTTTCTTGATCTAACTGAAGCCCGGTTGAGATCATTGTCTGCGTGAGATAGGGACCGAGACATTTGAGATAGCGCTATCTCTCTCTCAAATGATAAGTGTGACGTTATAGGATGTTCAAATCGTTGGCGGTCTAGTTAGCATGGATTTTCTTGTTAGCACGTAAGTTACGGAGGGTTAGCTCAGTTGAAAGGGGATAACTTACGATACGATCCCTATTCATTTTCGGATGATAATGATCCGGTTTTGGAATGTGAAAAGTTGTTTACATCCTGTTTCCTTAAGTACTGTAACGATGATCGCCTGTTTTGGATAACATACAGACCACTATTAAAAAGTATACGATTCGAATTGAGAATGATTTATTTGAAAACATTCGGCCATGTGTAAAAATTTTAGTGGCCAGTCTTGATAATTTTTTTTTTAAAACGTTGCCCCACACTAGGATTTCTCATGTGTCGTGGGTGCGTTTACAGACATGAATTCCACATACAATACACCCAGACCCGGAACAACTACCAGCAGATCGTACAAATATTTGTTCCGTGCGGGAATCGAACCCACGACTCGGAGCGCAGCAGTCGACTGTATCAGCCACTGCAGCAACCGTGCCGTCAAATAATTGAAAATGATAGACGTGTGATAAGTATGATATAAAATAACTGCTTTTAATTTACATAAATTCCGGTACCAAGCTCTATCTTAATACGTTTCTCTCAGTACCTACTCAAGTAGATCTATCTGACATCTTGAAACAGCGAAATAAACACTATGTTTTTGTGTATGTTTAAAAATCTGGTACGCCGTGGATGGAATGCAAATCTTTGATTCAATATGTCAGCCAAAAGACATCCACTGCTGAACAAAGGCCTGCCCCATTGATTTTCAAAATAGTATCGTCATATTGGGGAGTTTGCCAGTATTCACCACGCTTGGCAGGTGGGTTGGTAAGCGCAGTATTGCTACCGCTTCACAGAAGGAACGCTGCTGCCCATCCCTCTAGTTTAGAGCTCTTAGTCGTCTTTTACGTCATCCACGAGAGGAGATGGAGTGGTGCTATATTCTTAATCTAGACACCACATGGAAAAAAAGTGTAGTAGTACACCAAATACTTCTTACCTGGTCCAAATAGCGGTGGTGGTAGTCTTGGTAACGGCGACGTGCCTGCACCATGGGAAGGGTATTTGGGGTTTGAGCAGGTCTTGTCGATGCGACGACCCTCGTTCTCCCGGCATGGCTGCACCAGAACGGTGCAGAACATGAGCAAAGAATTAATTAGCTCCTGAATAGTTATTGAATTCATTAAGTGAGTTTTAAGAGAATACCGTAGAAACATAGATATAAGAAAGAAAGAAATAATTTTATTCTGATCGCACACAACAAGATAATAAATGTAAACAACACAGAATATTGCAAAATATCAAATTAAAACAAAATCATGCAAACAGATTTTTGTGTGAGACATCAGAATAGGCTCCTATCTCAGCATTGCGCTGGTCTTCCGATAGGACCTTAAATAAAAAAAAAGATATTAGATAAAAAATATACTGCACAGACCACTAATAAGTTTGAATTTGTGCGAAACGTACGACCCGGAGGCTTACCATAAGCTCTTAATACGAGTCAATTGAAGACCTCTACTGATTTGTTTTGATTATATATACACACGGCAAATTCATATCGGCCATTTATACGTCCACTGCTGAACAAAGGCCTCCCCCATAGATTTTCACAACGGTGTCATCATTTTGGGGGGTATTTGCCAATACTCACCACGCTTGGCAGGTTACACGGCAAATGTCAAGCTATAAATTTCCAGTATAAGAAGACCTCGCATAGTATAGGTTTTCCTTACAATCTGAGATCAACTTATACTGGAAATTTATTGCTTGATATTTAGCCATTGTAGCGGTCTTAAACGCCCTAGTCCAGCAGTGGATATTTACGAGCTGATATGATAAACAGTGATCGAAATAGGTACTATAGAGCGTGTAAAATGATACGTAATACCTATGATGTCACAGTTATTGTATCCAAAATGTACCAGGAAATCGTAGCTCTTCGATTCGAAAATTATCTTGTACGACATAAAAATGTAATATCTGATTTCATTTATGATCACATCTATATGAACACACATTTACCTCAACGTATTCATGAAGACGGAAGCACGGATATTGCGACACGCGGAAGTGCTAAATACCTTGTTACTACGTCACATCCTCATCCAGTAGCTATTCCCGCATAGTAACAATATTTCACACGCACGTTTATCCTAATTCGTATTCATGAAGCCGGCAGAGCTTCTAGATATAAGCAGTACTTCTTACCTCATCATCCGTGACCTTTACGGCGTATTTAGTGCATGGATAAAATTGTTTTTAGAAATATTTTTATGATTATTTACCCTAAGAATTTTCCTGTGTCTTGGGTATCATCATTTTAGCCGAAAAACTTCCACTGCTAGACAGAAGCCTCACCCAAAGATTGCTACAACGACCGGAATGGTTTCTGTTGTTTGATCATTGGGGCATTGCCATAATTACCAGGGGCGGCAGACGAGTTGGCGATCGCAGTGGAGTTATAAATGTGCCCGAAGGACGCTTCTGCCCATCCTCCGGCTAATCCCCCAAGTAAGTCTTGGGTATAATTAACAGATATAAATTACAGACTCACATGCACGAAAATCCACGCCGTAAACAATATGACGGCATGTTAGCCAGTCGCTAAGTGATTGGCTTCCTGCGCTACATGTAGCGGGTTCAATCACCGAACGCATCTTACATTTGTATGATCTACAGATAGTCGATTCGAGTCTGGGTGTTTGAGCATCTGAGATCTGTGTCTGTAAGCTATACCTACAACACAGGGAAAGCACAAGAGTAGGGCATCGCTTAAAAATACTACCTTTGCGTCATAGAAACAGCGACCCATAGTAGAAAGCCAATCACTTAGTCACAGCATCAACTATATCGTCAAATCTGTATCCATCTACTGGGTTTAATTCTGTAGTAACGAATTTGTGCACGGGTTTTGACTCATAACTGTACAGTGGCAGACATAAAGCACTCAATACAGTCTTTGATCTTCCACAACCTTTTTGCTCAGGTTTCGTTATAATACGGATAATGCTTCCTATTTTATTATATATATATATAAAAACAGCTTCAGAGAAACGATTGTCGAAAATTGCCATAAAAAGTACTGAGCATTCACTGGCTTTGTTAAAATTTGAGGTCATAATTGAAAGAGAGCAGAGCATACTTAGTATTTTCAACTAAAAGTAAAACTTAATTATTTAGTCAAATAAAAATTGGCCAAGTTCGTATCGTACGTGCCTCAATTTCAAATTCATTTATTTCATAACCCATATTAGAAAACATCTTTAAATTATTCAATAATAAATACATAATCACACATAAATAGATACAAAGGAATAAATACAACATCAACACACAATGTCTCATAATTAACTCATATTTATTACTGGTCTCTTACGGTCGACACTATATGTAACTTGTCTGTCACAGCAGTGTCGCACATAAGGACAGTCCAGTCTGTTTGCTATCATACCCAGAGCGGTATTGGAGCCGTCCCGCACTCTGCGCACAAGACACGCGCAGCGCTTCCGCATGGTCGCATGACAACAGTCCGTGCGCGCCCATGCGAACATACCCGAAGCGCTACAGTAGAGAGGCAGACCCAAAATCGCTCTGAAAGCGTTGTTAAATTGAATGCGGAGGGTGCTATAGCTTTTTTGCGTGTAATTAGCCCACAGGCTGCAGGTGTACATGGACGCTCAATATTCTCTTGGAAGAGTATGTTGCACAATCAACATAGAGTTCCGTAGTATGTACTAAATAGGAAAGTTCTGTGGTTAATATCTACTTGGTACATTACGTACTTACTATTCATCATCATATCAGCCAAAGGACGTCCACTGCTGAACAAAGGCTTCCCCCACAGATTTACACAACGACTTCCCAACGTTGGTAAGTGCAGAATAGCTGCTTTTCCACAGAAAGGACGCTGCTGCCCATCCCGCTGGTTCAATGTCCCCTAGTCACCTTTTACGACATCCATGGAAGGAGATAGAGTGGTGCTATATTCTTAATCCAGACACCACACTTAAACCAATAAATAAACAGTAAAGAAGGCTAGTTTTTGTAAGATTTTATTTGCTTAGGACCCCCTTTGTGACTTAACTTGTAAAAGACCCAGTGGTCACTCTCGTGAAGGCTGTGATACTCTAGTCTAGGCAAATTTCCCCCAGAATGACGACTCAAGGCAAATGACCGTTGTTTATTTCTGAAGAACTTCGAATTCGACTTGTGGAATCCCTCATTTTATCAAAACTTAATTATGCCGACACCGTCTTTGGCCCACGTTTGCTTGCCCGTACTAACAGACTTATACAAAGAATACAAAACCCGGTTCTGCTTCTCTATACCACCACGAAGTCATGTAACACCGTATTTTAATCAACATCTTATTCTTAAAATGAAATCACGACGCAAGTTACATTTAGCATGTCTTATGTTTGGCGTAATTAAGTTCAAAACGCCGTCATATTTGTATGACAAACTCTCATGGGTGTCAAGTACAAGACAGTGTACCCAACAACTGTCAACCCCGCAGCATGGCACTGCAGCATTCAGAGGATCTTCCGATACGCCGCAACAAAATGTTGGAATAATATTCCACCACCGATCAGGAACTTAAAATCTGTTTATAACTTTCGTTTTCACTTACGAAAATACCTCATCGATTCTCAGAAAAAGCTGGGTAATGTGAATTTGAATGCTTCTTTCATATGATTTCGTATCAGCGTCTGTAAGCAAGTGATAAAATAATAAAATAATAAAATATAATTTATACGGTAAGTATGTAAATAATAATAACACTTACTTGGTGGATTTAGCGTGATTTTCATAATACGTTTGGGTTTCTCATAATACAACAATGAAGCACTTGTAACATGTCTTGCATTATTCCTCCTGAGTCCTGGGATCTTTTTGTGACAAAAATAAAATATGAAACTGCCTTGCAATCCAATTAGCAACACAATATTTTTTTTTATTTTTTTTTTCTCAACTTATTTTGGCGAGGGTATAAATGCACTTACATTTTTATATATTTTGAAATAGTATATATAGTTTTTAATCCCGTATCTTACTATTGAGTTTATTTATGTATCAAGAACGAGTACGACACATAAGGTTATCATTTTATTATTAAAAAAATGTGCTACCTGACATCCGTATGCCGCTTCGGGTTCCAGCTGAAAACCAGCGCTAGGCAGCACTGCCTGGCATAATGCTGAGCTGGACGCCTATTTGGCACAGACGTGAGACACATATGATTGCTCATATCTAATCCTTTTGTATAATTTTTTAATTTCTACAAGCTTTTTTTTTTGTGTGCTTAACCTATGTATACTGTTTTGTAATACATGTCTCATACATCTGTGACAAATAAATTATTTTTCTTTTCTTTCTTTCTTTCTTTCTATTTAATAAAGAAATGCATACATTTCAACATTATTTCACAGAAATGTTGTTGTTTATTCTTCTTCTGTTTTCTTTGTCCTTTCGCGATAGACCACTCTGAGTCCGGCATGGATTGGCATGGCCAGCATGGATTGGCATGTTAACCAGCATGGGTTGGCATGTTGATCAGCCCAGACCAGACCCTAAACCTTAAAGCCAGTCTCGCTTTTTAAACGTATCTACACTCTTCATGTCAACTCGTGACGTAATTATAATTGCTTTTTGTTATGCGGCTTTTGTTAAGAGAATTGAATAAAGCCCCAAATAAACTTGTGCGTTTTTCAAATTCTTCTGGACCCGCACGGCTGGTTCCGTACAGGAACGTGTTACATGCACGGGTTGGGTTGGGAATACGACAAGTCAGTTACAGTATAAGGAATATTATGACTACTAAGATAAGAGCTTTTCAGAGTAAGATTTGTTTTCTATGTCAGCTTTATAACGCCTAAAAGCACAAATTCTTACATATTAGACTTTACTTGACTTAGAATTTTATTATAATAAAACACTTTTAAACGGATTCTATCGCGTATATTTTGATTTTTGATTTTCCTGACGTTTCGAATACTTTGCAGCATTCGTGGTCGCAGAATGGAGAATGCAGGAACGTCAGGAAAATCAAAAATCAAAATATACGCGATAGAATCCGTTTAAAAGTGTTTTATTATAATGTGTAATAATCGCGAAAATCTAAGACATTACTATTCGAATTTTATTTTATGTAAAGTAGTTATAGTAGTTTTGTGGCTCTCATTCGGTAAGTAGTTCATAGAAAAACAAATAAGGTGTAATCTAAAGATGTGTTAGATAAGGGTGTAACTTGCGCAATAAATTTGTTCAATATTAACTATAAGACACAATATATAACTGTTTGTTGGTCCCAAAGAGGTCCAAAATAAATAAACATGTCGGAAGGTCTACGAATAAATATATCGGAGCAGTGATAGCCTTTTTTATTGATGTCCAGTGGAAATTCTACATGGAACTTCCTTCACCCCGGGGAAGGGCGAAGGGGTATACCGGACTCCTACCGGCTAAAACCACTGGAGCGGTCATCTTCGGCACCGAAGGGGGCTCCAGGTCCTCGTAAGATCACACTAGAGCAGCAGTGATAGTCTAGTGATTGAACGCTTGCTTGCCATATAGGAGGGTCTGAGTTCGATCCCGGCCCGCACGTCTGACTTTTCAAATTCATGTGCAGATCACAATATGATTATCACTTGCGTTAAAGGTGAAGGAAAATATCGTGAGGAAACCTGCACACCTGAGCGGGTCTGAGAATGTTCTCAATGGTATGTGTCGAACTATACACGCACTAGGCCAGCGTGGTGGCTTGGGGGTCGCGAGCACGCTTATTGGGAAATCTGCGCGCTCATACCGAGCGACCCCCGGGAAGACAGCGGTGTGCATGTGGTCACGTACCGCTGTGTGCGCAGTGCATAGTGTGGTTTCGGGGGAATCTTACAATCCCATCGAGAAATGCCTGGGGGGGTTGCCTCTTTACATTCACCTTCCCTCCGCTAGAGGGGATGACCGCTTTACAGTCATCCCCTCCGCGATGTGCCTAATGGCGTGGCGTTTTGGTGTCCGGCATACCCTTCGCCCTTCCCCGGGGTGAAGGAAGTTCCATGTAGAATTTCCACTGGACATCAATAAAAAAAAATTTTAGGTAATTGGTATTCAAATTCAAATAATTGGGATTACGTGCAACTAGAGCACAGATACTGATTGACACAATGTTTACCCAATCACTTACTCACGTCTGAATCTTAATTATTTCTGAGTAATTAGTTCCACGAGGTCTTCCTAACGTGGCGATCAGACACTGAATGAGCGAATGAATGTGTCCCGATCACGCAAGTCAGTCCAAATGGGCCGAATCTTAGTTACGCTAAAATACCGCAGGATCATCATTCATAATTTCAGCCAAATAAAGTCCAATTTTGAAAAAAACGAAATTGTCGTGTGGTGCCGTCTCAGAATGCCACCACCCCATTTCATCCCGTGGGTGTCGTAAAAGTCGACTAAGGGATTAACCGGAGGATGGACAGCAGCGTCCTTCGAGTACATTAAGAACTCAACTGCGATCGCCACCCCGCCTGCCAAACGTGGCGATTATGGCGAAACCCCGAATGAGCCCACAACACACCCATATCGGTCCACCACGTACTTTGGGGGAGGCCTGTGTCTTGTAGTGGACTTCATTCGGCCGAAATGATGATCACTCTATCTCCTCTCTCTCAAAATGCGACTAAGGGTTTCTGAACTAGGGGGATAGGCGGCAACATCCCTTGTGTGAAACAGTAGCCATTCTGCGCTGCGCATTCCGCCTACTAAGCATGGTGAATACTGGCAAATTCCCTCCAAAATGATGTCACAATTATAGAAATCTATGGGGAAGCCTTTATTCAGTAGTGGATCGTTTTTCATTGTATATAATGGTGTGATGAGTGCCTTTTTCTTTCTTTTTGAGCATGTAAAGTTTGTGCATTAAAGCGCTGTGCAAACGCAGATACCGTTAAACGTCTAGGTTTGTGTCATAAGAAAAAAAAAAGTATATTAAGTAGCTTACAGAACGCAGGGCAGTTTGTGGCGAGCTGAATGTGAGTGGCGACACTGCGTACCCGAATGCTCCAGAGAGTCGATCAGGGCCTCGTCTCCGCTTGCCTTTATTGGTTGGTTGGAGTGGAAACCCATGAGTGCCCGCAGGATTTTCAACTCTGGCTTGCCTTAGTTGGCCGATCAGAGGGGGGCCGCCAGAGCTATATGCTCGGGGATGGAAGTGTCTAATGGCGTAATAACGGGGAAACCCGCTCCGAGTCTTCGAGACGCGCGATGGTGAAACCGGTGCCGCACCTCTCTACACCCCTAGCCGCTCACACCGGTGTTGCTCCTTGTCGCCTGTAGTGGTGGCCATTTAGGGGGCCCATCTTGTGAGTGGCGAGTCACCGTCTGCCACAGAATTTCACGATCAAAGTTGAAAGGCAGACGCCGTTGTTCCCGTATTTATTAGTCTTTTTATTCCATGTAACACCCATTGCAATAGACCTTATCGTTATAGTTTCCATCTCATACAATAGCCTTACACCATCGGGGACAATCCATGACTTCATTTTATAGTGCAGCTATGGAGAGTCCCCGGTTGGTGTCCCATTACATTTTAGATTAAAAATCTCTAAAGGGCCTCTGCGTGTTGGACCTATGTCCCCGCGTAAGCCTGTCAAAAGACCGGGTTCCCCCTTACAGGGGATATAAACCCGTGAAAAGAGAGAGATAAAAATGACAATTTTTTTTCAAATAATTCTTTAGTTGACTATAATTCCATTAAAACTGCAAAATTATGTTCATATTGGCAGTTATGAGATTCAACTAAAATTATGCTCATCGCAATTATCAGCCTTATTGTTCTAAAGCGCCGCACTACTGTCAACATCCTCAATAACCAAAAAATCTGCTTCTCACCGCGCCTTAACATGAACACATAACATGAAATTGAAACGTGTTACGTAGCTCTTAGCTTTGCGTATATCGTAATATGCTAACGACATCTCTACTAATGCCCTTAGCAGTGTTGTATGTAATACAACACACGTAAAACCAACATGCCGTACGGATGGGTCTGTAATACGCACGTGTGTATAATGATGCCTCACCGACAGTTACCATCAAGCGCTTCCTAACCAGAATAATAACATTGGGAAATTGGATACAGTACACACACCGGTTCTTAGTTATGTTTTACCATTTTCTTAAAGTATTTGTCATCAAATACATTAATTTTTTAATGTGTAATGACTAATGACAGCTTTTTTATACAGGAGACTGGCAAGTCTTCATCATCATCATCATTTCGGCCGAATGAAGTCCACTGCTGGACACAGGCCTCCCCCAAAGATCACCACAACGACCGATATGGGTGTGTTGTGGGCTAATTGAGGGGTTTTGCCATAATTACCATGCTTGGCAGGCGGGTTAACGATCGCTGTTGTGTTGGTAATGTACTCGAAGGACGCTGCTGCCCATCCTCCGGCTAATCTCTTAGTCAACTTCTACGACACCCACGGGGCGAGATGGGGTGGTCGTATTCTAAGCCGGCACCATTCGCCTGATGATAAGTGTGATGCCCTCATCCAACGACTCCCAGCGACCTTCACCAGGTCGTCTGTTCACCTCGATGGAGGACGTCCCACGCTGCGTTTTCCGGTGCGCGGTCTCCATTCGAGAACCATTTTGCCCCAGCGGCCATTAGTTCTACGAGCAATGTGCCCCGCGCATTGCCACTTCAGTTTAGTAATCCTTTCAGCTATGTCGGCAATTTTAGTTCTTCAACGGATCTCCTCATTTCTGATTCGATCTCTTAGACAAATACCAAGCATAGCTCTCTCGTAGCTCACTGAATGACCTTGAGCTTTCTTATGAGGCCCATTGTGAAAGACCACATCTCTGTTCCATATGTCATCACTGGTAACGCACACCGGTTAAAGACTTTCATCTTAAGGCATTGCAGTATTGTTGACGAAAAGACGTTGCAAAGTTTTGCAAACGCTGCCCAGCCGAGTCGGCTTCGACAATTGACCTCCTTCCCAAAGTTGGACCTACCGAACTGCACAGTTTGCACCAGGTAGACATACTCGTCAACATCTTCGAGAACAGAGCTCTAGAGAAAAATACAACATTTACACAAAACCAATCCTAACAACTTCTAACAAACAACCTCCAAAAATTCAAAACCTAAACCCGCAACTGTATCGAAGTCTAGAACAAAACAATCTCGAACAATTGCCGCATAAAGTTACGTATGATACATTCCTTTCAATATCGTTATAACTCGATCCGACGTCGGGACGGAAAAATCCGACGTGGCGACGGAAAATCCACCGTTTGCCCGCTTCCTGTACGATGTAAGGTTACTAGACTGGAAAGCGTTGTTGTGGAAAGTTTAACGTTTTCAGTGGAACAATTTGCTGGCCTGCTGTTGTTTTGTATGAAGTGAAAGGGGGATTGTAAGTGATTTATTGGAGAGAATTGTAAGCTCGGTATGGGATTAATTTAAATATCCATTTTTAGGGTTTGCCGTGTGGTGCCGGCTCAGAATGCCACCACCCCATTTCATCCCGTGGGTGTCGTAAAAGTCGACTAAGGGAGTAACCGGAGGATGGGCAGCAGCGTCCTTTGAGTACATTAACAACTCAACTGCGATCGCCAACCCGTCTGCCAAGCGTGGCGATTATGGCAAGACCTCCCAATGAGCACACAACACACCATATCGGTCGTTGTGGTGATCTTTGGGGGAGGCCTGTGTCCAGCAGTGGATTTCATTCGGCCGAAATGAATGAATGAAGGGTTGCGATATTCTATTTATTCATTTATAATTTACTAGCTGGGACAAGAGGTTCCACCCGCGTTTAATTAAAAAAAAATTTAGAGTACTTTGACATATACACTTGACATAGAATATATATGTTGGATTTCAAGGCTTAAATTTTTTTGCGCGGAACCCTAATTATTCTTCTAAAATAAAAGTAGCCTAAGTTATTCCTTATAACATCAGCTATCTGCCAGTGAAAGTCCCGTCAAAATCGGTCCAGCCGTTTCGGAGATTACCCGGAACAAACAGACAGACAGACAGTCAGACAAAAAAAATAAAAATGGTTTTTTTGTTGTACGTATCGTATATACTTTCATATGAATTTAGTAAAAAGCTGCTATTTTGACATTACAAACAGACACTTCAATTTTATTTATTTGTATAGATGTACACATAGGTTGAATTGGTTAGGATACAATATGTCTCTAGTGTGATCATACGAGGACCTGGAGCCTCCCTTAGGTGCCGAAGATGACCGCCCCAGTGGTTTTAGCCGGTAGGAGTCCGGCATACCCCTTCGTCCTTCCCCGGGGCGAAGGAAGTTCATGATGAATTTCCACTGGGCACCAATAAAAAAAAAAAAAAAAAAGGATACAATATGTAATTACACTTGAGTGAAAAAGTACAGATTATTTTAAAAATAAATTTTGCCAGCAGACCTGCGATAGGAGACGAAAGTAGGGATAAAAGCGTAAACAACAGTGTGTAAAGGTAGCTCAAACTCAAACTTAATTTTTTAATTTCATATAGGCCCTAATAGGCTCTTACGAAAAGTCAAGTTAAGTGCACGGTTCGGAAAAGTCGGTCCTATGGAGAAGAGCCGGCAAGAAACTTCATGGATATACTCTTTTCAAAAACAGGTTATATTACAATTTTGTTATTACATGGTAATAAGCTAGGTATCTGCGAACAAAGTAGACTAATTAAATGTAAAATACACACAATAACAAAACAGACAATTGCCTCTAACACAATAGGAAACTGATAACAATTAATGTATAGCACTAATAAAGTCGACGAAGCTCACACATTTACAAAACGTAGAAGAAACTAAATTATATAAAATAAAAGGCATTTTAAACGCCAGAGCTTTAAATGTCATATTGAATATGTGAGTAAAATTAATATGTCAAAGTATATATTATATAGACAATATATATCAAAAGCTAATATATTCTAAAAATAATTATTATCACTATCAAATTTTCAAATAGGAATTTTAGAAAAGGAGAACTAACATAATATTTTGTGTATATCTTAAAGCTAAGCACTATGTATAGTCATATGATAAAGAAAATAATACCTACAATTACATACACATAAATATATAATATATACACATTTCTAAATTCTATTAAATAATATTAAAAAAAAAATTGTTATAAAGAAATACAGGGGTCCTGTGTAGCAGTGCACGTTTACAAACTGATATGACGAGAGGGACCCCTTGATAGCGGCGGTAAGGGGCGTCATGAAGGAGTGGCTGGAGAGGCAGCATGACGCAGATGCTATCATGACATAGATCTCTCTGGAAGTTTTTATTTTATTTTTTAAAACGTTGCCCCACACTAGGATTTCTCCTGTGTCGTTGGTGCGTTTACAGACATGAATTCCACATACAATACACCCAGACCCGGAACAACTATCTGCAGATCATACAAATATTTGTTCCTTGCGGGAATTGTCATCACGCGGGATAATGCTCAGTGGAAAGGCGCGACATACCCTAGAGGAGTGCCCAGCTTGGACGATGCAGCAACGTAACCTAATCGCAGACGTCGTAGGTAAATAGCCTCTCACTTGGGTAGTTCTGTTCATTATTGAGAGCACGAGCACATAGAAAGTCGTGGTCTACTTTTGCGAAGAGGAGGCGGTGGAATGGGATTGGGACGTAAACACTTATCTCCGCTTCTGCAGAAGACACTCCATGGGCTGGAGGGCGCTGACTTCTGGCCCTATGGGTTCCGGTAGACCAGAAACAGGCACGAGACGGCGGTGGCGTGCATCATAAAGGATTGCGTGGCTGGCCAGGTTACAAGGGTACCATGCGCCAATAAATCCCACCCCCGACGAGAAGCAAACCAAGCAGAAAAATGAGTGATATAACGATGATATAATCATCATAACCATCATGATCATGATCATCACATCAAGGGAAACATTTATATTTGCTTCCATAAACAATCAGTGAAACCTGTACACAAACGTCATCCGTTTTATTGAACCTAACTAAAAGATATAGCACTATTAATACGTTAATAAATTATAATAGTAATAAGCATAATCGTATATTGGCAAATTATACTATTTGCACGTAATGCGCTTGCGTGTTCACGCAATCACGCAAATGCATGCGATTAATATTATTTTGTTATATCATTTTAATTCCCGAGATCGCAGGCAGCCAGCTGTGCATTGTTGTATACGCAAATTTCATCAATCTCAGAATTAAGTCCTTTTCTCTTCACCCGGTGTAAATACATCTTGTACTTCGTCTGCCCCGGAGAAGAGCAGAAGGGCAAACCAGCGGAGCGGCCATCTTCGGCACCGGAGGGGAGCTTTAGGTCCTCGATACAATCACACAAGAGCTGCGTATTGCTGCCACGCCTTTAGGCAGATCTTCAGATCTAGAAGGGATGACTGTAAAGCGTTCACTCCTCTAGCGGTGGGGAGGTGACTGTAAAAAGCCTGCCAGATTCGGGGGGGGTTGTAAACGATCCCTCCAAAGCGTCGCTCTGCGGTGTACAGTGCACAGGCCACCGCCATCTTCCCGGCAGTCGCTCAGTATAAGCTCGTGGACTATCCAATCTGCCCGCTCGCAACCCTTGAGGCCCCTCGCCATTTAACGAAGAACAAGCGTATTGAACATCGGTGCCAAAGATAGAATTACATCCTAGTTCTACCTTAGAATGGATACAACTTCTGAACCTCATGCTGTTCATCATCATCATCATATCAGCCAAAGGATGTCCACTGCTGAACAAAGACCTCCCCCTTAGATTACCACCACGAGCGGTTACATGCCGCTCTCATCTAACGACTTCCAGCGACCTTCACCGGGTCACTGTCCACCTCATTGGAAGTCTTCACACGCTGCGTTTTCCGGTGCGCGGTCTCCATTCGAGAACCTTTTTGCCCCAGCGGCCATAAGTTGTACAAGCAATGTGCCCTGCCCTGCTCATTGCCACTTCACTTCACTTCACTTTCAGCTACGTCGGCAATTTTAGTTCGTCTACGGATCTCCTCATTTCTGATTAGATCTAGGAGAGAAATACCAAGCATAGCTCTCTCCATAGCTCTCTCAGGCTGTTTGCTGGGATTTTTCTTAGAATAAGAACCTAATACAACGTTTACCGACCGTGAAGTCGAATCTTGGATCCCATGCTTAACAACCGCGCACGTGACCACTAGGCCAATAATTAGGTAATTATTAGAATGAAAATCGGTTTCGAAAATCATTTGAATCACACATTTTTTACTAAGACGTTTTAATGTATTTTAATGCATTTATAAGATTAATTGATAACTACTTACATACCTATATGACATGGATCTGATGATAATAAAAAATGAGAATGTGAGCACTATTTAGGCTTAGTAGTTTTTTTTTTTTTTTTAAAACGTTGCCCCACACTAGGATTTCTCCTGTGTCGTGGGTGCGTTTACAGACATGAATTCCACATACAATTACACGCACTTTGGCCATTACTTAGCCAATATCGTGAATCAGAACTCAAGTAGAATTGGCTAGTGTTTGGTATTATGTCTGGTAAATGGTAATAGTTACGTTTGTCGAAGGACCGATGGCTGATGGAGCAGACGAGTGGAGGCTGCGTTTGGGTAAACGTAGTATGGGACGCCCACCAGCCACATGAACTTGGAAACGGTTGCTGGGTCCGGCTGCATGCGGAAAGCTAATGACCGGGTGTTGTGGCGCACGCTGGGAGAGGCCTGCGTCCAGCAGTGGACCAGTATAGGCTGATAATGGTGATGATGAAATGGTAATAGGCTTGCCCTATTTCCCAGTAAGTTTACCTCTTCATACAACCGAGATGTTATGGTAATACATATATATAAACAAATAAAGGGTAAATGTCTCTGGATGAATGAACATTGAAAATCTTCGTGGTTTGAAGACTTCACTTTAAACAGACATATGTTAACAGCATCCTTTAGACTTCGATCTAAATAAATATGCTTTCTTAATGAAAAAAGTACCATCTCCGTTTTATTCGGAGTGTGGAATAGTAGAGGGTGTCTCGCATATTATGTTGGAACGTGTCCACAACGAGGAAGCCAGATATGAAATATTAAAAAAAGCTTTAGATTTTAAAGATATTGGAGGTTGTAACAGTGTTCTAGCATTTCCTCAGTCTGACATAGCTAAATTATTGTGAAAAATGTTGTAATTGACGTGCATCGAGAGTCGTGGGAGAAGATCCAATGGAGCGACATAGTCGTATTTCACTAAGCTCCTAAAATAAAGAAAATAATCTCGCTACACTTATATTTTCAACAGTTTATGTTCTATTACTATCATACCTTGTAAGCAATCATTAACAACTTAATTAATGCATTTTGGATTAAGTGAGTTCATAAATTATTTCAGAATCAATAATACAAGGCTGTTCTAAAACGCACACGTTTAGGCACCTCATTCAAATGCTTATTAAAAACCTGCCAAGTACGAGTCGGACCACGAACAAAGAAGGGTTCCAGACTAAGTAGGGTGGAGTAGAATCAAGAGCAATACACTCAGTTAATAATTGTGAATACCAGCGCTGTTGACCTTACTCTTTCACATGCCACAGCATTATGCTGAACAACGACCTAGTTTTCTTTAGTCTGTAGCTAAATGGCACATACGGGACATAAGGGTTTTGTAAGCACTGTTAAACAATTCAGGGAACGTGAATAAAATAATGAAATCAAAATATATTGAGTTGGCGCTGCCGTCATCATGATATCAGCCAAAAAGCGCCCACTGCTGAACAAAAGTCTCCCCATAAGACAACTAGTTGCATGCCATCGGTCTTCACTTTTCTCTTATTTCAAGATCTTTCTAATAATCGACATATGACATGGAGCGGTCTGTCACTCTGTGTCATACTTAACGGGCAGACATGACGAATATAAAATGGTTTTGTCTTAACCACAGATTTGGTTACGGAACCCCAATAATTAAATTGGCACAACATTCCAAGGCAAACAAAGAAATCTAAATCATATAAATACAAACGGTTTCACACCCGAAGTTTTGAGTGGTTTTAGAAACGTTGTGGGATTATTCTATGTCAATAATGTAATCCATGCATAGACTCAAATTCCAAATAAAAAAGTAAAAACCTGGATCTAAGGAATATTATTTATCTGATTCTATTTTCATTTTATATACATTTAGCGGTTTTTCTAACAGAAATGTGCTTATTATAGACGACTTGTGATGATTTTTGGTAGCAACAAAGGCGTGTATTATTTTCCTTTCTATAAGATAATATTCTAACGCGAATCATTACTAATTTTAATAATATCTTGATCTCGTCTTATTGCGGGTAAATAATTATTAAAATCATTATTAGTTAGATAGATTACTTTTTTAAACAGTTTATAAGTGACATGCATTAGAATATTATCATCGTAATATTAGATGGTTTATAATTAAATTTAATGCGTCATTACCACAAAAAAATTAAACGCCTGTAATAAATGGATTGGAAGATGTTGTTTTTGTTTTTTGTGATCTATGGGTCTGTGTTGGCTCAAGAGACGCCTGTGTTGTATGACGCGTACTTCGGGAAACCCATCACCGATAAGCGGAGCACCTATTTGGCGGATGTGGTCAATGGAACGCGGTGAGTGAACATTTCTCGTTTGGTTCGATTATGGATTACCACATCTACGTATAGTTAAATCGCTTTCTTTCTTTTCGTGTGGTTAGTGGCCAACCTTGTGAGTGTGTGTGTGAGAGAGTATATGTGTATGCGTGTGTGTGTTAGTTGTTCAAGCCGCCCGAAGGCCTTAGACTTGGCTTAACGACTGCCGTCTAATAACAACAACCAGGACTGACAATTTTATGTGCCTCCGAAGCACGGACGCTCAGTACAAATAATATTACGCGGTTACCCATCCATAAACTATCCGCACTAAGCGTTGCTATGAGGGCCGTTAAGAAAGAAAGTTAGACCGCTTCCGGCGTCCACTTATCTCGAGTTTCAGGAATAATACGTATTAGGGATATGACATGTGTTAGGCGTTAAGAATACGTCACATAGAGTCTTCGGGGAGATCCTTTACAACCGATAAAATCGTTTAGTTAATTTCCAGATTTACATAAATGCTAGGCGTAAATATCATTAAACTAAAAAGCGTGCGCCCTGCATCTCATGAGCTTTGATAGTATTCCAAATACCACAGAACTGGCTACATGAACTTCATTCCACTAGGCCGTGTCCACTTACCTTTTTGGGAGCAGCTAAAGTCCTGCAGTAGATGATGTACCTAATATTGTTGATGATGATTGCCATGTAGTATACATATAAGATGTCGTTATTTAGTATCAGAAAAATAAACAGCTGACATTTGTTTAGGATAGAGGTCATGCCCCACTGCACCGCCACGCCGTGCCGATGCGCACCGGTGACTTATTCTGAGAGTCATTTCGAGAATTTTTGTGTTTTTTCTTAAACACTCGCTAATGATTCGTAGTGAAAATTTAGTTATTAAATTACCTGACGGTTTTTAGTAAAGTAGTTTTAGATTTTTTACCATTTAGTCTAGATATATGACACGGATACAGATCAACAACTTTTTATACTTATGCGATTAGATATAATAACTACGAAATATAATTATTTCGGAAGAAAATATTTTAATAGATAGAAACCAAGCTGGCTTACGGGTATAAAAAAACTTAGATCATCTACGATTTTAATAAAAAATCGCCGTTTACATTTAAATGTTTTAATCTTGATCCATCATCGGAGTTGTAGCCGATTCTTTTATGTACATAATAAAATACGCTTTTATCCTTGGGTATTTTCTTCTGCTCATGTGTTATAGGATTTTATGACAATTTCTAATAATATCGCTTTCACCTGCAACATTTTCCATTTTAAGATTCGTGTTGATTTGTCCGACCACTGGCGTAGCACGCAACGGAATTTGATTTTGAATAATGTATTCCATAACTAGGTCCATAGCGTATCGCGCTCGTACATAACTTTAGCTATCGTGTCAGTCATTATTTGACTTAATTTGCTTCATTATTAGTGATCGAAATAGTTTCTACAATTTAGCGGGATTCAGTAACGTTATCTTTCCATGGACATGCGGTCGGGATTATTTTGAATATTATCTTACAAATTTACATTTTTCGTAAAAGTAAGAGAAATAATAATAAACACAAAACTGAAATCACTTTTTTGTATCCAATTAAGAAAAAATTTTTTTTTTAAATTTAATTTAATACATATACATCAAGCCATTTAATTATATCTTGTAGATTTCTATTTATTACTGCTTGGTAAATTTATATTATAATTATACACGTTATAATTGCTGAAAAGTCATGTCCGAATAAAACATATTCATATTTGCAAATTGCTTATGGCAGAACATTTACATAAATAAAAAACAACAGGGGTCCTAAAATCCTCCCTTGCAGTACTCTAATGTAATTATTTCTGGGATCGCAATCAAAGATTTCCAGGCTGTTATTATTATTATTTAATTTAGTTATTCGTGTTAACTGTGCAAACTAAATAATAAATTATGTAATTTTAAATTCTTACACTTTATTTTATCTTCACCTTGAGACAGCTAAAGACTTACTCAAAATAGTAGGTTCGTTTTAGTCAATGTTAAAATAGTGAATTAATATAGCGGCTAGTTATTGAACGTAACTATTTTACTATTACTTTCGGTATGACAATTTGCGGTTGTCGCACTAGTCAAGTGATCGCCTTTCTGGACTATGTTAGCGAGTAAACAATATTTGACTACTTTCTGATAACATATTATTAATCAAAACTAATAAAATGCTAAATAATATATTAATTATAATAATATAAATAATAAAACTACGAATAGCACCAACCCATCTCATCCCGTGGGTGTCGTAAAAGGCGACTAAGGGATTAGCCGGAGGATGGGCAGCAGCGTCCTTCGAATACATTAACAACTCAACTGCGATCGCCAACCCGCCTGCCAAGCGTGGCGATTATGGCAAAACCCCTCAATGAGCACACAGCACACCGGTACACAACATATCGGTCGTTGTGGTGATCTTTGAGAGAGGCCTGTGTCCAGCAGTGGACTTTATTCGGCCGAAATGATGAATAAAATCCTTCAATGCACTAACAATTCCTTTTACTGTTTATCATATGATTCTTGGTGGTAGGTATAAGAAGCCGGCTAGATATGTACTACCCCAGTGGGGACATGATATTTACCGCTAAGCAGTCGTTTTCAAACTGTAGCTAGTGAAATTACTGGGCGTAAGGTACCTTTTGGGTAACATTACAATTGTTATGGGCCAGCATGAAGCTTACCACCAGGTGAATGACATGATCAGGTCATCATGATGTTGTATAAAAAAATGAGCTCGTAAATCACTGATGAACTAACAGGCCGCTAAATGAACTGATCGAACGCTTCAGACGATTACAAATTTATTGTGTTCTATGCAGTATATCTTTATCTGTTGTAAACATTATCTTTCAACTCCTATAAATTCAATAACTATTCAAGAGCTGTTAATTTTTTGCCTAGATTATGCACCATACCAGTACGACCATGTCTAAAGAACGAGGGTCGTCGCGTCGACGGGACCTGCACAAACCCCAAATATCCTTCCCGTGGAGCAGGCATATCGCCGCTCCCAAGACTCCTACCACCGCAGTATGGACCAGGTATGAGGTATTTGGGGATGGCAGGTGGGCAGGCGACGGTTAGCTTCTATCTATGCCTACCTAATCTGCCTAGATCGGCAAGCTTAGCAAGTGTAGCAGTGTGTGATAAAAGATGCCATTAGTCACCTGTACAGCTTTTATTCACTTTTTATGATCTAAAACATTATGTTCATACGATCTGTAGCTATACAATTTTAGATGGTCATATTTATATTGCATTGGTTTTTTTTACGGGGCCCATAGATTATACTTGGTAACGAGGGTCTGATGATTGAGCCGGGAGGAAGGTAGTGGCACTCCTCAATGACTACAAATAAACTTTTCGATTTTGGGTTCATTTGATTTAGTTTTACGAGTCTCATACACTTCACGCATTGTATTAGCTTGATTGACCTGTATGAATGTAGTGGAATCTTGCAATTCAATTTTCACCCACTGCATGATGTCCAATTGGATTGAAATTTTCCAATTCTCGTAATTCAAATGTCATGTAATTACGAGAACTGGCCATGTGTAAATAATAAAATTAACATCTATAAGTAACGATTTTTTGTTAGGGTACTTAAGAGCTACTTTGCTTTAAAACCGAATAGTTAAAGATAAAATTATTGTATAAAAAAACATGATTTTAATGAATTATGAAGTAACAAGCACAAAATATTGTTTATGTTGAATAAAAAGCTTGGGGTGCTCTTCTTCAATTCTGCACTCTAATATAGAAAAGAAATAATTTTAAATTAAGATTTGTGAACTTGGCGTAAATAATAAATAAAATTATGTATAAAACTAATAGAAACCGCTTTTAATCTAAAATGATCTAAAAAGAGTAAAATAATTTGAATTGTTAAATAAAACCACCCCATGCTTTTATTTATTATTTACGCTAAGTTCACAAATCTTAATATTTGACAATCACTTGCAAAATGTAGCCATAATAAACTATTCTTCCGAAACAGGCAATACCTTGAGGCCAGCCAAGGATGGTTCAGAACTACCATCAACCCGATACCTCCGCACCATGCTGATAGGGGACGGAATCTTCAGTGATCACTACTTCACTACATTAGCTACCCACTTCTTGGTTTCTTCTGCCGGTGATAACGTCGATCTGTTCTATGCACGTAAGCACTTTGTTTCAATCAATCAAACATAGCGTTTTGCTGGCATTTGACAAAACCAAAAGAGTTTAATAACGTAGCCCACTTTTACTATGGGCCAAAAAGATACGGTGCAGGTGAATCAATCTGTGAGGTTACGTTGGGCACGACATGGGCGTTTAACATGATTTTCACCTTGCCCATGTTCATTTTAAGACTCATCTGATGAGAAACTCTGTTGAGATCATGACCATGACTACGATGTCGTCTGCAAAGTGAAGGTAAGTCATATACTTACCATTGATATGAATGCCGATATTTTCTACTCCAGATAGCTAGAAGGCATCCTCCATTGCAGCGGTGAATAGTTTTGCAAAAATAACATCCCCTGTCTCAAACCAATGTTTTTTTAAAGCGATGCAGCACTTACATTTCTCCGATGTATATATATGATCCGGGTATAGTTTACAGACATAAATTTCACATGTACAAATACTTAGTATAGTTGTAGTAAATAGTTTTTTCTTTTTCTATTTGTCATCATCATCATCAGCCTATATCTGTCCACTGCTAAACATAGGCTCTGCCAGCTCTGCTCTGCCAGCGTGCGCCACAACACCCGGTCACCAGGTCTAACAACTATTTGTAGATCATACAATTATTTGTACTGTGCGGGGATCGAACCCGCGACATTTAGCGCAGAAATCCTATTGCTTAGCCATTACGCCATACGTCGCGTCAAACCTCTTTGCAATGGAATTGCCTCCGTACCCTATTCATGTAGGTACTTTGACCGATATGCTGGTGTCTTTATTAACACTTCGATGCACCGACAGTTTAGCAAAGCTGCAGGGATTACTCTGGTCTGGTCTGTCCTAATCTTAGAAAATCATATCCCAAGTAAGTGAGTTACAGAGGTAAGCTTGCAATTTTCAAATCGCTAGGCTGGAAGCCGATCTCAAATATTTGGTAAAAGCTCACCGCTTCTGCTGTTTTTGGACCCAGCTTATTTTGTTCTATGTTATTTAGACCTATAGTATGGTCCCACGATTGGAGACTTGATTTCCTAACGTGTTGCCAAAGTAACGTCGACTTAGGTTTTAGTTTTGTGTTGCGTTCCTTATCCACGGCCAGTTTCCGTATCCGTATGGCGAGTTTCTGGTTTTACACGAAACTGCCTTCAAATTTTTAAACTGATCTATATAGGAACCATATTTTTATTGTTTATGGCATCTCCTCTTCCTCGCTCGAAGAGTAGTGTGTCGTTTGCAGGAGGCTGTAAATCGTTTATATAGGTATAAATATTTTAACCTAAACTATCGCTACGGACTTCAGAGTTTTTTTAGCGTTGTAATCAATTAGAATACTGGAAACCACTTGTTGATATCTATCTTCTTTTCCCACAGTAAGGTATGGAATCGTCAGTGACTGCTGTCTTGGGAACACTCCAAACCGTGTGAACCCTACATGCATCCCCATTCCTGTGCCAGAAGATGACCCTTACCTCGCTAACATCGGTATCAGATGCCTTAATCTCACTAGGGTTATCATGTATCAGGATCTAGGATGTCTACCTAACACTTTGCCCGCTGAGAGAGTGAGTAATCGAACTGCCCACCACTGTTTATTTATTCTACAAGGATTTTTTCTACATTGAAACGTTTTATTGGCTTAATATAACCGTCCGTGTGGTGTCTGGATTAGGAATAATTCATGTCCTACCGTGGATGTCGTAAAAGGCGAATAAGGGTCTCTAAGCCGGAGGGTTGGGCAGTTCTGTGGTACAGCACCCATTCTGCGCACGCCAACTCGCCTGCCAAGCGTGGTAAGTACTGGCAAAATCTCATCAAAATGACGACACGCGGATTGTGACCGGTCGTTAATGGGGGAGGCCTTTGTGAGTGGATGTTTTGGCTGGTATCATGATTATGAATACAATAGACAATAGGGTCTGCTTTAATTAAATATCCATAGCAGCCAATCGACCATTCTCTAGTCAGTGCGCAACGAATAACGAGGTATATATGCAATAACAAATACGATTATTCAGATTTAACAAAATTGTGTTTTATAGTACCTCGGACTGTTGTGAGAAGTGAGGTGCGCGCGCGCCCATAATTTGCAGTCTCACCCTGCGTCGCTTAGCACAAAATTATAATACCCTGTCTCTAGATTTAGATTTAGACTGTAGTTTCCTTTGTCACCTAATCAATTTAAAAAAAATCTTTTTAATAGTGAACGTAGGTATTTGGAGCTTTGTTCCATAACCTTTAATAGTTTTATAATTAAATTGTACTCGTGAATTAATCTTTTAGTAATCTAAGATGTGGATTACCTAGTTAGTTGCACACTGATGCATCATTATGTGATTGCTTTGATTTAATCAAGTAATTGTTTGTTTTTCCAATAAATAAAATAAAATAAAATAAAAATCTCCTAATTACGACCATGCCATCTATGAGTCTTCTAATTAATAGACTAGTCACAGCGAAGAAATAAGTTATGTGTTCTTAGATGCTCCATGTAATGGGCTTCTCTTAACACCTTACCTATATCCATATAATACATATATATACATATAAATAAAATTGAAGTGTCTGTTTGTAATGTCAAAATAACAGCTATTTACTAAATACATATGAAAGTACATATAACAAAAACACAATTTTTTATTTTATGTCCATCTGTTTGTTCCGCGTCATCTCCGAAAGGCTGGACCGATTTTGGACTTTCACTTTCGCTTTACTTTTACTTTTATTTTAGAAAAATAATTAGGGCTCCGCGCAATAAAATAAAGCCCTTAAAGTCCAATATATATATATATGAATATATATATATATGTATATGTATATGTATATATATATATATATATATATTGCGCGGAGCCCTAATTATTTGTCATGTCATATATATATGTCAAGTGTCTATGTCATGGAACTTCCGACCTCAACACAGATGAAAAACAACAATAAGTTTATCTTTCCTTTCACAGTATTCAGTTGTAACACCACTGTTAGACCTGTCTTTAATATACGGCTATACAGAAGAGAGGATCCGAATGATCAGAGCGAACCGGGGAGGCTTAATAGCGTTCAGGATGGAAGGCGACCGGGAAGTACCTGACGGAAACAGCGGGTTCTGCATCAACAACCAACCTCCCGAAGTTAGCTGTTACAACTACGGTATACATAAATAAACTTTTATTGACACTTCGAAAATCCATTCACTTAACACCCGACCGTTTTACCGCCCTCGCCGCCGAGGATGCCCGGCTCACCGACTTCGCGGAGGCCTATCGTCGCGTCACCTTCCCGTTCAAGTTAGCACTTCCCCCTCCCGTCTCTTGCTCGCGCCAGCCCGTGCCGAGCCTGTAGCTTTAAATGTTCCTTAATACATTTTAAATAATACCGATCCAGCTGTCCTCAAAACAATAACTTGTTATCCCCAGCAACGCCTTAAGCCGAGGTCCGTGTCCCGCAGGGGGCGCCCTTAGCGAAAGTTGCTTAGTTTTTTATATTAATTTTAAGCCTGGCTGGAGGCCTCTTTTGGCTTCGCCAGAAATGACTGGCTAAGCAACCACATTTCCTAGAAATCTATGCGAGAAGCCCCAAAAAAAAAAAGTCGAAAATCTTTGCATCTATGTTGTGACGGTTCGTCAATTCTGTAATTGTACGGTATTACACGGTCCCAGGATGTCGGTAACAAGAAAATAGTTACATTATACATTGACTGCGTGATTAGCGTATTTAAAGTGTTAATTTTTTCTAGTGCATATATAGCTATATATGCTATAATAGTATTTAATCGTTTCGCTTACAGGCAGTGTTCAAGGCGAAAATTATTATTGGTACTTATCTTATAGATAATTGTCGGTTGATAATTATCTCGATACATATATTTTGTGAGCAGTGATGGCAGGTATGGTTACAATCGCTCTAGAAACGTTTTCATCGTTCGATATGGCCAAAAAATACCAATGGTGATACAGCAAAGAGGTTCCCTGTCAATTCAATTCATTTATTCAGGAACAATTTACATTGTATTTGAATTTTAAGATAAAACATGATTAATTAATTCAATAAAAAAAAAGCAATAAGTACATACATTAATTTGGAAAATACATAAATTAAGAAAACCCACACACAAAAATATAATTAATGTCGTAGATACCTTTTTATATTTATAATTATTAATTAAAGTCAAAAATCAATTTAATTTCTAGCAGATACACATAATGAATTATATAGTTAAATAATATAAAGGTCATTAATTAGATCAATGATTAGTAATACATTCTAATAAGTCTCAGTGCCTTATCATCATGAATGATAGCCATCATTTTCTGCGGCTTCTGCAGTATTGCAACGTTATGGGCCGTCACTCACCCACTCGGGGGCGCTAAAAGATCAACATCACCACGCAATCCCCATATTGAGCCTCCAGGAAACGATAAATTACCTACATAAAGAGCCAATATGAAAAGCTAGGTAAAAAAGACAATACAGCAATTTCTAAAAAACGGACGAAAAAGCTAATTTTTGACTTAATGCGGCTACACTGATCGCGTCACGTGACCGGTGGTACCACACAGCGCTGCGGTGAGCTGGTGCACACGTGTTCAAACAAGCTGATTTAATTCAGACCATTTTTATACGAAAGCACATTTTCGCTACTTGTTGTAAATGGTTTAACTATGGATAAATTCAAAATTCGTATTTATTGTCAATTTATATAAAACTCCAACTCGAACTTTTTGTTTCATATAGGCCCTAATAGGCAAAGCTAAAGTCAACATTTAAGGTATACGGAAAAGTCGATCTGATGGACAATAGCTAGCAAGGAGGTTTGATCAAATCCGTAAGGTAGATACATATAGAATATTATAAGTATGTGACTTTATTTAAGGAAATCACACAGATGTGTAATTTTATCATCTTTCGTGAATTGATAACTTAACTTACCTTAGATAGGTACTTTTAATGTATGATCAAAATCAGCAAAGCAGCGCGGCGGTTTTATGTATTTTGTTTTGTTTCTCTTTCGATGACACACAGCATGTAAATATATATGTCATCGTAATTAAATCTGATCCACCTCTGTATAACCAGCAACATAAACGCTTTTAAATTATGTATAATCTTAACCACACAATCGTTAGATTGCAGCACAATTGACTCACACTTTAATTTATTATTTATTCATACTACTTTCAATTTGAACCATATCCTATGTAATCTTTTCTTTTCATTGTGTATATTTGATTTAACGTTTATTTATTCATAGTATATGTATCATCTATGTATTTTTTATTTTTTTTGTTGGGCTTCTCGCATACATTTCAGGGAAATGTGGTTGCGTAACCGGTCATTTTCTGGCGAAGCCAAAAGAGGCCTCCAGCCAGGCATAAATTTAATATTAAAAACTAAGCAACTTTCGCTAAGGGCGCCCCCTGCAGGACACGGACCTCGGCTTAGGGCGTTGCTGGGGATAACAAGCTATAGTTTTGGGGACAGCTGGATCGGTATTATTTAAATTGTATTAGGGGACATTTAAAGCTACAGGCTCGGCACGGGCTGGCGCGAGCAAGAGACGGGAGGGAGAAGTGCTAACTTGAACGGGAAGGTGACGCGGCGATAGGCCTCCGCGACGTCGGTGAGGTGGACATCCTCGGCGACGAGGGCGGTACAATGGTCAGGTGTTGAGTGAACGAGACAACGCGAGTCTCTTTATGTGATCTAACGTGATTTTGTCGTCTGGGTCGACCAGAACGTGCCTCGGGCGGCGTACACTACTGATACGAGAGGGTTGGTAATCGACGGCTGATACCACAAGGGGATTGGGGTGGGACAGGGCAGAATCGAGATAGCGTTTGAACGCTTGTTTCATAAATTGCCTGATGGTCGTCAAGTTAAGATCGAAATGGAGTTGATCATTACTCATGTATGTATTTTGTTTAAATGTATATATAGTGCACGGCTGTGACCTCACTACACGGTCCTGTCTGAAAACCAGCGCTGTAACATTCCACCGTTGCAGCATATGCTGAGATAGGGACCGTTTTTGGCCTCGTACAGCATTCTTTTGTTCATAAAAATAACTGTTTTACTTTTATTCTGTTCTGTAAGTATTGTCCGAGTCCAAAATAGAGTACTTTCTTTCTTTCTTTGAACATATATACGGGGTTTCAGGTACATATTGTGAAAAGAGATTTGAACATGCTACCTTTGTTGCTTACATAAATTATTTCCTTTAACAGGTGACGATTATGAATCCAACCTTCTCCCAGGGCTGCAGTTAACAGCGATGTGGTTCTTTAGAGAGCACAACCGGATTGCCCGTGGGTTGGCTGTGATCAATCCCTGTTGGGATGACGAGAAGCTCTTCCAAACTGCCCGGCAGATCAATATAGCGCAGTATCAGTACATATTCTATTATGAACTGATTTTGGAATTTATCGGTGAGAAACTCATATATAATTATTGCGGAAAACAACAAGCAATTAAGATATCTTAGAATAGGCTTATATATATTTATTTTTTCTTTTTTAAACGTTAAAACCACACTAGTATTTCTCCTGTGTAGTGGGTGCATTTACAGACATAAATTCCACACACATATACCCAGACCCGGAACAACTACCTGCAGATCATTCAAATTTGTTCCGTGCGGGAATCGAACCCTCGACCCAGAGCGCAGCAGCCGACTGTATCAGCCACAGCACCAACTGGGCCGTCGAATTAGATCCCTAATGAAGCATTGTTTGTTTCAAATGATTAATATTAAATTATTTATGATGTCCAGAATAAAATATCCATGTGGTGCCCAGACTAAGAATATAGCACCAGTCCATCTCCTCCCGTGGATGTCGTAAAAAGTGACAAAGGGAATCTTATGCAGAGGGATGGGCAGCAGCGTCGCTTCTGTGGAACAGAAGCCATATTGCGGTCACCAACACGCTTGCCAAGCGTGGTGAGTACTGGCAAATTCCCCCTGAAGTGACAACTCAATTGTGGAAATCTGTGTAGGAGGCCTTTGTTCAGCAGTGGACATTCTTTGACTGATAAGCTGAAAGGCAGGAAATATTCTGGATTTTATCGGTAACAGCGTATTTACCAAAAAAAAATTTCATAACTTTCACCATGTTTATGTAGGGTAAAATCAGTACACAAGTTACATTACGAGAAAACATAAGCAACGAGTAAAATTGTCACTTTACTAGATAAAGGTTTAGTCCAGTGTAAAGTAAAACGGCGGGCGGCTTGGAATCACGCTTTCAAAGGTTCAAAGGATTTAAAAAAAGATCCAAATCACTAATTCTTTTCAAAGAAATTCAAGTTCTGGTCTTCAAGTTTTTATAAGTGTAGATGCGTTACCCGCGGTCTACGCTGGTCACATGAAAGCAAGGTAATTGCCCGGAGTTAACTTAGTCGTAGACCGGCCAGTGTCGTGGCTCGACGTGAATCATAAGCGTAATTCAGTAACATTCCGTGTTTACCACCCAATAAACCTAAACGTGGCACAATCCCATATTATTTCAAGATAAATGAGTACACTGTCACTGAAAAGTGTTTTCGCTAATAAGCGTTATTCGCACCTTACTATTTATCATCAAAATCTCTGTGGTGTTAACAATAAAAAAGATGACCTTGAAATATATTTATGTGAATTTTCAAATGAACTCAATTTTATCTGTATACGCGAACATTTTTTAAATGAATTTACGGCCAAACAATTCAATTTAGTTAATTATAAACTCGGGTCTTACAATACCAGACTGAAAAAAAATAGAGGAGGTTCCATGATTTTAACACTTAATAATAGAAACGTTAATGAACTTCAAGTATGTAAGCAGCTGTATAAAACTGATTATTTTGAAGTTTGTGGGGTCAAAGATATTGAGACCAATCTGTGTGTTATTTGCTGTTATAGAACTCCAACTAACAGTAATTTTGATAATTTTATGGACAGACTTGAAAAGCTATTACAGCATTTCTTCAATAAATTATGTATAATTTGTGGCGATTTTAACGTGAATACACTTAAGGATGACTCGAGGCATAACTCGTTTTTATCTCTACTAACGTGTTATAACTACAGGTATCTAATCAATTCTCCTACTTTTATAAGAAATAACGACGTTGACGAATTTACCCGACAGTTTTATAGAAAGTACCAATGTTGATCACAATGGGTTATCGGATGGACACGCAGGCCTTTTCTGTACAATTCGCTTAGAAAAAGTTAATTATAAGAAGCAGTCACAATTTGTGCATTTACACAGAAGAAAATATAATGACAAGAACAATATTGAATTCAGGAAGAAGCTTTTAGAGAATGACTGGAGCACAGGCATTAACACTTTTATTAGAAAATTAAAAGAAATGCACTCAACAACATTTAAAAAGATTAAATTAAAAATAAATGTTAAAAGAAATGGGCAGTCTAAGTGGTTAACAAAAGGAATTAAGACAGCTAGCAAAGTAAAGCGCTTTCTTAACACTATAGATAAGCAACAATGTAATTATTCAGTTCTAAAATACGGAGAAAATTATATTAAAGCGTTCAGAAAAGTAGTTAATTGTGCAAAAAGGAATGAAGTTAAAAGACAAATAGAAAGAGCATTAGATTCCAGTAAAGCGATATGGAAGGTAGTAAATCAACGGCGCAATGTTACTAGAAATATTGAAAATGAACACATTTTACTTAAAATTCACAATAATGTTATAACCAACGCGTTAGAGGTAGCTAACATTTTTTCAAAAAGGTTCGATAACATTGTGCACTTACATACGTGCGACCAAAAATTAGCACTGACATATTTATCAGAAAGTTTTAACAGAGTAGATAAGAACATGAGCTTTGACTTAGTGACACCGGCAGAAATATTAAAAATGGTTAAGGAAATGGTCAATAAAACCTCTGTTGGATACGATGAAATACCTTTAAGTATTATTAAAGACAATATTGACTTATTAGCAACTCCCTTAGCGTCATTTTATAATGAGTGTATTGCATTGGGTCTGTTCCCTGATCAGTTCAAAATTGCCCGAGTACTTCCTATATTCAAGAAAGGTTCAAGGACAGATCCAGCAAATTTATAGACCTATTTCTTTGCTGCCCACGTTGTCAAAGGTTTTTGAAAAAATAATGAAGATGCGACTCATGAGCCACTTAAGAACCTATAGTATTTTAAACTGTCAGCAGTTTGGATACCAGAAATCATTAGGAACCACTGATGCTGTAGAGGCTTTAGTTGACTATGTCGTTTGTAATTTAAATGACAAGCATAAAGTGGCGGGTGTATTCTTGGATCTTAGTTCTGCCTTCGATACTGTGGATCATAACATTCTTTTGGCAAAGTTGGAACACTATGGTGTACGGGATAATGTTTTAAAACTATTTACCTCTTATCTGCATAACAGGCGGCAGTATGTAGAGATTAAGTCAGTAGTAGATGGAGAAGAAAAACTTTATAAATCGAATCTTGTAACTGTATCCAGAGGTGTGCCCCAGGGCTCTGTTTTGGGTCCAATCTTTTTCATCCTATTTTTAAATGACTTAATAGGATATATTAAAAGCCTTTTGTCGGACATTAGGTTAATTGTTTTTGCCGATGACACAAATGCAATAGTATCTGCAGATAATATTGATAATTTAGAAATTAAAATAAATAGTCTACTCAAAGCTTTTGAACACTGGTTTGGTGTAAATAATTTAATACTAAATGTAAATAAAACAAAGTGTATATTATTCAGGTCAACGGTACGAAAAAACGCTTGTCTAGAAGTTTTGTCTTGTGGTAATAAAGTGGAAGTAGTTGACAATGTCAAATTTCTAGGTGTACAAATTGACGCTTTGTTAAACTGGAAAAAGGAGATATCGTCTATAGCAAAAACGACAAGTTCTGCATGCTACGCAATCAGAACCCTAAGGGACGTACTTGCGATAGCTCAACTTAGGATGGTATACTTTGCTTTTATAGAGTCAAAACTCAGATATAGTATTGAATTTTGGGGTAATAGCTACAAGTACAATATAAGTTCGGCGTTCGTAATGCAAAAAAGAGCTATAAGGACAATGTTACGTTTAAAACAGACAGAATCTTGTAGGGATAAATTCATCCAACTGGAAATCTTAACGGTGCCATGTCTCTATATTCTAGTTTTGTTAAGTAATTTTGTTAAAAAGTTACATAAATATGAGACCGAAACAGAAAGACAGGTTAGAGAAAGTACTCGCAGGAAAGACTTACCTAATATGATACAGCCAAAACTAAATGTAGTTCAACATAGTCCTAGGGTACAATCCGTTACTTTATACAACAAGTTGCCTACAGAATTTAAAAGCATCTACAGTGTAAGCATTTTCAAAAATAAATTAAAAACGTATTTGTTGAAGAAGGGCTATTATTGTATTGATGAATTTATAAACGACAGGCAACAAACATAATAATGTATTTAATTTATTGATTGGGGTTTAGTAATGGATTTTATGATAAAAAAAAAATTGTGTTTAATGTTTTAGTGTGATTAGTATGTTAAGTTTATGATGTGATTATTGTGTATGATCTACAATTGTTTATTCTCAATTTTAATTTTCAACACAAATGTATGTTTGTTATGAAATAAATGACTTATGACTTATGGACGATGCACGAAGAATACTGCTATTGTGAGAGATTAAGACGTTTTATTTCATAAATGAATACGTGACGTAAATCGATATTGTAAATAAAATTTTATTTTATGTTATATTACGCGGTCTAATGGCGGCCGACGCCATTTTGTAGTGCAATAATGTTCGTGTATGACGTGTCTATATGTAAAATGTCATTGGTTCTGGTAAGAAAAGATACACTGATCGCCGGGATAAGTATTATTATTTCTTGTCCACCACATAAATCAGCCCATGAACGTCATATCAACTTACAGCCGAAATAATAATCAATCTAATCAAAAATCTTTGGATTTCAGAGTCAAGTGTGAGCTTTACACAAAAACAGTTCAAGTTTTCAATCCTAAATCTATTTTTTTCTTATAATAGATTGATTATTTATTTCAGCCATTAGTCACTTTTTTAGCCCCAGGTGGAGGGGGTGATCTAATCTTAACCGGGAACCACATGAAACTGTCGAAAACTACTAGGAATGTGCAGTGAGTCAAACCCTTAAAAATTACAAAATGTTGCTGTTTTCCCAGGTCGTAAGAACGCCTTAGCTGAAGGAATCGTATACGAGACGGACGGCTACGTGAATGACTTTGACCCTCACCAGGAGCCCGGCGTCTTCCGCGAGTACATAATTGCCCTCCGATGGTTCCACATCTTTCAACCGGGATCAGCAGAGTAAGATAATAAAAATAAGTTTATAAACAAAACCCTTACTACGGAAAAGCACAAAACAAGTTCGAAATGTCTGAAGAAGTGTAATAGATTTCTCGAAGTGGAAGGTCCAACCGCGATGAACAAAGCAAAACTATGAAGTATTTTGGAGTAGAGAGTGCTGCTGGAACTGGGCGTTTTGGCCGTATTCATCAGACTTAAAATAAAAAAATGGGGTTTTGTCAATGATATTATTTATATATTAAAAGAAATAGATATGTTACATGCGCGCCAAAAGTAAGAACCAGAACTCCCCCAATTGTAGCACCTCGCAATCAGTTCGCCCAAGACTGGACAGCACACACTGTCACAATCTGTATTGTTTTATTAATTAAGTAATAACAATGCCGTCGTGCGTATAGAAAATGCGTAAACTATCAAGCAAAAAAAAAAGAATAAGGGCTCTCATACCACACGTGAATAACAAACTATATAAAATATTTTGATAAAAATCTATTCAAATTATCTATAGAATAATATTCTCGAAAAAAACACAGGCCAAGCAAAGAAAAGAGACAACACATATATTCTATCACAGGTGCGACAAAGACATCGAGTAAACGTGTTGTCATTTTAGATAGCTATCTCTTTTACTTACGTAGTTTTTGTATTTTCTTTCTTACAGCATAGGTGTGTAGTTTTATAGCTTTATACCTACATACAGCGAGACTGAGTTTTGCGCGCCATTTAATATGGACATAACATATCTATGGTATAATATCATTGGGTTTTGTACATAAAATTAAAGGTAATAATATAACAATTTTGAATACACTCGTTAAGATTTTTCATTGGATACGAAATACGATATTTTATTTATGTGACCTGACCTGCGGAATAGCAACACACTTCCATCGATACCTCATTTGTGCATACGACGACAAATTTAGGCGATCTCAGGGAACGATGAATATATTAACATACATAGACACAAAATATGCATACGCATAATAAAATATAAAGCTATGCAATGGTGAGTTGAGAGTGGGGCAATTTGGATATGGGCAACGGAACCCCAGGGGACAGAGGCTGGCCGACTTTTTGGAAAAGGAGGGACTCTTCGTGATGAACTCCTTTTTCCAAAAGTCGCCTCACAGGTAATGGACCTGGATGAGTCCCGATGGTTCCACGAGGAATGAGATTGACTTCATCATGACCAATAAAAGACAAATATTCAATGATGTCTCTGTGATCCACAGGGTGAAAACGGGTAGTGATCACCGAATGGTAAGAGGCACATTGAATATTAATCTCAAAGTTGAGAGGTCTCGTCTGATGAGGTCTACGCCCCGGCCCTCTAGTGCTCATATCCGAAACCCCGAGAGCTTTCAGCTCGAACTCCAAAACCGCTTCGAGAGCCTAGAACATTGCGTATCTGTGGATGATTTAAATGGTAGGTTTGTAGAAACTGTCCAAACGGTTGGGTCTAAGTTCTTTAAAACCCACCGTAAATGTAGACCAAAAAAGTTCTCCGATCACTCTCGACCTCATGGCAGAAAGACGCGCCATGACGCTGCAGTCCTCCGGTGATGCTGAAGCATACCGACTGCTCAATAGACGGATATTTAAGTCCCTGCGCCACGATATCCGCACCTTTAACACTAACGGTGTTAAAGAGGCGATTGAGCGGAATCAAGGCTCCAAAGTGTTTGCAAGCGACAAGTCTATTGGGCAAAGTCGTATTATGAAGCTGAAAACCGAGGACGGCAGTGTAGCGTCGACTAAGCCAGAGGTTTTGAGAGAGATTGAGAACTTCTACCGGCAGTTATACACCTCGATTACTATACCTACCATTGGCTCTGACAAAGACCCGCGAGCCAAACTAACCCGACACTTTACCGAGGATATCCCGGACATCAGCCTGTACGAGATTAGGATGGCCTTGACCCAGCTTAAAAATAACAAGGGGTCGGGTAGGGACGGAATTACGACAGAGCTTCTGAAAGCGGGTGGCACACCGGTACTTAAAGTCCTTCAGAAGCTATTTAATTCCGTCTTACTCGAGGGCACAACGCCGGAAGCGTGGAACAGAGGTGAGGTGGTGCTCTTCTTCAAAAAGGGTGATAACACCCTATTGAAGAATTATAGTCCCATCTCACTTCTGAGCCATGTTTTTAAGCTGTTTTCAAGGGTCATCACGAATCGTCTCGAGCGCAGGTTTGATGACTTCCAGCCTCCCAAACAAGCCGGTTTCCGAAAAGGTTTCAGTACTATAGACCACATCCATACGCTGCGGCAGGTTATACAGAAGACCGAGGAGTATAATCTGCCACTATGCTTGGCGTTTGTGGACTATGAGAAAGCCTTCGATTCGGTCGAAACCTGGGCAGTGCTGCAATCTCTGCAGCGGTGCCAGATTGACTATCGGTACATTGAAGTGTTGAAGTGCTTATACAAAAACGCCACCATGTCGGTCCGAGTACATGAACAGAGCACGGGGGCAATTCCATTGCAGAGCGGTGTGAGACAGGGGGACGTCATTTCCCCGAAACTGTTCACCGCTGCAATGGAGGATGCCTTCAAGCTACTGGAGTGGAAAGGATTCGGCATTAACATCAATGGCGAGTATATCACTCACCTTCGATTTGCCGATGACATCGTAGTCATGGCAGAATCGCTGCAAGAGCTCAGCACAATGCTCGATGATCTCAACAGAGTTTCCCAGCAGGTGGGCCTTAAAATTAACATGGGCAAGACAAAAGTCATGTCAAATGCCCATGTCGTGCCCATCCCAATATCCGTTTGAGCTCTGTTCTCGAAGTTGTTGACGAGTATGTCTACCTGGGACAAACTGTCCAGTTAGGTAGGTCCAACTTCGAGAAAGAGATCAATCGTCGAATCCGACTCGGCTGGGCAGCGTTTGGGAAACTTCGCAACATCTTTTCGTCAACAATACCGCAATGTCCAAGACGCAAGTCTTTAACCAGTGTGTGTTACCAGTGATGACAAATGGAACAGAGACGTGGTCACTCACAATAGGCCTCATATGAAAGCTCAAGGTCACTCAGCGAGCTATGGAGAGAGCTATGCTTGGTATTTCTCTACGAGATCGAATCAGAAATGAGGAGATCCGTAGAAGAACTTAAGTTGTCGACATAGCTGAAAGGATTAGTAAACTGAAGTGGCAATGGGCAGGGCACATTACTCGTAGAACTGATGGCCGGTGGGGCACAAAGGTTCTAGAATGGAGACCGCGCACCGGAAAACGCAACGCAGCGTGGGACGACCTCCAACGAGGTGGACAGACGACCTGGTGAAGGTCGCTGGGAGTCGTTGGATGACGGCGGCATGTAAACGCTCGTTGTGGAAATCTAAGGCCTTTGTTCAGCAGTGGACGTCCTGTTGCTGATATGATGAGACGCAAAAATCATAACCACCTTTTGGATTCGCTGTAGAAAATGCAAACATAGTTCCTTCTTCTTCCTCTTCGTTTCCCAATCGATGTCCCGTGACCTAAATCGTGAATGTGATTACAAACACAGTGGTACGGTATTTAATCTTGTTTCGAATCAGTCTTTACAGGAACGGCAAGTACATTGGCAGCAGACCTATTCCAGATGACGGGTTCAGGAGCGGCATCCTTGCCATTAACAACACTGAGGCGGACCTCACACAGGGCTCCTTCATACAGCCCGCCGAAAAGTTTGACTATATTATGGCACCTCAGGTAATTATAATATCTAATGGCTCTAAATAGCCAGCAAACTATTAGGTTGTTCATGATTTTGGAGTCTAAATTCAAATTCAAATTCATTTATTGTGGATTGCCGTGTGGTGCCGGCTCAGAATGCCACCACCCCATTTCATCCCGTGGGTGTCGTAAAAGTCGACTAAGGGATTAACCGGAGGATGGGCAGCAGCGTCCTTCGAGCACACAACAACTCAACTGCGATCGCCAACCCGTCTGCCAAGCGTGGCGATTATGGCAAGACCCCCCACTGAGCACACTACACACCCATATCGGTTGTTGTGGTGATCTTTGGGGGAGGCCTGTCCAGCAGTGGACTTTATTCGGCCGAAATGATGATTGTGGATCACACAATGACCTAAATATTACAGGAAAAGCTATTAGAAGTCTATGGTCTTAACATAGCATGGTAAATCTTTCAATATCATGCGTACAAACTTACGTTTGTGGTTGGAATGTATGGGATACCATGTTTTTCAACTACAATGTAGCTGCCGTGTGCTGCCCGCTGGAAATTCATCATGAACTTTCTCCACACTGGAGGAGGGCGGAGGGGCATGCTGGGTTTTACTAGCAAAACCACCGGAGCAGTCATCTTCGGCACCGAAGGCGGACTCCAGTTCCTCGTAAGATTACACTAGAGCCGATTGGTGCCGTGCCTTTAGTAACATCTCGGAGGGCATGACTGTAAGCGGGCACCCTCTCTAGTGGCGGGTAGGTGACTGTAAAGATGCCACCCTTCCCACCCCCAGGTACTCGGGGGTACATGAAGTACCTGGAGCTCAACCTGGACAATCGCTGGGCTTCAAAGAGCGCTTCATACGCCTCTTGCCCCGAGTCAAGAGAGAAGTGAGTGCATTACACCGGCTACTACCCAGTCTCGGGGGACTATGCGAGGAAGTTCGCGGTCTCCACGGAGGGACGTGTGGGCCATGGCATCGAGATCAAGCGCATCGTCGAAGCCATCCTGCCTCTCTTCAGAGCCTAGTTCAGAAGGACCGAGGGCGTTGTGAATCATGAAGAATTTCCACGGGGTCAAATAAAAAAGGAGGCTCAGGCCTATTGAGCCTGGGCGCCGGGGTGGTTGCTACTACGGCACCGTCTCATCCTTATCCTGCGGGATCGGCTATCTACCAATCCCGCTCTGCAGTCTCCTGGAGCATGACTCTCTCACAGGAGACCACAGCACTCCAATTCTCATACTCTGTCAGCATAGCCGACACTACTGCTGGCAGAGAGAGATCTTGCCCGATCTGAACGACCAAGATCCGCCACTTGACAGCCCATGCAGGGCATGCCTCGAGCATGTGCTGTGCGGTTTCCTGGTCGCTGTCACAATCGCGGCACTGTGCCGTGACCTCGCATTCTACTGTGCAGATACGCACTGAAACAACCATGTCTCGTGGATAGGCGTCGTAGGCGAGGTTCCATAAGAGGGGGCTGAACTCTCCCGTGTGGAACCCCATGCGTAATCTTCCTCAAACTCTGCCTATCCCTTGAAAACATGTATGCACTTCTATGCGACTTCCTCCACACACACTTAGCATTCTGTTCTTCACAGCTTGCCAACCGTTTCTTCGGTAGGCGGCAGATGGTAGCAGACCTTCCAGCTACTGACATGATGAGAGGGCGAGACGCTGGTCTTCCATCTTACAATTTGTACCGAAAGTTCTGTGGAAGACATCCTGCTAAGAATTGGGAGGACTTCTATGATACTATTGATAAAGATGTAAGTTTTTATATTGATAAGTGAAGGTTGCGGTAACTCTTTTGTTTTTCTAGAAAATTAACTATTCCGAGGCAACATACACTTTAGAGCTTCTAACTTGTGACGGTTTGAGTTTAAAGCTTGCGTTTATTAAATACACTTAGCAAGGTCTAAAATAATATCATGTTTAACACTTCCAGAAAGTAGAAATCCTTCGTCAGATTTACGACGAGATAGAAGACGTGGAGGTAATGGTAGCTATCTACATTGAACGGTTGCTGCCGGGCACTTTTGTGGGTCCAACGTTGTACTGCATAATGGTACACAACCTGGTGTTGTGGAGACGGTCGGACCAGTTCTTTTTTGAACACGGAGATTTTCCTGCTGCTTTGACGATTCGTAAGTATTTGATGTTTTCAGCGTTTGCAAGCATGATGAAAGTTACACATATGCTACACGCAGATTTTTCTACTTTGCTCTCCACTGCAGAACATAGATCCTGTCACTATGATGGGAAAATATTTTGGGACGCCAAGTTAAGAAGTGATACCATTATCTGAACGATTGGCAAGACCAACATTCTAGAGAAAGTTGATTTGGTGGAGAGGAGATGATTATTGTTTGTGCCGCTTCTGTTCTTAATATTTAGACAATCGTGTAACTGGAAGGATTTGAGTCCGAAATTTGCTTGAAATCATCCATCATCATATCAGCCAAAGGACGTCACGGATTTTCACAATCGTGTCCACAATTTGATTTGCTCATCACGTATGTCTGGCAGGTTGGTGAATCAAGAAGGGCTCCTGTTACACAGGAGGTACACTGCTGCTCATCCCTCTGTTTTAGAGTGCCGTAGTCGCTTTTACGATATCCATGATAGGAGATGGAGTGATGCTAGATTCTTAAACCAGAGACCACATGGAATCATTATCTAATTTATATTTCGAGATATTTGGTTAGTCTATATTATCATTACTTTGTTTGTTTTAGCTCAATTGAATGAAGTACGCAAAACGAGCATAGCGCGCGTGCTGTGTGACAGTGGAGATGGCGTCAAAGTGATACAACCAGCAGCTTTTTTCAGAGGAGGGCCTTGGTAAGTATTTAGTTCAGACACTCCGTATACCTTTGGCCCTACCTCTTAAACATACAATTAACAGTATTCGAATGCCATACATAGTGGTGGTTTTATGACGTATATATTATTAAAAAAAACCCGAATACTGCGAGTTGAACTCGCGTGGAGAGGGTTCAGAAATTGCTGAATATATTGTCTATGGTTGAGTTCTGTCTTGTACCAATAACTTTTCCCGAGAACAAAGTTAACATTGTAGTTAAAAACATGTTCTTCCATAAATTCCAACTGCAAATGTAAGTTTGCACGCACAATAGACTTACCATGTTCTTTCAAGACCATAGACATAGGTTCTAGGTTCTAGGTTCTCTCAGTATTTTGGATATAAAGGGTTTCGAATAGTCAGTTTTCATATATTTTCTTAAAAAACTTTAAAACTTCTTATTTTAAAATTAAAAAAAGAAACATTAGACCCTCACAACAAGGTTCTATCATTTCACATGTTACACGGTACATTTTGCAAAACTTTATTTTTAATTTTCGTATTAGCCCTAAACGTGACCCCCAAAAAGTTTGAGTCGCACAAATTCATATGTGTAGCAATTTTCAATTTAATCGGTCCGGTAGATTCGGAGCGAATTGACTGTGACAGAAGGACAGACATTCAGACACACGAGTGATCCTGTAAGGGCACCGCCATTTTTTATTCGGACGTTCGGAACCCTAAAAAGGGTTAGATATGGCATCAAACCGTTCCCTTTATTTTGGATTGAAATCCAAGATATACAGGGACTGACTTCTTCTGTTTAGCGAGCAACAACAAACTTGTAAATATTTCATAACAGTTATGACGAAGTAATCGTGTCGCATGAAAAGAGCTGTGAGTGTTAATGAAATTGAAAATAAATGGATGGAGGGGGAGAGAAAAGAAAAGATGTATGGAGTGAGAGCCAATATGAATAAAAAAGAGTAAATGATGAGGTGACGGCTGACAGGGAAGAATGGAAGAGAAAAACATATTGCACCGACTCCAAATGACCAGAGTAGGAAGACGATAATGAAAAGAGCAAACTTAAAAGCCCTGTTGTAGCAATTGCAACTATAAGGAAATATCCAGACATACATACGCCGTACGAAACACGCAACAACCCGTTAAACTCGAAGGAAAAATAAGTTAAAATAACCGCCTCCTTACAGTTCAGGGAAACTAATATACAGTCGATCGGATGTAAAATATTTACTGTGCCGTACGTGGGGTAGATACCGACCGACCTTTTAGACATATTGCCTTAACGCACCCCATTTATTTATTAGTAGATGTGAGGGAAGCTGTTCCATCTATCACAAGGTTGGAAGACTTGAAAGTCATGGAAGTTAGCGGGAATTGGTTTAAAAAGATATTCAGTATATTGGAGAATATTTTAAAGATCAAGTTCGTAGAACTAATATACATTGTATATAATACAGTTTATGTATTAAATTCTTTTATGTTTTGGGTACCGAACATCCGATGAAAAGACGGTGGAACTTATATAGGATCACTCGTGTGTCTGTCCATCTGTCACAGCCAATATTTTCCGAATCTACTGGACCGATTAAATTGAAATTTGGTGCACATAAGAATTTTTGCAACTGGAACGGGAGTGTAACGTAAATAAATGATTTTTTAATTTGGGGGCAGATTATAAAATAAAAGAGTGAAGTTTTGCAAATTGTTTCATGTAATATAAGAAATGGAAGGACTTAATGTGAGGGTCCCAATTTATTAATACTTTAAACAAAATTATTTTAACGTTATTTTAGAAAATAGATGAATAAACACCATCCCCAGTTCTCTCCGAAAGTACTGAGCCTAAAATGTTGAAAAAAAATACAGAAAATAGTTATTTGGTTACAGGACAACTTATAAGGAAGTTTAAGGTCTTAAAATAACATGAAAAATCTTACAATATTGTGCGCACAAACTTACATTTGCAGTTGGAACGTATCGGAGAAAATGTTTTGCAACTATAATGTTAAGTTAGTTCTTAGGATACATTATTTTACTTACCTCAAAGAAATTACGGTCAGATTTAAAAAACATGGTAGGTAACATATTCATCGTACGGAACCCTCTCCACACGAGTTCAACTCGCACTTGTGCTGTTTTTAAGTTTACTGCATGATTTTATAAGATCATGCACCGTTATACTGTGTCGAGAAGTATTTACTACTTGAACCTAGTGTAGAATCGCCTTCGCGACGTTGGTGAGACGGACATCTTCGTCGGCGTCGATGAGGGCGGTTAACCGGTCGGGTGACGAGTGAACGAGACAGCGCAAGTCTCTTCATGTTATCTAACGTGATTTTGTCATCTGGGTCGACCAGTGCGTGCCTCGGGCGGCGAAAGCTACTGATACGGGACACAATTGTGTCGTCATTTTGGGGGGGATTTTATATGCCAGTACTCACCACGCTTGGCTGTTTGATGGCTGATTGGCGGGTTGATGAACGCAGAATGGTTGCTGTTCCACAGAAAGGACTGCTGACCATTGCTCTGGTTAAAAATCCTTCAGTCGCCATTTACGACATCCACAGGAACAAATGGAATGCTATATTCATAATCCGGACACCAGCCGGAGAATTATAAATGTGAAGGAATTATAAACGCGAAAGTTTGTAATCTGTTTGTATGTTTGAGACTCCATCCCGCTTTAGCAAAGAGATGGACTGTGTCGTGAAGTAGCACATAGTTTATTGCGTTATCGAGTTCCCTTAAAAGTGTAAATTAGTTCTTTCACGAACGAAGCCGCGGTAAAGAGCTAATATATTACTTTCTTCCAAGTATCGAGGATCTTGTGACCTTTCAAACATTCATTGCTGCCTTAAATAAGAGGTCAATTAAAGTACTCGTAGTTAACATAATACAGGTCGAAAATATGCCACGATTGACCATTTGTACCAAATTATATTATTCACTCCCAGGAACTATCCAGTGCCGTGTGAAGAGATTCCAGGCATAAATCTAAACAAATGGACGGATCACTGGTGTCCGAAGGACCAGAAGAAGCGATAGGACACATTTGGAGAAGAAAAACAGCAATCAACAACTAATGTAAAATGTGTCCAACAGAATACTTAAAACAAAGTGTATCTAATGTTTTTATTTTATCATTCTAATACTGTAATATTTCTTAATCATGAAATTGAAAACAAAATCTAATATTAAGTTTGGTGTCTTTTAAATTTAAATTTAGCTTTTGGTCTTTTAAATCCATATCAATTCAATGTTTCTGCCAAAATCCTACAAAGTGTACGCGAGTAAGCAGTAAGTTTAAGAAGCAAAATTGATGACATTTTATTTGTAACAAAACTAAGATCTGCCCCGTGGCCTTGATATTTCATCATTTCGGCCGAATGAAGTCCACTGCTGAACACAGGCCTCCCCCAAAGATCACCACAATGACCGATATGGGTGTTTTGTGAGCTCTGGGGGGGTTTCGCCATAATCGCCACGCTTGGCAGACTGGTTGGCGATCGCAGTTGAGTTGTTAATGTACTCGAAGGACGCTACTGCCCATCCTCCGGCTAATCCCTTAGTCAACTTTTATGACACCAACGGGAGGAGATGGGGTGGTGGTATTCTGATCCGGCACCACACGTCATAGTGTTTGAATAAAGTACAAAAAATCCTTAAACGATAATTTTTAAGGAACAACTATTTCTAACAGAAATATGTTGTAGAAAGAAAGAATAAAGAAAAACGTTTTATTTTCACACCAACAACGATGCACACAACAAGAATTAAATAGGTGCCTATGTATATAAAAACAAAAGCTAAAAATACAATATCAACCTTTACAAGGCACTAACCTCTATTAAAAGGCCAAAGTATCACAAGGAAAACATTTACATAAATTAGAAAATCAAAAGAAGAAACAAAATAACATGGTACACAAATACAAAAAACTAAATAAAAAATTAAATATTTAAGCCGTGTGGTGCCGGTTGGCCGGTGCCGGTGTGGTGGTTACGAATCGCACCAACCCATTTCATCCCGTGGGTGTCGTAAAAAGCAACTACGGGATTTACCGGAGGATGGGCAGCAGCGTCCTTCGAGTACATTAACAACTCAACTGCGATCGCCAACCCGCCTCACACCTGCACACACAATACACCCAGACCCGGAACAACTACTTGCATATCATATTTATTTATTTATTTATTTATTATATTCTTTATTGTACACCAGTTATTCAAAATACAATAAAAGGTATCACTTAGATTATAGAGTACAATGGGCGGCCTTATCGCACACGGCAATTTCTTCCAGGCAACCTTAGGATGGAGAAACAAAAATTACTACACAAGATGCGGGGTAGTCTCTGGTGTACACAAATACATATCTATATACTTGAATAATACTATACAAAATATATAAATAATGAAGATCATATATACACAACATACATAATTATATACATGCAGGGTAATATATATATACATAATATGTAAATAAAAAAGTTTATTCCGACTTAGGACAACTGATAACACAGATGTGATGTGACATATAGGCAAGGTAAACGTGAAAAAAAAACGAAAATATATAATTACGGTGACATGTAATGTTCCCTCACCAGTCGCTTGAACACTGGTAGCGACTGAGCCCGTCTAATTGAAATTGGCAATGCATTCCACAAACGAGCGGCCTGAACCGTGAAGGATTTGTCAATAAAATTTGTAGAATGCATGGGTATTTTAAGCCTTAGGTTTTCTGATGATCTTAGGGTACGCGAATGAGTATCACCAAGGAACTCGAAACGTGTTTTAAGATAGGAGGGAGTAGCAGGAATGAATAGTACACTGTAAAGTAGCGAAAGAATGTGTGTATTCCGACGAAGACGAATAGGTAACCACTTGAGCATAGTGCGGAATTCTGAAACGTGATCATATTTTCTTAAACCAAATATGAATCTAATACAAAAGTTTTGAAGTCGCTCAAGCTTATCAAGTTGTTCCTCTGTAAGAACAAGATAGCTGGCATCAGCATAATCGAGGATCGGAAGGAGAAGGGATTGTGGAAGCGCAATTTTAGTAGCAGTAGGAAGAAAGTTGCGTAATCTTCTCAAGGAATCTGCCGAGGCAAATATCTTACGACTAACTTCTTGCAGCTGGCAAGACCAGGATAGATTTCTATCAATGATCACCCCCAAGTTCCTAATCTTTTCACTGAAAGGAACTGAACTACCTTCAAAAGAAACCTGAGGAAGTGCGTTCCAGTCGATTCTAGAAATCATCCTAGAGCTGCCCACGACAATAATCTGAGTCATACAAATATTTGTTCCATGGGGGAATTGAACCCACGACCCAGTGAGCAGCAGCTGACTGTATCAGCCACTGCACCAACCGTGCCGTCAATATATTCCGTATGGTGGCCAGATTAAGAATATAGCACCATCCAATTGGATTATGAGGATGATATGTCATCTCGTGGATCGTATCGTATCGATCGGGGCTAACCTAACCTTACCAGCTTGCTAATTCCCCTCAAAATGACGACACAAATTACGAAAATACCTTTTCAAAAAGATGTCAGCAGATTCATCTCAACTCTGATTTTATTTATTTTTTCTCATCTGTGTCTATTTATTATAGAATATGTATGTATGTGTTTATTTAGTATATATAAATACATGTAATGTTTATGTATTTGTATAATATGTCTTCGCATCTATACCTTTCTTTCATATTTTGTTGGTGCATCTACTTTATTGTTCTCTGCATCACCCAAAGGTCGTCTTGCGGAAAATGCCTACGGCATTAAGAGCGCCTTTGTACACTAGTGTACATTAAGTATAAATAAATAAATAAACTGCGAACAAGAATATGAAAACCATCAATAAATGACTACACATTGCTCATCATAACCCAACTTCATAGGTAGGTAATTAAAATACAAAGCCTACGTATTGAAACAATAGCCGTAGGTATACTCAATTTCAGTAGTGTCGGCTATGTTGGCAGAGCACGAAAACTGGAATGCAGTGATCTCCTTCTGTGAGAGCGTCATGGTCTAGAAGAAGACCGCAGAGCGGGATCGGGAGAGGGCCGACCCTGCTCGAAGAAGGAGGAGACGGCGCCGGGGTAACAACCGCCCTGGCGCCTAATTCCCACACGCCTGAAACCCCCTGCCGTTGCTGTGAGGCAGGGGACCTCTGGGTTCGCGGGTCGCGCATTGGGGAATCTGCGTGCCCACACCGAGCGACCCAAGAGAAGACGGTAGCACGCATGTGGTCACGCGCTAACGTGGGACGCTTTGGGGGATCCTTTAGAATCCCCCCGAGGGGGTGACCGCTTTACAGTCACCCTCTCAGGGATGTGCTTATAGGCACCAGTGGGCGGTGCTAGTGTGATCATACGAGGACCTGGAGCCTCCCTTAGGTGCCGAAGATGACCGCTCCAATGGTTTTAGCCGGTAGGAGTCCGGCATACCCCTTCGCCCTTCCCCGGGGCGAAGGAAGTTCATGAAGAATTTACACTGGGCACCAATAAAAAAAAATAAAAAAAGGAATACTCAATTTATTTAAAAAAGTTAAAGTTTATGCAATTTCTGCCCGACACACCAATTCTAAAAGGACCAAAATCTTGCTGTTTCCACACCCTATTAAAGTTTCTACGTTCACACATGATGTACTAATTTTGCCTGTTGTTTGACGAAGCAAATGGCACGGTGGATTAGACCGTGTTGATTTACATTGGATAAAAGATCTCCGCACGGATTCAACTTAATCGGTCCAGTAGATTCGAAGCAAATTGGCTGTGACAGACAGACAGACAGTGACAGACACGAGTGATCCTATATATTTTTGGTGTAATATCATCTGAAATGCCAGAATCCCTTTACAAAAATCTCACTTGGCCTAGTGACCATAAAAGGCATAAAATTCGGGCTTCTTCGTACGTCTTACTCACACCGAGACAAAACTGCCGCTTTCCGTGGCAGTTTTAAATTTGCTGCCACCCGCTGCTGGAATGACTTGCCGCCACCACTCCGTACAATAAAATCAGTTTCTGGTTTTAATAAAAAAAATACGGGTTGCACCCCGGGAGTGTCGACAGAAGTGAAAACTTTTTTTTTTATCTAGACGCTTTCGCGGTCTGCTATATGTATATGCATATATGCACGCACTATAGCAGCGTCTCGTAACGGTGTCGCGAGTCCAGAGATTTTATCTCATCTAAAAATATGCGTGCCGCGCTAAAAGAAGTTTTCACTTCAAAAAGTTTAAACAACATCTGCTTAACACAAAAAAGCAACAGCCATGAACTCACTTTGTTTATGCACATTCTAGACTGAGTGGCGTCCTTCCAGTAGTAAACTTGCTCTATTAAATTCCAGTTCTTAGTTCCTCTAAATAAATTTGTTCCAAAATTCGACCGATATCAATTTACTCACTTGACACGGTACAAGGTCCATATATTAAATTAGTAACTATGCAATAATAAAGACACCACAGATATAACAAAAGCACTAAGTCACTTTATTTTCAATTAGTACCAATTAAAACTTCATATTATCTGCAAATCAGCCATTTTAATTTTTCAGCATTACACTTTCTCACCGCGTTTTCTTTCTGGTTTTTATTTTTATGAAGCACAGACATCACTCCGGTCTGCCAGCCAAACCAAGAATAGCACAATTCCGAGCTAAGTTCAATTTTTGTCTCTCAAGGAACATCACGCTAATCTTATAAAATTGTACGATTTTTTTTTTTTTACTTTTCACTTTTATATCTGCAAATCAGCCATTTTAATTTTTCAGCATTACACCTTCTCACCGCGTTTTCTTTCTCGTTTTTATTTTTATGAAGCACAGACATCACTCCCTTCTGCCAACCAAACCAAGAATAGCACAATGCCGAGCTATGTTCCATTTTTGTCTCTCAGGTAACATGACGCTAATCTTATAAAATTGTACTATTTTTTTTTTACTTTTCACTTTTATACCTTTTGCCTAATGTCCAAATTGTGAGAGCACAATAAATGAGTTTTATTTCTCTTTCTTTCTATAAGTGTTCCGCTGTTTTTCCATTCGGACGATCTTAACCCCAAAAAAAGCTCATTATTCAATTTATAAAAAATTTGGACACTTTTAACTATCAAATATTTGTGCTGCGCAGCGACTTTGACAGCTTCGAAAAGGTTTTTCTAAATATGGTCAATATCTGTATCAACAAAGGAACATTCGGCATTAACATCAATGGCGAGTATACCAGTCACCTTATATTTGTCGATGACATCGTAGTCATGTCAGAATCACTGCAAGAGCTCAACACAATGCTCGATGATCTCAACAGAGTTTCCCAACAGGCAGGCTTAAAATTAAAACACGGACAAAGTAAAAGTCATGTCAAACGCTCATTTCGTGCCCATCCCAAAATCCGCTGGGAACTATGTTCTTGAAGCTGTTGACGAGTATACACCTGGGACAAATCATCCAGCAAGGTATCGACATATCTTCGAGAAAGAGAAGAACTAAATTTGATGACATAGCCAAAATGATTAAATAAGCAGGTAATGGACAATGGGCGGGATACAGCTCGTAGAACCAATGGCCATTGTGGCAGATATGTTCTCTAGTGAAGACCACGCATCTGCTCAGCGTGGGACCGCCTTCAACGAGATGGACTGATGTAATAGTGAAGATAGCTGGGAGTTGGAGGTTCTGGACGGTATGTAACCGGTTGTTGTGGAAATTTCTGTGTAAGGCCTTTGTACAGCAGTGGCTTCGGTTGATATGATAATGAAGATGTTGATTCGCAAACTTGTTGCAGGCGGCAAATGAGACATAATAGAAATCAATTGCTCCCAACTAGACTTTCAACTCACCACAACAAATAACATTAATTAATATTCCAAAGATCCGTCCGAATATAACTTGCTATAAAAAAACATGTTTTAGTAATGAAATAAACAAGTATGAAATGCAGCATCCTCGTGCAAAACTCATTTTGTCGTGACCCGACACGGAAAATAGTCAACATGAAATATTTGGCTGTGTTATTAGTTTGTGTTTTATTAATTAATGTAACGTATTGTTATCATGTGGTATACCCAAATGGTGTAGAAGTGTGGGTACAGAAGGTACATGTGATAGAAGTTACAAAAGGACCAGAAGATTTTGTAGCTAATGTGGGACGTTCCGGAAACCTGTGCTCTTTAAATTTTAGTGAACAAACGACGTTGCCATTGAGATGCTTGCCAAGTGCGCAAGTATGGATGGAGAAGATATATTTGAAAGAAGTGTCAGATACACAAAAAAGGCTCAGGACTTCATATTATAGCGCATTCTCAGGGGGCGAATGTCCTAGAGGTCTTGCTAAAATTGGTCATATTTGTGAACCTGTAGACTAATAAATTTGATTTTGTATTCTCGTTATAAAGTTATTTACCTTGACAAAGCATTGCTATTCAAGTAGCGGTATGGTGCATTTTTATGTTTATTTCAATCTAGCTCACGTTTTTAAATTTGGAACTTGCATATGTTTAATATGTATGTAAATAAAAATGATTTAACATAAACAAAAATTGTATTGGTAAATTCATTTATTCAGACAAAATTGAAGTTTTCATTTCACCTTATGGCAACACTGACAAAACATGGCGTCGTAGCGTCATGTCTCCCTATCTGTCATCTCGTCAACCCCTAAACGTCCATTGCTGAACATAGGAAACCCAATGAATGATTATTACAATGATCGGTCACAGGTGATATTGCTATAATCACCATGCTTGGCAGGCGGATTTGAGGTCGCAGTACGTTGTATGTAGTACATGGGAGGATGCTGCTGTCCATCTTCTTATTATCAACATTAAGTGTCAGTAGGAAAGAACACGAATCGTCTTCGTGTACCACAAAAACATTACATTGTAAAAATATTGTTTACTGGTAAAAGTACGGCCGCTGAAATAATGCGTTCCTGAAACCTTAAGTTGGACTGGTTTCTTTTATATTAAAGGCAAAAATGAATATATAAAATTAATTTCAATTTCAAATATAGTATTCTTATTCTTATTCTTTATTGTACAACATAAAACAGAATCATTGTTAAATAAAATAAAACATGATGTACAAAGGCGAGCTTAATTCAACATTGAATTTTCTTCCAGCAAATCTTTGAATGAAAAAATAAAAAAATCAAAAATAGAAACAAAAGAGGACAGTATGAAGTAACAGTAATAGTAACGTCAATTTCAAATATAGAAACGTCAATTTCAAATATAGTAACGTCAACACACAATAAACTTAAATAATGTAGCGCTAAATTAAATTATTATTGTAACAAAAACGACCAACTAACAGATTTTAGCAACCCGTTCTCTCGGCCGCCGCACTGTAGTTGAAAGCCATATACATATATACCATTGTTCTTGTAGCGTTACAGAGTCAGTGAGTCAGTTTTGAACGTAAATATATTTATATGATACTAGATGGCCGACGGTGTTCTGCCCTATCTGTAGGTGGTGCCACCTTTCAGATCCTAGCATAGCTATGGTTTGAACAAAACTAATATATTATGTAAGATGCCGTTTCTTCCGTTTTTCTTAGTATTAAATCCGTTTAGCACCCATTGCAATAGACCTTATACTTGTAGTTTCCATTTTATGCAATAGTTTTGTACCTCCGGGGACAATCCGAGACTGCATTTTATAGTGCAGCCATGGAGAGTCCCCGGTTAGTGTCCCATTACATTTTAGATTAAAATTCTCTAAAGGGCCTCTGCGTGTTGGACCCATGTACAGGATATATAACCCGTGTAATAGAGAACTATGTAAATTACATAAATCGGGGTCCGTGAATCATGATGATTAAGAATGTAGCACCACTTCATCTCCTCCCATGACGGTCGTAGACGGTGACTAAGGGACTCCAAACCAAAGGATAGGCAGCAGCGATCCTTTTGTGAAACAGTAGCCATACTGCGCTCACCAACCCGTTTGCCAAGCGTGGTGAGTACTGGAAAATTCCCCCGAAAATGATGCTACAATTATGGAAATCTATGGGGGAGGCTTTTGCTCAGCAGTGAACGTCCACTGGTTAAAGTGATGACCTCAATCGGCCAAGTCGTTCAGTTCAAAACGATTACGTATCGTACAAAGTTAAGAAATCGCAACCGAAGCGATACGGATGGAATGTAATCGTCTTGGGTTTTCCATGTTTTGTAATGGTTGTTACAAGTTTTTAATGCACAGAACATGATTTCAATTGGACAGAGGTTCCCAGCGAGTACACCACAAGCGGTATCAATTTTTTTTGGATCGCTTTTATCATACTGCAGTACTATTCTGTAAGAACTCACTAACAAACTCACTTCTGAATCCGCAGGGAAATGTAGTAAAAACAATACGAAACTAGCGATTTCACTACAGATTCAGAAGTGAGTCAGCGAAAGGATGTCGACTGCTGAACAAAGGTCTTCGCCGTAGATTGAAGATGTAAGTTTTGTGTGGCTCTGAAGCGAGATAGGTCTATATTTCTTCAACAGGGTGTTATCTACCTTTTTGAAGAAGAGCACCACCTCGCCTCTAGCGCATGCTTTAGGCGTTGTGCCCTAAAGGAAGACGAAATCGAACAGCTTCTAAAAGACTTTAAGTACCGGTGTTCCACCTGCTTTCAGAAGCTCTGCCGTAATTCCGTCACCACCCAGCGCCTTGTTATTTTTAAGCTGCTGAAAGGCCTAAATGGTCATGTAGGACTCTTTGCATTTGACTCATACCAATTCCTAAACTTGCCTGGATCTGTTGATGTGTCATTCTTTTATCAGCTTCTATCATTAGCTGCACAGCACTTACGTTATCTTCAGTGGTCGCTATAGAAGGACTTTCAAACCAGCTATAAACAGTGGCACGAGATGGGGCTTCATCATGAAATGCCAACAGAAGTCATCATAACATAATCTATACAAATAAATAAAAATGAAGTGTCTGTTTGTAATGTCAAAATAACAGCTTTTTACTAAATGCATATGAAAGTTTAAACGGGACATATAACAAAAAATGTATTAATTTTTTTTTTGTCTGTTTGTTCCGGGTTGTCTCCGAAACGGCTGGACCGATTTTGGCGAGACTTTCACTGGCAGATAGCTGATGCTATAAAGAATAACTTAGGCTGCTTTTATTTGAGAAAAATAATTAGGGTTCCGCGCAAAAAAAACCTCTTGAAATTCAATGTATACAAGGTCTTAATTTAATAGTCCACGATATTTTGCATGGCGCTATAGTGAACGATGAATATAATGTAGGTATTATAATGTAGGTATAAAAAAAAACTTGTAAATTTTCTGTTTAAAAAATATTTTATTAAATCATTTATTTCATTACATCCTAGTTCTCTTAGTTGTGATAATATTCACATGCATCTAGTAAGACAATGGCGGACGGGGCTGGTTGACTGATATAGATAGTCTGTAACGTTAAACAAAACAGACGGCGCACGGTAGCGACATCACACAAAAGAAAGAAATGGATTTTTACCGTGAGTTTTTTTTGTGTTCGGTACGTCATCTTAAGCATTTACTGAGGCACCATGCAAAATATCGTGGATTATTAAAATGACCTTATATATTCTATGTCGAAGTACTCTAAATGTTTTTTAAATTAGACGCGGGTGAAACCGCGGATCCCAGCTAGTTGTTTAATAAGAACGCAACGAAAGTTATTATTTATCTCTCTATTACACTTGTTTATATCCCCTCCTCCGGTCTTTTGATAGGCTTACGCGGGGACATGGGTCCAACACGCAGAGGCCCTTTAGAGAATTTTAATCTAAAATGTAATGGGACACTAACCGGGAACTCTCCATGGCTACACTATAAAATGCAGTCTCGGATTGTCCCCGGAGGTGTAAAACTATTATATAAGATGGAAACTACAGTTATAAGGTCTATTGTAATGTCTAAATGTTGTCTAAATGGGTTATATACTTCTAAAAAAAACGGAAAGAACGGCGTCTGCCTTTCAACCTTTCAAGTGAAATTCTGTGGCAGACGGTGACTCGCCACTCACAAGATGGGCCCCCTAAATGGCAACCACTACAGGAGACAAGGAGCAACACCGGTGTGAGCGGCTAGGGGTGTAGAGAGGTGCGGCACCGGTTTCACCATCGCGCGTCTCGAAGACTCGGAGCGGATTTCCCCGTTATTATGCCATTAGACACTTCCACCCCCGAGCATGTAGCTCTGGCGGCCCCTCTCTGATCGGTCAACTAAGGTAAGCCAGAGTTGAAAATCCTGCGGGCACTCATGGGGTTCCACTCCAACCAACCAATAAAGGCAAGCCGGAGACGAGGCCCTGACCGACTCTCTGGAGCATTCGGGTACGTCGTATGTCGCCACTCACATTCAGCTCGCCACAAGCTGCCCTGCGTTCTGTAAGCTACTTTATATACTTGTTTTTTCTTATGATATACTTTTTTTTTATATCAGAAGGTAGTACTTTAATCTACTTTTATTTTAGTTAGCTACTTTAATCTGCCCTCCAGGATTACCTTATCCCATGGTGAGATAACGTTTGCCCAGAGATGATTACCCACAATTTTCAAAGTCAGTGCAGTTTAAGATTTATAATTATGAGAGCCTTTTGTCTCTTTGGAAATGGTGGGTAATCATCTATGGAACAATTTTTCATACTAACAGAATTTTAGACCTGTTACACTTTGGAACTGAGGTATCGATATGACATTGAAAATGTTATATCACCCAGTACCAGTATTAAACCCGCAACTTGATGCTTAAGAACCGAATCCGTAAACCTCCGGCCAACATGACAATACTAATGTTAAAGGTTAAATTCATATGCTAATTTTAATACTATTAGAGTCACGTTCGTGACCTCTGGCATTAGACACAGATTCGTAACGCAGATATGTTACCACACAGGTTCCGCTGGTGACATCATTGGTGCAATCTTGATACAAATACAGCTTTAGCTAACTAAACTTTTACTCGACTATTTGACTTTCAAACGAACGACTAGTCGACAAATTGTCGCCTCAACTCTCTCATTCATTAATAAATCGCATGGATATTCATTAAATCAAGGATGTGCAGCATCTGGCTAAACTGCTGCAGGGACTCAGGGGTGGGAACTTCGAGGGAAATATCCGTGTACCACGAGGAACTAGTCTATTCCTTGACATATGAACATATAGGCTTATTTAACGTTGAAATCATTTGTTACAATCTCCCAAGACGTGCCTGGCAGGCGGCCATTTTACAGTCGTCTCTCTCCCTCTAGAGGAACGACCCCTTTTTACCGACTTCAAAAAGGAGGAGGCTCTCAATTCGATGCGTATTTTTTTTTTTATGTATGTACACCGATTATTCCGAGATTAGTATACCGATTTGAGCAATTCTTCAATTTTGAAACTGGTGCAGAATGCTTTCGAGATGGTCCCATATAAATTTCATTACATTTGATGGAGTAATTTTTTAAACAGCTACAATAAACAGGTTAATTTTACTGCGCTTATCTAGATGGTGTCTTAATAGTTTCGATTCCTCTCAGATCAGAGAACCGATTTGAGTCATTTTTATTTTTAGTTGCTCGTTGGTCTGCATAGACCATGGTCGGGGCATACCTAGCCCCGTCCGACTTCATAAAGCTTTTTTCCTTTTTGAAGTCGGTATTTTTTTGTTAAGAAGTTTTTATTCAACGCCTCCGAGATGTGCCTCAAGGCGTGGCACCAATGAGCGGCTCCAGTGTGTTTGTCCTCGATAAACTGGAGTCCCTCTTTGGTGTGAAAGATGAGCAGCCAGAAGGTTGTAGCCGGTAAGAGTCTACTACACCCCTCCGCCTTTCCCCGGGGTGTAGAGTCATGATGAATTTCCACTGCGGTGAAAAAAAGGATCCTTAGGAGACCTTTGGTCAGTGCAACCTGCTAATACTTATTGTGTCGCTTCTTACACTATGACAGAACCTCTTCAAGTCGCAACGCAATCATAAGATTAACTCTATCCTTGGGGAAGAAGGATTTTCTCTTGTCTGGTGATAGTGAGTGGCCTCCACGGTGCTGACTTGCTGCGTGGTGCACAGACTTCCGCTTGTATATAAAGTGAAAGCGTCTTAACCTTCTTTTAACAGAATCTACAAATTGTGAAGGCACAGATGATGATAATGTTGTGAGGACAAGTCACCCACGTCATGATTATAGCTATATCTCCTATGATTGCTCACTGCAATAATCATTGGGAGGCCCACGATCAGCAAGGATGTTTTCAGGATCATGTGTATACAGGATGTCCGGTAAATAGCACGACATACTGCAGGGGGTGAGAGCTTGGGTCAATACCTACCAAAACAACACAATACATGTTCAGCAAAATCTTACGGATTTTTTTTTTCACCACTGTAGGTTAAAGTTAAGCGATAAGAAAATTGTACTGTGAAAATTTAAATGAATATTGTATTTCTTGAAAACGTTTTAGTTTTTAATAGAATAAAGACTTATCAATTAGTAAAGTAACTATTCACAAATAATTTGATGTAAAAAAAAACTAAAAAAGGAATTTTTCATTACGAGATGCTTAAAAATCTGTGTCAAGGTACAGATTTTTCGGAAAATTTTGTACTTCTGTAAATCCTTAAGATTTTGCTGAAAGTAAGAAAGAAAGAGAAAACTATTTATTTTTGCACCAGTAACGACGCACAATTAAAATTAGGCACAATATTTATAAGAAACACAAAAACTAACATACAAAATGCAATAAAATGGCAACACAAAATTATAATAAGGGTACATGACCAAAAGACTCGGAATCCAGGCCTAACATAAAATATAACCAGTTTTACTTACATTACCTACATTACCAGTTTTATGTAGGTTTTAGAATGCTAACCATTAAAAATCCATAAATCAATGCGTCGTGCCCGTGCAAAGAAGGTTGTCACTCAGCATAATGCTGTGACGTTGAAAAGATCCATCAACAACAGCGCTGGTTTGTTTGTTTTTTTGGTAGGTATTGACCCAAGCTCTCACCCCCTGCAGTATGTCGTGCTATTTACTGGACAACCTGTATGTATGCTGCGATCACTAAACCGTTTATTAATAATAGTAAGTGTAACAAAATTCCTAAACAATTATCTACTGCAGTCCATGATCATCATTTCGGCTGAATAAAGTCCACAGCTGGACACAGGCCTCCCCCAAAGATCACAACAACGACCGATATGGGTTTGTTGTGGGCTCATTGGGGGGTTTTGCCATAATCGCCACGTTTGGCAGGCGGGTTGGAGATCGCAGTTGAGTTGTTAATGTATTCGGAGGACGCTGCTGCCCATCCTCCGGCTAATCCCTTTGTCGCCTTTTACGACACACATGGGATGAGATGGGTTGGTGCTATTCGTAGCCGGCACCACACATTATACACACACGTCATTGATAGTACAGAGGCCAATTCTCGTATTTAAAATACATAATGACTGAAAGTTGACTGAACTGAGATTAAATTACGAATTGACTAGAAATGGGTATTCTACTCCTCTTAAAGTCTGATTTCAGTAAGATCTATATATTTCAGTCTCATTTCAATGTCAGTGTTGACGTTTGTTTAATGAAAATTTTAGTACCTGTTTTTTTTTTCATTTTTAATTTCAGTTCAAAATGTTAGCAGAATACCGTCTTGGCCACGATCAATTTACGATCCATTTTCAATATCAGTACAACACAAGTTCACGTTTGACGTTGCTTGTTAGTTTAGGAGAATACTATTTATGACATTTACGACACTGAGAACTAGATCGGAATTATAATTGGAACATTTTTAATTACGAGAACTGGCTTTCTGATGCACTAACAATGCAACTGTGAAAATTATGCTTGACTCTTTGATAACAGACTTTAGACATAGTAGACACTAGACAAATATAAAATGCAGTAGCATTCATTCGAAACCCATTTTTTCGTGAACTGGGAAGGAAAACTAAGCAAGGATAAAGACTAAATTAAAATTGTTAGGAGTAATAAACACCCAAACACGGAATAACTATGTTTAGTTTAAACTGATATCATAATATTATAACATACATAATATTATACATACCTTATTAATTAAATAATGGACAGAATTTACTTAATAACCACTATAATAATTACATTTTAATAACAGGACATTATAATAATGTGACATTAACAATTACAACAATTATTCCGTGTAGTGTCCGGATTAAGAATATAGCACCGTTCCATTTCCCCCCCCCGGGATATACTAAAAGGTGACTAAGGGGAACCAGAGCGATGTGTAGCCATGGCGCTCACCAACCCGCCTGCCAAGCGTGGTGAGTATTGGCAAATACCCCCCAAAATTATGACACAGTTGTTGAAACTATGGGCGAGGCCTTTGTTCAGTAGTGGACGTATAAATGGCCGATAAGTATGTATGTATGTAACAATTACAATACATAATTTGATTCGAAATTATAAATTAAAAGATAACTGTTAACCTGCGGTATAAATTTAACATCAATTAATTACTTGGTTTCGTATTATTCAAAACTTATTATACAACTGAGTTTCTGTTAGTTGGTTATTTAAAAATAAATCAAAATATTAGCAGGGTACTAATTAACAATATAATATATACAAATATAAACACAATAAAACAAATAACAATATAATATAACAATTTGCCGTGTGGTGCCGGCTCAGAATGCCACCACCCCATCTCCTCCCATGGGTGTCGTAAAAGTCGACTAAGGGATTAGCCGGAGGATGGGCAGCAGCATCCTTCGAGTACATTAACAACTCAACTGCGATCGCCAACCCGCCTGCCAAGCGTGGCGATTATGGCAAGACCCCCCAATGAGCCCACAGCACATCCATATCGGTGGTTGTGGTGATCTTTGGGGGAGGCCTGTGTCCAGCAGTGGACTTCATTCGGCCGAAATGATGAACTAACAATATAAATTTTTGCACACAATATGTAATGGTAGCATGTAAATGTGCCAATATAATTCGAGATCATACTTTGTACACCTACATACTGGAAAATAAAGTAATTTGAATTTGGATTTATATTATATAAATATTTCTTCCATGAGGGGACCGAACCTTATCTTTCTTTCGGTAGAATCTACAAATTGTGGTATAGTTAAAGCTTAGATCATTTCAGCCGAACAATGTCCACTGCTGGACACAGGCCTCTTCCAAAGATCGCCATAATGACCGGTCTGGTTGTATTATGTTCAATGAAGGATTTTGTCATAATCGCCACGTTTGCCACGCGCGTTGGCGATCGCAAATGAGTTTTAAATGTACCCATGACACAGGAGAAATCCTAGAGTGGGGCTATGTTTAAAACAAAGCAGATAATGCTACATCAGCAACTGCTCCCGATATCAAACGTGAAGCAAATAAATACCTGATTACCTGAACTTACAATGAGACAGAAAATATGCTAAACATTATAAAACAGCAAGTCTATACCTTCACTCTCTCAGAGACAAACACACTAATACCACCAGCTACAAATTTACACACTCCAACACGGGATTTTCTAGGAGAAACACGCACAAACCATCCCTACATACGGATGCAAGCACCTCAAACCTTTAGAATATGTTTATTTTTATGTATTTTAATATACCTTATTTGATATATATATCTTCAAACTTAAATTTTAGCTACTCTAATGACCGAATACTCAAACGCCATTTAAAGTTAACGCTTAAGCAATTTGAGGCGCCCGGTTTTGTACCAAAAACCGTCTTCTCGAATAGTTAAAGCGGGGACTTAACGTTGAATGGCGTTTGAGTATTCGGCCGTAAAATACTCTGTGTAAGACATTATCTATACAAATAAATAAAATTGAAGTGTCTGTTTGTAATGTCAAAATGACAGCTTTGTACTAAATGCATATGAAAGTATATACGGTACATATAACAAATAAACAATTTTTAATTTTTTTGTCTGTCTGTCTGTCTGTTTATTCCGGGTAATCTCCGAAACCACTCGACCGATTTTGACGGGACTTTCACTGGCAGATAGCTGATATTATAAGGAATAACTTGGGCTACTTTTATTTTAGAAACATAATTAGGGTTCCGCGCAAAAAAATACCCTTGGAATCAAATGTATATATATATATATATATATATATATATATTCTATGTCAAGTGTCTATTTCGAAGTACTCTAAATTTCTTTGAAATTTAACGCGGGTGAAACCGCGGGCCCCGGCTAGTTTATGATATAGTAGAATGTACCCACTTCATATGATTAACTTCTTTAATCTAGCAACCGAAGTTAATGTTTGCGATTGTTTATTCCATTTAATTGGCACCCAAGTGTTAAAATACCTGTAATTATTGTATTAATTTTATATAGTAATGTTCTGTACAGGTCTTTTTGCATAGTATTTGTTAATTATATGATAATCGACCAAACGATTAGTTGTGTGGATTAGTATAATTGTGTTATCCTATGTTAGTTTAAACAAATATTTATTTAGATAATTGAAATGAATAATAAAATATTGTCTTGATTATCGTGTCAAATAAGATCAGTTGGTTTTGTTTATTAATGTTTTGATTATGTATTTAATGTTGTTTATTTAAATAATTTGTTTATATATTCAAAGTATTTTAGAATAGTTTTATTTAGTACGATATGTCGCCTTACAGTATCAAAATCAGTAATGAAACATTGTATTGATTAATTAATAATTATCCATGGTAGGTAGGAGAATATATATGTACATTTTTGTGAGTTAGAATGTTACTTACTTAGCAGCTGCGATTGTGAAAGGAAGATTAAAAATATGTATCTTAACCATTTGTAATAAGAAGTAAAATAAATAATTGGCAGTGGATATCTAGTTTCAACATTATTACTTCTAGCGATCTAACAAATCAGAAGTGGGATTACTACGCGTCGTTTTACGGTCAAATTGTACTTAATACCTAACGATTTTTCTTTATTTTAGTTTTGCGATTTAAATTATAAAAATGGACGCGACCCAGATTGCGTCCCGAAGACGCTCGATGTCGTCAGTGTGATCAAGGAGGAAGTCCCAACATCGAGACGGTGAACGAGCTTTACGAAATCGTGATGAGAAGCGGCAATCACGTCATGAATCACGGTTGCAATCTCGAAGTAAGGATCGACAACATATCCGGAGGTACCGTAAGCGTATGTCGCACTCTTCGTGGACTGAATCATCATCTGAAGGTACGTAATGTTATTCTAATAGTTTGAACTTGACTTTGACCGAGGTCGCTCATATCATAAGAAAGAGAGCACGCCGCTTAATAGCAATGACTGTTGCGTCTCAACGTACCCTCATCTGCGCGTTTAATCAGAAAATTCTATTACGTTGGGAACCCATCGACGAAAGATGGAATTAGTACCAGATCAACATTCTTACACACCGCCTATGAACACAGTTTGTACACCAAGTAGCAACAGTTCTCGTACTAGTGTCGATTTGATCGAGACAATAAATAACCTTTACAAGCTATAGCAACCGTAAATCCGAAAGCTAAAAAACAAAAATATACATCCTTTAATGTCCTACCTGAGTTTGGTCCCAAAGTTAGAAACCAAACGATACTTACTTGGTTAACGAATGTGCTGAGATCTATGGTCGGGATAGTAAACAAACTGCTCATTACGCTCTACCGAAATTGATGCAAATAGCGAAGCGTTGATATGAGGGGCAATCTTCTGTTATACTCACATGGGATATATGGCAATAAAAGCTTAAAGCTCCTTTTCTTACTAATGTAAGTGATGAACATTTATTAACAGAAATGCTTAATTTAAAAGCATGACTTAGAGGATTATTACGATGAATTATATTGGGCCGGAAATTTATAGACTGCATAGTGTACCGCATAGAAGATGGATCAGTTCATGGATAATGTTGATAAGTGGTTAGGGTTTTTAAGGGTTAGATTTATCGCGAAATTTACTGAAAGTAGTAGATAATTGAGTTTTAAGATATTTCAATTGCCATGAGGTCTGACATGTGGATTCTAATTGTCAAAAACCTCTCCCGATATGTCAAAAGTGTATGAAAGTATAAGGTCATACTGATCCTAATTGTATGAGATAAATCAAAAAGGAAAGGGCTGAAGTTAAGACATTATGACAAAATAAAACTATCAAAATTTGTTACGATTATTAATTTAAAAAGTCAAAAATGTTTTGGGCCATCACTTTTACGTGATACATAAACTTAACATAAAAACTTACCTTCCTTGCATGGATTCGGCAACGCGATCATATATCCGCTAATTATATACAACTTAGAGTTGTTTGTAGATGGAGTTATAATAGTGGTCGATTTGGTCAGTTCAGACGATTCATTGAGTTACAACATTTTACTAGGACAGACCACTACGGAGCGGTCCCACGTGGAAATCCGTAAGACTAGCAGTAGGTTAGAAATGACGTCTAACAAAGACAATACTAGATGTAAAGCAAATTAAAATTTAAAATGTTGTAAATCGATAAAATTATATGTTAGATGATCTCTTGAAGCATAAAATCATAAGGGAGTCAACCTCACATAAGGTGAGGTGTAAGGTAGCTTCACCCATAATAGCAGCAAAGAAGAATACCGGAGATTAGCGGTTATGCGTGGACTACCGCGCATTAAATAGAGAGACATCTAAACAGCATTATCAGGTTCCACGGATGGAGGACCAAATTGATAGGTTGGCCAGAAGTAGGTCTTTGGTGCCCTTGATATGGCTTCTAGCTACTACCAAATTGGCTTAATTGAAGAGTCTAAAGCTAAGACTATGTTTGTTTTATACCAGACGGACAGTTCTATGCTACACCGCGTTAGCCTATATGTATGACATATGGTCCCGTCCAAAAGTTTTAAGCACGGTATCGATAAGTTACGAATAATACTTGAAAAATAACCCGAGCTTAATTTGACCACACAAAAATATTATTTCTTTCAAGGTTATTCTGGGTTTGAGGTATCTGAACATGGTATACGACCAGGTTTACGTACAACAGAGTCGGTAGGCAGTTTTCCACTCCACAGCCATAACGTAAGATAATTTATAGGTTAGCCCTATAAACTTCCTTCTTTACGTGTTTTATTAGAGGGTTTGCTGAAATTAAGCATCTTTTGACAATTTTATTGAAAAAGGGTGTGACGTGAGTTTGTAGGACAATTCAATGCGTTCATAAAACTTAGTTGCTTTGACTTCGCGTCCTGCTTTACATTTTATGACCCAAAGTTAGAAACTCGAATACAGACATATTCGAGCAAACATGGTGCAGTATTAACAAAATCAAGATAATGGCGTTTTAAAACCTACAACATTTAATAGCAGGAAAAATAATAAATAAATGGTGAAATAATGAAGGATCTAGTTTATACCGGGGAACCGAATATGGATTTAGGTCGGTTGTACCAGAGGGCTGTAGATAGCAGATTTTGCAAAAGAATCATGACGGAATACAGCATTCAAAGAGACGCTTTGGATTCAATAAGACACTTGAACGCATAAAATACCACTATCGATTCCCGCGAATGCGTTGATTCATTTAAAAAGTATGTGAATGTATGTTTGGATAGTAATAATAATAATAAAAGTAAAAGAAAGAACTCGTATATTCTAGTATGTTGTAGACGATTCCGAAAGTTTATAGTTTTAAAAGCCGTCAAAAATTAAAATTCATGCTGTTCTGTCGCGGTTTTGCGTGACTATGTTGGTACATTCGGTGTACCTGGTCGGTTGATTACTGACCAAGGTACATTTTATACAAGCTTTAAATTTAAAACTTTAATGAGTGAGATTGGTACGAAACACATTTTAAATGCCGCCTCCACGGGCTACTGGTCTAGTGGAGGGGTACAACGGAACAATTCTCTGTCCGCTCAAAACTACAGAAAAGATGGACGTTTATGGGACGACCGCTTACTGTAGGTCCGATGGGGCCCAAATAATTCCGTAAATAAAGGTGCAGGAAAAACTTAAACTTAATAGTACTAATAAAGGCTGTATTATATCTGAAATAAAGTTAGAATTTTGTGAAAATGATGATAAACAGGATGAAATTTATAACGTAAAAAGAGTAAGAAAAGAAGTCGAATATCATGTTAATGGGTGCAAATCAAGCAAAAGGAAAATTCTATGAAAAGGGGGGATGGAAGCGAGGATTAAAAATCCACGAAAATTTAAGTTAGGAGGCTCGTTATGATAGAAAAAGAGACTGAATAAAGTTGAGAGTAAAAATTGTAACGTAAGTTATCAGGTTCGTGTCGAATAATAAAAATATTCGATAATGATAGGTATAAAGTTATCGATACTTTGATGACTAAGAAAAGTTCGTTAGCTTATAAAGGGGTGTAAGTTATGGTGAAAATGGGAATGATTTATCAGAGAACAAAGAGAGTGATAGTGAAAAATCAGATGAGGTAGATGGAAAATAGAGTGTAATGAGCAGGGTAAAAGTAATAAATTCACAATCGTTACTACAAATTGTTTTCTGATATTATCTTTGTGTATGCAAAATCAATGTGAAAACAGCACAAGGTGTGCGATGCGTAGTATATTAAATGCACAAGGTGTGCGGTATGCAAAATATGCGAAGCACAAGGTGTGCGATGCATATTGTGTAAAATGCACAAGGTGTGCGATCTACGAAATATGCGAAGCACAAGGTGTGCGATGCATAATGTATAAAATGCACAAGGTGTGCGATCTACGAAATATGCGAAGCACAAGGTGTGCGATGCATAATGTATAAAATGCACAAGGTGTGCGATCTATGAAATATGCGAAGCACAAGGTGTGCGATGCATAATGTATAAAATGCACAAGGTGTGCGATCTATGAAATATGCGAAGCACAAGGTGTGCGATGCATAGTTTATTAAATGCACAAGGTGTGTGATCTACAAAATATGCGAAGCACAAGGCGTGCGATGCATAAGGCGTGCGATGCATAAGGCGTGCGATGCATAAGGCGTGCGATGCATAAGGCGTGTGATGCATAAGGCGTACGACGCATAAGGCGTGCGTTGCATAAAGCGTGCGATGCATAAGGTGTGTGATGCATGAGATGTGTCATCTACAAATAATGCAAAGCACGAGGTGTGTGATTCCTTGTGTATAATATGCAAGAGGTGTGCAATGTGAAGTGTACGAAATGCATAAGGCGTGCAATGTGTAAAATATGAAGTGCATAAGTGGTGTGCCATGTAATAGACAAGTTTAACTAGTGCAACAAAGTGTATTTACTGTTAAATATATATTACATATCCATGTTTCCGAAACATCGAATGAATGAATTTATAAGTTTTAGCAATCACACTCACGAACGTTTACATTAGTACTCATACGATTTATATTCATATAAAGATATGAGCTTACCAAGCATTTGTTGGTACCTAATAATAAAGATGTATTGTATTGTATTGTAAACTAGCTGGGACCCGCGGCTTCACCCTCCAAATTAAACTAAAAGAAATTGGATTATTTATATATAATTTAGAGTACTTCAGCATACGACACTTGACATAGAGCATGTATAATATATAGGATTTCATGGATTTTATTTCTTTTGTCCGGAACACTAATTATTTTTCTAAAATAAAAGATGCTCAAGTTATTCCTTATAACATCAGCTATCTGCCAGTGAAAGTGCCGTAGAAATCGGTCTAGCCATTTCAGAAATTAGTGGGAAGCAATAGATAGACGAACAGACAATAATATATATTTTCATATGCATTTAGTAAAAAGCTGTTATTTTAACATTACAAACATACCTTCAATTTTATTTATTTTATATAGATACAAAAGGTAAAAAAAATGGGATAGTTCAGATATCGTAATGTAATCTTTCTATTTCTTTGTTTGTATTACACGAGGACGTGTATACAATTATCAGGATGGACGAGTTGTTAAAATACCTGTAATTATTGTATTAATTTTATATAGTAATGTTCTGTACAGGTCTTTTTGCATAGTATTTGTTAATTATATGGTAATCGACCAAACGATTAGTTGTGTGGATTAGTATAATTGTGTTATCCTATGTTAGTTTAAACAAATATTTATTTAGATAATTGAAATGAATAATAAAATATTGTCTTGATTATCGTGTCAAATAAGATCAGTTGGTTTTGTTTATTAATGTTTTGATTATGTATTTAATGTTGTTTATTTAAATAATTTGTTTATATATTCAAAGTATTTTAGAATAGTTTTATTTAGTACGATATGTCGCCTTACAGTATCAAAATCAGTAATGAAACATTGTATTGATTAATTAATAATTATCCGTGGTAGGTAGGAGAATATATATGTACATTTTTGTGAGTTAGAATGTTACTTACTTAGCAGCTGCGATTGTGAAAGGAAGATTAAAAATATGTATCTTAACCATTTGTAATAAGAAGTAAAATAAATAATTGGCTTATTGGATATCTAGTTTCAACATTATTACTTCTAGCGATCTAACACAAGATACAGGCAGTTTAGGGCCAATGTTAGTTCGAATTATTTAACGTGTATATTTTTTTATATTTTATCTTTAAAATAGCGTAATATTTAATCGCTCACCAAATAATTTGTACAACAACATACGTTATTTTTTTACTTCTAACCAAAATACTGATAACACATAAATTATTATTGCACATTCAAATAAGCACAAAACATACTCTAGCATTAATTCAAGTTCCTAATGCATAGCTAAATTTCACAAATAAAATTACAACTAATTAGTTACGCAAAAGCAATTTTTCGAGCAATGTACCTTCCACTGCCAGTTCAGCTTACTAATATACTTTCATCTATATTGGCAATTTAATTATTCTACAGATTTCCTCATTTCTGATTCGATCTAAAGAATATCAACCACAGCGTAGCTCGCTGAGTGACTTTCGAGCTATTTTATGAGGTCCATACATCCGTTAGACATAACTAACTAGACGGTTTGTCCCAGGTAGTCAACAACTTCGAGAACAGATTTCCTAACGGATATTTAGATTTGCACGACTTTTGTTTACCTATGTCCATTTAAAGGCCGATCTGCTGGGAATCTCTTTTGAGATCATCGAGCATTGTGCTGCGCTTTTGCAGCGGTTCTGCCATGACTACGATGTCGACGGCAAGTATTTGATACGCAATTGAATCTTACCCATTAAAACATTGTGATTTATACTCGTACTTCCATGTAACTTCAGTACCAACTACTCGTCCATTTTGTTCGACTATTTGCAAATTTGTCATGGGCTATAAATGAGGCTTAGTAGGTTTCTTGACCACACCTTCTGCAACTCAGTGCAATAAATTACATTTGAAAAATCCGTGCGAATATAATTACCGACCGGAATAAAACCTTGTTTTATTGTAGGAAAAATAAGTATAAAATGCAGCATCGACATCCAAAACTCATTTTGTCGTGACCCGACAAGGAAAATAGTCAAGATGAAATATTTGGCTGTGTTATTCGTTTGTGTTTTAATTATTAATGTGTCGTATTGTAATCATGTGGTATACCCAAGTGGTGCAGAAGTGTGGGTACAGAAGGTACAAGTGATAAAAGTTACAGAAGAGGGACCTGACATGGGTCCAAGAAAATCTGGATATCTTTCTGGCTCTACTACTGCCCTTGTATCGGGAAACCTGTGTCCTCCAGATTCTGCTAGCAGAGTAGGTACTTCATGTGTTCCTAATGATGATAAATAAGTTCTTAATAATAATAAAATATTAAAATTTTTGTGTTGTTTTATTTGGACAAGCAGCAAGAAATATTATTTATTTATTGATGAAACCGTGTGTTACAATCTATTTTCCGATTTCGTTTTCTATATGTATAAATTATCATTATTAAGCAAGTAGATTTCAGAAACATGTTCGCCTGTAAATTTATTAATACTTAATTACTCAACGAAATAAAATTAATGACAACGTTTCACGTCGCATCGTCCGGAGATGAATGCTTTATCTATTGGTGAATGGATGCGACACATTTAAAATTTATATGTGTTTATGAAGTATACAGTGTTCCTATTTTTATTTACAGCAAAATGTTTTATCTACATGTTTCTCTATTACACGGGTTTATATCCCCTGTAAGGGGGAACCCGGTCTTTTGATAGGCTTACGCGGGGACATGGGTCCAACACGCAGAGGCGCTTTAGAGAATTTTAATCTAAAATGTAATGGGACACTAACCGGGGACTCTTCATGGCTTCACTGTAAAATGCAGTCTCGGATTGTCCCCGGAGGTATAAAACTATTGTATGAAATGGAAACTACAAGTATAAGGTATATTGCAATGGGTGCTAAATGGATTTAATACTAAGAAAAACTGAAAAAACGGCGTCTGCCTTTCAACCTTTAAACTGAAATTCTGTGGCAGACGATGACTTGCCACTCACAAGATGGGCCCCCTAAATGGCAACCACTACAGGCGACAAGGAGCAACACTGGTGTGAGCGGCTAGGGGTGTCGAGAGGTGCGGCACCGGTTTCACCATCGCGCGTCTCGAAGACTCGGAGCGGGTTTCCCCGTTATTACGCCATTAGACACTTCCACCCCCGAGCATATAGCTCTGGCGGCCCCTCTCTGATCGGCCAACTAAGGCAAGCCAGAGTTGAAAATCCTACGGGCACTCAATGGGTACCACTCCAACCAACCAATAAATGCAAGCTTGAGACGAGGCCCTGACCGACTCTCTGGAACATTCGGGTACGCAGTGTCGCCACTCACATTCAGCTCGCCACAAACTGCCCTGCGTTCTGTAAGCTACTTAATATACTTTGTTTTTTCTTATGATATACTTTTTTTTAATCATAAGGTAGGAAGAAATCAAGCAGCTACTTTAATTTGCCCTCCAGGATTACCTTATCCCATGGTTAGTGCTATCCCATAACGGCTGCCCAGAGGGGTTAAATGTATTATTATTATTATAGCAAGAATATTTTATTAATATCCCTTACCTTCGTCCGTGTGTCACTGCGAGGTGCCAACTGAAAACCAGCGTTGTTTGTTACACCCAGCACATCCTGAGTTGGTTACTCTTTCGGTTCGTCAGTGCACCTATTTTCAAATCTCTTTATTTAATTTTACTTGTATTTTATTTTAATTTTGTATTGTAAACTATGTCCTCTGCAGAATAAAATTATTTCTATTCTATTCGATCAAAATGAAAAAGCAGGTATTGTAATATTTGATTCAGTTCAAGTCAACTCTATATTCGCATGAATCGCTGTACATAAAGCTTTCAATCCATACAAATAAATAAAATTGAAGTGTCTGTTTGTAATGTCAAAATAACAGCTTTTTACTAAATGCATATGAAAGTATATACGGGACCTACAACCAAACAGCTATTTTAAATTTTTTTGTCTGTCTGTCTGTCTGCCTGTTTGTTCCGGGTAATCTCCGAAACGGCTGGACCGATTTTGACGGGACTTTCTCTGGCAGATAGCTAATGTTATAAGGAATAACTTAGGCTAGGCTTTTATTTTAGAAAAACAATTAGGGTTCCGCGCAAAAGAAAAACCCTTGAAATCCAATATATATATTCTATGTCAAGTGTCTATGTCGAAGTAATCTAAATTTCTTTTAAATTAAACGCGGGTGAAACCGCGGGTCCCAGCTAGTAAAAAATAAAACAAAATATTATTTTATTTACATCTAGCTGGGACCCCCCCGGTTTCGCCCACGGTTTAATTTAAAAGAAATTGGATTATATAAATATACGAGTAGTTTAGAGTACATATACACTTGACATAGACTATGTATACGAGTATATATTGGATTTCATGTTTTTTTTTGCGCGGAACCCTAATTATTTTTTTTCTCTAATAAAAGTAGCCTAATTTATGCCTTATAACATCAGCTATCTGCGAGTGAAAGTCCCGTAGAAATCGGTCCAGCCGTTTCGAAGATTAGGGGGAACAAACAGACAGACACACACAAAAAAAATCGTTTTTTTGTTGTAGGTACCGTATATACTTTCTTAAGCAATTAGTAAAAAGCTGTTATTTTGACATTACAAACAGACACTTCAATTTTATTTATTTGTATAGATATCGATTTACGTTACGTATTTATTCATGGGATCCGTGTGGTGTTAGGTTTAAGAATATAGCACCACTCCATCTCATCCCTTGGATGTCGTAAAAGGCGACTAAGGGAATCTAAACCAGAGAGATGGGCAGCTGCGTCCCTTCTGTGAAACGGTAGCCATACTGCGCTCACCAACCCACCTGCCAAGTAGGTGAGTACTAGCAACTCGATCCCGAAATTACGGCACAACTTGGGTGATATGATGATGATGATTCAATTGATAACTTCTTTCCATTAAGCTAGCTTCTTCATTCCCACACCTGAGTCTCACCGGTCCCTTTCAACTATTTCGGTCCTTGGAGCCACATTGCTTGAAGTTCTGTCTACGCCATAACGAAGAAAAGCGTTAGGATAATTTAAAGTGTAGACGGGATTAAACTTAGTCTGACAATAGTGCTGACAAATAATACACTTTCTGCTGAAATTCTTGCTGAAATCACGTCCCTGAAAATGCAAATGAGAAATAATAAGTTTAGGATTATGGACTTCGATGTCACTACCAAAGTAACTAAGGTGATGTTGTCGAGAAAATCTCGTCTCTAAGCCATTTTTTTCGTGGTGTGTTATCCCGTGTGAAAAGTGTATCGTTGGTCCGAGACAAAATTAGCAGTTTCGAGATCGAGAGAGACAAGATTTGCCAAATCATTAAATCTTGATAAAACGACAAATCATCATCATCATATCAGCAACAGAACATCCACTGCTGAACAAAGGCCTCCCCCTTAGATTTCCACAACGAGCAGGTACATGCCGCCCTCATCCAACGACTCCCAGCGACCTTCACCAGGTCGTCTGTCCACCTCGTTGGAGGTCGTCCCACGCTGCGTTTTCCAGTGCGCGGTCTCCACTCGAGAATTTTATTTTCCCCAACGGCCATCAGTTCTACGAGCTATGTGCCCTGCCCATTGCCACCTCAGTTTGCTGATCCTTTCAGGTATGTCGGCAACTTTAGTTCTTCTACGGATCTCCTCATTTCTGATTCGATCTCGTAGAGAAACATCAAACATAGCTCTCTCTACTGCTTGCTGAGTGAGCTTTCTTATGAGGCATACAGTGAGTGACCACGTCTCAGTTCCATATATCCTCACTGGTAACGAAAACGACTAATGTCTAGCTCTAAGTATATTTCGTTGATATGCGTGTACGCGTATGCATGCGTTAAGCCAAGGCAAGGCCATTGGGCGGCTTGAACAACTTGTTGGTTGCCCACTAACCAAAAGATAAAGAAAGAAAGATTGTAATAGTGGGAAATAATTTTGCTAGAGAAGTTTTAAAACCGTCACATAGGGTTACCACTGAAAACAGCTCTTTGTTGCGGCTAACGTTACAACACAGCATTATGCTGAGTGTTGACCTCTTTGCCACTTTTAAGACGTGCATCAGCAAACTTCTATTTGTTTTCTGTTCTATGATCTTTCTGTTATGTGGTTTTTATTGCAAGTTTAGTGTAGATTTTAGTCTAATTAATGTGAATGTACCGATGCGCATTTTGTTGTGGTAATTAATCGCTTTTCTTTCTTTCTTTCTTCTTCTTTCTTAAAGTAATTATTTTTAGACAATGGTTATTGTGTATCATTCTTTACGTGATAAATATTGAATATTAACATTATGTAGTTTCATTAGGTAGCTCCAAAATGGTCGATTGGGACTGTGCAAATAATACTTTCGGCGTTAAATGTTTAATATTGCTATAGATTCTGTTCTTGGTTATTTTGAAGTTGAAGAACTCTTCAGCCTGACATGAATTTCAGTATCCCTAAAACGCTCACGCACTACTCGCTTCCAATCCAATTCATAACCCATGGTACCTCGCTCACAAAACCAAGAAACCCTCCCGCCAAAGACAAATAACGGGCATTTTTATTTTCTTATGGAAATTAAACTGGAGCCCCGGTTAATATTGTTTCTGCTTACGAAATGCGTTGCAAAGATACAGCGGCTTATTTGACAGGCATTTGAGACCGTTTTTATAGGCCCCTCTGACCTTTTAAATTTCGCCCTCGTTTTTGTGGTTTTTGCCGGATTGTCTGAAGTTGTCTGAATGTTTGCACACACATAGCTCGTAGAACTGATGGCCGTTGGGGCAAAAAGGTTCAAAAAATGGAGACCGCGCACGGGAAAACGCAGTGTGAGACGACCTCCAACGAGGTGGACAGACGACCTGGTGAAGGTCGCTGGGAGTCGTTGGATGAGAGCAGCATGTGACCGCTCGTTGTGGAAAGGGCCTTTGTTCAGCAGTGGACGTCCTGTGGCTGATATTATGATGACGATTAAGGTTTGCATCAGATTTTGGTTACATTTTAGGTCTGATATTGGAAGCTAAGTCTAAACACACACATCTGCCCGTAAACAATCACTGCTGAACAGGCCCAATGATCACAACAATGGACGTTAACCCAAAATCACCACACTTGGCAGGCGGATTGGTGATCGCAGTACGTTGTTATTAGCACACGAGAAGATACTGCTGCAGATCCTCCAGATATCAACCCTTAGTCGCCTTTTATGACACCCACGGGTGGAGAGGGGTGGTATTTTCTAAGGCTTTACTATTTATAAATATCTTCCAGCGCTATTCTGTCTGTTCCGAATAAAAAAACCATTGGCTCGAGTGGAGTCCTTAACGCTTTTCATTACTGTATTTTTGGTGGATAAAGGCATCACGTCGGAGTCACCAGTATGGGGGAACAAGGTGTGGTGTTCCTCCATAGAAAAGGGAGGATCCTGCAACAAGTCAGAAGGTATGCCTGGCGGGCCGAAGCCCAACGGTTGGTGTTGGGCGTCTATATATATATGCAGCGATGTGCGAATACTTTACATGCACCATTTAGGAATATTTGACGTCATCGGAGAGTTGTACTAATGCTCAAGTAGATGTCGCTGTAAGTTGTTGTTACACGGTTGCGATATAGGTGTCGCCACTCGTTTCATCTTCTTACGCAGTAGCGTAAATGATCTACACGATTTACACTTGGGCTGAGAGCAAGAACATATCAAAGCGGAGATATCATCACCATCTCCTTATCAGCCGAAGATCATCCACTGCTTAACAAAGGCCATTTCCTATTTCCACACCGACCTTTTACACTGGGGGCTGGTTGTTTGTGTCGTCATTAGGGGGAATTTGCCAGTACACACTACGCTAAGCAGGCGGTTTGGTGAGCGCAGTATGGCTGCTGCTCCACAGAAGAGACGCTGCTGCCCCTACCTTTGATCAAATCCCTTATTCGCCTTTCACCATATCTTTGGGAGGAGATGGAGTGGTGTTGTATTATAATTCCTAATAAGCAGCAGAGACAGCATATTATATAAACTAGATTCATCTTTCAATGTGCCGGCTCAGAATGCCACTGCTCCATCTCCTCCCATGGGTGTCGTAAAAGTCGACTAAGGGAGGGCCGGAAGATGGACAGCAGCGTCCTTCGAGTACATTAACAACTCAACTGCAATCGCCAACCCGCCTGCCAAGTGTTGATTATGGCAAAACCCCCCCAATGAGCCCACAACACATCCGTCGTTGTGGTGATCTTTGGGGGAGGCCTGTGTCCAGCAGGGGACTTCATTCGGCCGAAATGATGATCTCTCAAGGCACATATTTTTTTTTTTTTTTTAAACTTTGCCCCACTCTAAGATTTCTCTTGTGTCGTGGGTGCGTTTACAGACATGAATTCCACACACAATACACCCAGACCCGGAACAACTACCTGCAGATCGTACAAATATTTGTTCCGTGCGGGAATCGAACCCACGACCCGGAGCGCAGCAGTCGACTGTAACAACCACTGCGCCAACCGTGCCGTCTCTTTGACAAACCTCTATTTGACATTAAGTTTATTGAACCTAAACCCACAATTCAACAGTAACAAAGTAAGCGAAGTATATATTGACACAAAGAGAACCGAAGCCATTGAAATATGTTCGGATCTAATGTGTTCAATACGTGGGACATTTTGTTGTTTGGGACAATTTGTTGTTTGTGGTGTTATCGTATAATTTGACGTGACATATGACGGTACGGTTTGCGCAGCAGCTAAGCAATTGGCATTCTGCGTTACATATTACAGGTTCAATCTCCGCACGAAATAATTATTTGTATGATCTACAGATAGTTGTATCGGGTCTGGGTGTTTTTGCATGTGAGATTTATGTCCGTAAACTGTACCCACGACACATTAGAAATCCTAGTATGGGAAATAGCATTTGTATAAAGAAGCCGTAATATTAATTCAAGGTTGTATATATAATTGCAACCATTTTGAAGCAGTCGTTATCTCACTATAGGATAATGCAATCCCGGACGGATTCAAGTAGCTGCCTCACCCTTTTCATATAAAAAACGATATTATCAAAATTCCTTTCATTCAATTATCTATTAAGAAGCTTACAAATGCCGTGTGGTGCCGGCTCAGAATACCACCACCCCATCTCCTCCCGTGGGTGTCGTAAAAGTCGACTAAGGGATTAGCCGGAGGATGGGCAACAGCGTCCTTCGAGTACATTAACAACTCCACTGCGATCGCCAACCCGTCTGCCAAGCGTGGTGATTATGGCAAAACCCCCCAATGAGCCCACAACACACCCATATCGGTCGTTGTAATGATCTTTCGGGGAGGCCTCTGTGCAGCAGTGGTCTTCATTCGGCCGAAGCGATGAAGCTTACAAAACGCAGGGCAGATTGTGGCGAGCTGTTTGTGAGCGGTGACAATGCGTATCTGGATGTCCCAGAGAGTAGGTCAGGGACTCGTCTCCGGCTTGCCTGTATTTGCGGGCCGGAGTGGACCCAATGAGTGCCCGCAGGACACCCTGAGCCGCTCACGCCGGTGTTGCTAGCTGTCGCCTGTTGGCCGTTCAGGGTACCCATCTTGTGAGTGGTAACTCACTGTCTGACACAAAATTTGACTTAAAAGGCAGATGCCGTTGTTCCCATTTATCTTCTAAGTTTTCATTTCATATAACCGCCTTTGTCATGGGTCTTAGCGTTGTATTTTATTGTACCCCTTTATCTTAAAGAACGTTTTAAGTTCCTTCATGACACACACACGAGATACTTAAGATCATCGGAGAACTTGAGACTTCAGATGCCAATTCATTCCACCAAATTCTTCGATAAATCTTTTACAGTCCAGGCTATACGGTTGTGGAGTGCATTGCCAGTATCAGTGAGAGCTGCCAAATCATAACCCTCCTTGAAAAAATTAATAAAAAAACATTATCTGTCCTCTTAAACGTGTAATTTGTCTATGCTATTTCATTGTTATCGCATTGCGTTTTATTTTACTATATCACTTTTCTGTGTTCATAATTACCTAAAATGTATGTATTTATATATGTATCTATTACATTATTATGAGATTTGTTTTAAATATTTAGTACTATCATCTACTTATCCGTACACCACGGACTACCCCAATATTGTACATTATATTAATATTTTAAGTTTTATTTTAAGATCCAAATGGTGTACAATAAAGTATATTCTATTCTATTCTATTCTATTTTGCATCTCATACAATAGTCTTACACAACCGGGTACAATCGGTGACTTCGTTTTACAGGGCAGCCACGGAGAGTCTCCAGTGTTTTATTACATTTTAGATTAAAATTCCCTAAAACCTATAATAGTATTTCATCTACATCGTAATCAGTAAATATTCGTAAAAAACACATAATCCAAACAAACCTACACATAATCCATAAAAACATAGTGTTTACAAACACAGACAAATAACATTAATAAAATAATCCTGTAACAAATAAATAAAATTATTTGTTACAGTGTCAGTAAATGATTAAACCGTGTGGTGCCGGCTCAGAATGCCACCACCCCATCTCCTCCCATGGGTGTCGTAAAAGTCGACTAAGGGATTAGCCGGAGGATGGGCAGCAGCGTCTTTCGAGTACATTAACAACTCAACTGCGATCGCCAACCCGCCTGCCAAGCGTGGCGATTATGGCAAACCCCCCCAATGAGCACACAACACATCCATATCGATCGTTGTGGTGATCTTTGGGGGAGGCCTGTGTCCAGCAGTGGACTTCATTTGGCCGAAATGATGAAATGATTAAGCTGTCAATCAATTCATTTAATACAATAATATTTAATTTGCTCACTCTTGTAATATCTTTCCATTTACACACCATTCAGATTCAATTTAAATTTCCAAAAATATCTTTGATATCACAATCGGTCTTTACCTATGAAATTGGCGTACTGTCTGCAGTACTGGCCATTTCAAATAAAACTGTGTTTGGCTATGAATTCTAATTTCAAATTAATTTTATTTTGTAAACAGTGTTTTCATTATTCAAAATCAGTATTATGTGTATTGATTAGTAGTATGTATTCGTCACATTTGAATGTTTTTTTGTCGTCATGGATACGTTTAAAATTCAGGTAATTATGGTATTTGTGTACCGTCGTGGCAGCAACGCGGCACAAGCGGCATGCAACATCAACGACGTTTGCGGTTCGCTCCGCACTACAAACGAACGCACAACCTATGGCCTGAAACGACACGCTGATGATTTTTTTTGTTGCATTCACATTACAAGGTTAATTTTCACTAGTTTTATGAAGTTTATATGTAACTGTTTTGTATTTCAAAATAAACTACTTTCAATATTGGCAATTATTTTTTACAGTCATCGCAATTATAGTTAACTAACATTATATTAGGTCTTTACCTATGAAATTCCCGTTTTGTACGAAATAAAGTATAGCAATTTCTTTTCTATCTTTTTTATTTATTTTAACCAAATTAAGTAAGCCTTGCAATCAATGCATTTTGCCAACGCAGTGGTATTTTATCGATGCCCTTCATGAAGAAACCAAATGGACGGAAGGCGACAAAGTCTTCAAAGGCATTTTGTACTGTCTCTCGAGTATTGATTTTTTTGCAAAAATTAGAAGTCTGTAGGTGCAAGGTGATTCCATGTGGTGTCCGGATTAAGAATATAGCACCACTCCACCTCCTCACGTGGATGTCGTAAAAGGCGACTATCATTTCGACCGAATGAAGTCCACTGCTGGACACAGGCCTCCCCTAAAGATCACCACAACGACCGATATGGGTGTGTTGTGGGCTCACTGGGGGGTTTTGCCATAATCGCCACGCTTGGCAGACGGTTTGGCGATCGCAGTTGAGTTGTTAATGTACTCGAAGGACGCTGCTGCCCATCCTCCGGCTAATCCCTTAGTCGACTTTTACGACACCCACGGGATGAGATGGGGTGGTGGTATTCTGAGCCGGGAATCTAAACCAGAGGGATGGGAAACAGCGTCCCTTTTGAGAAACGGTAGCCATATTGCGCTCACCAACCCGCCTGCCAAGCGTGGTGAGTATTGGCAAATACCCTCCAAAACGACGACACAGTTTTGAAAATTAATGGGGGAGGCGTTTGTTCAGCAGTGGACGTATAAATGGCCGATACGAGGTCCAAGGTCTGGTGAGTACGGCGAATGACGGAGAGCTTCCTACCACAGCTCTTCTAGCATGGAGACCGTCTGTTGTGCAGTATGGGGTCCCGCGTTGTCGTGCAGGAGTACCGGGGAAGAGCGATTGACAAAAATTGGTCGCAGATGTGCGAGCTTCTCTATCATAGTGTTCAACTCTTGACAGTACACATCTGCAATAATGCTCATCCCGTTTGGTAAGAAGCTGTGATGAACTAGACCACAAAACAGTGACCATCACTTTTCTAGGGGTCAGATTTTGTTTAGGGCATTGATTAGGTGCTGAACCAGGATCTTACCAACTTGCTAAGCGGTTGCAATTGCCAGAATCCATTTTTCGTCGCAGGTAGCCCGTTATTGGTTTGCCCGCTTCCGTTCTGGAAATTTCGATACGAAACTCCGTGAAACTTTACTGGAGGATGCTGCTGCTCATCCTCTTGCTATAGGCCTTTAGTCGTTATAATAAATTGCTATTAAACCAAACCTTTATCAACTAGAAGACAACACTTACTGATTGCTCGCTATAAGTCTGCGGCCAATTAACATTGTAATCCTTAACACGCGTAAAATATTAGAAAGCCTTTGAGGTTAAATGGGTTCACAGCCAGATTCAATGCTGGAATTATTATATTCATTCGAAAATGCTATTATTTTCCTTGGGTTCATTTGTTGGTATTTACACGAATAATATGTGATGTAAAACTGAAATAATTCTAGATTTTTTTCGCTTGATTGATGACGTAGTTACTTAATTTGAACACGCTTGCATAAACCCATGCGTGCACATGCATTCATGCAATATTTATTGTTATTTGTAATTTATTATATTTGGTGAAGGTCGCTGGTCCTGTGGCTGATATGATGAAAATGATTGTAGTGACTATTAAAGAAAAGTCGACTAAGGGATTAGCCGGAGGATGGGCAGCAGCGCCCTTCGAGTACATTAACAACTCAACTGCGATCGCCAACCCGCCTGCCAAGCGTGGCGATTATGGCAAAACCCCCCAATGAGCCCACAACACATCCATATCGGTGCTTGTGGTGATCTTTGGGGGAGGCCTGTGTCCAGCAGTGGACTTCATTCGGTCGAAATGATGACTATTAAAGATATAAAATGAATAGATAACTATGAAGAGTCAGACTTTGGTTGCCGAGTTCAAAGATGTAGATTTGCTATGAAGCAGAACGGGCAACAAACCAAGACTATTTCTTTTCTATTTCTAATCATAACAATGTTACCTATTCATAAATACATTATTCTGAAAATAAAGGTAATTTGAGGACAATGTAGGAATTAAGCTTAAAACTTCTTAAAAGTCTGCTTGCAACGTTAAGCTGATCCGTCCCGACAGACGGCACCCGTCCATTAAATATGACGAATACATCAGCATCACTCAGCTCTTCCATCATATCAGCCACAGGACATCCACTGCTGAACAAAGGCCTCCCTTTAGATTTCCACAACGAACGGTCACATGCCGCTCTCATCCAATGACTCCCAGTGACCTTCACCAGGTCGTCTGTCCACCTCGTTGGAGGTCGTCCCACGCTGCGTTTTTCGGTGCACGGAATGGATTCCAGAGACTTTTTACCCCAACGGCCATCAGTTCTACGAGCAATGTACCATGCCCATTGCCACTTCAGTTTACTAATCCTTTCAGCTATGTCGACAACTTTAGTTCTTCTACGGATCTCCTCATTTCTGATTCGATCTCGTAGAGAAATACCAAGCGTAGCTCTCTCCATAGCTCGCTGAGTGACCTTGAGCTTTCCTATGAGGCCCATTGTGAGTGACCACGTCTCTGTTCCATATGCCATCACTGGTAACACACACTGATTAAAGACTTTCGTCTTGAGGACGCTGTTGATGAAAAGACGTTGTGAAATTTCCCAAACGCTGCCCAGCCGAGTCGGATTCGACGAGCTCTACCATATAGTATTATAATTAATTAATTGAGTTATAGTAGCAATTTCAACGTGCAAGGCGAAACGTGAGGCGTGCATATAATAAGAGAAATAATCCCGCTGATGAGGCACGCGTCGAGTGTCTAATTAGAGTGACAGACGCCACTCATGCGGTGACTTTGTGACGAGGTAAGTATGAAGGGCAAACAATATTCATGTGTGATGCACGTCGGTACTAGGTTTTACACAAGGATGATTTATGATTGATTAGTATTGGCATATGTGTATACGGTAGAACAAAATTAGATTAGACGCGCCTCAAGTGGTCGTTTTTATTTTATTTTAATTTTATGATTGTTTCTTTTTTTTTCTATTCATTTAAAACGTTGCCCCACACTAGGATTTCTCCAGTGTCGTGGGTACGTTTACAGACACAAATTCCACACAGTACACCCAGACCCGAAACAACTACCTGCAGATAATACAAATATTTGTCCCGAGCGGGAACGAAACCCGGTGCACAGCAGCCGACTGTATCAGCCACTGCACCAACCATGCCGTCTTCGGCACCGCAAAGGGGCTCCTGGAACTCAAATTTAGAGCCACCCATTGGTGCCACGCATTTAAATACTTAGTTGGTAGGTAGGTAGCCTGTAGCCACCCGTGGCATCAACATATAGGTCCTATCAGAAAACCAGCGCTGCAACATAAACTGCTGCAGCATATGCTGAGATAGGGACCTTTTTTGGCCTCGTACAGCACTACTAAGCCATATACTTTTATAATATTAATATTATGTTTTCATTGACTCTGTGCCATCACCATCACATCGGCCATTTATAAGTCCACTGCTGAACAAAGGCCTCCCCCATAGATTTTCATCACTGTGTCATCATTTTAGGGGGTATTTGCCAATACTTACCACGCTTGGCAGACAGAAGCGTTCCACAGAAAGGACGCTGCTGCCCATCCCTATATTCTTAATCCGGACACCACACGGATAGACTTAGACTTTTTTTTTTTTTGTAAAAAAAAAAACGTTGCCCCACACTAGGATTTCTCCTGTGTCGTGGGTGCGTTTACAGACATGAATTCCACATACAATACACCCAGACCCGGAACAACTACCTGCAGATCATACAAACATTTGTTCCGTGCGGGAATCGAACCCACGACCCCCGGCGCAGCAGTCGACTGTATCAGCCACTGCACCAACCGTTACTTTCATTAGCACTTTTTAATACAGCAGTCTTAACTCGTTGTGACGCAAAACTGTAATGCGTACGTATTGTCGTGCCGCTTGCTATCCCGAGCCGAATGCGAGTTTCTTTTCACACTTAAAACGCAAACTGTTGCGACGCGTTTACCGCTTTCGGCGCTGCGATTCGTCCGCTCCAAAGTCGTCAGCCAATAGGAGCACCGAACGCGGTAAATGCGTCGCACGTGTTAACAATTAGATTACGAAACGAAACTCGTACTCGGCTCTCAGGTGCATAAATTAAATATAGAACGTCTGAGTGAGCATGCCAGGTACCGAATGACAGACTTGTTATAACAGCAACTAATGCACGCGAACACGCATTCAACTTAGAATATACCTTTTTATTTTTTTACTAGCTGGGACCCGCGGTTTCACCCGCGTTTAATTTAAAAGGAATTTAGAGTACTTCAACATAGACCCTTGACATAGAATATATATAAATTGGATTTCAAGGGTTTTTATTTTTTTGTGCGGAACCCTAATTATTTTTCTTAAATTAAAGTAGCCTAAGTTATTCCTTATAACATCAGCTATCTGCCAGTGAAAGTCCCGTCAAAATCGGTCCAGCTACTTCGGAGATTACCCGGAACAAACAGACAGACAGACAGACAGACAAAAAATTTAAAAATTGGTTGTTTGTTATGTGTCCCGTATATACTTTCATATGCATTTAGTAAAAAGCTGTTATTTTGACATTACAAACAGACACTTCAATTTCATTTATTTGTATAGATTGGTGCCCAGTGGAAATTCTTCCTGAACTTCTTACACCCCGGGGAAGGGCGAAGGGGTATGCCGGACTCCCACCGGCTAAAACCACTGGAGCGGTCATCTTCGGTACCTAAGGGAGGCTCCAGGTCCTCGTAAGATCACACTACAAACTTAGAATATACCTAGGGTTTACAGTAGCAATTTTAAATGTAACTATAATTTAAGATACACATCATTAAATGTATCTTCATATCAGCCGAAAGACGTCCACTGCTGAACAAAAACCTCCCTATAAATTTCCACAACCGTGCCGTCATTTTGGGGGGAATTTGCCAATACTCACCACGCTTGGCAGGCGGGTTGGTGAGCGCAGTATACTGTTTCACAGAAGGGACGCTGCAGCATATCGCTCTGGTTTAGAACACTTTTCATGGGAGAAGATAGAGTTATGCTTGCACCGTTAATCTTCCACCTCTTCTATATTCTTAATCAGGACACCAGATGAAAAATTTAAAGCACGAAACATAAAAATACAAATTAATGTTAACACTACATAATCTGCACTACATAATCTGCACTACATGAATAATCTGTATGATTTCAACACTTGAAACTAGCACTACCGTTAACCCACACATTTTATCCACCCCATTACGTGGCAAGACGATACGGAACGCTATCCTCCCGGGGGTGCAACCAGTCAATATTAATTGAGCCTCGCGGCGCTGCCCATATTTCATTATTTTCACTCAACGGCTAGGATTTCGAGCAGATATCGGAAATAGTTTTCAAAGATTTCCCAATGCGCCTCACTAGTTTCGAGTTTTTACTTAGAACTGAGGATTTTTCTTTGGAATAAATCTGAAGTTACGAATACATAAAATACGCGGCGTATTTTTTTTTTAATATTGAAGTTGGATGTAGGTTTATTTTTGATAATTGAATACCGAATTACCAAAATTACATTGGAGTTATCGGGTCCTGAATTTGAGTGTATTTGACTGATTGGCATTTTAAGGGAATCATCATCATCATCGCCGGCCACTGTAGAAAAGAAGCCTCCCACAAAGATGGCCACAACTACCTGTATTGGTTTGGTGCCGGCTACGAATAGCACCAACCCATCTCTTACCGTGGGTGTCGTAAAAGGCGACTAAGTGATTAGCCGGAGGATGGGCAGCGGCGTCTTTCGGATACATTAACAACTCAACTGCGATCGCCAACCTGGCTACCAAGCGTGGCGATTATAGAAAAACCCCCCAATGAGCACATAACACACCGATGTCGGCGATCTTTGAGGGAGGCCTGTGTCCAGCAGTGGACTTTATTCAGCCGAAATGTATGTATAATTTCGGCCGAATGAAGTCCACTGCTGGACACAGGCCTCCCCCAAAGATCACCACAACGACCGATATGGGTGTGTTGTGGGCTTATTGGGGGGTTTGCCATGCCAAATGTATGATGATGCCATAATCACCACGTTTTGCAGATGAGTAGCGATCGCAGTTGTGTTATAAATGTACTCGAAGAACGCTGCTGCCCATCCTCCGGCTAATCCTATAGTCGCCTTTTATGACACCCAGAGCATGAGATGGGGTGGTGGTATTTTATAAGCCGGCATCACACGTTTTAAGTTCGTCTTGTTTTAATAAATGCTCCTTTTATAGTCTGTATAATACAAAGGGCCAAAAACTACATAGACTAGAGAGGAGGCAACGCAATTTTGATCAGGCCAGTATTTTCCGTTATCCATTCTGGAAATTCAAATCAGGATCTTTGCCAATCTGTGAGATGACATAAAAAAACAGTACCAAGTATATTTAGGAACTAGCTGCGGTTTCACCCGCGTTTTATTTAAAAGAAACTTAGAGTACTTCGACATAGACACTTGACTTAGAATATATATATATTGAATTTTAAGGGTTTTTTATTTTTTGCGCGGAACCCTAATGATTTTTCTAAAATAAAAGTAGCCTAAGTTATTCCTTATTACATCAGCTATCTGCCAGTGAAAGTCCCGTCAAAATCGGTCCAGCCGTTTCGGAGATTACCCGGAACAAACATACAGACAGACAAAAAAAATTTCAAATGTTTTTATTTTGTTACAGGTACCGTATATACTTTCATATGCATTTAGTAAAAAGCTGTTATTTTGACATTACAAACAGACACTTCAATATTATTTATTTGTATAGACAACATCCATTAAACAGGTTTTCTTTTTTTTTTCACAAAAATACAAATGATAATCTTAAAATTGGGCAACAATCTCCTCTTCTTATATTATATTAAAAACTACCAGACTACTTCAGATAGATCCCTGAACGATACAGCAGTGTGTTGTGCAACCAATTAACTAATGACGGTGCATCGAGCTAGCAGGTTGCTCTTACAAGTTACATAACAATTTCCAACCCCAGGCATGTGACTGAAAACTACAAAAAATATTTTTTATACGTTCTGCTCACCCCGGGGAGACATAAGGATCAACGGTTTTAGCTAGTCACGACTAGATAATAGTTCATCATGGGCTTCTCGCAGACAACTCTGGGAGCTATTACTGTTCAATCAATAGTTTAGGTATATCATACTCACTCAAGTGTCCTGCTTATGATGGCGTTGTGTGTAGGGTCGCTAAGTTTCCCTACAATATGGTTGAGCTGAGCGACCCTGCCGTGTGGTGCCGGCTCAGAATGCCACCACCCCATCTCCTCCCATGGGTGTCGTAAAAGTCGACTAAGGGATTAGCCGGAGGATGGGCAGCAGCGTCCTTCGAGCACATTAACAACTCAACTGCGATCAACCCGCCTGCCAAGCGTGGCGACTATGGCAAAACCCCCCAATGATATATCCATATCTGTGGTTGTGGTGACCTTTGGGGGAGGCCTGTTTCCAGCAGTGGACTTCATTCGGCCGAAATGATGAGCGACGCTGATGTATACGTCATGCTCGTGAACGAGTGCCGTCTGTTGGAACTGGTCATCTTAATGCTGTCATGACAATTGAATCAAAAACTCTGGTAAATATTAAAATCAAGCTTGTTTAGTGTAAACTTTTTAAGAAGTTTAGACTCTTTCTTCCTGCATTGTCCTCACATTACCATAATTTCGAGAACATTGTACCAATATGATTTAAAAACAGCAACCATGGAGTTTCTTGCCCGTTCTTCTCCATAGGAAATCTACACCTTGGAACGAGGTAACTAAAGTCTTGACTATTCATAAGTGCCTAAAAATAGTTTTACATGAATAAAAATCGGACAAACTGGCGAAGCCTAAAAGAGCTTCAAGCCAGGCGAAAACCTACAAACTGAGGAACATAGCTGAGGGCACTCCCTAGTAGGACTCCAGCTAGGCTTCGCTTTTGTGATTGCTAGGGGGTAAGTCGTGCTCTAGTGTGATCTTACGAGAACCTGGACCCTTCGGTGCCGAAGATGACCGCTCCAGTGGTTTTAGCCGGTAGGAGTCCGGCATACCCCTTCGCCCTTCCCCGGGGCGAAGGAAGTTCCATGTAGAATTTCCACTGGACACCAATAAAAAAGGGGGTCAGGCGTGGGACAGCTCGGTCGGTATGAATAATTGTTATCACAAATGTAATCATTTTATACTGAATTTCCCACTCGCATATAACCCAAACTAAACCACATACAGCCCTCCGTGCTTTCACTAGTAAATATAATACTAGCGTAAACTAACAACGAAGTCGTATGCAACAAGTTTACGCATATTTACCAAGCGTTTTTCTCTTAGAAAATGCAACCTTAACACAATAGCATTAGGACTATGCAAACTGCATACGTGTAATTTTATTATCAAAGAACATGTGTATCTGCAAATACAACCTAATTGGGGTGGCATAAAGCGTATCTGAACCGCAAGTATAAGTTAGTTTATTCTTTAATGGGCTTAGTTGGAAATTGCAGATGCACGCTGGGATTAAGCACGCTATAATATTTCATCAGCTTAATATTTATAAAGTAAACGGTACTGAGCTTTTATATCAAATATGTAGATAGAGATATTTATGAGCTGAAAATTAGAGTTCGTTTGGGAGTAGCCGGTGCAAGGCACCCGCTTTCCTTTCGACCCGGGGGACAAAATGCTCGAAGAGCTCTTCAAAGCCACAGTGACTGTCCAGGAGCCCCAGGTACTTCATGTACCGGCCCACCCTGATTTGCGCGTCACTAACTACTACTACTACTACGCTACTACACTACACGAACTGGTAGGCTCCCTGCTCAGTAGTAGTTTGAACATAGCGCCATAGGAACCATAGCGCCTCCGTCTTCTGAGGTGCTATCCGCAAACCCAGAGCGTGGGTTTCAGCCACGACAATTGCCACCGCTTGCTCGACAAGCTGGACGATTCCTTCAGAGGACTCCTCACTGGCCAACACAAGAGTGTCATCAGCGTAACAGACTAAGCTGACACCAATGTGGAGAACGACACGCAGGACCGTATCGTAGGCGAGGATCCACAAGAGGGAAACGACCCCTGTGGAAACCCGCACGTGATCTCCCTCCGCTTCACGCTACCGTCCCTGCCCACGCAGCAACATGCATGTCGCGCAGATATGCCTCGACTAGGGCCCCCCTAATCGCGCTCCACGGGATATAGTTAAAGGCGTTGACTATATCAAGACTGACAGCCAACGCCACCCCACCCCGCCGGGACACTGCCTGTTCCGATAGCGAGCGGACCCAAAGAATCGCGTCGATAGTGGACTGCCGTCGGAAGCCATACTGGCTGTCGATCAGGTCGGGACTAACTCGTGATAAGTGCTCAACGAGTCTTCGGGCAATTATTCTCTCGAATAGATTTGAAGCCTCGTGGAGCAGGCAAAGGATGCCTCCTTCACAGCGAGCTGGTGAACAGCCATCTCAAGCGTTCCCCAAGAGACTGCAGTGCATACACACACGCACGACCCGGAATGCCATCCGAGCCGGGTGCGGTGTAGCGAGCGTTCAGGCGGCCAACGGATTGGTCCAACTCTCCTTCCGAAACCACCAATTCCTCATTCCATTCCCAGTAAATCGGTGGTAGACAGGACCGGAACAGTAGACAGCACTCCCTCCAGCAAAACCAGGGCCAAGGTTTCGGTCACCGGGGGGACCGACGGGCGCAACTTGCCTACTACCATACGGTAGGGTCTCCCCCACGGATCCTTGTCCAGTCCCTCCAGGAGCTCTCTCTAGAACGAATCCTTCACCTCGTGGATGGCGCTTTGAAGCGTCATCGTGGCCGCCCGGTAGGTCCGATAGGCCTCGGCAGTCTCTCCAGCTGTAGCACTTCGCCGGCGTCGGCTTCCAACTTACTGGCGGTGGAATCCCAGGAAGACCGTCGTAAATCAAGGTCATCACCTGCCAAAACCAGGAGGCTTCATCTTCTGGATCGAGCAAGATCCCTTGGTTGACTTCTGACTACGCCATGATGTTGGCAGCTGCGACGAGCGTCTCTCGGTGGAGCTGTGTCAGGGCCCAATGCCGCGATGGCAGGCTATTAGACTCCCTTAGTCGCCTTTATGACATCCACGGGAGAGATGGAGTGGTGCTATATTCTTAAGCTGACATCACACACGGGCTTCATTTCAATCTACTTTATTATGATACATTGGAATTACTTAGCTGGAACTTCCAGTTTCCAATATGCAGTTCATTGTCCCCCAGGGCTTCATTTTACACTGCAACAAACATTTAATACCAGTCCAACACTTTACCAGAATGTAGCTGCGAACGTCCGTTTCACAGTTATTGCAATTTTAAATTAAACAAGTCGCCAAAAGCGCACCCTCTGGCTACCACAAAACATCTAATAAAACATTATTGTACATTGTACACTAGTTTATTGTGCGCAGCACGCGGTTATAAAGGAAAATATTTTGTAGAATTTGTGAATTTGTTCGTAGCCGAATACACCACTGAACTGATTGTAAAAATATTACACAGTATTTTGACCTTAACATCTTTTTAATTTTTTTATATGTCTAAGGTGGCAAGCTGACATACGGCCTGCCTGATGGTAAGCGGCTACCATAACCTATGAACGCTTCCAACACTAGAGGTATCACTCGCGCGTTGCCGATGCCGTAAAAATCCCTTTTTGAAAAGCCCCTTACTGTAGTCTGTTGGGAAACCTCGGTTCGGCGTTCAAAAAATTAGATGTTCTCAACAGTGTATTTGAGAACATCAAATTTTTTGGATGTCAGCTTACCGTTAACGTCTAAGTGCGTGCGAAACTGGACGCTGCTGGAAATGTCGACACCAAGGATCCCAATACTTTGTTGGGGGACGTGTTCTGGAATTGTGGAGCTACAGCAAATGGATTTTTCTTAACGGCGAAGGCTTTAACGTAATGTTAACTACACACATAAAAAGTATTTAGAGATCAAGCACGTTTTAGTGAATGACTGCACGTTAGGTTCATATACATAGACTTTTGGACTCCTATTGATTCTTTCTAGTAAGTAAATTTCATAATAGAAACAGTACTTGACTTTTGATTAAAGGTTTATAATCTCCGTCAAGTCTGTATTATTATAAAATCGTGCAACAGGTTTGAGACAAAATCAGTACCATTTCTGCTATACTTCTGAATCGAATCCAAACAAATGAACGCTATTATGGAGAGACGACGTCATTTGATCCTACAAGAAATGATTTGCCATGCCAGCCTTGGGAATGTTGAAAGCAGGATCTCGGCAACGAGCTGGGTACTAAATAGAGTGAAATAAGTCGGCTCTGGACACGTTAACGTATCACTGACAGCGTGGCTAAGCGCTACGGAGGATGAACTCGCTTCACCATGCGCAGACAAGATTGATTTGATTGTATGTAACAAATCAGTGGTCGACGGAATCCTATAATGACTGTGACGAAGTTGGTTACGAGGCTTTATCGATATTCGGAGTTGTTAATAAGCGAACGAACCATTAGCAATCTTTTGCACAATGTTAATCTCCATTCCCAAAGGCTATTAAGGCACCTATTGAGCCCTGTAATCTCAGTGCCCGCTTACAATGGGCTCGTGACACAGAAATTTGGCAGAAGAAAAGTGGCGCTATGTGTTCTTTTCTGATGAATATTGCTTTGACCATGGGCTAGATACTAGGCGTAAACGGTATTGGCGGCCATCTGGATAACATGAACGTGTAAGGTCATGCCAGGAAGTCCATGTATATAGTGGTGGAACAATTACGGTTTGGGCATGTATTTGGATCGGTAGAACAACCAAACGGATTGGGATCAGAGGCAATCTCAATCCACAGACTTATACTGAAACGATGTTGTCATGCGTTTGTGGACCCAATTGGGTACTTCATTTCAGCTTATACAGGCCCATACACCACCAGAGTCGTTACAAACACACTTGCCGAAATTAACATCAACGTCTTATTGTGGCCAGCTCAATCGCCACTGAAATTCCATTGAGCACGCACGGGATATGCTTCAAAAATGCTCTACCAAATATGGATACCGTATATACACCAGAAAATCTTTTTTGCTTGTTACAACGGATCTGGGCGGCCAACCCGCCAGCCATGTGTGGTGAGTACTACGAATTTCCCCCTAAAATTACGACACAGTTGTGTGCAAATCTAGGAGGAGGCCTTTGTTCAGAAGTGGACGTCCTTTTGCTGATATGATGATGATAAAAGTAGGCAGTGTGTAATTTTCATTTTTAAATAAGTGTGTTTAGATGATTTCATATTTCAAAACACAAATCTCAAAGCTCCTCAACAATGGCGTCTCAATATAAAAACACGAGTTACTCAATAATTCATATTGTTTTCAGAGAAAACCATTAAAAGCCCCTTGTTTTTCAGTGCGGGGCATTTTCTTAAGCTGTTGCGGACAATAAAAATATGAGAGGGACGGTGCGTGACACGAATAAAACGTTCGGGGATAGGCCATAGAGGAGGCGGGTAGTGTTTTTTTTTTAAATCTCTTTTTAGAGACAAGTGGACGTAGCGTACTGCCCACCAAACTTCTACATGCATGAACCGATGCTGATCACCGGCAGGGTCTATTGTGAGTGGTAATGGCCCGGTCAAGCCATACTGATTTCGAGTTATCACTCAACTACCGCGTGGTGCCGGCTCAGAATACCACCACCCCATCTCCTCCCGTGGGAGTCGTAAAAGTCGACTAAGGGATTAGCCGGAGAATGGGCAGCAGCGTCCTTCGAGTACATTAACAACTCAACTGTGATCGCCAACCCGTCTGCCAAGCGTGGTGACTATGGCAAAACCCCCCAATGAGCCCATAACACACCCATATCGGTCGTTGTGGTGATCGTTGCGGGAGGCATGTGTCCAGCAGTGGACTTAATTCGGCCGAAATGATGAAAATGATGATGTTTAAAAGTATTATAAGTGAAACGCTCTTCTACTAGTTCTGCACTAGACGACCCAGTTGGTACAATAGCTAAGCAATTGGCCGTGGCGCTACGTGTTGCGGGTTTGATTCAACAAAATTCAACAAATTGTTTTTATGGCCTGTCTGTCTGGGTCTGTGCATGTAAGATTTATGTCTGTAAACTGACTGCACGGTTGGTGCAGTGTCTGATACAGTCGGCTGCTGCGCTCCGGGTCGTAGGTTCGATTCCCGCACGGAACAAATATTTGTAGGATCTACGGGTAGTTATTCCGGGTCTGGGTGTATTGTATGTGGAATTCATGTCTGTCACGACACAGGAGAAACTCTAGTGTGGGGCAAAGTTAAAAAAAAACTGTACTCACGACACAGGAGAAAACCTAGTATAGCGCACCGTTTTACAACTTTACAACAATTAATTGTTTGTTGCAATTGCATCGATGCTGGGTCACAATTTGACAGATCTCAGCTTTGTTTTCTTACGTTTTTTTTTTAAACGATCATATCCTGGCTACTGTTTACAAACATAAATCTCACATCCACAAACACCCAGACCCAAAACAACTATCTGTAGATCATACAAATATTTAGTACGGGGGGGTCGAATCCGCGACACGAAACGCAGAAAGCCAATGCCCCAACCATGCCGTCAAGAGTGGGGGACTATACCATTTGGTGGCCATAGGGGACATACATGTGTGCCATGAGTGGTCATATCGCAGGATGTCGACAACACTCGGGAGTGTACTACTGCCCATCCTCTTGGTATCCACCCCTTAACCACCTTTACGACACCCATTGGTGGATAGGGGTGGTCTGTTCTTGGCGGGAAGCACACGGAAACCCTCACTCTTCTAAATTCAGGGTAAGCAGAATTAAAACAAATATTCATTTTAAATGTTATAAATTAGTTCTTATGGCCACAAAAGGCCTGTCCATTAGGCACGGGGATTCGCCACGACGTAATATTTCATTTTATACCAGTTCACGTTTTTTGGAATTATGTTACCGACCAAAATTGTAATTTAAGAGTATATTATCCAATGTTTGGTTATCATCAATGTCTGTTAAAAACTCAGTAACTGTATGCAAATTGCTTTAATGGACCGAAATGGTTTTGAAAACAATTAGTGGCAGTATAGGAAACAAGGTGTGGTGTTCCTCCATAGAAAAGGGAAGATCCTCCAGCCAGGCGGATGGTATGCCTTTTTATAATTTATTTTTTTATTGATGTCCAGTGGAAATTCTTCATGAACTTCCTTCGCCCCGGGGAAGGGCGAAGGGGTATGCCGGATTCCTACCGGACCGGCTAAAACCACTGGAGCGGTCATCTTCGGCATGTAAGGGAGGCTTCCAGGTCCTCATATGATCACACTAGAGTAGGCGGATGGTATGCCTGGCGGCCCGAAACCCACCGGTTGATGTTGGGCGACTGTATATATGCTGCGTTGCGCGAATACTTTAATAGCGTGATTCAGGATTCTTTGACGTCATCGGAGAGTTGCATTTAATAGTCGAGTAGATGTCGTTGTAAGTTGTAGTTGCATGCTGGCGATGTAGGTGTCGCCACAGCAGTTTAGACTCTTCGATGGAACACATCATCATGAGCATTATCATATCTGCTCAATAACATACACTGCTGAATAAAGGCGCCCCCCATATATTTCGCCATTTTTTTTTTTTTTTTAAAACGTTGCCCCACACTAGGATTTCTCCTGTGTCGTGGGTGCGTTTACACACATGAATTCCACATACAATACACCCAGACCCGGAACAACTACCTGCAGATCATACAAATATTTGTTCCGTGCGGGAATCGAACCCACGACCCGGAGCGCAGCAGCCGACTGTATCAGCCACTGAACCAACCGTGCCGTGCGTTGGCATTCAGCGGGGGGAGGGTTGCCAGTGGGTACTCACCACGATTGGCAGGCGGATTGGTGAAAACCACAGTAGGGATGCTGCTGTATGGTCTCCTGCGAGAGCGTCATGCTGCAGAAGGAGACTGCAGAGCGGGATCGGGAGAGGGCCGATCCCTCATGGAGACGGACGAGACGGCGCCGGGGTAACAACCGCCCTGGCGCCTAATTCCCTTACGCCTGAAACCCCCTGCCGTTACTATAAGCGGGGGTCTTCTGGGTTCGCGGGTGCGTAGATTGGGGAATCTGCGTGCTCGCACCAAGCGACCCAAAAGTAGACGGTAGCACGCATGTGGTCACGCGCTGCCGTGGAACGCTTTGGATCCCTTACAATACCGCTTTACAGTCACCCCCTCTCCGAGATGTGCCTATAGGCGTGGCACCAGTGGGCGGCTCTAGTGTGATCATCGCCGAAGATGACCACCACAGTGATTGTAGCCGGTAGAAGTCATGCACGCCCCTTCACCCTTCCCTGTGGTACATAGGATACATAGTAACTATGGTTTTTTTTTTTCATTTTTTTTTTTTATAATTCTTTACCCCGCACTAGGATTTATAAAAATTGACACACAATACACCCAGACCTGGAACCTGCAGATCATACAAATATTTGTTCCGTGCGGGAATCGAACCCACAACTCGGAGCGCAGCAGCCGACTGTATCAGCCACTGCACCAACCGTGCCGTCAACTATCTCATGATCAGTTATCCTTAAGCATTTACCAAAACATACTACGATCACTAGTCTGTTTACCAATCCTGAGGACAATATGCGAGCACGTGCAGTGGTTCAAACGGTCTTTGCCCACACCCAACAGTGGATATATAAGCTGAATTGATAATCACGCCACTAGCAGACATGCAACTATTCATTTGGTAAACAAATTCGACTACATCAAAAGACCAGCAAACGCTAAGAAGAAATAGTCTATACATCTATACAAATAAATAAATTGAAGTGTCTGTTTGTAATGTCAAAATAACAGCTTTTTACTAAATGCATATGAAAGTATGTACGTTACATACCACAAAAAAAACTTTTTTTTTGTCTGTCTGTCTGTCTGTTTTTTCCGGGTAATCTCCGAAACGGCTACACCGATTTTGACGGGACCTTCACTGGCAGATAGCTGATGTTATAAGGAATAACTCAGGCCACTTATTTTTAGAAAAATAATTAGGATTCCGCGTAAAAAGAATAAAACCCTTGAAATCCAATATATTTATTCTATGTCAAGTGTCTATGTCGAAGTACTCTAAATTTCTTTTAAATTAAACGCGGTGAAACCGCGGGTCCCAGCTAGTTAAACATATATCTATAACTTGGACCTCCTTTAGTATTTAAATAGAACTTTAGGCTACGCATTTTATTACCTATTTATTACAGCACAATGACCAGCTCTTAACCATCAATGACGTCCACACAATGTCACGGGTTCTTGGCCTCGCGTATACAACAGACTACCCTCAAATCGTTTACAAAAAATAGAGAATGCGGGCTATTGCGGCGAGCGGCCGGTGTGAAAGGACACATTCATGAGGGACTAACGGGTATGGCACACTAGATAACATCCATATACTAAAGCCTGTAGACATCCATTGCATCCTGTGGTGTCGAAGAGAGGTAGGTACATAATAAGTCAGTATTTATTCTGTTATTTTCCAGCATTACCCAGCTAATTGACCTCGAGAGAGGAAACGCAGAAACTTATCATATCGGCCATTATACGTCCACAGCTGAACAAAGGCCTTTTTCAAAGATTTCCACAACTGTGTCATCATTTTGGGGGGTATTTGCCAATACTCACCACGCTTGGCAGGCGGGTTGGTGAGCGCTATGGCAACTGTTCCACAGAAGAGACGCTGCTGCCCATCCCTCTGGTTTAGCGCCGGTTACAACATCGATGATAAGTCGCCACGTTTTATTGACGTTTGGTAAACCATAGACCAGGATCATGCGATGTCCACAGACAATTAAGTTTACTCTTTATGGGTTTATCAGTATATTTATATTTTAGTTTAATTTAAAGTTTTTTTAACAAATCCTTATAATCATGATATCAGCCAAATGACGTCCATTGAACAAAGCCATACCCGATTTCCGCAACGACTTTCTGACGTTGGTAAGAGCAGAATGGCTGCTGTACCACAGACGGGACGCTGGTGCCCATCCGTCTGGTTCCCCTTAGTCCCCTTTTAGTACATCCCGGGGAGGAGATGGAACGTATTGTTAATCCCGACATCACATGGTCGCTACATTTTCAGAGTCACACTCAAGCCACTCAAGTATAGTCACTTATGAGAGTTAGATCGGTCCATCGAAAGATATTGTCAGCCCACAACCAGTTATATATGTATAACGCTACCAAATCGAAATTATATAATTTTCCTCTATCCAGTATGCGGTCTCTCCAAGCCGCCCGTCTAATGTCCGTCATAGTAGCGGGCAACAAAAAGGCTCACCCCTCATCAACGCAAAACGTTTTTGTACCACACTTCATGTTTTTCGATACCACACTCGATTGCGTAACGTTGCCAACGAGCTTGGCTGAGAGTTTAATATACCTAAAGTTGTATTTACCTTAGCGAAGTTGATTGTAAACTTTCATATTTAGCAGTAAAGGAAATATTATGAAGTATACGATGATGAAAATTCTGCGAAGTTCCTAAAGATTGCAGATTGACAAACTAGGTTAGGTAGGAAGTAAGAATCCGACATGGCCGGGCAGCGTTTGGGAAACTTCGCAACGTCTTTTCATCAACAATACCGCAATGCCTCAAGATGGAAGTCGTTTTTTTTTAAAACGTTGCCCCGCACTAGGATTTCTCCTGTGTCGTGGGTGCGTTTACAGACACAAATTCCACACACAATACAGACCCGGAACAACTATCTGCAGATCATACAAATATTTGTTCCGTGCGGGAATCGAACCCACGACCCGAAGCGCAGCAGCCACTGCACCAACCGTGCCGTCCAGTCTTTAACCAGTGATGACATATGGAACAGAGACGTGGTCACTCACAATGAGTCTCATAAGAAAGCTCAAGGTCACTCAGCTAGCTATGGAGAGGTCTATGCTTGGTATTTCTCTACAAAATCGAATCAGAAATGAGGAGATCCATAGAAGAACTATAGCTGCCGACATAGCTGAAAAGATTAGTAAACTCAAGTGGTAATGAGTGGGGCACATTTCTAGTAGAACTGATGGCGGTTGGGACAAAAATGTTCTTGAATGGAGACCGCGCACTGTTAAACGCAGCGTGGGATGACCTCCAACTAGGTGGACAGATGACCTGGTGAAGGTCGCCGGGAGTCATTGGATTAGAGCGGCATGTAATCGCTCGTTGTGGAAATGTAAGGGGGAGGCCTTTGTTCAGCAGTGGACGTCATTTGGCTGATATGATGATGAATTATCCCTGTCTCTACGTTATACTTTGTGCTGATTTATAAACTATGGAAAAGTGAAGCCTCCTCATTTTGATTTCAATCACTGGTAATAGCCGGAAAACTTAAATTTAAATTATTTGTATTTGTCCATGTTCAACTGTGCCATTTCTCTCTTCGACAGCAGCTCGTAAAACCTCCTCTACTGTATATCGGCCTCTCAATAGTCACTAAAATGAGCGGTCGTAGGGCATATTGCCATTCATTATTTATTTATTAATTTATACTTTTATGCACAGTGGTGGTAGAGGTTGACTTAATGCCAGATGGCATTCTCTACTAGTCAACCTTTAGGTTAAAAAAGAAATGAAATGTAAAACGAAAAGAGATACAAAAAAGTTTTTACAAATTCAACAATAAGATTATACATACATAGGTTTAAAATATACTACATACAATACGTACTATTTATCATTTTAACCATGCCCGTATTTGTCCATTAGGATTCCAGCGAATTCAAAAAGCATTCCTGAACTTTGTGTTCAATAGAAAATTTACTTAGCACTTTCTTTATATCAAGGGGAAGCTCATTCCATATTTCGATTGTTGAGGCAGCAAAGGATTTAGAAATAAAACTTGTACAGTGGGAACGAAACTGAAGAATCAAATTCTCGGCAGCACGCAGATTACGGCTATGAAAGCTACCCAACACTAGAAAAAATCTTTTGAGATAATCAGTAACACAGGGATCGTTAATAATGGAGAACAGGAGACAAAGAGATCTCTCAGAGATCTTCTCTGATGGATAAGCAGCCATATAAGCTAGGAACGGTATAAAGAGATGTGGCCATACTTCCGAAGTCCAAAAACTAAACGAATGCAGCTATTGAGGAGTCGATCCAATGTGCTGAGGTCTTGGGATCAATCCAAGTAACAAACATCTGCATAATCAATTAAAGGAAGCACAAGGGACTGGACCAGAAGGTTTTTAGTGTTAGATAGTAGAAAATGCTTAAATCTATAGAGCGAACGCAGTATGGCTATGACATTACGGCTAACCTGACAGACTTGCTTATTCCAACTTAGCCTTTCATCAATATGCAAAGTCAAATCCTTTAAGTTAGGTGGTAACGGAATAACTATGCTGTCTAATATAATCGGCTTAAGGTGATCAGTGTTTAGGTTTTTTAAGTAGAATGAGCTATGCTATGTAGCTTGACATTTACCGACGTTCACACAACTCCAAAATTGCATGACCAGTCTACGATCGTATTCAGGTCAGCATTAAGGCTAGAAATACAATTATTTAAATTCCCGGTATCAGCTTGAGCGTATCATTGCAAGTCATCAGCATACAGATGGTAAGAGCATTTGATGACGTTACTTATGGAATTGATAAATAATGAAAACAAATGTGAAGAGGATATACCGCCTTGTACACACGGCTACTCATCAACCTATTTAACCAGTTTACGCTGATCTCTCATCATACCGAAAGCCTATACAATTCGTAATCAGCTTATATTGGTTTTTTATAGTGTATATTGAATGTCGTGGTCAACGTCATTAAACGCATTGGAAAAGTCTCATCATTTCGGCCGAGTGAAGTCCACTGCTGGATACAGGCCTCCCCCAAAGATCACCACAACCACCGATATGGATTTGTTCTCGCTCATTGGGGGGTTTTGCCATAATCGCCACGCTTGGCAGGCGGGTTGGCGATCGCAGTTGAGTTGTTAATGTACTCGAAGGACGCTGCTGCCCATTCTCCGGCTAATCCCTTAGTCGACTTTTACGACACCCATGGGAGGAGAAGGGGTGGTGGCATTCTGAGCCGGCACCACACGGCAAAGTCTATTAAAATTTAAACCTTAAGTTTCAACTTCTCCATATCACACCTCACGTCTTCTGTGACTTTAAGAGAGCAGTTGCTGTGACCAGGCTGAAATTCGGATTGGTAATGGGATAGCAAGTTATTCTTGAAAATGTAGCAGGAGATTTGTTTGTGAACAACAGCTTTTAGTACCTTGGATAGAAATGGAAGTATCGATATCAGCCTGAAATGATTAGCTAAATAATATAATCACCATTGTTGTTATTAGCACTCGGGAGGATGCTGCCCCTCCTCGCTTCCTTTTTCAAGAGCCATGGGTGGGAGGGGTGGTCTATTCTTTACCAGAAACCACACCGAACTCTCTTTCTCTCTTATTGTAATAGCAATAGTTAATTGGATTCTGTTTTGTATTTTGCCCAAGTATACGTAAACTTAACAGAAAAAGTTAATGATAATTAGTCAAATTTATTGCTGATTGATTCATAATAATGTTTAAATAACGTATGATTTACTAGTTTTGACATATAGCTGTACATCATTTACTTTTGAAGTTAACTGTACAAATAAATTAGAAAAACATTTAAGAAATATTTAATAAATAAAAACACTCGTAATAACTTAAGTGATTGAAAAAAACTATACATTGAATATTTTTAGAAAACATCACTGCCTCGTGCTCCAGCTACGACACAGATGCCAAAACTGCACTTCTGTCTGTTTCTATGCTTGATGATAACGCTAAAACTACAGTACAGAATTAGTTTAAATTCGAAAACAATGTCCGTTACTGTTCAAGCAGGGATTTAGAATACAAATCATAAGGCCTTTGTACATGGGAGGTGAGTAATATAACAATATGTCAACAAAGTTAGTCAGCGAATATTATGAGACATTCAGACAGGTGAACTAACTCCGTGTGGTGTCCGGATTAAGAACATAGCACCACTCTATCTCCTCACGTGGATGTCGCAAAAGGCGACAAAGGGAATCTAAACCAGATGTATGGGCAGCAGCGTCCCTTCTGTGAAATGGTAGCCATACTGCGCTCACCAACCCGCCTGCCAAGCGTGGCGAGTATTGGCAAATACCCCCCAAAATGATAACACAGTTGTGAAAATCTATGGGGGAGGCCTTTGTTCAGCAGTGGACTTATAAATGGCCGATATGAAGACAAGTGAACACATTCTTTACTGTACGTAATAAGAATTATTTAAAAAAATACAAAAGGGAGCTAAATGACAGATTTAACGAATAACAACGTTTATTTCGTAGCTTTTCGTAATTGGTTACGTAGCCTTTTAAACCGACACGCGGCTTGTGATTGTTCTGCTCTCGGGATCGAATCTACCCTAAATATTACTTTATGGATTATGTTTGCATTAATGTTATACTCTTGAAAACGAATTTCTACATTAAATATTAAATATTCTGTCTGGTCTGTAATTGATATTTTATTAATACTTTTATAGGTTAATGTGTATTCTGAGACGGGTACAAACCATAACTCACAGCGTCACGGGTTTAGGGTATTTATAATAATAACAAGCAGCAGCAGACGTCGTTAGCAATTACAGAACTGCTAGCGACGTCTGCTTTTTTAATTTAGTCTAAAGGACAACCTTTGGACTAAATATAATCATATGTTAAATCAGAAGTTTTCATTTGTATTTCACACAAATTGTCATCATGAAACGGGCGTAGTTTAAAAAAGTATTTGTTTGTAGAGGAGCGTTTCATCTATTTATAAGTTTAAAACCATTGACTTCGGTGCCAAAAGTTCTTTTGAACGACTTATTGTTCATTTTCGTAACTTTTGTGTTCCCAAGTCTAAAAGCCTGATAAAATATTTGTGTTTTTATCCTTAAATATAGGATTATATATTCTATGTGGTACGACGTTTCTGAGTTACTTAGTTTTTAATGATTAAATTCATAAAATTTAAATACTTATTTCTTTCTTCCTAACAAGATGGCGTTACTGAAAAATTATATCACGCTGTGGTTTCGTTACCTAGAAGTGATGTTAAGGATCAGCTCAGGTTAAACGTAGTATTTTTCCCATTTGTTTTACGGTCGAGAACATGTTCGAGTACGCGTAAGCAGTTCTCCGCCCAATCTGCGACAAAGGGTACCACTATCGATGATGAAAAGGGCAAGCTACATTTTATGAAAGTTATTCATGATGACACCCAGTGCTATGCGGGAAGCGTTTCCAAACAATAGCGCACGTGCTGGCACTCGGCTGGCTAGGCTGGATGCAATATGCATCAGGCCTATAGTACGTGCCATTCTGAAATATATCATGATCCCTCTACACCTATTACACGTGCCTAAAAAAATCGCAGGTCATTATCGCATGTTTTCAATAACATGATGTAGATTTCCAAATTCCACGCATGCGAATCCGCGGGCATAAGCTAGTCTAATAAAATTACCGTTTAACCCTTCAGGGGTATCATTATCTATCGGATCAGTGATTGATTGTTTTTACACTGTCACTGTTACATAATTATGTAAGTACTGTAACTACGTCACAAGTCTAATACCTCTCAACCTCTGTACCCAAATGTTGGTACTTAACATGACCTTTTATTTGTATTGTTGTTGTTTCATACATCAATAAATTAATGTACAGGCACGCGTAGCAGCATTATGCCGAGCCGAGATGCGACGGTGACACGCGATATTATTAGTTAGGCAATACTTTAATTAGATATTAGAGACCTTGCCTCCCTCTGTGTGCTTGTACAACGGACAGTGTTCTCTTTCTACCATCACCTCTCGCCATCGGCGGGGATTTCATCCACATACCCTAGAGCAAAATGGTCTCATACCGTACGGTTTCGAAGGATATGAGACCATTTTTATGGAATCTGCTCCCTAGCGAGGTTTTCCCAAGGGACTACAGCATGGGGCTTTACTAAAAGGGCGTGAAATGATTTTTGCAGGGTAGACAACGCGCGAGTTAGGCCTCTGGTGTCGCAAGCATTCATAGGTTAAGGTAACCGCTTACCGTCGGGCGGGCCATATGCGTATTTGCCACCATAGTGGTACAAAAAAGTCACCGTAAAGGATATCTGCTGAATAAAGGCCTCGCCATAGATTTCCAACCACTAACATGCCGTGTGGTGCCGGCTCAGAATGCCACCACCCCATCTCCTCCCGTGGGTGTCGTAAAAGTCGACTAAGGAATTAGCCGGAGGATGGGCAGCAGCGTCCTTCGAGTACATTAACAACTCAACTGCGATCGCCAACCCGCCTGCCAAGCATGGCGATTATGGCAAAACCCCTCAATGAGCCCACAACACATCCATATCGGTGTTTGTGGTGATCTTTGGAGGAGGCCTGTGTCCAGCAGTGGACCGAAAAAGCTTTATTCACCAGGTAGTCTGTCCGTTTCGTTAGAAGTCGCCGTACCGCGCTGCATTTTCCGGTACATGGTCTCCACTCGAGAATCTTTCTACTCCAACGGCCATCAGTTCTAAGACCTATGGGCCCCGCCCATTTCCACTTCAGCTTATTAACAAGTTTAGCTATGTCAGTAACTGTAGTTCTTCTACGGATCTCCTCATTTGTGATTCGATCGCGTTAGAGAAATACCAAGCATAGCTCGCTGTATTACATAAGATATGTTGGACTAGTCCACAAGTTTAAAGTCACTCAACGGTATATGGAACGTGCTATGCTCGAAGTCTCGCTAAAGGATAGAATCCGAAACGAGGCTATCCGGAAGAGAAACACAATGATCGACATAGCACACCGAATTAACATACTGAAGTGGCAGTGGGCTGGTCATGTCTTTCGAAGTACCGATGGCCGGTGGAGAAGACGAGTCCTAGAGTAGAGACCATGTATAGATAAAAGTAGTGTAGGATGCCCACCAGCCAGATGGACGGATGACCTGAAGAAGTTTACTGGGTCTGGCTGGATGCGGAATGACCGAGTGTTGTGGCGCACGCTGGTAGAGGCCTATGTCCAGCAGTGGACCGATATAGTGGTGTAGGATGATGATGATGATGACCAGTTTTTGACAGACTATTGGGATTCTGTCTACCAGTAACGACTTTCATAGATGTTTCTATGACAACCGGGCCCAACGGCTTAACCTGCTTTCCGAGGCATGGAGGGGTCTCGATTAGTTAGGAATGGTCACCCATATAAAGACTGACCGCAGCAGGCGTTACTTTACCTCAAAGATCCTTCAATCTGCTTGGCTGCGACTTAGGTGCGAGCCCATCTGTGTATATAAACGTATATTCTAATGAAAATTTTATTGGATAAACTACTAGACAATCGACAAAATATATTGATGTTTTTTGCCCTTACCATGTTATTATTCAAGCCATATCCCTTGAGGGATAACGAACCGTGAATATTGGCGGTTTAGCTTACGATTTTATATCGGAACGTAAAACTCTAACCGTAACAAATAACACATAAAATGAAACTTCTTCATTTATTTGTATATGCCTTATACGTGTATCGTGTGTATTATTAGTACTAAAGATACTAAAGGCAATGTATGTCTGTAAACTGTACCCACGATACAGGAGAAATCAAAATGTGGGAAATAAATGCCTTGTATTCCGGTTATGTCACTGACTGTTCCTACCCTTCACCCGGAACTCAACCACGCGGTTGAAAACGATAGAACTAAAGTACCACCACGATCGAGTCGTTTACGTAGAACCCTTATCACTGAAGTCCGCCACAATGAATGAAAAGATGTGAGAAAGAGTCACTATACCCAGGCACAAAAAGCTGTTATTAGCACATCTTAGAAGCTTGCTAACTATCCTCTTGGCCTGATACCTTAATCGTGTTTAGCGACACCCATGGGGACAGGTGTCGGCAGTTTTAAGGTCATAAATTAAAAGATAAAAGAATTAGAAGGCTAAAGCGGTTCTAGAGGGACATGCCGGAATCCCATCGGCTAAAACCACCGCAGCGGTCATCTTCGTCACCGAAGGGGAGCTCCAGGTGCTCGATACAATCACACTAAAGCCGCCCATTGGTGCCACGCCTTTAGTAACATCTTGGTGGGAATTACTGTAAAGCGGTCACCCCTACCAGCGGTGGGAAAGCTACTGTAAAACGGCCGCCCCCCAGGCATATCTCAAGGTGATTGTAGAGAAACCCCCCGAAGCCTCGCTGTCTTTTTTGTATGCCTAAGAAGACATTTCATCAACGTTATCGAAAGCTTAATTTAAAGTTCAGCGTAAATGTTTAACTAAACATCGTTAATCAGCTTGTTTAACTTGTTTCAAACTACATACACGTTACACACACTTCAGTTATATTAAATTAGTTTCATGAACAAATTAATAAAGGTATTGGTATTGGATGTTATCTCATTGAGGTTTGATGAAAGCTTGTGTTTACAGCTCTCTGTTTGTTGTTAAGACGCATTATTCTGTTTACTTTTTTGCGGTGAAGAGCCTAGCTGTAGCCATCAGTTGACTAGAGCTCGTATATGGGCTGGCTCGACCGGGAAACCAACTGTCACAGGATACCGGCATGAAGTAGCTACATTGTGTTGCTGCGTTTCGAACGGTGAATGACGAATACCGGACGCCGAACCCTCAAAAATATGGCAGATAAAACATGGCGGCCTTCAAGGAAAAAGTGCATGACGGTCTTAAATGTATTGAACACATCAGCGTCTCTTTTGTTGTTGTGGATGTTTACAGGCGACGGTGAACGCTTCAGGTGGGTCGTATGCTTGTTTGCCCTCCTAATCGGTGCTGAAGGAAGGGCTGTACTGAAGCTGTCACGGATGGAGTCGAGTAGAACTACAAATTTTAAGTCCTACATCCTCCATATTCCGGCGACGTACAAGTCCGTCTTTCTCAGCGCCGATTTTTGGCCATCAGGAGTCGTGTTCAGACGTTACAGGGAAGCACGACCAAAACTTCCAAGTCCGAGTGTCCAAGTTTAGTTTTATAGTGTTATAGTGTCATATATGTATGTTAGTCTATAAGGTATTGTCTGTATGGGTCGTGGTTACCTGAAATGAATAAATATTATTATTATTACATATATATCTAAAAACATTTATATTTTCACTGAACTCGGAAAGACAAGAAGTTTCTGATGAACATAACAAAAAATCGACACTCCTTTTTGAATATATTTGAATCTATTCCCTCCCCTCCACTCATCATATCAGCCAACGGATGTTCACTGTTCAACAAAGGCCATAAAGGACATTGTTCTGCGGTCATACATTGTTAGCCTAAGAACCAACAGGCACGTAAAATTACTTTCTATGATCTAAATGACAATTACTTTTGACTGAAATTTAATAAAGGAGCGGACACTTCTAAGAATTTATTAGTATCCAAAATACTTTCGAATTTTGAGGTTATAATATTAGACATTTAAGTATTCATCACACACATATCACATAAAATAAATATCTTTAATAAACGCAAAATGTAAAAATAGATTAAGATTCTAAGATCTACTCATATAAAAAGTCAAACTAGTCAAACACGAATTAAAACGATTTATTTGGCTGACCAGTGTCGTCGACAATATTGTTTTTGTGTGACCTACAAACTGCAGTGTATACTACTATTACTATCGGGCAATATGTGCATCTGTTTGATCAGAACACGGAGCCTTGGTTAGGCTCTGCAAATATAAAGGAAAGCTTCGGAAATAATGTTACAGTAGTAGATAACTTTTAATCTACATAATTGTAATAACTATTAAATTTAACTATTTATTTGGGGAAATCCAAATCTAAATACCTACTTCATCATCATTTTTTCATCATTTCGGCAGAACAAAGTCCACTGCTGGACACAGGCCTCCCCTAAAGATCACCACAACGATCGATTTCGGAGCGCTGTGTGCTCATTGGGGGGTTTTGCCATAATCGCCACGCTTGGCAGGCGGGTTGGCGATCGCAGTTGAGTTGTTAATGTATTCGAAGGACGCTGCTGCCCATCCTCCGGCTTAGTCGCCTTTTACGATACCCACAGGATGAGATGGGTTGGTGCTATTCATAGCCGGCACCACACGGCTAAAAATACCTACTTACTTCAAAAAAATTAAAATGTTTTAGTTAAGTGTCAATGTTACTTGTATTAACCTGGCCAATTCAGCGAGTCAGCGCTTTCTGTCGCTTTGACAATAATACGTCAATTAGCAACAAAAAATATTATCCATAGGTCAAGCGCTAAAAGCGCTAGTTACTTTATGCGTCCAAATATGGCGCCGGGGGATATGACCGAATATAAAATCGTGATGCCACTTTTAAAAATAATTACGAGATTGTGAAGTGTCTGTTTGTTGTAATAATTAATATGAATAGTAGAAAAAAAACTATAAATTATTGCATGGGTTGCATATGTGTTGATCCATAGGCCGTTTTTATCAATGTCCTTTTCACAATGGTGTCGGCATTTTGGGGGGAATTTTCCAGTACTCACCTCGCTTGCTCAGCGGGTTGGTGAACGCAGTCTGAGTACCTACTGTTCTGTGAAAGGGTAAGGGCTGCCCATACCTCTGGTTTGGAGTCCCTAAGCTGTATTTTACGACATATATGTTAGGAGATGAAGTGGTGATATAGATACCGTACGGAAACCACCTCCAGTGACTCAATCAAATCCGGTTATTACAGAATATACATCATAAACGTGCAAACTGATGCTATTGTGATCTCTTCAAATAAGTATCTGATAGCCCTAAAACAGAATGAGCTGTATTTAAGATCTGCACTGAGAAGCACAAACACATTACAGTACTTGTAGCTTCAAAGACTGGATTAGTATCGCTCAAAACACTTGTCTATAACTTCAGCAAAAAATATAACGAAATAACTGCCAACACGAGCAGCATAACTCCAGTACGTCGTAAAAAATGTAAACGTCACTTTACGACATGAGACGTTTTACCCGGGGGTGGGATATAAAGGGGGAAATAATAATCGTGACACTAAAATCATAACAAGCGTGGCAACACACAAATAAGCACAGAAGGTTCGCTTTTGAGTTCATTAATGCTTCCAAAAAGTAACTGGTTGTTGTTCTGTGGTTTCCCCTAACATTTCCATCGCACTTAAAGGGGGCAGCCTGGCCTTATTAACGAAGGTTTAATCGCCGATAGATGATAATACCTACTAATCTGTACTGCTGGATTGACTGTAGCTTGCGGTGTTCTGGATTCGAATCCCATGCATTGCACTATTGACACGTTAACAGGAATGTAAGCTCTAAAAAACATTAACCTATATACCCAAACTCAAACTCAAACTTTTTATTGCCTTTATGCAGCAACCGCTCCATGACGGCTCGTTTCGCGTTTAGCTCGAGCGCTAGCGATGTGACCTGAACAAATGGTGACTTTTTGGTTCAAAACAAAGAACACCATCCTACTCTCTTACATCTCTCGGGTCTCTTCCCTGATAATGGTTTGGTCTTTTGGCTATCGTCGACATCCTGCTTATTGCTTATGCGAGTGTACTGGGCGGCATGAAATGGTCGCCTGCGGTATCTGCTGATAGTGACTGCTAATGTCTTCTGGGGCAAACTCAAAGCAATCTGGCAGGCTATGAAAAATATTATCAATATAATCAGACAGAATACCCGGAGGACATGGCACACGCCCACAGGCGAATACCCCACCTGTTTTTTAATAGTTTGCAGTAGAAATTCTCCATGAACTTCCTTCGCCCTGGAGAAGGGTGAAGAGGTATGCTGGACTCCTACCAGCTAAAACCACTAGAGCGGTCATCTTCGGCACTGACTGCAGCTCCTCGTTAGATCATAATAGAGCTGCCCATTGGTGCCACGCCTTTAGGCACATTACAGAGGAGATGACAGTAAGTCACCCCATCTAGCGGAGGGCAGGTTGCTGTAAAAAAGTTGCCCCCAGGCACTTCTCGGGGAGAATTGTAAAGGATCCTCGCAAGCCTCGCTGTGCGCTGTGCTACGCACACGTCAGCACGTGACCACGTGCGCGCTACCATCTTCCCGGGGTCGCTCGGTGTGAGCACGCAGACTCCCCAATCTGTGCGTCCACGACCCTCGAGGGCCCCCACAATCTAATGCCGGCAGGGGGCTCAGGCGTGTTGGACCTGGACGCCGGGGTGGTTGTTACCCCGGCACCGTCTCGTCCTTCTCCGAGCGGGTTCGGCCCTCTCCCCGAGTGCCCAACCTAGGCAACGTAGCGCCATTAACTCGTCGCGTGCTTCGAGCCGAGTTATCCACAACGGTGAATGTTTCTCCCATACACACAAAGCGTTTTGCTTTCACTTTTTTCATTCGTGCCTCTAAGGTAATTAACTCCTCAACGAAGTCCGTGCTTCCGAATCAAGCTAGGAGTCTTCAAGTGGTATCCGGATAGTCACATAGTCCGGATTCAGAATACAGCACCACCCCATATCCTCCCGGGATGTCGTAAAGGCAACTAGCGATGAGAGGCAGCATCACGCCTGTGAAACGTGGTGACTACAAATTCCCCCAAAATTACGACACACGACATGAAACCAGTTGTTTATGCGGGAGGCCTTTATTCAGCAGTGGATGTCTTGTGGCTGATATGATGATCACGGTGAGTCTTCAAGGCACGATTGGATAGGTTATTTTTAGGCAATCGTGCTCCATCGTCGACCGCAACGTCGCTTGACATCAGGTGAAATAACTGTCATATTTTTGCAGGTTGTCCCGTCCATTTGCTGAGCTTCATCATTTTAGATCCTCATGACCTGACAATCCGTGTACTCCGTGTGGTGTCCGGATTAAGAATATAGCACCACTCCATGTCCTCCCGTGGATGTCGTAAAAGGCGACTAAGGGACTCTTAACCAAAGGGATGGGCAGCAGCGTCTCTTCTGAGAAACAATAGCCATACTGCGCTCACCAACCCGCCTGCTAATCGTGGTGAGTACTGGCAAATTCGCCCGAAATTGACGTCACAACTGTGGAAATCTATGGGAGAGGCCTTGGTTCAGCAGTGGACTTTCTTTGGCTGATGTGACCTGACAGTCGATTTCGTGCTTAATTATCGCGGAGAATGGCAGTTTAATACTTCTTTCAGGCCATTGTATGTTAGCTCGGAGTATCTCTAATGGATAGACTCCGAAACGAGGATATCCGGAAGAGAACCAAAGTGATCGACATAGCACACAGAAGGTCCACCTTCTGTTCTTATCTTCATTGTGTAAAAATCGTGCTAGTAATAAAAATTGTGTTACTTTCTTATATTTCGCACGTGTACCACAAACAATTGATTGCTTGACCTTGACCTTGAAGTGAAGTCAAAAGCAAATTGTTAGGGTTCCGAACATCCGAAGGAAAAATGACCGGAACCCGTATAGGTTCACTCGTGTGTCTGTCTGTCTGTCCGTCTGTCACAGCCAACTTGCTCCGAATCTACTGGACCGGTTAAGTTGAAATTTGGTACACATGTAACTCGCCGTGTGGTGCCGGCTCAGAATACCACCACCCCATCTCCTCCCGTGGGTGTCGCAAAAGTCGACTCAGGGATTAGCCGGAGGATGGGCAGTAGCGTCCTTCGAGTACATTAACAACTCAACTGCGATCGCCAACCCACCTGCCAAGCGTGGCGATTATGGCAAAACCCCCCAATAAGCCCACAACACACCCATATCGGTCATTGTGTCGGAGGGTTTGGGGGAGGCCTGTGTCCAGCAGTGGACTTCATTCGGCCGAAATGATGAATTATTGACACATGTAACGTAAATAAATGTTTTTTTTTATACGGGGGTGGGTCACTTTTGGGGGGTAATACAGAAAATTTAAGACTAAAGTTTTGCAAACTGTACCGTGTAACATATGATATGGAAAGACTTGTTGTGAGGATTTCGAATGTATTTATTCTATAATTTTAAAATTAATGGTTTTAAAGTTATTTAAGAAATAGACGTAAATTTACCACCCCATCTCTTCCAATGGGTGTCGTAAAAGGCGACTATGGGAATAGCCAGAAGGTGGGCAGCAGCTTTCTTCGAGTATATTTGTAACTCAACTGCGATCGCCAACCCGCTGCCAAGCGTGGCAATTATGGCAATACCCCACAATGAGCACAACACACTCATAGCGGTCGTCGTGCAATCTTTTGGGGAGGCTTCTGTCCAGCAGTGGACATTTTTACGGCTGAAATGATGATCATGATGAGACAACGTAAAGTGAATTTTGGATCTATTTCCTTCCATTTTATGACTTTTGTCATTATTCAACATTTATTGTGGGTTGTCCAGAATGAATTTCATCAGACTGGCCAGAATTTCTAACATTAAATCTTCAGAACCGATGTTTGCTGGTATCGCACGAGGGCACGCCTTTGCGTGTACAATACAGTGTTGTACAATATTGTGCACTCGCTTTTCGCGCTAAGTATGCGAAATTCGTAAAGTAAGAGTAGTCGAAGTTCTCAAAGAAGAGATTCCCAAGAAATGTCCATAATTTACTTTAGTTTTACTGCTCGAGGTCCTTGGCAAATTGTCTGACGTCCAACTATCGCTCTATTTAAATACTGCTCCAAGAAATTGTGTATGTATGTGGAATTCATATATGTATACGCACCCACGACACAGGAGAAATCCTAGTATGGGGCAACGTTTTAAAAAATTAAATTAAAATATAAGCTGCTTTTGTAACATTCTAGAAACCGACCGAAAAATTTGGCGGGTTTATTGGTTTCCAAGCTAATAATAATATATTATAATCCCGCAAAAACATATTAGGTGTACTAGCAAATTGAGGTGCTCATTATAAGCCCGAGTCTGTAGACTAACATAATTCTGAAGCGAGGCCGCAGTGCAACACAATTTCCTCCGCCATTATACGGGACAAGTCCCCAGGAAAATCATCCATCATGTGATACGCCACATAGCTAATAGCTTGCCTATATGAACTTAGTGTGTTGTGGTTGGAATATTAAATTTGAATCTGTAGTGATCTAAAATAAGGGTCCGCCTTTTTTAGGGTTCCGAACGTCCAAAGGAAAAAACGGCGGAACCCTTATAGGATCACTCGTGTGTCTGTCTATCCGTCTGTCACAGCCAATTTGCTCCGAGTCTACTGGACCGATTAAGATGAAATTTGGTACACATATGGATTTCTTAGACCCAAGCACGGCCGTGTATTTTAAATAAATTAATTTTGAATATGGGATTCACTTTTGGGGGCCAATAATTGCAAACTGTACCGTGTCATGTATGAAATGAAAGGGCTTCGTGTGAGGGTCGCAAATTTATTTCTTTTATAATTTTAAAATATAAAATATGAAAGTTATTTCAGACAATATATGAAAATTGACCATTCCTCCCCCTTGTCTCCGAAACTAGTGAGCTTAAAATTTTGAAAAAAAAAAATAATAGGTCTTTACCTATGGATTACAGGAAAACCTATAAGAAGTCTATGGTCTTAAAATAACATGGTAAATCTTTCAATATTGTGCGTACAAACTAACGTTTGCGGGTGGAAAACATGTTTTTCAACTACGATGTTCAGTTTATTCTTGGGATAAGTTATTGGTACAAGACCGAATCCAACAATAGACAATATATTCAACAATGACGGAACCCTCTCCACGCGTTTATAATTTGAGAGAGCAAAGAGAATGAGGGTCCCCTAATCGATCACCGCCGCCCAGGATTTGCAGATGTGTTGCCGACATTTAGGGCAGATATACACTATTTGTAAGAGTGCTTTTAAACAAAATAGTAAAGACATTTATCTCGGAAATAAGAGGTTACAGTTTTGTCCTTTTTGAGCTCGCAATGTATCCTAAACAACGCGATCAAAACGCTACCTGATTATTGTACTGATTGTACTGTGATACAGCCGTTTAGTTTTTATTTACATTGCAGTTTTATGTGAAAATAAACAGATTATTGTGTTTTTATTCAACACAGCGTTAGAATAGATGAAAACAATTATTTTAGACTGGAATCAGTTACATAAACTGTTTTTTTTTTATTAACTAATATCTAATTACTATTTCACCTAACTTTTTCTGTGCCAGAATTATGTACAAAATCACAATCAATATATTGATTTGGTCTTAAATTATATGGGGTGCTAGGTTAGGAAACCTCCGTTCCACAAACTACCGAGGAGCAGAGAACCACCCAGTTCGTGGATACGCGTTGGTGACGAGCGAATCGGGATGGGCCGGTACATGAAATACCTGGGGCTCACCCTGGACAGTCGTTGAGGCTTTGAAGAGCACTTCCAGTACCTCGTCCCCAGTCGAGAGGGTAGTGGGTGCACTACATCGGCTGCTTCCCAATCTCGGGGGACCATGTGAGGAAGTTCGCCGTGTCTATGGGGGGTCGTGCGGTCCGTGGCCCTCTACTGTGCCCAGCGCTGTAGAACCAAAATTCACGGTCGGTAGTGCAGAATGGCTATCTGGATCGCACGAGGATGCCGAACAGGCGAGCTGGCAACTCTCCTGGCGCGTTTTCCGCCTTTCAACATCCTGGTGGAGGTTGATGCGTGGGTCCACGATCAGACACACTCGGTAGATCCTGATCGATCGGGTCGGGCAAGATCGTCATGCATGAGAGCGTCAAGCTCCAGAAGCAGACTGCAGATCGGCACCGGGAGAGGGCTGGTCCTGCTCGAAGAAGGAGGAAAAGGCGCCAGGTTGACAACCACTCTGGCACCTAATTCCCATACGCCTGAATCCCCCTGCCGTCGCTATAAGATGGGGGGCTTCTAGGTCTGCGGGAATCTATGCGATTGGGGAATCTGCGTACCCACACCAAAGACCTACGAGACGACGGTGGCGCGCCGTGTGCGTAGCACAGCGTGGCTTGGGGAGATCCCTATTAGCGGGGGTGACCGCTTTACTGGCATCATCTCCGAGATGTGCGTCAAGGCGTGGCGCCAACGGGTGGCTCTAGTTTATTCTTACGAGGACCTGGAGACTCCCTTCGGTGCCGAAGATGACCGCTCCAGTGGTTTTAGCCGGTAGGAATTCGGCATACTCCTTCGCCGAAGGTCGCCATCAGCAGATACCGTGTGCCACCATTTCATGCCGCTCAGTATACTCGCATAACCACACAGAAGGATGTCGACGACAGCGACAAGACCAAACAATTATCAAGGAAGAGACGGGAGAGGTGGAAGAGAGTAGGATGGTTGGATCCTTTGTTATGAACCAAAAAGTTACAATTTTCCAGGTCACATCGCAAGGGGTGCTAGGTCAGGAAACCTCCACGAGCGCTCGGTGGCAGCTGATCCTTCTTCATACGTCCGGGGGATGAGCAATTGTCGGGCTGGTGCACCCTGGGCACCGGGCAATAACTAAATACTCTAATATACACAACTGAAATAATAAGCACAACATATATATAAACTTGATCATAAGTTACAGAAGTTGTCAGACATAGTCCAAGTATGCAGCGGTTAATTTTCCGAGTGTAACTGAATGGTTTCAATTCTAACATTCTACGCATACTATTGATTCCAAGTTCATATTGGAATGTTTTTAATGTGGTATCGTGTATTCCTTAAGAGTCGTTTACACGTTATAATAAAACAAATTTAATATGAATAAAACACTTATAAATGTAGGCTTTTGATTTTTCTATCGTTGTGTGGTCGCAGAAAGAATGCAGTAATGAGGACGGTTGGTAAGTGTTGTGAAAACAAAAATCCGTGTGGTGTCCGGATTAATAATATAGCACCACTCCATCTCCTTCCGTGGGTGTCGTAAAAGTTGACTAAGGCATTAGCCGGATGATGGGCAGCAGCGTCCTTCGAGTACATTGTGGCGTGTAACGCACCACAACATCAACAATTTAACTGCGATCGCCAACCCAGCTGCCAAGCGTGGCGATTATTAAATCTCCCCAATGAGCCCACAACACACTCATGTTTATCGTGGTGATCTTTGGGGGAGGCCTGTGTCCAGCAGTGGACTTCGGCCGAAATGATGACAGTTGTAATAATCTCATTCAGTTTTCTGTGTACCAGTAACAGTAGTAAGTGAAAAGCCCGCGTAGTTCGTTGTAACAGAGTCCAGCAAATCAGCTGCGCCATTGCGTTGCCATAATGTATTGTGCACGCTTGTTACAGATCAGTTTGGCTAGCATTACGTGTGCCAGCTGGATATAAAATATAGGAAATAAATGTAATAACTTATAAAAATAAAAAACAATAATATCGTTTTTAATTATGTGTTATTTATCCTCTGAGTTTACTTTTACACAGACACAGTTTTGTTCCGACACAGCTCCAGCTGAAAACCAGCGCCTGGCATCTCTGCCTGGTATAATGCTGAACTAGACACCTATTTGGCACAAACGTAAGAAACACATGATTGTTCATTTCTTAAGTTTCTTTTAATGTATTTTATTTTCATAATAACAGCATTAGAAATTTAACGATTTTGTCTTCTATTGTGTTGGTTGGGGGCTTCACAAATGGCAGCTGCAGTAAACAGTTGGTATTGATAACAAGCTTTTGCTTTTAATGGCATCCTTATGCCTACGGTATACAAGTCGAAATCGGTTGATCAGACTGTAAAATGGTATGTTTAAATTTCAAATGGAGTACATGGAGTATCTTTATATATATAATTCTTCTGTACGTGTATATGTCACTGAACTCCTCCTAAGCGGCTGGACAGACTTTGATGGAATTTTGTGTGTATGTTTGGATCCCCCTGGATGGCTTAGATTCACAATTGGACCCGGTAGGTGGCCCCTGTGCGAAGCTGGGGCAGGCAGCTAGTAGATATATACATTTTTTGTGACGGCCTTATGTGGCCGTTTTTATAATCTGTCTCTCATACATCTGTGAAAAACGGATTATTCTTCCTTCTTTCTTTTGAAGTACAAGGAACGGTCCTGTATCTTACTAACCGACGAACCGACGGCCGACAGCAGTTGGATTTGGCGCACATATACAGAGATACAGATAAAGTTGTATCCTATCAGTGATATCGTCGGGGATAGTACACACTGCAATAATTCTATACCATAGATATGTTACGTCCATATTAATAGGCGCGCAAAACTCAGTCTCGCTGTATGTAGGTGTAAAACTAGTAGGAACTAACTAGTAAGAAAGAATATACAAAAACTACGCGAGTAAAAGAGATAGCTATCTAAAATCTTACTTATATAATCTTACTAATATACTTCTTTTAATATATAATATCATTGACACACTGCTACATATCAAGCTAATAAAACCAGTTTACGCTAATCTCTCATCTTACGGAAATCCTATACAATGCGAGATCAGCTACTGGAAATATAGCCGTGCGTACAAAACCGGGTAACTAGCATCAGTCTATTGTATTGTATTGTACTATCCCCGACGACCTGAGATTTTATTTCTGTAAGTAAATCTTTCAAATATACATGTCAATATTGTTATGTGGTGTACAATAAAGAGTATAAATAAATAATATTTTAGTTTTTCATCTTGAAGATTTTCTTTTCTGCCGACCCGATACATAACACCACCATCAGTAAGATTTATTAGTGAGCATGGCAGACTACAGCGACTAAGGGACTCTAAGCAAGAGGGATGGGCAGCAACGTCCCTTCTGGGGAGCAACAGCCGTTCGGCATTCACCAACCCGTCTACCAAGCGAGTTCCGTTCAGGAAAACTTCCCCCAAAATCGAAACATAAACCGGTCGTTGTGCAAATCAATGGGGGAGACCTATTTTTCATCAGTGTACGCCCGTTGTCTGATATGACGGAAATTAATGGTATTTTGAGTGGATGAGTTCTGATGAGAACCAAGAATCAACTATCTAGGTCTAGTCTAGGCGGCCTTTTAGCAGTCGCCTTCCCTCCCTAGAACATATATACATGCGTCATGCTCGTGAACGGGTGCCGTCTGTTGGGACTGGTCAGCCATTAACTGCCATGGCGAATAATGATTATATTACATTAGTATGTTTCTTTTTATACATTGGCCTACATAATGCTCGTTATATGTTTTACCATAATTTGTATTAATCAACATTGTAATCTCAATTATTTCAAAAGAGTATCCATGGAGTTTCTTGCCGGCTCTTCTCCATAGATCAACTATTTGGAACCGTGCAACTTAGATTCTGACGTTTCATAAGTGCCAATATTTGGTTTATTTGAAATAAAAATATTTGACTTTGACTACCCCTTCACGCTTCCCCGGGGCGAAGGAATTTCATGTAGAAAATCCACTGAAAACCAATGAACAATAAAAAAAGTGGTACAAAGGAAAAAGTTGTGATAAAACTTGGGATAGGTCCACCTCAAGCAGAAATCAATGGTCGGGTAATTTGATTAACGCAAGGCACTTCTACTGTACTATGCCGTGTGGTGCCGGCTCAGAATACCACCACCCCATTTCCTCGCGTGGGTGTCGTGTGCCTAAGGGATTAGCCGGGGGATGGGCAGCAGCGTCCTTCGAGTACATTCACAACTCAACTGCGATGGCCAACCCGTCTGCCAAGCGTGGCGATTATGGCAAAACCCCCCAATCAACACACCCATATCGGTCGTTGTGGTGATCTTTGGGGAGGCATGTGTCCAGCAGTGGACTTCATTCCGAAATGATAATCAATGGTCGGGTAATTTGATTAACGCAAGGCACTTCTACTGTACTATGCCGTGTGGTGCCGGCTCAGAATACCACCACCCCATTTCCTCCCGTGGGTGTCGTAAAAGTCGCCTAAGGGATTAGCTGGGAGATGGGCAGCAGCGTCCTTCGAGTACATTCACAACTCAACTGCGATGGCCAACCCGTCTGCCAAGCGTGGCGATTATGGCAAAACCCCCCAATGAGCACACAACACACCCATATCGGTCGTTGTGGTGATCTTTGGGGAGGCATGTGTCCAGCAGTGGACTTCATTCCGAAATGATGACTTCTACTGTACTTACTATTATTATTGATAGGTTATAATTTACTTAGTGTTTGTTAGAGGTTGCCAGCCAACAGGCGTGTAGGTAGCCTTAGTGCATATTTGTAAAGGTGATAATTAATACAGAAAAGCAGACAACTGGGAGCTCAGCTGGGACAAAAAACAACAAGACAACAGAAAACAGCTGGGACAAAAAACAACAAGACAACAGAAAACAGCTGGGACAAAAAACAACAAGACAACAGAAAACAGCTGGGACAAAAAACAACAAGACAACAGAAAACAGCTGGGAGAGAAAAATTATTAATTTCCTGTAACTATATGTATTTCGTGGCATTTGACTTATTCATATTTACACAGAAACAACAAGTGTAAACACATTGACACAGTAAAAATGGCTAGGTTGGGGAATCTGCGTGCCCACACCGAGCGACCCAAGAGAAGATGGTAGCACGCATGTGGTCACGTGCTGCCGTGGGACGCTTTGGGGGATCCTTTACAATCCCCCGAGGGGGTGACCGCTTTACAACCACCCTCTCAGGGATGTGCATATAGGCGTGGCACCAGTGGGCGGATCTAGTATGAACATACGAGGACCTGGAGCCTCCCTTAGGTGCCGAAGATGACCGCTCCAGTGGTTTTAGCCGGTAGGAGTCCGGCATACCCCTTCGTCCGTTCCCGGGGCGAAGGAAGTTCATGAAGAATTTCCACTGGGCACCAATAAAAAAAAAAGGTTCCATAGTTGTGCTTGACAATAAGCGATATTAAATAACGTCGTCAAAAGTCAACTGGCTTCAATAGTTCCTATCTCAATAACTTCATGAAAAGAAATTATTTATTATAATGTTTATTCTATTACATGTACATAGCCCCGATGAGATGCTCAATGAAGCCATAACTTTTGAATCAGCCCAGAAAAATACTGAAGGGACCCATCAGGTTACCCATAACAACGTCAACTCTGACTGTTACCATCTTAGTGCAGTATTGGGACTTCAAAGATCAAACCTGAATAACGTATCTCTATAAAGAACAATCGCAATCCATTAGCGGCGTCGACAAAGGATACGCTCAATACTTTTAACCACAATCAAGAATAAATGAACATGTCTACAAAAAACGACCCTTACTCGTCGTAAACAACCTCTGTGCTGATTTCATTGTAGGCTATGACCTATTAGATCCAGTCAAGCTTAGAATTTAAAGCGGGACTTAAAAACGTATGTAAACTTGCAATCATGCAAGTCTTATACGCGTATACGCCATAGTAAAATTACGAAAAAAGGTTTGTTTTGTGCTTGAATAGAAAATTTACTCATTAGTTATTGCAAAAATAAAGGAAATCAAGATATGTTTTTTATATATGTTTTCTCGTTCTCAATAATGTCTCATAAATAATTATTAAATATGTTTATTAAATATAGTGAATATTAATTATTACTTATATGTATAGATCATAACCATGAAACTTATCATATAAATGTTTATATTTTTATTTTTATATATTCAATTTGTTGTAACCTGTGTAAACACTAACAGTTATTTATGCAACTGCTATATGTGGAAATCTGTAATTGGCTTTCTGTTTCCTTACTATTATTGTTACACCTGTATTTTTAGCTGTAGATTTTCCAGTAATAAATAAATAAATAAATAATATACGATCACTGTACCCTACTGTACCTCTAGTACGAGTTTCTTTTGGCAATAGAATCGTAATAATAATTTACACGTTCACCGCGTTCTGAGCAGCGATTGGCTATTTCGATCGTGAAAAGAAACTCGCACCAGGGGTACTGAGTAGTGGTGGTTAATATAACGTCTAGCGCGATTAAATAGCGCGCTATATTCACGCAACGTATAGCGCACGCTATGCCGGCTCCAACTTGACGCTATAAAAATCGAACCATAAAAAAATAACGAGTAGCGCTAGCAAGAATAATAGCGCGGGCAAAGGAATAGTGCCTGGCGAGCCGGGTGGCAGTCGTCGCGTGAATTCGCGCGCTATCGGTCGTTATCCAATTCGTTGATTAGAATATTTATTTATTTTAGATACGCCAACAATATACGTACATTAACATTTCATAAATTAAAAAAACATACATGACATTTGATGACGTCAATATTAGGCACACACACATCAACAATTCCGTTCCGTGAAATCTGTTGTAAGAAATTAATAATAAAATAAATATAAACCTATCCTACATTATTTAGTACATAAAAATCTTTTATCCCAAGTCTGGAAAATATGAGGAAAAGTTCAATGACTTTTCTTTACTGCTCCATTTTATTTAGATATATATTATTTTACGTATCGAATTTACTATAACGTATTCAAGATCAAGAATATAACTAAAACAGCGCGCTGTACATATAAAGCGTGCTGTCTTAACATAGCGCGCTATCTGTCTAACGACATTTAGTGCGATTCGACAATATTCACCGCATTTCTATCGCGTCATTCGCGTACGCTCAATTCGTTATAATTATAGTGTGTAAAATAGCGCTATTTTATTATAGCAAATAGTCTGTAGCGCGCTATTGCCATATAGCGTTTTTGAACGCCACTAAAACTGATGATAATAATTTCTATTGCCATCGCCATACTTATTAGATCAGTATAAATAAAGTTTAACGAGAAGAACCCAACCATGTGACCGTTGACAAACTATTTGAAATGAAATATTGCACTAATATACTGAAATAATATATTATACTTTCACGCTTATGTGGTTTTCTTTCAGAGTTAGGAGGATAACGTTGCAGCCTTTTCAGATATTGGTGTTTCAGAATGATTATTCTACAATCAACGATGACTGTTGATTGGAATAAGAGAAAAAGGGCCGTGCCCAGCAGTGGGACAGTAACGAGCTAATTATGACTGTTTCCTTGGATATGAACAAAGATAACAGAAAGGAGAAGAGGTAATCAGTCCTCTCTGAAAATCAGCGCCGCGGCATTTTTTTTTTTTGTCGCAGCATTGTGCTGAGATAGGACCTTTTTTGGCTTCGCACAGGTTTATCATATATCTTATCTGTACATTATCTGTAATTACCTGTGTAATTCCAAAATAAAACTGTTTTCTTTCTTTCTTCTGTAATTATTTAACACTAGTGACCCGCCCGGGCTTCGCACGCATTTCATAATAAAGAAAATGAGGAGTGCACTTAACATAGGTACATGTATTTTATACCGTTTAATATAGTTCGTGGCGCGGACGGCAACGGGGGCGGCCGGCCGACCACCGGTGTTGCTGCGAGGCATTTTTTTGTTTGCACATAATTCTGAATCGCTGATACCTCCTAAACTTACGGTTGGTGCAGTGGCCGATACAGTCGGCTGCTGCGCACCGAGTCGCGGGTTCGATTCCCGCTCGGAACAAATACTTGTATGATCTGCAGGTAGTTGTTTCGGGTCTGGGTGTATTGTGTGTGGAATTTGTGTTTGTAAACGCATCCACGATACAGGAGAAATCCTAGTGTGGGGCAATGTTTCTTAAAAAACTAAAAAATAATAATATTTGAATGACATAGTGTAATAATTTAAATCTATCTTAAACGCACATTGCTCGTAGAACTGATCGTTGTCGTTGGTTGTTGGTCGTTGGGGCAAAAGGTTCTCGAAAGTTTCTCGGTCTCCGCGCACCGGAAAAGTCAGCGTGGGACGAACTCCAACGAAGTGGACAGACGACCTGCTGAAGGTGGCTGGGAGTCGTTGGATGAGAGCGGCATGTAACCGCTCGTTGTGGAAATCTACGGGGGAGGCCTTTGTTCAGCTGTGGACGTCCTGTGGCTGATATGATGATGATGAAACGCACAAGGTAACTAATTGATTTATCTGAATAATGATTAATAATGAATCTGAGAAAATAGCTTCGCAAATAACCTATAGTTTTTTACTAATCTGTAATCGATAAAAATAGTTATTGTGAATGTACCTTAGGAGATAGAGTATCATCATTTCGGCCGAATGAAGTCCACTGCTGGATACAGGCCTCCCCCAAAGATCACCACAACGATCGATATGGTTATGTTGTAGGCCCATTGGGGGGTTTTGCCATAATCCCCACGCTTAGTACGGACGGGTTGGCGATCGCAGTAGAGTTGTTAATGTACTCGAAGGCCGCTGTTGCCCTCACCAGCTAATCCCTTGGTCGACTTTTACTACACCCACGGGAGGAAATGGGAGGGTGATATTCTGAGCCGGCTCCACACGGCATACTGTTGAACAAACGATAGGGCATCGAAAAACGGCTCTCGTTTTAGCACCCAAGTCAAAAAGCGTCACCATCGCTAGATAATCGACCTGTACGTAGTGGACCTGACTAGCCACTAACCTTCCACAATAATCAGATATAGCTAGATATAACTTCCATTGACCATAAGCAGGAAGTGATGCACAACCAACTAGCAGAGCACTTCTCACTGCGGTATACGATGTATAAGAAGACGTGGTCACCAGATGGTGGGCGCTACGTCATCGGGGAAGCCCGTCTCTCGCTTTCCAATACTCGCCGTTGAACACCCACGTTTCCTCGCCGCTTTCCAAAGATTTTCGGAACCACGTAGCCATGTGGTGGTTGCTGTCACAGCGTCTGTTACGCTGGTCCAGTCGATGTTTCAATTATTCGGCTGTGTCCACATCACCTTCCTCTAGCGCACGCTGGTCGAGCTAAAGTCTTGTGTCAGTGTAGGTAACGCGTCCCTAATGGAAGATTCCAGCTCGTTGAGTTCAATCGCAAACCGCGTGAACCCGTAGTACAGCTAGAGTATGCTATTGCGGATTTTATCTTAAATATTTGGACAGCGTTAGTCATGTAAGCGTACGAAAACATCATCATAGTTCAGCCATTCTGTACAAAATTTTCATAAATTATATACACAAACCTTCCTCGGTTATCGGTTTTTCTATACATAAACCGTATCAAAAACCGTTGCGTAGTTTAGAAGTAAGCGAAGAAACCGAAAGAGTCAGATAGCGAATTTGGTGCATACTATTTAGAGATTAGAGATAGTACGGTCACAAATCATGGCAAGATAATATTATAACGCCATGAACGTTAACTGTAGCGAACCGATGCGATATAAAATTCTATCATCTTAAAAGAAAATATGTTGAATTTAGAAGCCTTCTTATGTTCTATACGGCACATCATAATATCTTCGAGAATATCAACTTCATTATATCCAAAGTTAACATAATCAATATTGCCTGTCGTCTCACCTGATCCATCATTTGGCGAACGTTATCAAAACCTGACGAGTCATCCTTCAACCCTTATTATTCACCTAATAACTTCATTTACTTGCCAATGGATGAGGTGAAAGGAATATTATCTAATAGATATTTTTACTTTTGTTCGAACGTAACATCTAATCTGGATATATCACCCGTATACATCCAATAATTATGCTCACTAAAATGTCTTGTTGAGGGTGGCATTGTATGTTGGTTGGTTAAGTGCCCTGCATTATGGTTGAGCTGAGCTATGCTGATGCATGCGTTATGCCCGTGAACGGGTGTCCTCTGTCGGGACTGGTCAGCTATTACTGCTATAGCAATCTTCATCATATCAGCCACAGGACGTCCACTGCTGAACAAAGGCCTACCCCTTAGAGTTCCACAACGAGCGGTTACATGCTACCCTCATCCAATGACTCCCAGCGACCTTCACCAGGTCGTCTGTTCACCTCGTTGGAGGTCGTCCCACGCTGCATTTTCCGGTGCGCGGTCTCCATTCGAGAACCTTTTTGCCCCAGCGGCCATCAGTTCTACAAGCAATGTGCCCTGCCCATTGCCACTTCAGTTTACTAATCCTTTCAGCTATGTCGACAACTTTAGTTCTTCTACGAATCTACTCATTTCTGATTCGATCTGGTAGAGAAATACCAAGCATAGCTCTCTACATAGCTCGCTGAGTGACTTTGAGCTTTCTTATGAGGCCCATTGTGAGTTGACCACTTCTCTGTTCCATGTGTCATCACTGGTAACACACACTGTATAAAGAATTGCGTCTTGAGGCATTGCGGTATTGTTGACGAAAAGACGTTGCGAAGTTTCCCAAACGCTGCCCAGCCGATAGCAATCTTATTGTAAGGCAATTCATTATTACTGTGCATGTTACGTGTGTATTAAACCCACACTTTTTTTGTTTAAAACGTTGCCCCACACTTGGATTTCTCCTGTGCCGTGGGTGCGTTTATAGTCATGAATTCCTACTTTGGCCATTATCCTCACATGATAAATTTTTCACGACTCTATTGTATTCATAATACCGTCATAGTTTCACATATTTTAAAAGAGCAATTTAAATTCTGACTATTCGTAAGTGCCAGCAAACGGATTATATAAATTAAAGAGATTGACTGGTACAAAGACCTCGTCGGATCTCTGCTTAAGAAACGGATTCATCACGTCCACCATAGGACGGCCACTACTGAAAAACGGCCTTACTCATCGATTTTCACAATTGTGTTGTCATTTAGGGGGGAAATTGCCAATACTCACCACGGGTTGGTGAGCGCAGTATGGTTACTCTTCTATAGAAGGGACGCTGCTGCCCATCCCTCTGGTTTAAAGTCCTTTAGTCGCCTTTTACGACATCTATGGGGGGACATAGTGTGGTGCTATATTACGGATTTAAATAGATACGGACTACTTATCGCAAAAATATACAAAAAGAGCAAGTTGCATCCCATCCTCTTGAAAAACTAATTGCTGGTTTACTTACTTTGAAGTGCCGAATAGGTGCATCTCGTTGTCTGTCCTGGCGGGAGCGACCATATGTTTATTTTTGGAGTAAATTCAACATATCAGCCAAAAGACGTCCATTGCTGAACACAGGTCGCTAAACGACAACTTTCATGCTGTATATTATCATTTTGGGGGAATTTGCCAGTACCCACTATGATTGGCAGGTGGGTTGGTGATCGCATGATGGTTGCTGTTCCACTAAAGAGACGCTGCTGCCAATTGTATTGGTTATGAGCCTTTATGACATCCACGGGAGACGGCGTGGTGCTATATTCTCAATCTAGATATCACGTGGAACAGCAAATTCAATTATTTAATGCAATTCGTTACGTGTGTATTTTTTATTCAATTTATATTAGTTGAGACAAGCGATCCAGTTTTACTAGAATGATCGAAACACGACATATTTCCATTAATTACAATTTTTTTTTATAACAAACTCAATAATCGATACAATTAAATTTGTCCACAGTGTCTTACAATATTTAATCAGTACAGAAAACGCTGATTTATTTGAAAATCTCTTACATTTCTTTTTCCCGGTCTTCGCGGAGGTAAAGCATCAGAGTTCCCGTATTTGCGCAGCATTAATTCACGGCCAGCCCTCGGCCGCGTCGCTAACTTTTTCAATAACCGTCCCCTGGGATCCTGAGTCCCGGGCAAACCGGACCTTACGATTGGAGCGGGGTCCCACTAACGGCGGGAAACCTCCCTTCCTTCGTTCTTCTCAAAGCTGAGTTATTGTTGACTGTACTGTTTCCTAATTTGGTCCTATCCTTTAAAGTGCAGATCTTATTGAACCAACCCATGTGACTTTGACCCTAGATTTATTTTTCCTTTCTGATAGAATCAGAACATTTGAAATGTAAGTCTGATATATCTCAGGACTTTTATTATTAGATAGATATTTAAAATTTCAATAAATAAACATGTAATGTGTACATTAGTCTTCATATTTGTAAATAACTAGCTAGCCTGCGTTTAATTCAAAAGAAATTTAGAGTACTTCGACATAGACACTTGACATAGAATATATGTATTGGATTTCAAGGGCTTAATTTTTTTTGCGCGGAACCCTAATAATTTTTATATAATAAAAGTAACCTAAGTTATTCCTTATAACATCAGCTATCAGCCAGTGAAAGTCCCGTCAAAATCGGTCCAGCCGTTTCGGAGATTACCCGGAACAAACAGACAGACAGACTTAAAAAATTGATTTTTTGTTATATATACCGTATATACTTTCATATGCATTTAGTAAAAAGCTGTTATTTAGACATTACAAACAGACACTTCAATTTTATTTATTTGTATAGATTGATAGTACTAAGAATCTTCACAACGATAAGTATATTAACATCTGACCTCACTTGCTCTAGCAGGTTTCGCACTTAAAGTATAATCAATATCCCAGCAGAATACACCACAGTGATTGCCACTGTACATATCATGTATATAAAATAAATAAATAAATAATGTAGTGTCCGGATTAAAGATATAGTACCACTCCATCTCCTCGCGTGGATATCGCAAAAGGTGACTAAGATGAATAAATAATGTGAAGAGCGATGGGCTGCAGCGGCCCTTTAGTAACATAGTAGCCATACTGTGTTCACGAACCCGCCTGTCAAGCGTCGTAAGACCAAAAGACGTCTCAGTGGACGTCTTCTATTCATCAGTATGAAAGAAGGCATAATATTATTATTTCCCATAGTAATATTACCAAATTATTATTGAAAAGCAGATGTTTTCTGTTTTACTATGCCATGTGGTGCCGGCCATGCCGTGTGGTGCCGGCTTAGAATACCACCACCCCATCTCCTCCCGTGGGTGTCGTAAAAGGCGACAAAGGGATTAGCCGGAGGATGGGCAGCAGCGTCCTACAACTGAACTGCGATCGCCAACCCGTCTGCCAAGCGTGGCGATTATGGCAAAACCCCCCAACGAACCCACAACACATCCATATCGGTCGTTGTGGTATCTTACGGGGACGCCTGTGTCCAGCAGTGGACTTCATTCGGCCGGAGTGATGATGATGAGATGTTTTCTTACTAACCCTATATTTATAGTGTAAACCAATAAAATCCACTCGGTCTTGCGGTGATAGCAGATCCGATTGAAGTGGCATACCTGTAATTCTGTTAATGGAAACATTGAGATTGACGAAGCGTGGGACTCCGCCTCCCCGCGACCCCCCACACCTTTCTTATGTTTACATGCAGGTGTGCGGCGAGCGGCGAACGGGTATTTTATTATGCGCAGGCAAACTACAAAATTATTTAATCTATGTATATACCTGCAGTCTAATTGTTAATTTATTATGCGTAGTAAAGGGGACGGACTGAAAACCAGCGTTGACCCGTGCGGACATTGTGATTAAACCAATCACTGCGCACTGACAAAGTGACAACATTGCTGAGTCCGTTCCTTTTACCATGTTTTAATTTTAAAATTATGTCAAAGTCAAAGTCAAAGTTTTTTATTTCAAATAAACCAAATATTGGCACTTATGAAACGATTGTGTATATGTATTATTATTATTATTGGTTATGTGTATGTGGTAATAAATTATCTTTATCTTATGTTATATTTACTTATATGTTAAATTATTTAATAACTTCTGATTTGTTTTGTCCGTTTGCGATAGGAACATAAAAAGTAAAACAAAAATAATTAATGCACATATTATTTAGTATGGATGGTAATTATGTATGGGTAGCGTTCTATACCAAGGAGCGCCAAAACTCGCAGAGTTCTCACTTCCGTATCAGGTATAGTCAACAAAAAGTGTGGTGCAAAAAATACTTGACTTTTTCTTTTTGGAACGAAGTTCCTTACGGCAGGCTTGGAGGGGATAGGGATTTTGCTGCGCGACCGAACTGAAAAAAATGTGATAGTAAAACCGTAAGAAAAAATCCGTGGAAAAAATCCGTGGAAAAAAGTGCGTGGAATAAAACCGTTAAATGAGACGTGCGCAGGCGCGACAGTCGCATACACAAGCGAGTAGTGTATAAGTGTCGATTCTACATTAGCCGAAGGAACTTCGTTCCTACCTGGTGTCCCACGACACCACATAATTTTTTTTTAAAACAACGTTGCCCCACACTCGGATTTCTCCTGTGTCGTGGGTGCGTTTAGAGACATGAATTCCACATACAATACACCCAGACCTGGAACAACTACCTGCAGATCATACAAATATTTGTTCCGTGTGGGAATCGAACCCACGACCCGGAGCGCAGCAGCCGACTGTATCAGCCACTGCACCAACCGTGCCGTCAACCCACTTAGTTCAGTCAGCGTGTAAACGGGATTGAATATAGTGCTTTAAACTAGATGGGCAGTGCGGAATACTGTCACAGACACATGATCAGGCCTTTTTACCGTTATGGAATGGCTCATCCATCGTACGACGCCCCTGGGCAGAAGAGCTAAGGGTATTCCAGCCCCTTACATGCTAAAACCACCCGGGTGGTCATCATCGGCACCGAGGAGACCACGGCTTCGGCACTGGGCTCTCGAGAACGAATGCTAATTAGTACCACACCTGTAGGCACATTTCAGAGGGGGTGACTATGCTCTCTCTAGCGGAGGGGCATACACAAAATAAGTACGGCTCGAGGTTTCAAACATTTTTGAGTACGAACCATGACTCTAGCCCGAATATGTTCGAAAACTGGAGCGGCATAGGCGTCGTATAGCTTCGGCATTACAACCGTATGCCCCGGGCCTTCACAAGAGAGGGGCCCCCATAATAGAAATTTCTAGGTATAAATAATTTTCTAACGATCGCATAATATGCAATTTTATATTACAACAAATGTAAAATTACCATCTTACTAACGTCACAGCTCTGACAACGAAATAGCAGTTCATACACTTTCATGAGACACGGTTCGTTTTAAACATGATAGAGCGTGTTGCGTCTTTTTCTCAAAAATAATCATTAATAATATGTAGATCCATTGTTAAAGGGGAGGCCTTTGTTCAGCAGTGGATATCCTGTGGCTGATATGATGATGATGATGATTATGTAGATGTTTGCTAAAATAATTTGATGTGTCTCGCAATAAAATGTGGAAGCGCTTGAGCGAAAAAAATCTAATCTATTTGAAAAATAATTAGGGTCCACTTCTTTCATGCCTTCAGACCTCTACATCCGGCCTTGCCGATCACAATTAGCGTCTCAACTCTAACCGTTTTGGCGACAGAAAACATTTTAGAACTGAACCAAAACCTCACTAGCTTTAAATAATATAGCTAAAATAAATTACGATAAAAAATTCAATCATGAAATAAGAACTACGCGAAACTGGTTGCGGTTGTTATTGTTATGTCCTTGGCAAGTTAATATAACGTGAGTAAGCCATTTTGGCAAGGTACTACACCTTTGCTGTTGCTCACTGTAAGTAACTTATTTTTTAGATCAAACTATCAAAAATTATTACAAATTGTCTAATATATTTTTTAAGTTTTTATATTGTATCTTCCTCAACTGTAACTGCTTCATCATATCATATCATCCATTTATACGTCCACTGCTGAACAAAGGCCTCCCCCATATATTTCCACAACTGTATCATCATTTTGGGGGGAATTTGCCAATACTCACCACACTCAGCAGGCGGGTTGGTGAGCGCAGTATGGCTACCGTTTCACAGAAGGGACGCTGCTGCCCATCCCTCTGGTTTAGATTCCCTTAGTCGCCTTTTTTCTTGTCATACTGGGGTCTACAGGATTGTACAAGAGGATGTTCTCCATCTTAGTCGCTACTACTGGCACCGCTCCTGGTTGAGGCTCAATAAATAGGAGCTCGTTACACTGTCTTCAATGATAAATAAACTTTTTACAGAACAAATTCTTTAAGAAATATCAGTGATCATGAATTTTTATTTAGTTTTTCATACAATCTTCATACACACTTCTGCTAGCTTGAAGCCAGGCTTAAGTGAATAGGTTTATAGTACATGTCAACGGCGGAATAATTAGTTAATTAGCCTGTCCTCGAGTATGAATGAAACACTTTCGTAATCCTACATTCCTTCATACATGTACTTCTATTCCTTCATACATGTACTTTTTTATGTATACCTAACCCTAAATAGTTCATGGTTGTATATATAACCGTGTAGTTCCCAGCACACAATAGACCACACCTCTCCTAAGGCGTGGGTGTCGTAAAAGTCGACTAAGGGATTAGCCGGAGGATGGGCAGCAGCGTCCTTCGAGTACATTAACAACTCAACTGCGATCGCAAACCCCTCTGCCAAGCGTGGCGATCATAGCAAAACCTCCCAATGATCCTACAGTCACAACACACCCATATCGGTTGTTGTGGTGATCTTTGGAGGAGGCCTGTGTCCAGCAGTGGACTTCATTCGGCCGAAATGATGAAAGATATGTAGGTTATTGGAGAGAATATCAAATATGAGAATGTTGTCAACATTGGATATATGAACCTGGACCTGCTAAGTGATAAAAATAACTTTATTTATTGATTTTTATTTTTATTTCTCACCACAACAATGAAACATTGTACAAATTTACTGTGGGAGACTGGTGCCTAAACTGAACTAACTGACTGGTGACTAGGCTGAAGCCTGTATCTTAGGTCACCAGGCCTTCCACCCCAGAAGTCCAATTTTGCTCTTTCATAAACTGCGCCATGAGATTTTTTTCAATTTTCTTGTTCTTCGTGTATCTGATTGATAGAATCAATCAAGTTATCATCATATCGGCCAAGTATAGTCCACTGCTTAACAAAGGCCTCCCCCATAGATTTTCACAACTGTGTCATCATTCTGGGGGGTATTTGCCAATACTCACCACGCTTGGCAGGCGGGTTGGTGAGCGCAGTATGGCTACCGTTTCACAGAAGGGACGCTGCTGCCCATCCCTCTGGTTTAGATTCCCTTAGTCGCCTTTTACGACATCCACGGGAGGAGATGGAGTGGTGCTATATTCTTAATCCGGACACCACACGGATTGATAGAATCAATCAAGTTATCAACTTAACTATAAACAACTATAAAAACACCATGTTTGCCCGCGGCCTACAAACTGTGACGCCAACAAACGCGAGAAGCTATCACCGACGCACAACCTTAGACGTCATGCATAGATCATGTGTGGGTGCGCACGGATGGCACAACGAGGTGCGTCCGAGCGTCACAGTGAATATATTCGCATGCCAGCTATCGGACCACCATTCATATTATTATAATAACAATATTTTTTTTTTTTTTTATTTTTTTTTTTATTGATGTCCAGTGGAAATTCTACATGGAACTTCCTTCACCCCGGGGAAGGGTGAAGGGGTATGCCGGACTCCTACCGGCTAAAACCACTGGAGCGGTCATCTTCGGCACCGAAGGGGGGCTCCAGGTCCTCGGTAAGATCACACTAGAGCCGCCCGTTGGTGCCACGCCTTTAGGCACATCTCAGAAGGGATGACTGTAAAGCGGTCACCGCCTCTATCGGAGGGAAGGCGACTGTAAAAAGGTCGCCCCCCCAGGCACTTCTCGGGGAGGATTGTAAAGGATCCCCCCAAGCCTCGATAATAACAATACCTACGGTGTGGCAGGTGTAAATACTACTTCAGTTGAAGAAAATCAACAGCGTTTTTTATGGGATTGATTAACTGTCTTGGATGATATGGTAAATTGTGCCTTGTTTTTCGCAGCATTAACTCCGAATGTTTAGTTACGAAGATTTGTAAAAATAAACACAACCTTGGGTGAGTTACAAGCCAATTAATGTGATGACAAAAAATTATAACTTATTTTGGTAGAATTGTGGTTAAACTGGGCTAATATAAATCATTTGGCAGGTAGAACAACGCAACTATAAACAAAAGCACTCCGGGAGTGCCGACAGAAGTGAAAACTTATTTTGGCGCGTTAGGAGATTTTATCTCATCTAAAAATATGCGTACCGCGCTAAAATAAGTTTTCACTTCAAGCGTCTCGTAACGGTGTCACGTGTCCAGAGATTTTATCTCATCTAAAAATATGCGTACCGCGCTAAAAGAAGTTTTCACTTCAAAGACGGAAAAAAACAGAAAATATGAATAATATTTGTACTTAATTTCCTAATTTATTTTCACAGAAAATTAATAAAATTAAGCATACTTGTAACATTTGTAAAAATAAGTTTTTAAATAGAAACACATTTGTAAAGAAATTTACAGTGACATTTAGATTTATCAATATATATATCAAGTCTTTTTCTTACAGCCGAATGAACTCCACTGCTGGACACAGGCCTCCCCCAAAGATCACCACAACGACCGATATGGAAGTGATGTGGGCTCATTGGGGGGTTTTGCCATAATCGCCACGCTTGGCAGGCGGGTTGGCGATCGCAGTTGAGTTGTTAATGTACTCGAAGGACGCTGCTGCCCATCCTCCGGCCAATCCCTTAGTCAACTTTTACGAAACCCACGGGAGGAGATGGGGTGGTGACATTCTGAGCCGGCACCACACGGCCAGTCTTATCAAGTCTTACCCTGAAAGTGTTATAAATAACTTAGATAATCACAAGGCCCCTGGCATGGACCAAATAAAGGAGCAGGAGCTTAAACCTAATTAACTATGCTGTGCCCAACAGGGTCCATAATTGATCTATAGATAGAAACCTAACATCTGTTTTTTTAAATAATTTACTTATGGAATGCAATAAAACATAGAATTGAAAAAAAAAACCACTTTTCTGGTAGGTATTATATGATAACATGAACAACTAACTAATTGGTGTGAAAACTTCCGTTGCATGATGCGTCATTTCCGTTGCATACAATAATTATACCTTCAACGCACCTAAAAAAGTATAACTTTAAAAGAGCAAATTATGTAAATACCTAGTTACGGCACAGAGATGCAGTTACAGGATCTAGGTACTTTTAGAGTCCTCAGTTTTTAACCTAAATGACGTTGAACTTAACAGCCGCATTGAAATAAGGAACAATCAATCCTTACGCCTGAAAATAGAGTTCAAAATATTATAGTATTGTCTTAGGTTTTCGCGATTATTACACATTATAATAAAACAATTTAAAACGGATTAAATCGCGTGTATTGTGCAGGACCTGCGACCACGAACCCTGCAAAGTGTTCGAAACGTCAGGAAAAACAAAAATCAATAATACACGCGATTTAATCCGTTTAAAATTGTTTTATGATAATTCAAAATATTAGGATATATGTAATTATTATTTGTCACAAGAATGTATATAATAAAGATAGGCAATATATCTACTCTAACTACTATCCACTACTATACCACAAAAACTCATAAAATTATTTTAATAAAAATAAAATCATAGTTTTCTATTCATCACGATGGGAAAGCGACATAAAAGCGAACGATTATATCGTCGAAAAAATCAGAAGGTGAAACCATTAAACCCGGCCATAAAAGAAACATTAGGGATCGTAAAAAATTGTTGTATGTAATATTATTGACGTATTTTTATGGTTATACCTTATTCGTTTTATTTATTATTCACAGTGCATTCTATCCATACGGCCTAAGAATTAATGTGACTTAGACCTAATTTGACCTCCAAAGTAGCCATAACTCACCAGGATAATAACTTATTAATAGCGGGATTTAAAACTGTATACGGGTGTAGTGTGTGTGGAATTTATGTCTGTAAACGCACCCACGACACAGGAGAAATCCTAGGGTGGGGCAACGTTTAAAAAATTAAAAAAGATAAACGGGAAGAAGTAATGAGAATTCGCAAAAGCTGTCCGTTATAATTTTGGCTTTACTGATGTACTGTACGGTTATTTCTGACGAGGAATCTAATTAAGGTCTTATTCAGCAGATCACTGACTCCTGAGTCACAGGATCCCCTAGTTTAGGAGTCAGGGTATACCCTAATTACGTTACCTTTGTACTTGACCTACCGGAACTTGTTAAAGCACTTTCGTAAAGGTTTTTTAAATCAATAAAGTTATAATTATTAAAGTCTCTCTTGTCACGGGTTTATATCCCCTGTAAGGGGGAACCCGGTCTTTTGATAGGCTTACGCGGGGACATGGGTCCAACACGCAGAGGCCCTTTAGAGAATTTTAATCTATAATGTAATGGGACACTAACCGGGGCTCTCCATGGCTACACTATAAAATGCAGTCTCGGATTGTCCCCGGAGGTGTAAAACTATTGAAATGATAGAAACTACAATTAGGTCTATTGTAATAGGTGCTAAATGGATTATATACTTCTAAAAACGGAAAAAACGGCGTCTGCCTTTCAACCTTTAAACTGAAATTCTGTGGCAGACGGTGACTTGCCACTCACAAGATGGGCCCCCTAAATGGCCACCACTACAGGCGACCAGGAGCAACACCGGTGTGACCGGCTAGGAGTGAAAAGAGGTGTGGCACCGGTTTCACCATCACGCGTCTCGAAGACTCGGAGCGGGTTTCCCCGTTATTACGCCATTAGACACTTTCACCCCCGAGCATATAGCTCTGGCGGCCCCCCTCTGATCGGCCAACTAAGGCAAGCCAGAGTTGAAAATCCTACGGGCACTCCTATGGGGTACCACTCCAACCGACCAATAAAGGCAAGCGGAGACGAGGCCCTGACCGACTCTCTGGAGCATTCGGGTACGCAGTGTCGCCACTCACATTCAGCTCGCCACAAACTGCCCTGCGTTCTGTAAGCTACTTAATATACTTTTTTTTTCTTACGATATACTTTTTTTTATCATATGGTAGTAAGAAATCAAGCAGCTACTATAATCTGCCCTCCAGGATTACCTTATCCTATGGTGAAATAACGACTGCCTAGAGAGGTTTTATTTATTAAAGTTATTATTAATTACATCTTTTTCAGGTAAATGCAGAGAATTATGAATTTCTTCTACGTGCTAACACTCTTCTGGATCCCTACAGCTTTGGGCGAAAGCGACATCATATTCGACGAATCAGCAAGACGTGACTTACACTTTATAAAACTTGCAAAATACGATGGCTATAAAGCAGAACAGCATTTTGTGACAACCGATGACGGATACATATTAAACATCTTCCGAATACCTTTGAAATCGAACTGCACGGCTTCTAAAGGCACGATCATCTTCATGCATGCACTGGTCCTTAGCAGCGATGACTGCCTCATACCGGGTCCAGGGAAGGCCCATTGTTACATCTATTCGGACAACTGTTACGATGTCTGGGCACCCAATATCCGAGGAAATTATTACAGTCGTAATCACACTACCTACGACCCAGACAAAGATACGAAGTTCTGGGACTTCTCCTTTGATGAAATGGCACTTCACGACTTACCAGCAATAATAAATTACGTCTTGGGGGCTACCAACCAAACTCAAGTATCGTACGTAGCGCACTCACAAGGAGTTGCCTTGCTATTGGTTCTATGCTCAAAGAAACCTGAATACAACGCCAAGATAAAGGTCGGTGTCGGATTATCGCCAACAGCATGGCTTAACCACGTCAGATTTTCGCCCATACAACTTCTGGGTATTGTTGCTCCGTTCCTTACGCTTTCTGGCGATTCAGTACTCGATAAGGAAATGCTACCCCGTAATGGCGTCGTTCAAAACTCTGGAGATATTTTATGTGGGTTTTCGAATCTTTCATACCCAATTTGCTCAGTTTTCGTCTTTGCATTTTTAGGATACAACGAATTTCAGATCACTAGCGATATTTTACCGGTAGCGTTTGGACACAGTCCCGCTGGTACTTCTCTGAAGAACCTGGTTAGATGGGGACAAGTAAAGAACAATGGTTTTTCTGAATATGATTATGGAAGAAATATGAATCTATTGGTATATGGTCGGGTTGATCCTCCAATGTACGACTTGACTAAAATAACTATGAAATGGATATTCGTTGGTAGTCGAAACGACTACGTCGCTGATGTTAGAGACATACAGTTATTAGTCTCGAATTTAAAACATGCTTCTCTTTGTGTACTTTCAGATAAAACATTTGGACATCTAGATTTTATATACGGCAAAGATATACCTAAGTATATTACTCCTATTGTATTGTCTAGTTTAGAGACCGATAGTTACGAATGTTTATGATAAGATATATTCATGATTTATATTTTTTATTAAAAAAATCAATTTGAGCAGATTTCTTTGTGTTTCTTCATAAACTGATGTCATAAATAGATACAGATAAGCTGTATAAACGGTGTTAGTTCAAAACATTTATTTCAACTAACAAACAAACGGAAACCGCTGCGTGGGACGTCTTCGAACGAGGTGGACAGACGACCAGGTGAATGTCGCTGGGAGCCATTGGATGAGGGCGGCATGTAACCAATCTTGTGTAAATCTAAGGAGGAGGCCTTTGTTAAGTAGTGGATGTCCTGTGGCTTATATGATGATGATGATGAAATAAAACAAAAATAGAGAATATATGATGATAAAGATGCTAGTAAGCGTGCCTCTATATGTCACCAACAAATATAAAGGTGAACTTCATTCCAGTTATAGTTCGAGTGGCTATAACTCATAAGATACGCAATAAAACACTTCTGTAGGCGTCAGAATGTGACAATGAAAATATTTTATTGAGAATTTAGTTCTAAAACCTGCCTTCCGACGCATTGACCTCGAGTATTAAGAACGATACAGGTTGCCATGCCCATGAATGAACTTATTGTGACGCCCGCACACACATTAATGACGGATATGACACCATTCGCAGGGCTGCGTTAGTGCTCCGAGGTGTCTTAGGGAAAGATGCACCCGCAAAAATAATGCCGTGCTGTGATGTGACGAAATAGTCTGTGTATAACAACATTATGTGAGCGTGTGTGTCAGCGAAAGTAAACATACGCTGCTCACGCATACATGAAATGCAAAAGCGTTCAGGGTTACGCGTTTGCAACAGTGGTCAGCACCCACACGTTTGAACTTCAGAGCGCTTAAAAAGCCTCTACACTTCCGTGGGATATACAGCCTCATTACTGAAGATGATGATGCTCCGATTAGCGGTCAGCAATGTACGAACCTTCCTATCCCGGGCATCAAGTTCTATCGGAAGCCATTTAAATATGCCAAGGAATCCACTTAATTTCATCAATCTATCGATCATCAATCCATTTAATTCCTCGATAAAATAATTTTAACTACTTTCTTGAGGCGGCAAAAACGGAAATTGTAGTTTTCCTCGTCTCTTGCATGGGTTCACACTTTTGTTCGATATACCAGCATCCACTCCCAGTGTGACCGACGAGCGTCGACCAGATGCTGCGCCAAAATACAATCGGGGCGTCATAATCCGATTGCAGCACATCACTCATTTTAATCAAACCGCTCTCAAGATCTGTATAATTAATATGTTATCTTCACGGGTTCAGCCTCTACAAGAAAGGGCAAGCCGGAGACGGGGCTCTTATTTACTCTCCGGGGCATTCGACTAAGCCGGTGTTGCCAGTCACATGCAGTTCACCAAAACCTGCGGTTTCTATGCTTCTTAAAAGATCACTTAGAGCTCTTTGTATCAAAAGAGTAAAGAAGCTGGTTTAATCTGCCCTCTGGGATTGCGTTTGTGAGATAATAACTGACCCAGAGGGGTGTAATTCATGTTATTGTTATTCCATTCATAATCTTCAGAAAAACGCAACGTGAATTTGGTAAATAGGTACTTATATACTACAGCAGGACAACAACACTTGGTGACATAAAATATTCCTAAGAAACACATCTCCATACAGTAGTATCTTAGAGCTCAAAGGATGTAACCGCCTTTCTGGCTATAATGGCCCATTTATGTCATCTTAACCATTATTTCGTGCTCTATCAAACTTCTAAAATTGAAGAATAGAAGAAAATAATGGTTTAATTTTTTTTCTGGCCAGACGTTATCTTATCATGGGATGTGAATGTTTATCTAGGTATAAAACAGCAACTAAATATTTTATACGCAGAACTAGTCAAACTAATGTATTCAGTCTTTAAAAACTCATTAGAACATGAGAAAGAGGTTAACGACGTACGAATTTATCTTTTTTATCAAACAAGTGTGAAATATAAGCTTAAATTTTTTTTTACGTTTCCTACAAACTTTCTTCTTTGTCATTTTGCTCATGACAGAGCGGTCGTGGTCGTCATGTATTACTTCAGCGGCAGATGTGGCTCGCCTCACGGTATGTTAGAACTAATTCTGGTACACTCATTCAAGGGGCCTCACTCGCAAGATTTTATCAGGGTCGGTCCATCGCATAGATGACCTTCGGCGTGGTCTGGTGTCCCGCACTTTACCCTGCACAGTTCTAACACACACGTTCTATCGCGCCGTGCTCACGCCTTGAAACATGCCCAAAAAATTTCAGGATGCAAGTTTGGACTATAGCCGACAGACGCTGCTTGATACCGAGTTCTTGAAGGATAGAGATATTGGTACCTATGGAACTCGATCCACGAGCATTCTCCTGCAGCACCATATTAAATCTCTAGAGCATCCACATTCATCACCTCGATTTACACTATAAATTTTACATGAATTTAATGGGTATTAGTCCTGTTTCATTCCCAATGGATGTTGTAAAAGGCGACTATGGGTCTCTTAAACCAGATGGATGGGCAGCAGCGTCCTTTCTGTGAAACAGTAGCCATACTGCGCTCACCAACCCGCCAGCTAAGCGTTATGACGACATGATTGTGGAAATGTATGGGGGAGGCCTTTGTTCAGCTGTGGACGTTCTTTATTCTCACGACACGTGGCGACGTCTATACCGACTACCTCAGTACTGCAGCGCGAGCGCGATGTTCGCCGCGGGCCGCGCGACCTGCTGGCAGGCGTTGTTGAAGAGCCGGTATTACCTAAAGTCGTAGCGTTGACATATAGAAAGTAGACTACGGCGGGGTTCCTAGAGGGCCACGAGGCAGTAAAATCAGCAACATTGTTGCGGTTGTAAGTGATCTCGTTAAGAATTGAGATACTGTGTTGTTTTTCGTGTTTGTGTTAGTGTGTTATATTTCACTTGTAGCAACCGCTTTCAAGTCAGCAAGTACATAAAGTATATTAACATCCATCTTGCCGTAGGTCTAATCAATGATTGCGCACGTATTTTAGGGGACAGTTTCGTTTTGGTATTCATACAGAAACAAAATTCCTTTAGTTTATCTATTTACAACTTATAATATTACAATATATATTATACAACTGGCAGTTAAAGATAAAATCTCAGTATTACTTTAAGTTTTCCTGTTCAGATATTGAATAAAATGGTAGCAAACCCTAAATCTTATCTTTTTACATCTAGCTATGATTCATCATGAGGATAAAAAAGGTAGTTAACGATTAAATAATGAAAATATCCTTTCTAATTGTTGGCTAGATATTCTTCATAATTTTCTCTTAGTGGTTATAGCATAAGTCTTTTTCTCTTTTCGTTTGTATGCAGCTAGTTTCCAGTAGTAAATTAAATTTACTTTTTGCTGTATCTACATCTGCAGCATACAGGGATACCACCTTTAGCCTTGACCATCTCCATCTTCGTGGAATCTAGTTCACTTAGTACATAGAAGTAGAAGTCAATTCTCGTGTTAACACATTCCATCTTGTATTTTGCGACAGTAGTCGTCCTCAAGAATTTCTAGACTAGAAGTAGACTAGAAGAAGTACAGATTATTTATTTTTCTATTGTTTATTGTATATTTATCTTTTGTAATTTTATTTCTGTTTTGGATACAGTATCTGGAAATAAAAGGATTTCATTTCATTTATCTGATATGATGATGATATGATTAGTCCTATTTACATCACCGGCAAAAGCTATGTATGGGTAATGACCTATTTTAGATACAATTAATTACCTTGTGTCCATCCATTGAACAGAAAAAAGTATCCATCACTTTGTTCCATAAACAATATTTTTTTATACCTCTTAATTCGCAAACAAGCATACGGCCCGCCGAATGGTTAACGTACCCTATGAACGATTGCAACCCTGCCTGTTGCCTGGCAGTTTAAGTCTGTCATGCTCAGTAAAATGTCTTATTGAGGGTAGCGTTGTGTGTTGAATGGTTAAGTTCCCTGAATTATGGTCGAGCAGAATTATGCCGATGTACGCGTTATGACCGTGAACGGGTGCCCTCTGTCAGGACTGGTCAGCACATGACTGCTATAGCAATCTTATTGTAAGGCAATTAATATCATTGTGTATAAATATGTGGTATTTGTCCCACACATTGGCATGCATTATCCTCACAAGCTATGTGAGCTTTTATTACGATTACATTGTGTTTAGTATTAAGATATATAATACATCATATCTCCTCCTTTTTGAAGTCGGTAATAATGGCTAAAATATCAATTCTACATCGACTACTTTGCTCATACAATATTACCAGGCGCTTAATGAAAAATATTGCTTTTTAATTTATTCATCTTCTAAATCTTCTATGTACTCTAATGAAGTTTGTCAGTTTCCGTCAGATAAAATCATAACTTATGGACAAACGTGGAACGTGTAGAGGATTCCGTATGATGAATATGTTCGACGGCACGATTGGTGCAGTGGCTGATACAGTCGGCTGCTGCGCTCCAGGTCGTGGGTTCGATTCCCACACAGAACAAATATTTGTATGATCTGCAGGTAGTTGTTCCGGGTTTGGGTATATTGTATGTTGAATTCATGTCTGTAAACGCACCCACGACACAGATCTCCTAGTGTGGGGCAAAATAAAAAAACCACCATGTTTTTTTTTAATCTGACCCAATGTTTGTGGTAACTCTAACTAAAATAATTTATCCCAAGAACACTACAGTGTAGTTGTTGTAACATGTTCTCCCATACATTCCAACTGCAAACGTAAGTTTGTACGTACAATACTGAAAGATTTACCATGTTATTTTAAGATCATCGACTTCTTTCATAGTTTTCCTGTAATCTATAGGTAAAGAACTGTTATCAATATTTTTTTCCACATTTTATGGTCAGTAGTTTCGGAGATAAGGTATGGTTATCTGGGGGGGATGGTAAATGTTCGTCTATTTTCTTAAATAAATTTAAAATAAAATGTTTTTAAATTATATAACAAATACATTCGAGACCCTCACAACAAGCCCTTCCATTTGATATGTTACACGGTACTGTTCGCAAAACTTTATTCTTGAATTTTCTATATTGCCCCTAAAAGTGACCTCGTTATATATATACTATCACGCCATCACTCAAATGAGCCGAGCAGTGGAACATAATTTCTGCATACAGCCACGAAAAAGCTTAATACATTAGGTAGATATTATTTATGGATAAGCTTAATACCTGAAGTAGGTATAGGTGCCCAGTGGAAATTCTACATGGAACTTCCTTCACCCCGGGGAAGGGCGAACCCTGCCAGCTAAAATCACTGGAGTGGTCATCTTCAGCACCGAAGGGGGGCTCCAGGTCCTCGTAAGATCACACTAGAGCCGCCCATTGGTGCCACACCTTTTGGTACATCACGGAGGGGATGACTGTAAAGCGGTCACCCCCTCTAGTGGAGGGCAGGCGCCTGTAAAAAGGCCGCACCCAGGCACTTCTCGGGGAGGATTGTAAAGGATCCCCCCCAAGTCTCGCTGTGCGCTGAGCTACGCACACGGTGGCACGCAGCCACGTGCGCGCCGCCGTCTTTCCGGGGGGTCACTCGGTATGAGCATGCAGATTCCCCAATCTGCGCGCCCACGACCCCCGAGGCCCCCCACCATGAACTGACAGCAGGGGGGTGGTATAGTACCCACCATACAAATACCATCAATATAAATTTTGGAAAAATATTCAATTTACAGACAAACTGTCCCTTGGGGACTAGGACAGACAAAGTTGATTGGTTTGGGTATGGTTAGTGGAGCGGTGCGCATCGATGAAGCGGTGCTGGTGTAGTACAGAGCGGAGTTTAGCGATGCGAAGCGGAGCGGTGCGAAGTGGAGTAGAACAAAGTAGGCGAGAGGTGAGTGAAGCGGAACGAAATTGAGCAAATCAGAGTGGAGCAGGATGAAATACTTCTAATGCCTGCATAATCGGTGGTTGGTATGGTAACGGTTAATGGAGCGGTGCGATGCAGTGTAGAGCAGTCAGCGGAGCGAGATGGAACGGAATAGAACTAAGTGAGCCAGAACTGAGTCAAGCGGAACGAGAGAGCATATTGGAGCAAGGCAAAGCGGAGCAGGATGGAAAGTAAGTGGAACAACGTAAAGCGGTTAAGACCAGAGTGAGACGGAGTCGGGCAGAGCATAATAATGTGGGGTGGAATGGATTGGGGTGCGGAGCACAGCGCATAGCGAGGCATTGGGGGAATCCCTTACAATCCCCCCGAGAGGTACCTGGGGGGTGGTCTCTTTACAGTCGCCTTCCCTCCACTAGAAGGGGAGACCGCTTTACAGTCATCCCCTCCAAGATGTGCCTAAAGGCGTGGCACCAATGGGTGGCTGTAGATGGAGATTTTTCGAGTTCCTGGAGCCTCCCTTCGGTGCTGAAAATAATCACTCTAGTGGTTTTAGCCGGTAGGAGACTGGCATACCCCTTCGCCCTTTCCCAGGACGCAGAAAGCACACGGATGTACTCGTATTTCCTACGGATCAAAAAATTAAAATAATAAAAGGAGATCATAATGATGCTCAGAATGCCACCACCCCATCTCCTCTCATGGGTGTCGTAAAAGTCGACTAAGGGATATGCCGGAGGATGGGCAGCAGCGTCCTTCGAGTACACTAACAACTCAACTGCGATCGCCAACCCGTCTGCCAAGCGTGGCGATTATGGCAAAACCCCCGATGAGCCCACAACACATCCATATCGGTCGTTGTGGTGATCTTTGAGGGAGGCCTGTGTCCAGCAGTGGACTTCATTCGGCCGAAATGGTAATGATGCAGATCATGCATTACAGAACTACAGACAGATGCTGTCGGTCGTCTTTTGGCGCCCTCGAGTATCTGGGCTAGGAAGTGAGGATGACTATGTTGTATTTAGGTTTCAACAGGCGAGTTTAGTTTGATTATAAAAATCTTTTTTAAAGGTAAACTAAACGCATTAACATTTTATTGATAGTCAGCTGATTGTCCGTTCTGACAGTTGTTAATGTAGTCGACTTGTCATTCGTTTATGGAAAAATACGTGTTGGACTTGGTCTTGTTTAGAGTTTCGTCATTAATATTTGATGAATGATAAACAGAATAAATAATCAAAGGTCGCCACAAGCAGATCAATATCCAAGGCCGGAGGACTGTTGTCATATACTCGATAAAAAGATATTTACAAGCTTATCATGTAAACGACGTCATAACTCAGTGTTGTAATTCAAGTTCGACGAAAATGTCGCTCAAAAATATATTGCTAAGGTAGGTCACTGAAAACCAACTAATATACGCGAGCATAAAAAAATCCTTAAGTATTTGTGAAAGTGCAAAGTGTAGTGTTGACATTACACACATTTATTTTTCAGATTCACTGAGGTAATAGTTTCAAACTATTCTTAATCTTCATTGCAAACAAAAGTGGAAATTGTATTATAAAATGTCACTATATTAAAAATTAATATACATTACAAATACCTAGGTTTTAGAAGTTGTAGTATTTAATAAATTGATGTTGTCCTTATTAAATATATTAATAAATAGTCGATTTATTTCGGGATCTATACAAAAGTCTAGTATTTTCTTTTCATTGTATTTTGAAAGCAATGTAAAACTGAATAGTTTAAACTCACTATCTGCTTTAATTCTCCAGCTACTATAGCATGAAATTAATAAAGTTACTTAATTGTTGCCTGATAGGTCCTGTACACAACAGCTGAAATGACACCTATTTGTTCATCTAATATTTAATTCATAACCAATGGGTGTCTCAAAATTGGTAGGTAGTAACAATGAATTCTGATTTATACCCAAAAAATGCTAATGCATAATATCTACCCATTTTAGAACATGAAAGTAATTTCACTAGCAGAGCAGTATATGTTTTTTTATAAATTAATCATGTTTTGTTTGATTTAAACCAGTTCTGCAATTCAATTTCAGAACGATCAACCAAAAGAACAAATATATTAACCTTGCTGCATCTGCAGTAAACGCAACTAACGAAAAGAAATATGGCCACAGGGAACAAGAGAGGGAATATCAAAGTTACGGGAGAACTATTGCAACAGTACTATTTAGTTCAGTGCTAGTTAAAACAGCTTTTACAGGTAAGGTACACAACCTGTTGGGGTCAAAGCAGTCATCTACATATATCAACTTGTAAATATCAATTCATTTCAATCACTTATTCAGTAATTAGGTCCTAAGAGACACTTTTACATGTCATATTGAAACAATGGAAGGCACCAATGTTGAACATAGCTTTACAGTAATACCATATATTACCATAATCACCAGGCCTGGCAGATGCTGCCCATCCTCTTGATATGAATACCCTCAATCGCCTTTTTCGACACCGATGAGTGGAGACGGGTGGATGTTCTTTACAGAGAACCACATAGAATTAAGCTGAAGCAATTTTCTACATATTTTATGGCCATCTCATGCTACAGTAGTGTAGCCCTTCAGGTTGCTACAACTCAAGATTGTTGTTCAGATGCCATATTCTGAATAAACATTATTTCACAACAGAATGAGATTTTTTTTTGTAATTCTTTTTTTAAAACTGGCCCACTCTTGCATTTCTCCTGTGCCGTGGGTGCAGAGCTACTACAAATGTTAACTGACAAAACAACACGGTTTCTTAAACAATCTATGCCATGTGTTTTAAAATATATTTGAATCTTTGTTATCTATACAAATAAATAAAATTGAAGGAATAACTTGGGCTACTTTTATTTTACAAAAATAATTAGGGTTCCGCGCAAAAATAAAAAAACCCTTGAAATTCAATATAAATATTCAATGTCAAGTGCCTATTTCGAAGTACTCTAAATGTATTTTAAATTAAACGCGGGTGAAACCGCGGGTCCCAGCTAGTTTCATAAATAAGTTTGCATAAGATAGCCTGCAACAATGGTGTTAAACTTTGTTATACATAAGCAATTTTTGATCTTCAGTCAAATTATGAGGTATTTCATCTCATACCAATTCTCCGAAAAATCTCAAACAAATACCATTCATACCAATGCCTAAACTTACTTAGATCTGTTGATATGTCACTCTTTTATCAGCTTATATCATTAGCCACACAGCACTCACGTTATCTTCAGTGGTTGCCGTAGAAGGACTTCCTTTGTGCATATCATCAGTGAGAATGCTTCGACCATGTACAAAATCATTAATCCAGTTATAAATAGTGAAACGAGATGGGGCTTCATCATGAAATGCATGAAGTTATTGATTAACAACCGAAATCAATAATCAATCTAATCCAAGATCTTTGGATTACGGATATGTCTGTTTTATGTGTTAAATTTAACACAACTGTTTTATGGATTGCATTCAAAAACTTAAATCCAATTATTTTGGATTAGTTCCATTATTCATTTCGGCCGTAAGACCGCAATTAACGTCGCAGTAAATTATGCGATAATTTAATAGGTCAAGGCAGATCGTATAAATATTTGTTCCGTGCGGGAATTGAACCCACAACCCGGTGCGCAGCAGCCGACTGTGTCAGCCACTGCACCAACCGTGCCGTCAGCAGCTGGCTTATAACAATACATTATTTTTGACGTATGATAAGTCTGTTGGCCTGAAAATTCCCATGTATTAGATTCTAAAAACGCCAGTATTCCCTAACCATATTGGTTTCTTAAGTTATTTGGTTATGACTGCTGAGTCGAGAGGCTTAAATTCTAAATAATTTGGTTTGGTTACACCAACCTGTTGAATTTTCTCTATATATATTTATACCGTGTGGTTTTTGGATTATGAATATAGCACATATCGTCTCGCGTAGATGTCGTAAAAGGCGACTAAGGGAATCTTAGCCAGAGAGATAGGGAGCAGTGTCCATTCTGTGGAACAGTAGTCATACTGCACTCACCAACCCGCCTGCCAAGTGTGGATACAATTTTGAAAATCTATAGGGGATGCTTATAGGGAAGACCGACTCGGATAATTTAGGTTAGAAGGCTAAGGCGGCCTTGGCGTTCGAGGTAATTTTTCTTAAGGGATTTTATCAAACCTTTTTTCTTTAAGGATATCACCCCTCAGAGCTGTAGTTTTAACATCTTCCGTGAATTCTCATCTACCTTAGGGATTTGTTCAAATCTCCGCTATATATATATCGCTATATATAATTTCCGTACGACACATATAAGCCATAAGGTTATGGTCACGAAATTTGGAAAATTTCACTGTCAATTCTGATCTTTGATTATAACTGATGATAACGTATTGATAACGATGATTCATATCACAGTCAGTTTATGCGTCATTTTTTATTACTTAAGAATGATGGCACGGTTTGTACAGTAGCTAAGCGATTATCTTTTCGCGCTACATGGTTCGATCGAAAAATGTTGTATAATCGCTGTTCGAGGTCTGGGTGTTGGTGCCTATGATATTTATGTCTGCAAATTGAGCCCACGATACAGGAGAGATCGTAATATTCGGCACTGTTTATTTTAATAAGAATAGGCTTATACTAATAGTACCTTTGTACTCAAGTGTCTGTATATACCTACTGTATCCTAATACATTATCGCTGTGTGTACATAAATTATAAATAAATAAATAAATAATTTGACTTTACCTTTGATGGTGATACGTAACAAGTATTATTTTAATGTCAAATTTGTTATTTTCATTTCCAGAAAACTTTGACCAATCAGCAAATGATACAGATAAGAAGGACGATAAAGCCGATACATTTGAGGCGGGCCAGAAGAGGCCCGATCTACCTATCTTCACAGCTGAAGAAGTTAGCAAACATGACAATAAGTAAGTTAATGTTACTTAAATATAATCATGGTGCCGTGTGGTGCCGGCTCAGAATACCACCACCCCATCTCCTCCCGTGGGTGTCGTAAAAGTCGACTAAGGGATTAGCCGGAGGATGGGCAGCAGCGTCCTTCGAGTACATTAACAACTCAACTGCGACTGCCAACCCGTCTGCCAAGCGTGGCGATTATGGCAAAGCCCCCAAAAGAGCACACAACACACCGATGTCGGTCGTCGTGGTGATCTTTGAGGGAGGCCTATGTTTAGCAGTGGACTTTATTGGACTTTATTAGGCCGAAATGATGAGACAATGATCCAGTATTCGAAAAACGAGTAGTAAGGCTCGTATTACAGAACGAGAATCAAGACTTAAATAAAACTCGAGTCCAGATTGCGTTAATGAAATATAGACCTTACGTATTAGATCCAGCATTTATATTCAATTGAAGCAATCTCGACTCAAATTCTGCTTGAGTTTTGATTCTCGATCTGTAATACGGGCCTTAGTAATTCCTAACTAGCTTTAGAACTCAATTTAAAACGAAAACAAAGAAGAAATAGTACACCGTAGATAAAATCTGTACATAAAGTTAAAGATAACATCGTGATCAGTATCGGACATAATATACAAGTGTGATAAAGAATTGAACACGTTATCGGCTCTTGATAGTCACCAATCTGCAGATAAGTGAGCATGTAAAACATATGTATATGCTACTTGTACATTGTGTCGTATATCTCAAGCAACGTGTCGCTATAACGTATTCAAATACGATATACATTATATACCATAAAACATAAAAATACAACTAAACGGTAGTTACTTACATTATAAAAATACATTACTACAATATATTGAAATACGAACCCAGTTAAATACATTATTACATGATGAGTATAAACATATTAAAATGTACAATAAAAGAAAAATATGTTAGAAGCAAGTGGTAGATAAGGGTATAAATGAAACTATGATATTACATAGATATAAATATATAACTAAGATGTAATTCCGTGTGGTGTCCGGATTAAGAATATACTCCATCTCCTCCCGTGGATGTCGTAAAAGGCGACTAAGGGAATCTAAACCAGAGGGATGGGCAGCAGCGTCCCTTCTGTGAAACGGTAGCCATACTGCGCTCACCAACCCGCCTGCCAAGCGTGGTGAGTATTGGCAAATACCCCCCAAAATGATGACACAGTTGTGAAAATCTACGGGGGAGGCCTTTGTTCAGCAGTGGACGTATAAATGGCCGATTTGAATTGATTTGAATTGAAATATATAACTTTACTAAAAACACTATACTAAATCCAATTATTTGCCGTAATGCAGTAAGCATTCCATACTCACCAAGCTTATTATGTTCTAAATGCCAAATATAACAGATGCGCGTCAAACGAACTACACTAGTTTGCAATTGTTATGCACACATGTACGTACACATACAAACTACCGCAAACATAAATAACACTCTTAGAGCTGTGAATCAGTGAGGGTATCTTGGTGACATCTAACTAGTTCTGTGAATATATATTTTTTCCTACCTGCATCATCATAAATTGTGTCTTTTGTTTTAATTGTGTAATTTTATGTGAAAGTTGAAAGTTTGCCGTGTGGTGCCGGCTCAGAATGCCACCACCCCATCTCCCCCCATGGGTGTCGTAAAAGTCGACTAAGGGATTAGTCGGAGGATGGGCAGCAGCGTCCTTCGAGTACATTAACAACTCAACTGCGATCGCCAACCCGCCTGCCAAGCGTGGCGATTATGGCAAAACCCCCCAATGAGCTCAAAACACATCCATATCGGTGGTTGTGATGATCTTTGGGGGAGGCCTGTGTCCAACAGTGGACTACATTAGGCCGAAATGATTATGATGTGAAAGTACGAATGCATGCTTCGTCACAAGACAGTTAAAATTACTTTTATAATTTAGTCTCATGTAAGTGAACTCTGTTTGTTCTTATGAGAATAAAGTTTCTATAAACCTATAAATTAATTGTTACTGCGTGTGTTTATTTCGTAATAAAAACCGGTGTAACAAACAGGTAGATGACTGAACTACTAGACTAGACTTCAGCTCTAGTGTGATCTTACGAGGACCTGGAGCCCCCCTTCGGTGCCGAGGATAACCGCTCCAGTGGTTTTAGCCGGTAGGAGTCCGGCATACCCCTTCGCCCTTCCCCGGGGTGAAGGAAGTTCCATGTATAATTTCCACTGGACATCAATAAAAAAATTATTAAAAAAAGACTAGACTTCAACCCAGAAACATGGAATCACGTATTAACAAAATACTGTCATAGTCAAAGTCATATCGGCCATTTATACGTCCACTACTGAACAAAGGCCTCCCCCATAGATTTTCACAACTGTGTCATCATTCTGGGGGGTATTTGCCAATACTCACCACGCTTGGCAGGCGGGTTGGTAAGCGCAGTATGGCTACCGTTTCACAGAAGGGACGCTGCTGCCCATCCCTCTGGTTTAGATACCCTTAGTCGCCTTTTACGACATCCACGGGAGATGGAGTGGTGCTATATTCTTAATCCGGACACCACACGGAATATCCTGCCGCTCTTCGGAGCCTGGCTCAGAAGGAGCGAGCGCGTCACCTACCGCCTGACGCAGGTATTCACCGGTCACGGTTGTTTCGGTGCGTACCTGGAATAAGATAGGACGCGAGGCCACGGCACAATGCCACACAACATTGTGAAAGCGACCAGGCCACCGCACAGCACACGCTCGAGGCGTGCCCTGCGTGGGCCGCCGAGCGTCGGATCCTGATCGATCGGATCGGGCAAGATCTCTCTCTGCCAGCAGTAGTGTCGGCTATGTTGGCAGAGCACGAAAACTGGAATGCAGTGGTCTCCTTCTGTGAGAGCTTCATGCTCCAGAAGGAGACCGCAGAGCGGGATCTGGAGAGGGCCGATCCCGCTCAAAGAAGGAGGAGACGGCGCCGGGGTAACAACCGCCCTGGCGCCTAATTCCTGTACGCCTGAAACCCCCTGCCGTCGCTGTAAGGCGGGGGACCTCTAGGTTCGCGGGTGCGTAAGATTTTGCCTGCCCACACCGAGCGACCCAAGAGAAGACGGTAGCACGCATGTGATCACGTGCTGCCGTGGGATGCTTTAGGGGATCGTTTACAATCTCTCCGAGGGGTTACCACTTTACAGTCACCCTCTCCGAGATGTGCCTATAGGCGTGGCACCAGTGGGCGGCTCTAGTGTGATCATACGAGGACCTAGAGCCTCTTTTAGGTGCCGAAGATGACCGCTCCGCTAGGAGTCCGGCATACCCCTTTGCCCTTCCCCGGGGCGAAGGAAGTTCATGAAGAATTTCCACTGGGCACCAATAAAAAAAACAAAGGTATCCTCGTGCGATCCATATAGCCACCCTAACTATACCTACCTAATAACGGCATGTGTCAGAATGACCCTAATGCGTAACTTACGTAGACAACACTACCTACTTATACATTTTCGTACCTCGTGCACGAAAACCGCGCTGCTAAATAGGTAGGTTTGTATTAGATTGAGAATTTGATGCAGCGACAGGATGTGTATTTGAAGCGTATTAGTCCAAATTAAATACATCTAAAATGAGTCTAAACATAGGACCCAGAATTTGCTTTTGATGGTCGATCGCACTTATTATCTATACAAATAAATAAAATTGAAGTGTCTGTTTGTAATGTCAAAATAACAGCTTTTTACTGAATGCATATGAAAGTACATACGGTATATATAACAAAACTCTATTTTTTTTTTGTCTGTCTGTCTGTCCGTCTGTCTGTCTGTTTGTTCCGGGTAATCTCCGAAACGGCTTGACCGATTTTGACGGGACTTTCACTGGCAGATAGCTGATGTTATAAGGAATAACTTAGGCTACTTTTATTTTAGAAAAATAATTAGGGTCCCGCGCAAAAAAATTAAAACCCTTGAAATCCAATATATATATTCTATGTCAAGTGTCTATGTCGAAGTACTCTAAATTTATTTTAAATTAAACGCGGGTGAAACCGCGGGTTCCAGCTAGTAATATTAATAAATCCTCCGAATAAAATCGTGGCCGTATCAATTAAAACATTTTATTATTTTTAAGTGCCTTACTGAGTACTCGTCACACTGTTTATAATACATAGCTTCTTACGCAGCAATAGTTTGATAATATAACAGGGTCAAAAATAATTGCATCATATCTTCTAGAATGTGTAAGTACGCACACTGAATTGACGTAGGTATAGTATAGTATAAAGGTCAGAATGCATAAATATTGACGGACTGATATCTTCGCTTTATTTATCTTGGTGCTTTCGAGACGAGTCCGACGGGCGTTGGATAGGTTAGGTAGGATGTTTCTTGTTATCAGCTGTTGTCAATGATTTCATCATCATCATTGATGACAAAGGGTTTCTTTCGAGAGAAAACGAGGTTCTTAAAAGGATTAAAATACTTTAATTAGCACGATTACAAAGGCAATAGATGTGTGCACCGCGGAGGTCGGTTCGGAACGCAGTATGGAAGACATTACTTTTTGCATACAAAAAATCAACCAATAAGCTACGAGGGCCCCCTGCCCCGCTGGTTTCCCATCTTATCCTAGCATACAATTTATTTATATAGGTATGTATTGTTAAGACTATAACTTAATTATATTAAGGCTACAATCATCATGTCAGCCAAAATACACCTACTGCCTCAACAAGGGCCTCCCCCATAGATTTCCAGTCTTGTCGCTTGGCAGGCGGGTTAGTGAACGCAGAATGGCTACTGTTCAATAGAAGGGACGCTGCTGCCCATCCCTCTGGTTTAGCGTTCTTATATTCAATATTCTTAATCTGGACACCACGGGTTTACTGTCCTAGTAGATATAAATATTACAATAAAACACTTTTCAACGGATTCTATCGCGTATATTTTAGATTTTCCTGACGTTTCGAATACTTTGCAGCATTCGTGGTCGCAGGATAACTAAGGTGTATCTATAAATCTGTAACGACGCCTGTCACCTTCAGGAAAATCTAAAATATACGCGGTAGAATCCGTTTAAAAGTGTTTTATTATTATGTGTAATAATCGCAAAAATCTAAGACATTACTAGACATAAAGTTATATGAATAATAAATCCTTTATCTCAAATATTATCATGTAGGTGTTATACATGCACGAAGGTTGTTAAATTCAGTGATAAGATTCGAGATAAACCTCAATAATGTTTGTTCATCGAAACCCCCCATGTCGGCTATCAGTTAACATGATAAATTATATTATGATAAGTTCGCTTCGCTGCTTTGAATATCATGATGATACGCACTTAGTATGTAGCCAGCCTGTTTTAGGACTTCGACACAAAAGGTGAGCAAGACGGACTATAGGAAGGCTCAAGTAGGATTCTCTTCCGAAGCGGGTAATATACCTGGCGATTGTATGTATGCTAAGCTCCAGTGAACGCTTCACCTGCGCAATTCAAGTATTGGATAACGTCATACTATTAGTAAAAGACGCACATAGCCAGGTGTACTCGCTTGTCGCTAAACGATCGGCGAAGGTTAAGCAACGCTCGTCGCGGTATAGGATGGGTGACATAGTAAAGCGTCTCCGCGCTTCGGAAGGTACGTAAAATGATCGGTCTGGCGGGCTGATTACGCACGCCGTAGACGGTTTCCGAAAGGCGTAAACCGCGCTCAAACGTATTGATATTACGTATTTACCGATAGCGATTAAACAGCCGAAGATCTCTGACGCGCCCTCTGTCGGACGATCAATGAGTTACACTATCGCTTCTAGCGCTAATGACTATGCATCTATCCACAAGTACCGACAGGCGGTCGAATGCCTTACGTAATACAAATTTGTTTGGCGATTTGCCACCGGTGGATCCTTTACTACGCGACAGCTGCTGTCGCTGTTTTTAGCTAACCAGGGTGCCGGTTGTTGTCATTAGACAGCAGTCCTTAAGCCAAGTCTGGGCCATCGATCATCTTGAACAAGTCTGGCACAAGGTTGGCCACTAACCACACAAAAAGATGAAAAGACATAGATGACTGTTTACAATATTAACAAAACTCTAAATACGGCCATTTACAAGTGCATCCCTGTGTTGCGCGGGGGACATGCGCGCGCAGGACGAGGGTCGACCAAGCGGCGGCGTCATTAAGAGGAACCACGAAGCCACCGCGGCGAATGCACGCAGCTATTTCCAATGTTCATGTGAATAAATAATAATGTTAACACTCTTAAATCTCAATTAGAAGATATATAGGGTCTTACTTTAATAATGGAAAATATTTTACGAGGTAAATCTTTAGGTTACAATGATGCGTTTTAGCAAAATAAATAATTATAACACCCAACTTTATTTTATTAAATAATACAGTTTTAACAATTAAATAAATCATTCGCTAGTCGATCTATTTATTATCAGTAAAACCGATATTGATATTTGAAATGAATTATATACCATTAATAGAGCCTAGCCTTAAAATATTTTCCATTATTAAAGTAAGACCCTATTTTATTTTATTTTATTTATTTGGGATAAAGAACGGCAGTACAATGTTTGTTATTACACGGCTTAGTACTAATTACTTAAGTTTACTTATCATACTACTAACATTATTATCCACTTAGTACTATTCAGCATGCTACGTGTTACAAAAAGATAAAGGACAAACAAAAAAAAAACAAAGTATTATGAACTAAACTATGGGAGTTTTAGACACTCGATCACACATTTCCTGTATGCTGTAGTTGGTAGATTAAATACATCAATGCTCTCAAATCTGCAATTATAAGAATCCAGCGTTAGATTTACATACATTGGCAGTATTTATGGATAATAAGCGGTAAGGACGCACTTGTCTACGCACAACCGTTCTGGGAACAATGTAACAAAGTTGTTTGTATATAAATAGTAGCAGAAGTTGTATTCGCCTGGAAGACCCTATCTTCAACATGGAGTTTGTTTTTCATATGTAGTTCGGTACGTGCTGCTGTACATATAGAAAATAAAAAACAGAAAAATACATTTATTGATCTACAACAAACGACGTAGAATTATGTTTACAAATTTAGTATACCTAATTACTATGTTAATAATTTTATAAGTACTTAATATAATATTAAAAGGTCGAGTCACTCGATGCAACAGCGCAGAGCGCGAGCTACCCGATGAATAGTGAATACCAATCAGCAAAATTTCCTTATAATTTCGGCCGAATAAAGTCCACTACTGGACACAGGCCTCCCTCAAAAACCACCACAACGACCGATATCGGTGTTGTGTGCTCATTGGGGGGTTTTGCCATAATCGCCGCGCTTGGCAGGCGGGTTGGCGATCGCAGTTGAGTTGTTAATGTATTCGAAGGACGCTGCTGCCCATCCTCCGGTTAATCCCTTAGTCGACTTTTACGACACCCACGGGATGAAATGGGGAATAGTGAATGATAATGAACAACTTCGAGTGGCTCTGGTGATACGGGGCGGACGGAACGGGGCTCAACACTACGAGTAGTCAAGCTGCACCTTTTATTTTATTTTTTTATTGGTGCCCAGTGGAAATTCTTCATGAACTTCCTTCGTCCTCCCGGGAAAAGGCGAGGGGGCCGGGAAATGCCGATCTCCTACCGGCTTAAACCGCTGGAGCGGTCATCTTCGGCACCTAAGGGAGGCTCCAGGTCGTTGTATGATGACACTAGAGCCGCCCAGTGGTGCCACGCCTATAGGCACATCTCGGACGATGATCACTCCGGTGGTTTTAGCCGGTAGGAGTCCGGCATGCCCCTTCGCCTTTTCCCGGGGCGAAGGAAGTACATGAGGTATTTCCACCGGATCAATAAAAAAAAAAAAAAAAAAAAAAAAAGGCACATCTCGGAGAGGGTGACTGTAAAGCGGTGACCTCCCCGGGGGAGTCAAGCTTCACCTATTGGCAGTTGGCAGTTGTGTCAATAGGTTCTCACTCAGCATAATGCTATGATGTGGCCAGAGCAACATCACAACGCTGGTTTTCAGTGATAACCCCAGTTGACGATGACAGTCCCGGTACCGTCAGCACCTTCGTGGCGTTCGATCACGGAACTGTAATCTCTAGTTAATAGCTAGTATACAATAATGTACCTATACAGGTTGTCCAGTAAATAGCACGACATACTGCAGGGGGTGAGAGCTTGGGTCAATACCTACCAAAAAAACACAATATATGTTCAGCAAAATCTTACGGATTTACAGTAAGTAGTACAAAGTTAAGCGATAAGAAAATTGTACTGTGAAAATTTAAATAAAAATTGTATTTCTTGAAAACATTTTAGTTTTTAGTAGAATAAAGACTTATCATTGAGTAAAGTAACTATTCACAAATAATTTGAGGTAAAAAAATAACTAGAAAAGCAATTTTTCATTACGAGATGCTTAAAAATCTGTGTCAAGGTAGAAATTTTTCGATATTTCGGAAAAATTTTAACTACTGTAAATCCGTAAGATTTTGCTGAACATATATTGTTTTTTTGGTAGGTATTGACCCAAGCTCTCACCCCCTGCAGTATGTCGTGCTATTTACTGGACACCCTGTATAAATTAGGTGTATTACGGAGTTTATTATAGCATCTAACCAAATAAAACCAACATATTTCTTTTACACCGACGAACAGTGAAAATTAGTACCATAACCATAGTCTAGAATTGCCTGTATTATTAAACCCTGGGCTTCTGTTCAATCCCTCAATACTCACCACCTAAATCTCTCCACAGAGACAGTTTCTGGGTTACGTACAAGCATGGGGTGTACGACGTGACAGCATTTCTCCCCTCGCACCCCGGAGGGGAGCAGATTATGAACGCCGCTGGCCTCAGCATCGAACCTTTCTGGAACGTGTATGGAATGCATAAGACTCAAGATGTGTATACATTGCTGGAAAGCTATAGAATAGGTAAGTCTTTGCTTGAAGTAGCGGAGTGGTGTCAACGGGTTTTGACTTTACGTCCCATACAAGATTTATCTATTAAATTCTACACTATCTTTTCCATTATATCACTTCAGCCGAAAGCCGTCCACTGCTGGACATAGGTCTCTCTAAAAGATCCCACGCTGGGCTAACGATCACAGTTGAGTTGTAAATATACTTGACGCTGCTGCCCATCTATCGGCTAGGTCTTTACTCTCCGTTTATTACACTCACGGGATGAGATGAGCTGGTGCTATTCTTAGCCGGCTCCACACGGTACATTATAAGTATCTGCTTTCATATATTATTATATGAGTGGACTGAAAGAGATCAATCGTCGAATCCGACTCGGCTGGGCAGCGTTTGGGAAACTTCGCAACATCTTTTCGTCAACAATACCGCAATGCCTCAAGACGCAGGTCTTTAACCAGTGTGTGTTACCAGTGATGACAAATGGAACAGAGACGTGGTCACTCACAATAGGCCTCATAAGAAAGCTCAAGGTCACTCAGCGAGCTATGGAGAGAGCTATGCTTGGTATTTCTCTACGAGATCGAATCAGAAATGAGGAGATCCGTAGAAGAACTAAAGTTGTCGACATAGCTGAAAGGATTAGTAAACTGAAGTGGCAATGGGCAGGGCACATTGCTCGTAGAACTGATGGCCGCTGGGGCACAAAGGTTCTAGAATGGAGACCGCGCACCGGAAAACGCAGCGTGGGACGACCTCCAACGAGGTGGACAGACGACCTGGTGAAGGTCGCTGGGAGTCGTTGGATGAGGGTGGCATGTGACCGCTCGTTGTGGAAATCTAAGGGGGAGGCCTTTGTTCAGCAGTGGACGTCCTGTGGCTGATATGATGATGATGATGGACTGCCTGGTATCAATACTTAGGACGGGCTGATTGAGATTCTCAGTGGCAGCCCCGGATTTGGTGACTGTAAGTATGGCTGGTTGCCTACCTCATCCAGCACTGAAATGTTGACTACTGATTTCTACCTATCTTCTAATATATAAATATCTCGTCGGTGTTTGTGGTCACACTCCTCCGAAACGGCTCGACCGATATTAATGGTTTTTTTTTTGTATATTTGGTGGGTGTGAGAATATGTCGTACAGTATTTTTCACCCTCCTAACCCTAATTTTTTTATCGCGATTTTAGTATTTTTATATGAACAATATCCATGATGGAGATTTCCAAATTCCACGCCTGCGAAGCCGCGGGCAAAAGCTTCATAAGTTTTCGCATTTTAATGCAACCAGCTATTCTGATATCAGAGCTACTGCTCAAGGTTCGTATTTTACGGTCGTAGCATTTTTTTTTTAATTTCGATATTTTGGAAAATTTTGTACTACTGTAAATCCGTAAGATTTTGCTGAACATATACTGTGTTTTTTGGTAGGTATTGACCCAAGCTCTCACCCCCTGCAGTATGTCGTGCTATTTACTGGACACTATGTTAAAAGTCCATACTTTCACGAACGCCTGCGCCCGTTAGCAGAGCAATAATTCACATCTTTGTAAGTGATTGCGGCGACAGCAGGTACTGGTGGAAGGTGTTTAAACGGTCGAATAAATGGATTCTACCCTGTCCAGAATCCTTCTGGCCTTTCCCAGAATTAAATTGAACCACTTATTAAATATAACCTAATGTGGGTCTGCAGCAGTACTCCGAATCCGGCCGCTCCCAGAAAAAAAGTATTACTACGCCTTTAATCCAGTCAACAGTATAAACGCCCGCAGCACGTTTCCAGGTAACCTTCATGAGGATGACATATTGGACCACTCAGATGAAGAGCTTTGGGTCAAAGAGCCACCTCGAGACAAGCGGCTAATAGTGAAGACCAGCAAGCCATTCAATGCGGAGATACCGGGGAAGCTGCAGATACAACATTTTGATACGCCAAAGTATGTTGCTGAATTTTGATGTTACAAATAAATGAAATTGTCTGTTTGTAATGTCAAAATAACAGCTTTTTACTAATTGCATATGAAAGTATATACGGTCCTACAACAAAAAAACTATTTTAATTTTTTTTGTCTGTCTGTTTGATCCCACTAGTCTCCGAAACGGCTGATCCGATGTCTACGGGACTTTCACTGGCAGATAGCTGATGTTATAAGGAATAACTTAGGCTACTTTAATTTTAGAAAAATAATTAGGGTACCGCGCAAAATAATTAAATCCCCTTGAAATCCAATATATATACTCCTATGTCAAGTGTCTATAATATCAATAAGCTAAATTATATTATAGATATTTATATTTATAATAATCCATATTAAATTAAACGGCGGGTGAAACCGCGGGTCCCAGCTAGTTATACATGTAATTACTTGTCCTGACTGACGTAACTAATTCATTTTCATTCAAGGCAAATGCCAACGGTTTAGCCTCTCTTTATCCCCAGGAATACAATCTTAAAACTTTGGCAGTTAATTGCCTTAAATAACGTAGGCATCAAGGAAGGAATTTTAGCCATTCCATCCATCCACCATTCCATTGCAACTATAGAGTCTATCATGGCAAATCAGGCATTTTTGAAACTAAAGTATGATATTCATTGATTATCTATGAAATGGTGACTGTAGACCTAAATTTGTTTTCGCAAATGGCGAGTAAAAAAGTTTTTTGATTCTGCTTCGAGGATAGTTGACGGGGATTTTAATTTAAAAATGCTGCAAGAAGTAGCTGCGTTGATTTCGACCACTCAGGACTTTGTGAAAAAAACATAGATACAGCCGAATTAGCCGTTCGTTCGTTAGTTCGCAATTGGCAAACTCCCCCCACAATGACGACACACGACACATAACCGGTTGTTTATGAGGTAGGCCTCTGTTCACTCTAGTGTGATCTTACGAAGACCTGGAGGCCCCCTTCGGTGTCGAAGATAAACCGCTGCAGTGGTTTTAGCCGGTAGGAGTCCGGCTCACCCCTTCGCCCTTCCCCGGGGTGAAGGAAGTTCCATTCTAGTAGAATTTCCACTGGACAAAAAAAAAAGGCCTCTGTTCAGCATTGGGCCCCTTTTAGCTGAGATGATGAAGATGGAATACAAAATAGCAACATTCCTTCTTTTCTTTCCAGTGAATTATTTTACGTGCGTCAACACATGCCTGTACCAGAGTTGGAATCAACGAAGCATAGCGTTCGCATAATCATAAAGAATGGCAGCACCCGTACCAAGGAGTTCACCCTGCAACAGCTGTACATGTTCCCCAAAGGAACGGTCAGGGCTGCGCTGATGTGCGCTGGCAACAGAAGGAGTGAGATGACCAAGGTAGTTCTTTTTTAGTGTAGATTGTTATCGTTAAATTAATTAGTTTTGTGGTCACTCACAATAGGCCTCTTAAGAAAGCTCAAGGTCACTCAGCTAGCTATGCTTGGTATTTCTCTACGAGATCGAATCAGAAATGAGGAGATCCGTAGAAGAACTAAAGTTGTCGACATAGCTGAAAGGATTAGTAAACTGAAGTGGCAATGGGCAGGGCACATTGCTCGTAGAACTGATGGCCGTTGGGGCACAAAGGTTCTCGAATGGAGACCGCGCACCGGAAAACGCAGCGTGGGACGACCTCCAACGAGGTGGACAGACGACCTGGTGAAGGTCGCTGAGAGTCGTTGGATGAGGGCGGCATGTGACCGCTCGTTGTGGAAATCTAAGGGGGGAGGCCTTTGTTCAGCAGTGGACGTCCTGTGGCTGATATGATGAAGGCTTCTCTCCCTTGTCAGTCAGGTCGTTTAGCTCTCAGTCAACAATAGTAGGTACTAGATTTTCGATGAGCGCTTCAAAAACGACCCGAGAAATAAAAGCACAAATCATGTTGTGGTCTTATTTGATATTAGTATGGTCCAACCATAGCCAACATTAAGACATCAAAATGCAGTGGTCCGCGTTGAAAAGCTGCGAAAAGAACCACCGTATCACCAACACTTCTGAAGGAATATTAAACTAATGATAATCCTCGGTTCTGTTTAGATCTCAGTGTATCATTCATGCATTACTCACAACTATCAACAACTCGAGTCGTTGGATGAGGGCGGCATGTAACCGCTCGTTGTGGAAATCTAAGGGGGAGGCCTTTGTTCAGCAGTGGACGTCCTGTGGCTGATATGATGATGATGATGATGAATTATTTTTGTAATTAAGTAATTAATGTTTCCCCGATTGTCGCCATGGTGACGTCACATATGATACAAACGTTTCCAGTAGCTGCCGACTTAATGCAGTGCGGTGCCGGCTACGAATAGCACCCATCCATCTTGTCCCGTGGCTGACGTAAAAGGCGACTGTGGGATAAGCCGGAGGATGGGCAGCAGCGTCCTTCGAGTACATTAACAACTCAACTGCGACCGCCAACTCGCCTGCCAAGCTTGATGATTATAGCAAAACCCCCTAATGAGCACACAACACACCCATATCGATCGTTGTAGTGATCTTTGGGGGAGGCCTGTGTCCAGCGGTGGGCCTGATTCAGCTGAAATGATTGATTTAATTAGTTGATAAGGGATATTAGTTGACAATCTTCTGTCTGGGGTCTGTGTTATCCATTAATGTTCAAAACAAAACCAAGTAGAGAAATATAAATTGTTGTTGAAAGAACTCGGGGCTACTCACTAGTGAGTGACCCCGAGACCCTAGTGAGTGAGTTCAGGATAGAGATCGAAGATAATATAAAAAAAAATTTATAAAAAAATTGACGGCACTGTTGGTGCAGTGGCTGATAGAATCGGCTGCTACGCTTCGGGTTGCGGGTTCGATTCCCGCACGAAACAAATATTTGTCCGGTGTCGTGGGTGCGTTTGCAGACATAAATTCCACACACAATACACCCAGATCCGGAACAACTGCCTATAGATCATAAAAATATTTGTTCCGTGCGGGAATCGAAGGCGCGGCGACTATACATTACCTGCGCGTTGAAAATATATACAAATAAATAAAATTGAAGTGTCTGTTTGTAATGTCAAAATAACAGCTTTTTACTAAATGCATATTCAAGTATATAGGTACACATAACAAAAAATCAATTATTATTTTTTTGTCTGGTTGTCTGTCGGTCTGTCTGTCTGTCTGTCTGTCTGTTTGTTCCGGGTAATCTCCGAAACGGCTGGACCGATTCTGACGGGACTTTCGCTAGCAGATAGCTGATGTTATAAGGAATAACTTAGGCTACTTTTATTTTAGAAAAGTAATTAGGGTTCCGCGCAAAAAAAATAACCTTGAAATCCAATATATATATATTCTATGTCAAGTGTCTATGTCGAAGTACTCCAAATTTATTTTAAACTAGCTGGGACCCGCGGTTTCACCCACGTTTAATTTTAAAAAAATTTAGAGTACTTCCACATAGACACTTGATATAGAATAGGTATATATATATTGGATTTCAAGGGTTTTATTTTTTTACGCGAAGCCCTAATTATTTTTAAATAAAATAAAATAAATTAAAATAATAAATTTAAATAAAATAAAAGTAGCCTAAGTTATTCCTTATAACATCAGCTATCTGCCAGTGAAGGTCCCGTCAAAATCGGTCCAGCCGTTTCGGAGATTACCCGGAACAAACAGACAGACAGACAGACAAAAAATTTAAAAATAGTTTTTTTGTTATATGTAACGTACATACTTTCATATGCATTTAGTAAAAAGCTGTTATTTTGACATTACAAACAGACACTTCAATTTTATTTCATCATCATCATCATCATCATCATATCAGCCACAGGACGTCCACTGCTGAACAAAGGCCTCCCCCTTAGATTTCCACAATGAGCGGTCACATGCCGCCCTCATCCAACGACTCCCAGCGACCTTCACCAGATCGTCTGTCCACCTCGTTGGAGGTCGTCCCACGCTGCGTTTTCCGGTGCGCGGTCTCCATTCTAGAACCTTTGTGCCCCAGCGGCCATCAGTTCTACGAGCAATGTGCCCTGCCCATTGCCACTTCAGTTTACTAATCTTTTCAGCTATGTCGACAACTTTAGTTCTTCTACGGATCTCCTCATTTCTGATTCGATCTCGTAGAGAAATACCAAGCATAGCTCTCTCCATAGCTCGCTGAGTGACCTTGAGCTTTCTTATGAGGCCTATTGTGAGTGACCACGTCTCTGTTCCATATGTCATCACTGGTAACACACACTGGTTAAAGACTTGCGTCTTGAGGCATTGCGGTATTGTTGACGAAAAGATGTTGCGAAGTTTCCCAAACGCTGCCCAGCCGAGTCGGATTCGACGATTGATCTCTTTCTCGAAGTTGGACCTACCTAACTGGACAGTTTGTCCCAGGTAGACATACTCGTCAACAACTTCGAGAACAGAGCTCCCAACGGATATTGGGATGGGCACGACATGGGCATTTGACATGACTTTTGTCTTGCCCATGTTCATCTTAAGGCCCACCTGTTGGGAAACTCTGTTGAGATCATCGAGCATTGTGCTGAGCTCTTGCAGCGATTCTGCCATGACTACGATGTCATCGGCAAATCGAAGGTGAGTGATATACTCGCCATTGATGTTAATGCCGAATCCTTTCCACTCCAGTAGTTTGAAGGCATCCTCCATTGCAGCGGTGAACAGTTTCGGGGAAATGACGTCCCCCTGTCTCACACCTCTCTGCAATGGAATTGCCCCCGTGCTCTGTTCATGTACTCGGACCGACATGGTGGCGTTTCTGTATAAGCACTTCAACACTTCAATGTACCGATAGTCGATCTGGCACCGCTGCAGAGATTGCAGCACTGCCCAGGTTTCGATCGAATCGAAGGCTTTCTCATAGTCCACAAACGCCAAGCATAGTGGCAGATTATACTCCTCGGTCTTCTGTATAACCTGCCGCAGCGTATGGATGTGGTCTATGGTACTGAAACCTTTTCGGAAACCGGCTTGTTCGGGAGGCTGGAAGTCATCAAACCTGCGCTCGAGACGATTCGTGATAACCCTTGAAAACAGCTTATAAACATGGCTCAGAAGTGAGATGGGTCTATAATTCTTCAATAGGGTGTTATTACCCTTTTTGAAGAAGAGCACCACCTCACCTCTGTTCCACGCTTCCGGCGTTGTGCCCTCGAGTAAGACGGAATTGAATAGCTTCTGAAGGACTTTAAGTACCGGTGTGCCACCCGCTTTCAGAAGCTCTGTCGTAATTCCGTCCCCACCCGGCGCCTTGTTATTTTTAAGCTGTTTCAAGGCCATCCTAATCTCGTACAGGCTGATGTCCGGGATATCCTCGGTATAGTGTCGGGTTAGTTTGGCTCGCGGGTCTTTGTCAGAGCCAATGGTAGGTATAGTAACCGAGGTGTATAACTGCCGGTAGAAGTTCTCAATCTCTCTCAAAACCTCTGGCTTAGTCGACGCTACACTGCCGTCCTCGGTCTTCAGCTTCATAATACGACTTTGCCCAATAGACTTGTCTCTTGCGAACACTTTGGAGCCTTGATTCCGCTCAATCGCCTCTTTAACACTATTAGTGTTAAAGGTGCGGATATCGTGACGCAAGGACTTCCATATCCGTCTATTGAGTAGTCTGTATGCTTCAGCATCACCGGAGGACTGCAGCGTCATGGCGCGTCTTTCTGCCATGAGGTCGAGAGTGTGATCGGAAAACTTTTTTGGTCTACCTTTACGGTGGGTTTTAAAGAACTTAGACCCAACCGTTTGGACAGTTTCTACAAACCTACCATTTAGATCGTCCACAGATACGCAATGTTCTAGGCACTCGAAGCGGTTTTGGAGTTCGAGTTGAAAGCTCTCGGGGTTTTGGATATGAGCACTAGAGGGCCGGAGCGTAGACCTCATCAGACGAGACCTCTCAACTTTGAGATTAATATTCAATGTGCCTCTTACCATTCGGTGATCACTACCGGTTTTCACCCTGTGAATCACAGAGACATCATTGAATATTTGCCTCCTATTGGTCATGATGAAGTCAATCTCATTCCTCGTGGAACCATCGGGACTCATCCAGGTCCATTTCCTGTGAGGCGGCTTTTGGAAAAAGGAGTTCATCACGAAGAGTCCCTCCTTTTCCAAAAAGTCGGCCAGCCTCTGTCCCCTGGGGTTCCGATGCCCATATCCAAATTGCCCCACTCTCAACTCACCATCGCATCGGGTGCCCAGCTTTGCGTTGAAGTCCCCCATCACAACAGTGAAATGTGTCTTCGAGGTATGTATGGCCCTACTTACGTCCTCATACATACTCTCTACTTCATCATCTGGGTGTGTCGAGGTCGGTGCGTAGACCTGTATGACCTTCAACGAATACCTCTTGGATATTCTGAGTATAAGGTACGCTACCCTGCTCGACACACTTTCGATGGCCATTATGCTGTTAATGAGGGACTTGCGGACGAGAAACCCGACACCACCTTGAGACAGATGTTCGCCTTCCCGGTAGTAGAATAAGTTGCCGGATTTCAGGGTTATCGTGTCCTCCCCCTCTCTTCGGACTTCTGATAGTCCCATGATATCCCAGTGCAACTTATCTATTTCTTCTTCCAGCTCAACAATCTTTTCGTCTGCCCTCAGTGTTCGTGTGTTGTACGTCACCAGGGCCAGTTTCCGTTTAGGGTGGTAGCCGGATCCCATCCGGAGATTCTTAGCACCCCCTGCCCCGCCATTACCATGGCCGCTACCATGACCAGGAATAGCGGGGCTGCCGGGAACTGGGGGCCGGTGCTTGAATTGTGTTGTCATTTTGGGGGGAATTTGCCGATACTCACCACGCTTGGCAAACGGGTTGGTGAGCGCAGTATGGCTAATGTTTAAAAGAAGGGACGCTGCTGCCCATCCCTCTGGTTAAGAGTCCCTTAGTCGACTTTTACGACTTCCACGGGAGGAGATGGAGTGGTGCTATATTCTTAATCCGGACACCACACGGAAACATGAAACGGAAATATGAAATATAACATTAATATAATATACTATATGACTATAAAAATACACGAAAAAGCATTTGACTAGGTAGCACATTCAAAATAATTGCTTATGTAGTTAAGAGATTATCATATCAGTTCAGTCAATTTTATTTATTTGTATAGATTTCATATGCATTTAGTAAAAAGCTGTTATTTTGACATTACAAACAGACACTTCAATTTTATTTATTTGTATAGATTAAACGCGGGTGAAACCGCGGGTCTCAGCTAGTCTAATCATAAATCTGTCGTTTCCTGACACTAAAATCGCATTATTTTTGGTTACCCATCACAAAGCAGGTGAAGCCAGTGAAGGGCATTAACTGGGAAGTCGGCGCCATCAGTAACGCCGTGTGGGAGGGAGTGTACCTGCGCGATGTACTGGTCTACTGCGGCGTGGACACGCAGAACACTGTCGGCAAACACGTCATTGTAACGTATATAATGTATAATATGTACTGTGTGTATATCCAAAGATTATTGGAACTGAAAACGCTGAGAGCGCTGTTGCAAGCGCACTTAAGTGAAAAGAGGTAGCGGCACCCAGCGCACAAAACGTTTAAGGAAGAGGGTAGATCGTTTTGTCTGCTCTTAAATTTCTACGCGATCATAAGAAAGCGGAGTGCCTCGCCATTAAGTCGCCTACGCGGCAGTACAGTCTGAACTGTAGGAGTCGCCCTTGTTGCGGAGATGGATGATGCTTCATATCAGTGCCTCCCCACTTGTCATATAAATATAAATTGTATAGCCTGACATAATTGGAAAAATTGGAAAGGAACTAACTCCTGAAACACAGGGATGACCTACCTTGGGAGTTAGGGACTTATTTAAATTGTAATTATGTGGAAGTCAATAAAATATTATTATAAATATTATTATAATTTATAGCTATTAAGCTGGCATGTTTTAGAACTTAGTTTAATTTGTAGTGTGACATTTTAATTTTAATTGTATTAAAACATTATAATAAAACACTTTTAAACGGATTTTATCGCGTATATTTTTGATTTTGACGTCAAGCATAGACGCTCCACAAAGTCTGCAGTGTGCGAACACGCCTTAGATAAACCCAACCATTTTCTTCGTTTCGATCAACCTCAAGTCCTCGCGAAAGAGAACCGATATGTACCTAGAATATTTCGTGAGGCTATTGAAATTAAAAATCATCCTAATTGTAATAGAGAAGATGGTTGGCAGGTACCACCTGTTTGGAATCCAGTCATTAAAATAATAAAGTCCCAAACAAGATACCGCACTAAGAAACATCAAGACACTGTGAGTGATTACTGCGTGCATCGAAACTAATTTATTGATTAAAATTGTACGCTAGATAAAATAAAATAACTTTTTAAAATCTATAACGACGCCTGTCACCTTAGTCATCCTGCGACCACGAATACTGCAAAGTATTCAAATCGTCAGGAAAATCAAAAAATCTAAAATATACGCGATACAATCCGTTTAAAAGTGTTTTATTATAATGTGTAATAATCGCGAAAATCTAAGACATTACTATGTATTAAAACAGTTTCGTTTATATTTCATAGTCTGACATAATTTATAGCGGTACTTAATTTCAATTTTATAAGCGGACATGTTTCATGTATTATTTTAGTTTATAGTCTGACATTTTAATTTGATTTAATTTATTTTATTTGCATTCTTTAATTTAATTAATTAATATGAGATCTTTTTATGTATTCATGTGATATGTGTTAATTAATTATGGATCTGAATTAAAGATTATTATTATTATTAAACATCCACCCGCAAAAACTTCAGTTTATCCGTGAACATGGCTTGCAACAGCGCCGAAATATCGGGAACTCAAAAGTAATAAAAAACATGGTAAATATCCCGTTTTCAGTTCCAATAATAGTGTCAGTGACCATGTCAGTTTAAAAACTTATATCCAAATATATTCGATACATATAGAAGAACCTACAAAGGTCTTCCATATAGAAGTCTGCCGTTCTTGTGACGAAGATACAATGTTAGCTAGACATTAATTTCTGATTGTAGTAATTGATGCTAACAATGGTAGGTTATCCGTGTGGTGTTCGGATTAAGAATATAGCACCATAATAAAACACTTTTAAACGGATTCTATCGCGTATATTTTAGATTTTTGTTTTTCCTGACGTTTCGAATGCTTTGCAGCATTCGTGGTCGCAGGATGACTAAGGTGACAGGCGTCGTTACAGATTTTAAAAAGTTATTTTATTTTATCTACCGTACAATTTTAATCAAAAAATTCGTTTCGATGCACGCAGTAATCACTCACAGTGTCTTGATGTTTCTTAGTGCGGTATGTTGTTTGGGACTTTATTATTTTAATAACTGGAAACGTCAGGAAAATCTAAAATATACGCGATAGAATCCGTTTAAAAGTGTTTTATTATAATGTGTAATAATCGCGATAATCTAAGACATTACAACATAGCACCACTCCATAAAGGCCACGAAGGGACTCTAAACCAGAGGGATGGGCAGCAGCGTCCCTTCTGTGGAACAGTAGCCATTCTGCGCTCACCAACCCGCCTGCCAAGCGTGGTGGGTACTGGCAAATTCCCCCCAATATGATGACACAGCTGTGGAAATCTATGGGGGAGGCCTTTGTTCAGCAGTGGACGTTGTATGGCCGATATGATGAATGGTAGGTGCCCGTTTATGATATAGTTCTCAATCACCTCTCACTGTGTTCCTCATAGTTTCATACTGCGGATTATGGACAGTAATTTTAAACAAAAACTGAGATCCAAATAAGTAGCCTGAAAACGTATTGCACTCTGGCAATAACAACCTTGGAAATGTAAAATCTAATATATAAATAACTCGTGTCACAGTGTTTGTGGTCACACTCCTCCGAAACGGTTCTACTGATTTTAATGGTTTTTTTTTGTATCATCATCATCATTTCGCCCGAATAAAGTCCACTGGTGGACACAGGCCTCCCTTAAAGATCACCACAACGACCGACATCGGTGTGTTGTGTGCTCATTGGGGGGTTTTTGCCATAATCGCCACGCTTGGCAGGCGGGTTGGCGATCGCAGTTAAGTTGTTGATGTATTCGAAGGACGCTGCTGCCCATCCTCCGTGTAATCCCTTAGTTTGCTTTTACGACACCCACGGGATGAGATGGGTTGGTGCTATTCGTAGTAATTTTGTATATTTGGTAGGTATAGAATAGGTGGCTCTAGTGATCTTACGAGGACCTGGAGCCACCCCTTCGGTGCCGAAGATGACCGCTCCAGTGGTTTTAGCCGGTAGGAGTCCGGCATACCCCTTCGCCCTTCCCCGGGGTGAAGGAAGTTCCATGTAGAATTTCCACTGGACATCAATAAAAAAAAAAAAAACAAAAAAAAGTATAGAATAGGTCGTAAAGCAGTTTTCACCCTCTTACCCCCACGCGATTTTACTATTTTTGTATGAACAATATCCATGATGTAGATTTCCAAATTCCACGCGAGCGAAGCCGCGGGCAAAAGCTAGCCCTATATACGTCTTCTTGCTAAGTTTTCTGTTCACTAATTCCCGTTAAAGGAACCTCAATCCTGTGTACGGAATCCGGACAGGATTAAGAATATAGCACCTCTCTATCTCCCGTGGATGTCGTAAAAGGCAACTAAGGGACCTATGACCTTTTTCCAGAAAACTAGATCGATGACGACATTCATATCGGCCATTTATACGTCCACTGTTGAACAAAGGCCTCCCCCATAGATTTTCACAACTGTGTCGTAATTTTGGGGGGTATTTGCCAATACTCACCACGCTTGGCAGGCGGGTTGGTGAGCGCAGTATGGCTACCGTTACACAGAAGGGACGCTGCTGCCCATCCCTCTGGTTTAAATTCCCTTAGTCGCCTTTTACGACATCCACGGGAGGAGATGGAGTGGTGCTATATTCTTAATCCGGACACCACACGGAATGACGACATAAGTTCTCACAACCAAAAAAGGTTTTTATGAAAACAAGTTCAGTTCACAGGCTCCGACATCGACGCGACCGGGGTAAACTTCTCCACGTCAATACCGCTCGACCAGGCCCTGAACCCCAACGGCAGGATCCTGCTGGCGACCCATATGAACGGGCTGCCGCTGCCGCCGGACCACGGGCACCCGCTGCGGGTCGTGGTGCCGGGGGCACCCGCTGTCAGGAGCGTCAAGTGGCTAGGTAAGGTATTTTGGTTATTGTGCGTGTCGCAATACATTATTGATCATGAGCTGGGGTACAAGTCTCTAAGCTCAAACATCCAGACATCCTTGAATACGAAATCGAAATAACGGTGTAAAACCAATTTGTTGTTAGCTAAAGACATGATTGAAGCTATTCAAGGATACGTTACTGACGGTGAACCACGAGGACCAGTCTTAGCGAATACCAAATTGGTATTATACCGTTATTTCAAATCTATATTTAAGGATGTATGGATGTTTGAGCTTAAGGAATTGCACCCCTGGGGTACAATTCTCTAAGCTCAAACATCCATACATCGTTGAATACAGAATTGAAATAACGGTGATAACCCAATTTGGTTATTGGTAAACGCAAAGACTGGTCCTCATGGCGTACCTTCTTCAACGTATCTTTGAATAGCTTCAATCATGTCTTAGCGAATACCAAATTGGTTTTATACCGTTATTTCAAATCTTGAGCTTAAGGAATTGCACCCCTGGGGTACAATTCTCTAAGCTCAAACATCCATACATCGTTGAATACAGAATTGAAATAACGGTGATAACCCAATTTGGTATTCGCTAAGACTGGTCCTCATGGCTTACCTTCTGCAACGTGTCCATGAATAGCTTCAAATTGGTGCAATTCCTTAAGGTCAAACATCCATACATCCTTGTGGACGTGCGCGCTTGCATTCGGCTACACTCGTCGTAGATCTCGCTTTGATACGTACGCACGTCAAATCGAATTACATTGTCGGGTTATAGTGTGTTAGAACTGTTCGTATATTAATTATTATATATCATCATATCGGCCATTTATACGTCCACTGCTGAACAAAGGCCTCCCCCATAGATTTTCACAACTGTGTCATCATTTTGGGGGGTATTTGCCAAATTTTGGGGGGTATTTGCCAATACTCACCACGCTTGGCAGGCGGGTTGGTGAGCGCAGCATGACTACCGCTTCACAGAAGGGACGCTGCTGCCCATCCCTCTGGTTTGGATTCCCTTAGTCGCCTTTTACGACATCCACGGGAGATGAGAGTGGTGCTATATTCTTAATCCGGACACCACACGAAAATTACATACACACGTATATTAATTACATACAACAAAATAACAGTCGACTCGTTTCAATCACAATAAGGCGTAGGTACCCAGCTATAACTAATATCGGACCGGGCCCCAACATCCTTCAATACAGAATCGAAATAATGGTGTAAAACGGTGGCTGATACAGTCGGCTGCTGCGCACCGGGTTCGATTCCCGTACGGCACAAATATATGTATGACCTGCAGGTATTTGTTCCGGGTCTGGGTGTATTGTATGTGGAATTCATGTCTGTAAACACACCCACGACACAGGAGAAATCCTAGGGTGGGGCAACGTTTTAAAAAAAAAAAAAAAAACAATTCGATATTCGCTAAAACATGATTGAAGCTATTCAATGACACATTGCAGACGGTGAGCCATGAGGACGAGTCTTAGGGAATACCAAATTGAGTTGTCACTGATATTTCAATTCGGTATTCAAGGATGTATGGATGTTTGAGATTAAGGAATTGTACCCCAGCTCTCAAGAAAGTAAGTTTGCTTATATTTCAAACATCTATGAAATCACATACTCATCAAAATCATCATGTCAGCCAAATAATCATCATGTCCACTGCTGGACAAAAGCCTCCCAGTGGACTGTGGGGGAATTTGGCTGTAATCATCTTGGTTGGCAGGTGGGTTGGAGAACGCAAAATAGCTGTTGTTCCACAGAAAGGACGCTGCTGCCCATCCCTCTGGTTAGAAATCCCGTAATCGGTAATCGTAATCTATATAGACACCACACAGAAAGGATATAAACCTATATATATGGCCTATAGTATTTTCTCTGTCTCCTGCTTGCAACGGAGGGAAGTGGAACGTATATTCTTTCCTACTCCTCCTTTTTCTTTTCTGATTAATTTCGTTGCGGGTTCCAAGACAGTTATTCATTTCTCTGGGACACACCGAGCTTCATTGATCGGTGTTCTTTTCGGTGGTCGCCATTGTAGATCCTAGACTACAGGAGTTGCAGTGGTCGGGAATGTGTGGCGGGCTTGTCCCTAAAAACGCTAAAACGCAATTCGCAATTTGATCCTACAGAATCAATAACAGTATCACATGACGAGAGCCCATCTCACTGGCACCAGAAAGATTATCGATCTTTTAACGCTTCCAAGACCTGGGAGACGGCAGACTTCGCGAGCGCTCCACCGATTTACAGCCTGCCTGTGACCTCAGCTATCTGTGACCCTGCTGATGGAGACACTGTCGAGGCCAAGGACGGGTGTGTTGAAGTAAGAGGTAAGAAACATGTGCTCGATATACAGGAATTCATTCTCGGCCAAAGTTTGAATATGCTATATTTGTCGAAAACAACATACTACAAAGAAAATGTACCAATATTGTGCTATCTAAGTACAACGTAAATAGAAAGAAGAAAGAAAGAAATAGATTTTATTTCTACGCGCAATTCACACACACTTAAATCTAGACTTTTTACAGTAAATTTAATAAAAACACCATATTATCATCATATCACATCGGCCATTTTTACGTCCACTGCTGAACAAAGGCCTCCCCCATAGATTTCCACAACTGTGTCATCATTTTGGGGGGTATTTGCCAGTACTCACCATGCTTGGCAGGTGGGTTGGTGAGCGCAGTATGGCTATCGTTTCACAGAAGGGACGCTGCTGAGAGGGATGGCTCTGGTTTAGATTCCCTTAGTCGCCTTTTACGACATCCACGGGAGGAGATGGAGTGGTGCTACATATTTTTAATCTGGACACCACACGGAATTTAATAGTATATTAAATTAAATTTGTTAATTCATATTAAAGACCGTATATTAAACACAAATAGAAAAAAAAACATAGCACAGGAAGGGATCTCCAGTTTATAATGTTCAATGGATGTAGTGTATTATTTGTGGTTGATCCACTCAATTTCTAACTGTCTAAAGTAGTATGTGCAACCAAACAACAACAGAGTACAATAACATTATTTTAATACAAAAAATATAAACGCACAAATAAAGCAACCATGTACGAAGTTGTGCGTCGCATGTGCGCACATATACAGGTAATTGCTCAGCATAAAGCTGTGGCTTCAGACGAACCTAAACACACCTATTGGTGCAGTCCAGATGGAGATTATTCGAATTCCTGGAGCCTCTCTTTAGTGCCGAGCATGACCACTCCAGTAGTTTTAGCCGGTAGGAGTCCGGCATACCCCTTCACCCTTCCCCGGGGCGTAGGAAGTTCATAAAGAATATCTACTGGGCACCAATAAAAAAAAATATAAAAAAAGGAGTCATACCCTTCAGCGTTTTACCGGGGTGGAGGAACCACATGCTGCATTTCCACTGGAAAAACCAACAAAAAAAGGCGAAGTATACGGTAATTTTACTAGCTATAAATGCCCTTCAAATCGGTGTGCATTTACACATGTTACCAATAGACTTATGAATTTTAAACTAACAATATCTTCACTTCCACCAGGTTACGCTTACTCCGGTGGTGGTGCCAAGGTACTTCGAGTGGATATCTCACCGGACTGCGGCAAGACCTGGGTGCAGGCCAAAGAAATGCAGTCAGATGACGCCCCCCCTCAACAGCACTATGCGTGGACGTTATGGACGGCTTGGATTCCCGTGGAGGAAGGACAGAAAGAGGTAGGTTATATACCAAGTAGTTATTATACAAGATGCACCGGGAACACGGCGTGGTCGTTCTAGATAAGGGACGTATCAAAGATATGAGCTAGGGGGCAGCTCATATTAGTTTATAGAAAAGGGAAGTAGTCGAGATAATAGATAAACACACCTTCCCGTGGGTGTCGTAAAAGGCGATTATGGAATTAACCGAAGGATGGGCAGCAGCGTCCTTCGCGTGCATTAAAAACTCAACTGCGATGGCCAACCCGCCCGCTAAGCGTAGCGATTATGGCAAAACCCCCCAATGAGCACACAACACACCCAGACGCACAATTACAATACAGTCCCCCCGAGAAGTGCCTGGGGAGGTGGCCTTTATACAGTCACCTTCTCTCCGCTAGAGGGGGTGACCGCTTTACAGTCATTCCCTCCGAGGTGTGCCTAAAGGCGTGGCACCATTGGGTGGCTCTAGATGGAGATTATTCGAGTTCCTAGAGCCTCCTTTCGGCGCCGAAGATGACCGCTCCAGTAGTTTTAGCCGGTAGGAGTCCGGCATACCCCTCTGCCCTTTCCCGGGGCGGAGGAAGTACAAGATGCAATTCCAGCGGATCAATAAAAAAAAAGGTATCCTATGAATGTAACTTGACAATACACACATGAACATGACTAGATCTCTTTCTACAGTTGGAATTATGGGCGAAGGCGACAGACAGCAACTTCAACACTCAGCCGGAAAGGTTCGACGATATCTGGAACATCCGGGGAGTGCTCAGCAACGCTTACCATAGAATCAAAGTACATATCAAACATTATTAGTACTACATACATATATTTTTTTTAAAAACAAGACTGTTGTGCAATGTACTAGATAACTACTTTTTTTCATAAGTACAATACTATACTAAAATCCACCGGCGGGCTGATTACCTAAATCGCAGACGCTTTGCAACAGGCGTAAATTGTTCCAACGCCGCTGTCAAACGTCAATTTGGTATTACCTATTTGCCGATAGCGACTAAACAGGCGAAGATCTCTGACGCGCCTCTGTCGGACAATCAATGAACTAAAAACGTTCACTCTTTTTAGTTCCACTGGTGGCTACTGGCGCTAGTAACTATGCATCCTCCACAATAGCGACAGGCGGGCGATGCTTTACGTAATACCAATTACCCACCTATCGCTACTTGTGGAGGATGCATAGTTACTAGCGCCAGTAGCGATAAAGTCAGCCCAGCGGTCTCGAAATCATTCTTAAACAGAGTTAGTTATCAAACACCAGCGAAATTTTGAAATACATTTTAATAGATCAATTAAATGGGCGTTTTAAACATAATTGACAAAATTTAAAATAAATATCATAAAAACATAAAAATATTTGAAAATAACCGACAATTTTTGAAGTGAAACTTCTTTTAGCGCGGTACGCATATTTTTAGATGAGATAAAATTTCCTAACGCTCCAAAATAAGTTTTTCCTTCTGTCGGCACTCCCCGAATTCAATTTTTTAACTTATAAACATGATCGCGGTCGGCCCTACTAAGTACATATGCACTAGACCTTGAGTGGTGCGCTAGTGCGTTATAAAATATATATTTGCCACACGTTCCTGTAGTGCAATTCTCTAAACTCAAACAACCATACACCCTTGAAATCACCTTTTGTTTTTTAGAAAAACGTTTTCCCACACTAGGATTTCTCCTGTGTCGTGGGTGTGTTTACAGACATGAATTCCACACACAATACATCCAGACCCGGAACAATTACCTGCAGATCATACAAATATTTGTTCCGTGCGGTAATCGAACCCACGACCCGGAGCGCAGCAGCCGACTGTATCAGCCTCTTCACCAACCGTGCCGAAATAACGGTGAAAAACCATTTTTGGTATTCGCTAAGACTCGTCGTCTCGGCTCACTGTCTGCAACCTGTCCTTGAATAGCTTCAATCGTGTCTTAAAGAATACCAAATTGGTTTTTCACCGTTATTTCAATTATATTTTCAAGGATATATGGATGTTTTAGCTTAGAGAATTGCACTACTGTTTTTAGTGGCGTACAGAATAAAACCTAGTAAAAAAACAGGTCGATAATATTATCGATTGTGAACAGTCTCTAGAAATTATTGAAAACTAACTCTGTATTAGAGGCAGGTGTTTGACGATAGAGTGAATATTTCTTTTTTAAATTTGAAATTGTTGATTGTTTTGAGTGTTTCAATTAAATATGTAATTTTAAGTAGTAACTCAAAGCTTTAGTCATGAGTACACTCTGACAAACATTGTTCTCATTATTTTGTAGACAACAAGTGTTTCTGAATATACATAGTTACTTAGCTTCTTACGATTACGTCCGTGTGGTGTCCGGATTTAGAATATTGCACCACTATCTCCCGTGGATGTCGAATAAGGCGACTAAGGGAATCTAAACCAGAGGGATGGGCAGCAGCGTCCCTTCTGTGAAACGGTAGCCATACTGCGCTCACCAACCCGCCTGCCAAGCGTGGTGAGTATTGGCAAATACCCCTCAAAAGATGACACAGTTGTGGAAATCTGTGGGGGAGGCCTTTGTTTAGCAGTGGACGTATAAATGGCCGATATGATGACTTAGTTTCTTTACATTTTTGTGAAATAAGTAAAAGCTACTGTTTCCAGATTAAGTGATATTAAAAACTGTTTTGTTGGTTTGAGCTACTTTTCGATTATCAATTTTGTATAAAAATAAAGGTCCGCACTTACTGTTAATTATCTAACGGTAGAATACTGAAACACCACTCAATATTTTAATATCCTCTCAACAAATTGGGATGCCCTCATGATCATCCAAGTTCGGTAGAATTAAATGACGTGCGTTTCCGTGTGGTGGTGGACTAAAAATATAACACCACTTACCTGCTCCAGTGGATAAACCAGAGGGATGGGTGGCAGCGTCACCTACTGTGGGACAGTAGCCATTCTGCGCTCACCAACCCGCCTGCCAAGCATTGTGAGTACTGGCAAATTCCCCCAAAATGACAAATGTGGAAACCTGACCTTTGGTCAGCAGTGGACGTCCGTTGGCTGATATAATGAACGCGCGTCTCAAATAGTTGAGATGGTGTTAAATATTAAGTGGCGTTTCAGTCTTCAGCTGTATCACCTTCAAAAGTGTTTGACATGATTCAATAATAATGTAAAATTTATTTTAATATAAATTTATTTATTATTGAAACATATCAGGTATCCCTATTTGTTAGTCGAAACGAGTTACAAAAAGTGCATTCTTCTCCGCTCAGTTGGTCTTCGAAGATCGCCAATCTTTCTTTGGTTTGTTTGATTTCTCGCTAGATCCAAGTCAATGATTAATAATATGAAATACTAATTGTAATATATAATTTATAATATTTACATAATTATATGATATCGATTTGATGCAAAAATAAATTGTCTTCAATTACTATCCTAGTATAGTTATAATCTTTATTTCTTTTTAACAATAAAATGCGCAAAAATTTTGCAGAGCAACAATTTATTGCCAAATATGTATTTTTATTTTATATTGTATATTGTTATTTTGTTAATGAAATGGTGTTATTTCTTAATTCTTTGTTTTATTTATACCTTCTAAACAAAGTAACTCGAATGCAAATAGGTAGGAGACATAACAACATTTAGCATCCTCAAAGGACCACTACATTCGCCTTTTCCGTGTGGATGTCGTAAAAGGCGAGACGAGCATAGTCATATATAGTCTTCTCCTTTCAATTTTTTTTTCATGAGGATTTCTGAGGACTTCCATCACCTCGGGAAGGGCCGAGGGTCCTTCCATTTACCTCTAGCCGGGGGTGAGGTGGACGCTTTGTCTGCATTAGACCGCGCTCCCGGCAGGAGTATATATAGCCTCGAACATAGACAGAGTTGCACAAATGACCGGTTGCAACCACATTTCCAAGAAACGTATGCGAAAACCAAACAAAAAAAACTGAGTTGCAGGCTTACCAAGTACATTTCGGCAAGTGTGCACTGGAATTACACGATTTAATTCCTCCAAGAATTCCATTATCATTCCAGAATGGTGCTGGCTCAGAATACCACCACCCCATTTCCTCCCGTGGGTGTCGTAAAAGTCGACTAAGGGATTAGCCGGAGGATGGGCAGCAGCGTCCTTAGAGTACATTAACAACTTGACTGCGATCGCCAACCCGTCTGCCAAGCGTGGCGATTATGGCAAAACCCCCCAATGAACCCACAACACACCAATATAGATCGTTGTAGTGATCTTTGGGAGAGGCCTGTGTCCAGCAGTGGACTTCATTCAGCCGAAATGATGATTCCATTATCGGATAACCAGATAAAACATTGCGCCACCGTTATATGATGGATCATTTGATGTTCCGCATACACATGAAGCATTTTGCTTCCACGTTTTTCGTGCATACCGCTTAGGGGTGGAACAACTTGCCAGATCTACAAAAGTTGGCAAAATAGAAGAAAATGTATGAAGAAATGTTACAAAACTATCCGAAACAAGAAAGTTGGATAATGCGTCAACGTTCGATTCTGTTTTCCGACCGTTACAAACTAGTACGATTGCTCGAGTGGAGACCACGCAGCGTGGGACGACCTCCAACGAGGTGGACAGACGACCTGGTGAAGGTCGTTGGGAGTCGTTGGATGAGGGCGGCATGTAACTGCTCGTTGTGGAAATCTAAGACCTCCCGTCTTTGTTCAGCAGTGGACGTCCTGTGGCTGATATGATGATGAAAACCTCGTAATTTCCAAATCACGAGTGAACTGTTGTCTACTAGGCAAGCATGCGGCATCGTTGACCGCATCGTCGCTTAACAATCAGGTGAGATACGTAATAAAACGAACTTTTTTTATTCTCCCGGGTGCTAATTATTACATACTTCGAGCAGCAATCCGCCTGCCAAGCGTGGTGATTATGGCAATATCCCTTATGACTGCACATTGTATTGATCATTAGGAGGACTCAGCTATGGACGTTTATCGGTTGATGTGTATTCTCCCGCATGACTCTGCGAGATAACCGATGCCAGACAACGGTGAGACCAGTCTCACAGTCACGAACCTTTTTTTTACTACACCTGGTGAAAATACGTTGTGTACTTCATTCGCCCCGGGCTAGGGCTAAGAGAGGAATCCCGAACTCCTAAAACAAAAAGCTAAAACATCACCTTTAGCACCGAAGGGTGGCTCCAGAAACTTGCAACGATTACACCCAAGTCGCCCATTAGTGGCAATTTCAGAGGCGATGACTGTAAAGTGGTATCCCCTTCAAGCGGAGGGAGATGTTAAAAGGCCACGTTGTAAAGGATCCCCCCAAGCCTCGCTGTGCTGCTCACACGGAGGCACGTGACCAGTTGCGTTTACCTTTGGCACCTTTTAGCTCTATCATCAGACCCTGGTCTTCATCTGTCAGCCAACTACTCATTGAGGCAAATCTAACGAGCCGAAATTCAGGGCGTCTACGTTAAATACAGCGTAGATCCTGTAACCAGCTTCCAGCTCCATCAGAACCTGGTCTTCATCTGTCAGCCAACTACTCATTGAGGCAAATCTAATAAGCCCAAACACTGTGTGTTTACGTTAACTATAGCGAATATCCTTTGAAACCTTTTGGCTCCATCATAAGACCCTGGTCTTCATCTGTCAGCCAACTACTCATTGAGATAAATCTAACAAGCCGAAACTCAGGGTGTCTACGTTAAATACAGCGTAGATCCTGTAACCAGTTTCCAGCTCCATCAGAACCTGGTCTTCATCTGTCAGGCAAATCTAACGAGCCTAAACTCTGTGTGCCTACGTTAACTATAGCGGATATCCTTTGAAACCTTTTGGCTCCATCATCAGACCCTGGTCACGATCTGTCAGCCAACTACTCATTGAGACAAATCTAATGAGTCCAAGCTCAGGGTGTCTACGTTAACCACGACGGGGATCTTGTGACCACCTTCCGGCTTCATCATCAGTTCAGCTCTCTAACACCGTAATATTGCTTTATCATCGAAGTCAATTATGATAACCATTTCAAAAGTAACATGCAAAATTGATCCCATTCATAATAAGTCAAATACCTACATAGAATTAATACGTGTCCAGCAGTGGACTTTATTCGGCTGCAATGATGATGAGTTTATTGATTATACATAGGTATAGCCGGTATTGTTTAATATAAGACATAACGTTCTAGTTTCTTGAGATTATCAGAAAATCTAAAATTAAATATGTGTATGCATTCTACATCCTTCTTTGATAAATCATTTACTATTGATCCAGCTCACTTGTGGAATGCTTTACCTATTGAAGTAAGACGTGCTCAATCACTACCATTTTTTTTTAATGGTGTAGTACCATTACCTTTCCTTCAAGTTTTTCTTCTACTTTCCCAGATAAATTTTATATTTATTGGTATATTTTTCTATCGTTTTATATATAGAATATTTAGTGTATGTATTGTTATATATTTTATACTATTATGTCTAAGTAATATTATGTACACTTGACAGCCCAACATCTCTCTTTTCTCTCTTTCAAGTCCATCCAAAGGTTGTCTGGAAGAGACCGCCCATTGTACTCGTATCTTATAAAATATTTATCTTTTAAGCATTATGTGGTGTACTATAAAGAGTATATATATACAAATAAATAAATAACGAAGCCGCAATTGAACGGACTTTGCACATATACCTACTCTGTTATCATCACAGATTCCTTAAAAGTTGTAACGGCGATAACGCGAAAGTTAAACAGAGATAAGTGTATAATTGCTACGGCTATCGGCGTTTAATTAGTACTATGAGATAAAAGTTCATAAAGGTTGCGCGCAAGCAAGGGCGGATCAGGGGGGCATGCCGTCGTAGTCTCTCCCTTTGGGCTTGTCCGACTAAGTGACTCTACCGGCTTAACCCCAAAGATCGTCCAGTCACGAAAGCCCTACCACGACGACGTGGGAATCACGTTGGGGAGAAAAAATAACATGACCCTAACCTAGGCTGTTATGAAGTACACAAATGGATGGAATTAAGTAGGTACAGGATGGCTGGAATTAGAGCAATAGGGTATTTTTGGTTTAACCTCTTTTATTTTAACGTTATTCAATGACGTGCTAACAGCTGTGTCTGATACAATTCTGGAATAAATAACGCACACAAATATTTTATACAGAAAAGAGTACGATCTTTTAAAATATGCTCTAAAGGCTGGTAATCGCAATCGCATCCATCCTATCTAATTTAACACAGGCGCTTGGCATTGAAGACTCTGGAAGTTGTGCTCATTTCATGAAGGCATAAGAAATCGTGCATGCGCCACCAGTGATATATTCTAATCTAATCTATTGTCGGCTATATGTCGGGCGTGTCGAAGTGGAACGTATATTCTTTCCTACTCCTCCTTTTGCTTTTCTGATTAATTTCGTTACGGGTTTCAAGACAGTTATTCATTTCTCTGGGACACACCGACCTTCATTGGTCGGTGTTCTTTTCGGTGGTCGCCATTGTAGATCCTGGCTTACAGTTGCAGTGGTTGGGAATGTGCGGCGGGCTTGTCCCAAAAAAAAAACATGGGCTCAGCTGTCGCCTAACGCACCATGACCCTTGTGGATCATTTGTGCTGACCTTAGACCCTCTACTCCGTTGCTGCCACATCAAAGTTTTTGTAGGTACCCTGTGATTCTGCCAGCATGGAACTGCTCGTAATCATATGGTACAAGTTGGGCTATTCCCAGGTGATGCACGCTACACCCAGCAAGAACGTCGCAGTCACACAATATGTGTAACATAGACTCTTTTTCACCCCTGCAGAATCTGCATGTATCCATCGTGCTCAGTTTCATTCTGTGTAGGTGCTCATTGGTACCGAAATGCCCGGTGAGTGCACCTAGGTGTCTCAGTTGTGATCTGTTTAAGTTTAATAATTTCACTCCACTGTCTTTTCTTGTGCTGGCGAAGGTCTTGGAGTGGTTTAGGCCTACTGCCTCCCCCCATTCTTTTCTAGCATGTGCATATAATGCATGATGATAGGTTCGGTGAGGAATACCTATAAAGATTCAGGGTCAACTAAATACGTTTGTGAGCCAGGCCTCGCTAATTCGTCAGCCATAAATGAGAACTTGCGTTCGACACCTTCGTGAGTGAGTGATATATTAGGAATGCCTTGTTTTTGAATTGTTCCTAGTATTTTTTTATTTATTATTTCGGCTGATTGAAGTCCACTGCTGGACACAGGCCTGTCCCAAAGATCACCACAACGACCGATATGAGTGTGTTGTGTGCTCATTGGGGGGGTCTTGTCATAATCGCCACGGTCGGCAGACGGGTTGGCGATCGCAGTCGAGTTGTTAATGTACTCGAAGGACCCTGCTGCCCGTCCTCCGGTTAATCCCTTAGTCGACTTTTACGACACCCACGGGAGGAAATGGGGTGGTGGCATTCAGAGCCGGCATCACACGGCTAATAATTACTAATAATAATTACATTGTTCTTATTTTATATCTATATCTAAGATCTACACCACATTATAAAAAATATTGTCGCACGTTAAAGACTATAAAACCACACGTATTTTTGTACATCGAAATATCTCTCGTGAAAACATATGTCAGATCACACGTAACACCCCGGTTCATTAACATATTAAATTATAATATGTCACAATCACAATGTTTATCTCAGTTAACAGCTCAGTCGCTCCGAGAAGCACGTCAACATGCTCGCCTTGAGACTCGCTACAAGCGCTAAAAATTTCGTTAAATCTTTACCGAACGCTTTATGTATCCATCAAATTCACTGTCACGGTGTGTTATACAAAACAGACGATTTATTAAATATAGTTATTCGCGGCGAATCTTTACAGTTTCCATATGTGTGGTTAAGAGAAAATTGCCAGTGTGAACAGTGCTATCATACATCAGCCCAAAGTAGGATACTGGATTGGAGCAAATTCGATCTAGATGTGAAGCCAAAAGATGTCTCTAAGGACCAGAATTCTCTGCGCGTGACATGGTGCGACGGACACGCATCTCAATACAATTTCAACTGGCTGAAGTTTAGAGGTTTTACAACAGAAAATCAGAAGTATTATACGGAAACTATCTATAAACCTAAGAATATTACGTGGCACGGTGAAGACTTCGACAAAATATTTACCAAACACGACTACAACGAGATTTTAAACTCGGGCTTAGCTCTGTACAACTGGTTGTACAACTTATCTGTGTATGGAGTGGCGTTGATTCGGAATACACCAGACTCCGACACAGCTGTAGACCATATTGTAGATAAAATTGGATTTACTAAAAGGACACACTACGGCGTCAAATTTGTTGTGCGCAATATACCAAATACGAGTAATGTGGCCTATTTGTCTAGTAATTTGCAGATGCACACTGACCTGCCTTACTATGAATACTGCCCTGGAGTTAATTTACTACATTGTTTAGTTCAAACAGCGAGCGCAGGAGGGGAAAACTTACTATCGGACTGTCACTACACAGCTGAATATATGAAGGAGAATCATCCAGAACAATATAGACTACTAACTGATTCTGAAGTAGAATGGAGAGATGTAGGAACAGAAGACGGCAATGAATTCTTCAAGCTGTACCGTGCCCCGGTAATATGTTTGGATCGTCACGGTGAAATAACAAGAATAAACTTTTCAATACCGCAAAGGGGTAGTCATTTTCCAGGACCAATAGAGGCAGTGAAGCCTTGGTATGAGGCACATAGTATGTTCCTCGCCTTGAACCACAAATTCGCAGCGAAGTTTAAAACTAAGGCTGGCGATATATTGTGTTTTAACAATATTAGATTGTTGCACGGTCGGAACGCGTATGAAGACAGTGATAGTAATGTAAGGAAATTAATTGGTGCTTATGTGGACTGGGATGAGATATATTCAAGGTTGAGATGCTTGAAGGTAAAGTTGAAGAATGAAGATGGAATTTGCTGAGATTCTTGAACCAATATTTATATAGACAATAACTATTTGCAACAAACGATAAAATTAAATAAAGTATGTAATCAGACGTTGCTGATTAGTGCTGATTGTACAGGTTGTTTCATTTATCATGGTCTAACCCGGTTCCAGACGATAGGGACTATCTTAAGTCGATTAACCCTTCAGCAATATGGCCGCCGGTAAGAAAAATTCGAAGACACGGAGTAGAAGTTGCCACTAAGTCTAAGGTCAACTGCATCCCACAATTTAGGGGTGAGGTGACCCTGAGCCCCCCGCCCACACACAAAAATACACATAAACGTGGCACCCTAGTTACTCTTATCACCCTTAAAATGTTACTCTTATCACAAATAAGTTTCACTTCAAAAATCTAAAATAGTTGCAACAAGTTCTTAGCTTCTTAGTTTTTGACGTGACAACGTCTTATAAATTGGTTTGCCGGGTGACACTTCAAGAAACTGCGTTACGCTCCGCTCACGTTATGCGCTCACAATGAGAGCGAGTGAAAGGCACGCGTCCCTTCCACTCGGGCATGGTTAGCCCGCCTAAGAGCGAGAGAGACAGACATAAAAAGTGAAAGGCACGCGTCCCTTCCACTCGAGCACAGTTAGCCCGCCTAATTTCATCCTTCTTCCTACTATACGAATGAATATCCACATTAAAATTATTTTACCACTCAAAGTCGTTGTCACGTAAAACTTTCGCCCGTATACCGACTTTACAGGCAACCAATTTTTTTTATCCGACTATAACTATCGAACTAGTGAGGCGGGAGAGCCGAGCAGCCGCTCCGTTTTGTCATTTTGTCTCTCCTTCCCACTCCCCACCTCCCCGCGCATACCTAAGGCGCGGTACAGCGGTATTGGTCAGGCTATTGAGGATATAACAGCATTTACAATTCTTGGTTTCCATCCATTGCCTAAGTATAAAAACACTCGATCATTTTACAAATATAATTCACAGCTCAAAATATGTTACACTCAATACATGTGACAGAGGTAAAACCTTCCCGCGCATGCGCTGAAATATATTACACATAAAAGACCTATCCGTGTGGTGTCCGGATGAAGAACATGCCACCACTCTCATCTCTTCCCATGGATGTCGTAAAAGGAGACTAAGTGACAGTAGCCATACTGTGCTCACCAACCTGCCTGCCTGCATGGTGAATACTGTAATGACTAACTTTGGGTAAGCATATTGGTATACGGGAAGGAACTTATGTATGATCTTGGAATTATGAAACTCTAGTTACTTCTATAAAAATTTATTTATATAGAAGATACAATTTGCTTTTTCTACAATCGACAACCGTGCTGACGGCAGCCCGAATTCATTCTCCTCTTTTATTTTCTCTGTCAAAATGTTCTTACATATTTATTTCAAATAATGTTTTTTTATTCTATGTGGCTAGGATTTTTCCCCCAAAGAGTTTGAACTCTATTATAATACTGACAAATTTCTCACAAAAACGATGACACAATTGTGGCAATCTGTAGGGGAAGCCTTTTTGCAGCAGTGGATTTATAAATGGCTGAAATTATGAAAAGACCTTGTAATTTTACTCATGATCATCATGCTTAAAGATTCACTTCAATAACAGGCAAACAGTAGTCAGTTCAATCTTGTTGTGGGTTTCATTTTCATACTAGTTTTTATAAGTATAATATTATGACACACTTCGAAATATACATTCTACTGTATATCCATTTATCTCTATGACTGAAGTTACTGCAAGTAACCATGATTGTTATTATTTCGTATACCAAGCATATGTAGTAAAAAAAAAAATATGACAGACTAATGTGTTGCTGGGAGTTTATTGCAGTTTTGACCCCAGTTTAAACACTTAAAAACGAAATAAAACGAAGGGTGGCTTATATGGATGGAACTACGTCTTTTGTCTATTTTAAATAACATCATCATATCAGCCATTTATACATCCACTGCTGAACAAAGGCCTCCCCCATAGATTTTCACAACTGTGTTATCATTTTGGGGAGTATTTGCCAATACTCACCACACTTGGCAGGCGGGTTGGTGAGCGCAGTATGGCTACCGTTTCACAGAAAAGATGCTGCTGCCGATCCCTCTGGTTTAGATTCCCTTTGTCGCCTTCTACAACATCTACTGGAGGAGTGATGCTACATTCTTAATCTGGACACCACACGGAATTTTAAATAAACAATATTGAATTTCATATGATACATAACATAGGTCTATACTTCCTTTAAATTAACAAAGTTTGTAAAGGCTTTCTGCTGTGATTAACTGTGTCAAGAGATATGGTTTTTTTCTTAATTGATATAAAACTGCACCAATACAAATTATTTCAGATTTGCAACTTTGCTAACATCCGAGATAAGGTTGGTATGCTTTTTAAATATTTATATTAAGTACCTACTTAACCATTTAGTATCAAATAATAGTTTTATTTTACAGAAAGGGCAAATAGGGCTCCATTATTTTCACAGGTTTAATTTCCCTGTCCAATTACAAAGCAATAAAGAATATTTCTATTTAACATGTTACCTGCGGCAAACAAAAGAAGGCTAATGTACCAGGCTAACGATTTACATAGTTATCCTGTGCGGTAAACTCACATATGCGCCTTATCTGTTATATCTTGTGCTACGCCCGCACATGCGTGCCAAGTATAATTATATTGATGTGCTATTTGACACACCTGCACGTTTGGATTACCAGTGATTTATGACTGGCTGTACATGATAACGTCAGAAGTAAGGGTATGCATTAACAGTCCAAATATAGTTCATGTTATATATTTTAGTGCACTAATGCCTCCATAAACAATAAAGGTCTGATATACAAGCAAGATGTATGTTTTTACAAAACAATATTTTTACTAAAATAAATAAGTTATTTTGCATGAAAATATTGTGTGTATATTTCACCATGGTTAGAACATGCAATTTGGTAAACTCTTAGTAAACTTTAGTACCACATTCACAGCTTAACATTTTCTACTTAAGCTCTATATAAGTATCAATAGCGTAACTTCTAATTGAAAATCTTCTCAGTGGAATTATTTTATCAGTCTCGTCTTGCTTTTCTTCCACTTCAACTAGTGGGAAAGCTTCATAGTCAGGATTAGTTGCCATACAAACAGCCGTGGACTCATTTGTATGAATATATATTGTGAAACTACTGTCTTCAGGCAAATCTTTGAAATGATTACTCACTGATGCTAATTTTAAGCAAAAAGCTCGTAAATTCTGCTCACATTGCACCAAATAGGCGTCCATTGTCTCATCAAAGTAACAATCTTTATCAAATTGAAAAACGAATTTCAATAAAGGTTTGTAATCGTTACCTGTTACAGCAAACTCCACACAGTTTAATTGCCCGCTCTTTAAACATTCCCCTATGCACTTTAGGCATAGGTCGATATATTGGTTCACCTCAGGATGAATAGAACGATATACAACAATATTGTATTTCCTTCTTTTTTCAAAAATGCATTTTGGGTAAATGGATGTGTAATACAAAATACCATGGAAGGCAACCGCTAAGAATTCTATTGCTATGTCCACAAGGCAGTTATCCATTATTATACAATTTCATAAAATATGACTAACAGCTTCTTCCAAGACATTCTTATCCAAACTTCAAACTCATCAAAGCTTAGCTTTCAGTAGTGTACTCTGTGTTAGAACTAGGGGCAGAGACTGCAGAGAGTAATAATTTTAATAGATGAATTCCTTTAGTTAGGTTAGAAGCAATCAAGCAAGATTCCTAAATCCTAATTCCTATTTCTTCTTCTTCTTCTTCTCTTAGATTATGGCTTCTGTAGTGTATCTTCCACAATTTCGCCAATGTCAAGTATAAGGCAACGTCGTACGGTGTTTAGATTAATAAATCTTTACATATTCATAAAACATTTATCAAAAATGAAAATAATTCTAAAAAATATGTCGGCTACGTCGTACGGTTCCTATTAAATCTACTTCTTCTTCTCTTAAATTATTATGGCTTCTGTAGATTATCTTCCACAATTTCGCCAATGTCATGTTATAATACGCTAATATATCTATTCAAATTCCTATTTCCTTGTAGGGAAGGTACGTATTTACGCGACCAGGTTTTTACACCAGGTATTTACTTTCAAGTACGCGCACCAGGTGCCGACCCGTAAGACTCGAAAGACTTTAAAGTATTTTACTCGGCTGCTCGCTCGCTACGCGCTCGTTCGATGTAAGTATTTTTGTGTAAACGCAGTTGTACTCCTTATTTACATTGTAGCATGGATCAATTTCCTATGCAAGTATTTTTAAGATCAGGGCTTGCAAGTATTTTTTTGTGGACGCGGTTGTGCTCTTTATTTATATTAGGGCACGGATCAATTTCCTATGAAAGTATTTTTAAGATCAGGGCTTGCAAGTATTTTTTTGTGGACGCGGTTGTGCTCTTTATTTATATTAGGGCACGGATCAATTTCCTATGCAAGTATTTTTACGTTCAAGGCTTGGAAGTATATTTCTTACATACGCTATTGATCAATTTCCTATGCAAGTATTTTTACGTTCAGGGCTTGCAAGTATTTTTTTGTGAACGCGGTTGTGCTCTTTATTTATATTTGGGCACGGATCAATTTCCTATGCAAGTATTTTTACGTTCAAGGCTTGGAAGTATATTTCTTACATACGCGATTGATCAATTTCCTATGAAAGTATTTTTAAGTTTAAGGCTTGGAAGTATTTTTTTTTGCTTACGTGATTGAGTTCCTAATTTGTATTATAGGCTCGGATCAATTTCCTATGTAAGTATGTTAACGTTCCAGGCTTGGAAGTATTAGATTTTATGAATTCGTAAATTTAATCCTTATTACTATTACATTACGGATCACTTTTCTATGCAGTAGGAAAATACTTGGAAGTATTTAGAACCCTGGTTTTTGGCGCTGGTATCTTAAGGTGGACGTACTTGGAAACCCTGGTACTCGATTTTACGAGTACGACTCATGCCTATTTCCTTGAGTAACACAAGTCACAAACATTGACGTTAGGGATGCTCGACATTTTTCGATGTTACATAAACATAAATGTATAGAGCGAAAATATCGATGTTTTTACATCGATGTAAAGTTTTCTTAATTAAACATCAACACATTGATGATAAGAGATTAGTATCGGAACACCGATATCTCCATATTCAACTACAGTCAATTCCAATGAGTACCCACCCAATAAGCACCCGATTCCCTTCAATTTTTATCCTGAACTATGAGCTACGCTGTCTTCCACCCAATGCTACACATGTATATTTACATACGTCTGTACACACGGCTACAAGTCAAGCTCGATCCCCTAAATAACCATAACTATGCTATATACAAATTACAATGCAGAAAGTTGTAGGAAAGGGACTTCGTATCGTGGCATCGGCCAATCACATTTGTTGCTTTGTGCTTACGCATGCAGACGCACTTTTTTGAAGAAATAAATCACTCGCCGTTCGGAGCCCAACGCGAACGTTCGAATATAAACATTATTCATATGGAGATAATGTTCATATTCATATAAACGCTTGCTTTGTTTAGCATAGTAGGTAGTCGAGCCCGAAGTCATAATGTTATTGATCTAATTGTAAACTTTAACTTATGCGCTCTTAAATTATACATGAATAATGCATATGTACACACGGCTTCATCAATGATCTCCCGGAATCTATAAGCCATGACATAATATTGTTTGCTGATGATAGCACAGCTGTTTTCACTGACGATGATCAAAATGTAAACGTAACCGATATTAACAACACGCTTGAAGCTATCATAGACTGGTTAAAGTCAAATAACTGACTGACTGACCCAGGACTAAACTGGAAAAAGCAGATTGATCACGTTTGCAATAAATTAAATCGATTTTCCTATGCCATTTACATGCACAGAAAAGTCGTTAATAAGAGTGCGTTACTAAGCGTGTACCATGCTTATGTCAGCTCCACATAAAAATACGGTATCCTAATTTGGAGCAACCCTCCTGACAGAGAACTAGCTTTCAAAGCACAAAATGTGTTGTGTTAGCAGTTAGATGCTTATGCGGACTTAAACAGACCGATTCATGTAGATTATTATTTAGAAACGTAAAAATTCTTATCTGCCTTCACTTTATATGTACGAAGCAGCAATCATGATAAAAATTGACATCAAAAACTACAAGTGCTAGATATAAAAAGACGTTATGTATCAAAAAGTGTAGAACAGCCCAGTTTAGTAAAAATGAATTTATAATGGGGGTTAAAATCTATAATAAACTACCAGATAGTATGAAAAATATCGAAATAAAAATATTTTTAAACATACACTCAAAGAATTTTTGTTAGGCAAGTCAAGACATACTATTCAATTAATTACTTTTTGAATGAGAATTAATTATAAATAACGAATGTAACTGAATCATTCATTTAAACAATACTTTGACATGTATCTAATATGAATTACTAATAATTATTAATGACATTTACAATTTATATGTTTTATGAGTCACTTACGAGGGCGGTTTGATAAGTCCATGCCTTTGGAAAGAAGAAACACTCTTTTTACATATACATTTTTTTATTTTTCAACATAATCTCCTTTCAGCTCTACGCACTTAGGCGATGTTCCAACCTCTTCAACCCATCAAAAAAATATTTTTTGTCAAACCCTGAAAAATAGGCCTCAGTTTTGCCCGCCAAGCCATTTTTTCATGTTTGGGAAGAGGAAAAAGTCATAGGGGGCTAAATCTGGCGAATACGGAGGGTGTGGCAATAATTCGTATCTTAATTCGACAATTTTTGATGTCGCGATTGCAAACGAGTGGGCCGGTGCATTATCCTGATGAAATAGAATTTTTTTTCTTTGCTAGATGCGTCGTTTCTTGATCATCTTTTTATTGAATCTATCTAACAATGCAGCATAGTAAGCTCCGGTTATTGTCTTGCCTTTATCCAAAAAATCGATGTAAATAACCCCTTGGCTGTCCCAAAAGAATGATGGACCCACGTTTCGTCAACTGTTATGTACCGACGCATAAACTCACTCGGATTGCGATTATACATGGCTAGGCATTCCTCAGAAGCTGTTACACGATTTCGTTTCTGATCGACCGTTAGTAAACGCGGCACCCATCTTGCAGAAAGCTTTTTCATGCCCAGAATATCATGCAAAATATAAAAAACTCGTTCAGTCGAGATGTGCACAGCATCACTTATTTCGACGGTCTGCCAAAACAATATCATGTATTTTATTAACCATTCGCCATTCGCCGTGTGGTGCCGGCTCAGAATACCACCACCCCATCTCCTCCCATGGGTGTCGTAAAAGTCGACTAAGGGATTACCCGGAGGATGGGCAGCAGCGTCCTTCGATTATATTAACAACTCAACTGCGATCGCCAACCCGTCTGCCAAGCGTGGCGATTATGGCAAAACCCCCCAATGAGCCCACAACACACCCATATCGGTCGTTGTGATAATCTTTGGGGGAGGCCTGTGTCCAGCAGTGGACTTCATTCGGCCGAAATGATGATTAACCATGCCCTCCGTAGTGACCTCAATCAGCCTTCCTGGGCGCTCCGCGTCACTAGTGTTAGTACGTCCACAACGAAATTCATTGAACCACTTATGTACCATCCCATGAGAAGGCGCAGAATCACCATAATACTTTTTCAATTTGTCTTCGGTCTGCTTAATAGTTTTACCACGTAAAAAATAGTGTTTAATTAGCACTCGAAACTCGCTTTTCTCCATTTTCAAAGAATACTTAGAAGTCGAGTAGAACTTTTCTGTTTCTAAAAAGCTTGTTTTCGCGCCACATTTGAAAAAAGAACGGCTACGCTCCGAAGTGCAGATCAGTCGTGTCATTTCTCTTCCATCTCGGACTGTGATACAACCGCAAGTGTTTGGTGAGGTTCCATCGCAGTCCAGCAATATCTACGGGGAAGAGGATGACAGGACCATAAATGTAAGTAAACAGTGCAATGAACAATTGAGGAACGCGCTGGAGGATGCGATCCGGGACTACCGGACCACTCCCACTGTACTTAGGCCACGAATACCACGCTTGCCCATGAATAATAAAAATAGGGCATTGGTGTGTGCCCTGGATTCGCTGCTTTTTGATTATTTTGAAGGCAGCGAAGATCTCGCCGATACTCACTCGATCCTGTACTGTGCAGCTGTTGCGGCATGTCGTGTAGCTCGCGTGAAATTTCACCTTACTGACAGAGCTACACAACAGAAATCAACCGTACCAGCTTGGCAGTGCAGGATTGAGCGGCGTATTGGCGAAGCCAGGCTACTTATCGGAAAACTAATTTGCTTCAGGGATGGCAATACTCGACCTAGAGTAATGCGCTTTGTGAGGCGGGCATTCTCGGGGACTGGGATTAGTCCTCAAAAATACATGGCCTGTGTCACAGAGCGCATCGATTTCCTGAAGCAGAAGGTATATGCATGGGCGAGCCGTATTCGCAGGTATAGACGACGAGTGGATCGATTCTCTCAGAATCGCATATTCCAGAGCGACCAAAGGTGGGTTTATAGATCTTGGGAGCGACCTGACCAAAGTGTGAGCAATGTGAGTCGCCCAGTTGATGAAGCCACGAGTGCATTCTGGCGCAACATCTGGTTGACGCCCGTTGGTCACACGGAGGGTGAATGGATGCGGGATATTGAGCGAGCGTGTGAACCCATACAAGAGATGGAGGAAATCGTAATTTCCACCCAAGACGTAGTCAGTGCAGTCCGTCCGATGTCGAATTGGAAATCCCCGGGACCGGACGGACTGCATAACTTTTGGATAAAATGGCTGCGTAGTTCACACGCTCGCTTGGCATCCCAATTTCAGTCAGCCTTGGAGTCAGGGTCACTACCACAGTTCTGTACTACTGGAGTTACCCACCTGCTCCACAAATCAGGTAGTGCAGCGGAACCCAAAAATTATAGGCCGGTTACATGTTTAGCGACGTTATATAAACTTCTTACATCCATTTTGAGAGAAAAAATTACTAGCCACATTGACAAGAATGCCATCATGTCTACCTCTCAAAATGGATGTAGGAATGGGTCCCGCGGCACTAAGGAGCTGCTCCTCATTGACATGGCCATTAGCCAACAGGTTCGTCGCTCCCGAAAAAATCTGTCGACATGTTGGATAGATTATAAGAAGGCCTATGACTCGGTGCCGCATACATGGCTCATGAGACTGATGGAGTTATATAAAATAAATACAACTTTACGCACTTTCTTGTTGTCATGTATGGGGCAATGGAGGACGGTCCTTCGCTATTCAGGATGTCGACAAATTCAAGGGAACGATGAAACGATCAAAATTGAGCGGGGAATATTCCAGGGCGATAGTTTCAGTCCCCTGTGGTTTTGTTTGGCCTTGAACCCTCTCGGCACTTTACTGGAGGGATCAGGGCTAGGCTACCAGCTGCAGAGAGGAGGTCAGGTAGTATCCCACCTGTTTTTTATGGATGACCTGAAACTGTTTACACCTAGCAAATTGCAACTAATAAAGTTACTGAAACTTTCAGTAATTCTATTAGTATGGAATTTGGTATGGATAAATGTGCGGTCATGCATGAAACATGAAACATAAAACGAGGGGACATAATGGAATCCGAGGGAATTCAACTTTCAGATTCCATTAACCTTAGATCACTCTCCGCAGCAGAAACATACAGATACTTGGGTATGTCAGAGGCGTTAGGCATCAACGAGGCTGACATGAAGCAATCGTTAAAGGAGCGTTTCTTTGGCTGCCTGAAAAAAGTACTTCAGTCTTTTATCAGGTGGCAATAAAGTCCGCGCCTTTAACGGTTGGGTCATGCCAGTTTTGATGTACTCTTTTGACATACTCAAGTGGACTCAGACAGAACTGGATGCCCTGAATAGGAAAGTTCGTACATTGCTGACCACAAATCGGATGCATCACCCTCGATCTTCGGTCATGAGGCTGTACATCCCACGCAAGTGTGGAGGTCGAGGCTTTTTGAATGTTAAGACTCTCCACAACCGAGAGGTGTGCAGTCTCAGAGAGTATTTTCTACATACCGACGAGGGAATGCACCGAGATGTGGTCTCAGTGGACAAAGGACTAACCCTGCTCGATTTGGCTAAAGAGAACTGGCGCATACCTGTAGTACTCAGTACCAACGACCGCAGGGAGGTATGGCAGAGCAAAGAGCTACATGGACGCTTCTATCGGGCACTTTATGGTCCCGATGTAGATTTTCTAACGTCCGTGTCCTGGCTACGTTTCGGTGACCTTTTCGGGGAAACCGAAGGTTTTGCTTATGGCTTATGCTTATGCTTATAATTGCTTATGGACGAAGTTATCATGACGAACAACTACCGCAAATATATTGTTAAGGATGGCACCGTTGACATCTGTCGGGCATGTCACTGTCCTGGTGAATCACTTAGACATATAATTTCTGGTTGTTCTCGTCTTGCTAACGGCGAGTACTTGCACAGACATAACTAAGTGGCCAGGATCATCCATCAGCAACTTGCTCTAAAGTACAACCTTGTGGAATCTGAGGTGCCGTATTACAGGTATGTGCCCAACCCAGTTCTTGAAAATTACCATGTCACGTTGTACTGGGATCGATCTATCATCACTGATAGGACTATTGTCGCCAATAAGCCTGACATAGTGGTGATAGATCGATTAGAGCGCCGCACGATGATTGTTGATGTTACAATTCCGCATGACGAGAATCTCCTGAAAGCCGAGAAAGATAAACAAATTAACTATCTTGACTTGGCGCACGAGATTGTCGACATGTGGGATGTGGACTCTGCAATCATTGCGCCGATAGTTGTAACAGCCAATGGCCTCATTGCCAAGAGCCTCGACCACCATCTAAAGAGGCTCTCGTTAGGTGGCTGGATCAAGCGCCTGCTACAGAAAGTAGTAATCCTCGACACGGCACGTATAGTGAGGAGGTTCCTCTCTCTGGAGCCCTAACCACCGCTAGCTTGGACCCTGTGCCCGCTGCCGGTTGGTATTTTTATATTTTTAAATGTGTTTTTGTATTTTACTTCTATATATATTTAAAAATGTAATGAATATGAAAGTATCAGAAATAAAGGAATAATAATAACGACTAGCATGATCAGCACACGCATTATGCTGTCAATTTACTTGTGAACGCTGCTATCGAAAGATAATTATGACGATCTGTGATGTGACTAAAACAGCTAACAAGCTAAGTTACTAATTTTATAATAGTTAATGTTATAATTATGCGCTTGCGTCATGCGTGTGTGACTGCGAAAGTAAACATACGCAAACATGTATATTTTAGGGTTATGTTGTCACTCATCGAATATCGTTTTCCAATGTACATTGGATCAAATAAATTGGGTGATTTAATCTTTGTTGTAGGTAATAAATAGACAAAATGATAATAAACAAATTCAAAATCAATTTATTTACAACAAAAAACTAGCACATCATTAAATTAGCTCTACTCTGGATGAAGGGGGCACCCTTCATTTGTCTGGAATTGACTCTAATCCCTGAAAATGACAAATAAGTAATCTTTAGTCACCGAAGAAAAGAATTGATCAAAGCCTATAAGGCGGATTTTCAGATTTGTAAAATAAAATTAAACTTCAAAGTATACCTATATTTTCTAATTCCTATATTTAACTATAACTTTTTTTAAATGATCCTTCATTTGAGACTGTGTGAATTGGATTTTAAGAAACGAAAATGTGTAACGAAAGAGAGACAACTATACATTTATTTATAGGGTTTAGGCTGTGAGAGAATGAGATAAAACACGTTTCTATATAGATCCCCACTTTTTTATATAGATTACAACATCACTATTGTCGATCAATCACTCTCTTTGTTTACCACCTCCATAGTGTATTAATCTCATTCCCTTAATAATTAATTGAAATACAGTTACACTTCAACCGCGTGTGAACGCACCCTCGTATCATATTTTTTCTCATATTTTTTCATATCTAACTCATAGATGTTACCAGTGATGACATATGGAACAGAGACGTGGTCACTCACAATGGGCCTCATAAGAAAGCTCAAGGTCACTCAGCGAGCTATGGAGAGAGCTATGCTTGGTATTTCTCTACGAGATCGAATCAGAAATGAGGAGATCCGTAGAAGAACTAAAGTTGTCGACATAGCTGAAAGGATTAGTAAACTGAAGTGGCAATGGGCAGGGCACATTGCTCGTAGAACTGATGGCCGTTGGGGCACAAAGGTTCTCGAATTGAGACCGCGCACCGGAAAACGCAGCGTGGGACGACCTCCAACGAGGTGGACAGACGACCTGGTGAAGGTCGCTGGGAGTCGTTGGATGAGAGCGGCATGTGACCGCTCGTTGTGGAAATCTAAGGGGGAGGCCTTTGTTCAGCAGTGGACGTCCTGTGGCTGATATGATGATGATGAACTCATAGATTATACCTACATGTCTTCGATAATTGTCATTTGTATTCATATACACATTAAAACTACACACACTATTTAACATTAAACTATAATCTATTTTTTTTAATAACAAGGCGTTGGAGTAGTCTCCTCATCGCTGACAGCTGATAATTATGACTGGCAAGACTAGCAGCATTGCCACGTTGAATGGCAATACCTACTATTTGGCCAAAGAAAAGGCTAGCCTGCGTAACCAACCGCCTAGCTATATCTTTGAAAAGCAGGCGTGCACTCGCCCAAGCGTTTCGACCCCAAACGGCTCAAAGGTTATTTTATTTGCGACCTTTCAGGGCTTCTGCTGCAGAAGCATTTACCTACAGCAAGTAAGCGAGCACGCTCTACAGCATTAGTAGACGTACTGATTAATTCATTCCGTACGTGCGCGCCGAGCAACAGTTTTCCGGTGGCGGCCTAAGTGTAGACGCGTTACCCGCGGTCTACGATGGTCACATGAAAGCAAGGTAGATGCCCGGAGTTCACTTTGTCATGATGGGGGTGCATGAAAGGAGCCTCCCCGTGCGACGTCATTTAATCGATGCCCAGTCCGATCACGTCCGGCGCACCCTGGACCCCTAGCACTCGGTAACGCAGAGCCTAGGTGACTAATCCTTTCACCACGATGGTACATAATGGTCGTTCTCAGGACCGCCCCCAATCGGCTTGTTTAACAGCTATAACTAAAAACCTGTCTCCTTCAGCTCTGTGTGTCATTTCCATAAATATCGAAGGATTCTCGGAAGAAAAGGCACAAATACTCTCAGAGCTATGTCACAACACCAACTGTGACATACTCTGCGTACAAGAGATGCATCGCAACCAGGACCAAACTAGACCACAAATTCCAGGTCTAACACTTGTTGCTGAAATACCACACTCAAAATATGGTAGTGCTATATTTACGAAGCCTAGTATAGTAATTATATCTACGTCTTGTCACTCTAGACTCCATAGAAACCCTTACTGTTGACAGCTGTATGTGCACTGTCACTTCTGTGTACAAGCCACCAAACCAGCCATACAAATTCAGGCCCACTGATAACTTCTACAATAGTGACTCTAGGATCGTAATTGGTGACTTCAACAGCCATAACATAGCTTGGGGCTATCAAAATACCAACGCCGATGGCTATGCAGTTGAGCAATGGGCAAAGAGGGAAAATCTTTCCCTATTACATGATGCCAAACTACCAAAATCATTTAATAGCAGCCGTTGGAAACGTGAATATAATCCTGATCTCATTTTTACCAGCAACAACATCAGCCAACTCTGCACTAAGTCAGTATGCACACCAATACCCCATACACAACACAGGCCAATAGAATGTGAGGTACACAGCGCTCTTAAACCAAACTTAGTACCTTTCCGGCGTCGGTTTAATTTTTCCAAAGCCAACTGGTGGCGGTTCTGCTGAGATTTGACCTCTAAATTGCGTGACATCGAACCAACACCACAAAATTATGACCAATACGTTACTGTCGCGGCGAAACATTCCAAGAGGCTGTCGCACACGGTATACCCCTGGCCTAGGCCCTGAATCATCTAAGCTCCTTGAAGCCTACGAGTCACTGTATGTATGTATTTTAGTTGTTTATTAAATTATTTGGTTTAATGATAAATAGTGTGTATATGATGATGTATTAATTTCAATGTGTATATAAATATTGTTGTGAATTATTATTAAAATTCAGAAAAATATTTCTTACAGCAACATTGTAAGGATTTCCAGTTAATCTGAGATCCCTCTGGTACAGCTGGCGATCCCATCGGTCATTGAGATTGCGCCTGAAGTGCTGCAAAACGAAGGTTAATCTGATTACTTTTATGTTTTAGATTCCTATCTTACATAAATTGATTAAAGATAAGATCAGTGAAATAACATTAAATATCCAGAAGTCATTAAATTATTTGCCACGTAAATTTAGAGTTAGTCAGAAACATCTGCTAATAAATCACTGCTTTTGTAGGCAGGAAAAAACCAGGTGCAATGCAGGTGCTAAACAAGCATTAAATATCAGCAAATTCAGTTTGACAATTTTGCTTTTTCAAAATAATAACCCTGGATACAATAGTTATCACTTGGTCAGCAAGATTTTAAAATTGCTCACCAAGAGGATGGGTCAGCAGCATTCTCCAGTGTGCTACAACACAATACAATCAGCAAGCAGCTTGCCAACCCTATCGAGTAGGGCTATATTGAATATCCCCTAAGACGCTCATAGTAGTTATCATTGGGAAGCAATGTTCAGTGGATGTTTACGGGCTGATAAATGCATGCGTGCGTACATGTATTTGATAGGTGTAGAAATAATTTAATATATTCATGTTATAGTTGTTCGGCTATACACATTACACAACTAAATACCTAATCTGTGGAACCGACCAAAAAAATTTAGTCTATGGGATATATATAGTAATGAGAGGTTGATTTGTTATCTAATATTTTAATAAGTGTACTTACGTTGCCTATAACTAAATTGTGAATGTGATATAGACCCCAACCCGGCAAACCTAGGGCAGCCGTGATAATGAAAGCACTTGGCAGAATTTCGTACCACATATTAACAAAGTGCCTGATACACAGAGAAATTAATTTCACGATACGAATGAGAATGACAGTAGTCAACTGTGTGTTGCCAGAGTTGGATACAAAATCTTGCCAGCAACAGTGTGGTCCAGATTTAGTGAAAAAAAATAGTGATAACAACGGTGGAGGTATGCATAAACAGCGCTAAACATAAAATTTCTTGGCCATTCTCAAGTCTGCATGTGAGGGTCGCGAGGACGATCATGCATCATGCACGCACGAACAAACAGACAGCCAAACCGACAAATATTTTATAACTATTATTCAGATTTGTGTACCGTATAAGTAATTTTTACATTGTACGTAGTAAGTACAAGGTCTTCAATAAATATAAAAATATGTTCCAACTATAGCTTTAAAATAATGTAAGGAATAGACAGGACTTACGTTTCCCAAAACAAAGTAATGAGCCCACCAGAGCCCGTATCCAGGCAATCCTATACTTGCAGCTATTATCAAGAATGGAGGAAGAATATTAAACCACATTATAGGTATTTCTACTGGTTATACCAAGGAATATTATACTACTCTCCTTACCGAGATATTATAACAATCAACATTATTGTCACAATAGATGACTTTTTATTTTCTTTCATACCAGATCATATAGTAATGCAAAAAAAGTTTTTATTTATGAGACTGGTTGGTCAACATCAACTATATGAATACGAATGGCTCCTAGACCACGCTTAGACCAGATGCTGGAGGTTTGCATGTTCGTATGTATGCAAAAATTGAGCGATGATTTGACGTTTAATATCGTTCTGCGATAATTTTGTACTTTTCCTACTTACGTAAATTATATTGGCATGCGGTTTGTTTTAAATTCACCTGTCGACAGCGAGTTGATCACGCTGGTGTTGTAATGATGAATTTGTAGTAATTATGTTGTTAATGAGGGACCTGTGGACACGGAACCAGAGAACCTTGTGACAAGTGGTTGCCTTCCTGGTAGTAGTACAGGTTGCCGAATTTCACGGCTATCCTATATTGGCCCTCTCTTGAGAGAGACTATTAATAAACCCATGACATTCCAGTGCAACTTATCTATTTCTTCTTTCAGCTCACCACCCACACCTTGATCACTGATGCACCCATACAACGTTGCTCATAAGTCGTTGTATTCATATTTGACCCTAAAATTTAACTCTCATCGCGCCCAAGAAGTTACATACAATTAACACATATTTGATTAAAGAACATAAAGAATTAAATTTTATTCATATATTTATTGTCATTTCAAATCAGCTGTAGGTTGGGATGCCATTTTGTCCAGGACACTAAAAGCCTCTTGTTTAACTCTGGTTCCATTAATCACTCACATATACAACCTTTCAATAACAACTGGTGTATTTCCGTCAGCTGTTAAAAAGCAGTGGTTTCCCCCGTACACAAGAGTGGAAGTAGAGACAGTGTCAACAACTATAGACCAACTATATATCAGTACTACCCACATTATCCAAAATTCTGGAAATAGTCTTAAATAACAATTTAGTGAATTTTTTGAAGAAACATAATATTATTGCGAGTAACCAATATGGTTTCCGTGCAGGAATCTCTACTGACGATGCTAAAGTCAACCTCGCTGACTCTATAGTAAATTTATTCCTTGATCTATCGTCTGCTTCCTTGATGCAACTGAGGAACTCCTTAATAAACTCGAACGTTTGCAGAATTTATCTATCCGCTTCATTTTCAGCCTTCGGAAATATGACCATATATCGGAATTCCGTGCGAAACTGAGGTGGTTACCAATATGAAAATGTTGCGACTCTCATATTCTTTCCCTTCTTTATTCGGTTCTCCACAACCCTAAGTATCATGTCTATCTGCGTGAGTGTGTACCCCTAGGCACAAGATACTCAAAGCGCTGGCTGTAGCCTGTCGTACATCTTCTTCTCTTCTCCTTCGTACTCCTCATCACACCTCCAACCGTTATCATGGATCATTTACAGTACGCGGAGTGCGTCTCTGGAATTCTCTTCCACACTCACTACGCGACAGCCCTTCTCTGGACGTTTTAAAAAAAGGACTCAAAAAGCATTTCCTTTCAGTATAACTTATAAGTATGTATATGTTTATTTATATAGTTATGTATTTATTTCAGTCCATGCTGTATAGTTGGGTATTTTATCATTATTCTTAACTGTTGTTTTCTTCCTGATTGTACACTTGATACTGTACTCTTTTGTGTCTATTTTTTTTATCATTCAAAGGTTTGCTGGAAGATAACTTATTGTTGAGTTAAGCTCGCTTTTGTACATCATGTTTTATTTTCTTTAACAATCTGTATTTTCTATTTTATGTTGTACAATAAAGAATAAGAATAAATAAATCAAAGATTTAAATCTTTGAAATAAATAGTTATATTAAACCGTGTGCAAGGTTCTTATGCCGTGTGGTGCCGGCTCAGAATACCACCACCCTATAACCTCCCGTGGGTATCGTTCTAGTCGACTAAGGGATTAGCCGGAGGATGGGCAGCAGCGTCCTTCGAGTACATTAACAACTCAACTGCGATCGCCAACCCGTCTGCCAAGCGTGGAGATTATGGCAAAACCCCCCAATGAGCCCACAACACACCCATATCGGTCGTTGTGGTGATCTTTGGGGAAGGCCTGTGTCCAGCAGTGGACTTCATTTGCCCGAAATGAAGGTTATTACGGTTATTCTGGCGGTTTCGGAGATATAAGCATGATGTTGACTAAGCCATTATAAGCAAAAAACCGACACTTTAAATTTAATTTCCTGTCTTCGTTTACATAGGCTGCACTAAAAGTATCGGGAATGGAATATTTTCACTGTTCCTGTCATATTAAAATCTTTTTAATTGAAAACTCCTTGGTTTTACAAATCGAATACCATTTATTTATTTTACCGCATTTGCTATGTGAAGAGCAAAAAGCGGCTCGCGTTACTTGGTGCGTCAGAACTCTCGAAAGATTCCACGCAGGATCCTCAAATGCTGTATACAACATCGTATCAGGTGATGAATCCTGAATATATGCGTACGAACCCGAAACAAAAAACCAGTCACGAGTTTGGGTGTTCGAAAATGAGTTAAAGCCAACAAAAATTGTTCGTTCACGGAGTGTTGCAAAAAAAATGGTGGCCACGTTTGTCTCCAAAACCGGCCATGTTACGACTATTCCTCTTGAGGGACAAAGAACGGTTAATGCAGAATGGTATGCTAGCATTTGTTTGCCACAGGTCGTTTCTGAACTCCGTAGAGAGAACTGCAAGCGCCGCATCATCCTCCATCACGACAATGCGAGTTCTCACACCGCGCACAGAACAAAAGAGTTTTTAGAGCAAGAAAACATAGAATTATTAGACCATCCACCGTACAGCCCCGACCTAAGCCCTAATGATTTCTATACTTTCCCTAAAATAAAGAATAAATTGCGTGGACAGAGATTTTCATCACCTAAAGAAGCTGTGGACGCCTACAAAACGGCCATTTTGGAGACCCCAACTTCCGAATGGAATGGTTGCTTCAATGATTGGTTCCATCGTATGGAAAAATGTGTCAAATTTCGCGGAGAATACTTCGAAAAGCAATAAATACATTTTTAAATAGTAATGTTGTGTCATTTCCTTGATTCCCGAAATTTTCAGTGCCGCCCTCGTAGTAGTGGATGTCCATTGGTTGTTATGATGATGTCTTTTTTCGATCCACTGTGCGACGGGGTGGTTAATTTTATAGACCATTTTGACGTTCTGGAGTGGGAATCAGGACATATATATTTAAAATCAAACACATTGTGTACATTTTTCACTTCAATTTATTAAGGTAGCTTTTACAACAATTAATTTGCAACCTATTGGTTTTGCCAATTGAGTATTTTTTTATTTTGTTTGGTAACACTAGTTATCGGGTCATCAAAAATGGCAGACGTTCCGATCGACTGTGACTTCCCCGTTTGGGGATTATTGCCGAAAAAAGAGACAGGGGTTGTCTCATTTATCAATAAAAATGCTCAGTACGATGGGAGGGAAACCATTATTGCTATTTTCGATTCCGGCGTGGACCCGGCGGCTGCTGGACTTAAGGTAAAAAACTGTCATGTCACGATTTGTTTAGTTGCACTATAAATTGCATTTTTGGTCGATATTGACTGATGCTGAGGTTGCAGGTGACGAGTACGGGAGAGACAAAGGTGATTGAAAGGTACGACTGCAGTGGCTGCGGTGATGTGGACACCAGTACTGTCATTAAAAAAGTAACCGATGGATGTATTACCGGCCTCACTGGCCGTAAACTGAAGGTAAATACCTTTTTATAATTATGTTTCGTATATTTGATAGTATGCTTCTTACCAACATAAAATGCAACAGTACAGTACTTATTTGCAGTCTTTTGTGTGATGTATGTTTTCAAGAAATGAGGACTATTTTCAGTCTAATTAATATTTAATATTTCTATGTTCATGCTAAGTGCCAGTGATCTGGCTAGAAGCTAGAAAGTTCAAAAAAAAATTATTTATACTTTTCTGCACAATGATGGTACACAAGGTGGACTTAATGCCATATGACATTCTCTACCAGTCAACCTTTATTTTTATGTTTTTCCATTAAACTAACACTTTGTAGTTCACTATGGAAAATATATTATAATGGGCCCTCTCACAAGCGACTTCAACAATATACTTAAATGTAAAAAAAACTAATATACTTAAATGTAAAAAAAACTATAGTATGCTTTTCTATGTAATTAACTCAAAGATTGTTAAGTTTTATGATTCTTATAAACTTGTGTCATTCAAATCAAGACTGAGTTATCCCTAATGATTATGATTTGGTATTTGGATTCTGTATCAGCTTTCAAATCTATTATACAACTTATAGAAATATCTCTTCTTTTTTTTTTAACAATTTTTGTTTTAGCATCAGCTTCTTATCTCAAGCAGTTTAGTTGGTTCACTAAATCAGTCTTTAAACTTTGCTCCTTCTATCACCCAGTAGGAAGAGCACAGGGCTCTTGATAACTTTTGTTCATGCAGCAACTTCTTATCTCAAATATTTCACTGTCCATGAGAACTATACTAGGGTTCTACATCTAGATTTCAACACTTGAATGTTTTCATACACCACTACTATATATTTAAAAGTTGAATATTGACTTGCATGAATTGTAACATGCATATTTCACTAGTTAATTAAAGCTAATTAAAGTGATTTTCAGAAAGAACATTTATGGATACAAAACTTTGGTTTGAAATTCTGAAGTCCTAAAATATGTCTTTTGTCTTTATGCATAGATACCAGAGCTATGGAAGAATCCATCAGGATCATGGAGGGTGGGTGTCTTGCATCCATTCAGTTTGTATCCAACCAAGCTGAAGGAACGCGTACAAGAGCACCGCAAGGAACATACCTGGGATGTTGGCTACAAACCTGCTTTTGCTGAGGCTAATAAACTGCTGCAGGACTTTGAAACTGATGTTGGTTAGTTGATTTTAAGAAAGTGTAGTGTTTTTGTTCTAACTTTGTATTACATCAAAATTGATGTAAGTATTCCATGGGATTTCTAGATTAAGGATATAACACCATTGCATCTCATCCCGTGGATGTCGAAAAGGTGACTAAGACACACTAAACCAGAAGGATGGACAGCAGCATCCCTTTGGTGAAACAGTAGCTGCAACCCGCCTGACAAGTGGAAAATTCCCCTAAAATGATACATACATACATACATACATACATATAATCACGCCTCTCTCCCGTAGGGGTAGGCAGAGACCACTTCTTTCCACTTGCTAGCTTGCTTGCTTGCCTAAAATGATAACACGATTAAAAGGCCTCTAGGCCCCTGTGGCCCAGCTATTATTGGTTTAGGTGGCAGCTATGGTAACGGCGAGGCAGGGAGGAAAATGACAACATATGGAAATCTATGGGGGAAGCCTTTGTTCAGCAGTGGACGTCCTTGTGCCTGATATGGTGGTGGTACTATGTTGATGCAAACACTTATGAACCTATGCTGCACAATGGACATGGTACAGTTCTAATATTGAGCTTTTTAGCTGCCATTGTGTCTCTACACTGTTATCTGACTACATACTCATACTCTAGTATGAGTTTGTTTTCACAATGGAAACTTAATGTTATACTACACCTCTGACCACTAAAGAGCTTTGATTGGTCTGCTCCAAACTTCAGTCTTCAAATGGTAAACTACATGTTTACTGCGTAGTAAACATGTAGTTCACTATTATTACATTTTGATTGTGAAACTAAACTCATACTACCTTAGTATAAACTAAACTACTCAGTAATGTTTTAATTTGCCTTTAAAAACTGGAAGTTGTTAGTTTAAAGTGGAATTATTAGTTAATTATTGTTTCTAACTTTTTCTTTACTTTGGTGGTGGCCAGCTTGTAACTTGAGAATGAAATAAACATAAGTATATTTTTATAACATGTAGTTTTAGTAAAAGTTAGTATAATTTTATTAACTATCAATGCATTAAATCAGGGAATACCACTCACAAAGCATACTTCCTAGTGGGTGGTATTCATTACAATAAGAAGTAGTACTTATTTAATATATATAATTTGAGGACTAAATACTAATAAAAAAGCAGTTTACTTTTATTTTCTTAAATTTTTCTTCTATCTGCATCTGTCTTCTAAATATGTGGTGAGGCAGGCGATTATCCAATTACAAATATTGGTTAGGATGTTCAATACCGAAATTGAGTAAAATCGGATGTGTTTAATCCATACTCTCTCTTTTCTCCTACATTGTTTTCACATAACCTTGATTTTTACAACAATGTGCTCATACAATATTGTAACATTTATTATGATTTAAAAAGAGTAACCATGGAGTTTCTTGCCCGTTCTTCTCCATAGGAAATCCACATCTTGGAACGCGGCAATTAAAGTCTCGAAGATTCATAAGTGCCTGTATATGGTTTTTAAAACATATTTTAATTTTATCTCATCTTATCTCTCACCTTATCATACTTCTGATATTTATCAGCTCATTTTGTGAATTTCAATCAAATCTATCCAGGTATGTTACTAAAATCGTCAGCAAAAAGAACATCATTTACTACTGTTATTTGACTAATCCCTCTTTGTTTTTTGGGCATGATATAATGTCTCATTGGCCCTTGCAGACTATATAATATAGTTGACAGAATTCATGCTTTGGGATAGATTCATCATCATCATAAAATTTTTTTAAAAAAGTCTTCATACTAGTTCAAGCGAAAGTATATTGATTGTTAATAATACCTGTATACTTCTTACCCAATCTCATACTAATCTACTTCTCTAATATCAGCCGTTAACATCCACTGCCAAAAGCCCTTCTAATGACTGCTACAATGACCAGTTGTATGGTCAATACCATAAAAACCATGCTTGGCAAACAGTTTGGTGGTTGCAGTGTGTTGTTTATAACAGAATAAGCACAAGTCATTTGTAAGATAAAAAACGTCAGCTTGTATTAAAGTCACGACTGTTATTCCTAGATCGTTTTGCAGTCATAATTTTAGTCTCGAAAAAGTTATTTTTAAGCCATAAAATTGGTTTACCGGGAGTTACTGCGACAGTTACTTTTCCGATCGTGTTAACTATATCTTATCTTATAATTAATGACAGCTCGCCCTGCATAACTTCTTCACATAAAATGTATATAGCGAAGCATTTTTTCAGGGTTGACGAATAAGGTTGTTTTCTGAAAAACTTACTAAATGTTTGTTAGGTGGCACATAATGTAGGTTCCGAGAATTCATGTAATAGAAAAAACCTATTATGGTTATTTCGAAATGCATGACATAAAACATTTTGTGTGGAGCCAACAAGTCTTATTAGACCTGCCTCTACGCCTTTTCACATCTATATACTTACATCACTTTTACATCTCTCCCGAAGTCCCCGCAGTTACCTGGCGTCATTTTGCTCACGCTGCGTCTATCTGAACCTACCTTATCGTCGTTTCTGATGCGTGAACTCGTAGTACAGATGAGGTGACCTAAACTTATTCGGTGTTACAGTTCAGTGGCGAACTCCATGAGCTTCATGGTGAGTCACATGATCGTAATGTTGCGATAGTTTCCACACTCCTGCTTACGCAGAAGTGCAATGCTATTCATACAATTTTCAATTATTTTTGATTTTTACGTTTAAAGCAAGCTAAGGCTGATTTTACTGGGTCACAATACACATTCTAAAATCAAAAACTTTCGGTATTTAAGGTTTTATATATTACTTAAGGTATTTATTTAAGGTATTTAAGGGTTTTCGCATTAAAATATTAAAATCCTGTCATATACTAAACATACCTTATATTGGTAGCAGATAAGTCCCTGGTTGCAGTTTAATGCTGAGATAGGAGCCTATTCTGCTCTCGTATCATGATTCCTTATCTATATTTTTTGTGCTGCTTTGTTAGTATTTTACTATTTTCATAATTGTGCGACACTGGGATAAACCTTTCTTTCTTTCCCTGAGAGGTGGTGCATATCATAAAATGATTATTTATTTGATTGTTTTACTTCCAGTGTCAAAAAACACCACTCTGAGTCCAGATGATAAACTTTTAAAGGAGGAATTGGAAGCCAGAGTGGAAGTGTTGCAGACTGCTGAGAAGAAGTACAATGATGTTGGGCCCACTTATGATTGTGTGCTGTTTCATGATGGTACGGTGTGGAGGTATGTATGAAAATGTTTTCTAAAACATAATATCGAATAATGATATAAATTACAGCAAGCCAAATCATTATACACTTTTTAACATGCTTTTATTAGCTTGGTATATATCTATGAATCTCGTTTATCTATGTAACGGAATTTTTTAACTCGATTTTCATCCCCTTCAAAACGTCGGATTGATTTGAAATTTCGCACACTTATCAAGGACTGTGACAATACAATAATTTAAATAGTTTGTCCCATTATCCTCAGGATTAGCGATTTTTTCATATCTGATACCCAGAAAAAATTACAAATTCATCGACATACACAGACTTGCATGAAAAATAATATCTCCATAAGATGTCGATTCAATTTTCCGCGGCAAGAGTGGGATGAGGCGCGAATAGTGTCTCTTTCTTGAGATGATTTTATCCGTAATGGAGGGAGAATTTGTTTACTTAAACGTCGAAAGGAAGATGCTTGGGTAAATAATTACCACCCGGAGTTATTGAAACTATGGACAGACAACATGAACATTCAGCCATGCGCAGAAAAAAAACATGTTTTTGTAGTTAACCGCACTAAAAATCGAAAATAAATAATAGTTTAAAAAAACACGCTTTTGATATACAAACAGAACTAAAAAGTAGAAAATAATATTCCATAAGTTTAAAATTACAACAGAGCGATTAACAAAAATTGTAAAAAAGCGTTATCAGACAGTTTTATGATGACAGTTTTATGTTACAAATATTTACAACAATTGACATCGGGTCAATATGGGGTCGTTAAGTTGCTCTACAATATGGTTCAGCTAAGCGACGCTGATGCATGCGTCATGCTCGTGAACGAGCACTGTCTGTTGGGATTGGTCAGCTGAATTCTGCTGGGACAGTTTAATCATAAATTTAAATATATGTATTACAATCATCATTTTTTTTAAAAGGGAGCTTTTCTGTCCTACATTGTCAGCCCATAATATTTCGAGAACAATGTAGGCATAAATATTGCAATATGTTATGATTTAAAAATAATAACTTGGAGTTTCTTGCCTGTTCTTCTCGTCTTGGAATGCTGCAACTAAAGTCTGACTGACATAAGCCTGTAAATAATAATATTTCAGGACACTGAGTGATTACTGCGTGCATCGAATTAACTTGATTAGAATTGTACGGTAGATAAAATGATATATCGTTTTAAAATCTGTAACGACGCCTGTCACCTTAGTCATATTGCGACCAGGAACGCTGCAAAGTGTTCGAAACGTCAGGAAAACCACAAATATATAATATACACAATGAACATTCTTGGTACATATCGGTTCTCTTTCGCGAGGACTTGAGGTTGATCAAAACGAAGATAGTGGTTGGGTTTGCCAAAGGCATGTTCACACACTGCAGACTTTGTGGAGCGTCTATGCTTGACGTCAGCTATATGTTCTTTTATTCGGGTGGCTATGCTACGCACCAACCACAATCACAGTCAATCTTGTAGACCCCTGCATCTTGTAAAGGTATGTGACATATCACCGGTTTTAAAAATTGGCTGAGCTTCTTATGCGGCTTGAAGTAGGTTTTTATAAAATATTATTTTTTATAATAAAGTCCCAAACAACATACCGCACTAAAAAACATCAAGACACTGTGAGTGATTACTGCGTGCATCAAAACGAATTTTTTGATTATAATTGTACGGTAGATAAAATAAAATCTTATATCTTTAAATGAGCAATTCTTGTATATATATATATATAATTGGAATCTCGGAATCGGCTCCAACGATTTTCATAAAATTTTGTATATAGGGGGTTTCGGGGGCGATAAATCGATCTAGCTAGGAATCATTTTTAGAAAATGTCATTTTATAGGCGTTTGAGTAGTCTCAACTGAAAAATATGACTCTTCCTGACATCTATTGGCGAATAATAATACTATTTTTTGTGAGCAACTAATTGCTTTAACGACACAACAGCAGATGGCGTTGTTAAGTAACACGAAAATACCGAGCAAAGCTCTGTCATCCAGGTACTAACTTTTTAAAATCTGTAACGACGCCTGTCACCTTAGTCATCCTGCGACCACGAATGCTGCAAAGCATTCGAAACGTCAGGAAAAACAAAAATCTAAAATATACGCGATAGAATCCGTTTAAAAGTGTTTTATTATAATGTGTAATACTCGCGAAATCTAAGACATTATTATAGAGACTTGTTATTAGCAAGTTGTGTATTTAAGTAGTTACCATAAATTAAGTTATTAGTCTGCAAGACTTCCTAAAAATAAATAAATAAAAATAATACACAGAGTTATCATGAGTCAATTTTTAAGATAACTAATCTAAAAACAAAAATGTAATTTACAAGGTGAATCATCAGAAGTCTAGAAGACATCTTGTCCCAAAACATATAGTATAGTACATTGGACAAAAAAAAATAGGTGCTCAAATACATCATTAGTGTTAATATCCTCTATGTCTGGGCAATTAAGGCAAATTATCTTTACGTTTTTAAGTCACATTATTAAAGCAGATGTTTTAAAAGATTTAATGACTTTTATTGGCAGGTCTCTTGCAAGAATTCGGCTTGGTAGTTCCAATCATTCATCTGATGCCTGACTGAAGCAATATTTTTAAAACTTAAGTCTTAGTTGTGTTATGGTTTGAAGGACACTGGCACTGTAGCTAGTGAAATTACTAAATAAGAGACTAAATAACTTCACGTCTCGAGGTGACGAGCGCAGTGTGGTGCCGCGCAGGACTAGGCCTGGGTAGCATTACAAATGTAATGGGCAGGCATGACGCTTACCACCAGCCGAATGACCTGCTTGTCTCAACGGGTGCTATAAAAAAATATTCTTAAACTAGCTGGGACCCGCGGTTTCACCCGCGTTTAATTTAAAAGAAATTTAGAGTACTTCGACATAGACACTTATATATTTATATATAAGTGTCTATGTCGAAAATGAATATTTCTTTTTTGCGTGGAACCCTAATCACTTTTCTAATATAAAGGTAGCTTAAGTTATTCCTTATAACATCAGCTATCTGCCAGTGAAACTCCCGTCAAAATCGGTCCAGCCGTTTCGGAGATTACCCGGAACAAACAGACAGGCAGACAAAAAATTAAAAAATTGTGTTTTTGTTATAGTTACCGTATATACTTTCATATGCATTTAGTAAAAAGCTGTTATTTTAACATTACAAACAGACACTTCAATTTTATTTATATGTGTAGATGTATAGATAGAAATATCCTTTTCAAGAGACTAAAAATATAAACTGTTAACAAAAGACAGTAACTGCAAACAATGGTAATGCTCAAATTTAATCAACATGCTCTAATACCTTAATAGAATGTAAACATTTCTTGTAGCAACAATTAGAATTCAATAAAATAAAATACCTGCAAAGGCATACAAATGACATCTAGCAAGTTGTTTAGTGATAATGAACTGGTTATAAATGCCACGCCATTTATCCAGTTCCAATCGAATTTTAATGAATATTGTGGCTTATATGACTGGAGTTGATGATGAAGGGTTAGACTCGAAACGCGCAGAATTTATTTTTTGTCGTCGTGAACATAATTTCATATATTGCTAACTTATTTATTTCTGCTAACATTCCACATATCATAGCATACTCTTATAGTACATTGCATGAATATACCAGTTTTTTTTCGAGATATGACATTATACGGCAATTAATATACCATGCATATGTATTCTTATATCAGCATGAAACTAAGTAATTAATCCTAGGTGAGGTGACTTTACCATGACTAATAATCAACTCCAGTCATATAATTTACAACACTACACAAGTCTTTTTATTTAATTACTAGTTGTGCCACGCTATTTCACCAGCCTTTTAATTTAAAAGTATTCGGTATATTAATTAATAATTATTACATAATTAGTATTTGTATATTGGATTTTATGTAAGTAGTAAAAGTAGCCTAAGTTACTCCCTATAACATCAGATATCTGCCAGTGAAAATCCCGTCAAAATCGGTCCAGCCGTTTCGGAGATTAGCCGGAACAAGCAAAATAAAAATAAAAATGTTATTTTGTTATCTGTACCGTATATGCTTTTATATCCATTCAGCAAAAAGCTGTTATTTTGACATTACGAACAGACACTTCAATTTTATTTATTTGTGTAGATTTATATCATAAAGTCATACAAAGGTTGTTTACATTATATGCGAGCTAAGAAAGAGTGGACTTTACATAAATGGCAAATGACATAGATAATACCTATTTGTTCTTATGTGGAAATCCAAAACCCACGTCAACAAAGGTTACACATGACTCAAATATGGATCGGTTCATGTCTGAATTGTTTTCTAGCCACTTAGTTATATACGGTCATTTGTATTTCATGGTCATAATCAACCTAGTCCATTACCTATTAAGCTAGGGTTGGCCCTCAGTCTTATCTAATTTATTGACAGTATATAAATACTTAACACTATTAGACTTTTAATACAATTGTGCAGGTTGCTGTCATATCAGCCACAGGACGTCCACTGCTCAGGCCTCCCCCTTAGATTTACACAACGAGCGGTTACATGCCGCTCTCATCCAACTCCCAGCGACCTTCACCAGGTCGTTAGTTACCGTGTTGGAGGTTGCCCCACGCTGCGTTTTCCGGTGCGCGGTCTCCACTCGAGAACCTTTGTGGCCCTACGGCCATCAGTTCTACGAGCAATCTGCCCTGCCCATTGCCACTTCAGTTTACTAATCCTTTCAGCTATGTCGACAACTTTAGTTCTTCTACGGATCTCCTCATTTCTGATTCGACCTTGTAGAGAAATAATAGAATATACAATTAGTAATTCAGTAATAAGGTCCTGACAGAAACTTTTTTACACAATATATTTATTCAACAGAAGACATATATCTATATGGCGACCTCAAAGAAATTCCGAAGGAAACTCAGGGCTAGGTCTTTCTTGAAATTGGTACATGTTAACAATATTGTTGAATAAATGTTTTATGACAATATATAAGTAGTTAAACTTGAGTACAGTAGGTATACAGTAGATAAGTCTATAATTTAACAGGCAACTTTCAAACAGGTGTATATTTTATTTAAATGGCTACATAATAATCACTTTTACAAGGACAATAATAATAATTATGTTGTTGCTAATAAGCGGAAATATGTGGTGATAGTTGAATTAGAGCGCCGCACGATGATTATTTATGTCACTATCCCGCTAGATGGGAATCTCGTGGAAGCCGAGAAACATAAATAAATTAAGTATCTGGACCTGGCACACATGAGATTGTTGACATCTGGGATGTGCTGCAATCATCGTGCCGATGGTTGTCAATGATGGCAGCCAATGTCCTCATTGCTAAGAGCCTCGACCAACTTGAAAAGAGGTTTTCTTTCATTTGGCGATTGGGTCAAGGGCCAGCTACAGAATGCAGTTCTAGCCACCGCACGTATAGTGAGGGGGTTCTCCCTCCCGCTGGAAACCTAACTACCGGTATCCTGCACTCTGTGCCCGATGCCGGTTAGTTCGTATATTTTTTAATGTATATTTTTTTTGTCTATGTTTAATCATCTGTTTCATAGGTGCATATGTCATTGTGAATGTCTGAAGCGCAGTGTATCTTAAGATACACTAGTGTCAAAGTCAAAGTCAAAGTCAAATATTTTTATTTCAAATAAACCAAATATTGGCACTTATGAAACGTCAGAATCTAAGTTGCACGGTTCCAAATAGTTGATCTATGGAGAAGAGCCGGCAAGAAACTCCAATGTATGTATAGAACCGCCTAGTTGTAGCAGGTGAATGTCTGTTATTTAAAATCTTTTTCTGACGATTTCGGTCATACACCAGTGAATTTTAACATACACCACAATGACTTGGGTGAATTTTAGATGACTTAATTATGAGTTATTATCCTAAAGAACAAATACTGCCATAGTAGGCTAAAGCTGCAAACATGTATAATGCTCTCAAAACTTATTATTATCTTAGATTCTCAGGCGTCGTTTGGTGCATGTCAACATTAATCAGTGTATGCCCAGTTCTAAAAGTTAATCATTGCACAACTTTGGGCTTTCACCATCAAAATTGGAGTCTACATACACCAGTGCATCTTAACATTCACTAATATCGGACATTTACATTACAGTATAAAGGAAATAAGTATAAATAAATTAGCAAATGAACTAACCTCCAAGGAAACCTGTGCAGTTTTAGAAACTAACTTTACCCAAGTTATTTTTGCAAGACCACCAACATTCCTAATGTTATCTTGTTAATTGTATTATATTCATCATTTTGGGGGAAATTTGCAAATACTCACCACACTTGGCAGGCGGATTGGTGAGTGCAGTATGGCTACCGTTTCACAGAAGGGACGCTGCTGCCCATCCCTCTGGTTAAGATTCCCTTAGTCGCCTTTTACGACATCCACAGGAGGAGATGGAGTGGTGCTATATTCTTATCCGGACACCACACGGATGTATTACATATCATACAAAACTAAGATTTTAATTTTTTTTCCAACAGAGCATGCATCGACACTTCGGAGTGCGGTGACCTAGCCTCTGGGCCGCTACTGGGGGAGTACAGCGTGACTCACGAGCATACGCATCTCACGCCGTTGGACGAGATGACTGTCAGTATCAATGTGCATGATGAAGGACACACGCTCGAAGTCGTCGGCATGTGCTGTAAGTAGCTACACTATCCAGCCAGTACAGGTATGGGTCAAGTTGTTGCCATTGTAATATGGCGGCACGGTTGGTGCAGTGGCTGATACAGGCGGCTGCTGCACTCCGGGTCGTGGGTTCGATTCCCGCACGGAACAAATATTTGTATTATCTGCAGGTAGTTGTTCCGGGTCTAGGTGTCGTTTCGGCCGAATGAAGTCCACTGCTGGACACAGGCCTCCCCCAAAAATCACCACAACGACCGATATGGGTGTTTTGTGGGCCCCCAGTTTTGCCATAATCGCCACGCTTGGCAAACGGGTTGGCGATCGCAGTTGAGTTGTTAATTTACTCGAAGGACGCTGCTGCCCATCCTCCGGCTAATCTCTTAGTCGACTTTTACGACACCCACGAGAGGAGATGGGGTGGTGGTATTCTGAGCCGGCACCACGCGGCGGTCGGTCTAGGTGTGTTGTATGTGAATTCATGTCTGTAAACGCACCCACAACACAGGAGAAATCCTAGTGTGGGCAACGTTTATGAATTGCATTCTATTTATATTTTTTATATTCGCATTTTATGAAATGCTACACGGCGATTATTTAGATATGGCTTGTCACTAAAGCTTCTCGGTCGCTAATAGTAACATTTCCAATCCTAATAGACTATTTCCATTTCTTTATTTTCTCGATGACAGCTCCTGTGAAAACTTGAACGAGCGTCTTTTTTACATTATGTATGCATTATTTTATAAAAATATGACGTTTACACACGTACAAGGTTATACCAGAGTCGGAGAAACATAGAGATGGAGCTATATCGATAAACGTAACACGATAATAGACCCGATATTTTTTTACAAAATGTAAGAAACAACTACTGCCGGATACTTTTGTACAAATTTATTAACTAATACCAACTTCTTTAAATTTTTCGAAGCTGATGTAATATAAGTAGGTATAGGTAGGTACTCGACATTGAAACGAAATAAGGGTAAGAGGTAAATATATTATAATGTTTTTGTTGTATTTGTCTTTGTTCAAAATATAATAAATATATGCGATCGATATAATTAATTATTTGGTGACAACACTACAACTATCAAATTAGAACTGTCATCGAGAAAATAAAGAAATGGAAATAGTATGACATTGATTTTAAGTTTAATACCAGAACCGGCAATGTCTATATCAGTTAGAGGGGAGGGCAGGAACGCTAGTAATGTGCCACCTACATTGATGATACCCTCCCCCAGCTACGCACGGTACGCACGTGGCTGCAATCGCGGCGGGCTACTTCCCCGACGAGCCCGAGCGCAACGGGGTGGCCCCGGGTGCGAAGGTGGTGGCGCTCACCATCGGCGACAGCCGCCTGGGCTCCATGGAGACTGGCACGGCGCTGGTGCGGGCCTGCATCAAGGTCATGGAGCTGTCCAAGAAGATGAAGATCGACGTCATCAACATGAGCTATGGCGAGCACGCGCACTGGTCTAATGCTGGGTAACTGCCATATTTTTATTGCTTCCGACAAGCGTTTGATGCCGTGTGGTGCCGGCTTAGAATACCGCCACCCCGTCTCGTCCCGTGGGTGTCGGCTTAGAATACCGCCACCCCGTCTCGTCCCGTGGGTGTCGTAAAAGGGGACTAACGGGTTAGCCGGAGGATGGGTAGCAGCATCCCATTTATAACTCAACTGCGATCGCCAAGCCGTCTACCAAGCGTGGTGATTATGGAAAATGAGGACACAACAGAAACCCATACAGGTCGTTGTGGCAATTTTTGGGGAGGCTTCTGTCCAGCTGTGGATGTTTTTAGACTGAAATGATGAGAAGGGTTTTATACTTGTGGTGTCCAGATTTAAAATAAAGCACTACTCCATCTGCCGTGGATGTCGTTAAAGGCGATTAAGGGACTCTAAACCAGAGGGGTAGGCAGCAACCCCTCTTCTGTTGAAGAGCAGCTATTCTGCGTTCAACAACCCTGCTAAAAGTACTGAGAAATTGTCCACAAAATAGCACAATTTAGCCCATAGTCTACGGCGGCCCCGCTATTCCTGGTTATGGTAGCAGCACGGGGTCCTAAAATTCTTAGTAGTTTTAGTTTAAAATCTACGGTTACAATATATTCTAGACTTGCAGTGGCTCAAGTTGTTGTTATTGCCCCCACAGCCGCATCGGCGACATAATCTGCGAGGTGGTGAACCGCTACAACGTGTCGTGGGTGGTCTCGGCCGGCAACCACGGGCCCGCGCTCTGCACCGTCGGAGCGCCGCCCGATATCGCGCAGCCCATCCTTATTGGTAGGTGCACTACATCTCGATTTGTCTGAATGTTCTTGTTTCTAAGCTTATTACAGTGCAGTCGCAGAGAGACTGCCTTTCTGAGATCTGTTAATTAATTGGTCGGTTTATCGTGAGTTTATTGCGTGTTGACGTTATTGTATTAAAATCATATTATATGTGATGTTTAATCTATACAAATAAATAAAATTGAAGTGTCTGTTTGTAATGTCAAAACAACAGCTTTTTACTTAGTGCATATGAAACTATATACGGTACTTACAACAAAAAATCTATTTTAAAAAAATTGTCTGGCTGTCTGTTTGTTTGTTCCCGCTAATCTCCGAAACGGCTAGATCGATTTCTACGGGACTTTCACTGGCAGACAGCTGATGTTATAAGTAATAACTGAGGCTACTTATATTTAAGAAAAATAATCAGGGTACCGCGCAAAAAAAAAATACACACACACATATTTCTTACACATTATAAATATCCTTGTGTGCAGGTGTCGGCGCCTATGTGTCCCCTGAAATGATGTCAGCGGCATACTCCATGCGAGCTCGAGTGTGCGGCGGGGCCTTCAGCTGGAGCTCCCGAGGACCCACTGCTGACGGCGCAGCTGGACTGTCCGTGTGTGCGCCCGGCGGAGCTGTGGCTGCCGTCGCGAGGTACGTACTAGTCATGACTAGTGAGCATCCAGGTGCAGTTCACGAGGTCCTGCTTCTATTTATTTATTATTTTATTTATATACTCTTTATTGTACACCACATAATACATACATAGAGATAAAAATTTAAAAAGATACATGTACAATGGGCGGTCTTATCGCACAGGGCGATCTCTTCCAGACAACCTTTGGATGGACAGGAAGAAAGGAGAGAGATATTGGGCTGTCAAGTGTACAATATATCATACACAATATTACTTAGACATAAAAATATAAAATACATAACAATATATACAATAAATATTATATATATAAAACGATGATAAAATATACTAATAAACATCAAATATAACTAGGATAGGAGAAGAAAAATTAGAGAGAAAGGTAATGCTCCTTCACCATTTTCTTAAAAATAGGTAGTGTTTGAGCACGTCTTACTTCAATAGGTAATGCATTCCACAAGCGAGCCGCTTGAATAGTAAATGAATTATCGAAGAAGGAAGTGGAATGCATACGTATACTTAATTTTAGATTTTCTGATGATCTCAAGAAACTAGAATGTGTCTCACAAATAAACTGAAAGCGTTCTTTAAGATAAAAAGGGGTAGAAGGTTTAAAGAGCACATTATAAAGCAAAGAAAGAATATGAGCGTTCCGGCGAAAGCGGATGGGAAGCCATTTGAGCTTAGTTCGAAATTCAGAAACGTGATCATATTTGCGTAGGCCAAATATAAATCTGATACAAAGATTTTGAAGTCGCTCAAGCTTGTCAAATTGGTCTTGCGTGAGATCGAGATAGCTGGCATCAGCATAGTCAAGGATCGAGAGTAGAAGAGATTGTGCTAACGCAATTTTGGTATTAATAGGGAGAAAATTACGAAGACGTCTCAAGGAGCCTGCTGCAGCAAATAATTTACGACTGACTTCCTGAAGTTGTTTAGTCCAGGAAAGAGTACTGTCGATATAAATCCCCAAGTTCTTAACGTTGTTGGATATAGGAATAACAGAGTTACCAAGAGAAACTTCTTCTGATGGTGAACAGCTGTGGCCGCTGTCGCTAGGTAACTTAGTACTAGTCATGAATAGTGAGCATCCAGCTACAGTTCACGAGGTCCTGCTTCTGATGGTGAACAGCTGTAGCCGCTGTTTGTCTTCGGAGGACCACAAAACCTTGTCTCAGGACTCTCAAGTTCAGTAAGCTCACGGGTAAACGGCTTAAGGAAATCATTGTAGGACACTAAATATAAAACTGGAATGCAATTATGTATTTCTACCGGCAGACAATAAAGAGTTGTCACTGATCCACAGAAGACAAAAATTGGTGGGGGTTGTCAATGAGGATTTCCCCAGTATAACCTTTTATTTCCAGTCCAGTTGTCAGTGGCATTCAAAGTCAAAGTTTTTTATTTCAAATAAACCAAACATTAGCACTTATGAAACGTCAGAATCTAATTTGCATTGTTCCAAAAGTTGATCTCGTCGAGAAGAGCCGGCAAGAAACTCCATGAATGGATCATCATTTCGGCCGGATGAAGTCCACTGCTGGACACAGGCCTCCCCCAAAAATCACCACAATTATTGATTTGGGTGTATTGTTTGTCATTGGGTTTTGGGTTTTGCCATAATCGCCACGCTTGGCAGACATGTTGGCGATCGCAGTTGAGTTGTTAATGTACTTGAAGGAGGCTGCTGCCCATCCTCCAGCTAATCCCTTAGACGACTTCTACGACACCCACGGGAGGAGATGGGGTGGTGGTATTCTGAGCCGGCTTGTATGGATACTATATTAAAATCAAAACTCCTTAACAAAAAGAAAAAATACCTACTTAAGAATCCCTATTTGATATAAAAATATTAATGCCACTGAAAAGGAGAAAACAAACTTTATGTTTGAAGACGGGCGGGGCCAGGTATGCCCTAACCATGGTTCATGACCAACGAGAAGTTATATTTTATACCTGGCCCTGTCCGACTTCATAAAGTTCTTTTTTCCTTTTCAGTGGTTTTAATATTTTTATATCGTGTAGGTTTATTGAAGTCGTTTTTTTTTTTGTTAATTTTTTTTATTCATTAGATGACTATATCACCCATCGGTTACTATGTACAATAAAAACATAATTAAATTGGTTACCTAACCATTCTATCATACATATCATTATACCCACGATTTTCTGGATAGAAAATGTTTCATCATCATTTTTCATTTCGGCCGAATGAAGTCCACTGCTGGACACAGGCCTCCCCCTGTTGTGGGCACATTGGAGGGTTTTGCCATAATCGCCACGCTTGGCAGGCGGGTTGGCGATCGCAGTTGAGTTGTTAATATTCTTGAAGGACGCTGCTGCCCATCCTCCGGCTAATCCCTTAGTCGACTTCTACGACACCCACGGGAGGAGATGGGGTGGTGGTATTCTGAGCCTTTACTGCTACATAAAATACATGTGCAAAACTCGCGATGCTTAAAGTTTGGTTTTGTTTTACAGATTCACGCTAAGGAACTGTCAACTTATGAACGGCACGTCTATGGCAGCGCCACACGTCGCGGGTGCAGTAGGTGAGACCTTGGCTAATTGATAATAGTGTTCATATATGTGGTGCCGGCTCAGAATGCCACCACCCCATCTCCCATGGGTGTCATAAAAGTCGACTAAGGGATTAGCCGGAGGATGGGCAGCAGCGTCCGAGTACATTAACGACTCAACTGCGATCGCCAACCCGTCTGCCAAGCGTGGCGATTATGGCAAAACCCTCCAATGAGCCCACAACACATCCATATCGGTCGTTGTGGACATCTTTAGGGGAGGCCTGTGTCCAGCAGTGGACTTCATTCGGCCGAAATGATGATGATGTTGATGATCTATGACGGATACCAGTGTCAATGATTTCGACAGCATTTAGGCTAATCATACAAGCACACAAACACAACAGCCCTTAAACGTCGACTGATGAATCATCATCGTCATCATATCAGCCACAGGACGTCCACTGCTGAACAAAGGCCTCCGGTTACATGCCGCCCTTATCTAACGACCCCCAGCGACCCTCACCAGGTCGTTTGGCTTCCTGGAGGTCCCACGCTGCGTTTTCCGGTGCGCGGTCTCCACTCGAGAACCTTTTTGCTTCAACAGCCATCAGTTCTTTACTAGTCACATCAGTTTTTTTACTAATAAAAATATTAATTTAATAATGTTTCTTTTTCTGACTTCAGTTTATTAATATCTTTAATTTTAAACCATAATCAATTAGTATAGAAACAATGAGTAATGTTGTAGACCATATATGTTTTAATTGAATTTTATTGAGACAACACGTAGCATATTAAGAAAACCAACCAGGGAGGCAAACTGTTTCTCCTTAATACAGGTCGCTCAGAAATCTAGCTAGGAGAATAAGTAGCTCATCCAAAAATTTGTAATTTATGACCATACTCTTTACCCTACTTTGAAACATTATGTACCACAAAAATACTAATCCTTTCAGCTATGTCGGCAACTTTAGTTCTTCTGCGGATCTCCTCATTTCTGATTCGATCTCGTTGTGAAATACCAAGCATAGCTCTCTCCATAGCTCGCTGAGCTTGAGCTTTCTTATTAGCCCACAGTGAGTGACCACGTCTTTGTTCCATATGTCATCACTGGTAACTGCTGAATGTGAGCATCAAAATAATAACAAATTAATTACAATGAGTAATCATAATATTGCCGCAACTACAGTGTCAGTTCCATCTCTGTAACCGGAAAAGGTGAAAATTGAGTTGTCCCCTTTATTTTAATTCTGTATTCAAGAATGTATAAAATATGCATGTTGAGTTTAGGGAATTGCACTGCTGGAGGGACGGCCTTCTTTACAGTCGCCTCCCCTCCGCTAGAGGGGTGGCAGCTTTACAGTTCCTTTGTCTAAGTACACCACACATGGGTATAGTGTAGTGTTACTTAAAAATCGACTATCGATCTATCGATAGGACTAACCCTAAAACATTCATACTATCTATTGGCCTATCGATAGTATCGATATTATCAGTAGTATCGATACTATCGATTTTATTTTACATATCGAACAATACTATCGATAGTATCGATAGTTGAAATTATACAATAGTATCGATGCTATCGATAGTATTACATGATATTTGACTATTGATACTATCGATAGTATCGATAGTATTTACGACCCAGTTCGATAGTATCGGCACTATCGATACTATCGATAGTATTGTTGCAAAGCTCCCAATCAATACTATCGATACTATTGATAATATCGATACTATCGATAGGGCAATCAATAGTATGAGTGATTTGGGGTTATATGACACTATCGATTGACTATCGATAGCCTATCAATTTTTAAGCAACACGAGTATAGTGAGACCAGACCCACCACCACAACCCTCTGCCCTTCCCCAGAGCGGAGCAAGTCCAGTAGGGTTTCCACTGCGGTAAAATAGGGTATCTGTTGTATAACTTAAACGGCTATTTTCGCTTTTTGAGTAGACCACCGTCAATCAGTGGCGGATAGCGCATAGGTGAGGTTGAAATAATGTCTTCTTTATTCCGTAGCGGCTCTGATCTCCGGTCTAAAGGCGAAGAGCCTCCCGTACTCGCCGTACTCCTTGAAGCGAGCGTTGGAGAACTCGGCCACGTACCTGCCGCACGTGGAGCCGTGGGCGCAGGGCTGCGGACTGCTCAATATCGAAAAGGTAAATATATTTTCGTGTCGGTATCCTGGGAGTGAAGGCACAGAGCGTTTTAACGGGACCATAAACATGTATTTGACTACGACAGCCAAGTGCATGCGACGTTGGCACCGCATTCATTTCAGCCATTGGATGCCCACTGTTGGACATAGGCCTCCTGCATAGACTTTGACAATTGTGTCGTCATTTTGGGGAAATTTGCCAGTAATTACCACGCTTGACAGGTGGGTTGGACCAATTGGGTGGAAGTAAATTTTACGCCCCCAATGCTATTACAACGAACGATAATATATACCTTCTAACAGTTGTCAGGCGCCCCCTATAATAAACTCTTTAAATAAATATAAACATAATTATATCAAAAGAATCATACAGCATTATAGAGTCAGCCAGTAAGTCAGTAATCAACAAGTCATATAATATATTCTAAACAAACACCTAATTCACATTTGTAGGCATTTGACCACCTCACCACGTACTACGATCAACCTGAACGCGATGTCACTTTCAACATCCAATGCGGCTCCAACGGCGGAAAGGGCATTCTCCTGCGGCCGAAGATCGACGATGTACCCAAAGACATTGGCATTACGATCGAGCCGCAATTCTTAAAGGACCACCAGGATATGGAGAGTGAGTTATTTTGTTTATATTTTATCTTGATAGAAATAATGTTTAGTTTAGGGGTGAATGTAATTTGGGTCATGGGTCCAACAAAATTGAAAATGCAAGATGTTATAGATGATTTCATAACCAATTCAAGCGTATTTTTAATTACATAGGTTTGTTGGGAAAATAATGTAATAAAGCACCTATGATTGCTGTTTGCTTTGGTACATACCCAAAAACCAGTTAGAGGTTGACTAAACTAAAATTGCGCGCCTGTCCACTAAATGTTTTTAATGTATTATAAGAAAACACCACTAGTGTGCGCAATACGATGCGATTTGTTTGCGCACATAAAGATAGACTAATCGTGTGATTCGTCCAGGATTTTTTATAATAGCGCGAACTTTCTATGGTACAATACGTCCGTTCTGTAGCAGGTCGCGTCATTACTAGTTGGCAAACAGATCATGTAGTCTTTAATAACTAACGTTGGCATCAAAATAATTAAAATTAAATGCATAGGTATTTTAAAACTATAGCACCATACTTAGTAGTAATATTTATAAGGGGCGTCGATCAGGGAACTTTTCGTGATACCCCTATTTAAATCCGGTAATTGCTACTCAAGATCCTGGAAATTTTGAGCCAGTATCCGTTCTGCCTGTTATTAACAGAGTATTTGAAAAAATTGTGCTGAATAGAATGCTACAACATTTTGATTTAAACTGTTGTTCCGTGACAAGCGTCAAAAAAGAGAGAAACCCTCACCAAAGAGCGTAATACAACTGATGGTGAAGGTATCACATTATTGAAGCATATCTTCGAAGATTGGGATATCAAGATGCGATTAGTATCTTCTCTAATCTTTCAAAAGCTTTTCATTTTGTAGATCACGAGACGGTTCTGCTAAAACTAGAGCATTACGGGCTTAGGGAAATCTTAATATCGCATATGCAAAACAGGCAACAAAAAGCTGAGATTAATGAGGTTAAATCTTAATCTAAAAAGAAAGTTAAATCTTAAATCTGGCTCTGAAATGAATATGGACATGCCCCAGGGTTTGATATTAAGTGCGTTCGTATTTTTATACACTTATTTATACACAGTTTTCCTAAGAATCACGGTTAATTCAAAGCTTCAATGGGGTCGGTATTCCATCTTTATTGGACACCTGCTTATGCTGTTAGTTTAGCTACTTTCAAAGCAAGGTTATCATGCTATGAAACTGACTGTTTGCGGTGCATGGTCAGAATGTAATAAATAATACACGTGCTCTCGGAAGTCTGCGGATTATTGTTGTAACGTGAACATTGTGGATGAGGCTGTCACGAATTCAGCCTAGGCGTCGACATCAGAAGCGGGATCTTAACTGATGCCCACTGGAAGACTGTTCAAGGTACAACGATCAGGTAAGTCGTATTATTTTTATTTGTTTCTGCTGTAACTATTCAGAGACTCGTGTACTCGTAAATAATTGTGATCGCATTGACACTGATATACCATCCGATAGGAATGTAGTAAATGCCTCATCTGTCAGTCAGGGTAGCAATTTGGGACCTCTTCTTTTTATCTTAATGATAGACGATTTACCAGAGGTAATTAAGAAGAGTACTTGCCTACTATTTGTTGATGGCCTAAAGCTAGTTCAAGTAGTAAGAAATGTCCATGATCAAGAAGTACATGCATACTTCATGCATGCAGTTTAGTTTAATTAAATGAGGCTTACAACTATCTGTTTGCTGTAATTTGCATACGGACCTTAAACACCTTTTTTGTGCTTTGAATGCGCTTTCTCTATCCATCGCATTTCCCCAGAACAAAATCCCATATCATTACATTTACCATGGACGTAACTTAGGCTTGGAACGCTGTTAGTACAGCATCCTGATTAACTATTCTAGACATTATATACAGTGCTTAAGAAAAACTATTCAATCTGTTACAAATAATGTTGATATGCGATTTCCAAGTCAAATTAAAATCCATGTGCAGTCCTAAGAAAGCTGTCACTAATGTTCATGATTTGCTTGTCTAGGTATTTTATGTCAATTGCAATAGATTTGCGTGATATACCGTGTGGTGCCGGCTCAGAATGCCACCACCCCATCTCCTCCCGTGGGTGTCGTAAAAGTCGACTAAGGGATTAGCCGGAGGTTGGGCAGCAGCGTCCTCCGAGTACATTAACAACTCAACTGCGATCGCCAACCCGTCTGCCAAGCGTGGCGATTATGGCAAAACCCCCCAATGAGCCCACAACACATCCATATCGGTGGTTGTGGTGATCTTTGGGGGAGGCCTGTGTCCAGCAGTGGACTTCATTCGGCCGAAATGATGAATAGATTTGCGTACATAATTATAGAACGTCATAATATTTGTCTTGTCAAAGTTAATTATCAAATTATTTGATGTCAGCCACTCAATTATTTCTACAAGATTACCATTGATGTCATCCTGAATGTTACTGATTATATTATCACTAGAAAAGATAACCGTACTATCATCAGCGTAAAGAACCATTGGGTAATCGATAGCCATTGAAAAATCGGTAATACATATGATAAACAGTAGAGGTCCCAGAACGCTTCCTTGAGGTACGCCATAGTTTACTTTCCCCATTCTTATCATATATTTTACTTCTTTCTCAGTTTTTGGACAAATACTGCTTATCTGGGTTAATTGTTGCCTGCCGCTCAAAAAAGACTACCAGACTGAGAGCATTTCCGCTACTATGTATCTAATTTATGTAATAATATAGTATGATCCACGTAATCGAAGGCTTTAGTGAGATCCATACATAAAGCATACAATGGGTGTATGCTTTATATATTGGATCTCACTAAATCTATATATTTTCTTCAATCTTTTTATCTAAATTGTTCATAACTTCCAGAAGGAAATTGTATATCGCCATATCTATATTTTTATTTTTCCTGTATCTTATCTGTGCATCTACTAGTATGTCATTTTTGTCAAGGTAATCATAAAAGCACTGATGTATGTTTCTCAAAGATTTTTGAAATATTGATAGTAAAGCTACCGGGCGATAAAAACTCATATTTTCTTTATCCTGTTTTTTGAAAATTACAGTAACCACTGCAATTTTTAACAGATCAGGATAGATACCATGATTTATGCGCAAGTTCTCAGGGTTCTCAGTCAGCGATACAAACAGTAGTAGGCATATTAAGCGGCTAAACAAAGCGGATCACAAAGAATGCTGACAGAGAAGTTTAGAGAAGAATACGTGGCGGTATCTTTGGCAAAACTTGTGAATTTAAAATTGTACCTTAAATTGCGCAAATTACGACAGTAACTTCAAATTCATCAACTTGTAGTCAAAGATCGAGCGTTCAGGCTAAATATGCCTATAAATATAAGACACAGCTGATGATAGGTTTGTTTCAGCGTATTTTACGTGAAAAGTTTGAACAGTTATAACTCTGTAACTATTGACTTTTTGGGAAAAGTCCTAGAACAAAATTTGCTCACCCTTTCCGACTAACCTCGTATAGTTTTACGATAAACTTGTGTGAGTAATCTACGCACACGTCTAAATAACATGTCACGGATTTTGTTCTTAAGGGCCTATCTAACGATTTAAATGTTTGCTCAAATGTAAACACATAGTATAAGATAGACGATAGAATTGGAGTGGGAATAAAATCCTGAACCAAAACAAAACCCTACATTTTTAAATGTTAACCACCTGAATCTGAAGATGCTTTTTCGTTGACGTGCTGACGTTACTTTTGCGGTATAATAAATTTGTGGGTGCACGCGGCAGATGTTCGTATCTAGTCGGTGCCGGAGTGACCAGTGTCGGTGATCAATTGGTGTCTTTTGCGTTTAGATAGATACTTGCATGTGTGCGTAAATGGAATGGAGCGGCGAGCAATTTTAGTTTAGACTATCTGTACCCAAGATTGTTTAGTTTAAAAATCCTCATTTTAAATAGCATTTAGAACTATCTCCTTTTGACCCGTATTTTCAATTCGTAGGCCCGAAAGTACCTTTGCTCAAGGATATAATAAAACAGAGATTTGATCATGACGGTACGTCTGAAGTTTATTTTATGTAGATATTTTGATACCTATATTGTGAATTGGTGTTTCATAAAAAAAGATTTGATTTTGTATCGATGACCTTGATGAGTAGTATTATTAATATTGTTTAATTAGGGGCTTATATTCATGCTTCAGGTCGTTCTCGATTGATATTCTTTGTTGGTCTATGAACTAGTTATATTTGGTATCGAGTGTATCGATTGTTAGCGCCAGCGCTTCGATACCACCAAGTATATGCTATGTAGCGTGTCGGTGTTGCAGACAAGTCGCTAATTCCGAAGCAGATCGCGTTCGGCGTGCGGCTGGCGCTAGCGGGTGGTGCGGCGTGGCTGGCGGCGCCCGCGCACGTCGACATGAGCAGCGCGGCGCGCCCGCTGGCGCTGCGCCTGGACGCGCGCGCGCTGCCGCCCGGCGCGCACTTCGCCAGGTACGCCTGCACACATATACATGCGCAGCGCGCACTCCGCCAGGTACGCCTGCACACATATACATGCGCAGCGCGCACTCCGCCAGGTACGCCTGCACACATATACATGCGCAGCGCGCACTCCGCCAGGTACGCCTGCACACATATACATGCGCAGCGCGCACTCCGCCAGGTACGCCTGCACACATATACATGCGCAGCGCGCACTCCGCCAGGTACGCCTGCACACATATACATGCGCAGCGCGCACTCCGCCAGGTACGCCTGCACACATATACATGCGCAGCGCGCACTCCGCCAGGTACGCCTGCACACATATACATGCGCAGCGCGCACTCCGCCAGGTACGCCTGCACACATATACATGCGCAGCGCGCACTCCGCCAGGTACGCCTGCACACATATACATGCGCAGCGCGCACTCCGCCAGGTACGCCTGCACACATATACATGCGCAGCGCGCACTCCGCCAGGTACGCCTGCACACATATACATGCGCAGCGCGCACTCCGCCAGGTACGCCTGCACACATATACATGCGCAGCGCGCACTCCGCCAGGTACGCCTGCACACATATACATGCGCAGCGCGCACTCCGCCAGGTACGCCTGCACACATATACATGCGCAGCGCGCACTCCGCCAGGTACGCCTGCACACATATACATGCGCAGCGCGCACTCCGCCAGGTACGCCTGCACACATATACATGCGCAGCGCGCACTCCGCCAGGTACGCCTGCACACATATACATGCGCAGCGCGCACTCCGCCAGGTACGCCTGCACACATATACATGCGCAGCGCGCACTCCGCCAGGTACGCCTGCACACATATACATGCGCAGCGCGCACTCCGCCAGGTACGCCTGCACACATATACATGCGCAGCGCGCACTCCGCCAGGTACGCCTGCACACATATACATGCGCAGCGCGCACTCCGCCAGGTACGCCTGCACACATATACATGCGCAGCGCGCACTCCGCCAGGTACGCCTGCACACATATACATGCGCAGCGCGCACTCCGCCAGGTACGCCTGCACACATATACATGCGCAGCGCGCACTCCGCCAGGTACGCCTGCACACATATACATGCGCAGCGCGCACTCCGCCAGGTACGCCTGCACACATATACATGCGCAGCGCGCACTCCGCCAGGTACGCCTGCACACATATACATGCGCAGCGCGCACTCCGCCAGGTACGCCTGCACACATATACATGCGCAGCGCGCACTCCGCCAGGTACGCCTGCACACATATACATGCGCAGCGCGCACTTCGCCAGGTACGCCTGCACACATATACATGCGCAGCGCGCACTCCGCCAGGTACGCCTGCACACATATACATGCGCAGCGCGCACTCCGCCAGGTACGCCTGCACACATATACATGCGCAGCGCGCACTCCGCCAGGTACGCCTGCACACATATACATGCGCAGCGCGCACTCCGCCAGGTACGCCTGCACACATATACATGAGCAGCGCGCATGGGCTCCGTGCTGTCCCCAACATTGTTCTTACTGCATATCAATGATGTGCTATCTATCGACGGCATTCATGGTTATACGAATGACTGTATTGTGTACTGGGGACACTTATTATACGGGCCGTGCTAACGTCCCTCGTCCCGTAGTGGATGAGAGCCGCAGGCAACTTGTGGCAGAAATCGAGAGTACTCTAGACAGAGTCTCTGATTGGGGACAACTAAATTTAATCCCATCAAGAGAAGTCTACGCGTTCACTACTAAGAAAACCCCATTTGCTGTAGCTCCACAATTCCAGAACACGTCCCCCTACAAAGGTAACAGACTCCCCGCTGGCTAACACAAGAGTGTCATCAGCGTAACAGACTAAGCTGACGCCAGCCGGGAGAACGACACGCAGAACCGTATTGTAGGCGAGATTCCATAACAAGGGGCCGAGAACTGACCCCTGCGGAACCCCGTACGTAATCTCCTTCCGCTTTACGCTACCGCACTGAAAGAGGGAGCCTAAAACTATGGCTTTCTCCTCGGTACTATTGGCCAGAACACCATCGGCATCACGCAGTGGTGGCAAGGACGACTGACAAAAGTTTCCCTCGGCAGTTTTGGCGAGCGACCAGAAAACGCGACTCCTGGAAGGATAGCTCGCAGGCCGCTCCCCAATTCTGCCGACGAAATCGAATTTTGCTCTGGCAATCATCCTCTTACTCGAGGCAGCATTAAGCTTACGCTTCGCATCAGAAACGTCCGGGTCCTGATTTTCACGGCCGTGGTCCAAGCCACATAAGCAGCTTGCTTGTTAAGCCTAGCTTTCTGGCAAGGCCGATTAGACCACGGTCTCCTCCTCACTCTTGAAGCCACCAGAGGGTTCGGAATATTGTCAGTTTTCTGTCCAACAAAAGCATAAGCGCCGTCGTCGATGGCAGTTGATCCGATAGCTTGGACATTAACGCTGGCGTCCCACAAGGCTCCGTGCTGTCCCCGACATTGTTCTTACTGCATATCAATGATATGCTCTCTATCGACGGCATTCATTGTTATACGATTGACTGTACTGTGTACTGGGGACACTTATTATACGGGCCGTGCTAACGTCCCTCGTCCCGTAGCGGATAAAAGCCGTAGACAACTTGTGTCAGAAACCGAGAGTACTCTGGACAGAGTCCCCGACTGGGGACGACTAAATTCAGTCCAATGTACTCCCATCAAGAGAAGTCTACGCGTTCACTACTAAGAAAACCCCATTTGCTGTAGCTCCACAATTCCAGAACACGTCCCTCAAAAAAGGTAACAGTATTGGGATCCTTGGTGTCGGTATTTCCGGCAGCGTCCAGTTTCGCACGCACTTAGATGAAAAGGTCAAGCTGGCGTCCAAAAAAACTCAGTGTGCTCAACAAGGCAAGCCGGTACTTCACATCGGGGCAAAGACTGCTGCTTTATAAGTCGCAAGTTGTTGCTCTTATGGAGTACCGCAGTCATTTTTGGGCGGGAGCACCTGGATAGCAACTTGGACCCTTTGATTCGGTTTAGAATGCAGTTAGGATAAACGACGTTCCCAAGCTTACAAGCAACCTAGAACCCCTAAGACTGAGGAGAGACTTTGCCTCCCTATGTGTGTTCTACCGCTTGTACAACGGACAGTGTTCTACGGAATTGCTCAATATGATGCCAACGGCTACTTTCTACCGTCGCACCTCCCGCCATCGGCGGGGAGTTCATCCACATACCCTAGAGCCAAAATGGTCTTGTACCGTACGGTTTCAGAGGAATTTCCTCCCACGCAGGCTCGGGTTGTGGCACAGTGTACAGCATGGGGCTCTTCAAAAAGGGTGTGAAAACATTTTTACGGGGTTGGCAACAGTGATACCTCTGGTGTTGCAAGCGTTCATAGGTTACGGTAACCGCTTACCATCAGGTGGGCCGTATGCTTGTTTGCCACCTTAGTGGTATAAAAAAAAACATTAAATCATTGGTTTCCCGCACAGTTCCCCCCAATGTATCTGTGACACTAACATAATTTCCACACGCGCGCTCACGGGAACCCACCATTGCCGAGGTCAACGGTTTACACATATTATGCGAAGTCTGTCGAATGGCTGTTTCAGATCATGAAAATGCGGAGTAGAAATACAAAAGCAAATTAATTTAATTAATTAATTTGCAAAAGTTTACTTGGACACTAAAGGGCAAAGGATTTTTTCATGTAGGCTCAAAACAAAAGTTACCTAATGGGAAATGATTGAATTTTGCGACTAGATAAATGTGTCTGCTTTTAAAATGATGAGGCAATTAGTGAGTTGTAAAATACTCGTTAATTTAATCGATGTTAGGTTATTAAAGGAATAACACCCAACTTCAATGCAACAAACTTCTAACTTTGCTTGTGAGGAGCACAGGAAGAGGGGTGTGGATCGCATTGAATAACAATTTTTCTTCATAAAATCACTGGTTTTTTTTTTTTTTTTTTAAACGTTGCCCCACACTAAAATTGCTCCTGTGTCGTGGGTGCGTTTACAGACATGAATTCCACATACAATATACCCAGACCCGGAACAACTACCTGCAGATCATACAAATATTTGTTCCGTGCGGGAATCGAACCCACGACCCGGAGCGCAGCAGCCGACTGTATCAGCCACTGCACCAACCGTTATTTTATACATTTATGTTAAAGTATGGGGCAGGGGGCTATGCCCCCGCAAATTGTGGGATGTGGTTGACACTAGACCTAATATCACTCTAGTGTGATCTTACGAGGACCTGGAGGCCCCCTTCGGTGCCGAAGATGACCGCTCCAGTGGTTTTAGCCCGTAGCAGTCCGGCATACCCCTTCGCCCTTCCCCGGGGTAAAGGAAGTTCCATGTAGAATTTCCACTGGAAACAATAAAAAAAGAAATAAAAAAAAAGACTAATATCAACAATAATCTCTGAAATTGTTGACATGAGATTAAAATCGTGGATCCGGCCTTGCCTTGTTCCTACCACGGTGTCGCTCCGCAGCCTGGACGGGTACGACGTGTCGTGCGTGGAGAAGGGCCCGCTGTTCCGCGTGCCCGTGACGGTGCTGGTGCCGCAGGCGCTGCGCCTGGCCGCGCCCGCGCCGCCGCGCCTGCTGGAGCAGGCCGTGCTGTTCAAGCCCGCCACCATCGTGCGCCATTTTGTGATCGGTCAGTTTATTTGTAACGCTACTATAATAAAACACTTTTAAACGGATTCTATCGCGTATATTTTAGATTCTTGTTTTTCCTGACGTTTCGAACACTTTGCAGGGTTCGTGGTCGCAGGATGACTAAGTTTTAAAATAACTTTTTTAAATCTGTAACGACGCCTGTCACATGCGTCGTTACAGATTTAAAAAAGTTATTTTAAAGTATAGCCACCAGGTTAAAAGAACACATAGCTGACGTCAAGCATAGACGCGCCACAAAGTCTGCAGTGTGCGAACACGCCTTACATAAACCCAACCATTTTCTTCGTTTCGATCAACCTCAAGTCCTCGCAAAAGAGAACCGATATGTACCAAGAATGTTTCGTGAGCTTATGAAATTAAAAAAAAAATCTAATTTTAATAGAGAAGATGGCTGGCTGGTGCAAAATAATAAAATCCCAAACCAAATACCACACTAAAAACATCAAGACACTGTGAGTGATTACTGCGTGCATCGAAATCATTTTTGATTATAATTGTACGGTAGATAAAATAAAATAACTTTTTAAATCTGTAACGATGCCTATCACCTTAGCCATCCTGCGACCACGAACCCTGCAAAGTGTTCGAAACGTCAGGAAAACAAAAATCTAAAATATACGCGATAGAATCCGTTTAAAAGTGTTTCATTATAATGTGTAATACTCGCGAAAACCTAAGACATTATTATATAACGCTTCTGTTGCTCTTCCACCACTGAAAGGCCTTCGAATATTTTAATACCCGCAGACTTTAACATATCATCATATCGGCCATCTATACGTCCACTGCTGAACAAAGGCCTCCCCCATAGATTCCACAACTGTGTCATCATTTTGGGGGGTATTTGCCAATACTCAGCACGCTTGGCAGGCGGGTTGGTGAGCGCAGTATGGCTACCGTTTCACAGAAGGGACGCTGCTGAGAGGGATGGCTCTGGTTTAGATTCCCTTAGTCGCCTTTTACGACATCCACGGCAGGAGATGGAGTGGAGAGGTGCTACATTCTTAATCCGGACACCACACGGAAACTTTAATATATGCGTAGAGTTATTTAGGTAAAATGTGGTAGAATTACGTCATATTATTTACATTATTCTTTTAATGGTTTTTCTTTGCGTCACATTATATCAGGTGTGCCAAGTAAGTATCACGGCTATTGTATTAGCCGTGGCTTTACTCAGTTCTTATATGGTTCAGGTGAATATGTTTCTGGTCAGGAAAACTCATACTCACATTGGATCTCTGGTTTGTGCTCCTTAAATATTAAACATGCAACCAGAAGGCCAATTCTCGTAATTAATTTACACTATGACTGAAACTTGACCGAACTGAGATTAAATTATGAATTGACCGAAATAATGGTATTCTGCTACTCTTAAAGTTCAGTCGGATTTCAGTATAATCTCGATCTAGTCTCAAATCAATTTCAATTTTGACGTTTATTTAATGACAATTCTGTACATGTAACAGTTCGAAATGTTAGCAGAATAACGTTTTGACTTCAACTTTCGATCCATTTTCGATTTCATCACAGTGTAAGTTCACGTTTGACGTTGTTTGTTAGTTTACGAGAATACCATTTGTGACATTTATGACACTGAGTCTAGATCGGAACTATATTTTGAACATTTTTAATTACGCGAATTGGCCCTCTGAACATACCCATGTAACAGTCTATAATGTATTTCTCTGCAGCACCGACGGAAGCCACATGGGGCGTACTAAAGATCTCAACGGAAGACAAAGAAAAGACTGGCAGATTCCTAGTCCACACTATGCAGCTTTTACCTAGAAGAAGTTGCAGGTGTCATGAGACACAGAAAATGATCAATGTGACTGCAGAAGCACCTACCCTGTTACCCTTCCAATTAGTGGTAAGTTATCATCAGTAGTCCACTAAACCTTGGTAAAAGCTTTCGTTCTGTTTCTTTTGATTAATGGTATTTCCACAGGATCAATAAAAAATAAATAAAGATGCTGCTGCTCGATGCGGGTGTGTCGAGCGAGTGAGGTATTAAGACTGACATGTTTATGGTTGTTTGAGGAGCTTTTGGCTCGAGGTTACCATGCAGATCGGTCGATTTGCGGGTGTTAAGCCTTGTTTGCTGCGGTCTTCAGCTATGTCTTAGATGGGTGACCGTTCTCCTCTCTTCTTCATTTCGAGATCCCTCCGAACGTCCGGGCATGTTTAAGCTGTCGGTACCCCTATTTTTTGGTGCCCTTTAGAAATTCATCATGATATTCTACACCCTGGGAAGGGCGGAGGGGCATGCCGTAAAACAATCGGAGCGGTCATCTTCGGCACCGAAGGGGGGCTCCAGGTTCCCGTAAGATCACACTAGAGCCGTCCATAGGTGCCACTCATTTAAGCACATCTAGGAGGGCATGATTGTAAAGCGGTCCCTCCCTCTACCCCTCTCCCGAGGCGGAGGCGACTTTAACAAGACCGTCGCACCAGGAATTTCTCTTTGGGGTATAAAGGATCCCCCCCGCTGTCTTCCCGTGCCTTCGCTCGGTATGAGCACGCAGTAGTCTGCAATCTGCGCGCCCGCGACCCCTGAGGCCCCCTAGCTGTCGGTTCTCTACTTATCATTTATTTCCTTATCACTTAACACTGGGTTAACCTCCTAACATCCATTTTTCCATTTTTTGTAATTCCACAGGGTGGCGTAACATTAGAAGTAGTTATAGCAAAATACTGGGCGAACATAGGCGAGATGACAGTAGACTACAGCGTGGAGTTCCACGGGCTGAAACCAGACTTCGGGAGTAAATTGGTGCTGAGTGCGAGCGAAGGCCTGCGACCAGTCCTGCTGTCGGCGCTGAGGATGCAGGACGTGCAGCCTTCTGCACAGCTCAAGTACTCCGAGCCCGTCTTCAGGTGAGCTGAATCATGGAAAGAACTAGGCGAACATAGTCACTAGGAGTCGGTCACTAGAATTTCACGTGGTGAAATATTTTTTAAATTCTGACAAACTCTTCAAAATGTGTATTATTAGCATGGATTATGTATCTTCTCAGCCGAATGAAGTCCACTGCTGGATACAAGCCTCCCCCAAAGATCGCCACAGCAACTGGTTAGGGTGTGTAGTGTGCTCATTGGGAGGTTTTGCAATAATCGCCACGCTTAGATGGCGGATTAGCGATCGCAGTCAAGTGGTTAATGCACTCGAGGGATGCTACTGCCCATCCTCTGGTTAATCCCATAGTCGCCGTTTACGACACCCACGAGATGAGATAGGTTGGTGCTATTCATAGCTGGCACCACACGGCATATGTAATCACTGGTAACACTCACTGTTAAAATACTTATCTTTGGGCACTGCGGTATACCAAAAGATGTTGCGAAGTTTCCCAAATGCTGAGCTGAGTCGAATTCGACTATTAAATTTTTCTCTCAATTAGGCCTCGTTACACTTGCACCATGTAAATGAATTATAAGGCCGTTTTCGCTTTTTGTGGTATATTATATAACTAGGTGCGCCCCGTGGTTTCAACCGCTGTTTAATTTAAAATAAATCCGATTACTTATAAATAATTAGTATATATATTGGATTTCATGGGTTTAGTTTTCGCGGAACCCCAATTCTTTAAAAAAAAATGAAAGTAGCCTAACGGCCGAATACTGAACCGCCACTTAACATTTAAATCTCACTTAACGATTTGAGAGATCACTTTTCGGTAGCAAGTCGGGCGTCTCAAATTGTTAAGCGGGGTTTAAATATTAAGTGGCGTTTCAGTATTTGGCCGTAAGTTACTCCTTATAACCTCAGCTATCTGCCAATGAAAGTCCCGTCAAAATCGGTCCAGCAATATTGGATATTACCTGGAACAAACAGACAGACCACAAAAAAATAGTTATTTTGTTATAAGTACCGTATATAATTTTATATGCATTAAGTAAAAAGCTGTTATTTTGACATTACAAACAGACACTTGAATTTTATTTATTTGTATAGATAGATTATATTATTTATTCATGATTGCAGGCCTACAGAGTCAAAGTTAACGCCACTGACGGCACGCGACGTAATCCCGCCCAGCCGGCAGATATACCAACTAGTCAATACCTACAACTTCCACATCGCTAAGGGCACAGAGGTAACTAATTTGTACATACAAATTTATTAATAAAAATATATTTAAAGGGTTAGTTGAGAGGGATACTTGCAGACTAACTTATCGTTTTCGACGGCACGGTTGGTGCAGTGGTTGATACAGTCGGCTGCTGCGCTCCGGGTCGTGGGTTCGATACCCGCACGGAACAAATATTTGTATGATCTGCAGGTAGTTGTTACGAGTCAGGGTGTATTGTGTGTGAAATTTGTGTCTGTAAACGCACCCACGACACAGGAGAAAAGCTAATGTGGGGAAAGATATAAAAAAAAAAAATTGGACGCTATTCAGCTGTATTACCTTGATGTTCCTTATCTTCCGAAGGACGTCCACACCTGAACAAAGGCTTTCCCTGTAGATTTCCAAAGACCGGTTACATACCTTCAATAGGTAGTCTGTCCATGCCTATACGGATCGCAAGGGGATACAGGACAGTGTCCTACGAGGCGGCAACTCTCCTGGCGCGCTTTCCGCCTTTCGACATCCTGGCGGAGACGGATGCGTGGGTCTACGATCTGACACGCTGGGTGAAGGAAGTTCATATAGAATTTCCACTGGAGACCAATAAAAACAAAATTGTCTGTCCATCTTATCATCATCATCATTGGACGGCACGGTTGGTGCAGTGGCTGATACAGTCGACTGCTGCACACCGGGTCGTGGGTTCGATTCCCACACGGAACAAATATTTGTACGATCTGCAGGTAGTTGTTCCGGGTCTGGGTGTGTATTGTGTGTGGAATTTGTGTTTGTAAACGCACCCACGACACAGGAGAAATCCTAGTGTGGGGCAACGTTTTTTTTAAAACGAAACGTAAAACCAAAAACGATCTCGTTGCTGCTGACCCACGCTGAGTTTTCCGGTGCGCCTTATCCACTCGAGAACCTTACTCCCCCGACGACTACAAGTTTTACGAGATGTTTCCCGACTATTACCACTTTAGCTTAGTAATCATTTAAGCTATATCGGTAACTTACCGGATCTGCCCTTTGCTGATTAGATCTCAAAGAGAAATATAGGCATGTTTCTCTCCATCTTACAAAACCGATAACTATTTAAAATTGTGCGCTAAATTTCACCTTCATCCTTTGATTAAACGACGAGAAATTTCTGACGTCATTTATATGTTAAAAATTATATCCAATACAATTTATAGCCCCGAGCTTCTTTAAAAAATTTCATTTAACACCCCTATGAAAGCTCTGCGGCAATATACACCACTTAACCTGCCTCTTGTGTCATCAAATTATCGGCAAAATAGCTTTCTATGGCGAGCAAGCAAGGCAATTAACTCGGGTTGTAAATCTCATGATCTTGACATTTTTGACGCAAATATTACTAACTATACTGATTATAATAAATAGAAATAAATAGAATAATTATATAACTATAACTTTAAGACGGTTGCTAAGTCAAGACATTTTCAAGGAGTATCTGGTTTGATTGTTATGTTAAATACTCTTAATTCTTTGTTGAATGTTACTTAGTTTTTCCACTTACTTTAAACTATGTTTAATAGCGGAGACCTCTAATTGGCTGTCTGTTGCTAACTTTCTTTACAAAATGGATGAATTCTGTTGGTCTTCCAAATAAATAAACATAGCTCGCTGAGTGACATTGAGCTTTCTTATAAGGCCCATAGTGAGTGACCATATACCATCATTTCGGCCACAGGCCTCCCTCAAAGATCACCACAACGACCGATATCGGTGTTTTGTGTTTTCATTGGTGGGTTTTGCCGTAATCGCCACGCTTGGCAGGCGGGTTGGCGATCGCAGTTGTGTTGTTAATGTACTCGAAGGACGCTGCTGCCCATCCTGCGGCTAATCCCTTAGTCGCTTTTTACGACACCCACGGGATGAAATGGGTTGGTGCTATTCGTAGCCGGCATCACACGGCATATATAATCACTGGTAACACTCACTGTTAAAATACTTATGTTTGGGCACTGCGGTATTGTTGACGGCACGGTTGGTGCAGTGGTTGATACAGTCGACTGCTGCGCTCCGGGTTGCGGGTTCGATTCCCGCACGGAACAAATATTTGTATGATCTGCAGGTAGTTGTTCCGGGTCTGGGTGTATTGTGTGTGAAATTCATGTCTGTAAACGCACCCACGACACAGGAGAAATCCTAGTGTGGGGCAACGTTTTAAAAAAAAAAAAAAAAAAACAAAAAAAAAAAAGGTGTTGCGAAGTTTCCCAAATGCTGAGCTGAGTCGAATTCGACTATTAAATTTTTCTCTTAGTTAGGCCTCAGTACACTTGCACTATATAAATGAACTTATTTTTGTTCGATTATGTCACAAGTGCTAACAAGCAATAATAAAAAACAATTATATTAATCGCTATGATATGTTTCAGGTGTCGCCAATAATATCATTACTATGCGACATGTTGTACGAGTCGGAGTTCGAGTCCCAGATGTGGATGTTGTACAACAGTTGCAAGCAGCTGATGGCCACTGGCGACGCTTACCCGTCTAAGGTAATTTTACAATATATATACTACCAATGGTATAACCTAATAATTAATACTTGTTATTTGCTTATCACTGATCTTCACTGTAAATATCTACACAAAAAGCAACATTTCATATAATTTGTGTGCAAACAACACATATCTATTTATCGACTTTTCTATATATATATCGAAATGGATGTTGGTATATCCGTTTGAGATTAATAGACGTCGATACAGTTTGACTGATAACCACGAAACTTGGCACATATATGTATTTTTTTATGGAGAAGATGTTTATCCTATCCACTTTGTTGTAACCCTTCACCAGATGGTGCTGCAGCAGAATTTCTATACCATTCAACCGATCCCCATCAAAAATGCAGGACAATGTCTGCCAGGGTTTTGCTAGTTGTATATAAACGCCCGTGAAGGTTCATAGACGTTTTTCTCTTCCTATCTTCCATGTCAGCCATCACCTCATCACTTCAGAGTTGTTTTTTGTTAATTAATAGATAACTCCTTAAAAAATAGAAAACTTTATAACAAAAAAATACAATACGATATTAAAACCACTAAAAAGAAATAAAAAACTTTATTTATGAAGTCGGGCGGGGCCAGGTATGCCCTAACCATGGTTCATGCAGACCAACGACTTATATTTTATAAAAATAAGTCTAAGAATCGAAACTATTAAAACATCATCTAGGTAAGCGCAGTCAAATTAAACCAGTTTATTGAAGCTGGTTTCAAAACTACTCAACCAAATGTAATGAAATTTATATGGGACCAATTGGAAAGCATTCTGCATCAGTTAAAATATGAATTGCTCAAATCGGTCTACAAATCTCGGAAGTAATCGGTATACATACATTAAAAAAAAATACGCATCGAATTACGAGAACCTCGTCCTTTTTGAAGTCGGTAAAAATAAAGACTGTCGATTGACCCACCGATAGCCATTATGCAAGCACTAACTGGTAATGTTTCTCGCGCGTCCAACAACTAAGAAAAGGCTGGGAGGTGGGAGCAGTCATGAAGTTTTACTCTTAGATATTTCGTAAACTCCTCATTAATCGTTTTCTTCTTCATCAGTATTCAGTAAAACTGGAGAAAGGCGACTACACTTTGCGGCTGAACATCCGTCACGAGAACAAGTCTCTACTAGAGAAATTACAAGATTTACCTGCAATCATACAGCAACGGTTACAGCAACCAATCACGTTAGACGTCTACTGTTCGCAGCCACAGGTGAGGGCCATTTCAAATTCCCGAATGACGGCACGGTTGGTGCAGTGGCGGATACAGCCAGCTCCTGCGCACCGGGTCGTGGGTTCGATTCTCACACGGAACAAATATTTTTACGATCTGCAGGTAGTTGTTCCGGGCCTGGGTGTATTGTGTGTGGAATTTGTGTTTGTAAACGCACCCTCGGCACAGGAGAAACCCTAGTGTGGGGCAACGTTTATTTTTTTTATTGCTGAACTATTAATATATAACACGTGTTGCCATGTGGCTAAGGATACCACCACCCCATCTCGTCCCGTGGGTGTATTAAAAGGCGACTATGAGATTGGCCGGAGGATGGGCAGCAGCGTCCTTCGAGTATATTTATAACACAACTGCGATCGCTAACCCGCTTGCCAAGCGTGGCGATTATGGCAAGACCCCCTGATGATACAACACATACCCATACCGGTTGATGTGGCAATCTTTGGGGGAGGCTTCTGTCCACCAGTGGACGTGTTCCGGCTGAAGTGGTGATAACACGTGATTTATCAAGTTTGACAACTGATCGACTGAACTATCGTTTACTTTATTTCTCACTATTTTCTAAGACGACAACTGGTCTACTATTTTTTTGGAACGAAGTTCCTTACGGCAGGCTTGGAGGGGATAGGGACTTTGCTGCGCGACCGAACTGAAAAAAATGTGATAGTAAAACCGTAAGAAAAAATCCGTGGAAAAAAGTACGTGGAATAAAACCGTTAAATGAGACGTGCGCAGGCGCGACAGTCGCATACACAAGCGAGTAGTGTATAAGTGTCGATTCTACATTAGCCGAAGGAACTTCGTTCCTACCTGGTGTCCCACGACACCACATAATTTCTTTTCATTGTTGTATAACCAATATATTACGTCTACTACCAACTAGACTACCAAGTTTAATTAATATTATAGGTAATGAAATTCTACGAATGTATCCTATAATATTTTTCTTAGTTTCTACTTTAAGGTTAAGACACTTTTTGTGTGATATTTGTATGCAATATTAAATATTGCATTATTTTGTCAATCACTGTTCACTTCGTTTGTTTTTCAGGCGCTCACGGGCGGCAAGAAGTTCAGTTCTGGATCATTATCAAGTGGGAACTTATTGCCTCTTTACTTCACATCAGTGCCTTCAGACAAGTGAGTTGATCAATATTTAGTAATTCGAATATCTATTGCAATTTTGGGAGGTTAAAATTTATCGGGTTTTAAGATGTTAACTAATACTATGCTATACTTTCTGACGGGAACATCAACTACCAACTTGCAGCTTTATATTTATTCAATTTACCACTACGGAAAAAATCCAATTTTCCACTGAAATTAAAAACACCCAATTAGGATTGGTTGACGGAATATAAGTTTTTAAATTATTGTAAATTTCACTCGTATTAGATAATGATAAATCAAAACAATATTTTGACTAACCTTTACGAGGTCACGAGAAGGCCGAAGTGTCATCGAAGATGTGTCATCGTCTTGAGTAGTTAGTGCTTTTAGTAAGTTTAGAGAAATGGTGCAAGAGTACAATTTTTGGGTTATACGTTGGTTTTCGAATCAGGTACTTATAACAGTTTTTTTTTTTATAAAAACCCTTGCCCCACACTAGGATTTTTCCTGTGTCGTAGGTGCGTTTACAGACATGAATTTAACATATAACACTCAGACCCGGAACAACTACCTGTAGGATCATACAAATATTTGTTTCGTGCGGGAATCGAACCCACGACCCGGGGGGCGCAGCAGCCGACTGCATCAGCCACTGCACCAACCGTGCCGTCGAACTCTTTTCACTGACTGTTAATTTTTTTATTGATTTATTTGTTTGATTGGTTTATGGTGTCATAGTCAACCCATATGTACAGAAAAGCATAAATCCCACCTGTTTCAATCGTAAACGTGTCTGACCACAATAGGATTTTTCAATTGTTTTAATGCACGGTCCGGAATCGGCCGTGTGCCAGGCAGGAGGGTACTGACCGTCCTCTCGGTTGCAGGATAAGCCGCTCCAACTTGACGGTGGGCCACACGCTGTCGGGCACGCTGACCTTCGCCAAGGATGAGGCGGCTCGTCGTGTGGACAGCTATGCGCTGAGCTTCGCGCCGTGCGAGCCACCGCGCCGCCCCGCACCGCGCGAGCCCCGGGACAAGCCGCGCCCGCACGAGGACTACATGGATGCCGTCAAGGAGTTCACCACCACCTGGCTCGCCAAGCTCGGTACTGCCGCTCCCCTACCCAACTTATGAGTTCACCCGCGTCCAAAGTCGAAACGAGCCGGCTGCAATGTCCCCTCCAGAGCTACAGTGCGGCAACTCGGGACGTGCACTCCGTCCGTTACCCCAGCTCTGCACGACCGCTATAGAAACTTTCTTTTCAATCACCATCATTTCAGCCGAATAGAGTGAACCACCGACCACAAACCCGCCTTAAAAATCACCACAACGACACGTCTGGGTGTATTGTAAGCTCGTTAGAAGAGTTTTTGCCGTAATAAACACGCTTAGCAGGCAAATTAACGATCGGAATACAGTTTTAATGTACTCGAAGGACGTTACTGCCCTTCCTCCAAATAATCCTATTGTCACCCCTTACGACACCCACGAAATGAAATGGATCTTTCGAATTATCACAATCAGCCGAAGAACATCCACTGCTGAACAAAGACCTCCACACAGATTTCTACAACAATCAATTACATGCTGTGTATCATCATTTTTAGAGAATATGCCAGTACTCGCCCCGCTTGGCATACAAATTAGTGAGCAAATTCCTCCAATTTAAAGTCACTTAGTCACCTTCTACGAAATCCTCGAGAGGAAATGGAATGGTGCTGTATTTTTATTATATACCCACACTGACTCTAACAAACTTACGATTAATATTCAGCTTAACCCATTAATGTATCATACAAACCCATGTTTATAAAAAACACAATCCACATCAAAAGACTTATCAATATCCCACGTAATATTTCATCCAATAATAAGTTATGCAGTGTTGCGCAATATACAATATCATACTAACACATATCTCACATAATTTATCTCCTAACTAGCTGGGACCCACGGTCCGAAGGTTTTTTTTGCGCGGAACCCAAATTATATTTCTAAAATAAAAGTAGCTTAAGTTATTCCATATATTATCAGCTATCTGCCAGTGAAACCGACAAAATCGGTCGAGCCGTTTCGAAGATGCCTGATTTCCTGCAACAAACAGACAGACAAAAAAAAATTAAATTGTTTTTTGTTATATGTACCGTATATACTTTCATATGCATTTAGTAAAAAGCTGTTATTTTGACCAGACACTTCAATTTTATTTATTTGTATAGATAAATTTGTTTCATCCACAAGTACTAATGATTGATATTGTTGACAGAGGGCGACAAGTTGGAACAAGTATACGAGGAGCTGGTGGAGAAGTTCCCTGGGTACCTGGGCGCGCACATAGCATACTTGCATGCCTTGGACGCACCCACTGATGCTAAAAAGTGAGAGCTCATGCAATTAAATCCTTTGCCATGCAATTAAAGTAGATATAGTAGGCAGCACTGATCTTCAGCGCTGACCTTGGCCGCCTTCACTTGCGCACAAGTGGTTTTTTGGGTTTGCCATTTTGCAACTGCGTACACCGTTCTCTAACCTTTCACTGATCATTCAAGGTCCATGCCGGCCACTGTATCTCATGATATACTAATTTCTTCGGGTAAACCAGTACCAAATGCCACTCAATAGGGTTAACTTAAAAATGTTGAGCCCAACCGGATCAAGAGACGCTATAGGATTTCTCCTAAGGTACTATAGTTACAGTTATGGAGAACAAGGTGCGGTGTTCCTCCATAGAAAAGAGAGAATCCTCCAGCAAGGCGGATGGTATGCCTGGCGGGCCGAAGCCCAACGGTTGATGTTGGGCGACTGTATATATGCTGCGTTGCGCGAATACTTTAATAGCGTGATTCAGGATTCTTTGACGTCATCGGAGAGTTGCAGTTAATATTCAAGTAGATGTCGTTGTAAGTTGTAGTTATGCTGGCGATGTAGGTGTCGCCACCCAGTTAACAGCCATACGTCTCACATGCACAAACAGCCAGACACCGTATCGACTATCTCATCAGATCATACAAATATATGCTCCGTCCGGGATCGAACCCGCGACACGTAACCAGCAAGCTAATCTATAGAGAATACTATGTTTGACTGCTTGTAAGTTACATCTGGAGTTGTTTACTATACAGACCTTGTTGCAACTAGGACGACTTTCCGTGCGTTCAGACGTTTTTGCCATACCTACTATTGGAATCAGTCACAATAGCTCACAACACATAGGACCCGTAATTAAATATTTATAAACATTTTTGTACCCGTGGTGCTTGACAACTAGGCTTATCCTAGTTGTATATTCCCAATTATTGTGCCTATGGCCTATAGTATTTTCTCTGTCTCCTGCTTGCTACGGAGGGAAGTGGAACGTATATTCTTTCCTACTCCTCCATTTTCTTTTCTGATTAATTTCGTTGCGGGTTCCAAGACAGTTATTCATTTCTCTGGGACACACCGAGCTTCATTGATCGGTGTTCTGTTCTTTTCGGTGGTCGCTATTGTATCCTGGCTTACAGGAGTTGTCGTCCACCACTGTCGCGAATGTGTGGCGGGCTTGTCCCATTCAAACGGCGCACGGTTGGTGCAGCGGCTGACACAGTCTGCTGCTGCGCTCCGGGTCACGGGTTCGATTCCTGCACCGAACAAATATTTGTATGATCTCCAGGTAGTTGTTCCGGGTCTGGGTGTATTGTGTGTAAAATTCGAATCTGTAAATACACCCACGACACAGGAGAAATCCTAGCAAATTTTATGGGACAAAATATTTAGATTATTGCATTGTTATATATGTTGATCCTCAGACTACCTCGTGCAAATGAAGACCCCGATGTGACGACAGCATGGTGTGAACAACTAATCACTATATCTGAAAAGGTAATTGAACCAGTATTTGGTACCTACTTAGAAATTTAGTCTCACCACTCCCATCTCCTTGGAATAGCAGCCATTCTGCGCTCACCAATCCGCCTGCCAACCGTGGTGAGAACTGGCAAATTCCCCCAAAATGACGACACAACTGTCGGAATCTATGGGGGAGGCCTTTGTTCAGCTGTTCAGCAGTGGACATCCTTTGACTGATACGATAGTGATGATGAAGAAACATGGGCATTCTTTAGGACAAAACTTGATCAGAAATCATTAAGATGAACGGCTAATAATCTGTTATATTGAATGTCTTCTGTTCTCAGGTACTAAAGGTTATCGAACAAGATAAGTTACTTGCCTACTTAGGTTTGAAGAATGACACAAGAAACGATGCTAACAAGATAAAACAGTAAGTTACACAAACTGAAACTGAAACTAAGAATCCTTAATCCGAAATCGCCGAAATGACAGACTTTGTTTGCAGCCAGCTAAAACAGCATTACTACACAAAAGTGTAGTATGTATGGCTCCTTTAATCTACAATAAAATTCCAGAAAGTTATAAACAATTGAATATAAATTTATTTAAGCTAAAATTTAAAACATTATTAATTGAAAAATGTTATTACAATGTCACGGACTTCCTTACGGATAAATTTTGAATTTTTATTGATTGGTTGATTAACATTGATTATCAGCTTTGGACTTTAATTGTAAAGTTAATTGCAACAGATATATGTATACTTTGACATCTAAATTAATAATTTTGTTGTATAATTTTGAATTCATGACCAGGCATGACACCTGTTTCTATTTTTGTACGCCGATCACGGTAAAACATGTTGGACTTACCAAATTATTTACACCCATCATGCATTTGTATGTATTGTGACTGACACATGTTTAAGCAAATAATTTTTTTCTTTCTTTCTCTTCTTCTTTCTTTCTTTGTTCTTTGCCCAATAGAATATAATAACATGTATTTGCTTCCCCAGGGAGCAAGAAAAACAACGTGGTTATCTAATAGACGCGCTGTGTCGCAAAGGCACCGCACTATGTCGACTACGTGCGCTCGCGCAGAGCAACTCGGCCAAAGAAAAGATCACCGAGGCGCTGCAGAACAATATCGCTGATTTACTCAAGTTCACAGATCTTACTGATGCAAAGGTAACAAGAGCACTAAAAGTTAGTTTAAGGATCATAGGAAAATCACCGACTATTAATATTGTATTTATTCCTGGGTTATAGTGTTGTCAAAGCATACGGATTATTCGCTATAATAGGCAACTTGAGTACGACATGCTGGGTAGTAATCATAGTCAAATTTGCAGTATAATTCCATAATTTCGGCCGAATAAAGTCCACTGCTGGACACAGGCCTCCCTCAAAGATCACCACAACGACCGATATTGGTATGTTGTGTGCTCATTGGGTGGTTTTGCGATAATCGCCACGCTTGGCGGGCGGGTTGGCGATTGCAGTTGAGTTGTTAATGTAGTCGAAGGATGCTGCTGCCCATCCTCCGGCTTATCCCTTAGTCGCCTTTTACGACACCCTCGGGATGATGCTATTCGTAGCCGGCACCACACGGCTTTGCTTCAAATTTGCAGTGTTCAACTAATATCCATATTTTGTTAAAAAAATCGATGACCCACACTAGGGTTTATTATTACATTTATAAACCGTTTTTCTGGAGAATTAGTCAATACCTAGAGAAAACTGCATCAAAGTCCGTTCAGTTATTTCTGAGAATAGCGCGAACAGATAAACATTCCTATGAAGACTTTTTGATTTGTTTTTCTGCAAAAACCCTAACACAAGCTCTTCTAACATGAAACCTATCCTCAGGCGATCCACTACGGCGTATGGCACTGCTTCACCTTCAAGCAATGGGGCCGCGCCATCAAACTCCTCATGAAGATCCAGGAGGAGAAGCCTTCTAAAGAAGTAGAGGAACGGCTCATCGAGGCGTACCAGCAGTTAGGTTGGAAATTCTATGCGAGGGCCTCACAGGCCGCGATACCTATAAAGTATCCAGGAAGTTTTAGACCATTTTAAGTCAATATTGTGATGTGGAGAGGAAAGAGGTTTTAGTGTATACTGAGAGGATTTAGGATGGATTGCATGTGGGTGGCATGTAGCCTATCTTTGTGGAAATCTATGGGAAGGCCCCAGTTCTTTTGGCTCAAATAATGACAGGATGATTATTGTTTCTGTAAGTGAACTCACCCATTTGTGCGCAGGAGGTCGTGTTAGCAATTAGCGTTGGTCTGTCTTCTCAGTACACGCACTCATACTTACTGTATTAATACAAATAACTCGCGTAATATGTGTTATTAATTTGCTTTGTTAAATATTGCCTGCTTCACAAATCACCACTTTTTTGTTTTGGTATAAATATTTATATATTTATTTCAAAATAAATAAATATTGTCACAATTATTATGTTTGACAGAGTTTTTTGATTGCAGTAATACATCTATTATCTGCATAATGTTTATATATAAGTCAAAATATCAGCCAAATGTCCTCTACTGCTGAACAAAGGTCTCCCCTATAAATTTCCACAACTGTGTCGTCATCTTGGGGGGAACTTGCCAGTACTCACCACGCTTGGCAAGCGGGTTGGTGAGCGCAGAATATGTGCTGTTCCATAGAATATACGCTGCTGTCCATCCCTCTGGTTTAGAGCTCCCTTGTCGCCTTTTACGACACCCACAGAAGCAGAGAGTGGTGTATAGCATCTCACGTCTTAATCCGGACATCACACAGACATATAATAATAAATTGACGTCCATAAAACACTTTTACAGCAAACTTTTCTTTCAATGAATGAAATCTATAAATTTAAAATCTAATCAGATTGTTAATTGAAGTGTCCTCTTGACTATAGTGTATTTTTGTTAGTATGTCGCACATCAGGTGCAAGAATGACGCAATAGTCATTTTTTAAATTACGGGTTGAGTATACCACAAGTTTTAAAAATCTATTTTCTACCGGTTCAAGACCGACATATCTCTAGTTCGACTACTTGTCTCTAGAGGCCACTTATGCCATCAGAGATGATTAAAATAATAGTATTCAAATCTTAATTTGCCTTTCCTATAAAATGAGATACCCTGCAATTACGCCATTCTTGCACCGGATGTGCGATGTATTGTGTAAGTTTGTGGAGATAGTTTTACAGTGCCAGTAGATTCCAATTCTTTCGGTACACATTAAAACGTACAAATATTTATAAACAAGTTTTGCTTGAAAGTGTATATCGGCGGTCTGCTTGCGCGAAAGTACCTTACACCGAAACATTCTGTTGTTTTGTCAATGCCGTTAACTTTATTAGGATTTAATCGTTCTGGGAGATTGTTGAGTAGTTTGAGGTGATTTTCTCGTTGGAATGTGACATCTAACTTAGCGAATGCCGTAAATCTATTTACCGTTCATAACCTCGTGCTGAAGAAGGTAATTGCTTTTAGTCAAAACTAGCTGATACCCGCGGTTTCACCCGCGTTTAATTTAAAAGAAATTTAGAGTACTTCGACATAGACACTTGACATAGAATAGGTATATATATATTGGATTTCAAGGGTTTTATTTTTTGCGCGGAACCCTAATTATTTTTCTAAAATAAAAGTAGCCTAAGTTATTCCTTATAATATCAGCTATCTGCCAGTGAAAGTCCCGTCAAAATCGGTCCATCCGTTTCGGAGATTACCCGGAACAAACAGACAGACAGACAGACAGACAAAAAAAATAAAATTTGTTTTTTTGTTATAGGTACCGTATATACTTTCATATGCATTTAGTAAAAAGCTGATTTTGACATTACAAACAGACACTTCAATTTTATTTATTTGTATAGATGTCTTACATCGAGAAAGTCAATATCATCAACTTATCAAGAGTAAATAATGTATTATCTTATTAGAAGCTTTTGTCTTTTGAGTTATATTCTCAACTTCAGTGACGACGTGTCAAAATAGATGAATATTTTCAATTTGATTGAATCCCTTGTTAAGCAAAAGAAATAGTCGAATCTATGTAACTATAATACAATGATGGTAATATGTCTTATGTGATCACCATTCTTATTTTTATTCTGTTTGGGATGAATATTATTAAAAAGTGCGCATACTGCTGGTTCGTTTAGGAAGAATTTTAAATATGAATAATATAAGTAGAAGAAAGATATTTCTAGTGTTCCAGGCTCAGACCGTGGTTACAGTGCCCAAAACTGGGCAAGCTTGCATGCAATTAGATGGACAAAGTTTGTGAAAAGGTTGAGGAATCTTCTGTAAGTTAAGCATTTTGATTAAATGTAATGTCTGTTGAGTGTTAATTAGATTTTTTGTAAGTATTTGTTTTAAGTTTTATTTATAGTTTGTGATCTAATATTGTATCAAAATGTACCTATAGAATTTTGTTCATGTCAATTTTTTTATTTTTTTATATGCGTTCATGTGATATGTATACCATTTACATTTATTATATGATAATAATTACTTTACTCTAGAATGTTTAAATATAAGTCTTATATAATTTTCAGAAGATTCCTAAGTCACACAGTGCTTTCAATAGTCGATTGTTGTCATGTAAAATAAGCCATTTTATAGTTTTAATACAAATTGTAATGACAGGGTGCTCTTAAATATGTTGTGTGCTCAAAATAGTTCAATCCTTTTCGTGGACATGTCATTAATAAAATGTCAAATATATTATTGTCGATTTTTTATTTACAAACATTTATCTGTATTTATTTTATTTTATATTGTTGTTACCAGTGATGACATATGGAACGAGATACGTGGTCACTCACAATGGGCCTCATAAGAAAGCTCAAGATCACTCATCGAGCTATGCTTGGTATTTCTCTACGAGATCGAATCAGAAATGAGGAGATCCGTAGAAGAACTAAGGTTGTCTGGTGACATAGCTGGAAGGATTAGTAAATTGAAGTGGCAATGGGCGGGGCACATTGCTAGTAGAACTGATGGCCGTAGGGGCACAAAGGTTCTCGAATGGAGACCGCGCACCGGAAAACGCAGCGTGGGACGACCTCCAACGAGGTGGACAGACGACCTGGTGAAGGTGGCTGGGAGTCGTTGGATGAGAGCGGCACGTAACCGCTCGTTGTGGAAATCTAAGGGGGAGGCCTTTGTTCAGCAGTGGACGTCCTGTGGCTGATATGATGACACAGCATGCCATTAGCGTTCTGAACGACTGTCACAACTGATGGATGCTTCGCGGCTTTTCCCTACACGTCCCGATGCCAGCGGCATATCGGCGCGGCAAAGACCTGTGCTGCCGGCATGGTGTGTCGAAGCCTTTTATTAGTCTCTACATAGGCCTTCACGAAATAAATGCAACATTTGAAAAAACAACATTTAAAATCCCAGGGTTTTACATTTAAGAAACACTGAGTCGGTGGCAATGACATTTTACATATACGAAGACACGTCATACACGAACAATATTGCACTAAAAAATGGCGGCCGGCCATTAGATCGCGTAATGAAAAAATAAAACGAAATACTATTTTTTATTTACAATATCGATTTACGTTACGTATTTAGTTATTTATGAAATAAAACGTCTTTTTAATCGACTTCTAAAAGGAGAGGTTCTCAATTCTAGGCGTTTTTTTATGTATGTATATCGATTACTCCGATATTTGTAGACCGATTTGAACAAATTATTTTTTTAACGGGCGCGGAATGCTTTCGAGTTGGTTCAAATTTCATTACATTTGAGTGAGTAGTATTTTAGCCAGATTCAATAAACAGGTTAATTTGACTGCGCTTATCTAGATGTCTTAATAGTTTCGATTCCTCTGAGATCAGGGAGCCGATTTGAGTACTCGTAATTTTTAGTGTTAAATACTGATACCAAATTGGAAAAAATATTACATTTAGTTTCACTGATGAAAAGCAATTTTTTTTAACAAAAAATATACCGATTTCAAATACCCTACACGATATAAAAATTTGCTATTTGATATTACAAATTCACGTGTAATTTTTGTAGCATTTTCGAGAGGTGTATCACACCTTCAAGCACGTCAATTCACGTCAAAAACAGGTAGCCAAGTAAATATGTAGTAATACCATTGGGTCCTGGGGACCTGCAACAGAAATTTCAAGTTACGAATAAATGCTTCACGAACTTATACCTAACTATGGGGTGCAACGAGTCGGCTGTTACGATTATAATACTCATACATAAACTCTTTTGCAAAAAAAACGGGCACCTAAGGAAATTTACATTCTAAGGACGATTTGAGTTCATTAAATATGTAATTAATTGTTTGACTTAGTCTGTATACTTATAATCGTGTAAATTAATACGAGTGAAGTGAATTTAAATGGCAATTTTAAAAAAATGATTACTTTTTTAATACCGATGTACACGGCCAAACAATTAAGAAGTGGTCGGCAATAAAGACAAGAAGATTTTTTAAATTAAATAAAGTTACAAATGTAAAACTCAATAATGAGTGTGACCTCCTCTTGCCAAAATCACAGCTTGAATCCTTTTGGGCATGCTTTCCACGATGCCTGTTTCCTGTTTTGAGGAATACGTTCCCACTCTACAATGACAAATATAAATCCAGAGAGTTTTGCCGCAACACATAATATATTTTTCATACGTTTGCATGAGAATCAACGTATTGAGAGGAAGCTAAGCCATTCCTTTATAATCCCTTCTAAATATAAATTACTATTAGGTACTAAAAACTCGAAGGTTTCAACTATTAAATAGGATAAAAAATACAGAAACGCGAAAATACCACATATACTCGTACCAAAACCCTTTAGCTATAAGTAGCCGAGCGAAGATCAGAGCATAATCAAATAATTTCACATCTGCAATTTTCTCTAAAAGCTTGCACAAAATTCTTTAACAAAATATGGAAAGGCAGGATAAAAATAAAATATCCGTGCATGCTACGTGCACTGAGCGCGTGTTACTGGTTTTACGTGACTCCAGCTCCGTCGCAATATTCAACTATGGAAAGTTATACCTTATACATTGTATATGAGATGCGATCTTTATGCTGAACCTCGAGCTGGGCTAAACGACAGCGTGAATAGTAAGCGGCAAATATTACGGGACTATGTTAGGAGGGCTGAATCTTTTAAAAAGTGCTCTAGCTTTTGTTTTTTTAACAACCCATATGCCTCCCTCCTAATGGGAATATACCATAATAACCGCGTTTGGTAAGCGTCAAGGCAACCAATAGGCGGCTCTATTGTGGTCTTACGAGCCCCCCTTCAGTGCCGAAGATGACCGCTCCAGTAGTTATAGCCGGTAGAAGTCCGGCATACCCCCAAGGAAGGTCCATGTAGAATTTCCACTGGACACCAATAAAAAAAGGAGTTCGGCATACCCCTTCGCCTTTCCCCAGGGCGAAGGAAGTTCATGTAGTATTTCCACTGTACACCAATAAAAAATAGTGATTGGGAAAGTGAAAGATGAACGCTGATGCCCATATCTCTGAATACCTGTAAACCAAGCTCAAACAACTATTTAAAATACGACAAACACAATTCGTATCATATATAGGCTCTTACTTTAATAATAAAAAATGTTTTAGGAGATAAATCTATAGGTTGCAGTTATGCCTTTTAGCAAAAAAACATTACATTAACCATCTATACAAATAAATAAAATTGAAGTGTCTGTTAGTAATGTCAAAATATTTTTTTTTTAGTAAATCACATGAAAGTATATACGGTACATATAACAAAAAAATATTTTTTTGTCTGTCTGTTTGCTCCGGGTAATCTCCGAAACGGCTGGACCGATTTTGACGGGACTTTCACTGTCAGATAGCTGATGTTATAAGGAATAACTTAGGCTATTATTTTAGAAAAATAATTAGGGTTCCGCGCAAAAAGTATTAAACCCTTGAAATCCAAAATATATATTCTATGTCAAGTGTCTTCTCGAAGTATTCTAAATTACTTTTAAATTAAACGCGGGTGAAAACGCGGGTCCCAACTAGTTATTTTATAAAATAATACAGAGTCAGTAAATTTTTCGCTAGTCGAGTATTTAAATGTTAATTTATTTACTATCGGTAAAACCGATACTTGATATTTGAAATGAACTCTATACCATTCATAGATTCTAGCCTACAAATATTTTCCGTTATTAAAGCAAGAGCCTATATAGATATGAATAAAGTCTTCAGTTTAAATAAAAAAAACCGGTCAAGTGCGAGTTGAACTCGCGTGGAGAGGGTTCCGAAATTGCTGAATATGTTGTCTATTTTATTATTCACTCCTATACCAATAACTTATCACAGGGAAAAACTGAACATCGTAGTTGAAAAAACACGTTTTCCCATACATTCCGATCGCTAACGTAAGTTTGTACGCACAATATTGAAAGATTTCCTATGTTATTTTAAGATCATAAACTTCGTATAGGTTTTCCTGTAATCTATAGGCAAGGTGCCATTACCTATATTTTTTTCAGAATTTTAGGCTCAGTATTTTCGGAGATAAGGTCAATTTTCAAAAACTATTATAGTTTAAAATAATAAAATAAATATATTTTAGAACCCTCTCAACGAGCCCTTCCATTTCATATGTTACACGGTACAGTTTGCAAAACTTGATTCTTTAATTTTCTATATTGCCCCCTAAAAAGATATATATTCAAAATTCATTTATTTACGTTAGACTTACGTGTTTGGGTCGCAGAAATCCATATGTGTACCAAATTACGACTTAATCGGTACTGTATATTCGGAGCAAACTGGCTGTGACAGACGGCCAGACAGACACACGAGTGATCCTATTTTCCGCCTTTTTTCCTTTGGACTTTCAGATCCCTAAAAATATGTGTGAGTCGAGTATTTTCAATTGAAAGTTCACCCACATTAGCGATACGTTTACGTTACAATACGTCAAAATATTCGTGCTAGGCCCTCTGTGGACTTGTGCCATACTCAGATCCTCTACGTACCGTAGGGGATTTGACACATTTTATGTTTTGGTCCCTTGCCCGCTATAGCTATGCTATGCGGAACTCATGATGCAATAACTGTGTACTTATAAAAAAAAAGAGTGCGTGCCGCTCAGGAGGACTCTACCTTTTTTCCGGCTTTATTTTCACGTGAGTTAATTTGGTTGCATTGACCTTAGTCCGTAACACGTAAAGAAAACAATTAAGTACATCTTCTAATTACAACCAAAACCATCTAATATTTATAGAAAATACGGGTTGCACTCCGAGAGAGCCGACAGAAGTGAAAACTTATTTTGGCACGTTAGGAGATTTTATCTCATCTTAAAATATGCGTACCGCGCTAAAAGAAGTTTTCACTTCAAGCGTCTCGTAACGGTGTCGCGAGTCCAGAGATTTTATCTCATCTAATAATATGCGTACCGTGCTAAAAGAAGTTTTCACTTCAAAAATGCACTCCGGGAGTGCCGACAGAAGTAAAACTTATTTTGGCGCGTTAGACATTTTTTAGATGGATACTAGGGTTAATGCGATCCCGATGTCGAAACGCCAAACTAAACGTCTAGGTCTCGTAACGGTGTCGCGAGTCCAGAGATTTTAGCTCATCTAAATATGCGTACTGCGCTAAAAGAAGTATTCACTTCAAAAATATATTTATTGAAAGTAAATACTATTTCTTAATCATAGAATTGAGGAAAAACTAACTCAAAATCGTCGTAGCGTTCCCAAGACGAAGTTGTTAATAATTAACGGAATGCCTTATTTTATATGCCAGTAGCGACCCGCCCGGCTTCGCACAGGTGCATTTACTTATAAAGGTAACGAGGAGTGTGCTTAGCAAGGAAGTAGTTAGTGTATTTATTTTATAACGTTTATTTTATAGGCCGTGGCGCGGCAACGGGGGCGTCGTGCCGGCCGACCGTCCGTTTCTCTGCGAGCAATTTTGCACGTAATTTAGAATCGATTATGGTTCCACCTTATCCTAAAGATATATATATATATATGTTCATTACATTATATATGTAAAAGACAGTTTTAATGTGTTTTATCTCTTCAAGGGTTAATAACGAATTAGAGAAAAAAGCTTCGTAAATAAACTATAGTTTTTTTACTAATCTGTAACAGATAAAAATAGTTACTGTGAGTGCACGGACTAGAAAAAAAAGATGGACTCCGCGCCACTCATTACGAAAGTGAAGCACGGTATCGAACATGTGTGCGTGATTTGAGGGATAACTACACTGCCGCTGCCGTGCCGCGTAATGGCGGCCGACTGGCATACTATGATGCATGTGTGTGCGTAAGGCACGTGTGTACAAGCGAATCGGCATACTTAGGGTGTACCTTAGGAGATAGACACATGGTTTTGCAGACTTTTCTGTAGCCCTTTGTAGTAGACTTAAAATTTTCTAGTGCATTGTTTTGATGTATCTCTTAAGTTTTGGCCAGCGTTCATGATGTAAGCGTACGACAATGTTGTATTCCTTTTTTTTTTATTTTTTTTTTTATTGGTGCCCAGTGGAAATTCTTCATGAACTTCCTTCGCCCCGGGGAAAGTCGAAGGGGTATGCCGGACTCCTACCGGCTAAAACCACTGGAGCGGTCATCTTCGGCACGTAAGGGAGGCTCCAGGTCCTCGTATGATCACACTAGAGCCGCCCACTGGTGCCACGCCTATTGGCACATCTCGGAGAGGGTGACTGTAAAGCGGTCACCCCCCCGGGGAGATTGTAAAGGATCCCCCAAAGCGTCCCACGGCAGCGCGTGACCACATGCGTGCTACCGTCTTCTCTTGGGTCGCTTGTTGTGGGGACGCAGATTCCCCAATCTACGCACCCGCGAACCCAGAGGTCCCCCACCTTATAGTAACGGTAGGGGTTTTCAGGCGTATCGGAATTAGGCGCCAGGGCGGTTGTTACCCCGGCGCCGTCTCCTCCTTCTTCGAGCGGGATCGGCCCTCTCCCGATCCCGCTCTGCAGTCTCCTTCTGGAGCATGACGCTCTCACAAATGTTGTATTCCTACGATCCATAACGGTGTTAATTTTTTTTGTACATCCTTGTGACGAGACGAGCACGTAATTCACCTGATGGTAAGCGTCATCATCATTTCGGCCGAATGGAGTCCACTGCTGGACACAGGCCTCCCCCAAAGATCACCACAATGACCGATATGGATATGTTGTGGGCTCATTGGGGGGTTTTGCCATAATCGCCACGCTTGGCAGACGGGTTGGCGATCGCAGTTGAGTTGTTAATGTACTCGAAGGACGCTGCTGCCCATCCTCCGGCTAATCCCTTAGTCGACTTTTACCACACCCATGGGAGGAGATAGTGTGGTGGCATTCTGAGCCGGCACCACACGGCAAGGAGGTGTGTAGGTTTAATTTATTTTGTTTCTGACTCATGTACACACCATGGCTTGAACGCAAACTGCGAAGCTGGTTATTCATTTTAGAACTTTACGACTTGATTTGTGCTGTGTACTTCGACTAGGAAAGGTAAAGTTGTTTCGTAGGATTGTACTTACCAGGGCACAGGTTTATAGCGAGTGAAATTCAGCACACTGATGCTAATTCTACTACTAGACGTTAGATCCCTATGTTTAAATAAGATGAACATTCCTGAAAGAAAATTGGAAGTAGGGGGTAGAAACAGAAAGTTTTAAGACAGCCTATCGCTGCCTTCTGCCTTTCGCAAATTGCTCATTTTAACTACTGGCAAAGAGAGATCTTGCCCGATCCGATCAACCAGGATCCGCCGCTCGGCAGCCCACGCAGGGCACTCTCCGAGCGTGTGCTGTGCGGTATCCTGATCATCTCCACAGTGGGCCTTCTGCCTACCTACCGATCTGTTATTACTTCATTCTTACTGACGGCTGTTGCTAAGGGGGCATAATAACAATAATTTCAGTTTACAACAAAAACGATAATCATCCAAGACATTATCCATTTCAGGTAACATTGTGAGAAACTTATCATCGTAATTTGAACTATTGAGTTAATAAAGCGCTTTTGCGAAATAAAACATTACCATGGAATCGCTTTGCCGGTTAGATAGGTCACAAAAATCACCAAATATACCTGACGAATGTTCTGAATGTACGGAGACCTGAAATTTACCTGGATTCAGTTATGATCGTCGACATCAAAGTAATTGGTGGTCGTTTGAATTAATAGCGGATTTACGCGAGTTTCATGTTCTACCGGAGTAAAGCGGTAAAAGCGATTATTTGTAGCAATTACAGAAGATGTGGAGTTTAGCGAAAATAATTTAGGGGAATATTGTATTTCCTTTGATATGGGAGGGATGGGATTTCATTTCTTTTTAATAGGTGGAGTTTATTATTGTCCACATAAATGAAATAACAAAATAGATTGCGATTTAAATATATAATCATATTTTTCGAATACGGGCGGTATCTAATTTTTCGAATTACTTCAGCATGATACGAAATATTTTTAGGCGTTTTGTTTCAGATCTGTTTTCATACAAAAAGCATTCATAATTTGTTTTTATTTATTTATCACGAACATTGCAGATATTGTAACTGTTTGGAAACGCATCTTAAAATTCGTTTTTTATATAGTTTTTTTTTAAGATGTTACACTAGGCTTTCTCCTGTGTCGTGGGTGCGTTAACAGTCACAAATTCCACACACAATACTCCCAGACCCGGAACAACTACCTGTAGACCATACAAATATTTGTTGGAGGGTAGGTCCAACATAGCAGCCTCGGGAGTCGGGGGCGCGCAGATTGGGCAGTCTGAGTGCCCACACCGAGCTACCTCAGGGAAGACGGCGGTGCGCACGTGGTCACGTGCGCAGCACAGCGCAAAGCGAGGCTTGGTGGTTTCCTTTACGGTCCTCCCCGAGAAGTGCCTAGAGGGAGTGACCTTTTTACAGTCACCTTCCCTCCGCTAGAGGGGGTGACCGCTTTATAGTCATCCCCTCCGTGATGTGCCTAAAGGCGTGGCACCAATGGGCGGCTCTAGTATGATCTTACTAGGATCTGGAGCCCCCCTTCGGTGCCGAAGATGACCGCTCCAGTGGTTTTAGCCGGTAGGAGTCCAGTATACCCCTTCGCCCTTCCCCGGGGCGAAGGAAGTTCCATGTTGTAGTTGCGGCTTTGTACCCCAGACAATGTCCCATCTACTGTCCTGCTCATCATGCTCCAAGTCCTGCACTTTGAGCGACCTATGCTCTGCTACTAGTACTTAACGACTCAGGGGTGGTTAAATCCTGGGAAAATGAAATTTTATTTTATGTACCCTCAACACGGCGAAGAACAATACACATACAATTTTAGAGCTACTGCCGAACCTTTTGATGATTCTAGGAACTGCAACCAGACGAAAATCTACATAAAGTTCTAATCAAGAATTCCATTCCAACATGTCCCTGCTGCAGCATACGTTATAACAATTACTAGTCACGTCCATTTAACTGGAACGTTTCAACTAAGTCTCCGAAAAGCTTGTAACTTCGCTAAAACATGCAGAGTGCCAATTATGCAATTGGCGAAAATGCCCGATTAATCGTGGACTGGTTTCTGGTTCGCTACTGTGCTGGAAGTGTAAGCTGGACTACTAATTTGTAAATTGCGCTATCACTGGTTTCTGAACCTTATTTTATTTTTATTGGGCCCAGTGGAAATTCTACATGAATTTCCTCCGCCCCGCAGAAAGACGAAGGGCATGTCGGACTTCTCCTACCGGCTAAAACCACTGGGGCGGTCATCTTCGGCACCTACAGACCTCCAGGTCAAACTAGAGCCGCCCACTGGTGCCATGCCTATAGGCATATCTTGGGGGGATTGTAAGGGATCCCCCGAAGCGTCCCTGTCGCTGTGATGTACAGCGCACGCGGCGGCGCGTAAACACATGCGCGCTACCGTCTTCCCGTGGGTCGCTCGGTGTGGGCACGCAGATTCCGCAATATACAGACCCGCGCACCCAGAGGCCCCCCGCCTTATAGACGCCAGGGCGGTTGTTATCCCGGTGCCATCTCTTCCTTCTTCGAGCAGGATCGGCCCTCTCCCAATCCCGCTCTGCGGTCTGCTTCTAGAGCATGACGCTCTCACAGATTCCACCACTGCATTCCATCATGCTCTGCCAACATAGCCGATTCTACTGCCGGCAGAGAGAGATCTTGCCCGATCCGATGGACCAGGATCCGCCGCTCGGCTGCCCTCACCTTTTACGACATCCATGGGAGGACAGATGATCTGATGCTATATTCTTAATCCGGACAACACACGGAATACCACCAGTGTTCACATGTGCGGAAGCTGAATCACATTAAGTAGGTGAAAAGGCAATCAGTTAGTTTAAATAAAAAGACTCATAATCTTGGATCAAAGACATTGGTCCTGTGCTAGCTGTATAAGTAAGCCGTAGTAGTATCTAAATTATAGTAAGTAAAGTAGTAGTACTTACCTAAATTATAATAGAAAACTTATTATCGACATAAATTTAAAGTTTTCAACATCCCGTTTTGTTCAGCAGTTTTCAAGAATTACCAATATTTGAACATTTCGTTGTACCTACCCTGCAATTTGCACTTTTCTCGAAAACTTTCTGTAATAAGTATGATGGATGATAAAAATAAGCCAATTTCTGTTCTCGGACTGAAAAGAATTAAATTACATTTGACGGCTCACAGCGGGTACCGTCTGTATTTATATTAATAACTAGATTCCTGTCTAGATATTTGTAAATCTTTATTTTCATAATGACTTCTCGCATACTGCTCTTTGAGGTATCATTGCTCTTAATCGAGCAATCTGGCGAAGACGATAGGTCTCCACCCAGGCGTAAAACTTACTACACTAAGCATCTGCAGCTTAGGGCGCTCCCAGCGGGACTTAGGCCCCTTTGCACTTATTGGTCAATGCCCTAAGGCGGGATCTGAGTCTGAGGAATGAAACTAAGGGACAACTGGATCGGTATTATTTAATATATTTTAGGGGATATTTAAGGCTTCGAGCAAGGATCACGGGGCTGATTAATCGGTAGTCGCGATGGGTCTCGGCTCGGCAACGAGGTCGGTCTACTCTGTTTGAACGAGACTGCGCTATTTTGTGTGCTTCATGATATACGGTAATTTCATTTTCCAGATTGATCCGCCCCTACATGCCTCATGTAGCGGAGTATTTATGAAGGAGGTTCTGTTTTGGGCGGCTGGTACCACGAGGAGATTTGATGGAGCAGGACAGAGCTGAAGTAGTGTTCAGACGTGTCTTTCATGAACTACTTTTGGTGTAGTGGCTGCTGCGCTCCGGGTCGTGGGTCCGATTCCCGCACGGAACAAATATTTGTATGATCTGCAAGTAGTTGGTCCGGGTCCGGGTGTATTGTATGTGGAATTCATGTCTGTAAACGCACCCACGACACAGGAAATCCTAGTACGGGGCAACGTTTAAAAAACACTTGATGAAAGTTCAAATCAATGAAGATATGTTTATTACGAAGCTACAGGGGTGCTCCCGTGGCCTTGCGCATACTTTTTAGATTTGATGATGATTGTACTCAAGAATATATAGGTATAAATGAATTCTAATTTACATTCATTTTAGAGTAAGTAGTAGCAGAGCCAGTTCAAACCCAAAATCAGTGATTAGATGTACAATTTAAGGGGTAAACACAAGTTTGACCAGGTCACCTGAACGTCTTGCTGCTGGGAAGTCAATCTGATTTGTCAGCCTGACTACCAGTACTGCTGTGAGAGGACTGGCCTTGTGGTTACGGTATTTCTTGCCAAGCATGCTGACTTCGTACTCTTCTTCTTCTTCTTCTCTTAGATTAAGGCTTCTGTAGAGTATCTTCCACAATTTCGCCAATGTCGAGTATAACGCAACGTCGTACGGTGTTTAGAATAATGCATCTTTACATATTCATAAAATATTTCTCAAAAATGAAAAAGTTCTCCAGTGTCGACTTCGTATTCTCCACGTTTCAAATAGGTTAGTGTTTGCCTGTGAACTACGATACTCTTTGATGATGATGGTCCGTGGTCTACTGGTCGCAAATGGACATTTGGTGTAAAAGTAATCGGTGAGCGGTAATAAGTAAAAACAAGATCTTCCGTACTCACGTTGTAATGTTCAGACACCAAATATACATCTGTACAAATAAATATAATTGAAGTGTCTGTTTGTAATGTCAAAATAACAGCATTTTACTAAATGCATATGAAGGTATATACGGTACCTGTAACAAAAACACATTTTTTAAATTTTTTGTCTGTCTGTCTGTTTGTTCCAGGTAATCTCCGAAACGGCTGGACCGATTTTGGGGAGAGTTTCACTGGCAGATAGCTGATGTTATAAGGAATAACTTAGGCCTTACCTTTATTTTAGAAAAATGATTAGAGTTCCGCGCAAAAAAAATAACCCTTAAAATCCAATATATATATTCTATGTCAAGTGTCTATGTCGAAGTACCCCAATTTCTTTTAAATTAAACGCGGGTGAAACCGCGGGTCCCAGCTAGTTCACAATAAAGTCAGAAGGTAAAAAGGTAGATAAAAAAATGCACTCCGGGAGTGCCGACAGAAGTGAAAACTTATTTTGGCGCGTTAGGAGATTTTATCTCACCTAAAAATATGCGTACCGCGCTAAAAGAAGTTTTGACTTCAAGCGTCTCATAACGGTGTGGCGAGTCCAGAGATTTTATCTCTTCTAAAAATATGCGTACCGCGCTAAAACAAGTTTTCACTTCAATACAGGACGAATTAGTAATAAGCACATCACAGCAGAGTCAGTATAAACCAAATACTAGCACAGATAGTCTATCTATAATCATCAGTGTAATAACATTTCGCGTATCTTATTTTGGAACAAGGGTTCTTCTTCTTCTTTTTCTTTTCCGAATGGCTAGGTGAACCAAAGAGTATAAATACATAAATGTTTAAACGTGTATCGTGTTGGAAAAGGAGGTTTAGTGGTAAAGATTAAGGAATGGATTGCCACAGGCATATTCTTTGAAAACCTTAAGTATAACACTTTTTATTTTCGCAAAAATTTTAGAACTTCATAACTAAGGAAACCTCAGCATAAATCACAATAAACTAACAATGATTCAAAGTCAAAGTCAAAGTCAAATATTTTTATTTCAATCATTATCCTCGTAAGATCACACTAGAGCCGCCCATTGGTGCCACGCCTTTAGGCACATCACGGAAGGGATGACTGTAAAGCGGTCACCCCCTCTAGCGGAGGGAGGCGACTGTAAAAAGGTCGCCCCCTCAGGCACTTCTCGGGAAGGATTGTAAAGGATCCCCCCAAGCCTCGCTTTGCGCTGTGCTGCGCACACGGCGGCACGTGACCACGTGCGCGCCACCGTCTTCCCGGGGGTCGCTCGGTGTGAGCACGCAGACTCCCCAATCTGCGCACCCGCGACCCCCGTGGCCCCCCACCATGAATTGACGGCAGGGGGCTCAGGCGTGTTGGACTTGGGAGCCGGGACGGTTGTTGCCCCGGCGCCGTCTCGTCCTTCTCCGTGCGGGATCGGCCCTCGCCCGATCCCGCTCTGCAGTCTCCTTCTGCAACATGACGCTCTCGCAGAAGGAGACCACTGCACTCCAATTTTCATGCTCTGCCAACATAGCCGACACTACTGCCGGCAGAGAGATATCTTGCCCGATCCGGTCGACCAGGATCCGCCGCTCGGCCGCCCACGCAGGGCACTCCTCGAGCGTGGAGGGTGACGATACCTAAGTGCGTCTGGCGCACCTGGAGCAGTCAGTCTTGATACCAATCTTGCTGACTGGCTAATCTTTTCACCACGGCCTGAACTGTTTCCAAGTGAAATATAGCTTGTGCCCACATGAGAGAAGAATATCGCGAAAACATACTCCGCAGTGTTGGCGCAGGTCGTTTCATTTCCAGATTAGGAACTGGTGCTCACAGTCCCGATATAATTGAATGTTTTTTCTTTGTCTGACTACGCTTACAGGAGCTACTATACCTACTAACATAAAAATAAAGCCAGTAGATGTGTGTAGGTTTCAAAATCAACAGTATTGTACAACATTTTCACCTGTTGATTTAACTACTTTCAAGTACCTAAATAACGATGTGGTCTAGACGTTTGATTAGAAGACGTTTGCCACTTTTATCCCCAGGTCAAGTTTTCCTCTCCGAGTGCCTAAAGGCGTGGGACTAATGGGTGGCTCTAGTGTGATCTTACGAGGACCTAGAGCCCCCCTTCGGTGCCGAAGATGACCGCTCCAGTGGTTTTAGCCGGTAAGAGTCTGGCATACCCCTTCGCCCTTCCCCGGGGCGCAGGAAGTTCCATGTGGAATTTCCACTGGATACCAATAAATAAAAAATCCTGCAAAGTTTAGAAAATACAGCACTTATAATCATTTAACATTTAACTTGTAAACATATATATCCTTTTTTTTTATTTTTTTTTTATTGGTGCCCAGTGGAAATTCTTCATGAACTTCCTTCGCCCCGGGGAAGGGCGAAGGGGTATGCCGGACTCCTACCGGCTAAAACCACTGGAGCGGTCATCTTCGGCACGTAAGGGAGGCTCCAGGTCCTCGTATGATCACACTAGAGCCGCCCACTGGTGCCACACCTATTGGCACATCTCGGAGAGGGTGACTGTAAAGCGGTCACCCCCCCAGGGGGATTGTAAAGGATCCCCCAAAGCGTCCCACGGCAGCGCGTGACCACATGCGTGCTACCGTCTTCTCTTGAGTCGCTTGGTGTGGGCACGCAGATTCCCCAATCTACGCACCCGTGAACCCAGAGGTCCCCCACCTTATAGCAACGGCAGGGGTTTTCAGGCGTATCGGAATTAGGTGCCAGGGCGGTTGTTACCCCGGCGCCGTCTCCTTCTCTTCGAGCGGGATCGGCCCTCTCCCGGTCCCGCTCTGCAGTCTCCTTCTGGAGCATGACGCTCTCACAGAAGGAGACCACTGCATTCCAGTTTTCGTGCTCTGCCAACATAGCCGACACTACTGCTGGCAGAGAGAGATCTTGCCTACGCTGACATAAATACAACACAACATGCAGAAAAAGATATCTTCAAGTGTATGTACCCATTATTGCGGTTACATTACTCGTACTTCGTTCGCAGGCTCATAAACGTTGGTTAATAGTGATTCATGATTAAAGATTAAGTTATGGTTTAGTCTGTGTTAAGTTTTAATCAATTTATATTCGGAACACACCCCGATCGAGTAACTAATAGTCAATATTATAAAAGAAAATGCACGGCCATGTTTTGCGTGCAGTTGTGGCGCGGTTTTCTGTGGTCAAAAATACAAAAACGTTTGAATAACATGACGGTAACTCCTAATTTATTTTTATTTTATCGAATAAACTATGTCCTTAGTTTCCCTTTAGATACAAATTTAACAACGGTAGAAATACAAAGTAATTATTTTGCAACATGCAACCAATGACATTATATATTAAAACAAGTAGATATGTTACATGCGCGCCAATAGTAAGAACCAAAACTCCCCCAATTGTAGCACCTCGCAATCAGTTCGCCCAAGACAGGACAACGAGCACACACTGTCACAATCTGTATTGTTTTATTAATTAAGTAGTAACAATGCCGTCGTGCGTATAGAAAATGCACAAACTGTCAAGCAAAAATAAATAAAGACCAAGGGATCTCATACCACAAAGTAACGAACTATATAAAATGTTTTAAGAAAAATACTATTCAAATTATTTATAGAATAATATTCTCGAAAAAAACACAGGCCAAGCAAAGAAAAGAGACGACACATATATTCTATCACAGGTGCGACAAAGACATCGAGCTATCTCTTTTACTCTCGTAGTTTTATTATCTTCTTTCTTAAATCATAGGTGTATAATTTTATAGCTTTATACCTACATACAGCAAGACTGAGTTTTGCGCGGTATTTAATATGGACATTATTTCCGGATGGCCCAAATTGATCCAGTCGCGGTGGCGCGGTTACGCCCCCGTACCACTTCTCCTTATTTCCTATTTCTGTGGTTTATGATAACCCACGCAACCTACCCTCCTACATATATCGGTGTATCGAAGTCCAGATTATTATTCTTCCTACCATAGATGTAAAGCGGTCACTTAGTATGATTAACACAGAAATATCGAAACTTTGAATTGTCATTAGTTGGACAAGAATAATGGTTGGTGCAGTGGTTGATACAGTCGACTGCTGCGCTCTGGGTCGCGGGTTCGATTCCCGCACGGAACAAATATTTGTATGATCTGCAGGTAGTTGTTCCGTGTCTGGGTGTATTGTGTGTGGAATTTGTGTCTGTAAACGCACCCGCGACATAGGAGAAATCTTAGTGTGGGGCAACGTTTTTTTTTTAAACAAGAAACAATACTTTAAGTAAGTATAAAGCTGTCTACATAAATTTGTAAGTAAATCATAGGAGTATTAAAAAGTGTTTATTAGGGGTGAGTCGTTATGCAAACGAAAACTAGTTTCCGAAACGGACTTCGTCCGCAACTGCTTTGAAGAAGGCGACGAGTGTGACGAAATAAAGGAAAGAACTAGTTAATGAAGGAGCGAATGATTCTGAGCTCTTGACTTTAAAGGTAAAAGGTGTAAGCTTAAAGGTACTTAGGCAGCCCATCACCGATAGGTAGGTAGGTAATGTATCGGAATGTCCATTTTATTAACTTTACTTATAGTAACAGTAAATCAAAAAATTATGATTTTTGCTTAAATATTTTACTGATTACTTATGAAAGTCCTATCATTTCGGCCGAATGAAGTCTACTGCTGGACACAGGTCTCCCCCAAAGATCACCACAACGACCGATATGGGTGTGTTGTGGGCTCATTGGAAGGTTTTGCCATAATCGCCACGCTTGGCGATCGCAGTTGAGTTGTTAATGTACTCGAAGGACACTGCTGCCCATCCTCCAGCTAATCCCTTAGTCGACTTTTACGACACCCACGGGAGGAGATGGGGTGGTGGTATTATGAGCCGGCACCACACGGCAATAAAGTCCTATGGCAAATAGTTATTATTTTATTAATCTTTGAAATAAAATGAAAATGATCATTTATTCAATTTGAATAGCTAAAATCCTCAATAAGGACCCCTGGTGGCCCAAAATATTCGAGAACATGAATGTTCTTACTGGAACAAAAAACTGAAAAAATGCTGAACTTTTCCTAATAAAAATGGGGAATAATATCATGCATTTGCATATCGCTCCGTTTTCGATTCCTTTTCCTACTGTCCTGGAAGAGAATGAGCAGTGAAGAGGGTGCGTTTTTAGATTTATTGAACTTGTGTAGCTCCTGCTCTTGAGAGTCCCTTGCAGGAGCAAGGAACTATATTTTTACAGTGTAAAGCTTTAATTAGTATGATAGGTTTTATTTCCGTTAAGGATAAGGGTTGTTCCAATATTATGATTCATAATCACCGGTATCGTCTGTCTATACAAATTAATAAAATTGAAGTGGCTGTTTGTAATGACAAAATAACAGCTTTTTACTAAATGCTTAAGAAAGTTTAAACGGTACCTACAGCAAAAAAACTATTTTTTTTTTGTCTGTCTGTCTGTCTGTTTGTTCCAGCTAATCTCCGAAATGGCTGGACCGATTTCTACGGGACTTTCACTGGCAGATAGGTGATGTTATAAGGTATAACTTAATTGCATTTCTTTTAAATTAAACGGCGGGTGAAACCGCTAGTATAATATAAATTGGTCGCAGTTCACAAATAACCCTTATAATATAACCGGTTTTTAAGTCCCATCTCTGACTATGTTGGTTGTAGAACGTACAGCAGCTGTAGCATTATTTATAATTCGCTGTTCCATACATCACATTAGCCGTGTGTTGTATAAGAAGGCCACAGTTTCAGTGATAGCGGTGCGGTACACTCGGGGAAAATTATTAACAACTTGGTTGGAATCTTACGATAAAAATAAACTGAATTAACGATTCTAATCGTTAATTTAGTAGGTTTTATAAGATAGATAAGATGTGATTGATGTGTTTACTATACAGATCTTGTTGCGACTAGGACGAATTTCCGTGCGTTCAAGTGTTTTTGCCATACCTACTATTGGAATCAGTCACAATAGCTCACAACATAGGACCCGTAAATAAAAAAAATGTACCCGTGGTGCTTGGCAACTGGGCTTAACCCTGTTGTAAACTCCCATTTATTGTGCCTATGGCCTATCGTTTTTCTCTGTCTCCTGCTTGCAACGGAGGGAAGTGGAACGTATATTCTTTCATACTCCTCCTTTATCTTTTCTGATTAATTTCGGTGCGGGTTCCAAGACAGTTATTCATTTCTCTGGGACACACCGAGCTTCATTGATCGGTGTTCTTTTCGGTGGTCGCCATTGTAGATCCTGGCTTACAGGAGTTGCAGTGGTTGGGAATGTGTGGCGGGCTTGTCCCATTTAAAAAAGATAGATAAGATAAAGATAAAGATCTGGCATCCCACCACCGGTACCAACGAAGTCGACGCCGGTGCAGTGCTACAGCCAAAGAGACTGCCGTGGCCTATAGGGCCTACCGGGTGGTCACTCGGCACGCACGTGGGCAGGGACGGTAGCGTAAAGCGAAGGTAGATAACGTGTGTGGTTCCACAGGGGGCGGTTCATCGCCCCTTTCTGTAAAAATCTAGACGCTATGGTTTGACAAACTGCCGAGGAGCAGATAACCACCCAGTTCGTGGATACGCGTTGGTGACACGCAAATCGGAGTGGGCCGGTACATGAAGTTTCTGGGGCTCACCTTGGACTGTTACTGTCACTGGGGTTTTGAATAGCACCGATGTTCCAAGGACTCGAATAATCTCCATCTAAAGCCACTCATTGGTGCCACGCTTTAGGTACATCTCGGAGGGGATGACTGTAAAGCGGTCACCCGCTCTACCACTTCGGTGGTTTTAACCGGTAGGGGTCTGGCATACCCTTCCGTCCTTTCTCGGGGCGGAGGAAGTACATGATGTATTTCAATCGGATCAATAATAAAAAGAAAGAGAGCGGCAAGATGGCTGATCTACGACGACCTTTTAACCCGAGGCCTACTAGGAAGCCCTTTCGGCTTCGCCAGCAAAACAATGACGGCACTGTTAGTGCAGTGGCTGATACAGTCGGCTGCTGCGCACTGGGTCGCGGGTTCGATTCCCGCACGAACAAATATTTGTACGATCTGCAGGTAGTTGTTCCGGGTCTGGGTGTATTGTATGTGGAATTCATGTCTGTAAACGCACCCACGACACAGGAGAAATCCTAGTGTGGGGCAACGTTTTAAAGAGAAAAGAGAAGAGAAAGAGAGAATAAATACAAATTGATAAAACCTACATATTGTTGTTCCTTATATTATCATTACGACAAGACACTGATGTGAAGTACCGAGTATTTTCACTGAAACTTAATTCCTTCTCGCTATCAATCAAACCACACCTCATTCTCTCTAAACCGTACCTGATTACTATTCATGAGGCACAACGACTTGGGATTTAATTAATTATAAGATTACTGTCACTGCTCAGACTTCAGATAACAAAACGCCTCCGTGATAATACTCGGCTCAGGTAAATTTACACGGTGTAAAAATACAGTGGAGGAGGGCTTGAATTTTGCCAGCACGATTTTTAATAAATGAAGAGACAGATTTTTTTGGCTTTTAAGCGGTATCTTTAAGTTGTCATAGTTATCTCTTGCCTATCTTGCATATCCATTCAAAGGTCGGAAGAGATCTCTGTGTGCGTCAAACCGCCCATTGTGCATTAGCTGTTGTGACCGTGGGGTGCCGGCTACGAATAGCACCAACCCATGCTGAGCAGAGTTTTAGTTCGGCTGCAGAAGCAGAATCCTATCTTGTTTAAGTTTTAAACTAATACAACTAACTAATACATACTATTAGTCAGTAAGTAATGATATGAACATAATTGTATAGTGTGAGATCGCTGATGACCTATCTAACTGGCTCTTGGCGTTACTTTATAATACTGTAATTTAAGACAACATTTATTTGACATCGCTATTGTAAAGAATAAAGAAATAAGTTTTTATTCCAAACACGTTTTCTCGCACTTCCATTTCCGGGACATCAAAACCAGCTGTTTCTAATTTAATTATGAAAACTCCCAGCGGTTTCGAATTACAGAGAATAATTCAGTAGACACGACAGTTAAGTTATCAAAGTGCAATCAACATGACTAAGTTAACGTCCCGCAAGGAGTGAAGTTGGTTTAAAATTAAAACTGCGGAACTGCGCAACCGTGAGCAAGGAATATTTTTGTTAAATTATTTACAACGCCATCTAGCGGTGGCCGTGAGTTATACAGTAATACAGTTATTTCGTGCAAAGGTATAAGAGATGGCGAAGTATGAAGTTACAATATGGCGATTACCCTTATTTATATTTATACTTCTACCGGCCAAAACCACTGGGGCGGTTATCTTCGGTACCTAAGGGGGGCTCCAGGTCCTCGTATAATCTCACTAGAGCCACCCATTGGTGTCACGCCTATAGGGCGGGCGCGGAGGGCGTGATTGTAAACGAACTACTAGCTTGGTAGCCGATCAGGTCTCCCTTGGATCCGTGGCGGCTTCAGTGCACTTTATCGCCGACGATTTTTAGGGACCTGGGTAGGTGATGGAGGCCAACCGAATAATGGTCACGTTGATGAACCCCTCGACGTATAATCACCACTCACTGGTTCAGCCAAAATAAGCTGACCGTCACCGGTTACCCAAGCTTCCAAGTTGGGATCCAATGGACACAAATAGAATACCCGAACGTCATTATCATCAGCCTATATGTTCTTCTCTTATCTTTATCAGGTCATCCGTCCATCAGGCCGGTGGGCGTCCCACACTACGTTTGCCCATATGTGCTCTTCACTCTAGGACTTGTCTGCTTTATCGGCCATATACTATTGAAAATGCCACATTGATACATACCAGAGGGCCAATTCTCGTAATTAATTGACACTATGACTGAAACTTGACCGAACTGAGATTAAATTATGAATTGACCGAAAAAATGGTATTCTACTGCTACTTGCTACTCTTAAAGTTCAGTCGGATTTTGGTATAATCTCGATCCAGTCTCATTTCGATCTCAATTTTGACGTTTATTTACTGTAGATGTGACAGTTCGAAATGTTAGCAGAATACCGGTTTGACTTCGATCAACTTTCGATCCATTTTCGATCTCATCACAGTGTAAGTTCACGTTTGACGTTGTTTGTTAGTTTAGGAGAATACCATGTGTGACATTTCTGACACTGGGACTAGATCGGAACTATAATTTGAACATTTTTAAATTACGAGAATAGGCCTTCAGGTTCTGAACCAGCAACCTGGTGCTTAACAGTCGATTCCGTGAACCTCCAGGCTACTGCGAGGACATTGGTAGGTACTTATGCATTGTATTATCATGATACAATAAAAAACTGCGGTCCCCACTGCCCCCTCCCCCACAACTGAACGTGGGCCTCATAATAACTGCAATTAACGGTTATATGGATTATTACTATAGATAGAATTCGTCAACTAACCGTCATGATTAGCAGATGGATTCTTGATGACAGTATGTTGAAGACAGATGATGATTTCTTGATGACAGTGACAGACGGACGCTGCTGGCGAGCTTTTTGGCGCGATCCCTGAGTCACCTATAATGACTGGAGTTGAGGGTTCACAACACTCTAAACCTCATAGACAGCGATGTAGACATATTCATTTGTGCTCTGAGTGAATTCACAAGGATAGCAGTCTGTAAAATCTGCTATAGTATTTAGTTATAAAGTTTGGTAAATTGTAGTTTCCAATTTCGGGAAGACGAATATTGATGGCAAAATATTCCAGTAGTATTACGTAAACAGAAATGTTTTTGTTCCAAATATATGTAAACATATAAAAACCTGTTTTTTTTTTTTTTTGGGATATGTGGTTGCTTTAACCGGTTATTTCTGGCGAAGCCAAAAGAGGCCTCCAGCCAGGCTTCAATTTAATATTAAAAACTAAGCAACTTTCGCTAAGGGCGCCCCCTGCGGGACACAGACCTCGGCTTAGGGCGTTGCTGGGGATAACAAGCTATTGTTTTGGGGACAGCTGGATCGGTATTATTTATTATGTATTAGGGGACATTTAAAACTATAGGCTCGGCACGGGCCGGTGCGAGCAAGAGACGGGAGGGAAAAGTGCTAACTTGAACGGGAAGGTGACGCGGCGATAGGCCTCCGCGACGTCGGTGAGGCGGGGCTAAATATAATAAAAAAAACGACGTATAAATGGCGAAGGAGCTGATAGCTGATCTTTGCGTTATGCTCGTTAACGGGTGCTGCTTGCGGGGGACCGGTCATCCTGCTGTCCATGACTTATTTATTGTAGTTAATTTACTTTTCCTTGGAAACCACGAGGCTAGGAAGTCCTAATTACACATGCATGACGTCTGAAAAATCCAGGTACTAATATGACACATGTCAGCGGATACGCTCTTAAATAACCGATTTATATAGAGACCTTCAATTATTAAATGTATCCTTTTTAGTGCTTGAGTTTGTTAATAATTTTATTATTCAAATGTGTGACGTGTGCTAGCTAATATATTGCGATGATATACCAACCTATCGCGAATAACGCTTTTGCTTTTATTTTATTTTGTGTGAAGCATATGTAATATTTCTTTATTTATGTCATTAAAGTTACAGTCATGTACATACATTGTACATGTACCCCGTTAGGGTGTTTGCAACTGGGTGCGAGCATTTTACCCGTGTCATTTACACTATTAAGTTTTATTGTAATATAAGTTTTTTATAGTTAATACATAAAAATAGTCAGAATCATCATATCAGCCACAGGACGTCCACTGCTGAACAAAGGCCTCCCCCTTAGATTTCCACAACGAGCGGTCACATGCCGCTCTCATCCAACGACTCCCAGCGACCTTTACCAGATCGTCTGTCCACCTCGTTGGAGGTCGTATAGACAGAATATATTACTTCAATTATACTGGTCGTCATTTTACACAGTATTTTATTAATATTATTAGGCGTCATACGAGTACATACATTTTTTTTAAACGTTACCCCACACTAGGATTTCTCCTGTGTCGTGGGTGCGTTTACAAACATGAGTTCCACACACAATTTACCCAGACCCGGAACAACTACCTGCAGATCATACAAATATTTGTTCCGTGCGGGAATCGAACCCACCACCCGGAGCACATCAGCCGACTGTATCAGCCACTGCACCAACCGTGCCGTCAATTTTTTTTACAGTACAAGTTTATTTACAGTTTTTGTCGTGTCAAATGATAATTGCTTAATATACTGCTGGGAGTCGTTGGATGCGGACGGCATGTAACCGGTCCTTGTAGAAATCGACGAGGAGGCCTTTGTTCAGCAGTGGCGAATGAAAGTGGCCTTTCGCTGACATGATGATGATTATATGTAATACAGTAATTCAAAATTAATCGACTGACAGCGACGTGTTGCTGGGGAGTTTGTTGCGATGCTTCTTCTCACCAGCTTAGACACTAGGAAGCGGTGAAGGGTGGGCTGTTTTGGTGGCCGTATTACATTATGTTGACTATTTTAAGTCTTTTTTGAATAAACAATATTTCGTATCATTTCATCAGACATTAGGTATCTGGACATGAGTCGGCTATGTTGGCAGAGCACGAAAACTGGAATGCAGTGGTCTCCTTCTGTGACAGTGTCATGTTCCAAAAGGAGACCGCAGAGCGGGATCGGGAGAGAGCCGATCCTGGTCGAAGAAGGAGGAGACGGCGCCGGGGTAACAACCGCCCTGACGCCTAATTCCCATACGCCTGAAACCCCCTGCCGTTGCTGTGAGGCAGGGGACCTATGGGTTGGCGGGTGCGTAGATTGGGGAATTTGCGTGCCCACACCAAGCGACCCAAAAGAAGACGGTATCGGAATACGGATCATACGAGGACCTGGAGCCTCCCTTAGGTGCCGAAGATGACGGCTCCAGTGGTTTTAGCCGGTAGGAGTCCGGCATACCCCTTCGCTGTTCCCCGGGGCGGAGGAAGTTCATGAAGAATTTCCATTTTTTTTATTGGTCCCCCAATAAAAAAAAGGTGTCTGGACATAATTATGTTTAAAGGTAATCAAAGCAGACAAAGAAGCAAGAATATCTGTTTCCGTGGCTATTCGCTGCATCTCATATCTTAAGGCAGATCGCAGCCGTGCGACTCGACACTGGGTGGCCACTCTAAAATCTAATTAAACTATTTAATTAAATCCCACACGGACGATGCTATGACCTTTTACTTTATGGCGCAGCACTTTTCCGACTTAAATGATACGAAACAAAAACACGTTTTCATCTGGTTCCATGGCGTTTCAATTAAAAGTGAGGGTTTCGATTACAGGGTTGAAAAAATGGACTGTGGGTGTTAGTGTATGCAGTGTGGTCGCCGGTTAAACCGGCTTCGTTCTGTGGTGTTCTCTTTTAATGTGGATTAGTTGGTTGCTTTATTTATCGTAGTCCTAAAGCTCTCTGTATTATTTAATGGTGATGGCCAGTGGTTATAGGCTATCAAGAGAAAAAATATAATTACAACATTTTTAAAATAAGACCTTTTGAAAATGGTACGACCGAACGGTTGTAAAACGCATTAATGTTGGGTGAAGATTTAATTGAAGTGAAACTTCTTTAGCGCCGTTGAGATTTGAAAATTCGATGGAACGAAAAAGTGATATCAAAAAGAGACAAATATATTCTTAAATAGGATTTAGCCTGAGAGAGAATGAGATGTTTGTGCGTATGCTAGCACGTGTCTTTGCGCCTGCGTACTACGAATCCTTCAGGAAATGCGTTATAGTCAACGTGGTGTATCATTTTTGTGCATTTGCTTATTAAAATTTGTTGGTTAATTTATTTAATACATCTGTGTTAGTTTGACCAATAACTTTGATATAAATTATTCGTTAAATTATATTATTATTTGCTGAAGTTTCACTTCTACCGTGTGTGAATTGCACACACATAACTAATAAAGTTATCATTTGATAGACCCGAGTAGCCACCCGAAGATCCCGGGTACGTTACAGTTTTGTGTACGTTGGTTTCACAGCGTGTGGTTTATGGCTAAGAACACGCTTACCATACCATATATTTGTGCTTAATACTTTCTGCATCTCTCTCTCTCATCAGCCATACGTCGTCCACTGCTGAACACAGGCCTTCCCCTTTAGATTTCCGCAACTGTGTCATCATATTGGGGGGAAATTGCCAGTACTCACCACGCTTGGCAGGCGGGTTGGCGAGCGCAGAAAATCTACTGTTCCTCAGAAGGGACGCTGCTGCCCATCCCTCTGGTTTAGAGTCTCTTAGTCGCCTTATACGACATCCACGGGAGAAAATGGAGTGGTGCTATATTCTTAATCCGGACACCACACGGACTTTCTGCATAGGTGTCATTAAATTCAAGTAAGGCAATATGTATTCAGGGTGTTGAAGTACCCATGATAATGTATAACTTTAGGTACAACTATTCCCTGTAAGCTGCAGAACTCTACTTAACAAGTTGTCAATATGTGAGCCCCACTGTAATTTGGCTAGAGCCAAGGAAAACCGTTGACTCAACAGGCTCTATCTCGTACAGACCGATGTACAACTAAACCAGCTGTGGTTTAATAAAACTTAAAAAAAAAATACCGACCTCAGAAACTCTACACGACATAAAAATATTAAAACCACAGACAAAAATCTTTATTTATGAACTCGGGCGGGGCCAGTTATGAAATATAACTTCTCGTTGGTCTGCATGAACCATGGTTGGGGCAAAAAGCAAAAAAATACGCGTCGAATTGAGAACCTCCTCCTTTTTGAAGTCGGTTAAATATATCTACTAATTAGTGACCATACGGGGAAGTCATTCGTCTCGCCCATATCTATATTGTAATGCTTGTGTCCTGCGTGGCACACACGAGTGAGCGCCTGCGCGTGTGTGAATGTCGGTCCGCAGTCTCTTACTGGCCTCACAAATATGTCAATAATAAATCCCTTTATCCCTTTCTTAGAGCCTCTGTACCACCTTCAAGTAAAGTCATGAGTAAGATATCTACGAGTTAAAGTGACTGTTAACTTAAAGTATCATATTCACCACCTCCGAGTAGTACTAATCAACAATTAAACTCGCCCGTAAGTTTCTGTACCGATAGTAAGCTAATCAACAGATAACACATTCTAACATGAGTCAAATTTTAAATACATTGTGCCGCGACTACGTTATATTTCAATTAAAATTATTTCTATCTTAGAGAATAGTTTGCAATGGATTTGTTTGATTTGCTAGAGCACCAGATCGACGAAGAAGAGTTTATTTCCTTATCAATAAATTGTAGAAATCGTGTAATCAAAAAACGGATTAACTATTTTACCGATATTGTTTAGGTTGATTTTATTGCGAGGCTTGGAGGGATCCTTTGCAATCCTCCCCGAGAAGTGCCTGGGGGGGCGACCATTTTACAGTCGCCTTCCCAGGTATAAAATAACATCATGTACTAACAGGTTTGTTAAATAACTACAAACACGCAGATGTTAACTTTTTTTTTTTTTTGTGGCTTCTCGCATACATTTCTGGGAAATGTGGTTGCTTAACCGGTCATTTGCTGGCGAAACCAAAAGAGGCCTCCAGCCAGGCTTAAATTTAATATTAAAAACTAAGCAACTTTCGCTAAGGGCGCCCCCTGCGGGACACGGACCTCCGCTTAGGGCGTTGCTGGGGATAACAAGCTTTTGTTTTGGGGACAGCTGGATCGGTATTATTTATAATGTATTAACTGTAAATAACTACAAACACGCATATGTTAATTTTTTTTTGTTTTTTTTTTGTGGCTTCTCGCATACATTTCTGGGAAATGTGGTTGCTTAACCGGTCATTTGCTGGCGAAGCCAAAAGAGGCCTCCAGCCAGGCTTAAATTTAATATTAAAAACTAAGCAACTTTCGCTAAGGGCGCCCCCTGCGGGACACGGACCTCCGCTTAGGGCGTTGCTGGGGATAACAAGCTATTGTTTTGGGGACAGCTGGATCGGTATTATTTATAATGTATTAGGTATAACTACATTTAAAACTATAGGCTCGGCACGGGCCGGCGCGAGCAAGAGACGGAAAGGAGAAGTGCTAACTTGAACGGGAAGGTGACGCGGCGATAGGCCTCCGCGACGTCGGTGAGGCGGGCATCCTCGGCGGCGAGGGCGGTAAAACGGTCGGGACATATGTTAACTCGATTATGAAAATATTTTAGGTTATATCATCTAGATAAACAACGTATCTATGTAAACTTATTTTTGTGAAATCATACGGTGTCAACAGATATAAGTGTTGTTGACATTAAGATGTTTAAGTTGACATTTAAATGACAAGTCGTATGAGGATTGTGTTTTTTTATTGGCTTGGTACGTTTAAATCTGAGCAATCGAATGGAAAAGAACGAATGATATCAAAATTGTCCATATCCATTAAGTAAACCGACGAGCAACTACTTGAAAGATCATTTTCTATTGTGGAATTGAGAAACGTTACTTGTAGCTTTTAATTGGCAATTAACACTAATTGACAAGTAGTTACTGGAGATACTAGAGATGGTGAAACAGGCCCTTAGGGAATGAATAACTCACAAGTCCATGTTCAGGCGGCTCACACCCCCAACGCGGGCGACAAGAGATTTCTTCTTATGTGAAAACCAAACCACACAAAACCTGCTTAAATATTTAAGTACTAAGTTACATCTTATACTTATATTTATTTTAACCACAAGAGCTGCTGATTTCATCTGTGGTCTTTAAATAGATTCGCCGTACATCGCTATAAAATACTTTTTCAATAATAAACTCGGTGTATTCTTCATAAATTGATTTTATTACTGCCGCTGCCGCTTTTACGATCGCTTGTAAAATTGTTTAACGTTTTGCAAAAAGCAATACAACGTTTTTATGGTTAGTATATTCTTTTAGTTTTTGCAGGCGGCTACGGTTCTGGTGCACCTATATAATCAGTAACTTTTTTTTTATTGATGTCCGATGGAAATTCTACATGGAACTTCCTTAGGGGGCTAGGGAAGGGCGAAGGGGTATGCCGGACTCCTACCGGCTAAAACCACTGGAGCGGTCATCTTCGGCACCGAAGGGGGCTCCGGGTCCTCGCAAGATCACACTAGAGATATAATCAGTACCTAAATGTCTACTGCTAAACACGCACACTATTGACCTCTAAAATGGTCGTCAAAGCGGATATTGCAATAATTAGGTACTACTCTTGATAGGAGAAATGAAAATTGATTTTATTGAAATTCTAATATACCCAAAACATCACACGAATAAAGAAATATGTTGAATGAATCTTGTTGTTGTTGTTGCGTTTTATAACACACTTTTTACGAAAATATTGAGGTGCCTTACAATGTTTATCGTGTAACTCTCTTGAGTAGGCATTTGTATATGAATGAATGAGAGATAGACGGCACGGTTGGTGCAGTGGCTGATACAGTCGACTGCTGCGCCCCGGGTCGTGGGTTCGATTCCCGCTCGGAACAAATATTTGTATGATCTGCAGATAGTTGTTGTGGGTCTGGGTGTATTGAGTGTGAAATTTCTGTCTGTAAACGCACTCACGACAAAGGAGAAACGCTAGTGTGGGCCAATGGTTAAAAAAAATTACGGCTCAATACTGAAATTCCACTGAATGTTTGAGACGCCCGTTATCCTAACGAAAACCAAGAAACTGAATCGACAGTAGCGACAGTCAAAAATTGCCTGAAAGACCTATGTATGGTACATTACCGATAGCATGCGTGCAAGGCCATCTTACTTGTCGGGGCCCTCAGGCATATAAGAATTTGGGGCCCTGTTGGAAAGTAAAAAAAAAGTAAATGACAAGTTTTTTTAAATATATTTATTATGTAATCAAATACATGCTATTATCTGTTTTATGAAATAGAACATCGCTAGGTACGTTATTATATAAAATGCTGCTAGTTTAATAATATTTATTCAAAGTTTGAATTGGTTACGAAAGTGGTGTCTTTCGGGATTTCTGATTTGCAAAATCTTCTATTATATCCTCATAGTCAATTTTTTCAAGGTATCTGAAGGCCAATTCTCGTAATTAATGTACACTATGACTGAAAGTTGACCGAACTGAGATTAAATTATGAATTGACAAAAAAATTGTATTCTGCTACTCTTAAAGTTCAGTCGGATTTCAGTATAATCTCTATCTAGTCTCATTTCAATCTCAATTTTGACGTTTATTTAATGACAATTTAGTACATGTGACAGTTCGAAATGTTAGCAGAATACCGTTTTGACGTCGATCAACTTTTGATCCACTTTCGATCTCATCACAGTGTAAATTCACGTTTGACGTCGTTTGTTAGTTTAGGAGAATACCATTTGTGACACTGAGACTAGATCGGAACTATATTTTGAACATTTTAAATTACTTATTCTGAATTTATTATTGTATAATTTTTTATATTCAACTGGTTTATGATTTGATATTGACACTTTTAAGAGGTTTAGACTTTACTATGTTTAATGTAGGAACATTGTCTTTATATAACCTGAATTTTCGAGAACATTGTACACATAAATATTGTAACATGATTTTAAAAGAGTAACAATGGAGTTTCTTGCCCGTTCTTCTCCATAGGAAATCTACATCTTGGAACGTGGCAACTAAAGTCATGACGATTCATAAGTGCTATTAATGGTTTAAATCAATAAAAATCTTTTTATCTTTTATATGGCCCTCTGTTCTATGCACATAACTGACAAATTTGTTAGTCGTTCTTGTAAAATTGTAGTTCGTTCATTTCAACTTTACAATCTGAGTGGTTTGTATAGGTGACCACTAGATGGCGTAGTAAATCAATTTAATAATAGGTACTCTTTGTAACTAAAATGGTCAATGTTTAGAAGAAAAAGTTGGATCTGGTATAAATAACATTTTAATTTAGAAATCGTTAATTGTTAGTTTTTACTTACCTAAAACTGGAAAAAAATCTTTTTTTAGTGTGAGCGAATATACCTTTCGGGGCTCTCTTCAGGTCGGGGGCCCTGGGCACGGGCCCCGTGTGCCCTTATGGTAAAGACGGTAATGTATGCATATGATGAAGTGTAAGATAGTTGTTTTGCTGGAATGTACGTAAACGTAAAAACGTTTGAGATTCAAGATGGCGGTTATTTCCTTTTAAGTTTAATTGTTACAATTACACATTTGGCAGACTTTATAGCTTCTTCTGTCCGTCGCGCGCCAAACCAACCGGCGCACAGTGGTTCGAAAATCGAGTTTCATACTATTAGGAATTATGGAAAATCAAGTTCGTTTATCTATCGTTTTATATATTTTGTATTATTAAGAGATGTTAATCATTCGAAAATAAGGCAATTTTTTTATCAGTACCATTCCAATAACTTAACGAAATCAATATTTTTTCCATTATTAAATTTATAACATATTTATTTAACGACTAATATATATTTCCACAAATAATAAATATAAGGTGCTGTCAATAAATACATTACAAATGTAACTGTGAAATTGCACCCTCCTACAAATCAAAACGGATATACAGAGACATGCATTTTTTTGAACTTCCAAGGCCTATATCGGTTGAATGAGCTAGTCTCGGCAAAAGTTGCTCAGTGAATTGTGTGCACCTAGGATAGTAAAATAAGCCACATCAATCAAAGCTTTACAGCTCAATACAGTTCCGAAATATGGCACCTAAAGCATTTGCTTTCATACAAAAAAATTAAGACCATGTTTTTTCTCCGTGGTTTGGACGGCTAAATGAATGGTAGGTACGTACTTATTTTGCATAGATTTACACCCCTCAATAACATAAAATATATAAATTAAAAGACAAACGAATTAGATTTTTTTCATTTCCTAATATTATAAAACTAATTTTCGAACCACTGTGCGGCGGGCCGAGACCTGCCAGGCCAATATTGAACTCTATGCAACTTGCGCTAAGGCCGCCCCCTGCGGGACACGGACCTCGGCTTAGGGCGTTGCTAGGGATAATAAACTATTGTTTTGGGGACAGCTGGATCGGTATTATTTGTAATGTATTAAGGGACATTTAAAACTATAGGTTCGGCACGGGCCGGCACGAGCAAGAGACGTTCGTTCGTTCTACTTATAGGCTAGCCCAGCATGTAGCGAGAGTGCTTTCACCGCTCAGAGGGAACACGAATGCACATGTAAAGAATTCCTACCATTTTGTCAGTGAAATTCAGAACCTGAACCTCACTGATAATGAAACTATGGTCAGTTTTTACGTGTAGTCATTATTCACATGTTTGCCTATGCACGAGTGTACTGAAATAGTTGTTAGGAGACTAATGGAAAATAATATGCATTGGGAAATTATAGGGATATACAGATGTACCTAAACACTGCTTAACAACTGGTTATCTGTTCTGGGGTAGTAACGAAGTCATCCTTCATCTTCATTTCAATCAACCTCTTTCATGACTTCATGCCTTTTATTTCCATCACTGTCCACCTCACGAATCATTCTTTATTCAAATCAAAATTAGAATTTATGTGACGTAGAGTCGCTCATCATATTTTGATCATTATCATTACACATTGGATTCTGAACGCTAGTGGTTCGACACACAGCTGTCGCTCTGACAAATAGTCTCCTGCAATATAATAATTACTTATTTTTAAACTAGCTTAAATATTGTGATAATGATAATGATAATGATGGTGTGAAATATATAAACATCACCACGAAGATGAAGTGTTGAAGTTGTGAATATCAATATACCATTATAACAATATATATGTTACGTTTCATTGATCTCGTTAACTGAACTCCGTTACTTGCTGCCGTGGAGAGAGCCTCCTAGTTGAGCTAATCGGGAAGGAAAACGGAGGGAGGCACTCCGCGATACTGGCGCCCAACGTGGGGCGCACAGGGTAATAAATATTATGTTCAGGTGGATGGCGTAGCGATGGGTTTAGTGGTAGCTGATATCTTTATGGAAGACTTCGAGATTTGAGCCTTGCCGACAGCGCCGTTCACACCTAAATTTTACAAACGTAGATGATAAATTTACTATATTACCAACAGATAAAACCGCTGCATTTCTCGACCACTTCTCAAGTCTATTATTTCAAAAATAAAATTCACTATGGAATTACAGGCAAATAAAACATTAGCTTTCCTAGATGTTCTAGTCATCCGAAATCTCAATAAGACCTTAAGTCATACAGTATTTAGGAAAAATACTCATACTGATAAATACTTGAATCGTGAATCTTACCACCACCCGAAACAGTTGGCAAGCGTGGGTAAATCTTTGTTTCAGAGATCAAGAGGAATTTGCGATGAGAAAAATCTGACTGCTGAGCTTGAACATGTCAGAAAAGCCCTGAAAGACAATAAGCTCCAAGTACCTCGCCTTCATCACAAATTTAGATTAAAACCAACCACGGCTGAGCGTCAACCTGCTGTACTGCCATACATCAAAAGTGTTACTGATAAAATTGGCTATATCTTAAAGCGTGCTTCTATAAAAACATTTTAAAAGCCACCTACAAAAATTAGTCAATTCATATCATCCATCAAATCCCATATACCTTTAGCTTAATTGTGAATGTGGTCTCTCCTATATAGGTCAAACAAAGAGACACATAGGAACCCGCATAAAAGAGCACATCCAACGTTAAATACGACGCTCTTTGAAGTCTGCAGTCTATGAATATGCCTTAGATGGTTTTAGCTACTACAATCGCTTTGATAAACCACAAACCCTTGCTAAAGAACAACGTATTATACCTTCTTTTTTATTGTACCCAGTGAAAATTCTACATGAACTTCTTCCGCCCTGGGGAAGGCTGGAGGGGTATGCCGGACTCCTACCGGCTAAAACCACTGGGGCGGTCATCTTCGGCACCTAAGGGGGGCTTCAGGTCCTAGTATGATCACATTAGAGCCGCCCACTGGTGCCACGCCTATAGGCACATCTTTGAAAGAGTGACTGTAAAGCGGTCACCACCCCGGGGGATTGTAAAGGATCACCCGAAGCGTCCTTGTGCGCTGTGCTATGCGCACACGACAGCGCGTGACCATATGCGCGCCACCATCTTCTCGTGGGTCACTCGGTGTGGGCACTCAGATTCCCCGATCTACCAGAGTCCCCCCACCTTATAGCGGCGGCAGGGGGCTTCAGGCGTATAGGAATTAGGCACCAGGGCGGTTGTTACCCCGGCGCCGTCTCCTCTTTCTTCGAGCAGGATGGGCCCTCTCCCGATCCCGCTCTCGCGTTTTATACCTAGGATGATTCGCGAGGCTTTGAAATAAAAAAGTATCCAAATTTTAATAGAGACGATGGCTGGACCGTACAGGATCGCAAGCTGACGGCAACTTGGGATCCTGTAATGCAAATGATTAAACCTAAAACCAAGCAATGCAAATCTCACGACATTGTCAGCTCATATTGCGTCATACGGAACAATGTTTCACAGTGACAGACAAACGTGACGCACCAACTCAACATTATAAAAGCTAGCCATCAAGCGATAGTAAATCACTCACCGACGTCGCGGAGGCATATCGCCGCGTCACTATCCCGTTCAAGTTAGTACTTCCCTCCCCCTGTTTTTTGCTCGCGCCGGCCCGTGCCGGGCCTGTAGTTTTAATTGTCCCTTAATTCATTTGAAATAACACCGATGCAGCTGTCCCCAAAACAATAGCTTGTTATCCCCAGCAACGACCCAAGCCGAGGTCAGTGTCCCGCACGGGCGCCTTTAGTGCAAGTTGCTTAGCATATAATACAAATTTTTAGCCGGGCTGGTGGCCTTTTAGCTTGGCCAGAAACGGCCGGTTAAGCAACCACATTTCTCGGAAATGTATGCCAGAAGCCCAACAAAAAAAAGATAACAAATCTGATTGCTACAGAAGCTGCAAAGTGTTCGAAACGTCGAACGAATTAAGAGTAGTATTTTAATTTATATATTTATCGTGCATGCATTTATGTTCCACTATACAAATGTGTGCTTAATTGTGTAATTGTGAGATGGCAATGTCAGTATCTTATAGCGTGTGTAGTATAGAGCTTATAGATTTTAATCATTTTGAGGTTTAACATAGATCTATGTCATCTTGTTTCATTGTTGGCGAAAAGGCGTTGCGAAGTTCCCCGAACATGGGCAACTTCGGTTATACTTATTAACAACTTTAAGAACAGAGTTTGTAATAGGATATTGGAATGGGTACGACATGAGCATTTGACATGTATTTTGTGTGGGTGAATGTAAAAGGTGACCCGGAAGACTAGTGTCAAGTGGTCGCCCCCAGGTACAACTCGGTACCCCCGGGAAGACGGCGATGGTCACGTGCCTCCGTATGTGCAGCACAGCGCATAGCGAGGTTTGGGGGGATCCTTTACAAGCTTCCCCGAGAAGTGCCTGGGGGGCGACTTTTTTACAGTCGCCTTCTCTCCGCTAGAGGGGGCCGCTTTACAGTCATCCCCGCTGAGATGTGCCTAAAGGCGTGGCATTACACTCCAGTGGTTTTTGTCGATAGGCGTCCGGCATGTCCTTTCACCTTTTCCCGGGGCGGAGGAATTTCCACTGGAGACCAATAAAAAGATACAAAACCTCAGTGGTGTTTGTAAAAGGCTGCGCACACGGCGGCAAGTGACCACTTGCGTGCCGTCATCTTCCCAGCAAAAGCCACTGCATCTAGCGGCCGCCCTAGTTATTTTAACGCATATACTTAGTCCTAAATAATGCGGCATGGCAGCTCGGTTGCGTGCGTGTTTATAATTAGAGACATACGGTTCAGTGTATACGGTCCTTCGTATTGGAAATATCACGTAATCCTTATTATCATGTTTCTGATCGTAATATCCGGTGTCAGACAACAACCGTTTTCTTGCAGTTTTCAGTCAATTTTCTTCATCGATTTATTAAATTTTCAATAGTGCTTCGACGTTCGCCCAAATATTTTAAATGCACTGTGAAATATTTATGCAATAAGGAGCTGTTTAAGTTAGCAGTTTCAATTTGCTATTTTCCAGCCAGCTGTTTGACAGCAGAAAGACTGTATTATGGAATTAAATTATAATCAGTTTTATGTTTTAATTTTTTTTATTAGCGACCAAATATGAGCTCAGAATGCCACCACCCCATCTCATCCCATGGGTGTCGTAAAAGTCGACTAAGGGATCCGGCCATCCTCCGGCCAGATGGGCAGCAGCGTCCTTCGAGTACATTAACAACTCAACTGCGATCGCCAACCCGCCTGCCAAGCGTGGCGATTATGGCAAAACCCCGCAATAAGCCCACATCACATCCATATCGGTCGTTGTGGTGATCTTTGAGGGAGGCCTGTGTCCAGCAGTGGACTTCATTCGGCCGTTAGATTAGATTAGATTAGAAATATGTTTCAGAACAAATGAGCTCTGCCTCCTGGACTAGGTTGGACCCTGTATCCCAGAAGACAGTGCCTTCCCTAGTACATATATTTAGCTAGATATTTGGTAAGTATATACAAGCAAGTATATCAAAAGAATCATAATAAATGCCATAAACAAAATAAAATAAACTACTATATACTATATATAACTATATTTTCAGAGTGTTTATCAATTCAGCATACATTTTTAATTACAGTTGGAATCTAAGTACTTGCCAGCGATCGTGGTCACCCGTGATAATATGCAAAGAAAAGTTGTCAAAAATAGTGGTTTATTTTTTAGCACCATCTTTTTCTATCATCAGCCAAAAACTCCTGTGCTTAAAGGCCTCCCCTAACGACGACCGGTTACATGCCGTATGTCGTCATATTGGGGGGAATTCGCCAGTTCTCACCGCGCTTGGCAGGCGGGTTGGTGAATGGCTGCTGTTCCACAGAATGGACTCTGCTGCCCATTCATCCCGTTTAAAGTCCCTTTCTCGCGTTTTAACACATCCACGAGAAGTGGTTTAGTGGAGCTATATTCTCAATAGAGACACCATACGAACAAAAGAAATAAGAACTAAGTACAAGACTATCCGAAATTTACAAAAAGTAATACCGTATTGGTGTGCCGTGTGGTGCTGGCTCAGAATGCCACCACCCCATGGGTGTTGTAAAAGTCGACTAAGGGATTATTAGCCGGAGGATGGGCAGCAGCGTCCTTCGAGTACATTAACAACTCAACTGCGATCGCCAACCCGCCTGCCAAGCGTGGCGATTATGGCAAAACCCCCCAATGAGCCCACAACACATCCATATCGGTGGTTGTGGTGATCTTTGGGGAAGGCCTTTGTCCAGCAGTGGACTTCATTTGGCCGAAATGATGAATACCGTATACGTAAAATGTAAATTTTAAAAAATTACTACATACTGACTACGGAAGAACGCAAAACAGATTTCTCGTAGTCGATGGCAGAGAATCGTAACCGTTTTGTTTTTTGCATCGCTGTTCGGCCTTTAACTACGAGAAACCTTGTTTTGTGCTTGTACTTCCGTATCACCGATAGTACATTTATTCGAGGGTATACTAAAGATAAAAATATTTTTATTTATATAAAACAATTTACAGGCCCTTATTAATAGTCAGACTTTGGTTGCCGAGTTTCAAGATGTCGATTTCCTATGGACAAAAACGAGCAAAAAACTTCATGGTTACTCGTTTTAAATCACAATTTATGTTACAATATTTGACTACATTGTTCTTGAAATGTTGTTATGTGAGGACCATGTAGGAGAAAAGAGTCTAAATTACGTCAAGTTTACAGTAAGCAAGCCAGATTTTAATATTTATTAAAACTTATGGTTAAATTGCCTGGCAGTAATAAGCTGACAAGTCCCAACAGGCAGCACTCGTTCACGAGCATGACGCATGCGTCAGCGTCGCTTAGCTCTACCATATTGTAGGGCTACTCATCGACCCGAAACAAGATACTTACACTGTCACAGTAGGTTATGGTGCAAGGTTAGGGTGGCCCAACATATTGTAAGTGTAGTACACGAAATTCCCGTGTGATGCAATAGTTTAACAGCACCTACCTAATTATCGGTAACATGACATGTAGATCCTTGATGAAATGGCCCATCTTTTAAATAACCCAGCCCAACCCGTTACAGAATTGGGCTTCGTGAAAATGTCTTCCTAAAATGATTATGAAACCCTGTAAAAGTACGCTAAACAAATCTCTTATGGAAACAGGAACAACTAACGTATACTAGCACAGTCCAAAGAGCTTAAATCCCTTATTATTTAATTTAAGCCTGAGCTTTGTTATTAACTTATCGTATCTAACTGCTAACGGATTCGATATTGCACCAATATCTCACTGGTGATCCACCAACAAACAGCCGACTTGTTGCTCGTCTTCAATAAATAAACGTGCAGGAAATTGAAACTGAATGCTGCGGAAATTCGAGATCTACAATCTGCTTTGTTTTACTGGTGTTTTCTTTGGTTCGTGTAGATTAACGTAAGATTTCAATAAGTTATCTGTTGGTGATTAAACATCATGGTGAGAGGCGACATTAAAAATTTAAAAATGTTATTTTTGGTTTATCTACCGTACAATTTTAATAAATACAATTCTTTTCGTGTGGTGACCGGATTAAGAATATAGCACCACTCCATCTCCTCCCGTGGATGTCGTAAAAGGCGACTAAGGGAATCTAAACCAGGGGGATGGGCAGCAGCGTCCCTTCTGTGAAACGGTAGCCATTCTGCGCTCACCAACCCGCCTGCCAAGCGTGGTGAGTATTGGCAAATACCCCTCAAAATGATGACACAGTTGTGGAATCTATGGGGGAGGCCTTTGTTCAGCAGTGGACGTATGAATGGCCGATATGAATTCTAGTAAAAAGTTATTCCGATGCACGCAGTAATCACTCACAGTGTTGAGATGTTTTTTTAGTGTGGTATTTTGTTAGGGACTTTATTTTTTTAATAACAGGATTACAAACTGGTGGTAACTGAAGAGTTAGCACGCTCAGCTACTGAAAGCGCGTCCCTGGTTGTAGGCTGCATTGAGGAACTCGGGCTCCAAGTAACACTGGATAAGACGGAGGCCTTGGTCTCCTATGGGCCCGTCACCGACCACCGGCTGGTCCTTGACTGGAGATGGGGCTTCGGCGAGCTCTTCTGCCAGGTTGCCCCGAAGCTGATTGGCATGGCACCTGCCCTCAGCCAGCTGCTGCCGGACCTGGGTGGACTCAGCGCAGGCTGCCGACAGCTTTACATTGGGATGGTCCACTCGATGGCGCTTTACGGCGCTCCAGCGTGGGTGGAATTCCAGACTGAACAAGGCTCTGTTGCACACAGAGTCGTAGCAGTTAGGGCGATACACGGATATCGCACGTTATCTGCTGAGGCCACATGCGCGCTTGTGGGGCGCAGCACACTCCCGAGCAGTGCCCTGCTTAAGCGGTGCAGCGCCGTGACCTCATGGCAGTTACTGGGGGAGACCTCTCGCTTCCGGCTTTGGAAAAACTATAGTTGACAGTGACAGGGGATTGGGAGGGAGTCGCACCCTTCTGAGAGGAAGTCGTCTCGTGGAAGGAGGTGGCGGAGCAGGTCAGGAAGAAGTCCTGGCTCACTCGATCCACCGGAGGCGGACAGGTCGGTGCAGGCGGCATAACGGATAAATATAGGAGGATAAATTCCGGATGTAGCTTGCAAGCTGTCAAACATAATATTGCGGTTGTGGTAATAGTGGGTGTATTGTATGTGGAATTCATGCCTGTAAACGCACCCACGACACAGGGGAAACACTAGTGTGAGACAACTTAAAAATATATATATAAGAAAACCATAACCACGCAGTCTCCCCGGACGGTGTAGTAAGCGTAAGGCATTTTCTTCACCATAAAAAAGCGGCGCAGGATTTAGACTTTACTTTTTTTATTGGGACAAACCCGCCACACATTCCCAACCTCTGCAACTCCTGTAAGCCAGGATCTACAATGGCGACCACCGAAAAGAACACCGATCAATGAAGCTCGGTGTGTCCCAGAGAAATGAATAACTGTCTTGGAACCCGTACCGAAATTAATCAGAAAAGAAAAAGTAGGAAAGAAACATTTTGATTTGCTACACAGCTTGAAATCGATAATATTAATTCCTTATGGTGTCCAGATTAGGATTATAGCACCACTCCATCTCCTCCCGTGAATGTCGTAACAGTTGACTAAGGGGCTCTAAACCAAAGGGATGGGCACCAGAGTCCTGATCCACCTGCCAAGCGAGGTGAATATTGGAAATATCTGCCCATAATGACAAGAAAATTGTCTAAATCTATGGGGGCCTCCCCATCAGCGAGGCAGTTCAGCGATAGACGTATTTTGGTTAGTATGATGATGAATATTAATTCAAGTTTACAGCTAAACACTAACGGCCGAATACTCAAACGCCATTTAAAGTTAACGCTTAAGCAATTTGAGGCGCCCGGTTTTGTACCAAATACCGGTTTCTCGAATAGTTAAAGCGGGGACTTAACATTAAATGGCGTTTGAGTATTCGGCCATAAGTGTTTTAATAAATATACTCATTTAAAATTTGTAAATAAATAACCGAAAAGCTCGATTTTTTTTTTTGTAAAAATGTGTAATGTGGAAGTTGAGCTTAATTTAAATAATGAGTACAGTAGTGCTCTCTCTAACTATTTCTGTTTTTATTTTTACATTATTCTTTTGTTTGTGGAGTAGTAACATTTTGCTTTTATTTAGTTCTAAATATGTCTCGTCTGTATTGATTGTTTTATGATGGGTGTAGTGTGTTGTCCGGTGCGTAGAAATAAATGTTTCTTTCTTTTCTTTCTTATCTTTCTTTTCTTTCTTTTCTTTCTTTTCTTTCTTTTCTTTCTTTTCTTTCTTTTCTTTCTTTTCTTTCTTTTCTTTCTTTTCTTTCTTTTCTTTCTTTTCTTTCTTTTCTTTCTTATCTTTCTTTTCTTTCTTTTCTTTCTTTTCTTTCTTTTCTTTCTTTTCTTTCTTTTCTTTCTTTTCTTTCTTTTCTTTCTTTTCTTTCTTTTCTTTCTTTTCTTTCTTTTCTTTCTTTTCTTTCTTTTCTTTCTTTTCTTTCTTTTCTTTCTTTTCTTTCTTATCTTTCTTTTCTTTCTTTTCTTTCTTTTCTTTCTTTTCTTTCTTTTCTTTCTTATCTTTCTTTTCTTTCTTTTCTTTCTTTTCTTTCTTTTCTTTCTTTTCTTTCTTTTCTTTCTTTTCTTTCTTTTCTAATTAGGTTTTTTACGCTTCTATTTTATTTTGCGAATGGATAGTTTCCATCCAGAAACCTTTCGCTTGCGGTAACGCGGGTAAAGCTTGCTTTGAAACTCGAGAACATTAATTATTATATGTAAGTGGTGATTACTCGAGAAGTTTTGAACACGTCTGCCTGCCAGTCAGTGTGTGCTTCACTTAAAGTTGTTGTGCACATGAAACGCTGAGCTGTACTTTGTTTCATTTAAGAATGTTTTGTTTTATAACATGGTTGGCACAATGGCTAAGCAATTGGCTTCCGCGCTACGTGTCGCGGGTTCGATCTCCGCTCGGAACAAATATTTGTATGATCTACAGATAGTTGTTCCGGGTCCGGGGTGTTTGTATGCCTGAAATTTATGTCTGTAAACTGTACATATTCACGGCACCGCGGAAATACTTGAGTGTGACATGAAATTTTGTACTACTGTAAATCCGTAAGATTTTGCTGAACATATATTGTGTTTTTTTGGTAGGTATTGACCCAAGCTCTCACCCCCACCAGTATGTCGTGCTATTTAGTGGACACCCTGTATACCCCTGTATACCTACACATGATACAAAATAAATAAATTGATTTGATAACCACGCTGCTGCAGGAAGTTTATATTCTAAAACTAACTACCCACTAACAAAATAATATTTGTGTACACAGTTTCCTTATAACTTGAGACCACTTCCATATTAAGGAACTTTTGACTACGTATCTAAAGAGTTGCGAGTGACACTGCAAGGACCAGTACACTGCAGTGCACTGCCAGTTTTGAAACGTTCAAGAACTATTCCGCCTCGAGAGAAGTAAATACAAATATAGAAGCCATCTTATAACTTTACTTTGAAGCTCGAATTGTTAAAGCGATGTTGCCCTAACATCAATATTTTCTGATTCTGACGTGATATTTTAAATATACCCGCTTTAATTGTATTACCAGAGAATGCAATGCCAAGTTGGGTCGTGGACAAACGTCCACTAAGGGTCAATTTGCACCGAGACGTGAGGCGATGCGCACTTTTTAAGATAGCGATTCACTATAAAACTTGTTTACTACACCAAACTAGCTTCGTGACGTCGTACCTCGAGATAACGATTACTAGCTTCCTCAAGCATATTTGAGCCCCGTCGAGTCACGTCTCGGTGTGAACTGAGGTTATACAAAAAAGCTTAAGAATGTGTACATATCACGGAGCGTGGGTTAGATTACATGAACCCCAAACACCCTAAACTATCCCTTGCGAAGTTTTGTTACATTCGATTGCGTGTTGCACTAATCCATACTCGGTATTTGCCATACCATTAGTGTATTAGATATATTTTAAACCTGAAAGTTTATATCACACTCAATTTTGCATACCAGAAAAATGTGGTGCGTCTCCGAGCTAGCTATACCGAAAACCTGGATAAGGCTTCTCAGACAGACATGATGCGGAAGGCTTAGACCGAAGGTATTATAACGCAAGTTAAGAGTTATGTCCAGCAGTGATCTATGATAGGCTGAAATGAGTTGACCTTGTGTTTCCCACACAATACAGGCAAGATTCGCGCCCTTTTACCAAATCAACACAGAAGTGAAACAAGAACATTTTATTTCCATCCGAACCCATTTATGTTCTCGCAGTGGTTCCTAAACTTGCTCATTAAGCCCAAATCCCCCATTTTCGCGTAATGATTGTGCCGATGGTCGAGCGTCGGGGATTAGAAATGGTCATAAAACCGATACACCAATTAATTGGTCGGTGCTGAGATTGCCAAAGTGGTTAATGTTTTCAGGATTTAGGTCAACTTTGTAGCTATAGAGTCGCAATAGGAAAATATTAAGCTTGCAGTTTTTCATTGTTATTTTCATGATGATACTGCGTTATACTAACCGCCACTACGTCACTCTCTGAGGCTGTTGCTGAAAACAAGCGCTGATGGCTCATCGTGATGCCACAGCATTATGCTGAGCAACAACCTATGCTTTGCGAAGATGCGACGGTCAATTTCCCTATGTACGTGATTTATTATGTAACCACTGTACTCTGTACTGTAGGCATCGTTTTATTTTGGTATTTCTTTCTGGTTTTCGACCACAGACAAAAACGTGTACTCTTTGGTCAAAATATTGTTGTTATATTTGGCCTGGATACGAAGTCTTTTGGCCATTTTGTTAAAATATAATAATAGTGTTGCCAGCGCAGATACGCGTTTGGGTTGGCGATCGCAGTTGAGCTGTTAATGTTCTCGAAGGACGCTGCTGCTCGTCCTCCGGCTAATCCCTTAGTCGCCTTTTAAAACACCCACGGGAGGAGATGGGGTGGTGGTATTCTGAGCCGGCACCACACGGCAAATGGATGTATTTGTATGTAGTTCTAAAGTTCGGTTTAAATTTTGGCTATCACAAAATAAAACACAAATGTTTGTGACTACTCATTTTAGCGACACTCCTAGAAAAAGCAGCGACAATTGTGGTGCCATGTTTAGTAGTAGATATGTGTCTCTACACTTTCACTCTTCTATATTCTATCTTGCTCACCCACATAGGCACAGTATGCGCTGCCCAACCAATAAGGCATTTTGCAACACTGCGTTCGCTCGTTTTCCGTTTCTGCGATGCCGAACATTTCTAAAGACTTCAAAAAGGAGAGATTTAAATTAAAATCTTTGGCTACCACTGATCGCTTGGGACGTTACCCCAACGTTATCGGAAACTCACGGGCGTAATGTCATACTTTATTGTCCTCGGATTACAGGCAGGCAATTTTGCTATAATAATGGCCGCCATTTGTTTCATAATGTAATCCAGTTATGTACTGCGGTAGGTAACAGAGATGTATGGCCGCGGTAATCTTGAGCGTCTAAGGGAAAATTGATTTATTGTTAGTTTATGATATATTGTTTCCGTGCAGGTTATGTATGGCTTATATTACCCGTCATGGGGTAAATCGATATTATATTTCTCCTGAGGTTCTAAATAATAAAACATCGGACAAGTGCAAGTTGAACTCCCGTGGAGAGTGTTCCGAAATTGTTGAATGTATTGTCTACTAGCTGGGACCCGCGGTTTCACCCGCGTTTAATTTAAATTAGAGTACTTCGACATAGACACTTGACATAGAATAAATATATTGGATTTCAAGGGTTTTATTTTTGTACGCGGAACCCTATTTATTTTTCTAAAATAAAAGTAGCCTAAGTTATTCCTTATAACATCAGCTATCTGCCAGTGAAGGTCCCGTCGAAATCGGTTCAGCCGTTTCGGAGATTACCCGGAACAAACAGACAGACAGACAGACAGACGGAAAGACAGAGAGACAAAAAAAAATTGTTTTTTTGATATATGTAACGTACATACTTTCATATGCATTTAGTAAAAAGCTGTTATTTTGACATTACAAACAGACACTTCAGTTTTATTTATTTGTATGTATAGATTGTTGAATTCGGTCTTATACCAATTACAAACTTAGTCCAAGAACAAACTTAACATCGTAGTTGAAAAACATGATTTCCCATACGCATCGCAAATGTAAGTTTGTACGCACAATACACTTATTACAGGTTTTCCTGTCATCTATAGGTAAAGAGCTATTATCTATCTATCTACCATATATTGAAAGATTTACCATGTTATTTAAAAACCAGCAACTTCTTCTCTTCACCTCACTCTTCTTCCTGTCATCTAAAGAGTAAAAGCTATTATGTGTGTTTTTCTCAAAATTTTAGGCTCAGTAGTCTCGGTGATAAGTGGGGGGAACGACCATTTTTTCTTTTCTTAAATAATTTTAAAACTATACATTTTAAAATTATAAAATAAATACATTTGAAACATCTCATAACAAACCCTTCGATGTCACACACGGTACAGTTTGAAAAACTTTATTCTTTAACTTTCTATATTGCCCTCAAAAGTGCAACACTATTTGTAACATACTATACGTAAGCATCCGTATGCAACATTCATTTGTTTACAAGCCAGAGGGATGGGCAGCACCATCCTTTCTGTGGAACAGCAGCCATACTGCGCTCACCAACCCGCCTGCCAAGCGTGGTGAGTATTGGCATATTCCCCCCGAAATGACGACACGATTGTGGAAATCCACGGGGGAGGCCTTTGTTCAGTAGTGGACGTATAAATGGCTGATATGATGATGATGATGATGGAATAAGTATAAAACTCGTACTTTTACAATAAAAGATAAATAACAACAGTTTCAAAACACGTTTAGCTTAAGAGTGTTTTAAAATTAGGACACTGTTTAAAATATATACATCATGACCCATGTTTAGCTGTAAATAACATTAATACAAATTTTTGACGAGGGTTTTGCTAGAATTGTATTCAACATCTAATATTATTTATATTTTAAGATCGTTAATTTTATCAACTAAATATATGGCGTGTGGTGCCGGCTCAGAATACCACCACCCCATTTCCTCCCGTGGGTGTCGTAAAAGTCGACTAAGGGATTAGCCGGAGGATGGGCAGCAGCGTCCTTCGAGTACATTAACAACTCAACTGCGATCGCCAACCCGTCTGCCAAGCGTGGCGATTATGGCAAAACCTCCCAATGAGCCCACAACACACCCATATCGGTCGTTGTGGTGATCTTTGGGGGAGGCCTGTGTCCAGCAGTGGACTTCATTCGGCCGAGATGAATGTTATCAACAACTCACAATTCACGTTTTATTATTAATAAATGTCTTGCCATGTAGCTACGAACAGCACCAACCCATTTCATCCCGCGGGTGTCGTAAAAGGCGACATATGGGATTACCCAGAGGATGGACAGCAGCGTCCTTCAAGTCCCTACATTAAAAACTCTTAACTGCGATCACCAACCCACGGGCTGATTAGCTAAAAACAGCAACAGAAGACGCGATAGCAGCTATCGCGCAGTCAAGGATCCACAGGGGGTAAAGCGTCAAAAAATTGGTATTACGTAAGGCATTCGCCCGCTGTCGCTACTTGTGGAAGATGCATAGTTACTAGCGCCAGTAGCGATAAAGTAGCCACCAGTGGAACTAAAAAGAATGAACGTTTTTAGTTCATTGATTGTCCGACAGAGGCGCGTCAGAGATCTTCGCCTGTTAAGTCGCTGTCGGCAAATAGGTAATACCAAATTGACGTTTGACAGTGACGTTGGAGCAATTTACGCCTGTTGCAAAGCGTCTGCGACTTAGGTAATCAGGCCGCCTCTTGCCAAGCGTGGCGATCGCACAACACACCCAGACAGCTCGTTATGACGATCTTTGAAGGAGGCCTGTGTCCAGCAGCAGCTTTTTTCGGCTGAAATTATGGTGAATGATGAAATGTGTGAAAGCGGTTACTCACTGAGACTTTTTGCAGCGCTTCAGCAGCAATTTAGACGCGATGTAGTAGCGATGCAGTGTTTAACCGTTTGCCGTGCCTATTGGAAAACCTCCGTGCTCATACCGAGTGACCCCCGGGATGTCGGCGAAGTATATGTGGTCACGTGTCGGCGTGTACGCACAGCGCATAGTGAGGTTTGGGGGGAAATCCTTTACAATTCCTGTGAGAAGTGCCTGGGAGCGTGGCCTCTTTACAGTCGCCTTTGCCGTCCGCTAGAGGGGGTGGTCACATTAGAGTCATCCCCCGAGATGTGCCTAAAGGCGTGGCATCAATGTCTGGCTGTAGATGGAGATCATTCCAGTTCCTAGAGCCTCACTTCGGTGCCGGAGTTGACTACTCCGGTGGTTTTGGCCGGTAGGAGGCTGGCATACCCTCCGCCCTCTTTCCCGGGGCAGAGGAAGTAAATGAAGCATTTCCACCGGTACAGTAAAAAAACTAGGCTAGTGTCGCGATGCAGTCGTGAGTTCCACAAACGCAAGTATGTGTCGCTGCAAAAAGTCGCTTTGTGTAGAAGACATTTTTTGTTAGCCGAGTGCTACAGATTTTTTCTTTTAATATCTTGCAATTGTATCCGCGATGTCAAATAAAATACAATTCTTCATTGCTCTATATTCTATATTGTTCTTTATTTATAGTTAGTCAAACTACCAAATAAATAACATTACACATGCCACTGTATGTTTCTGGTATGTTCGCGACCAAAAGTGTGGCACATAACATATTGCTGTAACAACTGAATAGATTTTATGAGTTCTGGTCGCGACTGGACCGGGGAGTAGGGTTGGCAAATTCTGATATTATACGGACAATATGAAAGTAAATTACCAAGTTTTCATGCTTATATTAGGGCTTTGTAGATAGCTGAGATAACTACTGATGTCACCCACATATATTTGACGACACGGTTGGTGCAGTGGCTGATACAGTCAACTGCTGCGCTCCGGGTCGCGGGTTCGATTCCCGCACGGAACAAATATTTGTATGATCTGCAGGTAGTTGTTCCGGGTCTGGGTGTATTGTGTCGGTAAATGCACCCATGACACAGGAGAAATCCTAGTGTGGGGCAACGTTTCTTATAAATTATTAAGTTTTCAGTTAATTTGAGTTTAGCGATGAACCTCTACTCACTTATTTGCCAATAGCGACTAAACAGGCGAAGATCTCTGACGCGCCTCTGTCGGACAATCAATGAACTAAAAACGTTCATTATTTTTAGTTCCACTGGTGGCTACTGGCGCTAGTAACTATGCATCCTCCACAACTAGCGACAGGCGGGCGATGCCTTACGTAATACCAACTGTTTTGTCGCTTCGCCACCGGTGGATCCTTGGCTGCGTGATAGCTGCTATCGCGTCTGCTGTTGCTGATTTTAGCTAATCAACCCGCGGGTGGTCTAATGTTTCTTGTACTTTTGTTTCCAGCAGTGGACATTTTCGGCTGAAATGATGATGATGATGATGATACTTATGCTGCTAAATAATAGTGGCTTTCTACCTGAAATAATTTAGGTGTACCAAGATAAAACAAGCCAAAACCGAACCACTTTGTTCCATAATCGCAGATTGCCAACCCTAGCTTTAGTGTCGGAGTGGGATAATCGCGGGGCTCCTAAAAATGAACGATTATTGTCACCGTCCCTTATTCAGGTGATAGACCAATGTAACTGGGTCCCCACACTTTATACAGATATAAAATTATTTTGGGAAATTTTGCGGTGGTAATCTATTTTCGGTACATATTTGTGATGTGGTTTCCCTAACTGGGTTTCAAAGATGAATATAGTATCTGACTTGGTTGGTTATCTGTTATCAATTGGCAGCTACTGCTCCCATTGGATGAATGCGAGAGGCTTCGGGGAAATTCTTTACAATCCCCCCGAGAAGTACCTGGGGTGGCTTCTTTACAGTCATTGCCTCCAAGATGTGCCTAAAGGCGTGGCACCAATGGGTGGCTCTAGTTTGAGATTATTCGAGTTCCTGGATCTCCTTTCGGTGCCGAATATGACGGGCATGTAGTAGCCGGTAGGAGTCCGGCAGACCCGTCCGCCCTTCCCTGGGGTGGAGGAAGTACGTGCAATAAAAAAAAGCTACTGAAGTTCTATCATAATTATACGATTGATATATATTGTATAGATAGATAGTAGATACTATTATTATGATTAGAGTGGTGACGTATACAGATTATAAAAACAAAACAAAAAAAACAAGAAACGCAATGGTCTCCAAACGTACAGTACTCGTATAAGAGTGGTGTCACATAAGTGCAACTATAGGATATCCAGGGTTTCTAATCTCGGGTCCGGTCTAATGCTGAAAGGCGAACACCTCACCTCCAGCCTGAGTTAAGTGGAGGGAACATCTTGGGGTTTTAGCCGGTAATAGTTCTCTCCGCCCTTCACAAGGCGGAGGAAGTCTTTGAGGTTTTTCCAACGACAAGAACAAACAAAAAAAATTACTTATCTCGAGGACGATATTTGAAGACAACAAGATACCAGTTCGTTTCTGAACAGACACGCCTTTTGCTATCAATAAAAAATGGAATAAATGAAAAAGAAAATATGTAAATAAACTTCAAAAACGAATGTTTACACTTTATGTACACTATAAATATTATAATGTAATATCAGTACGAAACCTTGCCATAATCATCACGCTTGCCAGGGCATTGATTATGTACAGGTATGTAATATATAATTATATAGAATGTTGCCGCTATAGCCTGACCAATACCGCTTTACCGCGCCTTAGGTATGCGCGGGGAGATGGGGAGTGGGAAGGAAAGAGACTGTTGATAGGTTGAATAGGTTTTTGCAAAAAGTTGTCCCAAATCTAAAATAATAATACTTTAACACTTTTACTACAAAAAACTAGAATGAATCGTTTGCTGTGCCACCGTCGGTCATAGAATATTAAGTTGATACTCGAGCGGCGCTGCCGGCGCGATGATGAAACTTGTACTGTCGTATTTATTTGTATAAACAGAGGCAAAATGACAAAATGGAGCGGCTGCCCGGCCCCCTCACCTCGTTGCTCGCATACCTAAGGCGCGGTACAGCGGTATTGGTCAGGCTATAGTACCCACATAGATGAATGCTGCTGTTTATCTCATAGACATACCCTTAGTTGCTCTCTACGACACCACAGGTGGGATTTCAACTTTATTGACATTAATAGAAAGCACTTTAAGTTTATACTTTTACAACGCAAACAATAAGAAGGTTAGTCCGCTTAGGAAAATAGGTGCGACAACGAGCAAGCCGAACAATAATTTTAAAGTGCAAACTAGTTGAATATATTCCAAAATTAAGCATGTTTTTCTGTTCTTTTAAATGTATCCTCTGAGTAAGTTAATGATAAAGTAACTAGCCATGATACACCATGCAGTGCTAATTTTATATTCTGTTTTTTGTTTACAGCGGTTTAATGTTGTTCTCCGGATCTTCTTCTTCTTCTAATAGTGTTTCATTGGAGAACGTCCATGATAAACTTTTGCTTGACACACACACAAAGGCAACACACAACAAAAGTCTACTGCTGAACAAAGGCTTTCCCTATAGATTGCTTGACACACACACATGGAGGCAACACATAACAAAAGTCTACTGCTGAACAAAGGCCTTCACTATAGATTGCTTGACACACACATGGAGGCAACACAACAAAAGTCCAATGCTGAACAAAGGCCTTCCCTATAGATTGCTTAACACACACACATGAAGGCAACACATAACAAAAGTCTACTGCTGAACAAATGCCTTCCCTTTAGATTGCTTGACACACACACATGGAGGCAACAACAAAAGTCCAATGCTGAACAAAGGCCTTCCCTATAGATTGCTTGACACACACACATGAAGGCAACACATAACAAAAGTCTACTGCTGAACAAATGCCTTCCCTATAGAGCTCCACAATGACTGGTTACACGTTTTTATAAATATTTCGTGTGTCATTTTGGGTACTCACCACGCAAGTGAGTTAGTGAGCGCGGAATGGCTGCTGTTCTAAAGAAGCTGTTGCCCGTCCCCTCACGTTTACAGTCCCTTAGTCACCTTTTACGACATCCGTGGCAGGAGATGGGGTGGTACTATATTCTTAATCCGGACATAACACGGAACATAGCAACACAGTATTCCTTTTACGAAAATAAACCATATATCATCATTTCGGCCGAATGAAGTCCACTGCTGGACACAGGCCTCCCCCAAAGATCACCACAATGACCGATATCGGTGTATTGTGGGCTCATTGGGGGGTCTTGCCATAATCGCCACGCTTGGCAGACGGGTTGGCGATCGCAGTTGAGTTGTTAATGTACTCGAAGGACGCTGCTGCCCATCCTCCTGTTAATCCCTTAGTAGACTTTTACGACACCCACGGGAGGAAATGGGGTGGTGGTATTCTGAGCCGGCACCATATATAAACCATATATACTTGTCTTTATTTATAATTCAAAGACTACATAAAAATCACAAAATATCCAACGGTTCAGTTTATACTGGTGCCTCCAACATTATGTCCCTGCCCATCCCATATGATAGTGTCATATTTATCGACATCGTTCGGCGTTCGCGATATTTGCACTGCTCTATCAATTGATATGACGAAAATATTTGACATGAAAATTATGTTGATATTCAGCATGAAAGGCTATAGCTTAGGAAGACACTTAGATATATACTTAGATTTTAGTTTTGTCTGTTAGTAAGTTGAATAACTGAGATGTCTGGAATATTAAATATAGGTAAGATATACACAGATTTTTAGAGGGCGACAAAATTAAACATGAACATGTCTATAGACAAACGCAGTGTCGGATGGCCTTCACACGACCTGGTGAAGTTAGCTGGAACTCGTTAGACGCAGAAGCATGTAACCCGTCGCTAAGGGAATCTATGGGAGACGCCTTTCTTCAGCAGTGGACGTCCTTGATATGATGATGATGATTACATCTATAGGAAATAGGGATGGTTAATTTTACCTAACGGGATGTAGTGTTCCTCCTATTAAAAAGAGAGAATCGTCCGACCAAATGTACATTTATCTGTCAGGCCACAGACCCAGCTCTAGTGTGATCTTACGAGTACCTGGAGCCCCCCTTCGGTGCTGAAGATGACTGCTCCAGTGGTTTTAGCCATTAGGAGTACGGCATACCCCTTCGCCCTTCCCCGGGCTAAAGGAAGTTCCATGTAGAATTTCCATTGGACACCAATAAATTTATAATTTTATAATACTAACTTAAAACTCGCCCTAGGCCTCATAAGAGGGCTCAATGTCATCCAAAGGACTGACCGACATAGCCTAAACAATTACTGAACTTCAAGTGGTAGTGGGTGGGGCACATTGTTCAAAGAACGGATGGCCTATGGGGCCGAAAAGTTATCGACCGCGTACCGGAAGACAGCGTAGGCAGACCCCCACAAGGTTGACCGATGACGAAGCAGCGCAGAACCTCGTTAGGTTGGGCAGAAGCTCTAGTGTAATCTTACTATACCATGCTGCACTGTATTCGATTTTATAACAAGATACCTAAAGCAATTACTGACGGGAAGTTTAAAGCACACGTTAAAACAATTCTCATAAAAAATCCCTACTATAGGGTTAGGGACTATGTTGACGATAAGGACATATGGCGTTAGCTACTTTCTGCACATGTGGCTTCCCTGGTAACAATTATATATGAGGTGCTCTTTGTACTGTATAGCTGCTATATTTATATTTCAGCAATGTGTTGATAAAGTCTGAAACACATTTGTGATGTCGTAACCTGTATGTAGGAGCCCGGCATCCCCCGCCCTTCCCCGGGGCGAAGGAAGTTCCATGTAGAATTTCCATTGACACCAATAAAATGAAATAAAATAAAAGTTATAAAAATAAAATATAATAAAAGAAAGGGGGAGAAAAAAACTACACCTATCGTTAAGCAATGGTAAAGACTAGAAACTGCATTGATTATGCCATGGCTCACGGGCCATATCACCAATAATAAAATGTGTATTTATGTATTTATCACAACATTATTACAGTATACGAAATATTTCTCTCAATATAATAATTTTCGTCAAGGAAAATAAATTATTATACTAATTTAGTAATATGTTATCCGTTACATACAGTCCCTGTGGGACAAGGGACGAAGTATTTCTCTTTGTTAATCAATTACGCATTAGTCTCAGCGGCATTAGTATAACTTAATATTTACTACTCCACTGTATAAGTTTTTAACCTGGTTCCTGTTGCCACTGTCTTTTTATTTTATATTATAGCAAAATTTCTGTTTTAATGGGTTTTAAGGGCTAAAGCCTTACCGTGTGGTGCCGGCTCAGAATACCACCACCCAATCTCCTCCCGTGGGTGTCGTAAAAGTCGATTAAGGGATTAACCGTGTCGCGGAGTGCCTCCCTTCGTGTTTCCTGCCCGGTTAGCTCAACTAGGAGGCTCTCTCCACGCCAGCAAGTAACGGAGTTCAGTTATTGAGATTCAATGAAACGTAACATATATATTGTTATAATGGTATATTGATATTCACAACTTCAACACTTCATGCTGGTGATTATATAAATTTTAAAATATAGCTTATTATCACAATATTTAAGCTAGTTAAAAATAAGTAATTGTAATATTGCAGGCAGACTATTTGTCAGAGCGACAGCTGTGTGTTGAACCACTAGCGCTCAGAATCCAATGTGTAATGATAATAATCAAAATATCAAGAGCTACTCTACGTCACAAATTCAAATTTTGATTTGAATAAATAATGAATTGTGAGGTGGACAGTGATGGAAATAAAAAGGGTATGAAGTCATGAAAGAGGTTGATTGAAATGAAGATGAAGGATGACTTCGTCACAACGGAGGATGGGTCGCAGCGTCCTTCGAGTACATTAACAACTCAACTGCGATCGCCAACCCGTCTGCCAAGCGTGGCGATTATGGCAAAACCCCCCAATGAGCCCACAACTCACCCATACTGGTCGTTGTGGTGATCTTTGGGGGAGGCCTGTGTCCAGCAGTGGACTTCATTCGGCCGAAATGATGAAGGGCTAAAGTGTCCGTGTGGTGACTGGATTTAGAATATAGAGCCACTCCATATCCTCCCGTTGGATGTGGTAAAAGGCGACTAGGGGCCTTTTGACCAGAGGGGTGGGCGGCAGGGTCCTTTCTGTGAAATAGTACCCATACTGCGCTCACCAATCCACCTGCCAAAAGCTTTTTTTTAAAGCTTAGGTTTTTGCCAATGCCTGCCTGAGTATTGGCAAAAACCCCCCGAAATGACAAAATAATTGTGGAAATCTATGGGGGAAGCCTTTGTTCAGCAGTGGATGTATAAATGGCTGATATGATGATGATGATGAAGGGTTAAAGGAATAAAAAACAAATTTTAATAGTTAAAAATATTTACAAAAGAATGAATCAAACAGTTTATTTTTACAGCACGGTTGGTACAGTGGGTGATACAGTTGGCTGCTGCGTTCCGGGTCGCGGGTTCGATTCCCGCACGGAATAAATATTTGTACGATCTGCAGATAGTTGTTTCGGGTTTGGGTGTATTGTGTGTGGAATTTGTACCCACGTCACGGGAACAAACCTAGTGTGGGGCAACGTTTTTTAAAATCAACAAAATATATTAAAACTGTAAAGTGTACTATACAAATATATATCATGAAAAATGAATTGGGAAGCTATTACACAACAATTGCACGCTAATTCGCTAAAAATAAACCGCCACAGACTTTCCCTCCGCCTCATTACATTTTCCATGACGGTTATGAAAGAAACCGCAAGTCACGAATCCTTAGGAATATCTTACATAATAACAGTCTAACTCGTGAAAATAATTTACAACATTGTCAAGTTCAGCATAACTTCATTATATACGGTTTAGCAGTTCGTTAGAAAGTGGTAACTAAACAAACATACAACTTTCCTTTAATTAGCACCCGGTCGTGGTTTGAGAGACTAAAAATTACTGTATGTATGGTCTTAGCCCATAACGCGATCGATTCATGGCGAATACGGACAATAAAATTGATATTTTAAAAAGAATATCTGCGTATTGATCTTTTTAGTTAATTATAGAGTTGCCAAATAAAAAGAATGTGTCGGTTGAGTGTGTTGCTAATGTTTTTGTACGTGGTATTTTGTGAGGGGTTAGAAGATGCTGTCGAAGAGAGAGGGAAGAAAAAGAAAATTGGATTGTTAAGTAAGTTATTTACTGTTAGATCGGGAATCCGAAATATCTGGAGATAATTTCAGAATGTAGGGTTTCTCGTGTGGTTTTCTGAAGAAATAATTATCATACAAACATTTATTCCTTAAAAAAATGTCTTTAATATTGACATACTTCAAAATACTAAAATTATTCAATAATTTTCAGACCACTTTAAACACGTAGCTTTTTTATTATTATTTTTTTATTGGTGCCCAGTGGAAATTCTTCATGAACTTCCTTCGCCCCGGGGAAGGACGAAGGGGTATGCCGGACTCCTACCGGCTAAAACCACTGGAGCGGTCATCTTCGGCACCTAAGGGAGGCTCCAGGTCCTCGTATGATCACACTAGAGCCGCCCACTGGTGCCACGCCTATTGGCACATCTCGGAGAGGGTGACTGTAAAGCGGTCACCCCCCCAGGGTTAAACACGTACCTACCAAATGGATTCCCTCAATTACTTCATTAATAATAATTAAATATCAAGAAAATACTTCAAATTTAAACATTTAACCTATACATTATATTATGTATAAAATTTTACATTAAGCCGTTTGTCGGGAGATATTGATTTTATCGATAGCCTGGACATCATATGCAATGTTTGGAGAATCCAGATGAATTCCGACCTTCTGGCAACCCTCACTGTATCTCACATGTAGGTATATGCCATGTTTATAAACAGAGAATGCGAATGTTATTGGTTACTAGAAGTCCTCTTATTACAGAATAGGTCAGCGAAATACTGGCTGGAAAATGTATACTGAGATAGTAAAAAAAAGCAATAACACATACAAACTGTGCCTTTGGGCTTTTTTTATTGCAATTTCTATTTTTATGTTCGATTTAACCAAATCGATTTAAAAACCCTAATTGCTCAAACCATCCATTAAACATCACAGATTTATCGTTTCACAGTTTAAAACATTTGCAGTTGGAACAATGAACAGATTTTTATTAAATCATAAATGAATGATTTTCAATAAATTCAAATTTCAGAGCCATTGGAAAGCGATTATCGAATAGCACTTCATCGGTTCAGTTGGCTCATAACTATAGTGCGGTGCTATTCACCATTTCAATAATATTTCGTATTTTGTAGTTTGAAGTTGTTGAGTGAGCCGTGAATGGCGGCAACGGAGATTAATGGCGTAAATATTTAGTTAATGTGATGTTAGATTAAATTATAATTGAGGCTTGGGAGACGATAAAGAAGAGTTTATCAGAACCAGGCGAATGGCTAACGTCAGATCACCAGGTTGGGAAAAGACGCGGCACCAGTGGGCACCTCCAGTGTGATCATATGAGGACCTGGAGCCCCCCTTAGGTGCCGAAGATGACCGCCCTAGTGGTTTTAGCCGGTAGGAAACCGGCATGCCCTTCGTTCTTCCTCGGAGCGGAGGAAGTATACTTTAAATACTACACTTTGCTATAATACGAAAGAACTACTGCTGCAGCATATGCTGAGATGGGGACCTTTATTGGCCTCGTACAGCACTACTAAGCCATATACTTTTATCATATGAATATTACGTTTTCATTGACATTGTGTACCAGTACAAAATAATAATGTTTTATTTCTCCTTACTCTTTCTTTCTTATCAAAAGGCTGAAAGGATGAGGTATAGAGGTAGATTATCACGTACTGGAATAGGACATACATATCCAGTTCCCATAAGCAGGATACGGAATGAAATGCTCCTTACAGCTTGTAACCAATAAATAAGAATACAACTATGGAAATATAATTCCATATCCTTATAAACAAGGATTTACCGACCCTCTTGTTAATATAATATATTATAATATTGGCTTATTAAATTCTGCGTCACGCACCGACGGACGAGCCAATTACTTTACCGAGTTACTTTATCGTTAAGATAGACGAAATCTGAAGATTGTATGCTGTTTTAATGGAGTTGTACTGATGATAGAAATTACATAATATTATTATCTTCACAGTATCTTTTACTAGTAGACTGGTAGGTAGAGTCGTAAACTGGGTTCGCGGGTGCATAGCTTGGGGAATCTGCGTTCCCACCATGCGACCCAAGAGAAGACGGTAGCACGCACGTGGTCACGCGCTGCCGTGAGACGCTTTAGGGGATCCTTTACAATCCCCCCGGGAGGGTGACCACTTTACAGTCACCCTCTCCGAGATGTGCCTATAGGCGTGGCACCAGCGGGCGGGGCTCTAGTGTGATCATACAAGGACCTGGAGCCTCCCTTAGGTGCCGGAGATGACCGCCCCAGTGGTTTTAGCCGGTAGGAGTCCGGCATACCCCTTCGCCCTTCCCCGGGGCGAAGGAAGTTCATGAAGAATTTCCACTGAGCACTAATAAAAAAAGGTAGAGTCGTAAAACGTTGCCGCAGTACTAATCGGTCAAAACTTAATATTTTTGAATTAGGTTCGCTGAATATTGACTTCACTCGCTCTTATGTTATGGTCAGTATTTTTTGTATTTGTTTTTTTAATAACGTTGCCCCTCACTAGGATTTCTCCTGTGTCGTGGGTGCGTGTTTACAGACATACATTTCACACACTATACACCCAGACCCGGAACAACTACCTGCCGATAATACAAATATTTGTTCCGTGCGGGAATCGAACCCGCGACTCGGAGCGCAGCAGTCGACTGTATCAACCACTGCACCAACCGTGCCGTCAAATATATATATATATATATATATATATATATATAATTGATATTAAATGGAGATCACGATTTCGACAAAAGGTATCCTTAGACTTTATCTCCTGACTTGTAGTAATTTCACGATATTCCCAAAGGATATTATTTAGCTACTGCAGGATATAGAATAGTCAGATAACCACGGGAAATTATTATAAAACCCTACCTCTAAAATAATTTTCAGTAACCACATTTTTTCCATTTCTTTACAGTATACTTCGCTGACCTGGTCATCAAGAAAATCTTCATCCTCAAACTGATCTACGCCTTCGCCTTCTGGGTCCTTCTCCACAAAGCTGGCTACATCTTCGGCTGGTTCGTGAGCTACCTGAAGGACAGTAAATCCGACTACCATGGCCATCATGACCATCACCATGTCGAGTATGGTCCCCCGGGACCTTATAGGAGGAAAAGCCAGAAGCCATATAACCCTTATTCAATTCCGGACAGGAATGTTAATCTAAATTAGTTCGCTTTAGGGAACATATTTAATTTGTGTGTGATAAAATAAAGATAAGAGATCCTTATGGTGTCCAGATTAAGAATCTAGCACCGCTCCATCTCCTCCAGTGGATGTCGTAAAAGTATACGTAGAAAACTGGAATCCCAGTTAATATTAAGTCCCACTTTAACTATTTGAGCTGCCCGGTTTCCTACCGAAAACCGGTTTCTCAAATCGTTAAAGCTAGAATTAATATTAACTGGTATTTGAGTATTCGGATGTTAGGAGCTCTAAACTAGAGAGATGGGCAGCAGCGTCCCTTCTGTGAAGAACAGTTGCTATACCGCGCTCACCAACCCGTCTGCCAAGCGTGGTGAGTACTGGCAAAATTCCCCCCATGACGACACACGGCATTAGCCGATCGTTTATGTGGAGGCCTTTGTTCAGCATTGGACGCCCTTTGACTGATATGATGACGAAGATATTGATGAACATATTTTGGATATGTTCGACAAGTTTCAGACTTAACTCACACATACACATCGACTCGTAAACGTCCACTGCAAAACATGGTCAGTGACCGGTCAATATATTGCTATAAACCTCACGCTTCGCAGGTGGATTAGTGATTGGAGTATGTTCATATTAGTACACGGGAGGATTCTGCTACCATCCTCTTGATTTCAACCCTTAGTCGCATTATACGGCTGCCTTGAGTGGAGACGGGTGGTCTGTTCTTTGCCGGGAGCCGCATGAACCTCGGAGTTTAGGGGCCATTATTATTATACAATGACGGCACGGTTGGTGCAGTGGTTGATATAGTCGGCTGCTGCACTCCGGGTCGTGGGTTCGATTCCCGCACGGAACAAATATTTGTATGATCTGCAGGTAGTTGTTCCGGGTCTGGGTGTATTGTACGTGGAATTCATGTCTGTAAACGCACCCACGACACAGGAGAAATGCTAGTGTGGGGCAACGTTTTAAAAAAAAAAACAATGTGCCAATTCAGTCCATTGCACTGCCAATTTAGAACATAGCGTTTCCAACTTTATTTGGCACAAAGTTCTGTTCCTTTGCACGGAGTTGAGTAGTATCGAAATAAAAAGTAGGTATTTATTTTTGGACTGAGTATTTGTGATTGTGAAATCTGTGTGTTTTTTTGGGAGAGTACGAGTGATTGTGATTTTGTGTGTGTTTTTTGTGACAGTGCGAGTCCTTGTGATTTATTTTATATTGTAAATAATGTTCAAAATTATGTATTTAATATTTATTTATTTTCATGAAACCCCGTTGTAAATAGGTAATATTACAATTTATTAAACCTGGTCAATATATCTATGTTTGTTATTTATTAAGGCGAATACGTTGCGTCTCTGTTAAAAATATTACAATTTATTAAACCTGGTCAATATATCTTTGTTTGTTATTTATTAAGGCGAATACGTTGCGTCTCTGTTAAAAATATTACAATTTATTAAACCTGGTCAATATATCTATGTTTGTTATTTATTAAGGCGAATACGTTGCGTCTCTGTTAAAAATAATATTTCCTGAATCCCAGTACATAATATTAAGCATACATTTTCGAAAAAAATTATTAGGCTATTTCGAAAGGTTTTTAGTATTTGCAGCAAATACTAAAAACATTTATTAAACAACTAGCTTGCGCAACTAGTTTTCACCCGCCGTTTAATTTAAAAGAAGTTGGATTATTTATAAATAATTTAGAGTACTTCGGCATAAACACTTGACATAGAGTATGACACGATTGATGCAGTGGCTGATACAGTCGACTGCTGCGCTCCGGGTCGTGGGTTCGATTCCCGCACGGAACAAATATTTCTATGATCTGCAGGTAGTTGTTCCGGGTCTGGGTGTATTGTGTGTGAAATCTGTGTCTGTAAACGCACCCACGACACAGGATAAATCCTAGTGTGGGGCAACGTTTTAAAAAAAAAATAAGAAAAAAACATAGATTTCATTTTTTTGCGCGGAATCCTAAATATTTTTGTAAAATAAAATAGCCTAAGTTGTTCCTTATAACATCAGCTAGCTGCCAGTGGAAGTCCCGCAGAAATCGGTCCAGCCATTACGGAGGTTAGCGGGGACAAACAGATAAACAGATCGTCAGACAGACTGACAATTTTTTTTATAGTAGGTACCGTATATAGGGTCTTACTTTAATAATGGAAAATATTTTAGGAGGTAAATCTATAGGTAGCAATGATGCGTTTTAGCAAAATAAATAAACGTAACATCAACCTTTATTTCATCAAATAGTACAGAGTAAGTAAATCTCTCGCTAGTCGAATGTTTGAATATTGATTTATTTATCATCAGTAAAACCGATACTTGATATTTGAAATGAATTCTTTACCATTCATAGAGCCTAGCCTTAAAATATTTTCCATTATTAATGTAAGACCCTATATACTTTCAGGAAACGAAACAAAAATCTGTCAGGGGTTCAAATGTCATAGTACTCATATAAGTTTGTTTGTTTATAAAACAATATGAAGTTCCCTCGTGAACACCATCGGGTAGATGACGAGGGAATCCATCAGGGCTTATAACCAGATCGGCAACTGTGTTCATGTCAATTATCAAAGTTTTGAGCGAGTAAACCGGCCGATAAGGTGGTTTGCAACATGACCCCCGGGAAGACGGTGGCGCGCACGTGGTCACGTGCCGCCGTGTGCGCAGCACAGCGCAAAGCGAGGCGCGGGGGGATCCTTTACAACCCTCCCCGAGAAGTGCCTGGGGGGGCGACCTTTTTACAGTCGCCTTCCCTCCGCTAGAGGGGGTGACCGCTTTACAGTCATCCCCTTCGTGATGTGCCTAAAGGCGTGGCACCAATGGGCGGCTCTAGTGTGATCTTACGAGGACCTGGAGCCCCCCTTCGGTGCCGAAGATGACCGCTCCGTCCGGCATACCCCTTCGCCCTTCCCCGGGGTGAAGGAAGTTCCATGTAGAATTTCCATTGGACATCAATAAAACAAAAAAAAAAAAACGTTGGCTTACAACATCGAGTAAACAACCAGCGCCCTCTGGCGGTGGCACAATTCTGCCACTTACGGTGCCAAGTTCCCAGCGTACGTTTTATCTTCGACGTTAATTTTATGTATATACGTCAATAAAATGTAATGAGCGCCTTAATTCGGGGATTTCGTGTTAAAAGTCGTTCACTAACATTCATATTTAATGCTAGCAGTAAAAACCTATGGGTCTATACTGTGATATGAGATCGTTTATTGAGCTGTATAGGTAAACTAAGGTAAAAGACGGCACGTTTGGTGCAGTGGCCGATACAGTCGGCTGCTGTGCTCCGGGTCGCGAGTTCGATTCCCGCACGAATATTGCAAAGGTGCGATGTAGAAAAATTACCCTAATCCCTTTATCGCTCGATTAGCAAACAAGAATTGAACCCCCGACATAGCGGTGTAATTCATTTTTGGACTAGGGCGAGGAAGTAGAAGCACTTGGCGTCCAGAAGGTAGTGCGAGAGGGGAGTAACGTGCCTGATCCACCAATGCGATGTTGCCGGGCGCAGTCATCTAATTTGCTGATTTATGGATCCATATTTGGCATATTTTATATTTACAATATCGATTTATGTTACGTATTTATTTATTTATGAAATGAAATAAAACGTCTTGTTCTCTCACGGTAGCAGTATACTTCGTACATCGTCTATAAACACAGGATGACATTATTTTTTCGCAATATTTTGTTGAATTACGCACATGATTCACGTCGAGCCGCGACATTCGTGACTAAGTGAACTCCGGGCAATTACCTTGTTTTCATGTGACCATCGTAGAATGTGGGCCACTCATCTGTACTTATAAAAACATCTTAGGCAATAGCCAATTGATTAAAGCGTTGGTTTACAGATGGAGAGATCGTAACATAAGTTCGTACCTGCTGCAATATTAATTATTCCTATTGTACTTTTATATTTCTAGTGTATATTTGGTATATGGGATGAAGAAAATTACCGTGTGATCGCAGCTAATAGCACCAATCCATAGTCATCCCGGGGGTGTCGTAAACGGAGACTATGGGATTAGTTGCCTTGATAGGCAGCAGCGTCCTTCGAGTTTGTTTTTGAAACATTGCCCCTCACTTGTTTTCCTGTGTTGTGGGTGTGTTAATATACACAAATTCTACACACAATACACCCAGACCCGGAACAACTATCTGCGAATCATACAAATATTTGTTCCGTGCTTGAATCGAACCCGCAACCCGGAGAGCAGCAGCTGACTGTATCAGCCACTGCACCAACCGTCCCGTCAAATACGGTAGTGGCATAACAGCGCATTGTAGTGATCATAAGGGGGCCCATGCTTTTTTAAACTCAAATTCAAATTTCTTTATTTACAAAGAGTACAATGGAGTACAATACACGTGACAAATAGTACTAAGTCTATTTAACCTTCAAACAGCATGTGAAATTATAAAACACTAGCTGGGACCTGCGGTTTCACCCGCGTTTAATTTAAAAGATATTTAGAGTACTTCGACATAGACACTTGACATAGAATATATATATTGGATTTCAAGGTTTTTATTTAATTGCCCGGAACCCTAATCATTTTTCTAAAATAAAATTAGCCTAAGTTATTCCTTATAACATCAGCTATCTGCCAGTGAAAGTCCCGTCAAAATCGGTCCAGCCGTTTCGGAGATTACGCGGAACAAACAGACAGACAGACAAAAAATTAAAAAATAGTGTTTTTGTTATATGTAACGTACATACTTTCATATGCATTTAGTAAAAAGCTGTTATTTTGACATTACAAACAGACACTTCAATTTTATTTATTTGTATAGATTAAACGATAAAAATTAGTAACATACAAACACAGCCATGTTTTTTTTAAGTAACCATAAAAATTCAATGTTTAAATTACCTTCATCATACATATATGCACATGTAGAGTTAATAAGTCAATTATGGCTATATAAATTATCAATATTACATTTTCTATTATTATTGTCAAACCACTCCTGTGTGGAAAATATATCATTTTTCCCAGTAATAGGACCTTCAGTTTACGCTTAAACTACGGTAGAGGAAGCTCCTGAATGTGGAGGGGCAACCTATAATTTTTTTTATACACCTAGCTTAACAGCTCCTTTGAAAAAGTGAAGTCCTTGGAAAAAAATCGAGAACAAGACGCTCTTTCCGTCTTGTATTCAGAGGATAAATGTCTTTAGCCTTTACAAAGATATGTGGATTGGTTTTAACAAATACGCTTATATCAATGCATATGAATGCGCTTATGTACATACTTGGTAAAGGTAGTATATGTAACTTTCTAACATATGGTTTGCAAGATTCGTATGGAATACCAACTATCGCATCTCGTTTGCGAGAGGAACGCCTTTTGGGAATCCGTGCAGTTTCCCCAAAGTAGTAGACCCTACCGTAGTATGGATAGGATAGTTTACGGGCTGATGTGTGATGTGGGAGAACTAAGAGTTAGCAACCTAAGATATTTTTATAAGTATTGTTGAACCAATGATTACCCACGCTAACATTAGATATAGGTACAAACAAGTCTATAATGGCTTCTTATGTCAACGCTTTTGCTCTTTCAATTTTAGCCCATATTCTAAAAATATACGAATAAAAATAACAATTCCAACGTCACATAAACTGGGCGAAACCGGTTCACTCCGCTTATAACCGCCCATAACCAGTTTAATAATCTCTATCTTTAGTATCGCGAGCGCGGTACTTAAGACACTCATTTGAAGCTGTATACAGTTTCAGCGACTTAATTGACCGTTAAACCAAAAACTAACTGAAATTGAAATGGTTTTCATAAGAAAATATAAGTTTATGTTGACGTCATGAATTTTAAAGTCGGCTTGTAAATAGTGTTATCTAGTAGTAAAAAATTAACAGTTGCACAGTTAGCAGAAGAAAATGGGTAGCTCATGATCTTTATGAGTTCATTGATGGACTAGCAGGGATAAGAATATCACCACCCTTCATCACGTGAGTGTCGTAAAAGGCAACTATAGAATTAGCCTGAGGATGGACATCGGCGTCCTTGTCCGTGAGATTGTGTCTGTAAACTGTACCCACGACACAGGAGCAATCGCAGTGACTAAAAACAGAAAAAAAACTCCACCACAAAAATTAACTTAGCTCTGTTTTTCACCATTGTCAATGTTTCTTTGATACACTCTGTGCTGGATGAGCATTTAATTCGTCTGGTAGTGAGTGACGTGCCTGCCCATAAGAATTGTAATAATACCCAGGTCTGGTCCTGGACAGCACGCTGCGCTCGAGACATGTATGTTCGGAATTAAATACAGCTGTTAAAGCAAATAGCCAAAGGATATCTAGAATGAAAAAGAAAGAAAGTAATATTTATTTCTCCGCTTCATTTAACAGAAATTAAACTAAAGCAAAAACTCACTATTCGACAAAAAATAAAGGAAGTAAACACAGCCGTGTGGTGCCGGCTCAGAATACCACCACCCCATCTCTTCGTAAAAGTCGACTAAGGGATTGGCCGGAGGATGGGCAGCAGCGTCCTTCGAGTACATTAACAACTCAACTGCGATCGCCAACCCGTCTGCCAAGCGTGGCGATTATGGCAGAACCCCCCAATGAGCCCACACACATCCATATCGGTCGTTGTGGACATCTTTGGGGGAGGCCTTTGTCCAGCAGTCTGGCACCAAACGGCAATCTAGCAACTGTTGAGGATATATCACAATAAAACCTCTTTCAACCCTTCGACCAATGTAATTTCAACCAATGGTTCGTAAAGTTAGTTCAGTACAACCGCGAAATTGATTTGTAGAGCTCGTAAATCAGGAATAACATTGAAATTAATTTATGCGCACGACTGTACTGGCTCCACGTGATAATGTGTAATTTAGGACTGCACATTTGTTACTGGATGAGTTTTTGGGTGCAATGCAGGGGCGGATTACGGGTGCATTTTCAGGGTGCAGCGCTCGTGTGCATTATAACAAAACGGGCCTTTACATATTTTTATGTATATTTAGCATATTACAGTCCAGAGCTGGACAAAAGTCCACCGAGCTGGTGAAGCAGATTGATGACAGCATTGTCAGTCTCTCAGGAGGGAAACCTACCAATCATTTTTATTTAAAAAAAAACATTTTTCAGTTAACTGTATTTCAAACCTTTTTTGTATCCAGTGGAAATTCTTCATAAAATTCCTTTGCCTCAGGAAGGGCGAAGGGGTATGCCCAGGGGTAGGGGTACAACCACTGGAGCGGACATCTTCGGCCCTGAAGGGGGGCTCCAGGTCCTCGTAAGATCACACTAGAGCTGCCCATTAGTGCCACGCCTTTAGTTACCCTGGCGCCGTCTGGTCCTTCTCCGTACGTCGGCCCTCTCCCGATCCCGCTCTGCAGTCTCCTTCTGGAGCATGATGCTCTCGCAGAAGAAGACCACTGAAATCCAGATATTTCTTTAGGAAATCCAGATATTTCTTTAGGAAATCCAGATATTTCTTTAGGAAATCCAGATATTTCTTTAGGAAATCCAGATATTTCTTTAGGAAATCCAGATATTTCTTTAGGAAATCCAGATATTTCTTTAGGTTAAACGGAATTCATTATGATTTAATATTATCAAAATGATAAAATTAGAACGTCTTCATCATCATCATCGTCATATCAGCCAAAATACGTCCACTGTTGAACAAAGGCCTCCCCCTTAAATGAAAGATGACATATGGTGTATTGTTTTTCGTGGTGAGTACGGACTCAACACGCTTGGCAGCCGGGTTAGTGAGTTCAGTATGGCTGCTGTTCCACAGAAGGGACGCTGATGCACACGCCTCTAGTTTAGAGTCCCTTAGCCTTTTACGAAATCCTCGGGAAGTGACGGAGTGGTGCTATATTCTTAATACAGACAATGTTACTTAACATTACAGAACATTATTATATTCTAATTTAGTTTAGTTTAATCTTAGCTTGGGTGCCAGAGATATATAATTCTGTGAAAATACAATTTATAGGATGAAAAGTATTGTAAACTACGTAGTGACTATACTCTTCTAAAAATTGTAAAACTGGTAATAAAGATTATTATTATCTACATGTTTCTCTATTCACGGGCTTATATCCCCTGTAAGGGGGAACCCGGTCTATTGATAGGCTTACGCGGGACAAGGGTCCAACACGCAGAGGCCCTTTAGAGAATTTTAATCTAAAATGTAATGGGACACTAACCGGGTCTCCCCATGGCTACACTATAAAATGCAGTCTCGGATCGTCCCAGGAGTTCTAAAACTATTGTATAAGATGGAAAATACAATTAGAGGGTCTATTGTAATGGGTGCTCAGTGGATTATATACTTCGAAAAACGGAAACAACGGCGTCTGCCTTTCAACCTTTAAAGTGAAATTCTGTGGCAGACGGTGACTTGTCACTCACAAGATGGGCCCCCTAAATGGCCACTACAGGCGACAAGGAGCAACACCGGTGTGAGCGGCTAGGGGTGTAGAGAGGTGCGGCACCGGTTTCACCATCGCGCGTCTCGAAGACTCGGAGCGGATTTCCCCGTTATTACGCCGTTAGACAATTCCACGCCCGAGCATATAGCTCTGGCGGCCCCCCTCTGATCGGCCAACTAAGGCAAGCCAGAGTTGAAAATCCTACGGGCACTCATGGGGTACCACTCCAACCAACCAATAAAGGCAAGCCGGAGCCGGAGACGAGGCCCTGACCGACTCTCTGGAGCATTCGGGTACGCAGTGTCGCCACTCACATTCAGCTCGCCACGAAATGCCCTGCGTTCTGTAAGCTACTTAATATACTTTTTGATGTGAAAACTTCTTTTAGCGCGGTACGCATATTTTAGATGAGATAAAATCTCTGGACTCGCGACACCGTTACGAGACGCAGCTATAGTGTGTGCATATATGCATGTACATATAGCAGATCGCGAACGTGTCTAGGTTTTCACTTCTGTCGGCACTCCCGGAGTGCAACCCGTATTTATTTTTATTTTTTAGTTATGATAAACGTTTTTTTTTTCACCGTCTGGTGCCGGCTCAGAATACCACCACCCCATCTCCTCCCGTGGGTGTCGTAAAAGTCAACTAAGGGATTAGCCGGAGGATGGGCAGCAGCGTCCTTCGAGTACATTAACAACTCAACTGCGATCGCTAACCCGTCTGCCAAGCGTGGCGATTATGGCAAAACCCCCCAATGAGCACACAACACACCCATATCGGTCGTTGTGGTGATCTTTGGGGAGGCCTGTGTCCAGTAGTGGACTTCATTCGGCCGAAATGATGAAAAATGAAAAAATGATGTCTGTTAAGGTCAATTACTTAACGTTCCCACAAACAATAACAACTCCGTACCTACAATCAGTTAAAATCGAATTTTAAAAAAACCGGGCTTCCGGTGGAGAAGGTTCCGTACAATGAATATGTTGTATACCATGAGTTTTTTAAGTCTGACCCAAATTATGTGGTAACTAAAATAATTTATCCCCAAGAACAAAGGTAACATTGTAGTTGAAAAACATGTTCTTCCATACATTCCAAATGCAAACGTAAGTTTGTACGCACAATATTGAAAGATTTACAATGTCATTTTAAGACCACACTGTATTGTTTTCAATATTTTAGGCTGAGTGGTTTAGGGAGATAAGGTTGATGAATGGTAAATTTTCATCTATTTTCTTTAACAACTTTGATAATATTTATTTAAAATTTTGCATAATCCTGGCCTACAACTCAGCTTACCCTTATACGCCAAAATCACCACTCACTGGGGTGAAACATACGACATAATAAAAATAGTCGTTTCGCGAACCATAAAGAAGGGGTTAACGAATTTGCTATAAATGTGATGCCAGCGGGCACGATATAAGTACTTTACGTTCACCATAAAATAACACGGACAAAGACGGCAGGAATATCAGATGGCAGTATAGGTATATAGAGTTGTTTAGGTGATTCTCAATTTGAAAGTAATTATCAATTATTGTCCTGTTGTATATCAAAGCGTGTATACGGCCCCTTCATTGCTCCATTATTTCAAAGAAGAATTCATTTATCATTATTTCCAGTGTTGCGAGAAAATCATAAGACACTCAAATTTGCACCGCTGTCTGTGTCTCGAACAATGGCTGTTTCGGGAAGTATCTGCATCTCATAGGCTGAGAAGAGATGGAGACGGCGGAGACTGCTCAGAAGAAATGGCATAGCATACGCTGCAGGAGTGCCCAGCTTGTGGGAGTAGCTACAACTATAGGTCAACGGGATACAAGAATACAATACGCACGCAATACGCATAATACAATTGGGGGGCAAATAGGACGGCACGGTTGGTGCAGTGGCTGATACAGACGACTGCTGCGGTCCGGGTCGTGGGTTCGATCCCCACACGGAACAAACATTTGTATGATCTGCATGTAGTTGTTCCGGGTCTGGGTGTATTGTATGTGGAATTCATGTCTGTAAACGCACCCACGACAAAGGAGAAATCCTAGGGTGGGGCGACGTTTTATATATAAAAAAAAAAAAAAAAACCTTACTGAGTCGTCACTAGTGGGCAACACTACGAGCATGCGTTCGTCATTTGCTCTACCATCTGCATCCCGCGAAGACCCCAAATCACCACTTTGTTGTGACAATTCTTATCAATTACAACCCTGTACTTCGGAAAATTCGTCCAAATAATGATCGACGGTTGCCGCAGAGCATAAAGTTTTATTTAAACTTTAGAATAAATCGCGGTACCAGTCCGTTGAAAGCCTCTATTTATACTCGCACGGACAAGTCGATAAGGCTTGTATTTTTATTTGGTAGATCGTTTGGAGTGGTGAAAAAACTGTTGGTTTGCTTATCTGTGTCCGGAAATTGTAAATCGTGATTTATGCAGCATTTAAATAAGGTTTTGAGATTGATACCGAACTGGCAATAGTTTTTATTTTTAACACATTTTTATTAGCTTGTTATGTATCTATGTAACAGAATTTTTTAACTCGATTTTCATCCCCTTCAAAACGTCGGATTGATTTGAAACTTCGCACACTTATCAAGGACCGATGACAATGCATTAATTTAAATAGTTTGTCCCGTTATCCTTGCCAGGATCGTCAGAATTTGCGAAGATCGCGGAGACTGCTCAGAAGACATGGCATAGCATACGCTGTAGCAGTGCCCAGCTTGTAGCAGTAGCTACAACTATAGGTCAATCCAAACTGAGTCCTCACTAGTGGGCAACACTACGAGCATGCGTTCGTCATTTGCTCTACCATCTTCACCCCGCGAAGACCCCAAATCACCATTTTGTTGTGACAATTCTGAACTCATCACCCATCCAACTTCGTTTTTCGTTCACTATTAGTACAAATAATAAGAACCGGTTTATTTAATTAATTGTCCGTTAAGGAATGTGACAGTACCAAGTTGAAGAAAACCTAAGACAGAAGAGACTGAATCTGCGTGCGTATGTGGTCACGTGCTACTACACCGCATGCGTAGCGAAGCTTGGGGGGGATCCTAAAATCCCCCCGAGATGTGCCTGGCGAGCAGCCTCTGTACAGTCACCTCCCATTTGTTAGACGCGGTAACCTTTACAGTCATACCCTTCCGAGATGTGCCTAAAGACGTGCATCAATGGTTGGGTCTAGACAGAGATTTTTCCGGCAAGTCCCTCCGCTATTCCCCGGGGCGCAGGAAGTACCTGAAGTATTTCCAGCGAGTCAATAAAAAATAGTATAGGTTAGATAAGTTATAATTATTCTAAACATGTTTCGTTTTAAAAACATGTTGACAAAATGTTTGTCACATCTGCACAAGTTATATCTGTGACTTAATTTAACGATGATTGCTTCAATCTTTTGTAGCCGCGCGTTATACCAAGTTATTGTAGAAGTAACGACGACTCGCCAATTATTGTGATATTAACTGTCTTTGTTTTGTTTGTTTATTAGGAATCTGATTGTCGCGCTGCCGTGGGACGCTTTGGGGGATCCTTTACAATCCCCCTGGGGGGGTGACCGCTTTACAGTCACCCTCTCCGAGATGTGCCAATAGGCGTGGCACCAGTGGGCGGCTCTAGTGTGATCATACGTGGACCTGGAGCCTCCCTTACGTGCCGAAGATGACCGCTCCAGTGGTTTTAGCCGGTAGGAGTCCGGCATACCCCTTCGCCCTTCCCCGGGGCGAAGGAAGTTCATGAAGAATTACCACTGGGCACCAATAAAAAACAAAAAAAAGGAATCTGATTGTAATGTTAGGTTTAAAGACGAAGGGAGTAATAGAGTCACCCTCTTCGAGATGTGCCTATAGGCGTGGCACCAGTGGGCGGCTCTATTGTGATTATACGAGGACCTGGAGCCGTAATCCTGTGTAGCAATCTAATTTTTAATTGCTTACCATCAGGCAAATGATCTGCTAGTCCCGACAAAAAGTAGTATTAAAATATTACTTAGTGAAGTTAAACTAATAGATAATGTGTAACAAAATTTTGATTATACTCGTATGTTCAAGATCGTGTGGGCGCAGTGGTATTCTGCAGCTATTAATATCAAGGTAAACTTTATGTATACATTTATCAAATCTAATATCCTCAGGATATTACTCAAACATACTCCTGTACAAAGGCTCGTCAAGTAACTAATATAAGGCGATTAACACTGAGTACGGTTCATATTAATTTTGTGCCTTTGATCGTGGGATGTTCATCTTTTTAAATTAATTTTTAGACTTGCTTACTCACTTTGTAGTGAATTTGCCTTCGCTTGGAAGAGCTTAGGTGGGACACATACTGAAATATACGAGGAATTTTACCATGTTTAATGGTACTAGGGTTTCAAGTGCATTCTAGGGGCAACAGAGATGCTCTAACCTAAGACACCCCAATAGCGGCGATAAGACCCAGGCAGTAACTGAAGACGCGGCAAAGCGTCCTCACCTGCCAGCTGATGCAGATACTCTCGGGATATGGGTGCGTTGCATAGGCTCGGAATAGACACCTGGATGTCATCACTGTGGAGATCGCCTAGAGGACACGATGCAGCACACGCTGGAGCAGTATCTAGCTATGGCGATACAGCGCCGCTATCTCATCGCGGCGGTTGAAAATGGTGACCTTTTGCTTCGGGCCATGGTTCAGTCCATAGACCGTAGCGAGAGCGCCTAGATTTTTTTGACTTTAGTGAGTAGGTAATCTAGTGTGATCATACGAGGACCTGGAGCCTCCCTTAGGTGCCGAAGATGACCGCTCCAGTGGTTTTAGCCGGTAGGAGTCCGGCATACCCCTTCGTCTTCCCCGGGGCGAAGGAAGTTCATGATGAATTTCCACTGGGCATCAATAAAAAAAAAAAAAAAAAAAAAAAAAAAAAAAAAAAAAAAAAAAAAAAAAGGTTATGTACACAAAGAAGGTGGCATAACTGGACCGGGCAGCGACCACCTCTCTTCCTTTCCGCAGTAAACAGCCGTCGGAGGGCGCTCACAAAGGTGCTGGGGCATGAAATAGAAAGAAAGATCGCACAACACAGAAACAGAATAAAAAATCCTTATAAACATATCGATGCTATACGAGGCCAATAATGGCGCCTATCTCAGCATATGCTGCAAGGGTGGGATGTTACAGCGCTGGTTTTGAGATAGGACCGCACAGTGAGACCTCGATCGGTCACTACATATACATATATACAAAATAAATAGATGATGTACATCATCATATCGGCCATTTATAGGTCCACTGCTAAACAAAGGCCTCCCCCAAAGATTCCACAACTGTGTCATAATTTTGGGGGGTATTTTCCAATACTCACCACGCTTGGCAGGCGAGTTGGTGAGCGCAGTATGGCTACCGTTTCACAGAAGGGACGCTGCTGCCCATCCCTCTGGTTTGGATTCCCTTAGTCGCCTTTTACGACCTCCACGGGAGGAGATGGAGTGGTGCTATATTCTCAATCCGGACACCACACGTAATTTATTGGGTGTAGTAAAAGGCGACTAAAGGTCGATATCTAGAGGATGGGCCTCCGTAAGCTAGTAAAAACATACTGCAATCACTAATCCCGTCTCATGTTTTTAAGTGGACGGACGGCACCTAGAACGCAGCAGCCGACTGTGTCAGCCACTGCACCAACAGTTCACGGGTTCGATCTAAGTTAAAGATGGAAGAACAGTTCACGGGTTCGATTCCGGCACGGAACAAATATTTGTACGATCTCCAGGTAGTTGTTCCTGGTCTGGGTGTATTGTGTGTGAAATTTGTGTCTGTAAATGCACCCAGACGTTGGATGAGAGCGGCATGTGTGGTCGTCGTAGAAATCCAAGAATGAGGCCTTTGTTCAGCAGTGGACATCCTGTGGCTGATATACGCACCTACAGCACAGAAGATTTTTAATTTTTTTGAAATGTTTTTTTTATTGGTGTCCAGTGGAAATTTTACATGGAATTTCCTTCGCCCCGGGGAAGGGCGAAGGGGTAAGGCGGACTCCTACCAGCTAAAACAACTGGAGTGGTCATCTTCGGCACCGAAAGGGGCTCCAGGTCCTCGTAAGATCACACTGGAGCACAGGAGAAATCTTAGTGTGAGGCAACGTTTTTGTTCAACCCACAAACTGATTTTGTTTTTCCTTAAAGTCCTATGAGCCGTAAAATCAAATACTAGGAAAGACAAAATGGATAGCTTTTCAGTATACGCGATTCCTTACCGTATACAGTCACAAACATCAATTTAATAACTAGTTAAAGCTTGTAAACAAGTAACGTTATAAGACGTCGAAAATTTAATATTTTCACTCTTAGTAATGTAATGAAAAAGTTCACTACACCAAGTGAAGTGCTTTGCTTGCTCATTGTAGGGTCGATCGAACTTTTCACGCAAAATGATTTATAGTTTTTTATTATAATGTAGTTACATCGTCGATTTATTTTTTCTTTAAAAATAATGTACATCGTCGATTTATTTTTTCTTTAAAAATAATGTACATCGTCGATTTATTTTTTCTTTAAAAATAATGTACATCGTCGATTTATTTTTTCTTTATAAATAATGTACATCGTCGACTTATTTTTTCTTTAAAAATAATGTACATCGTCGATTTATTTGAACTACTGTAAATAATAAAGTTCGACTTCGAAATTAGTTGCTTTAAGAGCTCATGAACAGCTTCGGTTGCGCTCGACTCCGAAACGATTCTGGTCTAGTCGAAATATTCATGTGAGTAAAGCTGTATATTAGGTTGGCGCAAAAAAGCAGACAATTTTTTTTGGGTCTCGAATGAATAACTGTTAGTTTTTGATGTTTTACTAGCAATCACCAAAGGACAGCTCAAAAAACATTAAGGGGTCCCTCCAAATTTTTTTAAATTAAATATCGTCAAAAGTGGGTTTTTTTGTTTTTATCGTTACGGTATAATTTTATAGACCAATTAAAAATAAGTTTCTGATAGTTAGAATTCAAGTAAAAAGTATTCCAGACACTATTCCACGAAGTAATCTACTTCTTGGCTAAATTTGGCAAAGAGGCATATTGAGCAATAAGATCTAGTATATCTACTTTTTATTTGAATTATTTTACTATGTAATGATTCAAGTTGCATGCATGCATGGCATCTATCTGAATCTACTATTTGCATATCTGGTTTCATTAAAATTTATTCAAATAAATAATTAAATTAAAAAGTATACAATACACTTTCTTGTACACTATACACTATACATAACAAAAAAACCGGACAAGTGCCTACGATGAATATGTTATCTTTAGGTACGAGAAGTGACGGATGCCTGTAAGTGTCTAGTAAGGCGACCGAGTAGTACCCATTATTCTGAAGAACAAACTTAACACGGTAGTTGAAAAACGTGTTTTCCCATACATTCCAACCGCAATCGTAAGTTTGTATGCACAATATTACTTATATTTTTTCAGAATTTTAGTCTCCGTAGTTTCAGAGATAAGGGGGAATGGTCAATTTTCATCGATTTTCTTAAATAACTTTAAAACAATATATTTTAAAATTATAAAATAAATACATTTGAGACTTTCACAACAAGCCCTTTCATTTAATATGTTAGACGGTACATTTAGCAAAACTTTATTCTTAAATTTTCTATAATGCCCCCCAAAAAAGACCCCATATTCAAAATTAATTTATTACTTTACATATACGTCTTTGGGTCGCAGAAATCCATATGTGTGCCAAATTTCAACTTAATCGGTCACTCCCAACCTTGGGGATGGAGCCAGGAGAGTACAGCTGCGCTTAAGGATCTTAGAAAGTGGAAAATTTTAATAGTTGTATCTTTTATTTTACAACCCTTTTAACGTAACAACAGATTTGCTTAACTATTCTTGTTTCTCTTTTCACAGCAATTCTCTGCAAGCAGAAAGCCGGGCTTTTAATAGGCTTACGCGGGGACATTGGTCCAACATGCAAACGCTTTTTAGAGAAATTAAATCCTAAATGTAATTGGACACTAACCGGGGTATCGCCATGGGTTGCTTTAGAAATACAGTCATGAATTTTCCCCGGTGACGTATAACTATTGTATGAGATGGAAGCCACAAACGATATAGTCTATTGCAAGAGTTATATGGACTAAAAACACGGAATAAACAGATGACGGCATCTACCATCCTGTAATTGAAATTACAAATACGGTGACTCGCTACCACTACAGGCGACAGGGAGCAATACCGTAAGCAGTAGTCGAGAGGTGCGGCACCGGTTTCAGCATTAATTACGCGTCTCTAACACCCGCGTGGTGCCGGCTGTGCCTTGTGGTGCCGGCTCAGAATACCACCACCCCATCTCCTCCCGTGGGTCCCGTCGTAAAAGTCGACTAAGGGATTCGCCGGAGGATGGGCAGCAGCGTCCTTCGAGTACATTAACAACTCAACTGCGATCGCCAACCCGTCTGCCAAGCGTGGCGATTATGGCAAAACCCCCCAATGAGCTCACAACACACCCATATCGGTCGTTGTGGTGATCTTTGGGGGAGGCCTGTGTCCAGCAGTGGACTTCATTCGGCCGAAATGATGAAGCGAGCGTAGCTGTGTTCCAGATGAAGGACCGTAAGTTACCGGAATACACGGCATTCTCACTATAACCTTAGGTCGGCAGGCTGTGTTGCGGCAGCATGAGGTAAGCAACTGCACATAGTTCATTGATTACATACAAGCAAACAAGCATGAGTACATTATCGAAAACGGGTTGGCTCCACCGGGGAAGAACCTCGCTTTCACAGAAAACTGTGTTGCCACGTTTAGTTCCCTATTTTTCCTGTTAGATAGACAACGCATTAGCGACCCGTTTCATTTGTTCGTCCGTTGTTCGTGTTCATAAACGGTATTTATTGCTCGCTTACCGTCACGAGAACCGGATAATCGATTCGCCACTCATAAAAAAGTTGGTTTCATATAGATTTCTTTTAGGGAGCTTTCAAACTCTCAGATGGCACGGTTGGTGCAATGGCTGACACAGGGTTTGGGAGTCAAACCAACGGCACGGAAAAAATATTAGGTAGGTAGTTGCTACGGGTCTAGGTGTATTGTGTGTTCTAGATGGAGATCTTTCGAGTTCCTGGAGCCTCCCTTCGGTGCCGACGATGATCACTCCGGTGGTTTTAGCCGGTAGGAGTCCGGCATACCCCTTCGCCCTTTTTAGTGGTGAAGGAAGTACATGAGGTATTTCCACCGGATCAATAAAAAAAGGTGTATTGTGTGTAGAATTTGTGTTTGTAAACGCAGCCACGACACAGGAGGAATCCTTTATTTTTCTTTTTTTTTTATTGATGTCCAGTGGAAATTCTACATGGAACTTTCTTCACCCCGGGGAATGGTGAAGGGGTATGCCGGACTCCTACCAGCTAAAACCACTGGAGCGGTCATCTTCGGCACTGACTGCAGGTCCTCGTAAGATCACACTAGAGCCGCCCATTGGTGCCACGCCTTTAGGCACATCTCGGAAGGGATGACTGTAAAGCGGTCACCCCCTCTAGCGGAGGGAAGGCGACTGTAAAAAGGTCGCCCCCCCAGGCACTTCTCGGGGAGGATTGTAAAGGATCCCCCCAATCCTCGCTTTGCGCTGTGCTGCACACATGGCGGCACGTGCCCACGTGCGCGCCACCGTCTTCCCGGGGGTCGCTCGGCGGCACGCAGCACGCAGATTCCCCAATCTGCGCGCCCGCGACCCCCGACAGGAGGAATCCTAGTAGGGGCCAAGTTAAAACGAACTAGGAAACTCTCCAATATCAAAACAAAAACGGAACACATCATGTTCTCATTAATCAACATCAGACCAACTGGCTAATTTCAACATAGCGGACGCATAAAAGAAAACCAGAATCCCATATAACGTTAGCTTAGAGTATAAGAATAGTAAAACATTTATTGAGTAGTGACTTCGAAACTAGTTACAACTTAGGTCATACAAAAGCTATGGTTACTCCAGTCACGGCGAGGCTTATAGAGTTTAATGTTTCAGCGCACGCCAAGGAATGTTGTCCTCATTATGGCAGGCATCCCGCACCGGTTGCAGGGAATCTGGTACAAGTACACATCGATATAACTACAGCGTAACATATTAGATGACAAGTACAAGAGTTTGAGATTTGTTTTTGTTTGCGTCTGCGGGAAGAAAAAATTGTATCTGTGAATGCCTGAGTAAAAATAAACATTGGAGTGTTACAGCTATCTGTGTGGTGTCCAGACTAAGAATATTTGTTTATCCTGACGTTTCGAACACTTTGCAGGGTTCGTGGTCTGGGGCGGATCATTGTCATCATCATCATCAGCATATCGGCCATACTACGTCCACTACTGAACAAATGCCTCCCCCATAGACTGCCACAACTTTGTCATCATATTGGGGGGAATTATCCAGTACCCACAGGATCACCCGCTGGGCTTATTTACAGATTCCTGAACATTTAATGAAAATCGGTCCAGCCGTTTTGGAGTCCATAGAGAACATGCATACGAGTACACACATCGATTCTGTATACATTGACTAGAAGTATCAAGATTATTGTAATTCTAAACTTCACTACATGTACAAGCTTTGAATATATTATTCAAAGACCACGAGGAACGTGATTTCTGAGGTAGCCCTGAATTAATAATGAAAGCAAAATAGCTGCTGTCCGTCATGTAATAATACTATTGTACTTCGTGCCTTATAGACATCCCTATTTACTTTGGGGCGGGAAATATTTCATGTTTATTTGTAAATGTCATGCAGACCTTGATGTCAAAACAAGATGGATCAGAGTACGATTACATTGTTCTAAGTCATTACATATAGTAAAGAAAGAAAATTTGTTTATTTTCAGTCCTCAATCTCACACACGTTGCTCATTTTATATACACTCTAATATTTACATTCTAATATTTTCTTAATCTTTTGACATTATTAAATTAATTATTCATAAAATTGTAAACGTGTGGGCATCATGTAGCCATTAATGTTATGCATTTAGTACCTATACTTTGCCTTTTTGCCTGGTAGTATTGGTCTGTCATGCTCACTAAAATGTCTTGCTAACGGTGGCGTTGTGTATCGGGTCGTTCGGTTCCCTACAATATGGTTGAGCTAAGCGATGCTGATGCATGCGTCATGCTCGTGAACGGGTGCCGTCTGTTGGGACTGGTCAGCCGATAACTGCCATGGCGAATAATAATTATATTACAGTAGTATGTTTTTTTATACATTAACCTACATAATGCTCGTTATATGTTTTACCATAATTTGTATCAATCAACATTGTAATCTCAATTATTTTAAAAGAGTGTCCATGAAGTTTCTTGCCGGCTCTTCTCCACGAGATCAACTATTTGGAACCGTGCAACTTAGATTCTGACGATTCATAAGTGCCAATATTTGGTTTATGTGAAACAAAAATATTTGACTTTGATACAGTAAATTAAATACGATAGCACGTGATTGTGAATGTATGAGGCTAAAATTGGTTCCTATCTCAGCTAGTGATACAGCAAGCAATATACTCCAGCGCTGATATTCTGATAGGCCCGTAAGACGATGTCACGAATATCAAGATTAGTAAGAGAGAAGAAAAAAAACAATTCATAAATACATAAATAGGTGTATCTAATCATAAAATAAAAAAAAACGTTTTTCTTAGTATTAAATCCATTTAGCACCCATTGCAATAGAGCTTATACTTGTAGTTTCCATTTCATACAATAGTTTTTTACCTCCGGGGACAATCCAAGACTACATTTTATAGTGCAGCCATAGGGCGCTGAACGATCTCCGGCCACCATGAGGAGCGGCCTGCGGGCGACGAACCAGGGGCGGTCCGTCGCCCGAACAGAAACAGGCCCGAGATGGCGGCGCGCGTGTTCCGCGCGCGCCCCTCCGAAGGATAGGTGCGGCCAGCAAGGCCGCACACAGAAGGGACCCGTCAATCATTGACGGGCCGATACCTGCCGGGGGAGCGGTCTAATGCAGAAAAGCGTACAACTCACCCCCGGCTAGAGGTAAGAAGAAGAACACCGTGGGGTTTTAGCCGGTTTGATCCCGGCATGCCCCTCCCAAGGCGGAGGAAGTCCAAGAGGATTTCCCCACGTTAAAAAAAAGGTCTAGAGAGAGTAGAAATACTACACTTTGCAAATTATATTTGCAAACGGTTTAGTCACTTTCTGAGTTTCACATACGTCACTTCGATTTGCACCGGCTTTAAGTATCTTAGTAAATCACACAGAGCGTAAATTACTTCTGAAAATGAATGGAAAACATCGAGTATAGCTCTTTGCAAATCAGTTGAAATATTACGTTTTAAAACACTTAACTAAAAATCCCGGCGTTTCGCAGTAAACGGAATGAACTCGAAATAAAGAGAAATTGAATAAAAATCTGGAAGCTTTGCTCCGGTAGTAGGGATGGCATATTCTGGGAATTATACCTGAATAACGGGACAGGCGTTGAAGGAAATTCCTGTAGCGGATCTCCATCTCCCGTGGGTGTCGTAAAAGGCGACAAAGGGATTAGCCGGAGGATGGGCAGCAGCGTCCTACAACTGAACTGCAACCGCCAACCCGTCTGCCAAGCGTGACGATTATGGCAAAACCCCCCCAACGAACCCACAACACATCCATATCGGTCGTTGTGGTATCTTTCGGGGAGGCCTGTGTCCAGCAGTGGACTTAATTCGGCCGGGATGATGACGTCTATTTTCATGCGTTATTTTATTTACAGAGGCTTTTGTTGTTAGGATGAGGTGTCATTGCTTGTATACATAGGCTGCACTAAAAGTATCGGGAATGGAATATTTCCACTGGTCCTGTCATATTAAAATCTTTTTAATTGAAAACTCCTTGGTTTTACAAATCGAATACCATTTATTTATTTAAAAAAAGATTTACGGTCTTGTCACAAGGTTTTGTCAAACTTGTTTAGTCGTTGAGAAAATGGAATTGACTCGAGAAAATTCAAGAGCGATGATTTATTATGACTTTCGAAGTGGTTTAACACAAAAACAGTGTGTTGACCGGATGATTTCTGCATTTGGTGATGAAGCCCCATCCAAAACCCTAATTTATCGCTGGTTTGCTGAATTTCAACGTGGACGTGTCAAGCTCAGTGATGATCCTCGTCAAGGTCGTCCAAAAACTGCAGTCACCCAAGAAAACGTTGATACTGTGCGTAAGCTGATTGAGGAAGATCGACATGTGACATACCGCGAAATTCAGGCAACTTTAGACATTGGCATGAATCAAATACAAATAATCTTGCATGAACAATTAGGTGTAAAAAAGTTGTTTTCCCGATGGATACCGCATTTGCTATGTGAAGAGCAAAAAGCGGCTCGCGTTACTTGGTGCGTCAGAACTCTCGAAAGATTCCACGCAGGATCCTCAAATGCTGTATACAACATTGTATCAGGTGACGAATCCTGGATATATGCGTACGAACCCGAAACAAAAAACCAGTCACGAGTTTGGGTGTTCGAAAATGAGTTAAAGCCAACAAAAATTGTTCGTTCATGGAGTGTTGCAAAAAAAATGGTGGCCACGTTTGTCTCCAAAACCGGCCATGTTACGACTATTCCTCTTGAGGGACAAAGAACGGTTAATGCAGAATGGTATGCTAGCATTTGTTTGCCACAGGTCGTTTCTGAACTCCGTAGAGAGAACTGCAACCGCCGCATCATCCTCCATCACGACAATGCGAGTTCTCACACCGCGCACAGAACAAAAGAGTTTTTAGAGCAAGAAAACATAGAATTATTAGACCATCCGCCGTACAGCCCCGACCTAAGCCCTAATGATTTCTATACTTTCCCTAAAATAAAGAATAAATTGCGTGGACAGAGATTTTCATCACCTAAAGAAGCTGTGGACGCCTACAAAACGGCCATTTTGGAGACCCCAACTTCCGAATGGAATGGTTGCTTCAATGATTGGTTCCATCGTATGGAAAAATGTGTCAAATTTCGCGGAAAATACTTCGAAAAGCAATAAATACATTTTTAAATAGTAATGTTGTGTCACTTCCTTGATTCCCGAAATTTTCAGTGCCGCCCTCGTAGGTGTTGTTGTTAGGAATATGATATCAACCTGTAACAGTCCCACAGCAGAGCAAAGACCTCTTGTCATAGGTACGGAGAAGGAATGAGCGTTCATCATCAAGCTTGTTTACTCTGTGTTGGCGATTTCAAACCAACAGATCCAGGCTTCCTCATGATGTTTTACTTACCGCTAAAGTTAGTTCTTCTTCTTCTCTTAAATTATGGCTTCTGTAGAGCTACTTCCACAATTTCGCCAATGTCAAGTATGAGGCAACGTCGTGCGTTTTAGATTAATGAATCTTTACATATTCATAAAATATTTCTCAAAAATGCAAAAATCTATAAAATATGTGGGCAACGTCGTACGGTTTTCAATTCATCAAAAAACTCTTCTTCATCTTCTCTTAGATTATGGCTTCTGTAGAGTATCTTCCACAATTTTGCCAATGTTAAGTATAAGGCAACGTCGTACGGTGTTTAGATTAATAAATCTTAACATATTCATAAAATATTTCTCAAAAATGAAAAAAATCTAAAAGAACATGTCGGCAACGTCGTACGGTTCAATTGTTTTTTTTCATCAAAAAACTCAGGAATATAGATAAGTAAATATTGACAGCTGTCATTAGCCGTATATATTTATGTCGATTTATGTAGTCTTTCAGGCTCGTTCATATTAAATAAAATCGGACAAGTGCGAGGTGAACTTTGCGAGGAGAGGGTTCCGTACGATGAATATGTTATCAGCCATGTTTTTTTAAACTGATCCAATTTCGTTTGTGGTAACTAAAAAAGTACGCCTAACTAAAATTGCTGAATATAATATTGTCTATTGAATTCTATTTGTACCAATAATTTCTCCCAAGAACAAACTTAACATTGTAGTTGGAATACACGTTCTCCCATACATTCCAACTGCAAAGTAGGTTTGTACGCACAATATTAAAGGACTTATCATGTTATTTTATAACCATAGACTTTTTATAGTTTTCCTGTAAACTACAAGCGATATCTTTGTCTATTAGTAAAGAACTATTTTTACTATTTTAAAAACAATTGGCTTGTTAGATCCGGATAGAAGTACAGGAATGGTTAATTCTAAAATGTTCAAATCTATTTTCTAAAACAACTATAAAACTATTTACTTTAAAATTATTTTAGTCAGTCGCAACCATTCCTTTCATTTGATATGTAAGAAGGTTGTAAAGCAGTTTTCATTAATTTGCTAACGTTGCTGCCAATAGTGGTCTCCATATTCAAAATTCATTTTTGGGTCACAGAAATTAATATGTGTACCAAATCTCAACTTAATCGGTCCTGTAGATTCGGAGCAATATGGCTGTGACACATGGCCAAACATACAGAAAACACGAGTGATCCTATAAGGCATCCGCTAATTATTATTCAGATGTACAGACGCCTAAAGTATCCAACGGGCACTGAAATAGCTAATCGTAATGAGTATGAAAATTATGCTCATTTTCAAACATGAACTTTGGTTTGAAGCTAAGCAACATTGAAACATAAATAAATACTAACATTTTTGTTTGAATTTAGAATACACACAAGGATAATCATCTTTATCATGGTAATTTCAGCCGAAGGACGTCCACTGCTGAAAAAATTGCCTCCCACTTAGATTTCCACAACGACCAGTTACATGCCACCTGCATCAAACGACTCCAAGCGACCTTTACCAGGGGTACAATTCTCTAAGCTCAAATATCGATACATCCTTGAATACGGAATTAAAATAACGATGAGAACCCAATGTGGTATTCGCTAAGACTAGTCCTCATGGCTTACCTTCTGCCACGTGTCCTTGAATAGCTTCAATCATGTCTTAGCGAACACCGAATTTATTTATTTATTTGTTTATTTCTCACCACAGTAAAAGTTACAGTATTATTCAAATTTACCGTGGGAGACTGGTGCCTAAACTAGGCTGAAGCCTGTATCTCAGGTCACCAGGCCTTCCACCCCAGAAGTCCAATTATTCTCTTTCTTTTGGTTTTATACCTCTGTCATCTGTCCATCTCGCCGAGGGCCGTCCTTCGCTGCGTTTTTCAGTGAGAGTTCTTCAGTCAAGCAAATCTCTGCCCTAACGGCCATCAGTTCTACGAGCAATGTGCCCCGCTCATTTCCACTTCACCTTACTAAACCTTTAATCCACACCGGGATACCTCACCGATGTTAGAAAATCCCGGCTCTCACATTCCCAGTTTACTTCCCCGGCCCTGATTGCGACGCTTACATAATTTATGCTCTCTATTAGCCCCTCTAGTAATATCGCTTCGCTTAGCGTTCGAGTTGCGCTATAAATGCAGCGCATTTTGTTTTAAACAGCGAAATATGCTGTTGATATTTGTTGCAGTTGGCAGCGAGTAAGTGGCAATAGAAATGTCTTGTGAATTTTAAAGTTAATAATCGGTTTAGATTATATTTAGAATTATATAAGTATTTGCTGAGTGTTAACCAAATTGGAGCCTACATTATGTTAATGATGATGAAGTGTCCGGAACACTTTAACGTATAGTTTGTTCAAACTTTAGATGCTTAAGTTCTAACTGTGAGAACATCTTTATTTTACATAAATCATTTTAAAGTGGTATGTAATTTACCCAAACATTGAATAGAAGCATAATAACTGATGTAATTTTTTGCCGTTCCAATAAAACGATAATTAAATATGTAACTACTAAATTCGTCATGAAGCTTTAAGTATTTCGTGGAATTCGGGAACATATACTGTCTGAATTCACTACAGTCCTAATCAACAAATACGGGCATGGTTATTATGATAATTACAGTACATATTGTATGTATGAGTACTTCGAGCACGAAAGGTGAGGCAACTAAAAACTTAAACCATATCAGACTAACTTCGCTCAGTGAACGCTAAGCCCCACTACACCGACTGTGATGTCGTTAATTATTTAATTTATTTATAACCTCATCTATGATTACAAATCAAAACCCAATGAGATTCGGTCTCTTATACATCTGATATCTGGTAATATCTAAAAATAACATTTAAGATATAAGGAATAGTTCTACGATATACGAAGAAATCAATAGTGGTCATGGCTTCTTAGCCATGACCACTATTGATTTCATTGACCATGGAGGACCTCAGTGTGATACTTGATGACCTTACCTTACCTTTTTTTGGAGGTTCTACCTCATCATGGACAGGATGAAGATTATGTCAAATGAACACGTACTACCAACTTCACAACACAAACAAACTGTCCAGTTAGGTAAGGCCAACTTTGAGACAGAGGTCCATCTCCGAATCCAACTCAGCTGGGCAGCGTACGGGAAACTTTACAACGTTTTTAACACGCTTTTATTAGTTTGGTATGTATCTATGTAACGGAATTTTTTAACTTGATTTTCATCCCCTTCAAAACGCCGGATTGATTTGAAACTTCACGCACTTACCAAGGACCGATGACAATGGAACAATTTAAATAGACAACCGTATATAATAGATGGAGACGGTAAGAACGTGAAAGAGAGGAAGGTTGCTTGGAGGGGGCATAACGCTTTTTCCTTACGTGACGATTTCTGCCAGTTCAATCTACTGTAAGCCGCGTAAAAGATCTTCGTTAAAAAAAAAACCGTTTTGTAGTTAGCCGCACTAAAAATAGAAAATAAATTATAGTTAAAAAAACAAAAATAAAACACGCTTTTGTAGATAATCGAACTAAAAAGTAGAAAATAATTTTCAATAAGTTTAAAAAAAGAACAGTGACTAGCAAAAACAAATAATTTGAAGAACGCGCGGGGTGTTGTATCAAATATTTTCATGATGACTTTACCTTCATCATCATCATCATCATCGACATCAAGCACCTCACGCTTTATTACAATAAAATATTTTTTTGTTATATTCTTTTTTTCTATTATTCTTATTTTAAACTTATTTATTTCATCAATAATACCGTAGTGCTTCAAGACAAAAGTGTTAACTAGTGTGATGACATATGGCAAAGAGACGTGGTCACTCACTATGAGCCTCAGAAAGCTCAACGTCAGACAGTGAGCTATGGCGACCTCTTTATTAAAGTTGGAGCTACCTAACTGGACGGTTTGTCCCAGGTAGACATACTCGTCCACAACTTCGAGAACAGAGCTCCCAACTGATAAGGGGATGAGTACGACATGGGTGCTTGACATAACTTACCTACTCTTTTCGATGTACGTTTTAAGGTGCACCTGTGGGGAAACTTTCTTGAGATAATTGAGCATTGTGCTGAGCTCTTGCAGCGATTCTGCCATGACTACGATGTCGTCGGCAAATCGAAGGTGAGTGACTCACCATTAATGTTAGTGCCGAATCCTTTCCACCCTAATAGCTTGAAGGCATTCCCCATTTCAGCGGTGAACAGTTTGGGTCAATGACGTCCCCCTGTCTCACACCTCTCTGCAATGGAACTGCCCCCGTGCTGTGTTGGTGTACTCGGACTGACATGGTGGCGTTTCTGTATAAGTATTCTAATACGTCGATGAACTGATAGTCATGTGACATAGGCTGCAGACATTGCGGCACCGCCCAGGTTTCGATCGAATCGAAGGCTTTCTCATAGTCCACAAACACTAAGCATAGTGGCACATTATACTTTTCCGTCTTCTGTAAAACCTGCCACAGGTTATGTAATACATATTTGGAAAACTATGGGGTGGTCTTTCGACAGAAATATTGAAGTTAGGCATTTTAAACACAGATAAAAATCTTTGAATAAGTCGATAAATATCTTTTTGACGTATAAAATAATGAAAGCAACAAAAATAGAGGGGTTCTCTGACATTTTCATTTTATTTTAACAGTAATCCATTAAGATCGGGTCCTTTGATCAGTTTCAGCTCAAATGTTTTATAGTCAAAATGTTGTAGCATTTCTGATTTCAGGATTTGTATGTTTAGGTTTCCATTGTTGCGTAGATGGCTGCGACTGATATTACCGATAATGTGAACGACCCTGTCTGATGCGAGAGACATGGCTTTTTACAAAGAGCGACAAATGACATGAATGTATAGGTGTGCTGTTCTGAGGACAAAGTTTGTCCGATTAGTAATGCAACAAGGCCATGCCTTTTTTAAATTTTATTATTAACCCTGTGAAAATACATCATGTACTTTCTACGTCCTCCTGACTCCTGACTACTACCAACTTAAACTATTGGAGCAGTCATCTTCGGCACCGAAGGGCCTCCAGGTGCCCGATATAACTACACTACAGTCACCCATTTATGCCTTTAGGTATGTCTCGGAGGGAATGACTGTGAAGCGGTCATCCCTTCTAGCGGTGGGGAGGCGACTGTAAAAATGGTGCCCCCCAGGCCCATCTCATAGGGTGTAAAAGAAGGCCACCCCTACGTTTAAATTTCGAACTATCCTTAGTTTCTAACGGCGTTTTCTCTGTTGCTGTTCACTTGCCTAGAGTCCTGTCCTTGTTTTAGACAATGTGTAATAGCCACTCATATTTACCAGCGGAACTAATGAAATCAACCATAGTACCTATAGTTAAAATCAGGACAAGGGATATCTCGGAGGCAGAGAACTATCGACCAATCTCCCTTATCAATCCCAACTCATCATATCGGTCATACAACGTCAACTACTGAACAAAGGCCTCCGGTGCCGAAGATGACCGCTCTAGTGGTTTCAGCCGGTATACCCCTTCGCCCTTCCCCGGAGCTTACTACAAGAGCATATCGGCCATTTATACGTCCACTGCTGAACAAAGGCCTCCCCCACAGATTTCCACAACTGTGTCATCATACTGGGGGAAATTTGCCAGTGCTCACCACGCTTGGCTGGCGGGTTGGTGAGCGCAGAATGGCTACTATGCCACAAAGGGATGCTGCTGCTCATCCATCTGGTTTAGAGTCCCTTAGTGGCCTTTTATGACATCCACGGGAGGTGATGGAGTGGTGCTATATTTTTAATCCGGACACCACACGGACACGGACCCTTTTTGTTTTTTTTTTGTGGTTCCCAGTGGAAATTCTTCAAATTCTTCATGAACTTCCTTCACCCCGGGAAAGAGCGAAGGGGTATGCCGGACTCCTACCGGCTAAATCCACTGGGGTGGTCATCTTCGGCACCTAAGAGAGGCTCCAGGTCCTCGTATGATCACACTAGAGCCGCCCTCTGGTGCCACGCCTATAGGCACATCTCGGAGAGGGTGACTGTAAAGCGGTCACCCCCCCGGGGGACTGTAAAGGAACCCCCTATGCGTCCCACGGCAGCGCGTGACCACATGCGTGCTACCGTCTTCTCTTGGGTCGCTTAGTGAGCACGCAGATTCCCCAATCTAAGCACCCGCGAACCCAGAAGTCCCCCGCCTGGCGACTACTACGGCAAAAATATTGGACAGTATGCTTGACTCGTGCTTGAAAAAATATTATATATTTTTTCAAGCACGAGTCAACCCTTGCATGACGCACAGTGTTTGGGTTTCAACCTGAACTATTTGCAGTGCATCCGAAATGTTTTCACAGAATCGAACGGATGGCTTCCATGCCATCATTCGGAAGAAAATCGCATCACTAGTGACCAGAGTACGGGCCAGTAACAACAGCATCCTTGAATCAGTAGCGGAGAGGTTCAATCTCCTATTTTGAGGCATTTTGTGGGGAGGATGATCTACTGAAATGCAATATACAAATAAATAAAATTGCAGTGTCTGTTTGTAATGTCAAAATAACAACTTTTTACGAAGTGCATATGAAAGTATACACGGTACATATAACAAAAAAACAAATTTTTTTTTGTCTGTTTGTTGAGGGTAATCTCCGAAACGGCTGAACCGATTTTGACGGGACTTTCACTGGCAGCTAGCTGATGTTATAAGGAATAACTAAGGCTACTTTTATATCAGAAAAATTATTAGGGTTCCGCTCAAAAAAAATAAAACCCTTGAAATCCAATATATATATATTCCATGTCAAGTGTCTATGTCGAAGTACTCTAAATTTATTTTAAATTAAACGCGGGTGAAACCGCGTGTCACAGCTAGTATAATTATATAATTTTATAATCTATATAATATAATAATCTTTTTGTGTATATACTCTGTTTACTAACACAATGGATCTTGTTATCCGAAATAAATTAAATTGAATTTGAATGATTCACAATATAATATGGGCTTGTATTAAAACATCACAGAGATTATGTTTCTCATCACAAGACAGGCACATTACAGGAAATGTAATACGCATGTATAATACAAATAACTGTCATTTCAAATATTCAATACGCAGTATTCAAATGCAAATGACAGTGAAATTTTTGGAAACAAGCGAATAAATTATACTTAATACAAGCAAGACGAATGGAACGCGAAAGTTACACAAAAGAACATAATAATTATTCCCTCACATGTAAATTAGTCACAGAAAGGAAAACGACATAGTTTCCTTTAACTTATGGAAACAATGAACTAACTTTCTTTGAGAAAAGAATTTACGAATGCTACACACCTGACCAATACTTATTTATTAACGGAAACGCAGACCGCACAGTTCATTGTCCGGAAAAACTAAAATATATATTTCTAACCAGTCAATAACTTTTAAAAGTCAAACAGTTTTTATTTATACTACTAGAGTTTTTCTATATTTAAATACGTTGCTCTATATTTTTCGATTAAAAAAAGTAACTGTCAAGTTATAAAAAGACAACGCGGGAAGACGATTATAATAATTTGAAATTAGAATATAGAAATAACTCTCTGATAGTTATAATGTTGAGTAAAATGATCGTTATTTTGACGCTATTAATGTGCTGTTATTGTTTGGAAAATAACGAACAATTACCGGAGGAAGCCAGGGCGAAGAAAAAGAAAGGGTCTTTGAGGCTTTTGGGTGAGTCGTAAATTTAATTGGAGTGTTTTTACAACCGAAATAATCAGTAGGATCTTTTGTAATCCATAGAATGGGAGTATCGGAACATTAAAATAAGACATGAACCGAAATTGCGTTTTTTTTTTCAAAATTTGTAATTAATTAAGACAAAAATAATTTTGTAGAAGCATACTTTGTACATTACCCTTTTTTTGTTCTTTTTTATTGGTGTCTTAGTGGGAATTCTACATGGAACTTCCTTCGCCCCGGGAAGGGTGAAGGGGTATGCCGGACTCCTACCGGCTAAAACCACTGGAGCGGTCATCTTCGGCACCGAAGGGGGGCTCAGGGTCCTCGTGAGATCACACTAGAGCCGCCCATTGGTGCCACGACTTTAGGCACATAACGGAGGGGATGACTGTAAAGCGGTTAACCCCTCTAGCGGAGGGAAGGCGACTGTAAAAGGTCACCCCCAGGCACTTCTCGGGGAGGATTGTACAGGATCCCCCCTTGTACATTACCCTGTGCAAAGAGCGAATCGAGAAAAGTGTTTTGTTGTAGTGCTACATGCTGCCTGTCTTTCGAAATATACCTCAGAATACTGTTTTGCGCATCATCAGCCTGGCGAAACTTGGGCCCCCACAAAGACTGTTTCAAAGGATTGGTGACCCCCATTGAGCATTAAATTAGCGAGCAAATTAAGGAGGATATATCTATTCAATCAGATTCTAACAGGCTCTTTTACACGTCATATTGAAACAACGGAGGGCAATTATTAAACTGACAACCTCTGAGAAGAAACTTTTGAAATAATCCCTTAGGCCTCTACGAAAACTATGACAAAACTTCTGAATCCGCAGTGGAAAGTCTATAATAATAATAAGTACATTGGTGTTAACATAATATTTTTTTATTCACATATTTCGGCACGGTTAGTACAGTGGCTGATACAGTCGGCTGCTGCGCACCGGGTCGTGGGTTCGATTCCCGCACGGAACAAATATTTGTATGATCTGCAGGTAGTTGTTCCGGGTTTGGGTGTATTGTGTGTAGAATTTGTGTCTGCAAACGCACCCACGACACAGGAGAAATCCTAGTGAGGGGCAACGTTTTATATACTTAAAAAGAAATTTCGTCATGCAAAATTAGGAACACTCATTAATTTTAGATCCATGAAAAACGAACTATTATAACCTAGTATAGTTTTTAATCTACGTCATAGTCAATCATTGGTAAATAGAAAGAAAAAAAAACCTCAGAAAACAATGTTTACAACTTACACAGACAAGTAGTAAAAACAATACGAAATTAGAGATGTCAAAAGTGAGGTTGCTAGTGAGATCTTACTGAATTGCCTTGTCTTTGGTAACCGCACAATTTATTCCTTAGTATTTCTACTTAGGCTTTTAGGTTCAATTAACCAAAATTAACACACCTCCAGTTCAGTAATTATCTAAATTGTTCAATAACGAATAAGTACACGGTTTAATCAAGATTAAGTTAGAACCCAGCCCTCGAGATTACTACGCATTGATACAATTTCCTTAATGGAAATTAACTACGTTCGGCTTGACATTTCATCTCGTCAATACAATTTATTGACGTTTCCGGGATCCCATATAAAGGAAGGAATCTTCAAAGGAAGTTGAATTCTAATACGCTAGTGATAAGAGCTGTGTCTAATGTACAAGGTTTCTGTTTCTCATTTAATTTAGTTAGTGAAAAATATTGCGGTTGGGCGTAGTTTGTTATACTAAAAAGGTTGTAATAGGTTCGGGTAGTGAAGAAATGTGATTGTGGGGCTTTCGGTTTCGATCGACACCCACGACTTTGTAGGTAGCCAATCATACCGAGCGTACAGACCGCAAACGACAGCCGTACCACGCAATGCGTAAGTTTATTGGGAGTACCATTCGCTGTTCTATTCACTGCGTTTGTTATTCACCGATTGCTAGTTAAAAGTGGTAGATAAGAAGCGTTGTATTTTGTACAAAAATAATAATGTCGTGCTGCTCCATCAATCCAAATGTAATATAATAGAGAAAACAATCATTTTTTATTTATTCTTTTTCACTTTCATATTGTATATGCTTCCTTCCGTGATAAAGTTATTATTTTCGCTTCGGTTTTTGCATGTTATCCCCGAACAACACGACAATTTAACAAAGTTTCACTTACGCGATCGAATCTCAACTGATGTTATAAAACGGCCATTTTTTCCGGATGGCCCAAATTGATCCAGTCGCGGTAGCGCGGTTACGACCCCGTACCGCTTCTCCGTATTTCCTATTTCTGTGGTCTTATTCAACGCTATATTTTGATGGTATGTTTGATGCAGTGGTTAGTCGCTTGGCTTTTTGCGCTCCGTGTCGCGGGTTTGATCCCGCACAGAATAAATGTTTCTAGAGCGTACACACAGTTGTTTTGGGTCTGATGTTTGTGAATGTAGGATTTATGTCTATTAATAGTACCAATGAAACCACAGACAGCCGTTTAAAAAAACTCTCTTAGGTTTATAGAAACTTTATTCCCATAAGAACATACAGAGTTCACTTACATGAGACTAAATTATAAAAGTAATTTTAACTGTCTTGTGCCGAAGCATGCAAATACTTGCTTCCAAATTTAATTCAAATCTGTTCAGCCAAGTATACCAAAAACATTCAAGCTTCCATCTTTATAAGTAAGATAAGTGGACTGAAAACAATCCTTTGTAGCGCCAATTATCAGTTGGTATTAATGTTAACGAGGTCGCTTAAAACACTTCCCTCGCTAAAATAAGGCGAACTTAAGGAAACCCAATTATCTTCCGACTAAGTTTCTTAGAAATCACTTCGAATGTTTTCCGTCGAGGGTAAATGAAATAAAACTATTAGAGCAATTTGTAGACCGCCAAAGATTTACTTAGTCGCGACACTCCAATGAAGAGCTATTTATTTAAAATCTTGTATAAGCTCTTGGTTTGTTCGGTGGAAATGAATGTTTTTACCGCCTTGTGACTCGTCTCGTCGAGAACACCATTCGCGTGGTGGTAAGTGTCAAGCCTGCCCATTACAATCGTAATGTTACCCTGGAGAAGTCCTGCGTGGTACCATACTGCGTCGTTATTTCGAGACATTAGTTATTTTGCTTTTATGCCTACTATAATATATTGTATAATATATTGAATATTATATGATTGTTTTAATATGGTTAGAATTATGGTTGGTGCAGTGACTGATACAGTCGGCTGCTGCGCTCCGGGTCACGGGTTCGATTCTCGCACGGAACAAATATTTGTATGGTCTGCAGGTAGTAGTACCGGGTCTGGGTGTATTGTGTGTGAATTGATGTCTGTAAGCGCACCCATGACACAGGGGAAATCCTAGTGCGGGGGCATCGTATTTTTAAAAAGATAAAAGAAGAAGAAGATAATAATAATAACCGACTATGATATATTCATATTTACATGAATCAAATGTTTGACATTAATTTTATTACATATATGTGTACAACGAAATAAACTTACTGATTTTGTCTAAATTACATAAATACAGTACAGTACAGTCAATACATATATGGGGAACAAGGTGTGGTGTTCCTCCATAGAAAAGAGAGGGGATCCTACAATCAAGCGGGTAGCATGCCAGGCGGGCCGAAGTCCAACGGTTGGGCGTTAGTATACAGGATGTCCAGTAAATAGGACGACATACTGCAGGGGGTGAGAGCTTGGGTCAATACCTACCAAAAAAACACAATATATTTTCAGCAAAATCTTACGGATTTGCAGAAGTACAAAATTTTCTGAAATATTGAAAAATCTCTACCTTGACACAGATTTTTAAGTATCTCGTAATGAAAAATTCCTTTTCTATTTTTTTTTTACCTCAAATTATTTTTGAATAGTTACTTTACTCATTGATAAGTCTTTATTCTATTAAAAACTATAATGTTTTCAAGAAATATAATTTTTATTTAACTTTTCACAATACAATTTTCTTATCGCTTAACTTTAACCTACAATGGCGAAAAAAAAATCCGTAAACGTGTACGCACAATATTGAAAGATTTGTCATGTTACTTTAGGACCATAGACTTCTTATAGGTTTTTCTGTAATCTTATAGGTAAAGAGCAATTATCCATTTTTTTCAAAATTTTTGGCTTTTTAGTTTCGGAGATAAGGGTCAATTTTCTTAAATAACTTTTAAACCATTTATTTTAAAATTATATAATAAATACATTTGAGAACCTCACAACAAACCCTTCCATTTCATATGTTACACGGTACAGTTTACAAAACTTTATTCTTTAATTTTCTAAGTTACCCCCAGAAGTGACTCCCATGTTCAAAATTAATTTATTCACATTAAACATCATGCCGTGTGGTGCCGGTTCAGAATGCCACCACCCCATCTCCTCCCATGGGTGTCGTAAAAGTCGACTAAGGGATTAGCCGGAGGATGGGCAGCAGCGTCCTTCGAGTACATTAACAACTCAACTGCGATCGCTAACCCGCCTGCCAAGCGTGGCGATTATGGCAAAACCCCCCAATGAGCCCACAACACATCCATATCGGTGGTTATGGTGATCTTTGGGGGAGGCCTTTGTCCAGCAGTGGACTTTATTCGGCCGAAATGAAACATCTGTGTTTGGGTCGCAGAATTCCATAGGTGTACCAAATTATAACTTAATCGGTAACCAGTAGACTCGAAGCAAATTGGCTGTTACAGACGGACAGACAGACAGACATACGAGTGATCCTATAAGGGTTCCGCCGTTTTTTCCTTCGGCCGTTCGGAACCCTAAAAATGAGCGATCACAGGGGATACCGCTGTAATCACTACTTGGCAGGCGGATTGGTGATTACTATACGTTGTAATTAACACACAGGAGGATTAAAAAAAAATATATATATAAAAACACAGGAGGATGCTGTTGCCATCCTCTTGACGTCACCCTTTGTTTCGATTAACGACACCCATAGGTAGAGGGGTTGACCTATTCTTCGCCATGTAATACATGGAACCGAACTTATAGCAGTTTATTCTTCAACATCGATTCGACGATCGGTACCTTACCATTTGAAAACGGCGATCATGATTTCGTTTTCGTAAATATTTTATACGGGTCGGGCATTGCCTTTGATTTTAATATTTCCCTCTTTGTTACAGCTATCATCGCATTGGCAGTTCTATCAAAACTGGCAGTCATCAAAGTGGCGTCTTTCTTTTTCCTCGTGGCGTTCTTCCAAAAACTTTTCTACTTCGGAGGTCTTCTCCTCAACTACTATTTAAAGAACCAGTCTTCTGGGACTCCAGGACCACCTCCTCAAATGATGTATGGGCCTCCTCAAGATTACAATACTGTAGGTTACAGCTACGAACCAGCCGATCATGAACCTTTTCAGACTCCAGAAACCTTACCTGGTATATCTGATTTGAGTAACGGTTTTAATTGGTTGTTTAATAAGAACCAGCATCAATAATTGTCAGTACGGTTAAAATTAATATAATATTAGAAAGTATGTAGTACAAATTCATGCCATAGTAAATGAATAAAATGCCATACTAAAATTAATATATGAGTGAAGTACTTCTATAGTAGTTTATGTTCCAATTCTGTTTGAATGCATATTTGTATTTGTGTGGTTTGTAAACCAAGTGTGCTTAGTGTATAATGTAATAATATAAGATTATTTAATAAATTATTTATTCTGTATATTTTTTTAATTTATATTCTAGTTTTTGTTTCACTCTTCCCTGGTGGCAATGGATTATCAATTTATCCAATAAGTAGGTGCAGATGGCCCGGAGTTTTCCAAACTCGCTTCATAAGCACTAGGTTGCAGAATCGAGGGTGATTCCGGGAAGGGTGACCGCTTTATTAGTCATCCTCTCCGAAATGTGCCTATAGGTTAGGCACTAGTGGGTGGCTCTAGTGTGATACGAGGTTCTGCCCCCCCTTAGGTGCTGAAGATGAACCGGACAAGTGTGAGTTGAGCTCGTGTGTAGAGGTTTCCGAAATTGCTGAATATAATTATTGTTTACTGTTGAATTCTGTCTTGTACTAATAATTTATCCCAAGAACAAACTTAACATTGTAGTTGAAAAACATGTTCTCCAATACATTCCAAATGCAAACGTAAGCTTGTACGCACAATATTGAAAGATTTACCATGATACTTTAATACCAAAGACTTCTTATAGGTTTTCCTATAATCTATAAGTTTTAGGAGTAAAATTTTAGGCTCATTAGTTTCGGAGATAAGGGCGGCACTTATTTTCTTTAATAACTTTAAAACTATTTATTTAAAAAAATTGAAATAAATATATTCAACACCCTCACAACAAGCCCTTCCATTTTATGTTACACGGTGCAGTTTGCAAAACTTTATTCTTTAATTTTCTACATTACCCCAAAAAGCTTTCCCGTGTGGTGCCGGCTCAGAATGCCACCACCCCATCTCCTCCCATGGGTGTCGTAAAAGTCGACTAAGGGATTAGCCGGAGGATGGGCAGCAGGGTCCTTCGAGTACATTAACAACTCAACTACGATCGCCAACCCGCCTGCCAAGCGCGGCGATTATGCGGTTGGTGCAGTGGCTGATACAGTCGACTGCTGCGCTCCGGGTCGTGGGTTCGATTCCCACACGGAACAAATATTTGTATGATCTGCAGATAGTTGTTCCGGGTCTGGGTGTATTGTATGTGGAATTCATGTCTGTAAACGCACCCACGACACAGGAGAAATCCTAGTGTGGGGCCACGTTTTTAAAAAAAAGAAAAAAAAACTTGGCGTTAATGTCACTTTTTCAATGTCATGGGTATTGGTCTCGTATTTGTTCATGTGAGATTTATGTGTGTAAACTGTACCTACGACGCATGAGAAAAGCGCACACATAAAAACCGAGACACAAAACAACTATCTGAATATCTAAATATTTGTTACGTGCGGATAGAACCCGTACACCCGTGAACCCGTATTTCGTCTGGTGTCTGGATTAAGAATATAGCATCACTTCATCTCCTCCCGTGGATGTCGTAGAAGGCGACTAAGGGAATCTAAACCAGAGGGATGGGCAGCAGCGTCCCTTCTGTGAAACGGTAGCCATACTGCGCTCACCAATCCGCCTGCCAAGCGTGGTAAGTATTGGCAAATACCCCCCAAAATGATGATACAGTTGTGAAAATCTATGGGGGAGGCCTTTGTTCAACAGTGGACGTATAAATGGCCGATATAATGATGATGATGAGAACCCGCAACACGTAGCGCAGCACGCAAACTGCTTAGGCGCTACACCAATCGTGCCAACCGAGTGACCTGCAGATATTGCTAGAAGCTAGTAAAAGCTTTAACTTTCAGACTGCATTTGGTCCCAAAGGATCCGTAAACACAAATACACTGGACGCTCCACTTATCTCACACAGGACAAATGTGCAAAAACACTAACAAATTCAGAATTTCACGCAAGTTTAAACTTAATAATGTACTCTAATCCAAAGTTATTACGTTCTAAAGCTAATTAAGTTTTACGCCCGAGTACAGCAATTGTTTCATTATAATTACGCACAGAGGAGTATTTTCATTAACACGCCAGTGTTCAGAAACATGCTGGTGCTTCAGGAAGCGTGTTTTCGAGTTTCAAAGCCAATCTGTAATTTTGCTTTGGTGTGTATATTAATGCGAAAATGTCTATCGCTGAATAGTCAAAGAAGAAATAGGACCATTTTTCATGTGACATATATAATAATAATAATATAATAATACTTTATTTCTTTTATACTTAGCCTAGGTTTACAATTTGATAACATGTACATTTATTATGATGCGTTAACAATAACAATTCTGTAATCAAACTATGGTAGGTATTTGTAATTTGTTGGCTAGTTTTATGACAAACATATTAGTCAACTACCCTCCGTACTAGTTGTAAACTGTATGACGGCAGAGTAGTGCGGCCATTGTTGTCGTCGCCTCACATAGTATAAGCAAACTAAACAGATAAACAGACTGCTGTGTTTATGATAACAGCATTGTATAGTTTAGGTGATATTATAACTTAATTACGATTTTATTTCTCTGATCGTTAATTACTCGATGTTAAATAATGTATAGTCATAAATATATATTTAACAGATTATATCTTGTTTAGATACTATAAGCTTGCATAATATTATATTGTATAATTATTAGATATTTGGAACTCAACACTTATAAACATTATACACTTTAAAGTACGAAAAATAAAACAGTTGCAAAATAGTAAAATATTCTTTAGAGTTCTTCAGTTTCAAACAACACTTATTAATAATTTCTCCGTTGAATCATAGTCCATATTTAGAAGATATTTATCTAATATTTTTTTGCATACAAAGTTATTGCATTTTTCTATAGATTCAGAGAGGTTAATTCGATTATATATAAAGGGTCCTAGGTAGGGAAATAACTTTTGTGCAATACTTGTTCTACAGAATGGAACAGTATAAACAGTAAATTTTCGTCTTTTGTTAAATAGTTGAATTGATTTCGTGTGTTGTTTAAGTATCATAATCGACTGTGCTCACTTTTCTTTTTACCCGGTGGAAATCTGTCATGAACTTCTTCCGGGAAGAAAGAAAGAAAGAAAGAAAGAAATAATTTTATTCTGATCGCACACAACAAGAAAGTAATTGTAAATAACAACACAGAATATTGCAAAATATCAAATTAAAATTAAAAGGCATGCAAACAGATTTTTGTGTGAGACATCAGAATAGGCCCCTATCTCAGCATTGCGCTGGTCTTCCGATAGGACCTTACATAAAATAGTCAAATCGCACAGTTTCCAACAATATATTATTAATATTAATAATGTATTTATACAACATATTATATTTAAAGTCATTAAATAGAAATCAAAGTTACAAATATACAAACGAATGCCGAATGCAGGCATGGGCCAGACTCTTATCGCCTAAAACCTGAGTGGTCATATTCGCCACTGAGGTGGGGCTCCAGGAACTCAAGAACAACCGCACCGGAGCCGCCTGTTGGTGCCACACTTTTAGGCACATCTCGGAGAAGGTAATTGTAAAGTGGTCACACCCTCTAGCAGAGGCGAGGCGCCTGTGTAGAGGCCGCCCTCTAGGTACATCACGCCCGCGCATATGCGCTCCAATTTTCATGTACTGCCAAGATAGCCGGCAGAGCGCGATCTTGCCTGATCTGATTGATCAAGATCCGCTGATCGGCGTCCCACGCAGGGCACGCCTCAAGCGTGTGCTGTGCGGCCTTCTGGTCGCTATCACAGCGTAGCCTCACGTCCTTCAAAGTGCGCGCCGCTGAGCTAGCCGCCTCAGCTTGTCGAACTCCTCCTCCGGAGGCGCACCTTCGCCACTCTAGCGGAGGGAGCGTGTCTGATCGTAGATCCACGCATCCGTTTCCACCAGGATGTTGAAAGGAGAAACCGCACCGTTGCCGCCTGGTAGGACACTGTTCAGTATCCTTGCACGATCCGTATAGCCATTCTGCAGAGCGTGAAGTTTGGTTCTGCAGCGCTGGGCGCCTGACAGTTGAGCTGACTATCCACGTAGTGGGCCACGGACCACACAACTCCCACCCCGTAGAGACAGCGAACTTCCTCACATGGTCGAGATTGAGCAGCAGCCGGTGTAGTGAACTACCCTCTTGACTCGGGGACTGAGGCACTGAAAGTACTCCTCGTAGCCCTAGCGACTGTCCCGGGTGAGCTCCAGGTATTTCATGTACCGGCCTACCCCGGTTCACGCGTATCCACCAACTGAGTGGTTATGTGCTCCTCGGCAGTTTGTGGAACCACAGCGCTTCGGTTTTTTGAAGCGCTATCTGCAGACCCAGGGTGTGGATTTTGGCCATGACAATTACCAGATAGTTTCCTCGAAGGACTCCCCGCTGGCCGACACCAGATTATCGTCAGCGTAATAGACTAAGCTGATGCCAGCAGGGAGAACGACACGCAGGACTGCGTTGTAGGCGAGGTTCCTTCCTCCGCTTTACGCTACCGTCCCTGCCAACGTAGCGAATGTGCCTATCGCGCAGATAGGCCCATATGATGCCCTGCCCCTCTGCCTCCCCGGTGCAGCAGCAAGTGTTTGTAACTTTTATTTCTAAATAGCAGGTTTTTTTAAGCGGTGTCTCACACTAGTATTTCTTCTGTGTCGTGGGAACAGATTATAGACATAAATCTTACATGGACAGATACCCAGACCCGAAAAAACATCTATAGATCATATCTACAATCGTTCCTTGCGGGGATCGAACCCGCGACACGCAGCGGAGAAAGCCAATTGCTTAGCCACTGCACCAACCGTGACGTCTAATTAAAAGTACAATAGTGAACAGTTATGACACGGAAATAGAACCGGAACCATTAGACTATGTGTAAACGAGTTCCGTGCCTACACTAAACATATATCTTGTAATATTGTATAAACATCCACGGATTCGTCCAATGAGGAATAGTAATAAAAGGTGTTCACTCGTTATGAAATCACTGGGACTATTGAGCCTACAAACTAAAGTAAGGGGTAAGTCATATAAGGATACGACTTACTCCGGGGAAGACGGCGGCGGCGTGAAGTCATGCTCCAGAAGGAGACTGCAGAGCGGGATCGGGAGAGAGTCGATCCCGCACGGTGGACGAGACGGCGCCGGGGTAATAGCCGTCCTGGCACCCAGATACAACACGCCTGAGTGAGCCACCTGCCATCTTTATACGACAGGGGCCTTGCGGGCCGCATGTCACCTATTGGGGAATCCGCGTGCTCGTACTGAGCGACCCCCGGAAAGACAACGGTGTGCATGTGGTCACGTACCGCTGTGTGCGCAGCACAGCGCATAGCGAAATCCGGGGGGATCCTTTACAATCTCCCCAGAGATGTGCCTGGTGAGTGGCTTTTTTACAGCCCCTCCGTACAGTCATCCTCTCCGAGATCTACCTAAAGGCGTGGCACCAATGGACCGCTTCGGTGTGTTTGTTGCCGAGTTCCTGGAGCCTCATTCGGTGTCGAAGATCAACACTTAGCTAGGCGGAGGAAGTACATGATGTATGAAAACAACTGAGCACCTTATGTTTAAAAGGAATTTGCGATAATTAACTACTATAATAACAAGGGTTTCATCATCATCATATCAGCCATTTATACGTCCACTGCTGAACAAAGGCCTCCTCGATAGATTTCCAAAATTGTGTCGTCATTTGGTGGGGTATTTGCCAATACTTACCACAATTGGCAGGCGGCTTGGTGAGCGCAATATTGCTGCTGTTCCACAGAACAGACGCTGCTGCCGATCCCTCTGGTTTAGAGTCCCTTAATCGCCTTTTACGACATCCACGCAAGAGATGGAGTGAAGCTATGTTCTTAATACGGATACACGGTTTGGTATTTTACACCATTTACGGTGTGGTAAATGGTGCTGTTCTTAGAAGAAGATCAAACAGTCAATTGATAGACCCAAGAATCTCAAGAAGCAGTACATTTTCTAAAGTGACATTTTAATGGATTTTAATTGCCGTGTGGTGGGCACCAATGAGCACACAACCCAAACCCGAAACGGTCTTGTGGAGATCTTTGGGCTTGTGTCCAGCAGTGGACGGTTTTCAGTTGAAGTAATGATGAAAAATATGTATTTATGTGTGTACAAACACTTCGTTATTTCATGCCTAAATCTGCTCTTGTTATCCAAATAATAACCGCAAAACAATACACTAAGTTTGCTTTATTTCTCAAGAGAGTATTGTGGGTACTTCTCAATAGATTTAAAGTTTCAAGATGGCCATAACTTGGCGAATTTGAGCGTTCTCCTTTCCAACAAACAGTTATCGGAATAACCACTTAAAGTTTTATCAAACAGTGTGCTGGAAACGATTCCCTATTTTATTTATTACTAGCTGTGCCCCGCGGTTTCACCCGCCATTTAATTTTAAAGAAATACGAATTATTTACAAATAATTTGGACTACTTCAGCCGTCAGCATAGCGTTCGGCACAGACAGTTGATATAGAGTATATAATATGGATTTTATGGGCTTAATTTTATTTTGCATGGAAATCTAATTCTTTTACTAAAATAAAAGTCACCTAAGTTAATCCTTACAATATCAGCTATCTGCAAGTGCCAGAAATGTTGGTCAAAACAGGCCCAACCGTTTCAGAGCTTAGCTTGAACAAACAGAGAGACAGACAGACATAAAATATTTTTTTAAATGTACCGTATATTTCATGTCCATTTAGCAAAAAGCTGTTATTTTGACATAACAAACCTTAGAGCTCAAATGCTCTAAGTTACAAACAGACAATCAAGACAATAATAATAATTTGTATAGATGTTCACTAAAGTAGTTAATGGAGTGCTGGTGATTTCAAATCGACTGTTGTTTATTATTCGTAATAAAGGGGACGGACTGAAAACCAGCGTTGATCCGTGCGTGGTTTAACCACTGCGCACTGCCAACATTGCTGAGTCCGTTCCTTTTACCGTACTACACAAAAACAAAACCTATCTGTTTTGCATTGTACGAATTGTGGCTTTTTTTTTAAACTTTGCCCCACACTAGGATTTTTCCTGTGTCGTGGCAGTGGCGTGTGCAGTAGCGCTTTTTCTGTGAACCAGCAGCCATACTACGCTCACTAACCCACCTGCCAAGCGTGCTGAGAAGTGGCAAAACCTCCCTTTACGTGGAGGCCTTTGTTCAGCAGTGGAGGTCCTTTGGCTGTTATGATGATGATGATAATATACATGATATTTGAACAAACAAACCTCTTTAAAATTATAACCGCGTGCGGTCTTCGCCCAAAACATTTGCATACGCATACATTTTCATAAGCAAGGCGATATATGGAGTATTGTTTACATAGGAAACCGTTAAGGTGTTGCTCCAGTTACGTAGGTAACGGTAGACTAACAATATAAAGCTTATTCGTAACATTACTACATGAAGATTATCATATGGAGCCCTTTGCCTTGTTGGAGAAGGTCTGTATGAAATGAAATATCGTTAAATCAAAATAGAATAAAAATAGTATCTTTTGCAATGATATTTTACAAATAGATGCGACATACACGAACATTATGACACTACAGAACGGCGTAAATTTTAATTTACCTACTACCAGTACAGCTCTCAAACATGCGCGAAGGAACGGAGAGAAAAAGCCCCCATGTGGCATACCGGTTGTTAGAAAGAGATGAATATACACGTTCGATGTCGTCCTGGCGCAGGTCGCCCTTAGACCGCGTAATAAAATAAAATACTGTAATATTATTTACAGTATCGATTCTACGCATGGAATGACGTTTTTTTTCACAGTTGCACTATAAATCGTGCATAAACCTTATATAAAAGGAATGCATTTTTTCCGTTATATTTTGCAAGAATTACGTATAAGAATGACGTCTAGTTGCGACCAACCACGACACAGGTCGGTGCACGACTAAGTGAACTCCGGGCCATTACCTTGCTTTCATGTGACCAACATAGAGCGCGGGCAACACATATACACTCATAAAAACATCTTAGATTTTTTGAATGTCAACATAAAATGAGATGGCTCCCAACCTTCACAGCTTCCCAGTGTTTAAGTTGGGAAGAATAAATAGCCGTCTTCTTGAAGTGCTAAAGACGACCACCGAGTGGTAACAGTGGAAAAAGGCAATAACGGCCGAATACTAAACGCCATTTAGCGTTATGTCCCCGGTAACTATTCGAGAAACCTGTTTTTGGTGCAAAACTGGGGCCCTGAAATTGTTTAAGCGGGTACTTAACGTTAAATGGCGTTTGAGTACTCTGCCGTTAGTGACTTAAATTTGGTACAGTCCCACTGCAAATTCAAGTACATGTATTAGTTTCTTCAGAAACATCGTAGTGTGTTGTACTGGGACACCCCACAGAAGCGAAACTTTATATCCACAATCCCAAAAAGGAAGGGGGTGGGGGGATTGCACACACCACACACTTGGCAAGCGTTGGTGAGCGCAGAATGGCTGCTTATCGTTCATATATACGACAGCTAAGAGGCCGTTTCTGGCTGTAGTAGTTGTTTTTAGCTATCAAAACTCGACTATGCAAGTTCCAATTGCAATTTTAACACCTGCAGGAAGTGAATCAGTCAGAGAATCGACGAAACACGAATCAGTAAACTAACTTGATTTTTTACCAAAGTGTCCATTTATTAGCTAACACAGAGTCAAACACAGTCACTCAACAGGTGCGTACGTAAGCTGCAAGTGTTGGGTGCTTAGATGCTAATGGTTTTTTATACAATGGTGTTTTATATAGTAACTAGCTGGAACCAGCAGTATCACCCGCCGTTTAATTTAAAAGAAATTGGATAGTTTATAAACAGTTAATAATACTTAGCTTACTCTTAGAATAAACACTTGGCATAGGGTATATATATTGGATTTCATGGGATTTATTATTTTACGCGGAACCCTAAATATTTTTTTAAAATAATTGTAGCCTAAGTTATTCCTTATAACATCAGCTATCTGCCAGTGAAAGTCCCGTAGAAATCGGTACAGCCGTTCCGGAGATTAGCAGAACAAACAGACAGGCAAAGACAAAAAACTAAAAAATATTTTTTTGTCTTAGTTACCGTATATACTTTCATATGAATTTAGTAAAAAGCTGTTATTTTAACATTAAAAACAGACACTTCAATTTTATTTATTTGTATGTATTATTATATTACATAGTGATATTATATTATAAAAAACAAACAAATCCTCAATCTTAAATCCAAAGATTTTAATTACCTATATTGATTATTCATTTTGGCCGTAAAGATGACATCTATTGGCGAAGAGGGGAGATTCTACTAGCCGGGTAACAGTGGACCGCGACAAGCTAAATGGTTTGAAAAATTATTCACTCTAAGGTTAACCATTCAATTTTTATTGCATTAATAACATTGACGACACTGTTGGTGCAATGGTAAACTACGTTTGAATTGAATTTGAATTGATTATCTACGCGAATGTAAACAAATACATATTTGTATAGTCTACAGATATTTGTTTCGGTAGATTTATGAAAAACTAACCTCACGCCATAGGAGCAATACTAGTGCCTAGAAACCCTAGATTCCGTACTCATGTTCATATACTTAGGTTTCTCGGTGCCTTTTCTTATTGGCGGTTACATGGCAACTTGTTTTACTGCTTACATTACAACTGTGCAGTTAGTTTTGATGCGTTTTCCCGTCGTTAAACACCCACTCAAGCAGGTGGTAGCACAAGAAAAAAGTTCCGGTGTCGGGGTTTGCATAGACTGTGTGGTGACCATAATATAGGAAAGTTACTAAATATTTATAAATAAGTGCTGTAAAGTGTACCTTAAAGATAAAGTCATTTATCTCGTCAAACAAATTATTCCAGGTATATCCTCTTTTTCTCAAAGTATTATCAGATAAAAGAGAAGGCACTGCGTTTCTTGTAAGATATTCTTTTATAATTTCTGCGTATTTCTTACGATCTGTGGCTCGGACAGATTTAAGGCCATTACAGGCATCTTTAATTGTTATTTCCAGTTCCATGACAAACATTAACTGGCCTAAACAAAAACTCTTTTTTTGTATTATTATAACGAAACAAAACAAACAAATAACAATATTTTTTTAATGTATATATTTTAACGGCCCTGGAGTCCCTGGATTCTAGTTCTTTAGAGCCTACCACAGACCTAGTAAGATAGAGCCTACAAAACAAACACTTCATCCGTGTTGCCAACTGTACCAATTACTAGAGATGTATGACTCAGGAGTGATTAACTCAAAAGATTCATATCCGGCGCAAGGAGTGATTATATCCGTATATCTCTTGTACTCAAACTATATCATTATATCTCTATATCTGTAGCATTAACATTCATTTAGGGTTCGGATTGATTACGGAGATAGATGCATTAGAAAGAGACAATGACGTCTGATCTGAGCAGTGTTGCCACCTCATAAAAATTAAAGTCGCTAGATCAACACCCAAAAGTCACCAGATTGGGCTAAATTCGAAGCGAAAGTCACCAGAAATCCCAAGTTAAGTTTTCCATTTTTAGGGTTCCGAACGTCCGAAGGACCGGACCGATTAAGTTGAAATTTGGTACACATATGGATTTCTGCGACCAAAACACATAAGTGTAATGTAAATAAATGAATTTAGAATGTAGGTTTCCTTATTGGGGGGCAAAATAGAAAATTTAGGAATAGATACTTGCGAACTATACCGTGTAATATATAAAATGGAAGGGCTTGTTGTGACGGTCTCAAATGTATTTATTTTATCATTTTTAAATATATCGTTTTAAAGTTATTTAAGAAAATTTACCATTCCCTCCTTTTATCTCTGAATGTACAGAGTCTAATATTCTGAAAAAAAATATAGATAATAGCTATTTACCTATAGATTACAGGAAAACTTATAAGAAGTCTATGGTCTTAAAATAATATGGTAAATCTTTCAATATTGTGCGTAAAAACTTACGTTTGCGGTTGGAATGTGTGGGAAAATATGTTTTTCAACTAAGATGTTAAGTAAGTAGGTATCCATGACGACGAAAAAGATTCAAATCATAACACTAATCAATACACATAAGACTGCTTCTGAATAAAGAAAGCCATGTTTATGAAATAAAAGAAATTTGAAATTAGAATTCATTGCCAAACCAAAAATATTTTTATTTGAAATGGCCAGTACTGCAGAACGGCAATCACATAGGTAAAGACCTCCGGCTAATCCCATGGTATAGTAGTATTTTACGACACCCACAGGATGAGATGGAATGGTGGTATTCTAAGCCGGCTTAACACACGGCATGATATAGCTGTAATAAATGCCGTGTGGTGTCGGCTCAGAATACCACCACCCCATCTCCTCCTGTGGGTGTCGTAAAAATCGACTAAGGGATTCGCCAGAGGATGGGCAGCAGCGTCCTTCGAATACATTAACAACTCAACTGCGATCGGCAACCTGTCTGCCTAGCGTGGCGATTATGGCAAAACCCCCCATTGAGCCCACAGCACAGCCATAGCGGTCGTTGTGGTGATCTTTGGGGGAGGCCTGTGTCCAGCAGTGGACTTCATTCGGCCGAAATGATGAAATGTTTCATACAAAATTTAGTGTCAAAGTGACTCAGTTTCCGTCAAAGTGTTGATCAAAAATCTTTTACGTTTTTTAATATCTTATCTGACGCATTGCTGTCGCTATCAATGTGAAATATTATAGAACTAAAATCCTAATAGGCGTTTAAAATATGGTGGCTCCCCTAGTTGTACGAATGGGCTGGTAAATTAACCGTCCAACCAGTGTTTTACTGAGAAGCGGTAAGCAAAACAAAGCTGCTACTTAAGAAATGGAAACACACTGCAGTCTAGTTTAGGCGGTCATTTGAAGTGAAATTTCTTTTGGGACCGTGTGAATTGGATTTTATGAAACGACAATGTGTAACGAAAGAGACAACTATAAATGTATTTATAGGGATTAGGCTGTGCGAGAATGAGATAAAACACGTTTCTATATAGTTACCCTATTCCTTATTGTCGTCTCTCTCTCTATCGCTCTACCTCTAACTACTTATATAGTTTTTAGACGTGATATTTAGATTTGCGCGCAATTATATTCGAGTGTTTATGCTCATCCGATTGTTATTCGTTGGTAGATTCATCTCGGCTCTGATTTTGATTTTTGTTTCTATTCTTCTTAGTTACATATATATATTATATGTATGAATGTTTATTTAGTTTATATAATATTTACATGAAGAATACATCTTATTATCCTGCAACACATACTTTGTTGGTGCACCTACCTTGTTGTCTATGCATCACCCGATAGTATGGAAGAAAATGCCCATGGAATTAAGATCGGCTTTGTACACTATTGTAAATTGAGCACAACTAAATAAATCGATACTCGAACACAGTACTGTTATCGATTTATTCCTTTATTTTTCAGTAATCGCCCATCGAAAACTCCAGTAGCCCAATTTTATAAAAAAAATTATGTGGTGTCGTGGGACACCAGGTAGGAACGAAGTTCCTTCGGCTAATGTAGAATTGACACTTATACACTACTCGCTTGTGTATGCGACTGTCGCGCCTGCGCACGTCTCATTTAACGGTTTTATTCCACGCACTTTTTTCCACGGATTTTTCTTACGGTTTTACTATCACATTTTTTTCAGTTCGGTCGCGCAACAAAATCCCTATCCCCTCCAAGCCTGCCGTAAGGAACTTCGTTCCAATAAACTTGATTTTTTTTGTAGGACAACATATCTGTTATTTAATATAATCGCCGATGAACATCCCCCAACCATTATTATAAGTTATTAAGGATTTGTCAAGCTATACAGTACAGGGTATTTACGCTGAATTTTAGACCGACATGGCAAGAATCGGCTTAGAATGCTCCTCCCGTGGGTGTCGTAAAAGTCGACTAAGGGATTACCCGTAGGATGGGCAGCAGCGTCCTTCGATTAATTAACAACTCAACTGCGATCGCCAACCCGCCTGCCAAGCGTGGTGATTATGGCAAAACCCCCCAATGAGCCCACAACACATCCATATCGGTCGTTGTGGTGATCTTTGGGGGAGGCCTATGTCCAGCAGTTGACTTCATTCGGCCGAAATGATGATTACAAATATAAAAATATATTGGTATTACCAATTTTTACACATATTTACTAAAACAAATTGTCACGCTGAAAATTCTGCCTTAATTTTAATTCACAAAAACGCGTTTTAGTTTTTACCTTTTTATTATTTTTTCTTGTCTATTTTCTCATCTCATTGTTTATCTTGTCCTAGTTTTTTATTATTATTATTATTTGGAGAATTAAGTTCAAATATTAGGAGAAAAAAGTTACACTTTCATGAAAACAATCGCTGTTAATATTTGATGCACGTTGTAAATGTAAAAGACCCTAACAATTACGGGTATCAGCATTGTAATATGGTTACGATATCATAGCTGGTGGCCCCGCCCATTCTGTATGTTTTCAACTAGAACGAGTAAACAAAGCTATAGGTATCTATTTAAACTCCTTATGCGCCCACTTAAGTTTCTTACTTAGGATTTACTTAGTAATTGAGTTAAGTATTAAGTTTTATATCTTGCAAGAATAATATTATAAATGTGGTTTGTATGAATAAAACGATAAGACACTAATTTGTTTGCAAAATTATTGCGTGAAGTGAGGTTGGTTATTATGAAAAAATCACGATAGTCAAATATGATAATTATTTGCAAGTTTACGTAGTAGTATACATCTTACTTTAACAATGGAAAATAGTTTAAGGCTAGTCTCTAGGCTTTATAATGACGCGAAGTCTGGGCTATAGAAGCGTAAAAATATTTTAAATTCGAGGCAAAGGTGGCAACGCTTACTGAAGGTTTAATAACGTTGAGACAAGAATTTTGTAAAATTGTTTAAAGTACGGAAGAGCTAATAAGCAAGTTCTACCTCGAATTACAAACCAATATTCAGAATAAGATTTTAATGGTTACACAAAAGGTTAATTTTGGCACAAATAAATTGTCGATGGTTGGCTAGATTCATGTTTTATTTTGTCATAGGTCGAGAGGAGAAATTAATAAGTTTATCGGTGGATTCTGTAATCGACATTGACCAGGTTATCTCAAACCATAAAGCACCTCTGATAATTCTAATGATCTCAAATCATTAGAATTATCAGAGGTGCTTTCACACAAGCTAAGATTAAAAGTCAGTGTGCCTGTCCCTTTAATGCGTACATGTCTTGATCCACCAAGACAAAAGAAAGCTAAAAAACAAAACTCGAAATTAGTTTTCACTAACTTTATGTCTACCCTACGTGATTCTAGCTGTAGCCTTAATGTTCTGGTGAAGGAAGGCAAGAGAAGAAACGTGGTATGCAAAACTGTATTGTCAACAGATCTCATCATCATCATAGCCAATGGACGTCCACTGATGAAAGGCCTTCTAAGATCTTCAAAACGAGCGGTCAAAGAGAATTTCGTATTATGACATGCATAATTCTCAACTGACTTCACGCTGGATAGTTTGTCTATGGCTGGCTTATAATTTTATACTGTACCGTTCAGTAATATGACTAAATACTTATTGGTCAGTTACGGTTTTATTTTTATTACATAGATAATGTGAAAAATAATAGATGGTTATTAATCACGTACAAAAGTAACGGGAAAATATTAAAACAATGTTAATTAATATGATTTTTTTCTGCTTTTGTGGATGTTGGTTACACGATAAAGTTTCCGAACGAAAGCACCCTTTAGTCTAGCGGAGAATATACAAGGGCATTAAGCTGTGCCTCTGCCTGCCTGTTAGTGGCGAACTGTGTGCGAACAGAGTGCGTGAGTACTAGATGTGCCGCTAGTAGGCGGTGCGTGCGTAGCCTGGGAGTATACAGGGGTGCAAACTCAATACATTGTTGAATACAGAAATTAAATAACGGTGAAAAACGGTATTCGCTAAGACATGATCGAAGCTATTTAAGGACACGTTGCAGAAGGTAAGCCATAGGGACCAGTCTTAGCGATTAACAAATTGGGTTATCACCTTAATTTCAATTCTGTATTCAAGGATCTATGGATGTTTGAGCTTAGAGCATTGCACCCCTGGTCCGGTATCAATATCAAACAGCGCGATAGTACAGCGGGATTGCTTACCATCTAGAAAGACAGAAACTACTATATTCTGTTCCCAACCCTAATATATTTAGTTACAATAAGACATCAATCGTCATAAAAGTTCAATAAAATTAACACTTGTAAAAAATCTTTTCCCATCTCGGCGCGTCTCGTCGGCGCCGTCCATAAGGCTTGTGTCTCTCTAAGATTCCTTCACCTACAACGTGCCTTCATTCTCGCGTCACATTTTTCATAAAACGAATCCAATTACTCACTAGTACACGTATCACAAGAGGTTGCGGGAATTTAAATAAAGCCTGCTAATTTAGATTCGGTAGATACGGATTTTGTGGGGAATCGCTAGATAGGCATTTAGACAGATTGAGCGATTGGCGCAGTGGCGCAGTGGCTAAATGATGGCTTTCTGCGTTATAGGCCATGGGTTCGATTCCCGCATGGACTACACTGTCTCTGGTATGGGTATTCATCATTTTGGCCGAATGAAATCCACTGCTAGACACAGGCCTCCCCCAAAGATCACCACATTGATGTGTTGTGTGCTCAGTGGGGGGTCTTGCCATAATCGCCACGCTTGGCAGTCGGGTTGGCGATCGCAGTTGAGTTGTTAATGTACTCGAAGGATACTGCTGCCCATCCTCCGATTAATCCCTTAGTCGACTTTTACGACACCCACGGGATGAAATGGGGTGGTGGCATTCTAAGCCGGCACCACACGGCAAAGGGTCTAAAGTCTATGAATTACCCACGACACGTGAGAAATCTAAGTGGGAGGTCCAAGAGAAGTCCAAGGGGAATAATAATAATAAAACAGCCATGGAAAAAATGCCTATCGTCCCAAATTTGTCTTTAAAGTTGACTAAGACTATGTGCTAACCGTGTGGTGCCGGATTAAGAATATAGCACCACTCCATCTTCTCTTGTGGATGTTATAAAAGGCGACTAAGGGACTCTAAACCAGAGGTACGGGAAGCAGCGTCCCTGCTGTAGAATAATAGACATTCTGCGCCCCCCAAACCACCAAAAAGTACTGGCAAAGTCCCCCAAAATGGTTCGTGACCACCTGCGCGCCACCGTCTTCTCGGGAGTCACTCGGTAGGAGCACGCAGATTCCCCAACCAGCGCACCCGTGACCCCAAAGGACAGCACCATATAACAACGGCAGAAGGTTCAGGCGTATAGTTACTTTCGCGGCAGTTGTTACTTTGGCACCTATTTCTTCGAACCCTATTATATATATACATTTTTATATACCTCAATGATAAGACGAGGCAGTCGTTCGCCTGGTGGTAAGTGTCGCGCCTGCTCATGACAATTGTAATGCTACCCAGAACTTATCTGGCGTGGCACCACACTGTACTCGTCACCACGAGCCATTAGTTATTTGGTTTCTTATGCCCAGTAAATTGAAATTAAAGCTTTGAATTTGAAAAAATAACAAACAAGGTACGTTGATAAAAGTTCTGTGTAGTGCCACATTTACTTTGAATGTGCGAAATGTGGATTGTCATTAGCATGACCACAATAACCTTTGGATGAATGCCGAGTCCTAACTTGCTGTTCCAGATTAACTGCGGGAACACCCTTCCCCTTTGGTACGTTAATATCAATCGTGTCCCCCTTAAAATTGCGGTCTATGACTGCTGTTTCGTGTCCAGCTCCGTCTGGTCCCACACAGTGGCGTGGGCTCCAGGGCCCTGACATTATAATTGCTGAGTTTCTCTCAACATATCGCGACAGGACAGTAAAGAAGTATCATCATATTAGCAAAAAGACATCCACTGCTGGACAAAGCCCTCCCCCATAAATGACCGGTTACATGCCATATGTTGTCATAATCATCATTCATTTCCGTGGAATAAAGTCCAATGCTGGACACAGGTCTCCGTCAAAGAACGCCTGCCAAAGGACGCTGCTGGCTATCCTCCGGCGAATCCAATAGTCACCTTTTACGATACCCACGGGATGAGATGGGTTGGTGCTATTCGTAGCCGGCACCACAAGGCATGCCGTCATTCTGGGGGGAATTTGTTAGTACTCGTCACACTTGGCCGGCCGGTGGGTGAGCGTGGAAAAGTTACTGTTTCACAGAAGAGTCGCTGCTGTCTGTCCCTATTATTGAGAGTCTCTTAGTCACCTTCCGCGTCATCAACGGGCACCACACGGACAAAAGATATCAAATGAGTATCACCATCAGTATCATATCGGCCATACGGCGTCCATTACTGAGCAAAGGCCTCCCCCATAGATTTCCATAACAGTTTCATCATATTGGGGGGAATTTGCCAGTACTCACCACGCTTGGCAGGCGAGTTAGTGAGCGCAGAATGGCTACTGTTCCACAGAAAGGACGCTGCTGCCCATCCCTCTGGTTTAGAGTCCCTTAGTCGCCTTGTACGACCTCCGCGGGAGGAGATGGAGTGGTGCTATATTCTTAATCCGGACACCACACGGATAAAATAAATACCTATATGAGATTTCAATTCATATACTAACCATGAACGCTATTTTTGTTCAAAATTGTTCGCCTTAAGAATGTGACGAATGTCTCTTATGCATTAGGCAATATTTACCATGAATACGTATAATTGTAAATTTAAAAGCCACGCGTCAATCAAAATTCAACCATATAAATCTTGTCACCTGGCCAAGTGCCAACTTAATGCAATCAACGTAAGTGAATCTCTGAGTTATACTAGTTAAGGCCAATTAAACAGAGTCAACTAAGATTTATTACATAAATTATGTATAAGGCTTTTTAGTGATTGCAAGTAGAGGGCGGGGTATAACGCGTCGACGTTTGGTAAATTTCACCCAGTTCTAGTTTACTGTAGAATATATAACTGTTCCAAAACGAAAATATAGAAGGTAATTGGTAAGTCGATGTTGGTTCTCAAGCTACGGGTTCCAAAAATATCAGAAAAACCATCGCAGACAGAATCATTTCAATGTTTGCGAATAACAAGTGTGTCTATTTGAATTAGGTATCTTTTAAATAAGTACTTCAGATTTTATGAGACTGTGATAAAAGCTTTACTTTTTATTTTGTGGACAGTGGACGTCCTGTTGCTGATATGATGATGACAAGCATTCTCTCTCTCTCCACAACTCACTCAGCGAGCAATGGAGAGAGCTATGCTTCGTATTTTTTTACGAGATCGAATCAGAAATGAGGAGATCCGTAGAAGATCTAAAGTTGCAGAAATGATTACTAAACTGAAGTGACAATGCGCAGGGCATATTGCTCGTAGAACTGATGGCCGTTAGGGCAAAAAGGTTCTCGAAAGTTCTCGAATGGAGACCGCGCACCGGAAAATGCGTGGGACGACCTCCAACGAGGTGGACAGACGACCTGGTGAAGGTCGCTGGGAGTAGTTGGATGAGAGCGGCATGTGACCGCTCGTTGTGGAAATCTAAGGGGGAAGCCTTTGTTTAGCAGTGGACGTCCTTTGGCTGACCATCATATCGGCCATACAACGTCCACAGCTGAACAAAGGCCTCCCCCACAGATTTCCACAACTGTGTCATCATATTGGGAGGGATTTTCCAGTACTCACCACGCTTGGCAGGCGGGTTGGTGAGCGCAGAATGGATACTTTTCCACAGAAGGGACGCTGCTGCCCATCCATGCTGGTTTAGAGTCCCTTAGTCGTCTTTGACGACCTACACGGGACGAGATGGAGTGGTGCTATATTCTTAATCCAGACACCACACGGATAATATGATGATTTGATGATATTTGGCTGATATTATGTACATTTTATAGCTTTGATCGATTCTATTTCAAATACAATGTAAGAATCTCGGCTCCTGTCGGGAACCCCATGATACTTTACTGATAATATACTTATTATTAGAAGTTCCCTTTTAGTAAACACAGCATACCTTTAACCAGTAACCTTTTAACAGTTACCGTCCATCCGCTAGAAAGGGTGACCGCTTTACAGTCTTCCCTTCCGTGATGTACCATAGGGCGGCTCTAGTGTGATCTTACAAGGACCTGGAGCCCACCTTCGGTGCCGAAGATGACCGCTCCAGTGGTTTTAGCTGGTAGGAGTTCGGCATACCTCTTCATAAGAATTTACTCTGGGCACAATTTTTTTTTTGAAAAGGTACTAAAAGACTTCCTTTTCCGCATGTTTGAATGCAGCTAGCATTTTCTAACGACGAAATCTATTTCCCATTGAATAGATTTTTTATTTTACCGAATAAAAAGTAGTCGCGCGCTTTTTATTCACAAAAACGAAACTACCACTCTATCCTAAAAAATAATGGCACTCCATGTGTCATCGATAAAAAAAGGCTCATCCACTCGTATCATTAAAACGCCATGGGGTGTCAGTTTTTTGGTCCGATGCTTGTCCAAACGCGCGATTGATGGACGCAGTGAGGGGTCGTGTCACAGACCATTAATAAAAGAAATATTGGAATGGACCTTATGAATAGACTTTTACTCGTGTATTTGTTTCTAGCGGTTCAGTCAAGTATTATTTCGGCCTAATAAAGTCCACTGCTGGACACAGGCCTCCCTCAAAGATCACCACAATGACTGATGTCGGTATGTTGTGTGCTCATTGGGGGGTTTTGCCATATTCGCCACGCTTGGCAGGCGGGTTGGCGATCGTAGTTGAGTTGTTAATGTATTCGAAGCTGCTGCCCATCCACCGTCTAATCCCTTGGTCGGCTTTTACGACACCCACGGGATGAGAGGGGTTGGTGCTATTCGTAGCCGGCACCACGCGGCAAACTTCAGTTCACTCAATAGTGTGTTCATGTGTTTCGTGTAAATTATTACATAAACAATTTAGTATCAGTATTTAACACTAAAAGTAAGAACGACTCAAATCGGTTCTCTGTTCTCAGATGAGTCGAAACTATTAAGACATCATCTAGATAAGTGCAGTCAAATTACCCTGTTTATTGAAGTTGGCTAAAAACTACTCAATCAAACGTAATGCAATTTATATGGGCCCAATTCGAAAGCATTCTGCACCTGTTAAAAAAAGAATTGCTCAAATCGGTTTACAAATCTCGGAGTAATCGGTTTACATACATAAAAAATAAAAATAAATAGGTACGCATCGAATTGGGAACCTCCTCCTTTTTGGAGTCGGTTAAAAAGTAAAACTTAACTTACTTAAAAAAATTGCCATTCTCACCCCGTATTACGAGAATGTCTTAAGCTCTCCTAACCCTGTCACTCAAAACTGGAATCCAATATTATGGGTGATCGGTCAACCTTCAGATGTCAGCTAGATGACAAATTGTAGGCGCAACCTATCTAATCTTATTCGATATCAACAATCATACATTCGTCTCACCCTTTGGACGCAGATCAAGAAAGACATGCGAAGGGGCCACCTCACTTGTCACATTAATATATTATGTCAATAGTGCAGTGCAGCAGTGATAGCCTAGTGGTTAAACGCTTTGCCTTCCACACAGGAGGGTTTGTGTTCGATCACGGCCCGCACTTCAGACTTTTCGGATTCATGTGCGGATCAGCATTTGATTATCACTTGCATTAACGGTGAAGGAAAACATCGTGAGGAAACCTGCACACTTGAGAGGGCTCCGAAAAAAAATGTTCACAATGGTGTGTGTAGTCCGCCATCCCGCACTAGGCCAGCGTGGTGGAGCCTGGCCTAACCTTTCTCATCGTGACAAAAGGCTCGAGCCCATCAGTGGGACAGTAATGGCTTGATTATGTAATAGTGTATATTCCGTGTGCTATATAGATTAATATATATTTGACGGCACGGTTGGTGCAGTGGCTGATACAGTCGGCTGCTGCGCTCCGGGTCGTGAGTTCGATTCCCGCACGGAACAAATATTTGTATGATCTGCAGGTAGTTGTTCCGGGTCTGGGTGTATTGTATGTGGAGTTCATGTCTTTTTGTTCGTTCGTTCGTTCGTTCTGTCGTTTTAAATAAAATGGCTTGATTATGTAATAGTGCATATTCCGTGCTATCCAGATTAAGAATATAGAACCACTCTATCTCATCTCATAGATGTCGTAAATTGCGACTAAGGGATTAAATTTTATTTCATTCTCCTCCATAGGGAATCTACATCTTAGAGAACATGGCAACAAAGTTTTACTATTCATAAGAGCCTGTACATGGTTAACCATTAATAAAAATCTTTTTTATGTAGTTTTATATTTTTGTATATTTACTAAAAAGGTTTTATGTGAATAGCAATAAGTCAGTAACAGCCAATACAGATAAGTGTAAGAAGTTAGGTGTCGGGCGCTATTTTTATGTACTGCCATGTGGCATTACGAGCAAGAAATTCGCCTGGTGGTAAGCGCTACGCCTGCACATAAAAATTGTAATGCAAGCATGGACTGCGAGGCACCAAACTGCGCTCAACACAGGCTCAGCAGTACTAGTTCCGGGTAGCATTACAATTGCATTGGCAGCAGCAACCTTGCCCCACACTAGGGTTTCTTTTACATACACAATACACCCAGGCCCAGAACAACTACCTGCAGATCACACAAATATTTGTTCCGTGCGGGAATAGAACCCACGACCCAGAGCGCAGCAGCCAGCTGTATCAACCACTGCATCAACCGTGCCGTCTCTGATGCCCACAAATTTTACTAGCTACAGTGCCCTTCAAACCACGCACAGTATGCTATTGTTTCCGCCCGATTCTGCGTCTCTGATTTTGGGTGACTAATCTCCGATGGATCGAGGATTACGGCGATTGATTAAATTACTTACTCGTAGAATTTATACTCCATTGAAGATTTTTACAATATTATAAAAATAAGAGCAGCTAGTAACTAGACTACAATCTGAAGCTAAGACGATGAAACTAGGGATATTTTCTCACTTTTATCCGTGGGTCTTTCCGCCAACGTTTCTTGGAAATGTGGCTGCTTAACCGGACGTTTCTGGCGAAGACAAAAGAGGCCTCCAGCCAAGCTTAAAATTACTATTTAAAATTTTAGCAACTTGCTGTTAGGGCGCCACCTGCGTGACACGGACCTCGTTTTAGGGCGTTTCTTGCGATAAGAAGCAACTTGCTGTTAGGGCGCCACACGCTACACTGCGTGACACGGACCTCGTCTTATTTATTATATTCTTTATTGTACACCAGTTATTAAAAAGTACAATGAAAAGTAACACTTTGAATATAGAGTACAATGGGCGGCCTTATCGCACACGGCGATTTCTTCCAGGCAACCTTAGGATGGAAAAAAATATTACTGGACAAGATATGGGGTAGTCTATGGTGCACACAAGTAAATATCCTTAAACTTAAATAATAAATATGTAAATAATGAAAATTATAAATACACTACATACATAATGATAAACATATATGGTAATATATACACATATAAAATATATAAATATACAAGTATAAACAAAATTAGGACAACTGACATCAAAGATGTAACAAAAGGCAGAGTAAAAGCAAGAAATATAATACTAATAATCATAATTATAGTGACAAGTAATGTTCTCTCACTAGTCTTTTGAATACCGGTAGTGACTGAGCCCATCTGATTGAGATCGGTAATGCATTCCACAAACGAGCGGCCTGAACCGTGAAGGATTTATCCATAAAATTTGTAGAATGCATTGGCATTTTAAGCCTTAGGTTTTCTGATGATCTTAGGATTCGCGAATGAGTCTCACCAAGGAATTCGAAACGTTTTTTAAGGTAGGAGGGAGTAGAAGGAATGAATAGTACACTGTAAAGTAGTGAAAGAATATGAGTATTCCGGCGAAGACGAATAGGTAACCACTTGAGCTTAGTGCGGAATTCTGAAACGTGATCATATTTTCTTAAACCAAATATGAATCTAATACAAAAATTTTGAAGTCGCTCAAGCTTATCAAGTTGTTCCTCTGTAAGATCAAGATAGCTGGCATCAGCATAATCGAGGATCGGAAGGAGAAGGGATTGTGCAAGCGCAATTTTAGTAGCAGTTGGAAGAAAGTTGCGTAATCTTCTTAAGGATCCAGCCGAAGCAAACATCTTGCGACTAACTTCTTGCAGCTGGGTAGTCCAGGATAGATTTCTGTCAATTATCACCCCCAAGTTCCTAATGTTTTCATTGAAAGGAACTGAAGTACCTTCAAAAGAAACCTGAGGAAGTGTGGTCCAGTCGATTCTAGAAATCATCCTGGAGCTGCCCACTACAATAATCTGCGTCTTCACCGGGTTCACTTTTAGACCATATCTCTTACTCCAATCACATATTCGGACCAGATCCATGTTAACAGTGACAACAGCGTCTGATAACTTAACAAGGGGAGCTTGAAAGTAAATTTGAAGATCATCTGCATAAAGGTGATAAGAAGAAAGTAATTGATTAGAGATAGAATTTATAAAAATTGCGAAAAGTAATGGAGATAAAACGCCACCCTGCGGTACACCGACATTAGTATTGGACCATGTAGATGAAGTGTCCTCAATGCAGATACGTTGTCGGCGACCAGACAGGTAACTACGAAACCAATCAATTACTGGTGGAGATATATTAAGAGAGCATAGTATGCCAAGCAAAATATCGAAATCAACGGTATTAAAAGCATTGCTAAAATCCAACAATGCTAGGACCGTTAGATTACCGATTTCCATGCCCGACCTGATATCATCCGTAATATTAATCAGGGCTGTGGTAGTGCTGTGACCAGCACGAAAACCAGATTGATAGGAATTAAACAGATTATTCTGGGAGAGGAAATTGCTGAGCTGATTGTGGATCAAACGTTCAAGAATTTTGGAAAGGAAGGGTAAAATCGATATAGGACGAAAATCTGAAAATGATGCTGGGTTCGTTTTTTTGGGTAAGGGGATAATATGGGCTTCTTTCCATTGGCATGGAAAGATGCCACTGGAAATAGAGTAGTTGAGGATGTGGGATATCACGGGAAGGATAGCGTCTAGGATAGGGAGGATCATATTACGGCTGATACAGTCACTTCCAACTGCGTTAGAAGTACTCGATAAAATGCTCTTCTTAACATCACACGCAGAAAATTGATTAAAGATAAATGGTGAATAGCTGGGAGTCGGGAGAGAAGAAAGATAATTTAATGTATTTGATTTAGTTGTCTTATCAAAGTTAGACGAGGCAGTAAAATGAAGATTAAGAACATCAATGTTTAAATCCTTAAGAACTGTTGATTCATGTCGAGATTTCCCGACACCCATCGATCTAAGAAATTTCCAGACTTTGGCTGGATCTCCGTTTTGTACAGATTTATGGACATGTTGGCGTTGAGCGTTCCTACACTCCTTGTGGTGCCGGCTCAGAATACCACCACCCCATCTCCTCCCGTGGGTGTCGTAAGAGTCGACTAAGGGATTATCCGAAGGATGGGCAGCAGCGTCCTTCGAGTTCATTAACAACTCAACTGCGATCGCCAACCCGTCTGCCAAGCGTGGCGATTATGGCAAAACCCCCCAATGAACACACCCGCTGGGGTGATCTTTGGGGGAGGCCTGTGTCCAGCAGTGGACTTCATTCGGCCGAAATGATGATGATGATGATGACACTCCTTATTGCAGTGATTTCGAATTAAAATATATTTTTCCTTGTTCGCAACAGTGGGCCTACACTTAAATTTAAATTTTGCCATCGCTTTCTTGTGGATCAGCGATTTGATCTTATCGGTTAACCACGGCGATGGCAAATGTTTGACTTTGACTGCTCGAATAGGTGCGTGACGGTCATAAAGTTGCACAAGAGTTGTTGTAAATGTTTGGACCTGGTCATCGACTGTATCAGACATATAGAGAGGTGTCCAATTTATATTGTGAGCATCCTTACGAAGACTATCGAGATCCATCTTAGGGCGTTTCTTGCGATTACAAGCTAATTGTTTTTGGGGACAGCTGGATCGGTTTATTTAATTTATACTAGGGGAGATTTTCTTCCTCAAACATTGGAGCTTTTATACGCTTAATTTCAGGGAGGGATAATTTCTTATCAAGGCTTCAGAGTCGTAATACCAAATGTGTGACAAATGTTGTAAGATAAGATTTTTTATATGATTTACAACATTGTTGCGTTTGTAGAAGTTATGAGTGATGTCACCATATGACTCTTCTCTTCTTAAATTAGAAATAAGCTGAAGGTTTATTTCGAATAAACTTTATCATTCCTACTGCCGTTGTTATTAATTTTTACCCGTATTCCTTATATTATCCTTCACTACTTATACAAATTACATTCTTACATTAATTGATTATGTAATTGTGGATTGACTTTTAATTTCGATAGCTTGTCCTAATTTAGTCTGCTATCGTAAGAAAAGATAATCCCTCTATAGAAAATATATCGATAAATATTACTTGGAATGGCTTGCTTGAGGTTTGCGAACTGGCGCAGCCGGTGCAGAATTCGTCATTCAAGATTCGCTGGTAAGGCATTCTAACGACAAACAACTCTAAACTGCAAGATGCCTGCCTGATCCCACGACGATCGACTTCAAGGCTCCGTAGCGAGACCACACAGCAGCACTCACAGGGCAACGTATGAATATTTGACTTAACGACTAGAAATCGGTAGGATTAACTAACCTTTGGAGTGCAGTGGTCTCCTTCTGCGAGAGCGTCATGCTGCAGAAGGAGACTGCAGAGCGGGATCGGGAGAGGGCCGATCCCGCACGGAGAAGGACGAGACGGCGCCGGGGCAACAACCGTCCCGGCTCCCAAGTCCAACACGCCTGAGCCCCCTGCCGTCAATTCATGGTGGGGGGCCTCGGGGGTCGCGGGTGCGCAGATTGGGGAGTCTGCGTACTCACACCGAGCGACCCCCGGGAAGACGGTGGCGCGCACGTGGTCACGTGCCGCCGTGTGCGCAGCACAGCGCAAAGCGAGGCTTGGGGGGATCCTTTACAATCCTCCCCGAGAGGTGCCTGGGGGGCGACCTTTTTACAGTCGCCTTCCCTCCGCTAGAGGGGGTGACCGCTTTACATTCACCCCTTCCAAGATGTGCCTAAAGGCGTGGCACCAATGGGCGGCTCTAGTGTGATCTTACGAGGACCTGGAGCCCCCCTTCGGTGCCGAAGATGACCGCTCCAGTGGTTTTAGCCGGTAGGAGTCCGGCACACCCCTTCGCCCTTCCCCGGGGTGAAGGAAGTTCCATGTAGAATTTCCACTGGACATCAATAAAAAAAAAAAAAAAAGGATTATCTAACCTTCCTTTCTTAACTAATAAATTAATCTATATACGGTCTGTATTTGGATTCATCTCGGACGTAATTGCAATCATCGAAGGACCATTTTGTTTGCTCTTATATCGGTACTTCGGGCACTGTTGGACAAATTGAAACAACTGTTCGTACATTAATATAATTTAATGTCTATTTGTGAAATATATCACAAACCACAGTAAATTTGTAGAATAATTGACTGTATTCTTTTTGGTGATAGTGCAGCAGTTGTGTGGTGCCGGCTACGAATAGCACCAACCCATCCCGTGGGTGTCGTAAAAGGCGACTAAGGGGTTAGCCGGAGGATGGGTAGCAGCGTTCTTTGATTTCATTAACAACTCAATTGCGATCGCCAACCCGCCTGCCAAGCGTGGCGATTATGGCAAAACCCCCTAATGAGCACACAACACACCGATATCGGTCGTTGTGGTGATCTTTGTGAGAGGCCTGCGTCCAGCAGCGGACTTTATTCGGCCGAAATTATGAGAAAGAAAAATGTTTGAATTCAGCAAAATGCATAATATTATCATTAAATAAACTTTGTTAACGCAGTAGCGCACATTGCAGAAGGAGAAGGCGGTGACTTGAATATATTTTTCCTATTTTCACAACTGCATGTGCCAGTCCCATAATTACAGAGCAAAAATGGAACTTGAACCTTGATTAAAAATGTGAATTAGTAAAATTCACAATTTCCTCACTGTAACTAAAAACTTAATAAGTAACCTATTACTCCCTAACATACTTCCTAAAAATAAAACTTCGGCACTGAGCGGACAGGAGAATTATTTTCCGGAAAATCCGACTTCGAAGACTCACTTAGTTTAAAGTTACGACTTTAAAAGTCAGCAAAGCTGCTCGCGGGTTGGCCAGCGAAATTGGAAAATTACTGAGTTAAAATTGCGATAGTTTGAAGCATGATAATGAGATGAGGGTGAGACCATATTATTAAAAAAATCCTTTTTAAACATAAAGTTTGTATGTTTATTAATTAAACCTAATTCATCGTCATGCGGTTAGTTCCCATCGCTACTTGGTAAGTGTATTGGTGATCATAGTATTATTTTATTAGTGGGTATATAATAGCTGTCTATTGTCTTGTTGCTTTTTACGTCACCCACCGGAAGAGATGGAGTGGTGTGGGTAAGAAAAGAAAATACAAAGTAATTTTACATACATAATAGCAGTACAATCGGCGATCTCATCGCTAAGAGCGATTTCTTCCAGACAACCATTCGATGGACAAAAATCATGAAAGAAAATAATAACGGCTAGTTGGTGTACTACTGTTGTAACTAATATTTATAAACAGCAATACTTTATAAAAAAAAAACCATATATTAAACAATGTATCATCATCATATCAGCCAAAAGACGTCCACTGCTGAACAAAGGCCTCCCCCACAGATTTACACAACGAGCGAGAAGACCGACCAGTTATGAAGTTGACCGAACGACGTTCTTACCCCATTTAGGCGCGCAATTTGAAGTTTTACATAAAATAGTTCACACGTCATTTAATTAAACGTAAATCATCGCCGTGTAACCACAACATGAAACCTCCTTTACTACTTTGGTAAGTAGATTGATGAGCTGAGTACTGAATTGTATTGTAATCAGAATACAAAGGCTGCACCTTACTGACTGGACAGCCTTACGGCCGAATACTGAAACGCCAGTTAATATTATGTCCCGGTTTAACTATTTGAGACGTCCGGTTTTCTACCGAAAACAGGTTTCTAAAAGGTTACTCGTGCAGTTCATCAATTACTTCGTCGAGTTCTTGAATCAATCCAACCGCCATGAGCGCATAATATAAAAAAAACTAAATAAATTAATAATTTTTAGAATCGGCGATGTGGAATCGAAGAGCACTAGACACAGAACCCCGACGGCCATTACACCCGCGTTTACCATTTAATAACACACAACGTTGTCGCTAACAATCCCGTGTATGCACACGCACTCGCAGAGTTGCACCCATGCACTTGCACACACTTGCACGCATACACACACACACACACACACACACAGGCCCATACACACGCGCTCGCACGCACTCTTGTCAGGTTAATTGGTGGTCGCGGTTTTTTGTCAGCAGAACACAGGAGGATGCGGCGCATCCTCTTAAAGTCAACCCTAGTCGCCTTTTACAAAACCATGGGCGGAGGATGTCTGTTCTTTGCCGGGACCCACATGGACATCTCATTTAATCGAGAAAATATGAAGTACGAATGGTAGTATGTCTTTACCTTATTCTGGAAAGTCAGTGACGTCTTAATTAAGAAGTTGTAGTCAGATCTCTGTCCACCTGACTTGTTATAGGATTATTAAACTTACTGTTTCTGTCTAACTTACTGCGTCTTTTATCCAAGCAATCTCGGAATTTGCAAAGGTAATTAAGTATCTAGAACCAAGTAAAATAAAGTTAATGTAGAGTTCATGAAAGTTTGCCGGTAGCTGTTCCATGTTTATGACTTCCCAGAAATTAAAAAAAACACGTTTTAAGTATATCTCGAGAGATCACTCGTTTTTTTTTTGTTTGTTGGGCTTCTCGCTTTCATTTCAGGGAAACGTGGTTGCTTAACCGGTCAAGATCACTCAAATGAGATTGGTTAACTATATGGTCTTCTTCTTCTTCTTCTTCTTCTCTTAGAGTATGGTTTCTGTAGAATATCTTCCACAATTTTGCCAATTTCAAGTATAAGGCAACGTTGTACGGTGTTTAAATTAATTAAATCGTTACATATCCATAAAATATTTCACAAAAATGATATAATTCTAAAAAAATGTCGGCAACGTCGTACGGTCCCTATGATCGAACTTGTTGTTTTTCGACTATATGGTCAAATACAGCGTGTGATATCTTGTCACGCCTTTGACAGGTAGTCCCCTGACTACTTCTACGTCCTCGTGTTTTTTCAATCTCGTGTCTCACTAAGATTTGTCCTGTGTCGTCGGTACAGTTTACAAATAACAATTCTATATGCACCAATATCTGGACCCAGTAGTGGTGTGCAAATTTTACATTTATCCAATTATAAAACTATAGATAATCAAAAACTTTTAAACGGATTCTATCGCGTATATTTTTGACGTTTCGAATACTTTGCAGCATTCGTGGTCACAGGATGACTCGAATGCTGCAAAGTATTCGATACGTCAGGAAAACAAAAAAATATTCGCGATAGAGTACCTTCATAGAAGAGGGTAATTTATTGTAAGCCCTACCTGCCATTACAAAAACGCTTTGATTCATAAGTGTAGTGTTATTAAGTGGTACTTTTACTCTGGTGGGATCTCGTTTACCTTTCCCCCTGTATTCAAATAAGTTTTGATTAGTTTAAACAGTTATTATTCAGTTTGTTCGTTACCTAAAAAAATCGTCGAACGCTACTACTACGTATTCGCGTAGTATCTTGATACTATAGTAATTTGAAAATTCGTGAAGTCAAGGAGTAGAGGTATGTTCTGGGACTTTCTCTAGCCTGCAATATGTCATACAATGTACTGCGCTCACCAACCCGCCTACCAAGCGTGGTGAGTATTGGCAAATACCCCCCAAAATGATGGCACAGTTGTAAAAATCTATGGGGGAAGCCTTTGTTCAGCAGTGGACGTATAAACCGAGGCCGACATGAATGCACCCACGACATAGGAGAAATCCTAGTGTGTGGCAACTTTTTAAAAAAAAGATAAATAAAAATTGTACAGCATTTGGATCTTAAATATTAATACAATGTACAATGGGTCTCATCGCTAAAATTGATCTGTTCTAGACAACCTTAGAATGAACAAGAAAGTCATTTTATGCCCCGATTAGTAGAGACCTTATTACAAGTATTGTATTTACGAGTATATTATAGTGGTACATATATTCTTCACATGAGCATTTTGTACAATATCGATATCAAACGAGTGTGTGGTAACTGTCTACTTCCACAAAGTTCAGAATCGCGTGATAGCTTCCGAACTACAATCAACAACTGTGACATTAGTGTTAATGGTTAAATGTTACATACGTGGCAATACGCAGAGTATGAAACTACTATTTTAGCAACAGTTTCGGATTCCTTTGTGCGTTAATAAAGTGAAATTATTGTAAATGTAAGTAATTATTCGTGTGAGTACCGTGTCTTCAATACATGTCAGTATAGAATTGGAAATTAAACGATTACTATTAGAAACTATACATTCTGCGTTAACGTCTCTACAAACATTGATATATGATTTTTGAAAAAGTTTACCAACCATTTTGAACGAATTCTCGTAAACACGTAGATGTACCACTGTATGAATGTACTGTAATCATCATTTCGGCCGAATGAAGTCCACTGCTGGACACAGGTCTCCCCCAAAGATCACCACAACCACCAATATGGGTGTGTTGTGGGCTCATTGGGGGGTTTTGCCATAATCGCCACGCTTGGCAGGCGGGTTGGCGATCGCAGTTGAGTTGTTATTGTACTCGAAGGACGCTGCTGCCCATCCTCCGGCTAATCCCTTAGTCGACTTTTACGACACCCATGGGAGGAGATGGGGTGGTGGCATTCTGAGCCGGCACCACACGGCAATGTACTGTAATGATGTGACTGAATTCTCACAGAATTGTAGAGCGATGGTACAATCAATATAAATAGTTTGAGAAATTATTTATTTATTTATTTATTTATGTCATTAAAGTTACATTCATGTATATACATTATAAATTCACAGGTCTTTTTACTTTACTTTTAATTACGTTGAGAAACAATAATAATTAACAGCAGAACAACAGAACTTACCGAGTAACTTGCGCATATTATGAACCTCGATTCAGAGCCAGCTCATCACTAGCCCATATCGTTAGGCTCATAAACGCGAACGGCTCATTATTTCCATATTAAACAATGATTGCACACCCGTATGGAGCAATTTCACGATATTACCTCCATTCTAAATTGGGCTAAACGTAGAAAAACTTTAGCTTTCGACCGACTTTGAAATTGCGAGTCCTTGAAATGAAGTCGTAAAAGGAATAGAATGCTATTACGTATCTGTTATGTTTCCTATTCTATGGTTATCGTCACAAATGTTCCCTTCTCCCTGAGTGAAGGTCTTTTATTTAACTTATTTCTTCTATATCTAATTCTATACGGTCAACGGGAACGTATAAACATAATAATCTTACAGTGCTGTTTCCCAAACTGCAACATGTTTAGAATAGCGAGCATTGATTTTGAAATTTATCTCTTTTCTTTGAAAAGCAATTTGCGTTACACATTATAATATATTATATCAGTCTGTAACTGTCCCACTGTGAGTCAAAAGCCTCTTCTCATACAAAGAAGGAAAAAAAACTCTACCTTTCTGTTCTTTTTAAAAAAACGTTGCTCTACACTTGGATATTATGTCCCTCTAAGGTCCCCCCTGCATCCGCCATTGATGGGCAGCAGAATTTCGTTAAATAATATGCGAAATAATCCATCCAACTTTAATTTAACAAAACGCGGTAGTTTTAACGTATTGTTCGATGCAATCCGGCGTTATGTTGCGGAGATGAATCATCCATATAGTTGATTGCGTTTTAAAATATTAGTTCCATTGCATACCGTCCAACTGAAATAGTTAAGTAAAAGTTATTTACTTAACACGGTCTCACCACGCTTGTCAGGCGGGTTGGTGAGCGCAGTATAGCTACCATTTCACAGAAGGGACGCTGCTGCCCACCCCCCTGGTTTAGATTCCCTTAGTCGCCTTTTACGACATCCACGGGAGGAGATGGAGTGGTGCTATATTCTTAATCCGGACACCACACGGAAAGTGTATGTACATATATGTTTATGTGTAATATGATAGAAACCTGTTGTTGACTTAATACTGTGATTTTCAAGTTATTGCGATATTGGCGAGTTGCAACACCTGATTGATCACCATCATCATCATCATATCAGCTGAAGAACGTCACTGCTAAACAAAGGTCTCCCCATGGATTTCTGCAACAACCAGTTACATGCCGCCCGCATCCAACGACTCCTAGTGACCTTCACCAGGTCGTCGTACCACGCTGCATTTCCAGTGCGCGGTCTCCACTCAAAAGCCCTTTTTTCCCAACGGCCATCAGGTTTACGAGCAATGTATTCCGCCCGTTGTCATTTCAGCTTACTTGTCCTTTTAGATATATCGGGAACTTTAGCTCTTCTATGGATCTCCTTATTCCTGATTCGATCTTGTAGAGGAATACCAAGCATAGCAAAATATCTCTAAAAATACATGACCCATAAAATCCCGCTTAAAGCCTATCGGAAGCTTTGCGGCGATGTATTATGATTGCCAACATTAACTTGGCAACTACCGAAACTCCTTTAAATTAGTTTCACAGTTTATGCGTTGGTAACAAGATAAATTGCAATATAAAGTTTTGTGATAACTTTTATTATCTGTGGAGTAAAATTGCAAAGCAATGTTAGCCGTCGAGGATTTTATCTATAACAATATTTTTATTTATTATATAACTTTTATTATCTGTATAACTTTAAATATAACTTTTATTATCTGTATCTATAAAATGGGAGTTTACTTGTTTTCTTGTTTTTTATATTAAGGGTGTTTTTTTAGGAAACCACTTGACCGGAATTATCGTTAGGAAGAATTCATAAATCCAAGTTATTCTTGTCACGTCAGTGAACTGGTTGTAGAGAATGGATTATATTAATTCATATAATGACATTTCAATATTTCTATAATTGCTATGACATTATTTCCTTAACCCATTGGTGTTGTAAAAGACGACTAAGGATTATCAAAAGGATGGGCAGCAGCCTACTCCCGTGTGCTAATAATAACATACTGCAATCACCAGTCCGCCTGCCAAGCTTGGTGATTATGGCACTATATGACTGTTCATTGCGAGGCCCATTTTCAGCAGTGGACATGTATGGCTTGATTTGTATGTGTGTAACGAAATAATAAGAATTGAATCGAAATAGCTCACGAAAGTGCAGTGTCATTTTTATTTATTTTAAAACGTTGCCCCACACTGGGATTTCTCCTGTGTAGTGGGTGCGTTTACAGACATGAATTCCACATGTACACCCAGACCCGGAACAACTACTTGCAAATCATACAAATATTTGTTCCGTGCGGGAATCGCACCCACGACCCGCAGCGCAGCAGCCGACTGTATTAGCCACTGCACCAACCGTGTCGTCAAAAAAACTGCACTTGCCAACCCGTCTGCCAAGTGTGGCGATTATGGCGATATTCCCCAATGAGCACACAACACAAACCCACACCGGTCGTTGTGGCAATCTTTAAGGGACGCTTCCGTCGTCTGGACGTCGGCTGAAATGATGATGATGACGCTTATTGCCGGACGAATGACTTGCTCGTCTCTTCACTGGGTATTACGAGGAGGGATCAAAAAGTAGTGAGAATGAGATAGAATATAATGACTATTGATAACTTAATAATTTATTTTTCTACATAGTTTCCGAGTCTCTCTACACACCGAGTCCAGCGCTTTTCCAAGGCTTCAATCACTGCGTTATCTTCTGTACGTACGTTGTACCTGATTCCCCTTAAGTATTTTTTCAATTTGGGGAACAGATAAATGCCGTGTGGTGGCGGCTCAGAATGCCACCACCCCATCTCCTCCCATGGGTGTCGTAAAAGTCGACTAAGGGATTAGCCGGAGGATGGGCAGCAGCGTCCTTCGAGTACATTAACAACTTAACTGCGAGCGCCAACCCGCCTGCCAAGCGTGGCGATTATGGCAAAACCCCCCAATGAGCCCACAACACATCCATATCGGTGGTTGTGGTGATCTTTGGGGGAGGCCTGTGTCCAGCAGTGGACTTCATTCGGCCGAAATGATGAACAGATAAAAATCGCTAGCCGCCAGATCTGGTGAATAAGGGGGGTGGTCAACCAATTCGAAGCCAGCTGGCAAGCTTGCTGAATGGCAGCCATCGCAACTGCCGACCTGTGCGCAGGTGCGTTGTCGTGATGAAACAGTACGCCCCTTCGAAGTTTCCCTCTCCTTTTCTCTTTGATGGCATTCTTCAACTTGGGAGTTTAAGCTCCATAATATTGGCCTGTAATAGTGGTTCCACGCTCTAGGTAATCAATCAACAATGTACCTTCTGAGTCTCAAAATATTGAGGCCATTACCTTGCCCGCCGATGCCACGACACGAAACTTCTTCGGAGTCAGTGATGATGGTCGTTTCCATTGCGAAGATTGATGTTTTGTCTCGGGATCAAAATGATGGACCCATGTTTCGTCCATTGTTACGAAACGAGACAAAAAGTTTTCAGAATCTTCTTGAAACTTGTCCAACAATATCTTCGAAATGTCAAGTCGATTTTGTTTCTGACTGTCGGTTAACATTCTCGGCACCCATCTTGCGGAGACTTTTCTCATATTCAAAGATTGTTTTAATATGGATTGAATACTTCCATATGAAATGCCCGTTTCTTGAATTAAGTATCGGATGGTAACTCTTCGATCGCCCAATACAATTTTGTCGACATTCGCAACATTTTCTTGGGTGACTGACGTCGATGGACGGCCGCAACGATGTTCGTCTTCCGTGCTCGTTCTCCCTACTCGAAATTGAGAAGCCCACCTTGCGACAGTGGAATACGGTGGAGCAGACTCTCCTAATGTTGCCTCCAAATTGCAAATCTCTTGCGTCCTTAACTTTTTTAAACAGAAGTATTTAATAACGGCTCGCACTTCGTTTTTCTCCATTTTCGGGAGCACGTTCCGACACGAAGCAAACAAATGACTACATTCAGAAAAAAACAAAAGAGAATCGAAGATTTTTTTCTTTATTAATATTACAAATATGTATCTGAGCTATGCTTGCCAGTATTTTTTTTTTCTTACCAAGTAGTATGTCGTTGTTAACGCGCACACGCCAACGTCGGCGCGCCGCACTGCGCGCCCGCCGGCCGCCGGCCGCGGGCCACTCGCCATTCGAACCGCAGACAAGACACGCGCATCCAAATTGTTTATTAATCTCAAGGATTATATTTATTAGATTTTGGTATACGTGTCTAATTTCAAATCGCTACATACCGGAACACCTTGCAAGTAGAAGATTCCCTAACAGTCGTTGTCACAACTTTTTGATCCCTCCTAGTATAAAAAGATTATTATCAGCCTAGCGTTGATAACTTGGTAATTTAAATACAATTTGGTTTCTGTTTAATCCCTACATATAACCTGTTGCGGTAAACAATTAGTAAAACAATAAACACTTTGTCCGTAGTTATATATTACCATATTAATAAAACTCTGAACCGAATAATAGATTGAATAGCTTGTTTCGTTTACGTTTCGGCCCCGCCCGACTTCATAAATAGAGTTTGTTTTCCTTTTCAGTGGTTTTAATATTTTCATATCGTGTAGGCTTTTTGAAGACGGTATATTTTTTGTTAAAAAGTTTTATGTTTTATCTTTTCCAGAATATGCATATGATGCATGGTGAAAGGTCCCGTGAATACCTATTAAGGTTCAGGTCCAACTAAATGCGTTTGAGAGCCAGCCCTTGCATCAGCAAGGTCCGCCTTCTCATTACCCTCCACACCTTCGTACCCATGTACGCAGATAAGCGTATTGTTGTGTCTGCCCAGTCTGTTTAGGTTGGATACGCCTTCTTTGACCAGTTGTGAGCTAACCTTGAAGGAGTTGAGCGCTTTCAGGACCGCTTTCTCGCTCGCTCAGTGTGTAAATGGTGGTAATGGTAATTGATATTCGTCCTTTGCATTTCTTTAATGCAGGCTGTTATCGCATATGTTTATGCTTGGACCACCAATGCGTAATGGCCCATACTGATGCTGCAGTCATTGCAGTAAAGCCCTGCGCTTGTATGATGATTATATACATATTAAATATAACAGACACTTTAAGCTAAAAATGAAAAAACAAAGAAGCTATAATGCATACAAAGCCTATGTTGTGAAGCATAAATTGGATATATTTTTAGATGAGAAGCTGTGGCCATCAGGCATTTCCTTTAGGCGCTTTGTCAACTTTGGGGAAATGAGGAATGTGAAAACAGATACAGAAAGTATAGCTAATATAGATGAAGATTTAAAAGGACAAAGAAGAAACAAGATGTTCCTGTAAACTTATCAGATATAATTCGTGGAACCATAAAAATGTAAAATAATTGTATAAGGTTAGGGTTTCTATGGGTCTATGCCACCCGAAATAAAGTTATTATTATCATGTCTCTCTATTATTATTATAATCATTTAATACAAAGTGGAAAAAAGTGAAAAGTAGAGGTACAACTTTGTCACAGCACAACTGAGTATAAATGTATAAATTGTAGTTGAATTGCAATCCAATAAAATGTACCGACTACGAACAGATTGCCACATGTTATACTGTTGCTAGTGCACGAACTTAGTAAAGCTATCCTGCACTTAAGTTTACGACTTGAACACTTGACGACCATATACAATATTAGTGTTATACAATGAAATTTTATAAATAGACGCGCCATACAGGAACATTACCGCCATTAGACCGCGTAATAAAAATAAAAGAAAATACATGTTTTATTTATAATATCGATTTTCGTTACGTATTTATTTATTTATGAAATAAAAAGTATTTGCGGTATACTTCGTACATTGTCTATAAACACAGGATGGTATTCTTTTCTCGCAGTATGTTGCTGAATTACGCATAAGCTTTACATCGAGCCGCGACACTGGTCAGTGCTTGACTAAATGAACTCCGGGCAATTACCTTGCTTCATCATCTTACCTTCATCGTAGAGCCCGGGCAACGCATCTACACTTATAAAAACATCTTAGGTGTTATATCAGTTGGTTCGAAAGAAAATCAAACAATAGACAGTCTTCATATCATCATCATATCAGACATTTATACGTCCACTGCTGAACAAAAGCCTCCACCATAGATTTCCACAATTGTATCGCAACTTTGGGGGGTATTTGCCAATACTCACCACGCTTGGCAGGAGGGTTGGTGAGTGCAGCAAGGCTACTTGTTCCACAGAAAGGACGCTGCTGCCCATCCCTATGGTTTAGTGTCGCTTATTCGCCTTTTACAACATCTATCGGGAGGAGATGGAGTGGTGCTATATACAATACACAAGCCTGAGCTTAAATCACAAATGTTCTAATAAAATGACAACCGTTTCCAATCGTATCGACTGGAAACGAGTACTAGCCCAATTTACTACTGGATGGATGCGATATTGTAAAATTTATTTTTATCTTGTCTGAGCAAAACATTCATTTTTATTTATATTAAAAAGGATTTTTTAATATGGAAATAAGATTTATTAATTTATACATAAAATTACAGCCATGTGGTGCCGGATCAGAATGCCACCACACCATTTTATCCCAAGGGTGTCGTAAAGAACGACTAACTAGGGATTAACCGGAGGATGGGCAGCAGCGTCCTTCGAGTACATTAACAACTCAATTGCGATCGCCAACCCGTCTGCCAAGCGTGGCGATTATGGCAGGACCCTCAATAAGCACACAACACACCCATATCGGTCGTTGTGGTGATCTTTGGGGGAGGCCTGTGGGAGGACTTCATTCGGCCGAAACGATGAAAAAATTAAGATATAAAATTACCAGCTAATTCCCCCCAAAATGACGAAACACGGCACATAAACGGTCGTCTTATGGGGAGGAATTTATTTAGCAGTGGAATGTTTTCGACTGAGATGATGAGGTAGGAGCTTTAGTCAGCTCAAGCTAGGCTTCCTCCGAAAATCAATTTTCCATTGTCAGTCGACTGTTATTCACTGCTACGCGGACTACAATTGACGATGTGTAATGACGAATGTAATGTTTACCATCTACTTTGGTACCGTTATTTATTTATTTTACTTTAATTACAACGGTCTTGGACCAATTACAATAATTAAAGATAGACAACATAGCTATAATACAAGACAATGAACATAAAACAGCAAGGTACTCGTCTTTCATACATTCCTCTCAAAATGCTTCTGACATACTAACAATATCTTCTTCCAATCATCCGCAAACAAATCACAACTCGGATGGGAATCCAAGAGTTCATTGAGTACAGCTAGAGTGCGAGGTATTGGCGAATTAGCTCGCGCTACCGTGCAGCATGGAGGAACAGCAAAGAGCTTGTGATTACTGTTGCGGCAGGAGCGAAAAATCTAGCCAGTTCGTTATGCAGATCTGGTGCATAAATATACCTTACTCGGTATAGACGTCACGTTGGATACCTGCGCCCAATTTCATTCGTTGTTCATTTTTATTTGATTGTTTTTCAACGACGACGCATAATTTGACAATCGAATTAACGATTGTCGATTAGTTGGTGCCGGCTCAGAATGCCACCACCCCATCTCCTCCCATGGGTGTCGTAAAAGTCGACTAAGGGATTAGTCGGAGGATGGGCAGCAGCGTCCTTCGAGTACATTAACAACTCAACTGCGATCGCCAACCCGCCTGCCAAGCGTGGCGATTATGGCAAAACCCCCCAATGAGCTCAAAACACTTCCATATCGGTGGTTGTGATGATCTTTGGGGGAGGCCTGTGTCCAACAGTGGACTTCATTAGGCCGAAATGATGATGATGATGATTAGTTCGATTGTTTTTCGGTAACAATAACATCGCTAAGGCACACTTGGCACGGTTCCTAAGCATTACTTTAAGTACTACAATAGTGATACACTTGATGTAGTGTAAAAGTATCTTAGAGAAAATACAATGTAATTGTAAACAAACCATATTGTTTACGGGATTGTTTGCCGCAGCAATCCTATTAAATTCATTAGGGGCTTTGACTTCTGCTGAGCACCTTGAGCATTCATCTTGTGGTCTATTATGTAAGTTTCAACAATACCGCTGATGGTAATTAATTAATTTAGAGTGCTTATAGGGCAAACGTTTGATTTTTGGGGTTCCTTAGTAGTTACACAAGAAATTTTGAAGCTATTTTGTTTGTTCATTTATTAAGATGAATAATTTAGGTTGAGTCTATGTGATTTAAATTACTAATAATGAATTTTATAAGCAGTTTCACATCAATGAATCAGCATACGACTAAATGCCAAGTGACGCGGAAAATATGGGCATACCTTCTCCATGGTAATAAGTGTTAGATCGCTAGAAGTAATAATGTTGAAACTAGATATCCACTGCCAATTATTTATTTTACTTCTTATTACAAATGGTTAAGATACATATTTTTAATCTTCCTTTCACAATCGCAGCTGCTAAGTAAGTAACATTCTAACTCACAAAAATGTACATATATATTCTCCTACCTACCACGGATAATTATTAATTAATCAATACTTTCAATACATTATGAATCATTTCATTACTGATTTTGATACTGTAAGGCGACATATCGTACTAAATAAAACTATTCTAAAATACTTTGAATATATAAACAAATTATTTAAATAAACAACATTAAATACATAATCAAAACATTAATAAACAAAACCAACTGATCTTATTTGACACGATAATCAAGACAATATTTTATTATTCATTTCAATTATCTAAATAAATATTTGTTTAAACTAACATAGGATAACACAATTATACTAATCCACACAACTAATCGTTTGGTCGATTACCATATAATTAACAAATACTATGCAAAAAGACCTGTACAGAACATTACTATATAAAATTAATACAATAATTACAGGTATTTTAACAACTCGTCCATCCTGATAATTGTATACACGTCCTCGTGTAATACAAACAAAGAAATAGAAAGATTACATTACGATATCTGAACTATCCCATTTTTTTTTACCTTTTGTATCTATATAAAATAAATAAAATTGAAGGTATGTTTGTAATGTTAAAATAACAGCTTTTTACTAAATGCATATGAAAATATATAAGGTACCCACAACAAAAAAAGCTATTTTTTTTTTGTCTGTTCGTCTATCTATTGCTTCCCACTAATTTCTGAAATGGCTAGACCGATTTCTACGGCACTTTCACTGGCAGATAGCTGATGTTATAAGGAATAACTTAAGCATCTTTTATTTTAGAAAAATAATTAGTGTTCCGGACAAAAGAAATAAAATCCATGAAATCCTATATATTATACATGCTCTATGTCAAGTGTCGTATGCTGAAGTACTCTAAATTATATATAAATAATCCAATTTCTTTTAGTTTAATTTGGAGGGTGAAGCCGCGGGTCCCAGCTAGTTTACAATACAATACAATACATCTTTATTATTAGATACCAACAAATGCTTGGTAAGCTCATATCTTTATATGAATATAAATCGTATGAGTACTAATGTAAACGTTCGTGAGTGTGATTGCTAAAACTTATAAATTCATTCATTCGATGTTTCGGAAACATGGATATGTAATATATATTTAACAGTAAATACACTTTGTTGCACTAGTTAAACTTGTCTATTACATGGCACACCACTTATGCACTTCATATGTTACACATTGCACGCCTTATGCATTTCGTACACTTCACATTGCACACCTCTTGCATATTATACACAAGGAATCACACACCTCGTGCTTTGCATTATTTGTAGATGACACATCTCATGCATCACACACCTTATGCATCGCACGCTTTATGCAACGCACGCCTTATGCGTCGTACGCCTTATGCATCACACGCCTTATGCATCGCACGCTTTATGCAACGCACGCCTTATGCGTCGTACGCCTTATGCATCACACGCCTTATGCATCGCACGCCTTATGCATCGCACGCCTTATGCATCGCACGCCTTATGCATCGCACGCCTTATGCATCGCACGCCTTATGCATCGCACGCCTTAAGCATCGCACGCCTTATGCATCGCACACCTTATGCATCGCACACCTTATGCATCGCACACCTTGTGCTTCGCTGCATATTCATAGATCGCACACCTTGTGCTTTTTATATATTATGCATCGCACACCTTGTGCTTCGCATATTTTGTAGATCACACACCTTGTGTATTTAATAAACTATGCATCGCACACCTTGTGCTTCGCATATTTCATAGATCGCACACCTTGTGCATTTTATACATTATGCATCGCACACCTTGTGCTTCGCATATTTCATAGATCGCACACCTTGTGCATTTTATACATTATGCATCGCACACCTTGTGCTTCGCATATTTCGTAGATCGCACACCTTGTGCATTTTATACATTATGCATCGCACACCTTGTACTTCGCATATTTCGTAGATCGCACACCTTGTGCTTTTTATACAATATGCATCGCACACCTTGTGCTTCGCATATTTCGTAGATCGCACACCTTGTGCATTTCAGACATTATGCATCGCACACCTTGTGCTTCGCATATTTCATAGATCGCACACCTTGTGCATTTTACACAATATGCATCGCACACCTTGTGCTTCGCATATTTTGTAGATCGCACACCTTGTGCATTTAATAAACTATGCATCGCACACCTTGTGCTTCGCATATTTCATAGATCGCACACCTTGTGCATTTTATACATTATGCATCGCACACCTTGTGCTTCGCATATTTCGTAGATCGCACACCTTGTGCATTTTATACATTATGCATCGCACACCTTGTGCTTCGCATATTTTGTAGATCACACACCTTGTGCATTTAATAAACTATGCATCGCACACCTTGTGCTTCGCATATTTCATAGATCGCACACCTTGTGCATTTTATACATTATGCATCGCACACCTTGTGCTTCGCATATTTCATAGATCGCACACCTTGTGCATTTTATACATTATGCATCGCACACCTTGTGCTTCGCATATTTCGTAGATCGCACACCTTGTGCATTTTATACATTATGCATCGCACACCTCGTGCTTCGCATATTTCGTAGATCGCACACCTTGTGCATTTTACACAATATGCATCGCACACCTTGTGCTTCGCATATTTTGCATACCGCACACCTTGTGCATTTAATATACTACGCATCGCACACCTTGTGCTGTTTTCACATTGATTTTGCATACACAAAGATAATATCAGAAAACAATTTGTAGTAACGATTGTGAATTTATTACTTTTACCCTGCTCATTACACTCTATTTTCCATCTACCTCATCTGATTTTTCACTATCACTCTCTTTGTTCTCTGATAAATCATTCCCATTTTCACCATAACTTACACCCCTTTATAAGCTAACGAACTTTTCTTAGTCCTCAAAGTATCGATAACTTTATACCTATCATTATCGAATATTTTTATTATTCGACACGAACCTGATAACTTACGTTACAATTTTTACTCTCAACTTTATTCAGTCTCTTTTTCTATCATAACGAGCCTCCTAACTTAAATTTTCGTGGATTTTTAATCCTCGCTTCCATCCCCCCTTTTCATAGAATTTTCCTTTTGCTTGATTTGCACCCATTAACATGATATTCGACTTCTTTTCTTACTCTTTTTACGTTATAAATTTCATCCTGTTTATCATCATTTTCACAAAATTCTAACTTTATTTCAGATATAATACAGCCTTTATTAGTACTATTAAGTTTAAGTTTTTCCTGCACCTTTATTTACGGAATTATTTGGGCCCCATCGGACCTACAGTAAGCGGTCGTCCCATAAACGTCCATCTTTTCTGTAGTTTTGAGCGGACAGAGAATTGTTCCGTTGTACCTCTCCACTAGACCAGTAGCCCGTGGAGGCGGCATTTAAAATGTGTTTCGTACCAATCTCACTCATTAAAGTTTTAAATTTAAAGCTTGTATAAAATGTACCTTGGTCAGTAATCAACCGACCAGGTACACCGAATGTACCAACATAGTCACGCAAAACCGCGACAGAACAGCATGAATTTTAATTTTTGACGGCTTTTAAAACTATAAACTTTCGGAATCGTCTACAACATACTAGAATATACGAGTTCTTTCTTTTACTTTTATTATTATTATTACTATCCAAACATACATTCACATACTTTTTAAATGAATCAACGCATTCGCGGGAATCGATAGTGGTATTTTATGCGTTCAAGTGTCTTATTGAATCCAAAGCGTCTCTTTGAATCCGAAGTGCTGTATTCCGTCATGATTCTTTTGCAAAATCTGCTATCTACAGCCCTCTGGTACAACCGACCTAAATCCATATTCGGTTACCCGGTATAAACTAGATCCTTCATTATTTCACCATTTATTTATTATTTTTCCTGCTATTAAATGTTGTAGGTTTTAAAACGCCATTATCTTGATTTTGTTAATACTGCACCATGTTTGCTCGTATATGTCTGTATTCGAGTTTCTAACTTTGGGTCATAAAATGTAAAGCAGGACGCGAAGTCAAAGCAACTAAGTTTTATGAACGCATTGAATTGTCCTACAAACTCACGTCACACCCTTTTTCAATAAAATTGTCAAAAGATGCTTAATTTCAGCAAACCCTCTAATAAAACACGTAAAGAAGGAAGTTTATAGGGCTAACCTATAAATTATCTTACGTTATGGCTGTGGAGTGGAAAACTGCCTACTGACTCTGTTGTAGGTAAACCTGGTCGTATACCATGTTCAGATACCTCAAACCTAGAAAAACCTTGAAAGAAATAATATTTTTGTGTGGTCAAATTAAGCTCGGGTTATTTTTCAAGTATTATTCGTAACTTATCGATACCGTGCTTAAAACTTTTGGACAGGACCATATGTCATACATATAGGCTAACGCGGTGTAGCATAGAACTGTCCGTCTGGTATAAAACAAACATAGTCTTAGCTTTAGACTCTTCAATTAAGCCAATTTGGTAGTAGCTAGAAGCCATATCAAGGGCACCAAAGACCTACTTCTGGCCAACCTATCAATTTGGTCCTCCATCCGTGCAACCTGATAATGCTGTTTAGATGTCTCTCTATTTAATGCGCGGTAGTCCACGCATAACCGCTAATCTCCGGTATTCTTCTTTGCTGCCATTATGGGTGAAGCTACCTTACACCTCACCTTATGTGAGGTTGACTCCCTTATGATTTTATGCTTCAAGAGATCATCTAACATATAATTTTATCGATTTACAACATTTTAAATTTTAATTTGCTTTACATCTAGTATTGTCTTTGTTAGACGTCATTTCTAACCTACTGCTAGTCTTACGGATTTCCACGTGGGACCGCTCCGTAGTGGTCTGTCCTAGTAAAATGTTGTAACTCAATGAATCGTCTGAACTGACCAAATCGACCACTATTATAACTCCATCTACAAACAACTCTAAGTTGTATATAATTAGCGGATATATGATCGCGTTGCCGAATCCATGCAAGGAAGGTAAGTTTTTATGTTAAGTTTATGTATCACGTAAAAGTGATGGCCCAAAACATTTTTGACTTTTTAAATTAATAATCGTAACTAATTTTGATAGTTTTATTTTGTCATAATGTCTTAACTTCAGCCCTTTCCTTTTTGATTTATTTCATACAATTAGGATCAGTATGACCTTATACTTTCATACACTTGACATATCGGGAGAGGTTTTTGACAATTAGAATCCACATGTCAGACCTCATGGCAATTGAAACATCTTAAAACTCAATTATCTACTACTTTCAGTAAATTTCGCGATAAATTACCCTTAAAAACCCTAACCACTTATCAACATTATCCATGAACTGATCCATCTTCTATGCGGTACACTATGCAGTCTATAAATTTCCGGCCCAATATATGATAACGATTTAGAGCTTTAAAATTTTCATCGTAATAATCCTCTAAGTCATGCTTTTAAATTAAGCATTTCTGTTAATAAATGTTCATCATTTACATTAGTAAGAAAAGGAGCTTTAAGCTTTTCTTGCCATATATCCCATGTGAGTATAACAGAAGATTGCCCCTCATATCAACGCTTCGCTATTTGCATCAATTTCGGTAGAGCGTAATGAGCAGTTTGTTTACTATCCCGACCATAGATCTCAGCACATTCGTTAACCAAGTAAGTATCGTTTGGTTTCTAACTTTGGGACCAAACTCAGGTAGGACATTAAAGGATGTATATTTTTGTTTTTTAGCTTTCGGTTTTACGGTTGCTATAGCTTGTAAAGGTTATTTATTGTCTCGATCAAATCGACACTAGTACGAGAACTGTTGCTACTTGGTGTACAAACTGTGTTCATAGGCGGTGTGTAAGAATGTTGATCTGGTACTAATTCCATCTTTCGTCGATGGGTTCCCAACGTAATATAATTTTCTGATTAAACGCGCAGATGAGGGTACGTTGAGACGCAACAGTCATTGCTATTAAGCGGCGTGCTCTCTTTCTTATGATATGAGCGACCTCGGTCAAAGTCAAGTTCATACTATTAGAATAACATTACGTACCTTCAGATGATGATTCAGTCCACGAAGAGTGCGACATACGCTTACGGTACCTCCGGATATGTTGTCGATCCTTACTTCGAGATTGCAACCGTGATTCATGACGTGATTGCCGCTTCTCATCACGATTTCGTAAAGCTCGTTCACCGTCTCGATGTTGGGACTTCCTCCTTGATCACACTGACGACATCGAGCGTCTTCGGGACGCAATCTGGGTCGCGTCCATTTTTATAATTTAAATCGCAAAACTAAAATAAAGAAAAATCGTTAGGTATTAAGTACAATTTGACCGTAAAACGACGCGTAGTAATCCCACTTCTGATTTGTTAGATCGCTAGAAGTAATAATGTTGAAACTAGATATCCACTGCCAATTATTTATTTTACTTCTTATTACAAATGGTTAAGATACATATTTTTAATCTTCCTTTCACAATCGCAGCTGCTAAGTAAGTAACATTCTAACTCACAAAAATGTACATATATATTCTCCTACCTACCACGGATAATTATTAATTAATCAATACTTTCAATACATTATGAATCATTTCATTACTGATTTTGATACTGTAAGGCGACATATCGTACTAAATAAAACTATTCTAAAATACTTTGAATATATAAACAAATTATTTAAATAAACAACATTAAATACATAATCAAAACATTAATAAACAAAACCAACTGATCTTATTTGACACGATAATCAAGACAATATTTTATTATTCATTTCAATTATCTAAATAAATATTTGTTTAAACTAACATAGGATAACACAATTATACTAATCCACACAACTAATCGTTTGGTCGATTACCATATAATTAACAAATACTATGCAAAAAGACCTGTACAGAACATTACTATATAAAATTAATACAATAATTACAGGTATTTTAACATAAGTTTATTGTAATTTCTTCTCTATGGGTAGTCCCTATGGAGAAGAATCGACGAGGAACTTCATGGATACTTTTTATATTTGTAAATATTCAGTTTCATTATGAATAGAATGGTGTAAGGATATTGCCATTTATTAATATGATTTGAGCTTGATAAGTTATCGAAGTACCTAATATATACTTATATCAGACTTAAAGAATGACAGCGCTCATTGAGCGAAAAATGTCCACAATTCGTTGCTGTTTTTTTTTATGTATATCCACACAACCTGTGTGACGTTTGTTGACGGCACGGTTGGTGCAGTGGCTGATATAGTCGGCTGCTGCGCTCTGGGTCACGGGTTCGATTCCCGCACGGACCAAATATTTGTATGATCTGCAGATAGTAGCTCTGGGTCTGGGTGTATTGTGTGTGGAATTCATGTCTGTAAACGCACCCACGACACAGGAGAAATCCTAGTGTGGGGCAACGTTTTAAAAAAAGAAAAAAGAAGTTAATAAAATGCATTATTTAATTGTAGGGATCTTCCAAAGAAACACCTGGTTTTATAATAATTGTTCTTTTATTTTCGGGAACTTGAGGTTACACTTTTTACACAGATTGGGGTCGCTTAGCCATAGGAGACCTACACATGTTAACTTATATATATTATTATATTCTTTTAAAAAACGATGCCCCACAGTAGGGTTTCTCCTGTGTCATGGGTGCGTTTACAGACACAAATTTACACACAATACACCCAGACCCGGAACAACTATCTGCAGATCATACAAATATTTATTTGTTCCGTGCGGGAATCGAACCCGCAACCCCAAGCGCAGCAGCCGACTGTATCAGCCACTGCACCAACCGTGCCGTCAGTGTCCGTGACTTTGTTGTTATTAAACTTTTATAAAGTAGTAGAGATCGAGCTATCCTTTGCATCTTAAAAGCCCATGAGCTTTGAAAGATATTCCTCTTTAACTGCAGAAAGCAGCACGCAGCACCAGTCGCGGTTAGGTAACCAATGAGTTTTTATTGGTGCCTCTCGATTACAAGATTGTAATGAAGGACATGAAGCACGTCTCGCAAGCAATCGGAAGCGCCATGCTGCATCACGAGCCTCAGAGACTTACACCCAGTGTGAATGACTATCGTGTTCGCAGAGTATCTACACTGCAACGTTTCTATATACGATCGACATCCAACGGCCATGCATGTGACCGTCCACTTAGAAAATGGCTAGCGAATTTATTTCAATTCTGAAAATGTCATAGAGCGCTTGGAAAATCCGCGTCAGACTACGGTTTTCGTATTTTTTTAACTGTGCGAAGAGGATTCCCTTCGTTTGCCAAATCGCGAACGAATGGCAAGATGCCGTCATATTATACGTACGAGAAGCAAAGAGTTGTGTTTGATCGACGTCAACATGGGCGTACAGAATATGGTTTCTCGGGAGTTATGAAAGACGCTGCATTGGGTAAGGTCTACACTGTGCATCCAAATAATGGAAATTTTTTGCGCATTTTACTACACACGGTGCTTTTGATGCCGTTAAGGTTCCCAAATATCACCCAGACTACAGAGCGCTCCATCTACTTGACGGTGATAAACACTGGGACGATACTCTCGTGGAGGTCAGCGACAGTCCCAGTCATCTGCGACATTTATTCGCCATCATGTTGGTCTTCTAAGCACCGACAGTCAGGGTTCGACTTATTGCTGTTCACTCAGCGCACATTATAGCGAGTGATCTCAAACGCGTGTCTGTATAATGGGCGGCAGTGGTGGTGTCGGCAAGCAGATCGCTCGCAATCGGCACGCTGTATGCTCGCTTGAAGCGCGCGATCTGCTCACTCGGTATATACGCTGTATGTGGGATGGGAGCATTTACAGTTGCGAGCGTACTCGCGAAAGGTATCTTGATATTATAAACGTATTGTACAACACACGACTTATTGACAAATTACCTAATTTGACAAAATGAGCGGTGTGGCTATAATGAGTGATTGGACTGTTAATACTGGGCGGAAAAGGGCAAGCTACATTGTATAAAAGTTATTGATGACGACACCCAGTGCCATGTGGGAAGCGATTCCAAACAAAAGACAAAAGCGCATGGTTTGGCACTCGGCAGGCTGGGCTGGATGCAATATGCGGCAGGCCTATGAGTCGTGTCATTCGGAAATATGTCATGATCCCTCTACACCTATTACAAGTTCCTAATAAAAGCTCAGGTCATTATTGCATGTTTTCAATAGCATGATATACATTTCAAAATTCCACGCGAGCGAAGCCGCGGGCAAAAGCTAGTTTATAATAAAACTGTCAGATCATTTTATTATTCAAAATGTTATCAGTTTTATAATAACGCGGATGTCCCAAACAAACTCTGCGCCTACAGTAATATAAAATAACGAAAAAACAAATATTACTTCACACAAAAAACTCTCGCTTCCATATTACGTGAAAATATGTGTTAATGTATTGTAATAATTCCCAGTCCACTTTCACACGGAAATGTGTTTATTTGTAATATTAGCACTTATGGATGCGTTTGAACACTTTGTGTGAAATGTCATTTTAAAATACGGCACAGTGATGAGCTGAAGGTCTGAAAAGATTGTAATATATCAGTACTCGATTGAAAAAAAAGAATATTTGATAGTTAGACATTGTGTGTAAAGTCAACATGAAGGAGTTTATAATTATTTTAATACTTGCGTTTTCGTGGTCTGTGGATGCTTCTAAAAGCAGTGAGGGGGAAAATGCAGTGGAACCTAGAGGGAGAGGAAAGTACGCGTTAATAAGTGAGTATCTTTTATTCTATTTCTCTAGAGCTAAAGTGACTTAAAACCTGTAATGTGTAAAGTTGAAACATTACTGCTTGGCGGTTGAAAATCTAGTTGTTGTTGAATATTCCTTTTTTCTTATTACCCGGTGGAAATACATCATGTAAAATCACCGGTCATCTTCGGCACCGAAGGGTCTAGGAACACGAAACATCTCCGTCTGGAGCCACCCATTGAAGTCTCATCTTTAGACATCCCATTTTGGAGGGCATTGCTATAAAGCGGTCTCCATCTCTAGCGGAGTGCCGACAGTAAAGAGACCGCCCGCAGGCGCTCCACGGGGGCTTTGCAAAGGAGGGTTATTACCTCGTAGGACACTGTCTGGTATCCTCTTATGTTCCGTATAGCCACTCTGCACTGCAGACCATAAAGTTTGGCTCGGCAGCGGTGGACGCCTGACAGTTGAGCTGATCATACAGGCGCCTTGTAGAGGGCCACGGGCTGCATGACCTCCCCGGAGAGATGGCAAACTTCCTCACACGGTCCCTCAAGATTATTGGGTATCGCATGGATGGAGCCGCGAGACGCATATTGACATCTCAGAACGACAAAGTCACATAAATCAACTTACTTTATGTCACAGTCACTCTTTTGTACACAAAAGACAAAACCGTTAGAGCATCGAATAACAATAAAATACCTGCAAACTTTGGAAAAACAGAATTATTTACTTTTTAAATAACCATTTACAGCACAAAGAAATATAACGTAGGGATCCATTTGCACACCAATTTGAACAATAGACTTTTCTCAATGAAAGCCTTAACTGAGTAACAGAAAGAAGTTTCCTTTATCTCGAAACTCTCCGAAACTCCTCGGGAATTCAAATGGCAACGTTTATTCTTAAAGTAAATAGATAAAGTTTATCTTTGTGCATTGATATGGTTTACGACTCGCCTATCTCGTAATTCAAACTTCTTTTACCGCGTTTAACTTGTTTGTTTATATTTGGATGTATGCTATTAAACATTTATTACACCCAGTCGAGTCTCCTGCAATACTCGCGGTAGAGCACAGACAGATTCCATTAATAATGTTAAAATAATATTCAAAAGTTATTTTACACTCATACCAATAAAACAAAACATCGTAGTTTAATTAAATAAATACTTACATTATGTATTTATTTAATTAAACTACGATGTACATTTATGGTACACAAGGCAAAGTTGCTATAAGGCGATCTCTGCCAGCAACCGTTAGATAAAAATCTTCGAAAGAGGAACAAAAACAAAGGGCATGTTATTATGAGAAATCGTATTAAAAATAGAAAAACATACATATCAAAATATATACCATACCATGCTGCATCCAAAACACTGGCAGCTTATATACACCCCGTCATGTACAATTACCGAGCGCGAGACATGTTTAGGACTTATCATTCGATCATATGGTGTTGCCGAGTGGTGCCGGCTTAGAATACCACCACCCCATCTCCTCCCGTGGGTGTCGTAAAAGTCGACTAAGGGATTAGCCGGAGGATGGGCAGCAGCGTCCTTCGAGTACATTAACAACTCAACTGCGATCGCCAACCCGTCTGTCAAGCGTGGCGATTATGGCAAAACCCCCCGATGAGCTCACAACACATCCATATCAGTCGTTGTTGATGATGTTGATCTTTGAAGGAGCAGTGGACTTCATTCGGCCGAAATTCGGGCGGCTACTGCGACGGGGATATGGCGCTCTTAAATTGTTACGCTGGACGGACAAAAATTGTTTTTTTTTATGTGTACCGTATACACTTTCATATGCATTAAGTAAAAGGCGGTTTTTTTGACATTACAAACAGACACTTCAATTTTAATCTGTATAGATAATTTGTAATTGTGTAAGTAGTGGGTATTATTCATGTAGTTGTACAGTTATAAGAAGTTTGTAGAGTTATAAGAAATTCAGACTCGGTGTAAAAATTGTTATTGAATAAATGGAATTGAATTAGTACTGGTAATGCATTCTACAAACGAGCTGCTTGAGTGCTATTTATTTGTATAGGTAATGATATATTGGGTGTAAGTGCTCATCGTCACGAAAATGATACCAAGGATTCAGTACATGATTTTGGAACCAGTGGAAGCATTTTGGGCCAGTCTTTTCATAACATTTCAGCGTTCAATTTACATTTCTTTTTATAAAATATTTTTTTTCGACTATCCTAACACTATTTTGAATAAAAAAATTAAATATAATTTTTTTTGCAGTGATAGCCTAGTTGTTGAACGCTTGCCTTCCTTACCAGAGGGTCTGAGTACGATCCTGGCTTCCACCTCTGACTTTTCCGGATTCATGTGCGGATCAGCGTTTGGTTATCACTTCCATTAACGGTGAAGGAAAACATCGTTAACATCGTGAGGAAACCTGCACACCTAAGAGGGCTCCAAAATGTTCTCAATGGTGTCTGCAGTCCGCCAACCCACACTAGACCAGCATAGTGGAGCTAGGCCTAACCTTTCTTATCGTGAGAAAGGCCCGAGCCCAGCAGTGGGGCAGTAATGGGCTGATTATGTATACATTTTTTTTTCACACGAAACTGCAATGTAAATGAAAACTAAACGGCTGTTGTTTCGCTACAGATCACGAATGAGGTCATCGCTCGCATAATCAGATCATATCGTAGTAAAAGAAGAAGGTCAACAGGACAAAGTTAAAATAATGTTCTTCTGCTTCCTTTTCAGTAGTTACAGCTTAGAATTTCAGCAAATATTGCGAATCTTTTCACACATTTTTCGTACATATGTGTATGAGGTAATACTGTTTAGAGCATTTACCGTTGTAGCTATGTTTGCTGTACAATCAAATCAAAATGCATAATGCCATCTATTATATATTCTTTTATATTGGGATGTGTGAAAAGCATTGATGTACAATTTTGAACGCTAAAGCCATGGTGTAAAGTACAAACATTATTATAATTGTAAAGAACAAATATTTATATTTTAAAGGAATTGTTTTTTATGATAGACCTGAGGGCCAATTTTCGTAGTTAATTTATACTATGACTGAAACTTGACCGAACTGAGATTAACGCACGGTTGGTGCAGTGGCTGATACAGTTGGCTGCTACGCACCGGGTCGTGGGTTCGATTCCCGCACGGAACAAATATTTGTATGATCTGCAGGTAGATGTTCCGTGTCTGGGTGTATTGTGTGTGGAATTTGTGTTTGTAAACGCACCCACGACACAGGAGAAATCCTAGTGTAGGGCAACGTAAAAAAAAAAAAAAAAACTGAATTGACTGAAAAAATTATGTTCTGCTACTCTTAAAGTTCAGTCGGGTTTCAGTATAATCTCGATCTAGTCTCTTCACAAATACTTGTTTTCGGTGTGAGTATTTGTGCTTGTGAGATTTATGTCTGCAAACTGAACCCACAGCCCAGACGGCCAATTCTCGTAATTAAAAAGTCTTCAAAATATAGTTCCGATCTAATCTCAATTTTGACGTTTATTTAATGACAATTTAGTACACGTGACAGTTCGAAATGTTAGCAGAATACCGTTTTGACTTCGATCAACTTTCGATCCATTTTCGATCTCATCACAGTGTAAGTTCACGTTTGACGTTGTTTGTTAGTTTAGGAGAATACCGTTTGTGACACTTATGACACTGAGAATAGATCGGAACTATATTTTGAAGACTTTTTAATTACGAGAATTGGCCGTCTGGGCTGTGGGTTCAGTTTGCAGACATAAATCTCACAAGCACAAATACTCACACCAGAAACAAGTATTTGTAAATCATACAAAAAAATTTTTCGCGCATCGAAACCGCGGTACGTAGCGCATCAAACCCACCCTTTAGCCACTCCGCCATTATTATGCTTCGTCGTGTTCCTCCAAAAGCGAAAGCAGAACTATTTACGTAAGGATCTAACTATCCACATCCTTATTATTTCCGGGTCACAGTGCATTTGTAACCATGCATCCTACATGAGTAATAAATACGACACGATCGTGATGTAAAAAGATGAGATATGCCCGTTTTTTAAGGTCTTCTCGCAATTTTTTTCCTTGAAATATTAATGTATGGATGTGGCTGCTTAACCGGGTTATTTCTGACGAAGCCAAAAGAGGTCTGCAACCAGGCGTAATTATAGATTCAGATAACAATGCCAGAATCCGGACATTTTAAAATATTGTCTGCGACCCTACTCACGTACCTACTTGGTCTGTGGTGATCCCCTTGGTCCTCAATGATTACACAGTATGGAGAGATTGACTGTCCTCTGTGGGGATTAAAACGCAGACACGGAATATAATAGAATGGGCGCGTTCAAGCACACAGTCGATTCTCTGCGTTCCACACCCCGCTTATACCAGTCATAGGACTCCGGGTATTTAGCAATATTTAGTTAACAGTTTCGACGTGATTTTGTTGTTTTAATATTAACAGTTAAGAAATGGCATATTCGAAATTACATATTGTACTATTATTACCTCAGAATACAAACTCAACACGGGTGAGATAGAGTACAAAGGCGAACATATTAAATTTAAAACAAAAACATTTGAACTGTGACGGATTTTGCAACATTTGCTGGACGGCCCATAACTGGTCTGTAATTTCTTTGTAAACGAATTAATCAGAACGATTTGTGATCATACCGAGTGACCCCGGGAAGACAGTGCCGTGCACGTGGTCACGATCCTTTACAATCGTCCCCGAGAAGTGCATGAAGGGCGGTCTTTTTACAGCCGCCCTTCCTCCGCTAGATCGACAATACACCTATTCTATAGCATTTTCGTTGAAATTTTTGCGATAAACACATTTTGTATCATATGTAGATATGAATCATCATATCATCATATTGGTTGTTTATACGTCCACTACTGAACAAAGGCCTCCTCCATAGATTTCCACAAGTGTGTCATCAATTTGGGGGGAATTTGCCAGTACTTACCACGCTTGCCTGCTAAGCCGGTGACGGTGACCGGGTTGGTGAGCGCAGTATAGATACCTCCTATCATCCCCTACCATCCTCCCATCCTTCTGGTTTAGAGTTCCTTAGTTGCCTTTTACGACATCCACGGGAGGAGATGGAGTGGTGCTATATTCTTAATCCGGACATATAGTCTTCAATTTAAATAAAAATTGTGTGCGAAACAAGTATTTTCTCAATTCAAAATTCACTCATATTACCATTAGGTTTACGTTACTATACGTCAAAATATTCGTGCTAGACTAATGACATTTTACAAACAGACGCGCCATACACGAACATTATTGCACTACAAAACGGCGCGCCGGCCGCCATTTGACCGCGTAATAAAAACTAAAAGAAAATACTATGTTTTATTTACAATACCTATTTACGTTACGTATTTATCTATTTATGAAATAAATCGTCTTTATCTCTCACAATAGCAGCATACTTCGTGCATCGTCTATAAACACAGGATGGCATTATTTTTTGGCAATAAGTTGCTGAATTACGCTTATGATTCACGTCAAGCCGCGACACTGGTCGGTGCGCGACTAAGTGAACTCCGGGCAATTACCTTGATTTCATGTGAGCCATCGTAGAGCGCGGGCAATACATCAACACTTATAAAAACATCTTAGTGCTAGATCCACTCGTCCCAGGTTACTTTGTATCAGCGAAATATGTGTCATATTCTTCGATCAACAGTAGTATTGTTCAAAGGTCATATTGCAAAGGTTTTGGTAAAATATTTTACAGTCGGCCGCCTACCTGACACCAGCCCTCCTTGGGTATGCTACTGTTGGTGGTTAACCGCCACCTACGGGCAACCCTAAGTGCTTAATGGTACGCACCGGGTTCCAAACTCCCTTAGTCACCTTCAACGACACCCACGGGATGAGATGCGGTAGATCTACTCGTGACCCAGAGGTACACGGGCAGCTATTTATTATTCTAAGAGACAACCATAGAATACATAGTACGTCTGTGCTCCACAAATAATCTAGAAGATATAGAACTAAGAAATCTCCGATGAAATCTTACTCCTGATTGAAACAGCGTCCAGTGTCGGTTGACACAGTGAATTAAAGTAAATATCTAGACCGAGGATTTAAATCTAAACAGGGACGAAATTGGAAACATACCTAGCAGTAACCCTATCCTTTCCTTTATTGGAAACAGTTGATGTTTTGTTTAGATTAGACTTGTATCGCTTGGAATTTGAGAACTTGTTTATAAAGACACGAATGGGAAAGATTAATGCATAGGAAGGAAAGAACCTAGTGTAGTTAAACATTAGGCTTGTATTTAAGTGGAGGGTTGATTGGTTGATTAGCAGATAATACCGATCCAGCTGTCCCCAAAACAATAGCTTGTTATCCCCAGCAATGCTCTAAGCCGAGGTCCGTGTCCCGCAGGGGGCGCCCTTAGCGCAAGTTGCTTAGTTTTTATATTAGTTTACAGCCTGGTTGGAGGCCTCTTTTGGCTTCGCCAGAAATGACTGGTTAAGCAACCACATTTCCAAGAAATGTATGCGAGAAGCCCAACAAACTAAGCCCAACGGCTAGATATATTAAGTATATTCAATTTTATTGTGTATATATAGAATTCGCAGAGGACGAAGGACACAATGCACATTTGACTTTTTACGTTTATTTCTTACCCAAACGTTTTTCGACGACACGGTTGGTGCAGTGGCTGATACAGTCGGCGATACCCACGACACAGGAGAAATCCAAATGTGGGGCAACGTTTAAAAAAAAAAAAAAAAAAAAAAAACGGAAAGGGGAAAGTCATCGTTATTATATAAATATCTTTTCATCGGTGTCTAGCGGATTCGTGAGGACCCATGTTATAGGTACACTGTTCTAAAACAATTTCCAAAATTGACTAGTTTAAATAAATATCTGCTCATTTAAATAAACAAAATACGCGTAGGCCTATTAGGGGTGTATGTTAATCGATTTTAAAGATTTTTGTCATTTCTTATTTGCTATAAAACAGTTACCGATTAGTAACTTTATCGCGAAGACTATATTTAGCATACATAAAAAATAATTAAATAATACCATAGATTTTCCTTTGTTACAGCCAACCTCGCGATCGTATTAGCAGCGAAAGTTGGACTGTATAAGCTGGTCTTTGCCATAGGACTGGTGGTAGCTAGCGTGAAGATACTGCTAATTATGGTCTGGGCAATGACCATATACAAATACGTGCCAGATCCGTACTTGCATTATAAGAAAACGGAGCAAAGACCCTTTGATCCATACCAAGATAAGTTTGCTTACCACAGGGAAGGGTATCAAGCATTGGATCTGATCGCGGATTTTATTAAGAATCGACAGCGACGGTAGACAGAATTGGTGTGTAAATTTAAAACAAAGTGTACAAAACTTAAAGTAATGTCCTACTTTATTTAAAATAAAGTGTACAAATTTTGGAATATGTACTAAAACCAACCATATTATACCATAGATATGTTACGTCCATAATAAATGGCGCGCAAAATACAGTCTCACTTGCACAACCATGTCGTGAGAAAGAAGATACAAAATCAACAAGAGTAAAAGAGATAGCTATCTAGGCGAACCGATTGCGAGGTGCTACAATTGGGGGAGTTTTGGTTCTTACTTTTTTTTGTAACATATCTACTTCTTTTTAATATATAATATCATTGACTAAAACACTTTTAAACGGATAACACCGCATATATTCAAAATGTTATCCGTTTAAAAGTGTATTATTATAATGAGTAATAATCGCGAAAATATAAGACATTAATGTACTAAATTTAAAATAGATGTACACTTTTGAAATAAATCCCGTTTTCAATTTATTATTACATTCATCAGTCCAAGTTACTTTTTCTCATACGGAGACATTGAGCATCACGATGGCTCACTAAGTGTTGACGATTTCAGACGATTGGATCAAGGTTTCCTCACGGTGTTTTCCTTCATCTACATTCAGTGGCATTATAAATAAACTAAGAAAGTAACAAAACGTCACGTTGTTTCGTTTTGAAAAATGTATAATTATGTAGGTGGCAAATAAAGAGGTGTGTTCTTTATTATTGAAATCTGTATTCTAAAATTGAAATAAAAATATTTCAAATCTAAACATTTGAAATTATGGGTAAAGTTAGTTTTCTCCGGTAGACTCTGAGTCCCATGGGTAAACAAATGAAACAATGCAGTTTTACAAAAAGCAATCGGGTGTAGGAGCTCCTAAAATAGATATTAATTGTTTGATGTGGCAACAGTTTCCGTGTGCTGTCCGTATTAAGAATATAGAACCACTCTGTCTCCCATGAATTTCGTAACAGTCAACTAAGGGACTCTAAGCAAAAGGAATAGATAGTAGCGTCCCCTTTGTGGAACAACAGCCATTCTGCAGTCACCAACCCGCCTGCCAAGCGTGGTGAGTACTGGCAAATTCCCCCTATAATTATGACGCGTGGCATGTAACCATTGATGGGGGTGGCCTTGTGCAGTGGACATATTTTGGCTGAAATGACCACTCTTTGCACTTTATGAACAACATCTCCCAAATTAGCAACATTACTTCATAATAAATCTTTGTAGGAAGTAGCGTGACCTGAAACAAACATTACTAATGAAATGCATTTTTATTGTCCGCAGTACATTTCTTCTATGTAGTAGCCACGAAGCTCATCGTCCTGAAGATGGTGTACGGAGCGCTGTTCTACGTCCTCATCATAAAAGGCTGGAAATTCGTTCTCTGGTTCATCCATTACCTGAAAGAGAAGAAGCATTCCGAACACCACGAGTACATCGATGACCATCATTACGATCATGGCCATTATGACCATGACCACTTCGACCATGGTCATTTTGACCACAGCTATAGTCACTATGACCATCAACCGTACAGCTACGATAAGTTCGAGTACGGAAGTGATTACAAGAAGAGGATTTATGATGCTGACGGATCTTATGCTGTTAAGGGACATTGATTGTATTGTAATTAGCGTTTTTGGTTCGGAAAATAATTGGATTATGAATTGTATAGCGAGCTACATTATACGTTTAGCTTACGTCACTGTAAAGTCACAAAGAATATTACTCAGTAATTGTAAAATTTGTCTTCAACTCTCCGCGAGTCCAAAATGGTGCCAGTAACATGATCTAAAGACGCAACGAACATGAGATATACAAAATATAATATTCTTCTTTATTTTTGATGACCTGACTCGGATTTCTCTAATGCAGTTGGTACAGTTTCAAGACCTCGAACAACTATCAAGTTGATGATTGTTCCGGGTCTTGGAACTGTGACTGTAAACGATTTATATATGTAGCCTATACTGATATAAATATTTGTTTCGTGCGGGAATCCAAGCCATGACCCATAGCGCAGAAAGCCAATCACTTAGCCACTGAATCGAGCCGACATTCTTGTATCGATATTTAGTCGATTGTATCGATACTTAGTCGATTAATGTTTTAGTAAGTACACACCTATTTCGTGAGATAGCAAAATTCATTACACAATCGGAAAAATATCCAATTCAATTTAATTCACAATGTTGAGTTAAAGATTCTGTAACGTGTCGTATGCTAGGTATGTCGTTGTCTACTAAAATCGCCCGAGGACCTTTCAGTTCTGCTAATAAGAAAATAAATAACGCAGACTAAAGAAAAGATCTCAATAGAAAAGGAATGTTTTGAATTGAACAATAAATAATGGTCGTTATTAATTTCTGTATATTTATTTAAACTTTCATGCACAATGGTGGTACACAAGGCGGACATAGTGCTATGTAGCATTAGCTACCAGTCAATCTATGAATTAAAAATCATTGCATCGAAAGAAGTACAAAAATAATAAGTAATACATACTATAGGAACGGTATATTATATAACTTAAAATATACTACATACAATACGCACATAAATATTCTATAAATCTTTATAATCAAGTCCGCAAGTGTAGATTAGGATTTTTTTAAAATATTTTTTTTATTACGTTGCCTCACACTAGGATTGCTCCTGTGTCGATTATGTACCTGTGCGTATTTGAAATTGCTGCAATGTTTTGACGACACGGTTGGTGCAGTGGCTGATACAGTCGGCTGCTGCGCTCCTGGTCGTGGGTTCGAATCTCAACGGAACAAATATTTGTATGATCTGCAGGTAGTTGTTCCGAGTCTGGGTGTATTGTATGTGGAATTCATGTCTGTAAACGCACCCACGCACAGGAGAAATCCTAGTGTGGGGAAACGATATTTAAAAAAAAAAGATAAAAAAACTGTCATTCCGGTACAAGCCGATCTCGCATTGTATAGACTTTCGGTATGATGAAAGATCAGCGTAAACTGGTTATGAATAGTTTGATATAGTGTGTTCTAGTATTCGTGAAATGTGCGTTCAAATGAAAATTTACTTGGAATGGTTCTTATATCCAATGTATATCTAGTATTATAATACCATCTCTTTTTAACAGCCTTAATTTATGATTTAAGATGGTTAAATCAGCGTTATATCCCTCTTTTTCCTGTGAACTGCAAAATTATTTTACCACTGATGTCTGTCAAGTCCATCAATTTTATAATCATGGTTCTAAGATCAGAGTTATATTGTATCTTTCTATGTGGCGCCAGGCTGCTGTTTATCAATCAGTGACATATGTATGTGTAAAAATGCAGCCGATTAATATTAATTTTATTATTTAAAAGTGTGTGCCAACTCAATGAATAAGTAGCTTTACATTTACATTTAATGATTTATTTTTAATGCGTAGTTATTTATTTATTGTAAACATAAAATAAACATTCTAAAATATGAACAGATTGTTTGATTAAAAATTTTCAAGTTTGTTACAATGACAAGAACATTCCTGAAGAAGAGTAGGAAGGTGAGGAGTAAAGGGAGTTGGCTTGCAGTAGCTCAATTAACGCAGTGTTATTTTACGCTGGTATTCTACTGAGAGTGTGGTACTTCCCTGATAGAGGATTCACCACCAGGCGTTCGACGTGCTCCTCTAAACTAGCATAAAAAAGTTTAAAAACACGTTTTGACTGCCCTTACCAGATACATTGACAAATAATAGCAGGAGGGACAAACATAAAAACATAAATTAAAAAGAATTACTTAGAAATAAGCAACATATTACTACTAAAACTCTATCGACTACGGTCTTATTGCCACTTTTTTTTTAAATAAAAACCTGAACCTGGGTAGGCTGTTTTCTGCGCAAATAAAATAAAGCTCGTCCCGACACTAAAGTAAATTAAATGTTTACAATTCTTTGAAATCTGTGGATAAATCTGAATTCAGATATGTTCTTGAAATGATGAACGGTTTACAAATCTATCTCAAAAGAAAATTGACTTCGTCATCGCCAGAGGCAAACTAATGAACTGAAAGGAAGCTATGCTAGTTTCGTTTATTAACAAAAGATCAAACGAGGCGCCGATGTAAGCATAGGTACGCTAAGTGGATACTCTATAAGGCCAAAATATACTCCAGAATGCTATTATAGCACATTCTCGGCATCTGCACCTTCAGAAGACCTTGTAAACATTAACTTTAGTGTCGGCACGAGTAGAACGTTATTTTACTAGAGCAGAAAACAGCCAAACCGGTCTCTGGCTTTTAGTAAAAAAATATGAGTGAAAATGAGACCGTGGTCGATAGAGTTTTATATTATCATATCGGTCATAGAACGTTTACTGCTGAACAAAGGCCTCCTCCACAGATTTCCACAATTGTGTCATCATTTTGGGGGGTATTTGCCAATGGGTACTTCCCAATCTGGGCGCCTGCGACTCCTGAGGTCCCCACCAAGTAGTGATGGCGGGGGGTTCAGGCGTGTTGGATCTGGGCACTGGAGCGGTTGTTACCCCGGGCCGTCTCGTCCTTCTCCGTGCGGGATTGGCTCTCTTCCATAACATTAATGCTAGTACGAGTTTCTTTTCACAACCGAAATGTAATAGTAAACTACACGTTTACCGCTTTCGGCGCTGCGATTGGTCCGCTCCAAACTCGTCAACCAATCACAGATCGAAATGAAGCTCGGTAAACCGTTTTAAAATTAGAACCGGTCTCAACTAATTTGCCTGTACATATATTATATGTCTATCTGTTATTAGTTCAAATAACACAAGTCCCTTATGGCTATTAAGGAATTATGAGGAGCAGTAATCAATCCATCAAATTCTTAATGTTGTATATTCAGGGCTGTCTCATAAATAAAACTGAAATCTGGCTAAGCCTAAAGATTGGTACGGAGACCATGATAAATAAATAATAATTATATTATTGTAGTGTCCATCTCCATCTCCTCTCGTGGAGGTCGTAAAAGCCGACTAAGGAACTCTAACCGGGATGAGGGAGAGGAGATGAGCAGCAGCGTCCTTTCTGTGGATCAGTAGCCATTCTGCGCTCACCAACCTGCTAAGCGTGGTGAGTACTGGAAAATTCCTCTCAATATAATAACAATAACACAGTTGTGGAAATCTGTGGGGGAGGCCTTTGTTCCGTAGTGGACGGTGTATGGCCGATATGATGACACATACACTCCATGTGGTGTCCGGATTAAGAATAAGTCCTCTCGAGGACTTTGTAAAAGGCGATTAAGGGAGACTCTAAACCAGAGGGAGGGGCAGCAGTGTCTCTTCTGTGGAATACTCATTCTGCCCTCAACGATGCTTTTTTTGGGCGGTCATCTATGGCACCTAAAGAGGACTCGCTCACCAATCCGCCTGCCAAGCGTGGTGAGTACTGGAAAATTCCCCCCAAAATGACGACGCACGACATGTAACCGGTCTACTTATGGGGGAGGATTTAGTTCAGAAGTGGACTATTTTAGCTGACATGATGGCACATACACGCTAGCCCGTATACTTCCACTGATGAACATGGAGATCCAAATGATTACTACCATGGTTATAGGTAAATTACCATAATCCCCACGCTTAGCCGGCTAACTGGTGATTGCAGACCATCCTCTTGATATCAACTCGTAGTTTTCTTAACGATACCCATAGGTGTAGTCTTTTCTTTGCCGGAAACCACAAGGAACTTATGTTTATTTTAGTATGTTTCTTATTTACATATTAAACTACGTTTTTATAATTATATTTTACCATAATTTGTATCAATCGATGTTGTAATCTCAATTATTTTAAAATAGTAACAATGGAATCTCTTGCCAGCTCTTTTCCGTAGGGCGAACCAATTGGAATTGTGATATTAAAACTGTGACGATCATAAGGTGATAATAATTGGCTATTAAGATGAGGTTAACATTATAGTGTTACCAGAACGAAGAAGAAGAAGAAGAAGGAGGTAATAAAACACACATTTGTCTTTGACTAGCACGAGATTAAAGAAATCACTATCTCGATCCTTTTCTTAAGTGTTTGTCCCAATTCCTGGCTCATGGGTTTAAAAAAATAGGAAAAGGCGTGTGTCGTGTGGTGCCGGCTGTGCCATGTGGTGCCGGCTCAAAATACCACCACCCCATCTCCTCCCGTGGGTATCGTAAAGGTCGGGAAAAGGGATTAGCCGGAGGATGGGCAGCAGCGTCCTTCGAGTCCATTAACAACTCAGCTGCGATCGTCAACCCGTCTGCCGAGCGTGGAGATTATGGCAAACCCCCCGATGAGCCCACAACACACCCATATTGGTCGTTGTGGTGATGTTTGGGGAAGGCCTGTGTCCAGCAGTGGACTTCATGCGGCCGAAATGATGATGTGCTGTTTCTTTTTATTTCAGCAGTGGACGTGAACATCCTAATGGTAATGATGAACAGCAAAGTTTTTTTTTTAAGGGGTACTTCTTCCGGCCTTATGAGAGTAAAATTTGGGTGTAACGATTCGTGTGTAACATTGCGCATGCGCGGGCATGTTTCACTTCTATCACGTGGACTGAGATGCAGGCCCTCAATTTTTTTACTATCCTTTCCCTCACAGCCATCTAGAGGTTGTGCCGAGGAGAAGTAGACGAATTACAAGCTCTCCAGTAACAACGATATAAAACCATTGAAAAGTGCCACGTGCTACTTTTGACGACTTAAGAAATCATACATCCTGTTGCTTTTGCACCATAAAATACAATGTTTATGCAATACCTAGAAAACAGAGAAAATCGTCTAAGTCGTTTTCCTTTCAAACGTAGCCACGGTAAAAGCTAGTCCAGAATGTAATCTGTGCGAATTGTGAAAGCGGAGGGAAAGCTTCCTCTGAGCTAACGGCCACTTTCTATTTAATATTATAACATTTAATTGTTATTTTTCGAAGTACAGAACAGAACAGCAGCATTCTGGGGCCCACTCTCACTGGGCAGTAGGACTTTCAGTCTTAGGCGTTAAACTATTTTTTATTTTTTATCATTGCCCAAACTAGGATTTCTCCTGTATCGTGGGTGCGTTTACAGACATATATTCCACACTCAATACACCCAGACCCGGAACAACTACCTGCAGATCATACAAATATTTGTTCCGTGCGGGAATCGATCCCACGACCCGGAGCGCAGCAGCCGGCTGTATCAGCCACTGCACCAACCGTGCCGTCAAAAGTCTTACTTCTTAGCTTATGATTTTGTCGCCTGATAGTAGGTATTTTATTGCAAGAGTATGACTAGGTAGTTACCAGTGCAGTGCTAGATATTCTTCGCAAAGCAGTAGTGTTTTGAGGGTTCTGAACGTCCGAAGGACAAAACGGCGGAACCCTTATAGGATCCAGGATCACTCGTATGCCTGTCTGTTTGTCCGTCTGTCATAGCCAATTTTCTCTCAATCTACTAAGCTAATTAAGTTGAAATTTGGTACATATATGGAATTATACAACCCAAATACGTACGTGTAACGTAAATAAATGCATTTTGAATATGGGGTCCCTTTTGTGGGGCAATATAGAAAATTAAAGAATAAAGTTTTGCAAACTGTACCGTAAAATACTTGTTGCGAGGGTCTCAATTGTGTTTATTTTATCATTTTAAAAGATAAAGTTTTATCATTATTTAAGAAAATAGACGAAAATTTACTATTTCCCCCTTATCTCCGAAACTACTGAGCCCGAAACTTTGAATAAAATATGGATAATAGCTCTTTACTTATAGATTACAGGAAAACCTATAAGAAATCTATGGTCTTAAAATAACATGGTAAATCGTTCAATATTGTGCGTACAAACTTACGTTTGCGGTTGGAATGTATGGGAAAACATGTTTTTCAACCACGATGTTAAGTTTGTTCTTTGGATAAGTTATTGGTACAATACCGAATCCAATAATAGACAATATTCAGCAATTTCGGAACCCTCTCCACGCGAGTTCAACTCGCACTTGTCCGGTCTTATTTTATTTTATACATTACTGTGTAACGCCATAACAACTTCATAGCTCATGGGTGAGCATAGACAAAAGAAAATTGTGCCTAGAAGATGGACAAAAGCATTTTTCTGTGCACTGCAATCAACAGAACTGTTAGACAAGGTGAGAATTTTGATATTTCCATAATAACTTTCGTGTTCAATTAACAAAGACCTATACATAAATAACTTATAGACTAACATACATATAATTAGTAAAGTGTATTGTAATGACATAATGGGAAGCCATTGTGCAACAATAGACCTAGGTATTTTACTGGCTGGTGTTTTTATAAAATAAATCATTTCTTATTATTAAAGGCCGCATTAAATTAATATTTTCGTACAAGGATCATACTAAAAGGTTGTAGAAAAACAAATTGATGTAGAAACCTGTTAATATTTTTATTGTTTTTTGAAGTATTCTCCGTTCCTTTCTTAGCACCGTCGCATGCGATGGAACTATTGACTGAAGCAGTGAGCCCACTCTTCTATAGGGATCTCTTCCACGTTTTGTTCGAAAACAGACATGGCGTCTCCGGGGTCATAAAGTGACGAAGCTTTTATTTTGAGAAATAAATAAAAGTCGCAAGGTGCCACGTCAGGACTATAAAGAGGATGACTCACTAATTCCACAATTTCCATAGACAAATATTCGATTGTTCGTCTGGCGGAGTGAACTGGAGCGTTGTCGTGAAGAAGGAGGATTCTGCTTCTTAGGCGCTGCTGTCGAACATATTCCACAACAACAGACAGTGTTAGTCTTTATATAAATACAAGTGGTAAACAATGACTAACATACCAATCTGCAGTAACAGTTCTTTTATCCTCTTGCACAATTGTTGCGAAAGGACCCGTCCGGCCAAGGAATGAGGCATTCATATTTTCCCTTGAGTTCTACCTTTCTTTACTTTTTGGACAAATCTTCGAACGGAAACATCGACTGGGCAGATTGACTTTTGTTTTCGGGCTCGTAACAATATATCCAGCTTTCATCACCTGTGATGAGGTCAAACACAACACTCCAAACCTCTGTTATACTTTTCAAGCATTTCCCGGCACCAATCCAAACGACGGCGTTTATCTTCCGTCAAATTATGAGGTATCCATCTGGTACAAAACATTCTGACGGCAATTTTTTTTTAAATCTTTATTTATTTGGGGGTTTTTATTTACATGGATACGTCAACCCCATCATGTCTTATACAATATATATTTAACAAATACTCGGTCTAGTTACTATTCAAGGAAAGGTCTCCATCAATGAAGTATGCCTAAATATTCGTTTAGACTTTATGCACTTACAAAAGTAACCCGTTACTGTCTCACTGCTAGCCTGGGTGGATGGGCCTTTTCTCACGATGAGAAAGGTTAGGCCTTAGTCCACCATGCTGGCCTAGTGCGAGTTGGCGAACTGCACACAACATAGAGAACATTTTGGAGCCTTTTCAGGTATGCAGTTTCCTCACGATGTCCTCCTTCACCGTTCTTAACTTGACTCATACCAAAGCCTAAACTTGCCCAGATCTGTTGATATGTCACTCTTGTGATAATATGAGATTGCTTCAAACTCATTAATCCAATTATGACGGACGAAGGACGAAGGGGCATGCCAGACTCCTACCGGTTAAAACCACTGGGGCGCTCATCTTCGGCACCAGGTCTTCATATGATCACACTAGAGCAGGGTTTTAACCTATCACACAAAAAAACATACAATATTTTACCAAGCCCGTGTCAGCCCTATAATATTTCCATATCCGTCGGGAATGGGGAATGGTTGATGGTTCGCAAGGGCATCTATATTTGGAAGTGGCTCTGAATAATGGAGCGGTGCCATCGCGCCTGTTATTGTACCTACATATTTTCTCTCTACGAGATCGAATCAGAAACGAAGAGATTCGTAGAAGAACTAAAGTTGCCGACATAGCTGAAAGGATTAGTAAACTGAAGTGGCAATGGGCAGGGCGCATAGCTCGTAAAACTGATGGCTTTTTTTCGAGCTGAGACCACGCATCGAGGTCCGTACGGGGATTGCCTGCAACGAGATGTATATCCAACCTGGTGAAGGTCTCTGAGAGTCTTTGGATACAGGCGGCATCTAACCTGTCGTTTGGAAATCTATAGTTCTCCATAGATTTCCATACGATCGGTTACATGCCACGCCGTGGCCTTTATTCAGTAGTGGACATCCTTCGGCTGATAGGATGATAATGACTGTAATCTTTGAAAATACTCCTGAAAAGTAAAAGTTTCCGTGAACTCTGATGTTTCTAGTACAAGAATAATTCATGATTGTCCTGATATGATGAGCAAGAAGCATCATCATTTCGGCCGAATGAAATCCACTGCTGGACACAGGCCTCCCCAAAGGTCACCACAACGACCGATATGGTGTGTTGTGTGCTCATTGGGGAGTCTTGCCATAATCGCCACGCTTGGCAGACGGGTTGGCGATCGCAGTTGAGTTGTTAATGTACTCGAAGGACGCTGCTGCCCATCTCCCGGTTAATTCCTTAGTCGACTTTTACGACACCCACGGGATGAAATTGGGTGGTGGCATTCTGAGCCGGCACCACACGGCAAGAAGCATGCTTATAGGCTATTACTTAACTAGAGAACTCTTGTAACTTGTTTCGCCTATTATGGGAACACACACTCACATGTCGTTTGTGACCTTACCATAAATAAAGTGGAAAATAACTTGCAAATAGCAGAAAGACTCTAAGGTGAAGCTGGAAAATTGGATACTTGAATTGGATGCCTTAGGAAGAGCGATAGCATATATCAGCTCGGAAATGTCCACTGCTGATCATAGGCTTCCCAATTATCACTTTGAAGGGTGGTTATAGGGTATACTGCCATGAATCACCACGCTTGGAATGCTGATTCTTCTTTCTTTTCATTTTGTTAATGGCCAGCCTTGTGTCAGAACTGTTCAAGTCGCCCAAAAGCCTCTGACTTGGCTTAACGACTGCCGTCTAATGACGACATAAACTCAACTTGTGCACCATCCACTGCCACATATATTATCTAGTTAAGTATTTCTCCATCCTAAGGTTGCCTGGGAGAAATCGCCGAGCGCGATAAGGCCGCCCATTGTACTCTAAAATATACTCATAAGCACTAATGTTTTTATATCTTTTACCGATTGGTGTACAATAAAGAGTATAATAAATAAGCTCGGAAATTCTCAGTTCAAATACCATGCGGTCAGCCATCCATAGACTGATCACGCCATACATTGTGAAACCAAACCAATCAGTGAGTGTGAATTGGCTATCAGCGCCTCGGGCGGCTTCATGAGCGCAGTATAATGTTATTAGTACTCGGGATCCAATTTTGCTATAGGGCTCCAAAGGAAGTTTATCATGATCTTCCTCCGCCCCGGCGAAGGACGGAGGGGCATGCCGGACTCCTACCGGCTAGAACCACTGGGCCGGTCATCTTCGGCACTTAAGGGGGGCTCCAAGTCCTCGTATGATCACACTAGAGCCACCCACTGGTGTCATGCCTATAGGCACATCTACGAGAGGGAGACTGTAAAGGGGTCACCCCCCTGGAGGGGATTGTAAAGGATCTCCTGAAGCGTCCCTGTGCGCTGTGCTATGCGCACACGGCAGCGTGTGACCACATGCACGCCACCGTCTTCTCGTGGGTCACTCGGTTTGGGCGCGTAGATTCTCCAATCTACGGACCTGCGAACTTAGAGGCCCCCCGCCTTATAGCGACGGCAAGGGGTTTCCGGCGTATGGGAATTAGGCACCCGGGTGGTTGTTACCTCGGCGCCGACTCCGATTTCTTCGAGCAGGATCGGCTCTCCCAATCCCGCTTTGCGGTCTCCTTCTGCAGAATGACGCTCTTACAGAATTCCAGTTTTCGTGCTCTGCCAACATAGCCGACACTACTGCTGGCAGAGAGAGATCTTGCCTGATTCGATCGATGAGGATCCGGCGCTCGGCGGCCCACGCAGGGCAAGTCTCGAGCGTGAGCTGTGCGGTGTCCTGGTCGCTATCACAATGGTAGCATCGTGCCGCGGTCTCGCGTCCTATCCTGTGCAGGTACGCGCCGAAACAACCGTGCCCGGTGAACACCTGCGTCAGGTGGTAGGTGACTCGCTCGCTCCTTCTGAGCCAGGCTCCAAAGAGCGGCAGGATGGTCTCGACGATGCGCTTGGTCGCAAACAGTATCCGCAGGCGGTGACGCCACTTTCCAAGTACGCGCCGTCGAGCTAGCTGCCTCAACCTGTCAAACGCCCCTGGAGGTAGGCCTTCGCCGCTCTGGCGGAGTGAGCGTGTCTGATCGTAGATCCACGCATTCATCTTCGCCAGGATGTCGAAAGGCGAAATGATACCCCTAGCCTCGCTGTGCGGCGTGCTGCGCACACGGTGGCACGTCTCCGCATGTGCACCGCTGTCTTCCCGGGGGCCGTTCGGTATGAACACGCAGACTCCCCCATCTGCGCACACGCAACTCCACGGGCTGCTTCTGTCCATCATTTTGATATTAACCCTTGGTCACCTTTCACGATACCCATGGGTGGAGAAGGGATATTGATTTATTGAAAGAACCACACGTAACAACTACCCCACGATTACAACAACCAAACTTTTTGACCTCGTTAGATTGTAACGTACTGTCCTAACAATGTTACTCGATTATATCGTCGCCATTTAACTTCATAAACAACATAATCGTGTACTGTCGAGTACAGTAGTAAAAATAAATTGTCAACGAGTAGCGATCATTCGATACTGAAGCTGTCGACATGCCGGCTATAAAAGCTGTCGCAGTTGAAGTCACAATGTATTTTTATTGTTTCGGTGTAATTTTAAACGATAGCTTTAACAACAGGCTGTATACATAGTTACGATATAAGGTACCTACAGATCTCGGATTTTAATCGGGCTACAATTAAATTGTCCCACTCTAGTATTCTTCTGTGTCGTGATTACCTACAGATTACCGACATAAATCTCAATTCAATTCATATTTCAGATAAATCAATTACTGGCACTTATGAAACGTCAGAATTTCAGTTGCAAGGTCCCAAATTGGTTGATTCTATAGAGAAAAGACGCCAAAAAACTCCATAGATACATTATTTTTTATAATTGAGATTACACTGTTCATTGATACGAATGATGGTAAAACATATAACGAGAAAAATGTAGGTTAATGTATAAAGAAGGAATATACTTCAATTATTTTTTCATGGTACGTATACCTGCTCAATCCCGTCAGACGGCATGATGCGTGCATCGCGTAGCTTAACCATATTGTAGACAACCGAACGACCAATGACAAAATGCCGCCACTAGCAAGACATTTCAATAAGAATAACAGAATATACGGATCCAGACAGTATGGAGGATGATATTTAATATAAACTTCAAATGAATTTACTTAGTTTCTCGCTTGCACACATTCCTTGCAACGAATGGTGATTCTCAGCCTTTTAAAATACTTTATTTGAACGCGTGTTTTAAAAACAGAACCAGTTATGGGTAAATAGCAACCTTGCTAGAGAACCTTGATTTCATATCAATACTAGTAGACAAGACTTCGTTCCCTCTGAGATGTGCCTAAAGGCGTGGCATCAATGGGCGGCTTTAGTGTGATCTTACGAAGACCTGGAACCCTTATTCGATGCCAAAGATGACGCCTCCAGTGGTTTTAGCCGGTAGGAGTCCAGCATGCCCCTTCAGCCTTCCCCGGGGCCGAGGAAGTTCATAGTGAATTTTGCACTGGAGACCAATAAAATAGATAAGACTTCGTATTAGAAAGAGGATCTTGGAAAAGTGCTTCATCATTTCAGCCTAAAAAGGCCTTCCCAAAGTTCGCCATAACGACCGCTGGTTTTATGTTGTGTGCTTATTAGGGGACTTTGGCATAATCGCCACGCTTGCTGGATGGGGTGGCGATAAATGTGCTCGAAGGATGCTGCTGCCATTTCAACTAATCCCATACCTAGTCGCCTTTCTCAGCACCCACGAGATGATGTGTTATTCTAGCCATACAACGTCCACTGTTAAAGTAAAGCCCTCCCCCATAGATTTCCACAACTGTGTCATCATTTTGGGGGGAAGGCAGGTGGGTTGGTGAGCGTAGTATGGCTACGGTTTCATAGAAGGGCTGCTGCCCATCTCTTTAGTCTAGAATCCCTTAGTCGCTACGACATCCATGGGTCTATGGAGTGGTGCTACATTCTCAATCCGGACACAAGACGACGGTTTGAGAGTGTTTTATTATACTTCTAGTTGTTATAATTCTAAGAAACATAACCACCGCGCTTTGACAGTGGGATTGGTTATCGCGGTTTATGGACACAGATACCACCCGAGTATAAAATTATTCTTGAAATAGCTTATTTACGGTTTCTGGAATAGTTTTGACATATCATTAACGCTAAATATTGTATGTGTGTTGCACGGAGCTGAGAGTGAGAGAACTGAGACATCTATATGTCGCGCTCAAAACTCGTGTGAAATATCTATTTATCATCATAATCATCATATCAGCCATACAACGTTTACTACTGAATAATGGCCTCCCCCATAACTTTCCACGATTGTATCATCATATTTACCACGCTTGGCAGGCGTTTTGGTGAGTGCAGTATGAATACTGTTTCACAGAAGGGACGCTGCTGCCCATCCCTCGGCTTAGAATCCCTGAGTCGCCTTTTACGACATCCACGGGAGGAGATGAAATGGTGCTATCCTCTTAATCCGGACACCACATGGACCCATGACCCATGGTTTATACCATAACAAAAGATTAAACTGAATCTTGTTTTAGCTATCGTGCATTTGTACTGCTGTCTTTATTTTGGGCCGTCAAGCGACAAGCTCATTGGCTAAACATAACCTTTGTCCATCTGGAAAAGAAACGTTTCCAAACGGTGGTGTCGGCACGTTTGGCGCAGTGGAGTTTCTACGCTACTTCGTCGCGGTTTCGGTCCCTGCACGGAACAAATTTTTGAATTTTGTATCATCTCCGGTTATGGATCCGGGCCTGGATGTTTCTGCATGTGATATGTGTGGCTGTAAAATTTATTGTACCCGTGATATAGGAGAAATCATAGTGTAAATAATCCATTTACGGAATTGACCTAGAATTGATGAATATATATAAATAACGAGACTCTCTGTTTATAATATTAGTATTTAGTATAGACAAATTAACTTGGAAGATACCTATTCACGTCACTCGCTATATGAAGTGCCTATAAGATCTTTATTCATTCATAGAACAGGGTTTCTTAAAACCTATAATATTTGGACAAAATTGAGTATTACAATGAAAATTACATTTTTAATGAAAGCTTAGTATAAAGAAAATCTTCGCATACAATTTATTTCTATTCTGAATCGAGTTAATTAAATCCGAAGTCTTATTAATCTAGAAAATATTCAATTTTTACTTGAATATATAATCTTTTCAAATAAATGAAATGGCAGACCTGAAATAATTTCTAAGTTCTATAATTCATGATATTGTAAAGTAATTTTGTGTTGCTTTTGTCAATTCAATCAGAAATCGTAATTATTTCTCTTCAGTACTTTGCTTTATTTTCCATTATTATTTATAGATTTCTAAAATTTGAATACTAGTGGTCTTGATAATGATTCATAAAGTGAAAGATTTTATATTTATGTATACAGTATTTTTTATTACTTGCGATCATTAAAGACTCCATTACTGCCTTTGTTCTGTACGTATGTATGTTCTCCGTGTATATGATTCTATGAATGTCAAATATACAAATATAAAAAAGAATTTAGTTTAAGCATTGACTTATGAAATATTGGCCTCCCTGACTTATTTTGGTGCATCATTTCAGCCGAATTCAGTCCACTGCTAGACACAGGCCTCCCCCAAAGATTACTACAACGACCGATATGAGCGTGTTGTGTTCTAATTGGGGGGTATTACTATAATCACCACGCTTGGCAGGCGGGTTGGAGATCGCAGTTGAGTTGTTAATGGACTCGAAGGACGCTGCCGCCCATAGTCCGGCTAATCCCATAGTCACCTTTTACGATACCCACGGGATGAGATGGGTTGGTGCTATTCGTAGCCACACAGCAGCATTTTGGTTAACTGTTCTGTAAAATCAGCGTACAAATAAAAACAGCTTAATTCCGATTTTTATTATTATTACCTACATGTCTCTCTTTTCACGGGTTTATATCCCCTGTAAGGGGGAACCCGGTCTTTTGATATGCTTACGCGTGGACATGGGTCCAATACGCATAGGCCCTTTAGAGAATTTTAATCTACAATATAATGGGACTCTGACCGGGGACTCTCCATGGCTACACTATAAAATGCAGCCTCGGATTGTCCCCGGAGGTGTTAAAACTATTGTATAAGATGGAAACTACAATTATAAGATCTATTGTAATGGGTGCTAAATGGATATATACTTCTAAAAAAAGTAACAATGGCGTCTGCCTTTCAACCTTTAAAATTGAATTTCTGTGGCAGACGGTGACTTGCCACTCACAAGATGGGCCTCCTAAATGGCCAGCACTGCAGGCGGCAAGGAGCAACACCGGTTATTTTTTTTTTTTTTTCCTGTCGTTCGGATTTTGGTTGTTACGGGCCAGCTGTCCGAAAAGTCTGATTACCGGTCTAATGGATACACCGATACCTTGAGTATTGTGTTTTTCAGTAAGCAATCGGCATGGTTGGTCGCTAAACGACTGGCTTTCTGCGCTACGTGTAAATATTTCTATGATCTACAGATAGTTTCGTCAGCTCTGGGTGTTAGTGCATGTGAAATTTGCCTGTAAACTGTACTCATCATCATCATATCAGCAAAAGACGTTCACTGTAGCACAAAAGCCTCTCCAATAGATTTCCACTACGAGTTACATGCCGCCCTCATCTGACGACTCCCAGCGACCTTCACCAGGCCATCTATCCATCTTGTTAGTGGCCGTCCCAAGCTGCATTTTCTGGTGCGTGGTCTCCACTGGAGAACCATTTTGCCCCAACAGCTATCAGTTCTTGGACCAACTGTACCCAAGAGACAGGAATAGATATATACTTTTAAAGTAGGAAAAAACTGCCCTTTGGTACCATGTGGTAATGCTTCCAGTGGAACATTACCAGCTGACAGCGATGAGAAGGAGTACTTTGACGCCTAAGTGTAGAGGCACTTTTTACAATTTTCCCCACGATAAGATCTAGAAGATAAAAAGTTCTGTATATAGTATACATTACCTGTAATTAGAAATATCGTGGTGGCCCGAAGATTTACGAATTCGCTTTTAAGAAGCTTTTACAAGAAGGTTCCAAATCTGGCATATACGTTCCCATAATATTACATTTTTAATGCCAAATTGGTACGTATATACGTATAATAGATGCATATGCTTTCTTTGTCAATTTAAGACATCGCTGATTTTAATTAAAGATGAAAAAGACAAACAACTTAAAGGAAGTTTGAATCAATTATGCTGAAATCGTCGAGACGCATAATGCTCGTTTCTCCCCTATATGAGAAGAGTCTGTGTGGTGTTCGGATTAAGAATATAGCACCACTCCATCTCTTCCCGTAGCTCAAAATCAGAGAGATGGGAAGCATCGTCCTTTCTTTTCCCACCGACCCGCATGCGAGCATGGTATATACTGGCAAATTCCCTCCAAAATGTCGACGCACGGCATGTAATCGATCATTTGGAGGAGGCTTTCGTTCAGCAGTGAACGTTTTTAGTCTGATAATGAGAAATGGCCTTTCTCCTGCAGTGGGGCAGTAACAGGCGTTATTGTATTACAACTACCACGATTCTCTTACTCTTAAATCAAAGTCAAAGTATTGTGTGTGGAATTTGTGTTTGTAAACGCACCCACGACACAGGAGATATCCTAGAGTGGGACAAGGCTTTAAAAAATAGTTAGGAGTTATATAATGCAAATGTTTAATTTATTACGAAAATACCTCCACATTTTCTTTATTTGTCCCCAATGCAACAGTAGCTCTACCATGAGTTTACACGGCCAACATTCGCTAGCGTCTCCATAAATAATTTATATGACAGATCTATAACGACTCATGGTAGACGTACTGGAATGACCATCGTTCAAACGCATGAAATAATTCACGGACTCTATCCCTCTATGCAAATTAAGCTTAAGCCCATTAAGGCAGCTTCTCATCCTTACAGAGTGCGTTACACAGATTTACACACAACATTAACATAAATAACAGTGTTATAAAACAGACATATTACCGTGGATTGGCGAGAGTGGAATTGAAAAACACAGCGTAATAAATAATCCGGTTTATTCGTGGGGCAAATGTTTCAAACAACTACAGTAAAACTTAAATATAACTGTTACTGATCCATCTAAGGCTAAGTAACCATTCGAACGATTTATTATAGATTTCACAACAGTATGACTATGATTTTTTTCCTCTACTAACAATACTTTGTCATATATTATCACCGTAAGCTACCATTCGAAAAGTTAATACACGCTTTTATCGACTCTCCGTCGCTTTAAAGCTTTACTCAGTCTTAATTCACTTAGTTAACATTCTACATTCACTCTTCTGGTTCAACTTGCGCGTAATCTAATCCGTTACCTTCGACTCCTTTCGTCACTTCGTTGTCTTTTGCCGTTTTAGGTGTGGTCTTCAATTCCTTCTTCCTTATTTTGCCGACGTGGGTTGTCGCTTCAACTAACTCTAACTGCTCTAGCGGCGTAACTGAAGATGTTTGGATAGGAATCTCTTTTTTGTCTGTAGTTGTCTCAACGTCTTCTTCTTTTACTGGAATTTCTGTCTTGTCTTCCACTTTTGCTGGTAGTCTTACCTCGATGGGCACTTCTCTCTCTGGTGGTGGTGGAGGCACCTCATGTTTGGGCACAGACACAGTTAGAACACCATTTTCTTTGAGAACAGCTGTCACTTCCTCTTGTTTGCTGCCGGGTGGGAGCACAAACCGCTGAACGAAGTGGTTTGCCAAGAAATGCTGGACGTCATCCTTCTCTTTGTGCTTTCCTTCAACAATAATGTAACGGTTCTTGACTTTAATCCTTAATTCATCAGGTTTAAACCTTTTCACGTTCAGATTCACTTGCAATTTCTCGCTGTCCGATACAATTTGGGGTTCTTCCAGCGCATCTTCAAGGTCTAGAGCCGCTGCTGCCTTCATGAGCTGATTCCATGGCCATAGGTAGTGGTAAGCAAGTGTGTGGGTGATGTGTTTATCCAGGGCGGAGAAAGGGTCTTCCACCCTGTGCTTCTTGCCATCATGGCAGGCAGCAGTGGTGATGAAAGCGATAATGAAGAGATATTTCTGCATGGTTTGCTGCTTCGGCGTTGCTTTCGTAATAAACTATGGCGGCTGCGGCCAAGCTCAGAGCTTATATAGGCTTGGTTGTGTTTCGAGAATGTACGCCACTCATTGATAACTGCAGCGGTAAAACCAGTTGTTGTAAACATTTGGAAAGTTTGAACAGATGTTTCCGTACCTATGTCAGTGAGGTGATTCATTTCGATGGTGTATTGTTATCGGGTGACATTGGATTTTATGCGTAATTGAGAATAAATAAGTTCTGTCTTTATTCAAGCTGTGTAAACATTTTAATGGAAAATAGATTATTTAATGTATAGTCCACTGGAACTGTTATTTTTCTCGAATGTTCGAATATATTGCTTGAATATACAGAATGTATTGTATAGAAGAACAATTATATATATATATTGCATAACAATTTTTTTTATAAAATTGCCAATTCTCGTAATTTAAAAATGTTCAAAATAAAGTTCCGATCTAGTCTCAGTGTCATAAATGTCACAAATGGTATTCTCCTAAACTAACAAACAACGCCAAACGTGAACTTACACTGTGATGAGATCGAAAATGGATCGAAAGTTGATCGAAGTCAAAACGGTATTTTGCTAACATTTCGAACTGTCACTGTTACTAAATTGTCATTAGATAAACGTCAAAATTGAGATCGAAATGAGACTAGACCGAGATTATACCGAAATCCGACTGAACTTTAAGAGTAGTAGAATACCATTTTTTCGGTCAATTCATAATTTAATCTCAGTTCGGTCAAGTTTCTTTCATAGTGTCAATTAATTACGAGAATTGGCCTTCTGGTTACCAGTCGATCAAGTAATTCGCCTGGTGATTAGAGCCAGGCATGACAATTGTAATGCTACCTAGTGATAGTACTGCGTGGTACCCACACTGCGCTTGTCACCTCAAGACATCATCATTTCGGCCGAATGAAATCCACTGCTGGACACAGGCCTCCCCCAAAGATCACCACAACGACCGATATGGTGTGTTGTGTGCTCATCGGGGGGTCTTGCCATAATCGCCACGCTTGGCAGACGGGTTGGCGATCGCAGTTGAGTTGGTGATGCACTCGAATGACGCTGTTGCCCATCCTCCGGTTAATCCCTTAGTCGACTTTTACGACACCCACGGGATGAAATGGGGTGGTGGCATTCTGAGATTCATTTATTCCCTTATGCCCGGGAATTTTACTAGCTACCTCAATCTCTTAACCGGAACACGGTAATGTCTGAAACTTAAACACTACTGCTTGATGAAAACTGGAAGTGCGGTGGTACCTACATAGCCTCTTGTAATAAGAGATTTCACCACCAGTGTAATGTGAATAAACATCAAATTTGTTTAGAAACAGCATACTGTAGTGATGTGTGAAATTGGGGAGCTGTGGATGTTTTTTTTTTTTAAAGCCTTGCCCCACACTAGGATTTCTCCTGTGTCGTGGATACGTTTACAGACACAAATTCCACACACAATACACCCAGACCCGGAACATCTACCTGCAGATCGTACATATATTTGCTCCGTGCGGGAATCGAACCCACGACCCGGTGCGCAGCAGCTGACTGTATCAGCCACTGCACCAACCGTGCCGTCGATGTTTGTAATTGATTTGCGTTAAGCGCAATGAAAACTCCTTCATCATTTCGGCCGAGTGAAGTCCACTGCTGGACACAGGCCTCCTCCAAAGATCACCACAAGCACCGATATGTATGTGTCCTCGCTCATTGGGGGGTTTTGCCATAATCACCACGCTTGGCAGGCGGGTTGGCGATCGCAGTTGAGTTGTTAATGTACTCGAAGGACGCTGCTGCCCATCCTCCGGCTAATCCCTTAGTCGACTTTTACGACACCCATGGGAGGAGATGGGGTGGTGGCATTCTGAGCCGGCACCACACAAAACTCCTTGGTATGGGATAAAAAAAATATGACTCAAATACAACTGTTATTTACCATCATCTTACTTATGCTTAGATCAACTTGTAAAACCATATTATTTCTACTAATCAACATTATTATGGATGTCCGGTTAGGTTGTCGACTTCTGCACGGCGGTACGTGTTTAGTTCACATTCACACACACACGCCAACGCCGGGCATTGACCGCGTCTGTGTGCGCGGTACCGTTAGCAAAACTATCGATGCACTTATTTGTAGGTCAAACACTTTTACTCTTCGTACAAAACAAAAACAATATCACTTTCGTCCATTTTTTGCTTCGGTATCAATAACCTTTCCAATTTTGGTGTATAAAAAATGTATCAGCAATGATTTATGATTTCTTTGCGGTCACTACATTTTATGTGGTAATTATATATGACTTTATTCCCGAGAGTGTGTTACCTACTTATTGGATGTATGTAAGTAGGTTACACAGTTTTACTTTTAAGAAAATTGCTGTATAGAGATATTTGACAGATTTTTTATATTTGTTCTGAGATTTTGGCTGCTGCGCACCGGGTCGTGGGTTCGATTCCCGCACGGAAAAAATATTTGTATGATCTGTAGGTGGTTGTTCTGGGTTTGGGTGTATTGTGTGTGGAATTTGTGTCTGTAAACGCACCCACGACACAGGAGAAATCTTAGTGTTGGGCAAAGATTTATATAAAAAAATGACACTTATGACGAATCTTTCTTGACATCACGTTGAACACTGCCAAATCTGGAGACCGAACCCGGATCCTCAAGCACAGCGGTCCCGCTCGCAACCTAGGGGTTGCGAGCGGGACCGCTAGATCAATGAGGCAGCTACTTTTGCGTTACTTCAAATACTTGCCAGTAAAAGATCCAAAGCATACAAATATTTCTTCACACAAAAGTACTTGTAACGATTTCTTATTCAACAAATACTTGTAGGTCACAGACCGTCTCTAGTGTGATCATAGGAGGACCTGGGGTGCAATTCTTTAAGCTCAAACATCCATACATCCTTGAATTCAGAATTGAAATAACGGTGATAACCCAATTTGGTAAACGCAAAGACTGGTCCTCATGGTTTACCTTCTTCAACGTGCCTTTGAATAGCTTCAATCATGTCTTAGCGAATACCAAATTGGTTTTATACCGTTATTTCAAATCTATATTTAAGGATGTTTGAGCTTAAGAAATTGCACCCTTGGAGCCTCCCTTAGGTGCCGAAGATGACCGCTCCAGTGGTTTTAGCCGGTAGATGTCCGGCATACCCCTTCGCCCTTCCCCGGGGTGAAGGAAGTTCATGAAGAATTTCCACTGGGCACCAATAAAAAAAAAGGTCACAGACCGTGTGGTTCCAAGCAAAGAATAGACCATTCTTCTCTACTTATGGGTGTCGTAAAAGACGACTAAGGGTTGATATCAAGAGGATGGACAGCAGCATCCTCATAACAACATATTGTAATCCGCCTACCAAGCGTGGTCATGCCATTGTAGTTGACAGGCTGAGCTGTGCGTGTGTTTTAGGTCACATTTATAGGCTGATGTCGTGTTTTTAGGTCACTTTTACAGGTTGATGTCGTGTTTTTAGGTCACATTTATAGGCTGATGTCGTGTTTTTAGGTCACTTTTACAGGTTGATGTCGTGTTTTTAGGTCACATTTATAGCCTGATGTCGTGTTTTTAGGTCACATTTAGAGGCTGATGTCGTGTTTTTAGGTCACATTTATAGGCTGATGTCGTGTTTTTAGGTCACATTTATAGGCTGATGTCGTGTTTTTAGGTCACATTTAGAGGCTGATGTCGTGTTTTTAGGTCACATTTAGAGGCTGATGTCGTGTTTTTAGGTCACTTTTACAGGTTGATGTCGTGTTTATAGGTCACATTTAGAGGCTGATGTCGTGTTTTTAGGTCACTTTTACAGGTTGATGTCGTGTTTATAGGTCACATTTACAGGTTGATGTCGTGTTTTTAGGTCACATTTATAGGCTGATGTCGTGTTTTTAGGTCACATTTAGAGGCTGATGTCGTGTTTTTAGGTCACAATTATAGGCTGATGTCGTGTTTTTAGGTCACATTTACAGGCAGATGTCGTGTTTTTAGGTCACAATTATAGGCTGATGTCGTGTTTTAGGTCACATTTAGAGGCTGATGTCGTGTTTTTAGGTCACATTTACAGGCTGATGTGCGTGTTTTGTAGGTCACGAGTACCACTGGGGCCTAGAATACTGTGCTCTTACAGTAAAAATAACTGTTTTTTATTTCATGTAAGCTTTTACAAGTACTTGCGGAAGGTCACGAGTTGAGTGCATGACTTGTAATTTAAATACACGACGGATACCCGTTTGAAAGAGTAGTTTTAATAAAAAAAAATGTTCATATAGTGTGATAATATTATTATAAATAATTTATTCACGTATATAAATAATAAATATTTATCAAATACATAGATAATTAAAAAACCGAAAATGTAGCGTGGGATGGCCTTAAACAAAATGGACACATGACCTGGTGAAGGTCGCTGGGACTCGTTGGATGCGGGCGGCTCGTTTTGGAAATCTACGGAGAAGGACTCTGTTCAGCAGTGGACGTCTTTTGGCTGGTATGATGATATTGGTGTATGTATCTGTATTTTAGTGTGCAATATATAATATTGGCTATAAATATTGCTAAAGCCAACACAAGTTGGTCGCTGAACCACACGAAGAAAGAGCGACTGGTCAAAACAAAACAAAACAAAACGCCTTGTTCTCTTTGAAATTCCAATTTTAAATTTCTAAACATCATCAAACATCATTAATATACAAAAAAATTTTTTCGTATTTGGCAACATGTGAATCGTCACCAACATAGGTAATTTCTTTTTACGGTTTTCCTTGTGCATAGGTCAATGTGTTCCTCGAAAACTATCTCTTCCGGATGACGTCATTTGTTGACATCCGTTTTCTATAAACAGTCCCTGCTGGTAATTTTCTAACTGTATGTACTATATGTAAATCTCTGCTAACGGGGTAAGTAGAACTAAAATTACACGTTTCTAAAAGCTAGGTTTAATATCATAAATTATAAGACCTTAATAACATAGAAGGCACTGTAACACAGAACGTGTGGTGTCTGGATTCAGAATATAGCACCACTCCATCTCCTCCCGTGGATGTCGTGAAATACAACTTACGGACAATAAACCAGAGGGATCGGCAGCAGCGTCCCTTTTAACGGCGTTGATCACGGAGACATCATTGAATATTTGCTTCTTCGTCGACATGATGTAGTCGATCGAACTTTTTGTCACACCGTCGGGGCTCATCCAGGTACACTTCCTGTAGTTCCGCTTTTCGAAGAAGGACTTCATCATATAGAGTCTCTCCTTCTCCATGAAGCTCGCTAGTGGTTGACCCCTATGGTTCCGACATCCTTCTCCAAATTGCCCCACTCGCGGATCTTCACCATCTCGTTTCGCAATTACGCGTTGAAGTCCCCTATGACAACAGTAAAGTGGGGTCTGGAACTACGCATAGCTCTGGAATTATCCTCATACATAGTCTCCACGTGCGAAGCGTGGCGATTATGGAAAAACCTCCCGATGAGCCCACAACATACCCGTATCAGTCGTTGTGGTGATCTTCGGGGAGGCCTGTGTACAACAGTGGACTTCATTATTAGGCCGAAATGATGATCTCCATTCATTCCATCACCTCGTTGTCAGAGTGTGCCGAGGTCAGAGCTTTTACCTGAATAACCTTCAACGAATACCGATTCGTTATTCTGAGTACAAGGAATGCTACCCTAGTCAAAACAGTCTCGATCTTCACCATGTTGTTCACGTGGGACTTGTGGATGATAAACCCGACACCTCCCTGGGACTGTTGCTCGCCTTCCCTGAAATAGATCAAGTTGAACTTGAGCGAGACTTGAGGATTATCGTGACCTGTCCCGCTCTTAGGACTTCTGACAATCCCACAATATCCCACCGCAACCTGCTCAATTCTTCTTAAAGTTCCGCAATCTCCTCGTCAGTGTGCGCGTGTTCTATGTTGCCAGGACCAGGGGTGCAATTCCTCAAGCTCAAACACCCATACATCCTTGAAAACAGAATCGTAATAACGGTGTAAAACCAATTCGGTATTTGCTAAGACATGATTAAAGCTATTCAAGGACACATTGCAGAAGGTGAGCCATGAAGACCAGTCTTCGCGAATACCAAATTGGGTTATCACCGTTATTTCAATTCTGTATTGAAGGATGTATGGATGTTTGAGCTTAGAGAATTGCACCCCAGGCGTCGTCGGTTGTAATACCCGGGTCTCTGCCGGGGATTAACTTTAGCACCCGTTACCGTCGTAGTAAGGAATGTTGCTATGGGTCTGGGTTTGTGGTGTGTGTTCATTTGGGGGTTTTGCCAATCGCCTTGATTGGTATGCGGGTTGGCGATCGCAGTTCGGTCGTAAATGTACTCGAAGGATACTGCTGCCCATCCTCTGACTATTCCCATAGTCGTACGACGCCCAAGGAATGAAATGGGGTGATGGTATTCTCAGTCGGCACCACACGGGCTTCACATTTTAGTAATTTAGTTCTTCATATGATTAGTGGCCAACTAGTGCCAGAGTTGTTTAAGCTGAAGGCTCCAGACTTGGCTTAACGACTACTGTCTAATGACAACAACCAGGACCAGCGATTTTACGTGCCCTCCGAACCACGGAGACAGCTCAAATACCACCCATGCCACAGGAGAAATCCTTTTTTTTATTGATGTCCAGTGGAAATTCTATATGGAACTTCCTTCACCCCGGGGAAGGGTGAAGGGGTATGCCGGACTCCTATCGGCTAAAACCACTGGAGCGGTCATCTTCGGCACCGAAGGGGAGCTACAGGTCCTCGTAAGATTACACTAGAGCCGCCCATTGGTGCCACGCCTTTAGGCACATCTTGGAAGGGACGACTGTAAAGTGGTCACCCCCTCTAGCGGAGGGAAAGTGACTATAAAAAAGTTCGCCCCCCCAGGCACTTCTCGGGGAGGATTGTAAAGAATCCCCCTAAGCCTCGCTTTGCGCTGTGCGGCGCAAAGACGGCGGCACGTGACCATGTTGCGCGCCACCGGCTTCCCGGGGTTAGCTCGGTGTGAGCACGCAGACTCCCCACAGGAGAAATTCTAGCGTGGGACAAGTTTAAAAAAAAACTATGCGGGCACCCATTCATGGAATGACCACGCCGGGCGTTGCTTAACCTCACCAATCGTTTAATAATCAGTGAGTGCAACTGGCTATGAGAGCTAACAGTAGTAAGTTAGTAGTAAGTCAGTATTTCAGTAAGCCTGTCTCACTCCCGCCTCGCCGCGGATCCGCTTTCTATGTAGCAGACAGTGCCACGTTAGATTGTTCTACAATTTGATACTTATTTTTTCTTGGTGTTTATATATGCACCGGGTCGTGGGATCGATTCTCGCACGGAACAAATATTTGTACGATCTGCAGGTAGTTGTTCCGGGTCTAGGTGTATAGTGTGGAATTTATGTCTGTAAACGCACCCACGACACAGGAGAAATACACGTGTGGGGGTTTTTAAAAAATGAAAATAAAAAAAGTTTTTACAATGCACTCTTCTACATATTTCAAATTTTTATTATTTTAAAACTCTTACTTACTTGATAACACAATAAAAGTTATCCTTTGTCCCCATTCCACGACATAATGTTCCTCTATTTTTGATTGTATTTGATTTATATTTGATTTGAATCAGTTCTGCTGTTTGATCGTGATGAGCCACAAACATACATACATACAAATTCTTACATTATGTATGAAGCACAGAACATAAAACTGAAGGTTTAAAACATGTTCTGTGGTAGTAAGATTAGAGCTATAGATTAGAGAATAATACAGCACCACTCCGTCTCCTCCCATGGATGTCGTAAAACTGACTAAGGGATTGTTAACCAGAGGGATGGGTAGCAGCGGCTTTTTTGTGAAACAAGTAGCCATTCTGCGCCCACCAACCCTCCTGCCAAGCGTAAACTGACAAATTCCCCCCAAAATTACGACGCAAATGTTGTGGCAATCTATGGGGGATACCTTCACAGCGGTGCACGTCCTTTAGCTGATATGAAGATAACGATGACCAGTGTGATAAACGCCCAAATAAAATCAGTCGATTACAGCCAATACATATTATTATATTGTGAAGAAAGAAAATATATGAAAGCCAAAGATGGGCATCGTCAGTAGATACGAGCCTTATGCGGAAAGCGCTATAACAGTTTGCGATGACCTTACGTAATTATCGTGTAGCTCAACCCTATTCTAAAGAGCTTAACAACCCAACGCACATCCCTACCTATGACGCTATACTATGACATACATTATCCCTTACTATACGTGGAGTTATTCTTGACAGGCGATCTTACGACGTTTACAGAGCTAAACCACCGACTAAATGTATCACCTTTCTACTTAATAGAAAGGCTTTCACTGGTAAAGCTGTTCGGAATTGTTTACTCAACATACATGTCGCAACAGCCGACAAGTTATAACAGGTCGTCGGCCTCTTGGTTACGAGTGCCACGATGACTCAATTGTTTGGTCGATTGAGTGGGAAGTCAAACTGACAAACTTTTTATTTATACTCAAATACAGGTTTTTATCAGTGTTTATGAAGCGACTTGCTTAACGAAGGTCGGTAGTGTCGGAAGCGGCTACGAGCGACACCACACCGAGAACGGTGGGTGACCAGGGATTCCCAAATATTTTGAGCAAGATTTCCAAAATGACCTGATACCACAGAATCCCATAGTCAAATTACTTTAAAAATCCTGCCGAATAAAGTCCACTGCTGCACACAAGCCTCCCCCAAAGATCACTACAACGCCCGATATGCGTGTGGTGTGTGCTCATTGGTGGGTTTTGCCATAATCGCCAATTTTGGCAGGCGGGTTGGCGATCGCAGATGAGTTGTTAATGTACTCGAAGGACGCTGCTGCACATCCTCCGGCTAATCCCATAGTCACCTTTTACGACACCCCGTGGATGAGATAGGTTGGTGCTATTCGTAGCCGGCACCACACAGCTGAAATAAAATACTTACCAATTCCTAATCCTCCTATTCTTACTAAAATATTAGTCATCCTTATAACAAGTTGGTACACGTAACACAACTTATACAGCATATTGAAAGTTTCAAATAAGAACTTGTGTTAATTAATAAGGGTCGTTTTTTAGACCTCGTCGACCTCCCAAAATCAGTTTTCGTTGATGTCGACCCCTGGGAAACAGATATCGACCCCAAGCGGACCACTTTGGGAATCTCTGCTCTAGACAGACAGAGACAAAGTAGTCTTAAGTTCCGTTTTTATTAAGTGGTAAGGTTCCCTGCGTCGTTTGGATTATGAATATAGCACCACCCCATCTCCTCCCTTGAATGTCGTTATGGCTATTAAGGTACTCTAAAGATTCAGAGTGATGGCCAGCAGAGTCCATTTTGTGGAAAATTAGCCATATTGCGCTCACCAACCCGCTTGCCAAGCATGGTAAGTACGTACTAGCAAATTCCCCCCAAAATAACGACACAACTCTGAAGCCCTAAAAATAGTTCCCGGGTTCCCGCCATCCTTTCGCTTTGTGTGTAGCGGCACTCGTGTCCCGAATCGGTGTCGCCTGGCTACCGATCTTCGTTCAGTAAACCCTTATAAGACGACTTTGTTGCGCGTTTGTTTGTCCGTGTGTCAAGGGCTCAAGGCCGTTTACTTCAGGAACGGCTTTAGGTATCAAGTTGAAAATATCGCATCTAAGGTCAGCGTCATACTGCGAAATAAAATTCAAGTTTAAAAAGTTATTTAATAAAAAAGTACGGCCTCTCAAAGCCTATTTTCATAAAATCCCATTCTGATTGATCATCAAAACCTGTAGTCCTGGTGATCTCTCTATCTCTCTAGTGTAATCTTACGAGGACCTAGAGCCCCCCTTCGGTGCCGAAGATGACCGCTCAAGTGGTTTCAGCCGTGTTTCTCCTGTGTCCTGGGTACAGTTATCTGACATAAATCTCGCATGCAAAGCAGAATCCTCGCGTTTGCCAATAACAACATACTGAGATCACCAAGCGTGGTGATTATGGCATAACAATAACCACTCATTGGGAGGTCCATATTCAGCAGTGGATGTTTACGGGCTGATGTGTGTATTTCAAATTATAACTACTTGTATATTATATATTCGTTCTGTATAAGATTAATTAAAATTCCCAATACATCGAAGCCGAGCGACTCACAAAACCGGTACCTTTTACATGTTGACGCTACCGTTGCGTGATCGCTATAACTGGCATTCGTCATTGCACCCTATATCATTACACTTAATAAACGAATTTACACTTGCAGTCTTACTCAATAAGGTTTCAATTTCTTTGCTGCTCCACGAGGACATACGCTTTCCCGCTTTCTAGAACATGTTAGCTAATTCTCGGAAAAAGAACGTTTTAATGTTTGAATTCATAAAATAAGTTTGTGCTTTCTGTTGTATAATAATAAGGTTCTTTTTAAAAACGCTGTAGATTTTTTAGTATAGTGCATTCGAGACTATTCTACAGGTTTCGCGTTAGTAAACAAACATGCGCAACAGGGCGGTACTTTTGGAGAAGGTTCGGGCAATGAGTAATAGTTTGTATTCTACTTTTTGTTATGTAATTATTGTAATAACTTCTGTAAATATAACTTACGGTTTAACTGTACATGTCATATAGCCATTAATAAAGTTTGCACATTAAACAGTACATCATCATTTCGGCCGAATGAAGTCCACTGCTGGACACAGGCCTCCCTTCTAGTGTGATCATATGAGGACCTGGAGCCTCCCTTAGGTGCCGAAGATGACCGCTCCAGTGGTTTTAGTCGGTTGGAGCCCGGCATACCCCTTCGTCCTTCCCCGGGGCGAAGAAGTTCATGAAGAATTTCAACTGGTAAACAATAAAAAAAAGGCCTCCCCAAAGATCACCACAACGACCGATATGGGTATGTTGTGTGCTCATTGGGGGTTTTGCCATAATCGCCACGCTTGGCAGGCGTGTTGGCGATCGCAGTTGAGTTGTTAATGTACTCGAAGGATGCTGCTGCCCATGACTTTTACAACACCCACGGGAAAAATTATCTTAAGGGCATGTGCGTGTTGGCCCCGTGTCCCCGCGTAAGCCTGATATACGACCGAGTTCTGCCACGCAGAGGATAACTAGTGAAGAAAATATTAAAATAATTTATATTATAATTTTAAATATATGAAATATGTATATAATTAAAATACTAAAATATTTTAGTAAAAATACTATTCAAGTTATCTATAGAATAATGTTATCGAACAAAACACAGGTCAAGCAAAGAAAAGAGACAACACATATATTCTATCACAGGTGCGACAAAGACATCGAGTACACGTGTTGTCATTTTAGATAGCCATCTCTTTTACTCTCGTAGTTTTTGTATCTTCTTTCTTACAGCATAGGAGTGCAGTTTTAAAGCTATATACCTACATACAGCGCGACTGAATTTAGCGCGCCATTTAATATGGACGTAACATATCTGTGGTATAATATCATGGCTTCAAAAATATTATTACAGGGTTCGCAACGCGCGAGTGATACCTCTGGTGTTGCAAGCGTTCATAGGTTACAGTAACTGCTTACCATCAGGTGGGCCGTATGCTTGTTTGCCAACTTAGGGGTATAAAAAAACTGGACATCAAAGTTAAAAGTCAAAGTCAAATATTTTTATTTCAAATAAACCAAATATTGGCACTTATGCAACGTCAGAATCTAAGTTTTACGGTTCCAAATAGTTGATCTATGGAGAAGAGCCGGCAAGAAACTCCATAGATACTCTTTTAAAATAATTGAGATTACAATGTTGATTGATACAAATTATGGTAAAACATATAACGAGCATGATGTAGGCAAATGTATAAAAAAACATACTAATGTAATATAATTATTACTCGCCATGGCAGTTAATGGCTGACCAGTCCCAACAGACGGCACCTGTTCACGAGCATGACGCATGCATCAGCATCGCTTAGCTCAACCATATTGTAGGGAACCGAACGAACGACGACAACGCCACCGCCAGCAAAACATTTAAGTGAGCATGACAGACCGCTACTACCAGGCCAAAGGCAAAGTATAGGTACTAAATATATAACATTAACGGCAACATGATGCTAACATTAACGGCTACTTGATGCTCGCACATTTACAATTTTATGAATAATGAATTTAATAATGTCAAAATATTAAGAAAATATTAGAATGTTAATTGCAGTCATTATATTAAACATAGGCAAATAATTTATATCATAAATATAGAATTGAATTTTAAATAAGTCAAATTAAATGTCAAGATGTCAATAAAAAGATAAAATCATCGTGTTTAGTATCCCTGCTTGTGGGCAATCCGCCGACGTTTCTTTAGTAGCTCAGTGGCTTAGTCACAGTGAAATGTTTATATTAACAAATGCTAATTAATTACAGCTGGCCTTGAATAATATAAATATATTTCACGCTCTACATTCATGTAATTATAAACCGCGATGTGCGGACGTTACAGAACTTTTCTAGAATTTATTTTGCTGTGCTGTTATTTATTTTTTAGGGATTCGAACTTCCGAAGGAAGAAACGGTGGTTGAAATTAAATACACATACGGACGATTGCGCCCCAAACACGAACGTGTAACGTAAATTTGTAAATGGGGGTCACTTTTGGGGGGCAATATAGAAAATTTAAGAATAAAGTATTGCAAACTGTACCGTGTAACATATGAAATAGAAGGGCTTGTTTTGGTCTCAAATGTATTATTTTATGATTTTAAAATATATGGTTTAAAAGTTATTTAAGAATATAGATGACATTGACCGCTACCCTTCCTTAAAAAACAAAAGATCTCTAACTATAAATTACAGAAAAATTTATAAGAAGCCTGATCCTAAAATAACATGGTAAACCTTTCAATATTGTGCGTACAAACTCAAGTTTGCAGTTAGAATATATGGGAGAACATGTTTTCAACTACGATGTTAAGTTTGTACTTGGGATAAGTTTTTGGTAACGACCGAATTCAACAATAGACAACATATTTTTATTACGACAAACGAATTTGATTGATTTAAAAAATCATGTTGGATAACATATTCATCGTACGGAACCTTCTCCACGCGAGTTCGACTGGCACTTAGTCCTTTTTTCTACCCTGTGTCCTGCTCTACGTGTTCCAGTGTCGTGGGTACAGTTAACAGACATAAATTCCGCTTGTAGAGATCCGGAACAACTACCTCTAGTCTGTAGATCATGGAAATATTTGTCACGGGAGGGGATCGAGTCATAATCGAGTCGCTTCTCCAGACTCCACTATACGAACCGTGCCGTATTCATTTTAATAAATACAAAAGAGCTTAAGACCTTTTGACAGTATTACAACATGTGCATTCGTCGGTTTAACTACTAAATAGAGAGCTGAATAGAATTTTCTAGATGAAGCTATAAATTTTGTGGTATTAATATTTACGCGGAGTCGTAGAATAGGTTAAGCATGCATTACTATATTAGCGATGACATCGAATAAATTGCTATTCGACACAAATTAATGGCTTGTAAAGATGACAAGTATATAATGTTGAGCTGAAAAAATTCATGGGCTGTAAGCTGTAAGTTGGTTCTCTATTAGCCAATATCAAAAGTCAAAGATTTTTATCTATAAAAATTAATAAATTGAAGTGTCTGTTTGTAATAACAACAAAATAACAGCTTTTTACTAAATGCATATGAAAGTACTATATACCTATAACAAAAAAACAATTTTAATGTTTTTTGTCTGTCTGTTTGTTCTTTCTCTCCGAAATGGATGAAGAATTTGACGGGACTTTCACTAGCAGATAGCTGATGTTATAAGGAATAACTTAGACTACTTTTATTTTAGAAAAATAATTAGAGTTCCGCGCAAAAAAAATAAAACCCTTGAAATCCAATATATATTCTATGTCAAGTGTCTATGTCGAAGTACTCTAAATTTCTTTTAAATTAAACGCGGGTGAAACCGCGGGTCCCAGCTAGTTTTAAATAAACTAACTCATCATCATCATTTCAGCCGAAAAACGTCCACTGCTGGACAGAAGCCTCCCCCAAAGATAGCCACAATGACCGGTTTGGTTTTGTGTTGTGAGCCTATTGCGGGGTTTAGCCATAATCGCCACGCTTGGCAGACGGGTTGGCGATCGCAGCTGAGTTATAAATGTACTTGAAGGACGCTGCTGCCCATCCTCCGGCTAATCCCATAGTCGCCTTTTACGACACCCACGGGATGAGATGGGGTGGTGGTATTCTTAGCCGGCAACTAATTACTTGTCCGTGTGGTGTCGGGATTGTCCGTGTGGTATCCGGATTAAGAATATAGTACCATTCCATTTCCTCCCGTGGATGTCGTATAAGGCGACTAAGAGACTCTAAACCAGAGGGATGGGCAGCAGCGTCCCTTCTGTGGAACAGTAGATTTTCTGCGCTCGCCAACCCGCCTGCCAAGCGTGGTGAGTACTGGCAATTTCCCCCCAATATGATGACACAGTTGTGGAAATGTATGGGGGAGGCCTGTGTTCAGCAGTGGACGATGTATGGCTGATGAGAGAGAGAGAGAGAGAACTACTAACTGGCACTTATTGTAATTTTAATTATTACCTAAACATCAGAATCTCTGTATCATGGTTCAAATAGGTTGATCCTATGTAATAGAGCCGGCAAGAAAGCGGGTAGAGACACGGAAGATTGAGGATTGAGAGCTGTGACGCAACTTGCAACATTACCATGCTCAGCCACTTTGCCAATCAACTCACCCCTACTGCCATTGAGTGTTTGTCACATTGAGTTGATAGTCAAATTTATTGTTTAATGTTCCACTTCATTTGTATCCCCGCTCTTCCCTTTTTAGGGGGAAACAATTGAATGATTGCAGCCACAAAACATAGTGGAGACTTCTAGAAACTTCGTTGTGTGAAACATCTATTATTCGAGAAAACAGTGGCACAGGAGTTAGGTAATTATTGTTTGTATGTGTGGCAGTCAGTCAGGCGGTCAGTCAGTCAGATGTTATTGGGTTACTAGCTGGGACACGCAGTTTCAGCCGCGTTTCATTTAAAATAAATTTAGAGTACTTCGATATAGACACTTGACATAGAATATATATTGGATTGCAAGGGTTTTTTTTTTCGCGGAACTCATTTTAAAAAAAAATAAACGTAGCCTAAATTATTCCTTTTAATATAACTTATCTGCCAATGAAAGTCCCGTCAAAATCAGTCCAGCCATTTCGGAGATTACTCGGAACAAACAGACAGGCAGAAGGACAAAAAAAAAAATTGGTTTTTTGTTATATGTACCGTATATACTTTCATATGCATTCAGTAAAAAGCTGTTATGTTGACATTACAAACAGACACTTCAATTTTATTTACTTGTATAGATTAACAGACAACCAGATAAAATACTTTTTACTGTCAAAAATAGTAAATTAACACCAACATTTTATCTCCATTGTGTGATTTAATAATAGGCTACTGAACAAGTTAATTTCAAACGAAGCATTATTTATTATTTTAATTTCACTAGCTACAGTGCCCTCACACTGTAATGTCTACATTTTAAATACTACTGCTTAGTAGCAGAATATCCGTCGCAGCGGTCGTACCTTCTTTATTTATGTCGGTAGAAATACATCATGTACTGCCTCCTCCCAGCGGATGGGCATGGACTCGTACTGGGTAAAACCGGAGCGGTCATCGTCGAACCCACACATCACACTAGAACCCCCTATTGGTGCCTCGCCTTAGCACATCTCGGAGGGGATAACTGCAAAGTGGTCACCCCGTCTAGCAGTGGGGAGGCGGATGTAAAGAGGCGGTCACCACCAGGCACATTGCGGGGGGATTGTAAAAGATCCCCCCGAAGCCTCATTGTGCACTGTGCTGCGCGCACGGTGGCACGTGACCACGTGCGCGCTACCGTCTTGCTGCAACCTGTGCTGAACAAAGGCCTCCCCCGTAAATTTCCACAACGAGCGGTTACATGCCGCCCTCGTCCAACGACTCCCAGTGGCCTTCACAAGGTCGTCTGTCCACCTCGTTGGAGGTCCCACGCTGTGTTTTCCGGTGCGCGGTCTCCACTCGAGAACCTTCTTCCATTTCCATACCATGCATATACCACCAATAATGATATTTATTCATGTGTTGGTAAACACTTATATGAAAAACTGACAGATTGATTGAAAAATATCCAGAGCCAGCTTAAGTATCTATTGACCATACAAATATTTGTACCGTGCAGGATCGAAGCCGTAATCCATATTGCAGAAAGCCGATTTCATAACCACTGCGCCTAAAGAAAGTGTTATTGATATTTGGTTAATAATTAAGCACGAAAAATAAAGTTTTCGCTCAACGTTTAACTTTCGATCAGTGTTTATGTTTCCCCGAAAAAGTTAATAAAACTTGGATATTAATACATACAGACGCTCACTCAATTGTTACAACTGTATATTATATTATATGTATAAAACTAATATTTATTTTTGTAAGTTACAGATCCATATTAATCATGCTGTGCGGTTATATCATCCTCATCATTTCAGCCGAGAAACATCCGCTGGGGACCGAAGCCTTCTTAAGATTGTCACAACGACCGATAGTGGTTTGTGTTGTGTGCCGCCTTAGTTAGTCCCCCACGGTATGAGATGGGGTGGTGCTATTCGTACCGCATCACACGTCACTGTGGTCTTATACTTAGAAACTGGAAGTATTAATTATTTACCTGATATTAATAATACGTTACTGTTGGTAAGTCTCATAATGCAAGAGTCTGGTAGCTTTACAATCCTCCCCAAGAAGTGCCTGGGAGGGCGACCTTCTTACAGTCGCCTTCCCTCCGCTAGAGGGGGTGACCGATTTACAGTCATCCCTTCCGAGATGTGCCTAAAGGCGTGGCACCAATGGGCGCCTCTAGTGTGATCTTCCGAGGACCTGGAGCCCCCCTTCGGTGCCGAAGATGACCGCTCCAGTGGTTTTAGCCGGTAGGAGTCCGGCATACCCCTTCGCCCTTCCCCAGGGTGAAGGAAGTTCATGTAGAAATGCTACCGAAGTGCATAAGAGACTAAATAAATAATGTCTTAAGGTGACGAACGCAGTCTGGTGCCACACAGGACTAATCCTGGATAACATTACAACATAGGCAGAGGTGACATTTAACATCAGGAAAATGACTTGTTCGTCCCTTCACTGCGTTATATGAACAATGATTCTTTAGGTGCAGTGGCTTTCTGCGCAAAGGTTTCACGAATCCGATCCTCGCAAGGAATAAATATGTTTTGTTTGACCTATGGATGGATAGTTGTTCTGGGTCGCCGATGCTGTGTGGTGCCGGCTCAGAATGCCACCACCCCATCTCCTTCCATGGGTGTCGTAAAAGTCGACTAAGGGATTAGTCGGAGGATGGGCAGCAGCGTCCTTCGAGTACATTAACAACTCAACTGCGATCGCCAACCCGCCTGCCAATTATTTTTAATTTAATTAAATTAATTAAAACTAACGCGTGGCGATTATGGCAAAACCCCCCAATGAGCCCACAACACATCCATATCGGTGGTTGTGGTGATCTTTGGGGGAGGCCTGTGTCCAGCAGTGGACTTCATTCGGCCGAAATGATGTTCTGGGTCAGGGTGTTTGTGCATGTGAGATTTATATCTGGAAACGGTACCAATGATAGTATATATACTGCACTCAAATGTTGTTGCTGAAAACCAGCACTGCTGGCTTTAGGTTTATCTGAAGCCACAGCATTATGCGGAGCAATCACCTATATTTCTGCGTACATGCGACGCACAACTTCATACATCGTTATTTTATTTTATTTGTTGTGTATAATTGTAATCTATTTGTTATTGTTTGGTTGCACAGACTACTTAGAGATACTCTTCATTTGATTCTAAGATGAAGTAGCTATAGACAGATAGTATTAAGCATAAACAAAAATCTATTACTACCTTTTACGAGCACATGCGCAACGTCATATGAAAGAAAGAGATGTCTATAGAGCTTTGGTTACAGCAAAATAATCGAATGGCACCGTTTCGTACTACAGTAACAATCCACTTTCTATAAAATTGTTAGCGTCGTGTGTTAACCAGATGGTTTCAGGTAATTATAGCTGTAGGTGTGCAACGCTTCAAGACGTGATGAAGGGTTAGTGCTTTCTCTTTTTATCACACGTATTACTCACATTGGGATGACAAGTATTTAATCATGGAAATTTGTTCAACTTAATAGGCTCTATCTATGTCATAAGTATTACTATATCTTTGATTTGATTAGATCAAGCAATCACAATCACAGATAATACAATTCATTGAACATTATGAATAATATCACAGATTAGTTTCTTAAGTTATTTTTAAATCTGTGCTACAATATTTAATATATGATTTTGTTGTAGAAAGTCTTGGTTTAAGTATTGTTGCAAAGCAAATACAGGTAGAAATAAAATAAAACTTTCTTTATTTTCTTTCTATATAGTCCACATAATTAAAAAGTGTCACACTCTAGTTCTAATTCGCATACAAATTTTTTTATTAATTGGTTCTGTAGTTGGTTATGAGTGCGGAAGTGAGGACGAATTTATTTTAATAAAGTGGCACTTTTGGCTGTCATACTACAGTGTGAGACAGTTTTTAGAATTTTCACCCCAAGAAGTGCCTCGGGCGGCCTGTTTACAGTCGCCTACCCTCTGGTAGAGGGTGTGACCACTTTACAGTTATCCCCTCTGCGATGTGTCTCTGACAAGGTAGATAGTTATGTATTATGTATACAGATACTAATTAATTGTTTAATACAAAAATAAATATTAGTAGGTACTACCACCACGTCCTAACTTTTTCAAAAATTAAAATAATAATTTATGATGCATTTCCAAAATAAAAAATATTGTGGATCTAATTAGAGCTATGAATTTGTTAATTACTAGGCGGAAAGTAAGGCTGTTTGTTTGTTTTTTGGCTGCGAAGAATAAGTATGTTAGCTGTCAATAGACAGATGGTTGCTCCAGCTGGAATAACCCTGGAATCCCGGAAAAGCTTGTGGGATCTAGAAATGAAAAGCTTTTTTAATTCATTACACTAGATTTGAGAGTCTTTATCTGAAAGACAAGTACAGAATCTGAAGCGGTATTATAAAAGTTTAATTTCACCAATTTTGGTTAGAATGTTTTATAGTAAAATATTACGAAAATATAAATAATATTTAAAAAAAATGGGTAAAAGGCATACGAAAGCATTCTAAAAGTACATCTGTGTATTTTATTTTAATGAATCATAAAACTTTATGCGTATAAATAATGACAAAATAATATAATATATTTATAACAAATTATCTAATGTACAAACATACCTTATTATCCAGTTATTTCTCTATAAACAGTATAAAATACCAGCAAAGACATCAAATGATAGTACACAATCAATAACATGTAGTACACAAACAAAACAAATTCACGTAAACACATTTCTGTGCGACGGTACTCCGTGAAAGTAAATATTGTGAAAGTGTTCTTTGATTCGTACCGACAACAATGTGGGCTGAGATGAAAGCTGCCTACATCGCTGTAGTACCTAGGCTGTGTAAATATTCGCTTCAGCCGTGATCCTATCCATGCCACGGAGCGAGAGCGCGTGGGAAGCCTTTTGCGAGGAGATGGTGTCTTTGCACACGAACGCGATGGAAAGAAAGGAGGCAATAACCTCTTTCCCCTTTCGCAGCAGACGCACCGATTTGTCGGCGCTTCGCGATCTGCGCCCTCCTTAAGTTGCGTGGTGCTCTACTGGCCGCATTTAGGCAGTCTGTCGTTCGTTCAGAGACAAGGACAGAAGCAGCGGCGCAAACACATAGCTGACGTCAAGCATACACGTTCCACAAAGTCTGCAGTGTGCGAACATGCCTTAGACAAACCCAACCATTTTCTTCGTTTCGATCAACCTAAAGTCCTCGCGAGAAAGAACCGAAGAATGTTTCGTGAGGCTATGGAAATTAAAAAAACATCCTAATATTAATAGAGAAGATGTTTGGCAGGTACCACCAGTTTGAAATCTGGTGATTAAAATAATAAAGTCCCAAACTAAATACCACACTAAAACATCAAGACACTGTGAGTGATTACTGCGTGCATCGAAATTATTTTTGATTATAATTGTCATCATCATCATCATATCAGCCACAGGGCGTCTACTGCTGAACAAAGGCACGTCTCTGTTCCATATGTCATCACTGGTAACACACTGGTTAAAGACTGTCGTCTTGAGGCATTGCGGTATTGTTGACTAAAAGACGTTGCGAAGTTTCCCAAACGCTGCCCAGCCGAGTCGGATTCGACGATTGACCTCTTTCTCGAAGTTGGACTATAATTGTACGGTAGATAAAATAAAATAACTTTTTAAAATCTGTAACGACGCTGTCACATTAGTCATCCTGCGACCACGAACCTTACAAAGTGTTCGAAACGTCAGGAAAAACATAAATCTATACAAATAAATAAAATTGAAGTGTCTGTTTGTAATGTCAAAATGATAGCTTTTTACTAAATGCATATGAAAGTATGTACGTTACAAATAACAAAAACACTATTTTAAATTTTTTGTCTGTCTGTCTGTCTGTTTGTAATGTCAAAATGACAGCTTTTTACTAAATGCATATGAAAGTATGTACGTTACAAATAGCAAAAACATTATTGTTTAATTTTTTGTCTGTCTGTCCATGTCTGTCTGTCTGTTTGTCTGTCGGTCTGTTTGTTCCGGGTAATCTCCGAAACGGCTGGACCGATTTTGACGGGACCTTCACTGGCAGATAGCTGATGTTATAAGCAATAACTTAGGCTACTTTTATTTTAGAAAAACAATTAGGGTTCCGCGTAAAAAAATAAGCCTTTGAAATCCAATATATATATTCTATGTCAAGTGTCTATGTCGAAGTAAGAAAAAAAGAAAGAAAGAAATAATTTTATTCTGATCGCACACAACAAGAAAATAATTGTAAACAACAACACATAATATTGCAAAATATCATATTAAAAATAAAAAGCATGCAAACAGATTTTTGTGTGAGAGATCAGAATAGGCTCCTATCTCAGCATTGCGCTGGTCTTCCGATAGGACCTTACATAAAAGAAGTCATATCACGCACAGTTACCAATATATTATTTATATTAGTAATGTATCTATACAGCATATTATATTTTAAGTAATTAAATAGAAATCAAATACAAACGTAACGGAAGAAGGAACATCAAATTTGATTACATATAAAATTATCAATGTAATCGACTGCCAATCGATTACCTTATCGATTTAGTACTTCACTAGATAGGTGGCCTCTACTTAATTTGTCTATGACAAAAACAAAAACAAAAACAAAAATTTAAAACTCTAAATTTCTTTTAAATTAGTCGCGGGTGAAACCGCGGGTCCCAGCTAGTCTATAATATACGCGATATAATCCGTTTAAAAGACATTACTATATTACATCTTTAATTAACTCGTTTTTAATCACATTTATCGTCAACTTTGCGGGCCTCACCGAGGCGACTCATGGGCCATATGTGGTCCGCTGACCGCTAGTTGCCGTACGCTGCTCTAGAAGGCGTCCACTGCTGATCAAAGACCTCCCCATTGATTTACATAATTGCCGGTACTCACCACGCTTGGCAGGCGGGTTAGTGAGCGCACTAAGGCTACTGTTCCACAGAAGGGACGCTGCTGGTCATCCCTCTTGTTAAGAGTCCTTTGCTCGCCTTTTACGACATCCACGGGAAGAGGTAGAGTGGTGCCATATTCTTAATCCGGACACCACACGGAAAACTGGTGTATATTGGAAAGTTATTTGGTGGTAGTTTAGTACGTTTTTAAAAAAAATCAAAACTGGCCCAGCATCAGATTTTTGGTATGTACCTACCAGTTTAGATGTAGACATAGATCGCATATGCATTAACACCCATTACAGGAACAACTCACTGTTGGCCATATTTGAAAGAGAGAAAGAATATTTTTTATTGGATAGCCCAACAACAATACATATTTGTACTTATGATAATTATACCTCTCAAATATAAAGTTAAGCATTTATACGACATGGACATAATTACATAGGTACATTGTCGACAAATATTTTTTACTGTACCAACAAAGGTCCCTCTTTCAGCTACATGCTACAAAACAGCAAGGCGGTCTTGCAGCGCTGGTTTTCGATGAGTGACCCGTGTGACGTACGGACATTACATCGGCGCACAAAGGAAGTTACTTAAATGCTAGGATAAAAATAAGTAAAATAAGGCTTCGGGGGGATCTTTTACAATCCCCTCGAGAGATGCCTGCGGGGGTGGCCTCTTTACAGTCACCCCCTCCGAGATGTGCCTAAAGGCTAGATGGATATCTTTCGAGTTTCTGGAGCCTCCCTTCGGTGCCGAAGATGATCACTCCGGTGGTTTTAGCCGGCAGGAGTCCGGCATGCCCCTTCGCCCCGGAAAGGGCGAAGGGGCATGCCGGCATGCCGCGAAGTACATGAGGTATTTCCACCGGATCATAAAAAGAATTCTTTAAATATGTTCTGTGAATTGTATGTGTATAGAGTTGTCTGTTGTCCATAAAGTGAAATGTGTCGCATTCCCGAGCAGTTCTCCCTAAGATAGAGCCAAAACGTCTCCGATGGCACCGAACCAACTCACCGCCACGCCGCGTCGCCGCGCGCCCACTGATCAATGATTGAGTGCTCATTAGTTGAGCCAGGGCGCCGAAATTTGTTATGTGGATCAAACCCGCGACAAGTAGCGCTGGTCATCAATTGCTAAGCCATTGCGCCGTCATCGTCTCAATATGACGACCTAATTATCACTAATGTCAATCACATGACATATATATATAATTTTTGTCGTGGGTTACAGTTTACAGACATGAATTCCACGTACAATACACCCAGACTCGGAACAACTACCTGCAGATAAAACAAATATTTGTTCCGTGCGGGAATCGAACCCGCGACCCAGTGCGCAGCAGCCGACTGTATCAGCCACTGCACCAACCGTGCCGTCTACTCCAAGTAAACCATTGCCTAGTCTTACGTAGCTGCACTGCTGCGCGTGTTGCGTAGTAGACATAGCTAACAGTTAAGTTTACATAACAAAAACTAAACAGACGTGAAACGGGTACAATAATGGTAATAATATATGTTATAATAAAACAGTATAGTAAATAATAACTTTAATAAGATGGTTGGCCACCTTTTTGGAATCCAGTTATTAAAATAATAAAGTCCCAAACAACATACCGCACTAAAAAACATCAAGACACTGTGAGTGATTACTGCGTGCATCGAAACTAATTTTTTGATTTAAATTGTACGGTAGATAAAATAAAATAACTTTTTAAAATCTGTAACGACGCCTGTCACCTTAGTCATCCTGCGACCACGAATGCTGCAAAGTATTCGAAACGTCAGGAAAAACAAAAATCTATAATATACGCGATCTAATCCGTTAAAAAGTGTTTCATAATAATGTGTAATAATCGCGAAAACCTAAGACATTACTATAATAATATATATATAAAAAACACAGGCATGAGAGTCACATTTCTGCAATATATATATGTAATATCATTGCATTTCTGTGATTTCAGATTTCTCTAATCGATGTTATGCTTCTGGTTAGTTTATATCAATATTTTAAAAATCCGTTTTGAAATATCTACTAAAGTCAACTTGTTAGAAGATCTTGTGTAGAAATGCCGAAAGAAACTTAGGGTTCGGTCATTTTCCAAATTGTGTGTTTTAAAAATCTTCCTACGTCATCATTTCGGCCGAATCAAGTCCACTGCTGGACACAGGCCTCCCCCAAAGATCACCACAACCACCGATATGGGCTCATTGGGGGGTTTTGCCATAATCGCCACGCTTGGCAGGCGGGTTGGCGATCGCAGTTAAGTTGTTAATGTACTCGAAGGACGCTGCTGCCCGTCCTCCGGCTAATCCCTTAGTCGACTTTTACGACACCCATGGGAGGAAATGGGGTGGTGGCATTCTGAGCCGGCACCACACGGCAATCCGGCTTCCTACGTAATAAAAGTTATTATTTACAGAAAGTAATTCGCGTCCTAAAATAGTTCTTATAACGAAAATTAGGTAAACACAAGTTCTAGTTTACCTGAAACATTTCTCACCGCAATTCTGCCAACATATTCCGAGTAGTTTCAAAAATTCAATCACAACTATCCGTTTGTATTTTGTTCAAACGGCATTGTTTTCGATTCGATATGAATTGCCTGGAGTTGTGAAACCGCAGACGGTACCAAGCGCCGGTGTACGCTTACCGATATTGGATCGCTGCAGCACTATGTTTGGTAGAGAGTAGGTGAAGTTTGTCATGAAGTTTATTTATCTTGCTTTGTAATTTGAGTTTTCGTTGAAAACGTATTTGTCAAGGGTTTTTTCTCTCGATTTATTTGCATTAAGATAAAGATAAAGATAAAAAATATTTTTATTCATGTAAACCATATACAGGCACTTATGAATCGTCGAGACTTTAATTGCCGCGTTCCAAGACGTAGATTTCCTATGGAGAAGAACGGGCAAGAAACTCCATGGTTACTCTTTTTAAATCATATTAAATGTTACAATATTTTATGAGCACATTGTTGTAAAAATCAAGGTTATGTGAAAACAATGTAGGAGAAACGAGTCTAAACTTCTTAAAAAGTCTACAAAACAAGCCTGAATGTATTTTTTTTTAAGTTTTGATTCAGTTGTCATGGCAGCATTTGGCTGACCAGTCCCAACAGACGGCACTCGTTCACGAGCATGACGCATGCATCAGCGTCGCTTAGCTCAACCATATTGCAGGGAAACTTAGCGACCCAATACACGACGACACCATCAGCAGAACACTTGAGCGAGCATGACATACCTAAACTGCCTGACAACTATCACGTCAATAAAACAAAATACAAAAACAACCCACATGGTTCTCGCACTGCCAGTACAGTAACAAATCAAAATAAATTGATATAATTATTGTAGGGTTCGGCTCAAAAGACTGTCTAAGGTTGGGTCGAACTCTGTTTTTAGAGTAAGTAAAGTCGCTATGCTCAATACCTTTACTTCAGAATTCAAGATTAAAAGAGTTATTTAGTGAGAAGCATAGGTGGTACATATGTCACCATTATCATTTTAGCCCGGAAGCATCCACTGCTGGGTATAGGCCTCATTCTTCTTGTGTCAGCTTGCAGCCTCTTTCTTCGTGTCCTGTGTATATCTCATCCAATTGAATCCCGCGCCTTTGATGATGTGACTCAACGCATCTTTGGACATTGCGGATTTCTCTGGCCTGATCTCGGCCACCACTCGGCAAAGATTTTATCCATCTACCATCACAGCGTCTACCCAGATATCCAACTTTGTCCGGTGACGGGTTTCGGTATAGCGGACTCGGTGGAGAGTGTTAATACCGAGCATGGCTCACTCCATGGCCCTTTGTACAACTCTACTATGTGCGCAGTCACTCTAGTGAGCGTCCATGTCTCAGCATCATACGTCATAGATGGCAGGACACATTGGTTATAGAGACAAGTCTTCAGGCACTAAGGGACCTTTTTTGACCGGAAAATATATTCAAGCCTACCAAATGAATGCTGCCCACAGAATGTTCTGCCGCGAGGCGTACGATATATTAAACAAAAAAGTGACATATTTTAATTAATTATATATCTATACAAATAAATAAAATTGAAGTGTCTGTTTGTAATGTCAAAATAACAGCTTTTTACTAAATGCATGTGAAAGTATGTACGTTACATATAACAAAAAACTATTTTTATTTTTTTTGTCTGTCTGTCTGTTTGTTCCGGGTAATCTCCGAAACGGCTGGACCGATTTTGACGGGACCTTCACTGGCAGATAGCTGATGTTATAAGGAATAACTAAGGCTACTTTTATTATTAAAAAATAATTATGGTTCCGCGTAAAAAATAAAACCCTTGAAATCCGATATATATATTCAAGTGTCTATGTCGAAGTACTCTAAATTTCTTTTAAATTAAACGCGGGTAAGACCGCGGGTCCCAGCTAGTTATATATATAGCGTACAAACAGACTATGCTATGTAGTTCCCCGAACATTTCACAAGCGCAGTGTTCGCGCCGGTACTCTGTTCGCGGTTAATGCCTGTAGAACAAATACGGGATTACGATGCCCTATTCGTCGTATGGTGGAATCTTATAATACTTACTTTATGGATATAGATATATTTGCATGTCCTAAATCTAAATTTAAAATGAATGTGTTGAAAGTTTTATCCAATATCAAGTAATGTAAAATATTTAAATTTATTGAATGTTGATTCTATTGCAACTTGCTTAATCCTATGCACTATTATTATTCCTAATTTAATTTAATCTGATTAGTTGATAAATGTTGATCCGATTTTATTCTATCTGTCTCTCTTTTCACGGGTTTATATCCCCTGTAAGGGGGAACCCGGTCTTTTGACAGGCTTACGCGGGGACATAGGTCCAACACGCAGAGGCCCTTTAGAGAATTTTAATCTAAAATGTAATGGGACACCAACCGGGGACTCTCCATAGCTGCACTATAAAATGAAGTCATGGATTGTCCCCGGTGGTGTAAGGCTATTGTATGAGATGGAAACTATAACGATAAGGTCTATTGCAATGGGTGTTACATGGAATAAAAAGACTAATAAATACGGTAACAACGGCGTCTGCCTTTCAACTTTGATCGTGAAATTCTGTGGCAGACGGTGACTCGCCACTCACAAGATGGGCCCCCAAAATGGCCACCACTACAGGCGACAAGGAGCAACACCGGTGTAAGCGGCTAGGGGTGTAGAGAGGTGCGGCACCGGTTTCACCATCGCGCGTCTCGAAGACTCGGAGCGGGTTTCCCCGTTATTACGCCATTAGACACTTCCACCCCCGAGCATATAGCTCTGGCGGCCCCCCTCTGATCGGCCAACTAAGGCAAGCCAGAGTTGAAAATCCTGCGGGCACTCATGGGGTTCCACTCCAACCAACCAATAAAGGCAAGCGGAGACGAGGCCCTGACCGACTCTCTGGAGCATTCGGGTACGCAGTGTCGCCACTCACATTCAGCTCGCCACAAACTGCCCTGCGTTCTGTAAGCTACTTAATATACTTTTTTTTTTTCTTATGACATACTTTTTCATTTTATCATAAGGTATGAAGAAATCAAGCAGCTACTTTAATCTGCCCTCCAGGATTACCTTATCCCATGGTGAGATAACGTTTGCCCAGAGGGGTTTTATTCTATCTATTATTATAATTCTGAATTTTATTGAATCTTATTAGTTGAACTGCATTGTACTTAAAATTTATTATTTTATTTTTAGTGGTCGCCTAGTGGCACATATTACCAAATACTTTTGTTTAATATGCGGATAATGTAGTGGGCCTCAATATTGTAATTGATTAATATTATTAATTAGGATGCATATTTTATATATTGTGGCTGTTTATTGTCCCTTAATAAATAACACCATTCAAATCTTATTAAAATGGTCACATTTTTTTAACAATATTGTGCGTAAAAGGTATGAGTTATCATAAGTACTCGTTAAATAATAAGGTTTGAACTCATGTAAATTGTTAAGAATAAGGATCCCCAACTTAAATTCTTAAGTGTGTCGATTGTATGGAGCCAAAAAACCTCAATGGATACTCTTTCCAGTAAGTTGATGTTACATTTTTTTTATGCAAACATTAGAGGATATGTTTTAAATGAAAACACACAGAAACAAGAATAATAAAAATATGTATTTTAGTTGGAAATACGTTGTTAATTATTTTAGAAGCCATGCCAAATCTTTTCTATTAGATACGTGTTTAGCCACTTAGCGATATACATATTGGTAAACAATTGGTCATTGGTAAACAAACTGCGATCTCATGTCATACGATCGAAGTTTGTGGGAACTCGATACTAGATGGCATTGTGCATTTATGATCGAATTCTACATCGCGGTGTTAAGATTTTCCGTCATTAATAGTAGTCTTTAGGAATAACTTTTTTTCGTAACAGCAACAACCACCACCACCATTACTGTTATGAGGTGTAATCACTACATCTATGATTAAATTCAGGCTTGGGAACAAGTGTTGTTCCTCTGGTGTGCATTCCCAAGTATAACTGATAGTTTTGTTTAATTCAACCCCCAGACCGAACCCTCAAGGACCCGAAGGTTTGACAATACGGTCGTTTTACGTACCAAGGTACACAAATAAATCCATAAAGATCGAATAATCTAACTTCGTTTTTAACTACACATAATATTCAATGCTTTATATTAAACCTCACTAACATATTAAACTTCTGCAATATTCACAAAGCGTTCCCAATCCGCATTGAGCCGGATCAGTACCTAGGGTGTTCGATGACGCGTTAATATCCGGCAAACGTTTTCACGGCGGATACCAAAGCGTATGAATGTCTTTCGATTCGGCCAACTACTATATTGAGCAATGTTCGAGTATTTTTTGACAAAAGGATAGAGTTTGTACTAAATGCATTTTAAATACTAGTTTTTCTCACAGCTTCTACTGCTTTCAAGGAAGTAACATATATAACAAATTAAACAGAGTTTTATCCATCTATTCGCTTTCGAAAGATAAGTGCAAGTCAGTGATCAAGGAATGGTTGCAACTGGATTATGAAAGTACAGAAAATCTACTAAGTTAATTAGGAAAAAGGCATATAGTGACATATACTTACATATATGCATAATACACACACGCATACACATCCACGCGCAAACACACACACACGCCTTCACGAACACGGACTCGCACGCACAATACACACACACACACGCGCACTATAACACACTTAAATTGTTTTAATCTCTCATCACATCTAATTTAAATAAGTGTAATTTTATAACCTGAATGTGTAATAAATGAATATAAATGCATCCTACTTGCAAACTTACCGCTGGGGTGAGGACCTGGTGATCTGTAATACAGGGCTATACCTATCTCAGACACCAGCTCCTCACATAATTTATGTTTTGAAAATGGAAAATGCATTGTGTATCTACGCTAGATATATTATGTGAGGAGAAATAAACGATTTACCATTACCATTAAAGATTGAAGGCATGAACTTTTAAATATCGAAATAATTTAAACGGTTCTAGGAGTTTCTGGCATAAAAAAAAACTTTCTACTAATAGAATCTACCTTATTGTTCTCTGCGTCAAAAGGTCGTCTGGCAGAAAATGCCTACGGCAATAAGATCGCCTTTGACCACTAGTGAACATTAAGTATAAATAAATAAATAAATAGAGTTAGGGTCGTCAGTAATAGTTACCAGCAGGCGAAACAAATTCCACACACAATACACCGAGACTCGGAACAATTACCTGCAGATACTTTATTTTATTTTATTGATCTGGTGGAAATACCTCATGTACTTCCTTCGCCCTGGGAAAGGGCATGCTGGACTCCTACCGGCTAAAACCACCGGAGTGATCATCGTCGGCACCGAAGGGCGGCTCCAGGAACTCGAAAGATTTACATCTAGAGCCACCCATTGGTGCCACGCCTTTAGGCACATCTCGGAGGGGATGACTGTAAAGCGGTCATCCCCTCTAGTGGAGGGAAGGCGACTGTAAAAAGGATTTCTCCTGTGTCGTAGACAGACAGACACAAACTCCACACACAATACACCGAGACTCGGAACAACTACCTGCTGATCCTACAAATATTTGTTCCATGCGGGAATCTAACCTGCGACCCGGAGCGCGGCAGCCGACTGTATCAGCCACTGCACTAACCATGCCGCCAAGATAATTAATCTCATTTTAGTTTTTGTTCTGTGATGTCATTTTCTCAGTTTTAATACTTATTTATTTATTTTTTAAGGGCTTCCAACAAAGGACATACACATAACATCATAAAGAAATACAAATTAAAATGGGTCCTCTAACGGTGTACTCCTTCAGTTATAGGAGGCCACAGCATCCAAAAAATTTCGACTAAGCTTAAGCACAACTAACTTAAGTTAAATTAAAAATAAATACATTAAGGTAAAAATATTGTAAGAACTGCTTGTACATGTATAAGATCAAATAAAAACGAAAAGTTCTTTTAAAAGAGCTGTTTTAAAATCTTTTTAAATTTCGACAGAGATTCACAGATTTCAATATCGTGGGTTTTCTAGGTATTGTATTGCCTACAGAGTCTAGGCACAGCAGCGTAGTGACCGAGGTTCGTCTTTGAAACTGCAACATGAAATAAATTGTAGGTGTTTTTCCTAGGAATGTGAGTTGGAATTTTTATATTAATGGTGCTCAAGAGTTCGCTGCTGTCTATAGCACCGTTAATTAGTTTATGTATGAAAACTAAATCTAGCATCTCTCTACGACTACTAAGTGTTTTGATATTATAATGATTTAATCTGTCGTTGTAGCTTGTGAATTGCTTTGTCAGGAGATCAGAATCACCATAGCATAGGTGGTAGAGGAATCGTCTTTGAACGCTTTCCAAACGTTTTGAGTATGTTTCATAATAAACTCTCGAAGTAAAGAGCGCAATGTGATACCAGGCGGAACTAGGCCTGGGTAACATAATAACTGCAGTAGGCAAGCATGACGCTTACATCTAAGGGCTTTGTTCAGCAGTGGACATCCTGTGGCTAATATGATGATGATGATGATGAAACATGTATAAATTATAAATTAAGGGGCATTCTTTTCGGGTGGTTGCTATGTGAAGCGGTTGTCACTTACTTTGTATAATTTGTGATTTGTCTACTACAGGTTTGTTTGTACTTGGCTTTCGTCCCAACTGACTAATTAACATTAATAATGTGTCTTGTCGTCCACTGCTCAGATTCAATAGATCATCAGCGGTGCGCATGTGGTCACGTACCGCTGTGTGCGCAGCACAGCGCATAGTGAGGCCTCGGGGGAATCTTTTACAATCCCCTCGAGAGATGCCTGGGGGGTGGCCTCTTTACAGTCGCCTTCCCTCCACTAGAGGGGATGACCACTTTACAGTCATCCCCTCCGAGATGTGCCTAAAGGCGTGGCACCAATGGGTGGCTCTAGATGGAGATCTTTCGAGTTCCTGGAGCCTCCTTTCGGTGCCGACGATGATCACTCCGGTGGTTTTAGCCGGTAGGAGTCCGGCATGCCCCTTCGCCCTTTCCCGGGGTGAAGGAAGTACATGAGGTATTTCCACCGGATCAATAAAAAAAAAAAAAAAAAAAAAGATTCAATAGATCATATCGAATTGTGGGCTAAACATATATCGAGTTTCGGTTTGTCCAGCTGTCCTACTTTCATTGCTTAACTGACTATACTGAGGGATAACAACCAAGATCGGTCACTTATCTAGCTCTCCGAGGCACGGAGGGATCTTGATATAGAATGATTGGTCTCCCAACTAAACCACGACGATAGCATGAGCAGTTTAGCCTTCGAGATCGATTGCGACACAGTGGCTAAGCAACAAGCAACGGTTGGTGCAGTGGCTGATACAGTCGGCTGCTGCGCTCCGGGTCGTGGGTTCGATTTCCGCACGGAACAAATATTTGTATGATCTGCAAGTAGTTGTTCCGGGTCTGGGTGTATTGTATGTGGAATTCATGTCTGTAAACGCACCCACGACACAGGAGAAATCCTAGTGTGGGGCAGTTTAAAAAAAAAAAACCTTACAAACCTTATAACTGGATTACTGGGCTGCGTATTGCGGGTTTGATCCCCGCACGGAATGAATATTTTTTATCTACAGAAAAAAAACAGGATTGGGTGTTTGTGCATGTGGGATCTATATATAAACTGTCAACGTCGGGAGCAATCCTAGTGTGGGAAATGGTATAATGAGATTAAGCCACTGGTATAAGAGTCGGCATTTTCAGACCACTTTAAATTCTTCGAGGGAAGCAAAGTGGCAAAAGAGGGTGACAAGTGCCCTAAAACAGTTAATTATGTTCCGTAATCTCGTCCTCATTTAGTACTATGTAGTTTGCACCTTGCACAACTCACTGCATCACAATTTTAAAGATGAACACTTTCATCAAAAATTTTAATATAGTCTGTGGTTCCTACGCGCTCTTTCGCTATCTGTAATGTACATGTCATTGTACTTTTTTGTGCTACTCGCTGTATACGCAACTCAAGAAAATCTTCCAATTATCCTCCTTTTTCTTCAAAAATGGGGAAACACTGGCAAAGGAGTAAGGATGAGGCAATAGAAAAGCTAAATAATCGATTGTGGGAGCCCAAAAAAAGTGGGAGTCTACACGACCGTATCGGTAAGTTACTAACTACATGTTTCACAGGAGATGGATCCGCAGTGTCGCAGCAATATACACTATATGCACGTAAATCTAAACGACACCACCAATAGAGCTTTCACGAGAGGTCAGCCGGTGGGGGTTATTCGTTTACAAAAAAGAAGACAGGTCAACGGTGACAAGTTTATAGTGCCTTATTTTAAAAATAAACGACACCACCAATAGAGCTTTCACGAGAGGTCAGCCGGTGGGGGTTATTCGTTTACAAGGAAGAGCACAGGTCAACAGTGCCTTAATTTAAAAATAAACGACACCACCAATAGAGCTTTCACGAGAGGTCAGCCGGTGGGGGTTATTCGTTTACAAGGAAGAGCACAGGTCAACAGTGCCTTAATTTAAAAATAAACGACACCACCAATAGAGCTTTCACGAGAGGTCAGCCGGTGGGGGTTATTCGTTTACAAGGAAGAGCACAGGTCAATAGTGCCTTAATTTAAAAATAAACGACACCACCAATAGAGCTTTCACGAGAGGTAAGCCGGTGCAGTATTCGTTTACAAGCGAAGAACGAGAGAGCTTCCACGAGAGGCTAGCCAGTTAAGTATCTTTTATTAGCAAGATAAAACGCTGTTTGATGCATCCTTAGAGCTTTCACGAGGGGTTAGCCTTGGATTTGCAGTCAGGAGCTTAGATGATTACGAAGACCTCTTCAGTCGAAGCCGAGGTAGTCTACCACACGGACAAGGACAATGTTTTTCATTACTATTACATCATTCAGCGGAGCTGATGCAGTCAAGCTCTAATGAACCAGGTGCAAACACGTTTCCGTCACCTATCATAAGTGGCTACAAATATAGTGTCTCACCTAGTGATGAAATCAGATTAAAGAAAGGAGGGGGGCAGGCTTGCAAAAATAGTGCTCACCTCTGAGATAATTCAGTAGGAATAACACGCAATATACAAAAAAAAAAAAAAACGACTAATCATGCAGAATGGCCTTAAGAAACTAGATTCACTATAATCAAGAAACATGGCCCTATAAATAAAGCATACAAGCATTTATGCAAAAGTCAAATCAATGCTATTATGAGACACTTAGTACTATCTCAACCCTTGAAAAGATTTTCAACAACATGATTGTAAACAATGAGATGAAAATCACATTTCGGAATCAGTGATTCAACTGGATTGCTATGCAACTTATTGTATGAAGTTATAGCCTGCACATCATTGATAAATTGATATCAGAGAAGCCTGCAATCTCATAATACCTGTTTGGGGACAAACTATAGGATAAAGTAAATACCATTAAAGCTGTTCAAAATCTGGGTGAGAATGAAAGAATACTCCCAGTGAAGGTAAGTACCTATCAGAATCCCCTAAAACTTGAAACTAAAAGGGGGAGCACAACAACTATAAATGTCTTTCCAAGCGGGCAAAACCATGTCGAGTCCAACAACATACTATGTGAATAAATTGTTGGTGTTTTTCGTGATATTCTGGCGGAGACACCACTATCCCTGTTGCTGAGGCCCTAACCTGGATCCTGATCAATGATGAATAAGGTACATACCAATCAACTGAAATACTTTTCCTACTACTGCGATACTAGGTATCACTAAAAGTCATACCATACACAAATGGTTAAAAGGTTATACTATACCTTTCACTAATGTTCCTGTACAAACTACTGCTCCATTAAATAACCAGGTTACTCAGAAACTGAGTAAATTTTTATCAAAATGAGAAAAGATTTTAAAAGTTGTTGCAACAAATTTTTTGTATGATTTAAAAAAATGCATATTGTACTGTCAATAAGGGAATCTGATAGGAAACACTCATGTTCCCTATTTCCAGATTATTTGTATGAATTTACATGCCATCCCTTCAGGCTTAGTACAGCACCATATGATTTTACCTAGATCATGAAACCGCTAATTTTTACATGAGATCATTGCATCGGTTATTAATAATAATTCTTGTCTTACTGACTCCTATGAAAAGTGTAAACTAAATGTGTTTACCAACTAAAATTTCTTAGAAAATCTTGGTGTTTTCATATCAAAGAAAATATGCCTAAATGCTAAACAAAAATAGCAGAATTTGGGACCCATATTAGATTCCATGCAATTTTTTCTATCTTGCTCTCCCAGAAGAAGATAATATTTTATTTCTAAATTCTAGAGAAACCATAAACGGGTGCAAAATAATAATTATCTCAACCATAAAATGTCCTTGTTTCAACATAGCTTAACATTGTGCATGGCCCAGCTATAGAATACATTTGACTTTATACCTACCAATGTCATGGAAAAATCTTACAACAGTAGCCCTGAAAAAGTAATAGTGCAATCTTATGTATATAGGATACATTTGCACATACTTAAATGTTGGCCTCCTATATTGAAAGGAATTAAAACTAAATGAATTAACCTACACTTATATGCACAGAAACCAGTTGCTTCTGAAATAAAACAAGGTAATACATATTTCACTTGGAATAGATAAGAACCATAACCTATATTAATAAGATATGGGCACACACTTCAATGGCAAAGAAGCTGTGGTGGTTTTGTAGTGGTTTGGAACAGGCATGTTCGACAGCACACCTGCGCACTTAATAATGTATATTGTAGCTTTCATTTCATTTTATGCACTGTCTAATATGTTCTTTGCCGAATAAATGTTTTCTATTTCTATTCTATATTATATGTGTAGAATGCCATTGCTAATAAAAAATGAAGGTGTTTCAGTCGGAAATTGAAATGGAACTATGTGGCCGTAGCCTTTGAACCACTTATAGCTAATCTTGGTGAACGATAGAATCATGTTTGCAAATGGATGTATTGCTAATTGCATCAACTATGTATCATGGGTTCCTGACCTAGATACACCATAGATGCCTCTACTCTTGAATGGCATGGGACATTCTTCTGTGTTCCCTCCATTTGCACTCATAGTAGATTTTTATTTTTTCGGAAAATAAAAACAGAGCATTGTAATTATATATATATGGGTGTATAGTAAGATATATATGTATATATATACATATATATCTATAATAAAAACTAAAAGATGTGTATATACATATATTATTCTGCGACCTAGTAAATATAAAAAAAAAAAAAAAAAAAGATGTCTATATACATACAATATACTGCGACCTAGTCGTGACTTACTGTCGTATCCTTCCAGGGAATCACAATCCTTTACACAGGATTCTAACACTGATTGCCACCACATTTTCAGGAGAGCGCGTTTCTAAGAAGTATACCATCCTCTTCAATGGACAAAATGTTAGCTTCGTTATAGAACAAAACAGGATGGCAATATTAATCTGCAATAATCAGTGAATCCCCAACTGTAAAAGTTATGATGTGCATCCCCTGGTTATATTATTCTTAGCATCTAAGTTTAATTAATAATTAAAGTTTTTCCTATAGCTCACTCAACACTGAGGTTAACAATTTTTATTTTCATTTTTCTCTTCCTACTCTTAGGATCGCACTTGAGTAGAGATGAGAGAAGAACAAAGTTCTTTAAGCAAATATTTAAAGGTAGGGCAACAAACCCTAAGTATTATGTTGTATGTGACTTTAACATTAAGAATAATTATTGTTGAATATGTTTCCCAATGAAAGCCTGTGTGGAATTACCCAAACACAGGATCAAACCTTGTTGCTGATTCTATAGATAAAATTACCGTTAAAGTAGATAATATCAACATAAAAATTACAAAATGGTTAAAACATCTAGCTTTTGTTGATCTTAACCTTTTTAATACTAGCATTTCTTACCAAGTATTTTAAAGATAATTGCCATTAATATTTGTCCTGCAACAACCTTACTTTGTTATTTAGATGTTAATAAAATAAAGGACGAACTGTAATACATAATTATTACATTAAGGAAGCCTTATTACGGCGCCTCCACCGCATCTATTAAGCAGATGGTTGAAGTAAGTTTTTAACTAATAATGGATTGGATACTAGTAAATCTACAGCATACTACACAAAAACAAGAAACGCCTCAAATTGGCTTGGTTTTGCAAGAGGCCAAATGTTTATTTATGATCCCAATGGCTCAAGCTATGTGTTCTATATGGATATTTCTTAAATAAATAATAAACACAAACTAAAATAAGAACCAACTTATGTGATGAATAGGTATTATAAGTACACCATATAATCATATACATTAGAAATGCAAAGAATTGCACTTTTGGGAGTACGGCAGTGCTTCCGCCAAGTTTATTTTTATATGAATAATGCGAAACGTATTTTTTTATACCTGTTCATCTACTATAAGTCTTAGAGGACACAAGACTGAGGTTCATAAATAATTGTAATAATGTTTATTAACGAATAAACAAGGTTGATTATTAACACAACTTTCTTCTTTGAACATCTACATAGTACTAAATGAGGACGAGATTACGGAACATAATTACAAAGATCGGACTAACTTACCTAGTGACGTCCGATCCTCAATTATGTGAAGTAATCTCGTCCTCATCCGAGTCCCAACCCATCCCAAATAAATCTAGAATTCTATAAAATTGCAATCTAGATCCCTGCTGAAAGTTGTGTTCTTATGCTTTGAATTAATGACATGTACATTACAGATAGCGAAAGAGCGCGTAGGAACCACAGACTATATTAAAATTTTTGATGAAAGTGTTCATCTTTAAAATTGTGATGCAGTGAGTTGTGCAAGGTGCAAACTACATAGTACTAAATGAGGACGAGATTACTTCACATAATTGAGGATCGGACGTCACTAGGTAAGTTAGTCCGATCTTTGTAAATATAATTGTTGAGGCAATAAAAGTTATTAGCAACGCAAAAAGATTGCATATTTCTGTAATAGAAAATGCAAATGAAGGAATTTTGTTAATTGTCTGTTTAAACAGTCTAAGCCCGAAATGATCTTGCTCTTTACGTGAAAGCTGTTTCGATACTACTTGGGGGATCGGCAGATGTATCTCGCTCTGAATGTCGTCATTTCAGCCGAAGAAAGTCCACTGCTGGATATAGGTCTCAATCGCCCTAATATCGCCCATAATCGCCACGCTTGGCAGGTTGGCGATTGCAGTTGAGTTGTTCATGTACTCGAAGGATGCTGCTACTCATCGTCCAGCTAATCCCATGTTCGTATTTTACGATACTCCCGAGATGAGTCACCCATATTTTAATATATTATTTGACGGCACGGTTGCTGCAGTGGCTTATACAGTCGGCTGCTACGCTCCGGGTCGTGGGTTCGACTCCCGCACGGAACAAACATTTGTATGATCTGCAGGTAGTTGTTTCCGGGTCTATGTGGAATTCATGTCTGTAAACGCACCCACGACACAGTAGAAATCCTAGTGTGGCTAGATAGATAGAGCTAGAGAGAAGATAGAAGATAAATACAATATCTTTTTTAGACCTCTTCTCATTCTTCAGTGCTCCGCGTGCTCTCTACTTATGTTCTCATTTGCTCTCGGTCACCTTTGATGTCACACCCCACGATTTTATTTTCATAATATTAAAAATATCATTTTCATAAAGTCGACTGTTGAACCCAGGCCTCCCACAACTGGCCGAAAGTCAGTATGGCTTCTCTGATGACACTCTTGTGTTGGCCATCCGGCTTGCCGAGCAAGCGGTGGCAATTGTCGTGGCCAAAATGCACGCTCTCTCACAAAACCGAGGCGCTATGGTTCCATACACTGCCACGTAGCAGAGAACCACCCAGTTCGTCGATACGCATTGGTGACGCGCAAATAGGGTGGCTATATAGGCTATATGTAACATGTGTTAAATATGCATTAAAAAAAATGAAAAATTTCATGAATTTCGATTGAGTTTCGACCTCGGGGCGACTAGTATTAATAAATCTACATAAATATATAATGCACTGACAGAATGCTTAAATCCAGAATGTTGGTATTTTACCTACATTGATATTTTAGTACTTCAACTATATAGTTAGGATATAACGATGCCTCGAGTGACGAAGAGGAAGAATAAAAAATAATGTCCCCCTTGACATTCAGTCAATGACCTCAACTTGTATTGTAATGGTGACTTCCCACAGCTTGTGATTTTTCGGGCCGTGCATGGCCGTTCGTAACACCCCGTGGCCCGACGCTAGGGTGCGGTGCGAGCTCGCCTGAGGTCGCACTCTCGTGAGAAGCCACCTTTACAATGATCATTATGTTCAAGAATAAATTATAGAATAAGCCGTGAGAGTAACAAAAGAAATGTGTAAATTATATGTTTTGTAAGATTTTCTTTTCGTGCGGGGTAAAAATTGTTAGATATGTACATATGTAGTTTATTTTTGGCAACAATTGGTAGGTATAGATATTTTGCGAATGGAAAATTGGGGTAATTGCTTATGTTATGTATTAGAACTGGTTTGAAAGGTACCTTATGTGGTGAATATTAATAGCAGGTTCGCGGTACCTTCTTTTTTATTTATTTTATTATTGGTTCTCATAGCTAGTTGCACTCACTAATCGGTAAACGATTGGCGAGGTTAAGCAACGCTTGGCGCGGTCAGTCTCTGGATGGGTGGCCGCATAGTGGTATTTCAACTGAGCGTCTCCGTGCTTCGGAGGGCACGTTAAATCGTCGGTCCCGGTTGTTGTCATTAGACAGCAGTCGTTAAGCCAAGTCGGAGGCCTTTGGGCTGCTTGAACAACTCTGACACAAGGGTGGCCACTAACCATACGAAATATATATATTTTATTGGTCCGAGTGGAAATTCGTCATGTACTTCCTCCGTCCCAGGTAAGGGCGAAGGGGCATGCCTTTCCAAAAAACAACACATTACATACAAGAATTACCATTGGCCACAAACTAGGCAAGCCTGTATCTTGGGAACCAATCAATAGATATGCCTTAACGTAAACATTGGTTGAAACATGTTACAAAGATAAAAATAAATAGTGCCAAAGTAGCAAGTAGCAGATAATTGTATACTAATATTGCCGAGGCAGGTATTGGATCTGTGGCGACACCTACATCGCCAGCATAACTACAACTTACGACGACATCTACTTGAATATTAATTGCAACTCTCCGATGACGTCAAAGAATCCTGAATCGCGCTTGTAAAGTATTCTCGCAACGCTGCATATACAGGTTGTCCAGTAAATAAGCACGACACACTGCAGGGGGTGAGAGCTTGGGTCAATACCTACCAAAAAAACACAATATATGTTCAGCAAAATCACACGGATATACAGTAGTACAAAATTTTCCGAAATATCAAAAAATCTCTACCTTGACACAGATTTTTAAGCATCTCGTAACGAAAAATTCCTTTTATAGTTTTTTTTACCTCAAATTATTTGTGAATAGTAAACTTTACTCATTGATAAGTCTTCATTCTATTAAAAACTAAAATGTTTTCAAGAAATACAATTATATTTAAATTTTCACAGTACAATTTTTTTTTCTTAAAATTTTGTGTTTTTTTGCTAGGTATTGACACAAGCTCTCACCCCCTGCAGTATGTCGTGCTATTTACTGGACACCCTTTATACAGTCGTCTAACATCAACCGTTGGGCACAGAGTACATTATATATATTGATAGTTGGTCTTCGGCCCGCCAGGCATACCACCCGCCTGGTTGGAGGAGTCTCCCTTTTCTACGGAGGAATACCACACCTTGTTCCCTATACAGGTGACTCCCGACCAAGAACATCAGCGCAGCCTTCACGATGTAGAGAAGCAATTACTTCGCATCATCGCTATCACTCAAGTATGAGGAACAGGTCTACAATGTAAGTTAAAACAATTGAAATAGGTAAGTAATATCTATACAAATAAATAAAATTGAAGTGTCTGTTTGTAATGTCAAAATAACAGCTTTTTACTAAATGCATATGAAAGTATATACGGTGAATATAACAAATTGCCGTGTGGTGCCGGCTCAGAATACCACCACCCCATCTCCTCCCGTGGCTGTCGTAAAAGTCGACTAAGGGATTAGCCGGAGGATGGGCAGCAGCGTCCTTCAAGTAGGTATATTAATAACTCAGCTGCGATCGCCAACCCGCCTGCCAAGCGTGGCGATTATGGCAGAACCCCCCAATGTGCCCACAACACACCCAAATCGGTTGTTGAGGTTATCTTTGGGGGAGGCCTGTGTCCAGCAGTGGACATAATTCGGCCGAAATGATGATTCACTATCGCGTAACATTTTCATAATATAAATTTGTTTACGGGAAACTTAAAGCATAACGTTTCTATTGCCCTTTGGTTGACATTGAGCGTTTTTATGCGGCCCATGGTGAGCGACGTCATCTTAGTACCATAGTTCATCACATACACTGATCTTGAAACACTATGGTATTTTGATTTGTGTTTTATAATTTTTCGCACAAAAATATAAAAGGTACATTTCCTACTGATAAATTTTCCATAACAAATATATTTCCCACCGGATACCCGAAGCTTTATAACCTACTTCCGGCCGGAAGTGCCCTAATGTGTCGCTAGTGCATTATGTAAGTTGCTTGTTCGAGTTGTAAGGGTCAACGCATACATTAAACTTACAATATGTAAGGTATCTATGCTTCAGGCTGCGTTTCTTTTTATATTTGTATATATGTGGCCTTGAAGATATGTAAAAGGCGCAATTGGCACAGCAGCTAAGCCATTCGTTTCTACGCTACGTGTAGCAGGCTCGATTCTCGCACGGAACAAATATTAAATATTTGTATTATCTACGGATGATTTTTTAATTTTTTACTTAGGCTGTCACCATTACACTAGCTAGACTGAAAAAAGTGTAACAATTTAAAACGACACCAAAAACCGACATCTTTTTGCAGTGATTTGTGAAGGCCTACCCGATCACCTTTTTTTTTTTTTTTTTTTTTTTTTTTTTTTTTTTTTTTTATTGATGCCCAGTGGAAATTCATCATGAACTTCCTTCGCCCCGGGGAAGGACGAAGGGGTATGCCGGACTCCTACCGGCTAAAACCACTGGAGCGGTCATCTTCGGCACCTAAGGGAGGCTCCAGGTCCTCGTATGATCACACTAGAGCCACCCACTGGTGCCACGCCTATTGGCACATCTCGGAGAGGGTGACTGTAAGGCGGTCACCCCCCCAGGGGGATTGTAAAGGATCCCCCAAAGCGTCCCACGGCAGCGCGTGACCACATGCGTGCTACCGTCTTCTCTTGGGTCGCTTGGTGTGGGCACGCAGATTCCCCAATCTACGCACCCGCGAACCCAGAGGTCCCCCACCTTATAGCAACGGCAGGGGTTTTCAGGCGTATCGGAATTAGGCGCCAGGGCGGTTGTTACCCCGGCGCCGTCTCCTTCTTCTTCGAGCGGGATCGGCCCTCTCCCGTACCCGATCACCTAGGAAACAAAATGTTTTTTCAATCGATTCAGCTTGCCGTCTATTTTGATAATATGTATAAATACCCTTTTTTGTAATATTAATAATAAGAAACATGTAGATAATAATAATATATCATTTATTCTCTCTTCACAATGGTGATCTTAGAGGTAATAATTTTACAAAGATGCCTTATAACTAGATTCCACCTATGTGAAAGCCTGAAGTAGGTTTTGAAAAAACCTGTGTCACAGGTCACCAGTGCCCCAACCTCGGTTAGAATTACTGGTAATTAGTAGACCATAAGAAAATAATGATTTATGGAATACGATTTAAGAGAAATCGATATGAGTAGGTACATAAAAAATTGCTGCAGAAAGATAAGTATGACAGTGGGTGTGTCGTGCGTATGTATGTGTGTGAGATATGAGTGCTAGTGCAAAATCGGTGCCACTTATGAGAGTGTAATGATTGTGTTGCGACTACCGAGACATGGAATAGCTATGAAAGGAGGTAGTATGGATTTGGGACTATTTGGGAAAGATTTTCGGTTGTAAGATAATCTAGGGTTTTAAGGAACTTTGTTATTATAATATTACAGCTTGATTTTGTTTTAGGATAGATAGTTAGGTTGTTATTTAGTTTGCTGTAAAGATGTTGTCCAAGAAAGCAATAGAATTTATGTGAGAGTGATGATTTAAATTGATGAGTGGGACAAACCTTACCTTTTTTCGCTTATCTTTAAGTAAATTTGCATCAAACTGCAACTAAGAATGTTGTGATAAAAAGAGAGATGTGTAATAAATATAAATAATCATTTTTGCGTCAAAAGCTTTATTCTAATGTTTTCACATTTTATGATTCGTTTAATTATTTTGTCATTATTTCGACCGAATGAAGTCCACTGCTGGACACAGGCCTCCCCCAAAGATCACCACAACGACCACAATGGGTGTGTTGTGTACTCATTGGGGGGTGTTGCCCTAATCGTCACGCTTGGCAGACGGTTTGGCGATTGCAGTTGAGTTGTTAATGTACTTGAAGGACGCTGCTGCCCATCCTGGGGCTAATCCCTTAGTCGACTTTTACGACACCCATAGGACGAGATGGGGTGGTGGTATTCTGGGCAGGCACCACACGGCAATTATTTTATACTGACTCTTTATTTTTTTATTTAATCATTACTTAATACAAACACATAAAAGATAAAGTGGGTGTCCATAAGACATACTACATTTTTTTATAATATCATAAGAGGATCACCGTTTCTTCTGATTAAAAATCATATCAGTATGTGTGAAAATATCTTGAAGAAAACAGGGTCATTGGGTTTTATTTGAAAAATAATCAATGTAGGCTGTATCCCACGTTCTTTGATCACTTCCAATAACTTTTGACGGCACGGTTGGTGCAGTGGCTGATACAGTCGACTGCTGCGCTCCGGGTCGTGGGTTCGATTCCCGCACGGAACAAATATTTGTATGATCTGCAGGTAGTTGTTCCGGGTCTGGGTGTATTGTATGTCTGTAAACGCTCCCTCGACACAGGAGAAAGCCTAGTGTAGGGCAACGTTTTTAAAAAAATAAACAAAGTTTTAAAAACATGCCTATTTCACTGTTCATGCCGTTTCGTAAACATTCAAGAAAATGGAGCCATGAAACGCGACATACAATTTCTAGAAAGGCCCCGCATATAATTTTAAACTGGAAATAATGATAAGCGCTATTATAGTAAAACGTTTCAATCAGAGACGTGATGCAGGTGGTGCAAGAACCGGAGGGCCTAGACAACAGCATCGGAGAAATTAACCAGCATCAACAACAAGACAACAGCATCAGAGAAATGTTTCACGTTACGCGGCATGATTATCGCACGTAGGGCCATTAAATCTCCGGAAGTATAAAAGCGTTTACGGCACAATATAGACCAAACTTTTTTTTTGGGTCTTCTTGCATGCGTGCGGAAATGTAGCTGCTCAACCGGACATTTCTGGCGAAGCTAAAAGAGGCCTCCAGCCAGACATAAAATTAATATTATTTACTAAGCAACTTGCGCTAAGGGCGCCCCCTGCGGGACACGGACCTCGGCTTAGGGCGTTGCTGGGGATAACAAGCTATTGTTTTAGGGTCAGCTGGATCGGTATTATTTAATTTATTAGGGGGCATTTAAATCTACCAGCTCGGCACGGACCGGCGCGAGCAAGGGAAGGGGGGGGGGGGGGAATGTAAGAGAAGTATTTCCTACTTGGAACGGAATGGGTAGACCACCCAAAGAAAAGCTTACATTTATACATCTGCTTTTGTAATAAACATTTTTCTGTAGTATATTATTTGTACAATAATGAATAAGTATGAATACTTTTCATTCAAATCTCAGTTCATGTCATCTCATAAAGACTATAGATGATCACGTTCTTTTTACGAGTGTTAATGTGTGTGAATTATTGTGGATTTCTAGGATTAAGAATATAGCACCACTCCATCTGCTCCCAGGTCGCATAAAGCGACTAAGGGACTCTACACCAGAGAGATGGGCAGCAGCGTCCTTCTGTGCGACACCCATACTGCGCTCTACAATCGGTCTGCCAAGTGGTGAGTACTGGCAAATTCCCCCAAATGACGACATAATTGTCGACATCTGTGTGGGAGGCCTATTGTATAGGTTATTGCATATTTTTATCTAATATCGTGCATAGGTATTTTGGGCATGTTTTCTATATTTATAACTGTATCTAACTAAATAACTACGAAAATATACATACATATACGTGTTTTAATTTAACGCAAAAAATACTATTTTGCCTGTTTTATTTAAGTTTGATGTTGCATATTTTGCCACTTTTTGGCTATTTTGTTGCATATTTCGACCATTTAAGTTTCATATAATGCGGTCTCTACTGATAACTACCTCCTACCTCCTGCTCACCAACCCGCCTGTCAAGCGTGGTGAGTACTGACATATTCCCCCCAATATGATGACACAATTGTGGAAATCTATGAGGGAGGCCTTTGTTCAGTAGTGGACGTTGTATGGCCTAAATGATGATATGATGAATATTACTGCAAAAAGTTGATACACAAAAGTATTCATAAACACCATCAGTTTTTGTTAAAGTATTGAAAAGTTGTGAAATAACTAATATAAAAATTTGCTTTATTTTCAGGTTGAGGATAAAAGGATTTAGACCCAGAGACGCGGGTCTATACGCGTGTAAGACTGAGCATGATGATGCCAAAGAGATGATGATTAGGATCAGCCTTAAATATGCTCAAGATATTGAAGGTACGTATCATCATCATCATTTCGTAAGTGGTACTGTTTTAGTTTAGTATAGAGTTTAGTTAGTCAAGGAACGGCAGAGCGTTTTCGCTGAAATTTATATGCCGGGATAGTACGTTTAGTATCAATGATCTAATTGGCGCTGTTCGTGATTTCAATTCCAGAAAAGTGACCAATATTTGTGTGTCCAACAAATATTTGTTCAAATACAGCGGAATGCATGCCAATAAGGCAGCTGTCGACTTACCTCATAATTTCAGCCGAAAGACCTCGACTGGATGCCTTCCCCAAATTTTACCACAAATACCGGTCTAGGTTAGTGTTGTCCGATGTCCCGGCGCCCAGGACCAACACACCTGAGCCGCCGTCGCTGTATCGCAGGGGCCTCGGGAGTCGTGGGTGCGCAGATTCCCCAATCTGTTGGGTGCTCATACCAACCGACCCCCGGGAAGATGGTGGCGCACTTGTGGTGACGTGCCGCCGCAACAGCGCACATCAAGGAAAGAAAGAAAGAAAGGCAAAGGCATGGGGGGGTCCTTTACATCCTCCCCGAGAGGTGCTTGGAGGGGCGACCTTTTTACAGTCGCCTTCCCTATGCTAGAGGGGTGACCGCTTTACAGTCACGCCCTCCTAGATGTGCACATAGGTGTGGCACCAATGGGCTCCAGTGTGTACGAAGCGCCGCAAAGTGCCATCGAGCAGACCACTTCCTTGTAAAGCCGTCGCTGTTCTAAACAAACCAAATTTTACGGAAGTGAACCTACTTGTAATGTCTTTCGCGGTTATTACTCATTGTAATAAAACACTTTTATATGGATAATATTAATTGCCGTGTGGTGCCGGCTCAGAATACCACCACTCTATCTGCTCCCATGGGTGTCGTAAAAGTCGACTAAGGGATTAGCCGGAGGATGGGCAGCAGCGTCTTTCGAGTACATTAACAACTGCGATCGCCAACCCGTCTGCCAAGCGTGGCGATTATGGCAATACCCCCCAATGAGCCCACAACACACCCATATCGGTCGGTGTGGTGATCTTTGCGGGAGGCCTGTGTCCAGCAGTGGACTTCACTAGGCCGAAAGGAAAAAAAAAAATGATACGGATAAGATCGCGTATATGTATTATTTTGTTTTTCCTGACGTTTCGAACTCTTTGCTGTGTGGTCACAGAATGACTAACCTTAACTTATTTGAAATGCTCTGTATGAGAAGAGGCCATCTCCAACAGTGGGGCTGTTATAACCTGATTTATTGAAATATAATTTTAAAGTAATAAATAAAATAAGCCACAAATTGATGATATACTCGGCTATTCCACAGTGGCACTAAGGTAGTATATTCTCCACATTATTTTTGTATGCGATGCTGGAAAATATAGATATATCAAGATATACGCAAAGTAAGGTATACTTTTCACAGCAGATGCATGCAATTAGGGTTGGAAAATATACTCGAATATTACACGGCTCTGCGTACCGGTAGTTCATCTATATATATAAAAATTAATGTTAGTGTGTATGTCCTCTATAGAATCGTAAAGTATGCATTTGATCATGTCATGATCTTCAGCAAAGTGTTGTGCATGAGCCCACAAAGGTTTCTGAGTTGGTACGATTAACCTTTGACAGATGGCGCCACTATCATTCCAATTCCTAAGCACAGGTTCAACCTAGTTCAGGTAAATATATAACTGTACTTTATTTTAATTGTAAGATACTTATTGTAAATGTTTTGAACTTTTTTCTTAATAAACAATTATTAATAATAATATTAATAATTAATTAATTAATAATAATAATAATATATTAATAATAATTAATTTCATTTCTATATATAAAATTAAACAGCGGGTCCCAGCTAGTATTCAATAAAAGCACCGACACCACCTATCAATCCGCCCAATTAAGTCTATTTACTAGTCGCTTATTACGATAGCTATTCATGATCTCACTAATTAATTATAATATAATTAAAAATATATTATATTAAATCATTCAATCAACTGAACCAGTGAACTAACTCGTGTAGCAATATATAGCGCTGATTAATTATCAAGATTTATGTGACGAATATCTCACATATAAAACGTAATAACTAAGCAGAAAGTGATGTACTGCCAATTATTCTTAACGACGGACAGACTGAACCATAAAATTTTAATTAGTGAATTTACGACCATAAGTTATGTCGTGTTACATGAGATTAATATGTATCATTATATGATATGTAAGAGAAATAATGTTTATTTATTTATTCTTTATGCACAAATTTTAGCACGGTACGGTTGGTGCAATGGCTGATACAGTCGGTGGTTGCGCTCCGGGTCGTGGGTTCGATTCCCGCACGGAGCAAAATTTTTGTATGATCTGCATGTAGTTGTTCCGGGTCTGAGTGTGTATTGTGTGTGGAATTTGTGCCTGTAAACGCACCCACGACACAGGAGAAGTCCTAGGACTTTTACCCACACTAGTGTGGGACAATGACATAAAAAAAAAACAAACGTACAGAGGCGGACTTAATGTCATAGGCATTTTCTACCAGTCTACGTTAGGGTGATGCAGAGAGAAGACATGGTAGATGCGTTAACAATACTTGCAACTTGATTTAATGTGACATTTTGAGCAATATATATATAAATAGTAAAAAAAAGCAACAGTATGGTTGGTGCAGTGGCTGATACAGTCGGCTGCTGGGCACTGGGTCGCGGGTTCGATTCCCGCAGGTAGTGCAGGTAGTTGTTCCCGGTCTGGGTGTATTGTTTGTGGAATTGTGTCTGTAAACGCGCCCACGACACAGGAGAAATCCTAGTGTGGGGCAACGTTTATTCAAAGAAAAATTTTTTTTATTGCACTACAGGTTATATGAAAGGCAACTGTGGGATCAGCCAGAGGATAACCAGCAGCGTCCGCCGAGTAAATTTGCAACGCAACTACGATCGCCAACCCGCCTGCCAATCGTGGTGATTATGACAAAACCCGAATTTCCACACAACAAACCCAGACCGCACGCTGTAGCGATCTTTGGGAGAGGTCTGTGTCCAGCAGTGGACTTATTTCCACTTAAATGATGATGATGAAATGATATAAACTGTTACGTGAGTTTTCTCAAAGACATCTACTCCCTATGCTCCTTACTTACTTCATCATTTCGGCCGAATGAAGTCCACTGCTGGACACAGGCCTCCCCCAAAGATCACCACAACCACCGATATGGATGTGTTGTGGGCTCATTGGGGGGTTTTGCCATAATCGCCACGCTTGGCAGGCGGGTTGGCGATCGCAGTTGAGCTGTTAATGTACTCGAAGGACGTTGCTGCCCAACCTCCGGCTAATCCCTTAGTCGACTTTTATGACACCCATGTGAGGAGATGGGGTGGTGGCATTCTGAGCTTACTTACTTAATAGATAATATCTATTGCATGCGTTTACTCCGTGTGGTGTCCGTATTAAGAATATAGCACCACTCCATCTCTTTCTGTGGATATAAAACGTGGAAACCAGGGGGATGGGCAGCAGCGTCCCTACTGTGAAACAACAGCCATACTTCGCTTACCAACCCACCTGCCAAGCGAGAGTACTGGCAAATTCCCCCAAAATGACTACATGAAGTAACAGGTCGCTGTGGAAATCTTTGGGGAGGCCAGCAGTGGACGTATTTTTGGCTGACATGATGATGATGATTGCATGCTGTCCACGTTGAACCAATGACATTGTACAAATAGACGGCGCGTTAAATATTATATTATTTTTCTTTTTACTATTAAATTATCAGTTGGTCTAATTATATTTTCATATATATATTACATACATCGCAGTATTATTTATATATGTTTTATATATAACTATATCATCTTCAGTATTTATTTAGAATTGTTTTGTTTAGATATATTGTTATGCATTTTTGTGTGCACCATCGACTGACCCATTTTTGTCCAATTCAGTTTTTTCCATCCTAAGGTTGCCTGGAAGAAATCGCCGAGTGCGATAAGGCCACACATTGTACTTTATATACTAGGCCTTACTGTTATTATTTTTTGTATAGTAATTGGTGTACAATAAAGAGATTAATAAATAAACAGAACGGCGCGCCAGCCGCCATTAGACCGCATAATAAAAAATAAAACAAAAATAATATTTTTTATTGACAATATCAATTTACGTTACGTATTTAATCATTTATGGAATAAAAAGTCTTTTTCTCTCACAGTTGCAGTATGCTTTGTGCGTCGTCTATAAACACAGGATGGTATTATGATATCGCAATATGTTGCTGAATTATGCTTATGATTCACGTCGAGCCGCCACACTGGTCGGTGCGTGACTCAGTGAACTCCGGGCAATTACCTTGCTGTCACGTGACCATCGTAGAGCGCGGTCAACGCATCTACACTTATAAAAACATCTTAGCGTTTAACGACATGGAAGTATTTTCATAACTATAAAAATATCACGATTACAAATTTTCAGTACACTAATTTAAATTAATTTGCCCGTGATAAGAAACAAGCGCAGCGGATTAAGACGTAGATTTTCGCAGTGCAAGTAATGTTAACCAGGCAAAAGTTAACAATCATTTCGGCCGAATGAAGTCCACTGCTGGACACAGGCCTCCCCCAAAGATCACCACAACGACCGATATGGGTATGTTGTGGGCTCATTGGGCGGTTTTGCCATAATCGCCACGCTTGGTAAACGGGTTGGCGATCGCAGTTGAGTTGTTAATGTACTCGAAGGACGCTGCTGCCCATCCTTCGGCTAATCCCTTAGTCGAATTTTACGACACCTACGGGAGGAGATTGAGTGGTGGTATTCTGAGCCGGCCCCACACGGTAAAGCCAGCACCACACGCAGTTAACAAAGGCTTTTACAAATAACTTGAATGCAATTAAACGTCTGTCTTGCTACCCATCTTGGTCATCCATTAATCTAGCTTCAACTCCAATTAGCGCAGTTGACATACACGAGCTGATTTTGATCAGTAGATAGTGAAGCACACAGACACATGATTTAAGTACACCGCACTGACTGACCCAAAATCACATTTGATATATAGATGTACAAACCTCTTTTTAGAGTGTAACATTCTAATGTCTCACTTTCTTCGGGCATCGAGACCCGCATCAGTCTGTCAGGCTACAGTTGCTACCCATATTTCACGGATCACGGTATAATATCGTTGGTATCGTATCAATAGGGGTTGAGCCTTCGCCGTGTGCGCAGCATAGCGCAAAGCGAGGCTCGGGGGGATCCTTTACAATCCTCTCCGAGAAGTGCCTGGGGGGCGACCTTTTTACAGTCGCCTTCCCTCCGCTAGAGGGGGTGACCACTTTACAGTCATCGCCTCCGTGATGTGCCTAAAGGCGTGGAACCAATGGGCGGCTCTAGTGTGATCTAACAAGGACCTGGAGCCCCCCTTTTCCACTGGACATAAATAAATAAAAAATGGGTTGAGCCTTTACTTGCTGCCGTGCCGTCTCAGCACAGTGCACAGCGATGCTTCGGCTGGATTTTTATAATCTTCCTAGAAAAATATTTGTCTGGCTTACTGATGGTAGTCCAGGTCTAGGTGAATTTGCATCTCGGTGCTGCGCAATTGGAAAGTGGCGTCACCACCTGCGGATGCAGTTTGCGACCAAGCGCGTCGTTGAGGCCGCCCTGTCGCTCTTAGGAGCCTGGCTCAGAAGGAGCGAGCGTGTCACCTACTGCATGTCGCAGGTGTTCACCAGGCACGGTTGTTTCGGTGCGTACCTGAATAGGATACGACGCGAGGCCACGGGACAATACCACCATTGTGAAAGCGACCAGGATACCGTATAGAACACGCTCGAGACGTGCTCTACGTGGGCGGCTGAGCGGCGGATCTTGGGCTATCGGATCGTTATATTGGCAGAGCACAAAAACTGGAATGCAGGGTTTTCTTCTATGAGAGGGTCATGCTCCAAAAGGAGCAAAAAAAGCGCCTCACAAAAAGCGCGCGCTTCCCGCCGCGTTGCGAAACCAAAAAGTTTTCACTTCAAATAGCGTCTCGCAACGGTGTCGCGAGTTCAGAGATTTTATCTCATCTAAAATATGCGTACCGTGCTAAAAGAAGGTTTCACTTCAGAAAGGTGTATGTGAAATTTATGTCATTTACAGTGCGCCAGCTTATTGCGGTAGGAATGTATACATCATGTCATATTCAAAATTTTAAACGACAGATGAATGTAAATCGCGTTACATCACTCTCATGTCGACTAATGTGCAAATACCCTAACGCACCTTAAGCTCGAAAGCGCGGCTTTACGCTAATTTGGATTCGTTCCAGTTAAGGCCAATACAAAAGCGTTTGTTCTATTTTCTTTAAAAAATGGCGCATCGTGGAGCAGCGAATGAAGATTATTTCCGCACTAATCTGGAAGGAAATAAAGGAATTTCCACAGCTTATATTCTAACTTTTTATAGCCTCGTTTGCCCAGAGTAATATCGAAGTAGATACTAGCGGTGATCAAGCTCGCGAACGCTTCCATCGGACGATTAACGAACTGGAGACGGACAGAGTTATAAAACTTCTATTAAAATTTAAGCAAGGATTTTAAATTGTAAGGAATTGATAATTTTTTATGCACGTTTTATTTTTATCCATAGTAAATTGTCTATTCGGAGGAGTGAGTTTCGTAGAGTGAACACAAAATATTGTATTGACTACATTCTCGTCCTGTGGCCGTCTTAAGAATATAAGTAAGAGTTAATACAGGGTGCAGCAGTGTCCCTTCTGTGGAAGCAGCTATTCTGCGCTCACCAAACCGCCTCTCAAGCGTGGTAAGTACTGGTAACCCAACCCCCCATTTGTCCACATAATTATGGTATTCTATGGACAAGGCCCTTGATCATCATGGTCATCAATGACTACAAAAACTGGTCATTCGGCTTTCGGTGGTTACTTTCCGCATATTATATTTTTCTCAGGACTAGACTAAGACCAAAAAAGTTACGAAGCAGGTCATAATTTCATCACTAACCAGTTTCACATACTAATCACAGTTCTTCTTCTTCTCTTAGATTATGGCTTCTGTAGAGTATCTTCCACAATTTCGCCAATGTCAAGTATAAGGCAACGTCAGTGTTTAGAATAATTAATCTTTACACATTCATAAAATATTTCTCAAAATGAAAAATTTCTAAGAAATATGTCGGCAACGTCGTACGGTTTCCAATTATTTTTCCATAATCAAAGTTAAAATCCGTTCTAAATTTAAATATTGCAGCAGATTTCTACATTTAAGATATCGCCAACGTTCAAGGCTGTTCCATATTCAAATCCAGCAGCTCCACCTTAATGACAAGCTTTCGTGTTTCGTGTCACCTGCCGATACCTTGATAATTAGTCCAGCGCAAAGGTACGTTTGACAAATTGCCTTCACTTTGGAAGGTCGCCAGTTCGACGCCGACTCCACTCTACCTGGGAATACAATTAATCTTAGTATTGTGTTTAATTCCTCTATGAATCCGTGTGTCGAGCGAAAATTTTGGGAGCTTACTGTAGATTTTGGAATGAGTTTTGTTTGATAGGCATATTTGGTTTGAAATTTATTGGTACTAGAATTGTGGAAACTTAGTAGGAATTTTGGAGAACCTAGTGTTGAGACTAATTTAATAGTTTAAATTGCAATGGGTTCTACCGGGGTAGTTGGAAATGGTGTACTAAAGCCACGGCCAGTTTAAAGCGTCAGTGATGGCTCCTCCTATATACAAATGTACTTTGTGGATGACTGTTTCACAGTAAATGCCTCAACTTATCAAGATTTAATAAAAAGAACTAGTTCATTAAAACGTGTCAAAGATAGCGGCCAGAGCTTGATTTATTATTATCATTCCGAAATAATCCTTTTTCAGAAAGTACTAGGTCTGTGAACCCAAATATGACGTAAAATATTAAACACAGTTGATGATAGGGTTGTGTCAGCGTATTTTTCATGAAACGTTGTCACTCTGTAACTATTAACTTTTTGGAGAAAGTCGTAGAAAAAAGTTGCTTATTACCACCCATAGGTTTACACCCTTTTGGCTTAGTACAACCTTTCCGACTAACCCGGTATATGACCGAAACTGTGAATAAGCTGGAACAAAGTCGAATGCAACGCAACAATTTCAACCCTTAATTAAATTATATAGCAGACTGTGACTCGCCACTCACAAGATGGGACACGTAAATGGCCACCACTACAGGTGTTAGGGCGCAACATCGGCTTGAGTGGCTCGGGGTGTATCGAGGGGCGGCACCGGTTTCATCGTCTGAAAGATTCGGAGCGAGTTTCCCGGTTACTACACTCTTAGACACTTCTATTGTAAAAATAGAAGACCAAGACTGTTATAATACCTATGTACCTTTGATACTTGCAAAAATATCTTGTAAATTTGTTTCATAAGAAGAATTCTTTTTTTTTTGGTCAATCACTTTCGAATGCGGTCATCTGATTAACTGAACCTGGTAAAGGAGGATTATCCTCTAGATAACCTTAGGTTTGCCTAGATAACCTTGCTTGCCGTGTGGTGCCGGCTCAGAATGCCACCACCCCATCTCCTCCCATGGGTGTCGTAAAAGTCGACTAAGGGATTAGCCGGAGGATGGGCAGCAGCGTCCTTCGAGTACATTAGCAACTTTACTGCGATCGCCAACCCGTCTGCCAAGCGTGGCGATTATGGCAAAACCCCCCAATGATCCCACAACATACCCACCATATCGGTCGTTGTGGTGATCTTTGGGGAGGCCTGTGTTCAGCAGTGGACTTCATTCGGCCGAAATGATGATGATGAACCTTAGGTTGCTTTCTCCAATACCCACGTAAATATTATTGTTGCTGTATTTTCGCAGACACCACATTGGCACAAAACGAGAAAAAGATACAGCGCCTGATAAAATATAGTTAGCAATAAACATATTTGCAAGTTTAAGCTATTTGTGCTTGCGTTGTATGCTTGACAAGGGTTTTGTTCGAGAGATAATAGAATGGAGGCAGAATTTTCATTTTCAGTTAAGCGAAGCCTTCTATAGTGGTAGTGAAAATGACCTCATGAAGATTGCTTCCAGACAGACCTATTATTCGTTTTGTTTGTTATACTTACTTCCTTCAACACATTTATATTGTGATTTCATTATTTTATCAGGGAAGGTCGCCTTTTTTGTCCGGTGGTCGCAGTGGTTTAGCGATTGGCTTTCTGCACTTCGGGTCGCGGATCGAATCGCGCACGGAACAAATATTTTAATGGCCTAAAGGTAGTTGATCCGGGTCTGGGTGTTTGTGAAAACTCCTAGGGTGGGAATTCTCCTCGAGAGATGCCTGGGGGGTGGGCTCTTTACAGTCGCCTTCCCTCCACTAGAGGGGATGACCACTTTACAGTCATCCCCTCGGAGATGAGCTTAAAGGCGTGGCACCAACGGGTGGCTCTAGATGGAGATTATTCGAGTTCCTGGAGCCTCCCTTCGGTGCCGACGATGATCACTCCGGTGGTTTTAGTCGGTAGGAGTCCGGCATGCCCCTTCGCCCTTTCCCGGGGCGAAGGAAGTACATGACGTATTTCCACCGGATCAATAAAAAAAAAAAAAAAATAGTGTGGGAATTCTATTTCTAATAGAATAAAATAACGGATTCAATCTCCGGGTCAGCCTGATTAAACGAGTCAAAACACGTCCACAGCTAAACAAAGGCTTGCCCCATTTACAACAGGCTACATGCCGTCTGTGACGTCATTTTGGGGGGAATTTGCAAGTAGGTAGATACTCACCACGCTTGGCAGGGTTGGTGAGCGCAAAATGCTGCTGTTCCATAGAAAAGATGCTGCTGCCCATTCCTCTGGTTCAGAGTCCGATTGTCGCATTTTACGATATCCACGGGAGGACATCGAGTGGTGCTATATTATTAATCTGAACACCACACGGATTAGCCCAGCGCAGGTCAGCCTAAATGTGAGGAACTGGGACCGAAAAATGAGGATCAGTTTACTTCCTGAGGAGGTATATTATGATTCCAGCTGAGATCGGTTAGCATACGTATAACTTTATATATAAAGTCTTACAAAAATAGTGAATTTTATTTAAAATAGTGAATTTTATTTTTATGTGCCAATCAGTTGATAAAATTATGAAAAATAAGTTGTTCATTCGATTTTATTTGCTACTAACATTAATTAAAATTGCTATTTGAACATTGAAACAATTCTTTCTTCACCATTTTATTCATCGTTTCGGCCAAATGAAGTCCACTGCTGGACACAGGCCTCCCCCAAAGATCACCACAACGACCGATATGGGTGTGTTGTGGGCACATTGGGGGGTATTGCCATAATCGCCACGCTTGGCAGGCGGGTTGGCGATCGCAGTTGAGTTGTTAGTATACTTGAAGGACGCTGCTGCCCATCCTCCGGCTAATCCCTTAGTCGACTTCTACGACACCCACGGGAGGAGATGGGGTGGTGGTATTCTGAGCCGGCCCCACACGGCAAACCAGTTTTATTACAGCGGCACATCATTTGTGTGCATTTTCGTAATAAAACGATTAAAAAGAAAGCACCAGTACTTATTAACAGCTTGAATAGCAACTTTACTAATTAATTATAGTAAATGAATGTGAAAATTACACATGTTTTTTATTAAATGCGATTACTATAACCAGCTGAATGTCCGCTTGAAATAAATTTCACTATTTTTGTAAGTCGCAAAATTATAGTCTAATAGAAAGAAAGAAAGAAAAAAAGTTTATTTTTGCGGCGAACGTCGACGCACAAGTACAGAATAAAACGTAAAAATTCTACTTAGGGCATTACTAACGACATAGCTAAAATCGATACTACATACTACAATAATTATACGCTTAAAAACTAACACTTCATGAAACCAAACGCGTATCCGCGCTGGCAACACCGTTATAATAAAAATGGCCAAAAGACTTGGTATCCAGTCAAAATATAACAACAATATTTTTTACCAAAGAGTACACATTTTTGTCTGTGGTCGAAAAAGAAACAAATACAAAAAAGAAAAAAAACAATGCCTACAATATACGAAGTATCTTACTACCTAGTCTGTGCCTACAATACAGGGTACAGGGCAGGGTTACATAAGTTACGGTCTTAAGGAAATTGTGCGTCGCATCTTCGCAAAACATAGGTTGAAGCTCAGCATAATACTGTGGCATCTCAGCGAGCCATCAGCGCTGATTTTCAGCAACAGCCTTAGTGAGTGACGTAGTGGCGGTTAGTAGAACGCAGTAGAACGTTGAGGAAGTGAAAAGTGACCGACATAGTATCCAAATTTGGAAGCGTTCCCCCGATTCCACTGCGCCCCTCGGCAGAATACACTTAACCCGATAAAATAAAGTTCTTTGTGAGTTTGTGTAATGTGTGTAAAGCGACAATGTTGTGAACATTAGTTTAAAAATATCAATAACTTAGTGTTGCATAATACTGACATCAAAAATAAACAAACCAGTGACGCAACCCGAAGCGGCCATTACATAGTTACGCAACCAAATTGTACCTATTTTTCGTAATATACGCAAATCAAAGAGTTTGATCACGCAAGCTACGCTTCAGAAGGATGGTCGCTAGGCTGTTTCTTACTCTTCCACCGCCTCACAACCCAAGTCATAAACATTATCAGTAGGAAGATTGTATAACTTGTGTATGCTGTAGTGGAAGAGAGATTACTTCAATAATATAAAGTACTCTGGTGATTACTTTTTGTGATATCATGACAAATTATGTGTATGTACAGAACAGAAAACTGAATGGTAACAATGCGGGATAACAGGAATACTTGACAGAGGAAATTCAACCTCTTTAATTTAATGCTGCATGGATGTCCTTTCAGGCCACAATAAACAAGGTATAAAACCAAAATTTACTTGTATAAGTAGATAATTGTAAAATAATTAAATAATAGTACCGTTTTTAGTAATATAGCATGTATAAAATATCCATATTGGGTTCCTCCCCACCCTCACTTCAGAACTAATTAAATTAAAAATGTAAATACAGGTTATGTTATCTTTTATCTTATCTATAAAACCATTCATTTTCGGCCGAATGAAGTCCACTGCTGGACACAAGCCTCCCCCAAAGATCACGACAACGACCGATATGGGTGTGTTGTGGGATCATTGGGGGGCTTTGCCATAATCGCCACGCTTGTACACGCCAACCATGTACGGAACAAAATAATTCATGTCTCTACAGCGCCTCCAGCCAATAAATAATAAAATAAACAACATGTCAATAAGAAGGCTTTCAATATCGGTATTCCACAATCCCATAACATCGGAATTGCATACCCGGATCAATTTCGGATTATGTATAAACATGGAAATGACGTTCGCTATCGGTAACAAACACCTGGGGGGTAGAATATTAATATGCCTCGACCCAAAAATATTATGAGGTGTTTGCCGATCAATTAAAAGCCTGCCAGCGATGCTGATGCATGCTTGAGAACGAGTGCCGTCTGTTGTGACTGGTCAACGAAATGCTGCCATGACAATCTAATCATCATCATTTTGGCCGAATGAAGTCCACTGCTGGACACAGGCCTCCTCCAAAGATCACCACAACCACCGATATGGATGTGTTGTGGGCTCACTGGAGGGTTTTGCTATGATCGCCACGCTTGGCAGGCGGGTTGGCGATCGCAGTTGAGTTGTTAATGTACTCGAAGGACGTTGCTGCCCATCCTCCGGCTAATCCCTTAGTCGACGTTTAAGACACCCATGGGAGGAGATGGGGTGGTGGCATTCTGAGCCGGCACCACACGGCAAAAGTTTTATCATAAATTTCAATAAACATTACAAGCTTGTTAAGTGTAGACTTTTTTAAGAGGATTTTTTTCTCCTTCTTTGTCCTCACATAACCTGAATTTTGAGAACAATTTACTCCTAAATATTGTGACATAATTTTCATTATATCAGCCACAGGACGTCTACTGCTGAACAAAGGCCTCCCCCTTAGATTTCCACAACGAGCGGTTACATGCCGCTCTCATCCAACGACTGCCAGCGACCTTCACCAGGTCGTCTGTCCACCTCGTTGGAGGTCGTCCTACGCTGCGTTTTGCCGAAACATCTTATGATTTAAAAAGAGTATCCATGGAGTTGCTTGCCCATTGTTCTCCATAGAATATCTACATCTTGGAACGAGGCAACTAAAGTCTTGACTATTCATAAGTACCTGTTAATGGTTTAAATTAATAAAAATATTAACTTATAAATCATGGTATCCATAATTGTTTTCCAGCGAAGATTTAACGGTTTTTATCTGAATGATTTTCTATTTCCTGGTTAGGGAAAATTGTTCAAAACGATGTAATCCTATTACCATCTTTTATTATTATTACCCCCTCCATAAACCTCATGTTTCGTCATGCACCAAAAAATATTTATTTAATTTTATTAATTAATGTTTGTTACACATGAATCCTCCTCATTTTCCAAACGTATCAATTACTTCAATTATCGGAAATCAAACGGCGAATTTTTAACATCAAATATTTTGAGCGACGGTTGGTCCGTGTACCTGATGACGCTGATGAGAAAATTGAAGGTAAATACGGAATGTGTAAGCTGATTATGGCGTGCCCCGCAAATATTATTTGAGGCACTCGGATATGTTATGGTGTACATGAGGGGTACCTTGTACTGTACATATGTCATAGGTTGTTACTCATTAATATTCATACTAGTGAGTTTTAAGACGCCCAACGCGCCTGTTGAAAAATTAAACAATCATAGAAAAGATGAATCATTTTACAGTTTTTGACTTTGAGTTAATCAGTGACTAAATCAGTGACAATGTATGAGTTAGTCAGCGAGTAAGTCAGTGAGTAAGTCAGTGAGTAAGTCAGTGAGTAAGTCAGTGAGTAAGTCAGTGAGTAAGTCAGTGAGTAAGTCAGTGAGTAAGTCAGTGAGTAAGTCAGTGAGTAAGTCAGTGAGTAAGTCAGTGAGAAGTCGGTGAGTAAGTCACTGAGTAAGTCAGTGAGTAAGTCATCGAGTAAGTCAGTGAGTAAGTCAGTGAGTAAGTCAGTGAGTAAGTCGGTGAGTAAGTCGGTGAGTAAGGCAGTGAGTAAGTCAGTGATAAGCGTAAATATATATTTTAATGGCTAAAATGAGAAAACTTTATTCAGTGATATATATTTCACAAGTGCTGCTAAAGAGACTAAGTTTTCGGGTTCAATTTCCAGGCCAGGTAAAGTGTTAGTGGGTGTTTCTGTTAGGAAATTTTCAATCGTTTGGAAGTTCAGGAGTTTTGGGTTTGGAAAATGGCTTAAATTGGAGTAGTAGCGTTTACCAGAGGGAAGAGCGGGGCTCCTTCTGTGGAAAAAACAACCATACTGCGTTTACCAACCCACCTGCCAAGCATGGTGAGTAGTGGCAAATTTACCTCAATTATGACATGAAAATGAAAAAAAAAAAGCAGTTTATTGGTAAAACAAGTGTAGGTATAAACAAAAGTTTTTAGATTGGATCCTCCTTTTAGGCGGGTAGCGACTTTAAAAAAACAAAATTGATCCGGTGGAAATACGTCATGTACTTCCTTCGCCCCGGGAAAGGGCGAAGGGGCATGCCGGACTCCTACCGGCTAAAACCACCGGAGTGATCATCGTCGGCACCGAAGGGAGGCTCCAGGAACTCGAATAATCTCCATCTAGAGCCACCCGTTAGTGCCACACCTTTTGGCACATCTCGGAGGGGATGACTGTAAAGCGGTCATCCCGTCCAGCGGAGGGAAAGCGACTGTAAAAAGGCCACCCCCCAGGCATCTCTCGAGGGGATTGTAATAGATTCCCCCGAGGCCTCACTATGCGCTGTGCTGGGCACACTGAGGTACGTGACCACATGCACACCGCTGTCTTCCCGGGGGTCGCTCGGTATGAGCACGCAGATTTCCCAATATGCGCGCTAGGGTAAGGGTAGTGCCTGTATTAGGAGACTCCGCTCTTCCATAGCAAGACGTGTTATACATATTATGCTAAACTTCATACATTAACATTAACTTAAATTGAATCAAATGTGTGCATGAGTGAGTGTAAGTATGTGTGTGAGTAGTGTAGTGTGAGTGAAAGTTTAGTCTGTAAGTGTGACTGAGAGTTCATGAGTGTTTAGGTGAGTATGTGTATATATATAATGTGTACATAGTATATCTATGTATATGTAGACACGGCTATACATCAAGCTAGAAATTTCCAGTTTAAGCTGACCTCTAATCGCAAGGCAAGCCTAAACAATGCGTGATCAGTAGAAGTCTTTTTTTTTTCTCTTTAAACGTTGCCCCACACTAGTATTTCTCCTGTGTCGTGGGTGCGTTTACAGACACAAATTTCACACACAATACACCCAGACCCGGAACAACTACCTGCAGATCATACAAATATTTGTTCCGTGCGGGAATCGAACACACGACCCGGAGCGCAGCAGTCGACTGTATCAGCCACTGCACCAACCGTGCCGTCGAACTGAACTTATACTTAATAATGTTGTAAATAATGCCCTACATCAGATGGTTTGAACCTCTGACCTTTTTTCTAGTCAATAAAGTCACATAAACATAAAGCTTAATGTTGTAAAACGCACACGAGAATGACTAGTTATTTTTTAGTAATGGACAAGTATAACACCCCACTATTTACAAAGGAAACAGGGCCGAAGTTGTAACACCCAGTCCATTGAGCAGTTACTATGGCTTCATTAGCGAAAGTCATAGGAAAGGTTATTGGAAAAACGCAATGGAACGTGAAATCGAATGGCAGTAACTGTTGTTAAGTTATATTGATATTATATGTAATACTAGCTGTGTCCCGTGCTTTCACCCGCCGTTTAATTTCAAAGAAATCGGATTATATTAGATTTCATATGTTTTAATGTTTTTAGCGGAACCTTAATTTTTATTAAAATTAATTCTAAAACAAAAGTAGCGTAAGTTACTCCTTATAACATCAGCTATCTGCCAGTGAAAGTCCCGTCAAAATCGGTCCATTAGATTAGCCGGAACAAATAGACAGACACAAAAATGTTATTTTGTTATAAGTACCGTATATACTTTTATATGCATTTAGTAAAAAGCTGTTATTTCATATTATATTACAAACAGACACTTCAATATTATTTATTTGTATAGATAACAGTTGGGGAATGTACTGTAACAGGTAAATCATTTACTAGTACGAAGTCATAAATAAGTCTTAAAATGACATGAAGTCTAAAGTACTTACAGCTAAAATTACCGACTAAAAACATCAAGACACTGTGAGTGATTACTGCGTGCATCGAAATAATTTTTTTGATTAAAATTGTACGGTAGATAAAATAAAATAACTTTTTAAAATCTGTAACGACGCCTGTCACTTTAGTCATCCTGCGACCACGAACCCTGTCAGTATTAAGTGTATAGTCTATGACGAACCCTGCAAAGTGTTCGAAACGTCAGGAAAAACAAAAATCTAAAATATGCGCGATAGAATCCGTTTAAAAGTGTTTTATTATAATGTGTAATACTCGCGAAAACCTAAGACATTATTATTACCGATGGTAGATCTGCTATTTCAAGAGTCTGGCTGAGTAGGTACTGTAAGGTACATGGTGAATTGGGTGGCGTGCTCTGTATATCTATTGTATTAATAACACTTCTAACTTTCAAATTGAAGTTTTAAAAGACTTGATGACTCGGTCGGTGACGTGGTCACTCACCATACGTCTCATAAGATGGCTCAAGGCCACCCAAAGGACTATGGAGAGGCTATGTTCGGGGTTTACCTGCAAGATTTAATATAAAATGAGGAGATCCGCATAATGACCAAGGTTACCGACATAGCCTGCAGAATTGCTAAATATATGTGGCAGTAGGCGGGGCATATTGCTCGTAGAACGGATAGTCGATAGGGCCATAAAGTTTTTGAATGGTGACCGCATACCGGAAAACGCAGCGTGGGCAAACCCCCCACGCGGTGGACTGACGACCTGGTCAAGGTTGCGGGAATCCGCTGGATGCGAGTAGTGCAGGACTGGTCGTTGTATCTTTGGGGGAGGCCTATGTTCAGCAGTGGATGTTTTTCGGATGATTCGGAAATTCTTTCTATTCAATACACAACCGTCCAAGACACAACACAAGAGTCCAATCGTCGGAATAATAATTCATTCTTTTTGCGACATTAGTTCGTTTGACAAATGAGAATGGCGAGATTGCATGTAATATTGGACCCAGCCTTCCGGATAGCGTGGACTAAGGAAACTTATTAATAGTTGTAGAACTATATAAAACTAAGCAAAAAGCCAATTAAAAGTGATTTGAAAGACCTGGAACAAAAAAGGTATGAAAGCTAGAAGTTAGAAGAACCCGTAAAAAATAAACACAATATCTGTATTTTACTCATGCTCCAGTAGGCAACCACACGATTGAGAAAAGGCCGATCCCACTCGGAATAGGAGATCGAAGTGCTGGGGTAACAACCGCCCGGCGGAAATCTATGTCTAACACACCTGAAAGAAAGAAAGAAAGAAAGAAAAATTATTTATTTCTTATCTGACACGGACATAACGCATAGCCAAACAATAAAAGTTTTATGAAACAAAAATCAATTACAATACAAAAGTGTGCGTCCCGTCCGTACAAACAGAAATAGGTATATCGCTCAGCTTAATGCAGTGGCGTCACAAAGACGTAAAACCACTGCGCTGATATTCTGCGACACCCTTATACGTCCGACGTATTAACGTGTTACCTAAATCATAAAGTATCCTAATAATAAAAACATTTAAACTAATGCTAATCTTAACAGTTATAAACTGAATTAAAATGCGTAATTTATGTTAATAGTAATAAATAATATATATTGTTAATATATATTGTGATTTTAGAAAGAGCCTCTAACTCTCTTCTTTTAACAAAAAATATCACACCCTAGGGTTCTCGTGTATTCCGAGATGTGCATAAAGGCGTGGCACCAATGGGTGGCTCTAGATGGAGATGTTTCGAGTTCCTGGAGCCTCCCTTCGGTGCCGACGATGATCACTCCGGTGGTTTTAGCCGGTAGGAGTCCGGCATGCCCCTTCGCCCTTTCCCGGGGTGAAGGAAGTAAAAAAAGAATTAAAAAAAAGGATTCTCGCGTATAGTCGGTATCATTTACAGACATAAATCACACATGCAGAAGTCTGGGTATTTCTACGTGTCATGTCATCAATCCAACCCTTTTTGTCCGAGGCATACGCAGAGATGTTAAAATAATATCATATCAGCCAAAGGATATCCACTGCTGAACAATGGCCTCCCCCATATACTTACACAATTGTGTCATCATTTGGAGGGAGTTTGCCAGTACTCACCACGCTTGGTTTAATAGAATAATATGCGTAAAGACAACTACGTATGCAAATCCATCCGGATATCAACATTAGAAATTCTACATACTCGTGGTAACTACCTTCTGCTCACTAACTGTAAATTCGTTGGATTTTCACGTTCGTGGCTATGGTATTTCAAGTGGATTCTGCTTGAGCTTTGTGCGGATACGAATCTAAGGGATCTTAAAATTAAAACGAGTTGGCCAGTTAGTTGACTTGACGGCACCGGCGACCGGCGTAGTTTTCCTGTGTCGTGGGTGCGTTTACAGACATGAATTCCACATACAATACACCCAGACCAGGAACAACTACCTGCAGATCATACAGATATTTGTTCCGTGTGGGAATCTAACCCAGGAGACTGATCTGACCCGGAGCGTAGTTAAATGGATATGATTTGATTCGATTGGATTTCTGTGTAGGTTCGATTCCCGCTCGGAACAAATATTTGTATGGCCTACAGGGTAATTGTTCCAAGTCTGGTTAGTGCTTGTGAAGATCATGTCTGTAAACTGTATCCATGAAACAGGGGAAATCAGGGTGTGGAGCATCGTATTTAAAAGAAAAGAACAGAAAGAACTCAACATTAAGGTTTTGCTTTCGGACGAGGTAGGATTCAGTACGTCTAAGTTTTGCAGGCCAATTTAATGAATATTACAAATAACTAACAAAATTACAACACCTTAGTTACTACCTGTAGGAAGCTATCATTTTGCCAAGACTCTATCTATACAAATAAATAAAATTGAAGTGTCTGTTTGTAATGTCAAAATAACAGCTTTTAACTAAATACATATGAAAGTATATATGGAACATATAACAAAAAATGCATTTTAAATTTTTTGTCTGTCTGTCTGTCTATTTGTTCCGGGTAATCTCCGAAACGGCTGGACCGATTTTGACGGGACTTTCACTGGCAGATAGCTGATGTTATAAGGAATAACTTAGGCTACTTTTATTTTAGAAAAATAATTAGGGTTCCGCGCAAAAAAAATGAACCCTTGAAATTCAATATATATATTCTATGTCAAGTGCCTATGTCGAAGTACTCTAAATGTTTTTTAATTTAAAAAACCCAGCTCCCAGCTGGTATCAAATACAATTTTATGAATTTTTACAACAAATTTCTTACCTTTTACTATTTCTTAACTCTCTTACTTCTCAAGGAATTTATTCTTCCGCGATAATAAAACTGTATTTTTCTTCCATTACGACACCGGCACGTGCAATACTTGTAGAAATGTATCAATTATTACAAAAGAAGCTCTCTGAGGTATTTCTAGAATTTGTTCAGTTTCCTTTCAATTACCTCTAACATTTCCTTTCCCTATTACAAGTCCAAGAAATGACTTGTCAGCTGTCGACAACAAACTTAGGGTTCCGTAGCCAGTGGAAATATATGACGTTTAGTTAGGTATAGATTTTTGTTTTTCTTCTCATAAGTATATATTTATTACTAGCTGGGACCCGCGGTTTCACCCGCGTTTAATCTATACAAAAAATAAATTTGAAGTGTCTGTTTGTAATGTCAAAATAACAGCTTTTTACTAAATTCATATGAAAGTATTTACGATACCTACAACAAAAAAACTATATTTTTTGTCTGTCTATCTTTTTGTCTGTCTGTTTGTTCCCGCTATTCTCCGAAACGGCTGGATCGATTTCCATGGGTCTTTCAATGGCGGATAGCTGATGTCATAAGATATAACTTAGGCTACTTTAATTTTAGAAAAATAATTAGGGATCCGTGCAAAAAAATTAAAATCCATGAAATCCGATATATATACATATAATACTCTATATTTAATACTCTCAATATCTATATTTGCCGAGTAGTGCCGGCTCAGAATGCCACCACCCCATCTCCTCCAATGGGTGTCGTAAAAGTCGACTAAGGGATATGCCGGAGGATGGGCAGCAGCGTCCTTCGAGTACATTAACAACTCAACTGCGATCGCCAACCCGCCTGCCAAGCGTGGCGATTATGGCAAAACCCCCCAATGTACCGTATATACTTTTGTGGCGTCACCTACATCGCCAGCGATATAACTACAACTTACAACGACATCTACTCGACTATTAATTGCAACTCTCCGATGACGTCAAAGAATCCTGAATCACGCTATTAAAGTATTCGCGCAACGCAGCATATATACAGTCGCCCAACATCAACCGTGGGGCTTCGGCCCGCCAGGCATACCATCCGCCTGGCTGGAGGATCCTCCCTTTTCTATGGAGGAACACCACACCTTGTTCCCCATACTTTCATATGCATTTAGTAAAAAGCTGTTATTTTGACATCACAAACACACTTCAATTTTGTTTTTTTGTATAGATATGTTTATGTATGGGCTTATTTATATAATATGTATTTATTTCTTCATGCGTTCATAATATAAACAATCAGGAATAATAATTATCATTTTATTTCAGATTATATAATATGTAAATGTATTTATTCGTTAGTTTGGTAGTAACAATATTTAGATATAATTAACCTAATGCCCCTGTGACTGCTCTTATACAAAGGGCAGTCGAACTGCGCTGTAATTCCCTCCAGGATGCTGTTACCGCGGCTTCGTAGGCGATCTAACAGGGTAGGGGATGCTTTGCTGCGCAGTATGGCCTGCAAGTCGTAGGTACGAACTATTGCAAACATCACGTCACGTCGCGGAGGCCTATCGTCGCGTCACCTTCCCATTCAAGTTAGCACTTCTCCCTCCCGTCTCTTGCTCGCGTCGGCCCGTGCCGAGCCTAAAGCTTTAAATGTCCCTTAATACATTTTAAATAATACCGATCCAGCTGTCCCCAAAACAATAGCTTGTTGTCCCCAGCAACGTCCTAAGCCGAGGTCCGTGTCCCGCAGGGGGCGCCCTTAGCGAAATTTGCTTAGTTTTTAATATTAATTTTAAGCCTGGCTGGAGGCCTCTTTTGGCATCGCCAGAAATGACTGGTTAAGCAACTACATTTCCCAGAAATGTATGCGAGAAGCCCAATTTAAAAAAAAAACGCAGACATACCAGATGCACTGCAACGCCAAGGCAAGTGTAACGACATCGTGAACGCATTATTGTGCTGAGTACATCAGTAGGCTCGCTTTGTATTGCTCCAGTGTGATCTTACGAGGACCTAGAGCCCCCCTTCGGTGCCGAAGATGACCGCTCCAGTGGTTTTAGCCGGTAGGAGTCCGGCATGCCCCTTCGCCCTTCCTCGGGGTGAAGGAAGTTCCATGTAGAATTTCCACTGGACACCAAAAAAAAAGGCTCGAATTTTATATCTCACTCGAAGGCCGCTCGAGCAGGACTAGTAATATGCCTTAAACAACTAAACCTTGACTTGAATGCAATATTTGATAAAAAAAATCTTTTGGATTAAGATTATACTGTTTTTTTTTTAATAAAAACGTTGCCCCACACTAGGATTTCTCCTGTGTCGTGGGTGCGTTTACAGACATGAATTCCACATACAATACACCCACACCCGGAACATCTACCTGCAGATCATACAGATATTAAGTCCGTGCGGGAATCGAACCCACGACCGGCACCCATATTAGCTAAAAACAGCGACAGCAGCTATCGCGCATCTAAGGATTGCCAGTGGAAAAGAGCCTGAAATTAAAAGCCGAGGATGCAATTTTTAGTTCATTGATCATCTAACAGAATGAGCGTAAGCGATCTTCGCCTGATTAATCATCATCATCATCATTTCGGCCGAATGAAGTCCACTGCTGGACACAGGCCTCCCCCAAAGATCACCACAACGACCGATATGGGTGTGTTGTGTGCTCATTGGGGGGTCTTGCCATAATCGCCACGCTTGGCAGACGGGTTGGCGATCGCAGTTGAGTTGTTAACGTACTCGAAGGACGCCCATCCTCCGGCTAATCCCTTAGTCGACTATTACGACACCCATGGGATGAAATGGGGTGGTGGCATTCTGAGCCGGCACTACACGGCACGACACGCCGTGTGGTGCCTGCTTAATCGCTATCGGCAAATACGTAATACCATAATGACGTTTAAGAACGGCGCCTGCGCGATTTACGCCTGTCGCAAAGCGTCTGCGACTTGCGTAATCAGCCCGCCGGAGCGCAGCAGCCGACTGTATCAGCCACTGCACCAACCGTGCCGTCAACTGCTACTGTGCGCTATGAATTTGAATTTACTTGATACTCACGCGCAAGCTTGTTTGTCTAATAGACTCCAATAGTCTATAGACCCACATATAGGCCCCTCGACTGAACTTTTCCACGTTAAAGTAGACTATTAAAATTCTTATAACTGTAGATTTTTTGTTTTTCTAAATTTTTGCTATTTTGGTTATTTGTCAAGAATATTTGAAAGCATACATCCCGGCTCTTTTGGTTTTTCCTTTTGGAAATTTATGAAAAGGCAGTTACGACAGCTTAATTTGCATGCTTAGTAAGTTTATACATTTGTATACTGTGTTAGTATGTCTTTCATAATGTTATTGGTGCATCTACCTTGTTGTTCTCTACAACACCCAAAGGTCGTCTGGTAGAAAATGCTGACGACATTTGTATAGCTGTTGTACATTAAACATCGAAATTAAATAATTAACACTTGTATTTTATACACATAGATTAGCACATTAGTTAAGACATAAACATTATAATATCCAGCATAATAACAATGTAGGTATATTTATTATCTGATTATTGCAGAGGGCAGTTCAGAGCAATATTATGCCCTGTCCGCAGTCAAACAACTGCTGGGGTGCAATTCTCTAAGCTCAAAAATCCATACATCCTTGAATACAGAATCAAAATAATGGTATAAAACCAATTCGGTGTTCGCTAAGACATGATTGAAGCTATTCAAGGACACGTGGCAGAAGGTAAGCCATGAGGACCAGTCTTACCGAATTGGGTTATCACCGTTATTTCAATTCCGTATTCAAGGATGTATGGATGTTTGAGCTTAGGGAATTGCACCCCTGATCTGTCGAATTATTTTGGGAGGGGAAAGTACTCCTTTGAGAGATTATTACAAACTTGGATACTACAGTAGAAATACTTTCAATAACAAATAAAAAAATATATAAAACGTATTCACTCTCACAAATAAATAAACAAGAATAGTTGAATGTTCCACCATAACACTAAGCTCTTGAATAGTTCATCAACACAAAAATGGCGGGTATATTTGTACTAAAAGTTAAAATGTATGTTTTCTCTAAAATCTTTCAATTATTTTCTTCGTAAATCACAGACAAATCTGGGCCTTATAGACGGAGGATGCCGGACTCATATTATACGATTTTGAAAACTAAATCAAAATTGAGTTGAACAATTTAATTGCTGTAGAAAATATGTTCTTCAATTATCTGTTTCGATGTAACTAAACAAGGTATACGACTTTCATTACTGCATAACAACAGCTTTGACATTTCCAATTACGTTCACAACAGCTCGATAAAGGCGATGTTCAATTAGCTGAGACCCCGGGATCCCAGCATTCGGGTTTAAATGTGGACTATCAGCCCATTCGTTGACAGAATGCCAGAGATCAGAGAGTCGTAAGTTTTTAAATTATTCAATAAACTACCACTTAATAAAGCATCTGGAGAAGACAAAATATCGAATAGAATGATTAAAGAAGCTTGTAAAATATCGGGTGAATCTATACTGACCGTTTTTAATCGCTGCATTTCTGAAGGCATTTTCCCTCGTATATGGCGTTCCGGTTTTATACGCATAATACCAAAAAGTGGTGACAACCCCCCGGTTCTAAATCGTCCCCTAAATCATACCGGCCTATAACTTTACTACCATCTTTAGGGAAACTTATCGAGCGCCTTATAGTTCCACGTTTGCTGCCAGATGGACCGAAATTTCATAATAACCAATTCGGCTTCACAATAGGAAAATCTACTATTGACGCGGCAATCTCTGTCAAGAAAGTAGTAAATTCATCTGAACATAAGTACGTGATAGGCATCTTCCTTGATATCTCTGGTGCCTTCGACAACGCGTGGTGGCCAATGCTACTACTTAAAATGAAAGCCCGCGGTTGCTTCAGAAACATCTACACTCTCGTTTATTCATATTTTGCACACGGATCTGCAAAACTTAAACTTGGTCATCACGCTGTGTCAAAGGAACTCACGATGGGATGTCCTCAAGGATCCGTTATTAGTCCTTATCTATGGAACATGGGTTTCGATGATTTTCTAGCGATTCCATTACCATCCGGCTGTTCATTGACTGGTTACGCAGACGACGGCCTTCTGCTTATTCAGTCAAGTACAAGGGCGAGCCTTGAAAAATTGGCGGATACTTGTTTACGTTTAATCTCTAGTTGGGGCGAACGAAACCGCTTAATGTTTGCACCACAAATAACCTTTCAACTAATTTTAAAAGGCAATCTTAAGACATCACCGAGCATTAAATTCAATAATGTTACCGTAAAAAGACAGGAGTCCGTGTGCTACCTTGGTCATGTATTGGAGAGAAATTTTTCATTCGTTGAACACATAAAATCTGTAGGCGAAAAAGCTAAAAGGAACTTTTATGCCCTGACAAGGATATCAACAGCTACATGGGGTCTTTCATTTAATACTTTGAAAACTATTTACAGCGCTACCTACTTAGGTTGTATTTGCTATGGTTCACCTGTGTGGGCCGATAGTATCGGCGCGGCAAGACGTAAACTGCTCCAAAGCCAGCGCTTAGCGTTGATATTCTTGTGCAAGGCATATAGGACAGTAAGTACTGAAGCTCTGCCTGTGCTAACAGGTGTTTTGCCAGTCGATCTTGAGATACAGCGACGTGCTGCAATGTACTACTCAACTAGAGAAAGCATGGACGCGGAATTTCTGCTACAACGCGATCGTGTTAGGATCTGCAGATTGTTTAAACCACAGACTGGTGTTTGGGAGGAACTCTTGGCCGAATGGCAATGCAGGTGGGACACGTCTATTAAGGGCCGTCACCTATACCAGTACTTTCCATCCATTCGTGAGCGGCTGGCAAGTGCATGGTTGGAAGTTGATCATTGCGTGGCTCAATTTCTCACCGGTCATGGTAACTTTAAGAGTAAATTATTTAGCTTCAAGCTTGTTACCTCACCATTCTGCAAATGTTCAACACCGGACTGTGAATATGAACAGTCTGCACATCATATCCTGTGGGAGTGTATTCTTTGGCAAGATGAACGCAACATTATGTTTGACAGCATGCAAGTTACATCCGGGGTTGTTTACTATACAGACCTTGTTGCGACTAGGACGAATTTCCGTGCGTTCAAGTGTTTTTGCCATACCTACTATTGGAATCAGTCACAATAGCTCACAACATAGGACCCGTAAATAAAAAAATTGTACCCGTGGTGCTTGGCAACTGGGCTTAACCCTGTTGTAAACTCCCATTTATTGTGCCTATTATGGCCTATCGTTTTTCTCTGTCTCCTGCTTGCTACGGAGGGAAGTGGAACGTATATTCTTTCCTACTCCCCCTTTTTCTTTTCTGATTAATTTCGGTGCGGGTTCCAAGACAGTTATCCATTTCTCTGGGACACACCGAGCTTCATTGATCGGTGTTCTTTTCGGTGGTCGCCATTGTATATCCTGGCTTACAGGAGTTGCAGTGGTTGGGAATGTGTGGCGGGCTTGACCCAAATAAAAAAAAAAAAAAAAAAAAAAAATACCGCGTTACGTCACCGAAACTTCTTAACTTAAAGATGATGAGAAGTTTCCTACATCTTCTTAGCGTTATATCGACTTCATAATCATCATCATATCAGCCAAGCAAAACGAAGGCCTCCCCCATAAACGACCGCTTATTTTGAGGGGAATTTGCCAGTATTCACCACGCTTAAGAAGCGGATTGGTGATCACAGAATAGCTGTCGTGCCACAGAAGGGAAGCTGCTGCCTATCCCTCTGGTTTAGACTCCTCTGGTCGCGTTTTACGAGAGCCACGGAAGGAAATGGAGTGGTGCTATTTTCTTAATCCGGACACTACAAGGCAAACCACCACTACGGATGGGTGTCCGTATGTAAACTAAGCATCTCTGTGCTTCGGCGTGCACGTTTCAATTATCGGTTCCAATTGTTGTCAATAGACGGCAGATATTAAGCCAAGTCTAAGGTGGATAGAACCACTCTCATATCTCTCGGGATGGTCTTCGGTACCAAGCATCAAGTCTTTGGAGAAGCATGTGTCCAGTAGTGGTCTACGATTAGACGAATTCGAAAACAAGACGTAACTAATACTTACCCTCCCCTAATGACGTCACTTCCCTTGAACACATTGCCAGCATTACATGTTCCGTAACACCTATCTTTCACACCAATTAGGATACTAAACACCGAGCGTGATCAGTACAGAAGTACCGTGGATCTTTCTACCTTATAGAGATGTGATAAAGTTGATATTGCGTTGGCAGTCTGGGTATTTAGACTGATGGTTATACGTGGAACAATGAGCACTATCAAGGCGAATTAGTCTTAATGGCATCTGCGCTGTTTGTAACGAAGTGATTGCAAACACTGGCTTTCGTTAGCTAGGGTTCGAGTATCAGGGATGGAAGTATTTCTTTTGGAATGGAAGGATTTGTTTCATAATCATCATCAAATTACATCAATTACTTGGTTATTTTTTTATATACACTTCATTTATATTTGAAACTGTAAGTGCGAGGACCATGTGGATTCTTCTTCTTCTTCTCTTAGATTATGGCTTCTGTAGGTTATCTTCCACAATTTCGCCAATGTCAAGTTTAAGGCAACGTCGTACGGTATTTAGATGAATAAATCTTTACATATTCATAAAATATTTCTCAAAAATGAAAAAAAAACTAAAAAATATGTCGGCAACGGCAACGGTTCAATTGTTTTCCGACCATGTGGATTATTAATTTATTTTGTTTAATTGACGTGACAGTTGTCTGGCAGTTTAGTTATGTCATGCTCACTGCTGATGGTGGCGTCGTGTATCGGGTCGCTTAGTTGCCCTACAATATGGTTGAGCCGAGCGACGCTGATGCATGCGTCATGCTCGGGAACGAGTGCTGTCTGTTGGGATTGGTCAGTTTAATGCTGCCATGACAATTAATCATATTATTTGCTTGTTTAGTTTAGACTTTTTAGGAAGTTTTATTTTTTCTGCTACATTGTCCTCACATTATTTATTTTGAGAACAATCTAAAACATTGTAACAATGCTTAAGATTAAAAACAGTAACCATGGAGTTTCTTGCTCATTCTTCTCCATAGGAAATCAACATCTTGGAACGCGGCAACTAAAGTCTTGACTCATCATACGAGTCTGTATATGGTTTCACATCAATAAAAAATATTTTTATCTTTATCTTTTCATCATTTCAGCCTAAAAACGTCCACTTCTGGACATAGGCCTCCCCCAAAGTTCGCCACAACGACTGGTCTAAGTTTATGCTGTGCCAGTAAGTCCAGCTTGGGGGGCTTTGCCACAATCAGCATGCCTGGCAGGCGGGTTGGCGATCGCAGTTGTAAATTTACTCGGAAGAGGCTGCTGCACATCCTCCGGCTACTGCTATAATAATAATTTATAGTAAAAAGTTTTATTTCTCATTCACAAAGGTATGGTACATAAAATAATAGCAATAACAAAAAACAGTCCTATAGTCACCTTTTACGTCACCCACGGGAAGAGATGCAGTGGCGCTATTCTTAGCACCACGTGGTTTTTGCTTATTTTTTATAGAATGGTTTCTTGTTGCCAGGCATATCTATCAGGGGGTCTACTCTTGAATCCAATTCCGATCGATTGGCATTGGGATTAGAACATTTCGTAATCTTGAATTCGAAACTAGCGCCAAATTGTTTTAATATTGCGTGTCCATTTGGAAGAACTAAATGAAATTGGAATTGGGTTTTGGAGAGCACGAAACGCTACACTTCATTGTATTTTGACAGCTGTATATTGCGGCTGGATTGTGTTGGGATTGTCTGTTTATTGGGATTTTTCTAATAATGAAAGTGTAACTTTTTAGAAATTGGTTTGCGTTTTAAGTGGTTTTTATTAAATAAGTTAGTACCCACGTTCTGATTTGATGATAGGGAAGGAATGTGGACTGAACTTTTTCAATGGTTCACAGACCCTATTGCAGGCAATATGACTTATGTATATGCTCAACCGTATTAAGATATCGCCACTGCTATTGTTAATGTTCTATATTTTTATGAAAAAGATCCGTAAATATGAGTGTATCGACACACATATTTACACATGATTGAGGCGGGTTCTGGAGGCTGCGAGGCGGAGCTGAGCGAGGAGGCCGAAGGTGGTGGTGCATTTTCTAATAATTTGGCTTTGCTTCAAACCAGCATCACATAACTTTCTTAAAACATTTCATTTTAAAACGTCACAATAATCACAATATAGATCACTTGGTAAATTATCTCTCGCTTTTTTTTAAACTTGAAATAATAGGTAACAATAAAATAAGAAATATACAAACTAAAATTGACAATGCGTCTTGTTTCGTTCTATTTATAAAGTATAAACTTGATGTTTGACGTATGTTTTGGCAACGAAACGTAAAAATTGATTAGAATTGAATGAAAATTCTACACCACCAGTGGCATTCCTGTTGCTACGGAAAAGGCTTTCTATGAAGACGGTCGAGTCTTCGTGTCGGCTCATGCTCGGGATGAAGAAATATTGAGACGTGTAGAGAGCGCGTTGTCTATCTTCGCAATAGAAGACTTTGAAATGGTCATGCTTCGCCTACTGGTGAAGGTCGCTGGGAGTTGTTGGATGAGGGCGGCATATCACCATTCGTTGTGGAAATCTATGAGGGAGGCCTTTTCAGGTTAAGTAGTGGACGTCCTTTGGCTGATATGATGATGATTGTAATCAATATATATGCTAAAACAGCTTAATACCTTTTTATTAAACACATTTTTTTTCGTCCAAAATCTTACTAGTGCCCGCACTGTGTCTATGTCTAAAAATTTAGAAAAATAAGGAGTATAACTTTGCCAAAATAAATCGTTTTAACTAAACCCATTTACGAAAAAAATATATAACATTTCCAAAGTGTAACATTTCCTTTTTTGGTGTTTCGTGCTTTTCAAGCGAAATTATGTATTTAGTAATGAAGATTAAAATGCTGCGTTATTTTTTTTCATTCATACTGCTCGCCGCTTCGCTGCCCGCCGCTGTCATCTCGATGTGAATTGAGCTTATAAGGTGAATGATCTTAAATATCTAGCAGTCAAAATTGGACGGCCCGTATACGAGGGCAGTTTGGCAAATCAATGACTTTAAGGTTGAATTAAAACTTTTTTAATATATTTTTTTGTCTCATATTCGGAAACTCACTGCGAAGCGCCTGTCATTCTTTTTTCAAATTTGGCGCGTAAACAAGCTTTTTAGAAACAAAAACGTTAGGCGACTGCTAAGTATTCTTTAAAAATGGAGAAAAGCGAGTTTCGAGTGCTAATTAAATACTATTTTTTACGTGGTAAAACTATTAAGCAGACCGAAGACAAATCGAAAAAGTATTACGGTGATTATGCGCCTTCTCATGGGATGGTACATAAGTGGTTCACTGAATTTCGTTGTGGACGTACTACCACTAATGAAGCGGAGCGCCCAGGAAGGTCGATTGAGGTCACTACGGAGGGCATGGTTAGTAAAATTCATGATATTGTTTTGGCAGACCGTCGAGTGAAGATACACGAAATAAGTGATGGTGTGCACATCTCGACTGAACGAGTTTTTATATTTTGCATGATATTCTGGGCATGAAAAAGCTTTCTGCAAGATGGGTGCCGCGTTTACTAACAGTCGACCAGAAACGAAATCGTGTAACAGCTTCTGAGGAATGCCTAGCCATGTATAATCGCAATCCGAGTGAGTTTATGCGTCGGTACATAACAGTTGACGAAACGTGGGTCCATCATTATACTCCAGAGACTAAGCAACAATCGAAGCAATGGACTTCTACCGGGGAACGTGCCCCAAAGAAGGCAAAAACTGTTTGCTCGGCTGGTAAAGTGATGGCCACAGTCTTTTGGGACAGCCAAGGGGTTATTTACATGGATTTTTTGGATAATGGCAAGACAATAACCGGAGCTTACTATGCTGCATTGTTAGATGGATTCAATAAAAATTTGATCAAGAAACGACCGCATCTAACAAAGAAAAAAATTCTATTTCATCAGGATAATGCACCGGCCCATTCGTCTGCAATCGCGACATCAAAAATTATCGAACTAAGATACGAATTATTGCCACGCAATCCGTATTCGCCAGCTTTAGCCCCCTGTGACTTTTTCCTCTTCCCAAACATGAAGAAATGGCTTGGCGGGAAAAGATTTTCGACAAACGAAGAGGTGGTAGCCGAAACTGAGGCCTATTTTTCAGGGCTTGACAAAAAATTTTTTTTGATGGGTTGAAGAGGTTGGAACATCGCTGGACTAAGTGCGTAGAGCTGAAAGGAGATTATGTAGAAAAATAAAAAATGTATATGTAAAAAGAGTGTTTCTTCTTTCCAAAGTCATGGACTTATCAAACCGCCCTCGTAAGCCGTAATGGTTGGCGTTCCCCCCTGAAGCTACCATACGCAATCGCCATTATGAAACTAAGTACTACTGAGTTAATGACTCCTCAATTTTATGACAATCATGGGCTCGTGTAATACTACCCTTTTTTGTATTCAAAACAATCTGGTAAGCTCTTAGGTTATGATTCAAAAATAAACAATAACAAAACAGTAGTACCGACGCCATTTAAAATAAATTTCCAGCAACTGTACGTCATTTGGAACATGTAATGAACAGAACACAAACATTTAGTTTTAATCGTAATAACGAGATCACGATGCACTGTTCAAATAGTTTTACTTCGCCTCCCCACTGTCCCTCTGAGGTATGTACACCCTCTCAAATAGTTCGCCCATTCTTTCGCCATTAAGAACAAATCCAGCCCCCAAACTATCTTCACCGAAAGATTTATTACCAACAATAACATTTCCAGCTTTATTACCACGCATTAGAGATGAGATTTCAGTTTGGTAACTTTGGTTTTGATTGTGTACTGGTTTAGAGTACTGCATGTGATTCTGGTCATGTATACCGCAGGCTGCTTGAAATATCGATTCTAGGGCGATCTGGTCTTGCATCCTTCTTTGTATGGCAGTTGCCTGGACATTGGCTACTATATCTTTATATTTACTCTCAAGCTTATCTAGGGAAGTGTTCAGTTCTGCTTGACTTTCGTCTGCCATATCAGTGACTACCTGTGCCCTCTGTCTTACTAATTGAAGTTGCAACGAACACTCTGCTAAGTGTTTTTCTCTTTGTAACTGTGCCAACTTAGCTTTGTAAATTTTGACGCATTTCACTTTTGAATTCTCCATCTTATTCAGTCTTTTTTCTAATTGTTCAGCCTTTAATGTAATTGCGTCGTAAGACAAATTTTCATTGGGTCTGTCTATAAATTTATTAAATATTGCATGAAGATTGTTCTTTTGCTCTTCAATTTGGTTTTTTAGGCGTGCTATTTCTGCATCTTTAAGATTCAACTGTTTATTTTGTTCGTTAATGACTTCATCCTTGGACTTAGTTAACTCTGTTATTTCATTTGTAGCAGTTTCTTGTATTTGATGGTTAGTATTTTCGTAGGTTTCTCTAAGTTCTTCAATTTTCTTTTCATAAAAATCTTTAGTCTCTTCTCTGGCAGTAGTTCGTACCTTAATTAACTCTAACTTATCCTTTGCTTTAATATCATTAATTTCATTATTTTTTAATTCATTTATATGATCTAATTGGTCGTTCAAACTACTTATTGTCTGTATCATAGTATTTCTAGATTCTTGTACTTCTTTCAATTGGAATTTTAATGATTTTAAAGTGGCACTGCTGGCATTACTTCCTATTAAAGCACTCGTGGCATTATCAACTTTTGGAACACATTCGCAAATGTAATCTTCAGGTGTATTTTTGGACTCTTCCCTTAAAGCTACTAGCTCTCTTTGGAGAAGTATATTTTGCCTTTTTATCTCTCTTAATTTTTTTACAAGGTTATTAGCTCTAAATTCATATTCTTCTCCGTTCTCTGCGTAATTTTGTGTTACCTCCGGACATGTGTAGCAATAGGTATTACGGTTATGAGATGCATATGGTTCTTTATTCAATAGGACCGGCATCTCACTGCTTGTTAAACTTTCTGTAATTTTATCAAGTTCTTGAGAGAAAGTTTCTGAAATACTTAATTTTTTACTATCAAATATAACTTTAGTGCGTGGTTCCTCTGAGTTGATGACTACATATTCTATTTCAGTTGAGGATTCGTCACTATTTAAATCATCAGATAGAGGTTGCAATTCAGCTGGAGGGCAATTCAAGAATGGCATATCTAATATACCTTTAGCAAGTTGATAACATAACATAAATACATACTTATTCCTCAGAACTTTTTCATTGTCTTTGCAATCTGAGAGCCTTTGTATCCAGGAATCGCAGATTTTTATCACATTTTGGTCAACCAACTGCCCTAAATAAGGTCTTAATAATTGCAAGTACCTTTTAAATTCCAAGTCTAGGTTTGCAGCGTCATTATCGTCCATTATAAATATTTTTGATGGTATTAGAATTTTCAAATTTTGCTATGCCAAAGTGAGAAAATTGAAATGTAATAAACGTCATATTGACTACCGTATTTTTTTTCTTTTTCATATCGACATAGGTATATTTTTGTGGCTCAAATGAGTCTTGTTAAATTTGAATAAAAATCTTAATATATATATATATATATAATTATCCGTGTGGTGTTCTCCTCCCGTGGATGTCGTAAAAGGCGACTAAGGGAATCTAAACCAGACGGATGGGCAGCATAGTCCCTTTTGAGAAACGCTCACCAACCCGTCCTGCCAAGCGTAGTGAGTATACCAAATACCCCCCAAAATGATGACACAGTTGGGAAAATCTATGGGGAGGCCTTTGTTCAGCAGTGGACGTATAAATGGCCGATATGATGATGATGAAATATCACGTGTCACGGTGTTTGTGGTTGAACTCCTCAGAAACGACGGATTTTAATGTTTTTTTTTTTGTATGTATTTTTATATGTACGTATGAAAATAGGTCGTAAAGTGTTTTCCACCCCCCATTTTTAGTCGCGATTTTAGTATTTTTGTATGAACAATATCCAAATAATTTAAACGTCATTCATTGACATTACGTCAATTTACATGAAGTGTCGCGTCACTTTGACATTTCATTCTGCATTTGTTATGTGTCACAACGAAGTGCATGGACATTTTTTCACTACTTATTTCACGATATATACGTATTTTGTGACTGTAAAAGGTTGGTAAAATACTAAAAGAACAAATATATTATTGGCATACCGTTTTTCATCAGTAAGTGCAACAATTTTGTCTGTTTGATCATATCAGCCACAGGATGTCCACTACTGAACAAAGGCCTCCCCCTTAGATTTCCACAACGAGCGGTCACATGCCACTCTCATCCAACGACTCCCAGCGACCCTCACCAGGTCGCCTGTCCACCTCGTTGGAGGTCGTCCCACGCTGCGTTTTCCGGTGCGCGGTCGCCATTCGAGAACCTTTGTGCCCCAACGGCCTACGGTTCTACGAGATATGTGCCTTACCCATTGCCACTTCAGTTTACTAATCCGTTCAGCTCTGTTGACAAGTTTAGTTCTTCTACGGATTACCTCATTTCTGATTCGATCTAGTAGAGAAATACCAAGCATAGCTCTCTCCATAGCTCGCTGAGTGACCTTGAGCTTTCTTATGAGGCCCATTGTGAGTGACCACGTCTTTGTTCCATATGTCATCACTGGTTACACACACTGATTAAAGACTTTCGTCTTGAGACATTGCGGTATTGTTGACGAAAAGGCGTTGCGAAGTTTCCCAAACGCTGCCCAGCCAAGTCGGATTCGACGATTGACCTCTTTCTCGAAGTTGGACCTACCTAACTGGACAGTTTGTCCCAGGTGTCTACCTACCTGTACTCGTCAACAACTTCGAGAACAGAGCTCCCAACAGATATTGGGATGGGCACGACATTTGACATGACTTTCGTCTTGCCCATGTTCATTTTAAGGTCAACCGGTTGGGAAACTCTGTTGAGATCATCGAGCATTATGCTGAGCTCTTGCAGCGATTCTGCCATGACTACGATGTCATCGGCAAATCAAATTTGTCTATTTGTGGGTGTGTCACAGTGAACAAGACGCAAGAGGGGAAATTTGGGCCGTTGAACGAATAAAGCAACAAACAACAAGTAGAACAGAAAGAACAAATCCAAAAAGGTAACGAAAATGTGCGTGTGGGCAGTTTGTCCATGTCAATCACGAGAGACACGAGCTGAACGAAGTCAACAACAACTATTGTAACGGAGACAAGCGCGCCGGTTCCTAGTGCCTTGCAACACGTGTGTGAACGATTATGTGAACAATTATACTGACGACTAGCTTTCACCAGCCGTTTAATTTAAAAGAAATTGGATTATTTATATATAATTTAGAGTACTTCGGCATAGAATATGTATATATATATATATTTTTTATTGGGACAAGCCCGCCACACATTCCCAACCACTGCAACTCCTGTAAGCCAGGATCTACAATGGCGACCACCGAAAAGAACACCGATCAATGAAGCTCGGTGTGTCCCAGAGAAATGAATAACTGTCTTGGAACCCGCACCGAAATTAATCAGAAAAGATAAAGGAGGAGTATGAAAGAATATACGTTCCACTTCCCTCCGTTGCAAGCAGGAGACAGAGAAAAACGATAGGCCATAGGCACAATAAATGGGAGTTTACAACAGGGTTAAGCCCAGTTGCCAAGCACCACGGGTACAATTTTTTTATTTACGGGTCCTATGTTGTGAGCTATTGTGACTGATTCCAACAGTAGGTATGGCAAAAACACTTGAACGCACGGAAATTCGTCCTAGTCGCAACAAGGTCTGTATAGTAAACAACCCCGGATGTAACTTGCATGCTGTCAAACATAATATTGCGTTCATCTTGCCAAAGAATACACTCCCACAGGATATGATGTGCAGACTGTTCATATTCACAGTCCGGTGTTGAACATTTGCAGAATGGTGAGGTGACAAGCTTGAAGCTAAACAATTTACTCTTAAAGTTACCATGGCCGGTGAGAAATTGAGCCACGCAATGATCAACTTCCAACCATGCACTTGCCAACCGCTCACGAATGGATGGAAAGTACTGGTATAGGTGACGGCCCTTAATATGTATATATATATTGGATTTTATGGGTTATATTTTTTGCGCGGAACCCTAATTAGTTTTCTAAAATAAAAGTAGTGCCAAGTCTGCCAGTGAAAGTCCCGTAGAAATCGGTCCAGCCGTTTCGGAGATTAGCGGGAACAAACAGACAGAAAGATCGACAAAAAAAAACATTTTTTGTTGAAGGTACCGTACATACTTTCATATGTATTTAGTAAAAAGCTGTTATTTTGACTTAACAACCAGACACTTCAATTTTATTTCATTGTGTAGAAAGATTTATGGCACACGATTCCCTTCTGCACACTGCGACCCTCTGGCGCTCTCTAATTTGTTTTATAACTATTGATTATTTATATGATTAAAGTGTTGTTACTTGCAAGCGCAGGTTAAATGTTTACTAATTGTAAATAATTATGTCATTAATGTAAAAATAACTTGACATTTGACTCGACTTTTTTAATGATATTTGCTTAAATTTAATATTATGACATTGATTTAAAGATAGCCTGTGTGGTGGTGGCTAAGAATAGCACTGCCCCATTTCCTCTCGTGTGTGTCGTAAGATACGACGATGGGATTAGCCGAAGGATGGGAAGTCCTTTGAGTACATTTACAACGTAACTGCGATGGCCAACCCTGCCTGCCAGGCGTGGCGTTTATGGCAAATATCCTCCAATAAGCACACACCACAAACCCAGACAGGTCGTTGTGGCGATCTTTGGAGGAGGCTTATTGATCCTTGACTGGCAACAGTGGCCGCCAGTCGTAAAAAACAGTTCTGTAGATTTAATTAATTAAGAATAATTATTAGAGTGCTTAAATTTGTGTTAAATTATCTAAATATGAATGATGCTACAATTATAACACATCTATAATATGTACGCTTCATGGCAAAACATAGATAGACGAATACTTTTATAATTATAATACCAACCCTGCCAACCTATGTTTACAAATAATCAAATGCTAATTCTAATTCTACTTCTAATTCTAAAAATAACAATTGACCGCCTTCTGAATAACTGCATTCGATTTGTTTTCAATTTACGTAAGTATGACCATGTGTCCCGCGATACAGAACGCTTCTTCACCTATTCGTGAGCGTAGACAAAAAAGGGCATTGACAACCTTGTTTTCCTTTCTTGATTCTTCCACATCCCCTAATTACCTTACTTCTCATTTTCAGTATATTTGCTCCAATCATGACAAAAATCTTCGTTCCTCACATAATCGTATCTTAAAATGTCCCCCTCACCGTTCGGACTTTATACACTCTTCTTTCTTTGTCCAATCTATTCTTCGTTGGAATGCGCTACCTCTTGATATCAAGATGACTACCAGTTGCTACTCTTTTAAAAATAAACTAGCAAATACCTCCTCAATTCTTTGGCAGAATCATCTCTATGTTAGTAGTTCCACAAAAAAATATTTATATGTGTATATTTTGTTATTGTATGGTTTTATTATTATACGTGTACGTATATTTATATATGTATACACTATTTATGATTACACTAAGAATAAAAAAATAACTGTGTATATAATATAATATGTACTTAGGCGTCAAAGTATACCTCCTCATCGCTGTCAGCTGATAATGTTCCTAGAAGGCTGGCAGCATTGCCACGTTGAATGGCAATGCTTATTCTTTGGCCAAAGAAAAGGCCAGCCCTCTGATCACGCAAAGTGTCGACCAACCGTCTAGCTATATCTTTGAAAAGCAGACGTGCACTCGGACCCCATGACCCAAGCGTTTCGACCCCAAACGGCTCAAAACAATAATTGCCAATAAGGTTATTGTATTTGCGCCGTTTGAGGTCTTCAGCTGCAGAAGCGGCAGCGCCAGCACAGCTTGCCGTGCTTGGAAGATGGGATGGAGCAAGGGTGTCCGACACAGGTTGCATCCCACACCAGAGGCCTACCCATCTTCCATGGCAGTAACGACATACCGTCCGGTCTTTTTCCATCGTTACGTGCCAAGCCATTGGGTTCCAAAACAGCTGGCACGCCGGCAGTGACAAAAGCACGACGAATAATGTCGTTAATATATTATGTATATATTTATATTAAGTCAACGATAAACGTCTTGCATAAATTGCCTTTCGTTATTTAACTTTTCACTTGCGCTTTATTTATAATAATGTATTTTATATTGTGGAGGAAAAAAATAAATGATTGATTGATTGAGTTACACTGTCAGTGCACCCACCATGGTTTTTTCTCTGCATCACCGTCCGCCTTTGTGCAGGTTTAGTGCATAAAGTATTAAATAAATATAATTAAAACTATTCATTAAGTTATATACCGCAGTATGAACGCAGTTGCTAACGGATCCCCGATTCAACAATCGGAACTCAAATGATGCCGCCCAGTCTTCATCATCATTCATTTCGGCCGAATGAAATTCACTGCTGGACACAGGACTCCCCCAAAGATCACCACAACGACAGATATGGTGTGTTGTGTGCTCATTGGGGGGTCTTGCCATAATCGCCATGCTTGGCAGACGGGTTCGCGATCGCAGTTGAGTTGTTAATGTACTCGAAGGACGCTGCTGCCCATCCTCCGGTTAATCCCTTAGTCGACTTTTACGACACCCACGGGATGAAATGGGCCTTGCATTAAGGTAATTAGACTATTAATACTGGGCAAAAGGGCAAGCTTCATGTTATGAGAGTTATTAATGACAATACCCAGTGCTATGCTGGAAGTACCTGCAAACAAAAGAAAATGCTGGGCCAGGCTGGAAGCAATAGCGGCAGTGGGTCGTATCATTAGGAGATATAGCATGATCCTTATACGTCTATTGCACGTTCGTAATCAAAGCGCAGTTCATTTCTGCATGTTTTCAACAACATGATGCAGACTTCAGAATTCCACGCGTGCGTAACCGCGGGCAAAAGCTAGTACATATCATAAAGCTAGGGGGATCCTCTTATTACTTCTATAAGGAGCTTTGCGGTCATACGCGAGATTTAAATAACGATAAGGCGATTCTGGCAAATAGGTTGTTAGATTTTTATGCATTCGTTTTGTTTTATTTTGCAGAATCCTTTGCGAGGTTATTTGTTAATAAAAATAATAGACGTGGACTTTAAGTTATGTATTCAAATAAATTAAATTGAAGTGTCAGTTTGTAATGTCAAAATAACAGCTTTTTACTAAATGCATATGAAAGTATATACGGGTACAACCTACAACAAAAAAACTGTTTTTTTGTCTGTCTTTCCGTCGGTCTGTCTGTCTGTTTGTTCCCACAAATCTCCGAAATGGCTGGACGATTTCTACGAGACTTTCACTGGCAGATAGCTGATGTTATTAGGTATAATTTAAGTTACTTTTATTTCAGAAAAATAATTAGCGTTTCGTGTAAAAAAAATAAAAAGCCATGAAATCCAATATATATACTCTATGTCAAATGTCTAAGCCGAAGTACTTTAAATTATTTATAAATAATCAACTTTCTTTTAAATTAAACGGCGGGTTAAGCCGCGGATCCCAGAGGGTTATTTTCATATAAAATGATCAAGATTTTTTTACTGACCATAAACAAATAAAATTGCTTTTCTTACCATTCATACTAACCTCTCGCAGGTTTGCTGGAAGAGGTTTCTTAAGAAATAAGCAGAACAAACTGGCGGTAGCTGTCAACCATGTTCTCTATTAAATTAGGCTGTTATATAACAAAGAAAGAAAAAACAATTGAACCGTACGACGTTGCCAACATATTTTTTAGAATTTTTTTCATTTTTGAATATTATTTTATGAATATGTAAAGATTTATTCATCTAAATACCGTACGACGTTGCCTTAAACTTGACATTGGCGAAATTTTGGAAGATAACCTACAGAAGCCATAATCTAAGAGAAGAAGAAGAAGAAGAAAGTGTATTAGAAACTAGTATATTTAATAAATAATTCCAAAACAAATGTACTAAGTACTTATATACAAAAAAAACTAGCCTTGTGGTTCCGGCTAATAATAGCACCAACCCGTCTCATCCCGTGGGTGCAAGGCGAATATGGGATTAACCCGAAAGATGTTTCAGTTACCTTCAGTAACTCTATTAGCCGCAAATTGTTAAGAAAAGAAAAAAAACTTTATGAAGTCGGGCGGGGCCAGGTATGCCCCAACCATGGTTCATGCAGACCAACGAGAAGTTATATTTTATACCGTTATATTTTTTGAAGTCGGTATTTTTTTGTTAAAAAGTTTTATTTATTTCTTTTTAGTGTAAATATATGACAAAGCTTTCGCCGTGTGGTGCCGGCTCAGAATACCACCACCCCATCTCCTCCCGTGGGTGTCGTAAAAGTCGACTAAGGGATTAGCCGGAGGAAGGGCAGCAGCGTCCTTCGAGTACATTAACAACTCAACTGCGATCGCCAACCCGCCTGCCAAGCGTGGCGATTATGGCAAAACCCCCCAATGCGCCCACAAAACACCCATATCGGTCATTGTGGTGAAGGCCTGTGTCCAGCAGTGGACTTCATTCGGCCGAAATGATGATATGACAAATATTTTCCAAATTTGGTGTCAGTATTTAACACAGAATGAAAATCGGTCCTCTGATCTGAGACTAATCGAAACTATTAAGACATCATCTAGATAAGCGCAGTCAAATTAACTGGTTTATTGAAGCTGGTTAAAAAACTACCCAATCAAATATAATGAAATTTACATGGGACCAACTCGAATGCATTCTGCACCAGTTAAAAAAGAATTGCTCAAATCGGTTTACAAGTACCGGAGTAATCGGTGTACATACATAAAAAAAAATTATGTGGTGTCGTGGGACACCAGGTAGGAACGAAGTTCCTTCGGCTAATGTAGAATCGACACTTATACACTACTCGCTTGTGTATGCGACTGTCGCGCCTGCGCACGTCTCATTTAACGGTTTTATTCCACGCACTTTTTTCCACGGATTCTTTCCACGGATTTTTTCCACGGATATTTTCTTACGGTTTTACTATCACATTTTTTTCAGTTCGGTCGCGCAGCAAAATCCCTATCCCCTCCAAGCCTGCCGTAAGGAACTTCGTTCCAAAAACTCTTCGAATTGACGACCTCCTTCTTTTTGAAGTCGGCAATAATCCTATATTCTACCAGAAAATGTAGGTAATTGCACTTTTGATAATACCACAATATTCTTACTTGACCTACACAAAGAGGTACTATTCTTCGACAATTCACCTTTCACATTGTCCGGGAATATTTATTTATTTCTTTGCAAACACGGGTAGTTATACATACATAGATCTTATCAAGTTTCATAGTTCTCCACTTTCTGCCTTCACATGGGCGTGCAAATTTTTTAATATATAATATTCTAAATACTTTCTTAATCTCATAATGCTTGTGATTATTCACAATGTACATATTTTTGGGAACTCATCTTTACTGATTTTATGATCTGACAATTGAGATTGAAGCTCATGATTTGACACAAAGTCTGAGTATATAATTTTCAATGTCCTTATATCTTAACTTGAACTCATTACGTTGACTTTCTGAATTCACTGCCTGAGAAAGATCATACAGTATACTCAGATTGAGAATAGCCATCTTATATTTAACCTGATAAAGTTTATTAAACTCAGGGGCCATTTTACAAAAATCTATATAAGTTTTTATTCATCATATCGGCCATACAATGTCCACTACTGAACAAAGGCCCCCCCCATATATTTTCACAACTGTGGCATCATATTGGGGGGAATTTGCCAGTACTCAACATGCTTGGCAGGCGGGTTGGTGAGCGCAGAATGGCTACTGTTCCACAGAAAGGCCGCTGCTGCCCATCCCTCCGGTTTAGAGTCCCTTAGTCGCCTTTTACGACCTCCACGGGAGATGGAGTGATGCTATATTCTTAATCCGGACACCACACGGATCAGCTATTTTTTATTAGTCCTAGTGAAAATTCTTCATGAACGGAGGAAGTTCGCAGCCCTGGGGAAGCACGCAGGGGCATGCCGGACTTCTACCGGCTAAAACCACTGGGGCGGTCATCTTCGGCACCTGAGGGGGCTCCAAGTCCTCGTATGATCACACTAGAGCCGCCCACTGGTCCCACGCCTATAGGCACATCTCTGAGAGGGTGACTGTAAAGCGGTCACCCCCGGGGGGATTGTAAGGGATACCCCGAAGCGTCCCTGTGCGCTGTGCTATGCGCACACGGCAGCGCGTGACCATTGTGCGCCACCGTCTTCTCGCTCGTGGGTCGCTTGGTGTGGGCACGCAGATTCCCCAATCTACGAACCTACGAACCCAGAGCCCCCACCGGGGTGACCCCCGAGGATCGCGTTGAACCGATGTTCGAATATCCGGCCAACATAAAATAGCATCATAGTGTTGATAATTTTGTGTTTGCTTTGGTAAGTGGATAAATGTTCATTTGGAGCTTTATTAGCAACTTTGTAATTAATAATTTACGTGGAATGTTATCAACAAACCTGTTATTAGACCCAACAAAATTTACGTTGTTAATGCAAACGTAAAACTCGTCTTCGTTATTGCTTTTTCACTATTTTACAACGATCGAACGATACAACGCATATTCTTACGGCTTATGGTTCGGAATTAGTCAACGAAGAGTACGAGTATAGGTCCTTATTATAACTGCAAACTTTTTACAAAAAGAACCGGATATGTGCGAGTGGAACTCGCGTGGAGAGGGTTCCGTATGATGAATATGTTATCTACCATTGTGGTAACTAAAATAATGTATCCCAAGAACAAACGTAACATAACAAAAGTGGAACACTTTTACTAGAAAAGTGCTATTATTCAATTAATGAATTTTTAAACGATAGATACTAGATTATGACATTATTTTTGTATTTGACATTTAATAATGTTATTTTTTGTTTTTATTAATTCTTGTTATTGTTCATAATTCGATTTTCTTTAATTTATCCTAATATTTGCATGCCTAATTAAGGTTGAGTGTACAAGGATCAGATACGTTTGTTAACACCTTTATTTTGTGTACCTACATTCTACGCAAATAAACAATTATTATTATTGTAACATTGTAGTTGAAAAATATGTTCTCCCGTACATTCCAACTGCTAACGTAAGTTTGTACGCACAATATTGATTGATTTACCATGTTATTTTAAGACCATAGACTTCTTATAGATTTTTCTGTGATCAAATAAGGTATCAAATAGGTAAAAAGCTACTTATCTGTATGTTTTTTAACATTCTAGTCTCAGTAGTTTCGGAGATAAAAGGGGGCGATGATCAATTTTCGTAAATTTTCTTAAATAACTTTAAAACCATATATTTTAAAATTATAAAATAAATGTATATGTTACACGGTACAGTTTACAAAACTGTTGCTGTTGCCACCCAAAACTGACCCCCATATTCAAAATTCATTTATTTACATTACACGTACGACCCAAACAGGGTCACAAAAATTGATATGTGTACCAGATTTCAACTTAATCGGTCCAGTAGATTCGGAGCAAATTGGCTGTGACAGTCGGACAGACAGACAGACGGACACACAAGTGATCCTATAAGGGCCTTCGGACGTTCAGTACCCTAAAAATCATGCATTGATTGCTTTACGATACACAACAAAGCCACCACGCAACGAGTTTGAAATTTAATATTTATAGATTGAAATCGAATAGGATCGTAGTAGGACTGGTAAAAAAAAACTGTATTCATATATATCATAAGTGTTTATTGCAATTTTGTGAATAATCGTTTGCATGAAATAATAAAATATAACTTGTGTATGTATTACATAAACTTTAGGTCGTTATCGAGTTCGGCGAACTCGCCACTATTATGGTTTTTCATTTGTTATAAAACTACAGTGGCATATTATTATAATTTATGATTAGGAATAGTCGACGAAGGTATAAGTAGTATATAATAATATTTCTTGTTGGAATCTATTCACTATAATTACGAGTATATATATATATATAAAATTCATCAGCATTTTGTATTACAAAAAATTATAAGGACGGCAACGCGCACTATGAATTTTGAATTTTAATATTACGTGAATCGAATTCAGGATTCGGAAAAAATCACTACCATTATATTAGATGTCTTTTCATAATATATGCTACAAAATTTCTTGTAAATTGATATAGCAGTTTTGTCAGTAATCAATATAATATAGGAACAACCTTACTTGCGGCCAGTTCTCTGATATAAATAGCTAGGTATATATAATTCTTGAATAGTTCATCTATTTTATCACCTTAAAGCGGAACTTCGTTTCCATGGGGGATATCATTATCTTTCTCGGTTACTTCCCGTTTTCGGAGGGGGTGGTTGGTTCTTTTTTTATTTCTTCCTCAACTGCGTTGGTCGCGGAAAGTTGCGGAGTCGTTACGTCTACTTTTTCTACGTACGGTTTGCCTGTTTCCACAATGGGCACATCCCTATCGACCTCCTTTGTCCTGTCGACGGGACCCTTGACAAGGGCGGTGACAATCAGTTTTCCGTCACTGGAGAGTTCTGCAGTCACGTCAGCGTTGCTTGAATTGCTTGACAAGGTGTAGGTGTAGAGGAAATGCCTGGGTAAAATTTCATGGTCGTCCTTATTGGCTTCGTGTGAGCCCTGGATAAAAACTAATTCACCCATTACCTTGACTTTAAGGTCCTCCTTCTTGTAGTTCTTGGCGCTCACAACAACTTGGAATTTGTCTTCTTTGGTAATAATTTTAGGTCCAAAGTCGGCGATGGTCGGGAACTGGTTCCCAAGATAGCCGAGGAGGCGGCCGATGATGGGGATGTTTAGCCACGGATTTTCGAAAACTTCATTGTATATTGGGGTTACGGGTTCTGGTACCGGGCGTTCAGTGGCCGGCACAGCAGCTGCTGTCGCCAGGATGGCAAGTACAGCAAGCAATCGCGGTGAGAACATATTGTCGTGTGCAATTGCTGGTAATGCAACTAAAACTGAGGGCGCCGCAGCTTGCTAAGGCTTTATAGAGGTGGTGGGGGTAGAGGGGTACGTAAGCGCATCGCAATCAGTGATGATAGATTTGTACTGTAAATATAGCGATAGGTACACGACGGTTACAGACATAATTAGTGTTCCATTGATTCATATTACATATATTTGAAAACAAACCAATTTAGTGTATGGACTGTACGAACAGTTTAGTTTGACTGATAGATGCTTACTGTAACGATTGAGAATATGAAGTTTATACCATGATAAGTTTTTGTTACACACCACACTGAGCGCCATGTTTGTTTTATATCCAATAAACAGTTTGCCGCTAGCTACCGCCTTTTATTGACGTGATTCGTTACACTGGCGACGAGGCTGTTAGTGAACCGAGCATTTGTTTAAAATATTGGCGTCTTACGAGAAATAAGTAGTACATCATGCCTATTGGAAAGTTAGAACCTTTTAATATAAACTCTAAACAATGGCCCGCGTACATACGTCGCGTAAATCAGTATATTCTATTGAACGAAGTGAGCGATGATTTAAAAGTATCGTTACTGATTACTGTTGTCGGGGAAGCTACTTACGCACTAATGTGCGATTTGAGCGCACCAAAATTTCCAGAAGATAAAAGTTTCGAGGAATTAGTAAAACTGGTAACAGAACACTTAGAAATTCAAAGATCTGAGATGGCCGAACGTCACGTATTTCGGTTACGCCGCTAGCGCGCGGGCGAGCCGCTCTCGGAATACCTACAAGCTTTAAAGCATCTTGCGTCAACTTGTAATTTTGGAAAATGTTGCTCTTGTTCGACGCTCGAGGAGAACCTGCGAGACCAATTTGTCTCGGGTTTGGCAAATGATGCAATGCGGTCGCGAATATTTGCCGAGATGAGAGTGGAGTACAAAGCAGCAGTGGAGCTGGCGTTGGCTTTAGAGGCTGCAGAAAAGCACGCCGAGGTGAGCGCCTCGACCTCGGTGACGGCGGCGCTGGAGTCAACAGGTGGCGAGGGCGCCACGCCGGCCGAAGGGCTGCACTACACGAGGGCGCGACGCGGCGCGGCATCTGCACCGTCGGGCAGGCCGACGGGCTGCACTACACGAGGGCGCGACGCGGCGCGGCATCTGCACCGTCGGGCAGGCCGACGGGCTGCACTACACGAGGGCGCGACGCGGCGCGGCATCTGCACCGTCGGGCAGGCCGACGGGCTGCACTACACGAGGGCGCGACGCGGCGCGGCATCTGCACCGTCGGGCAGGCCGACGGGCTGCACTACACGAGGGCGCGACGCGGCGCGGCATCTGCACCGTCGGGCAGGCCGACGGGCTGCACTACACGAGGGCGCGACGCGGCGCGGCATCTGCACCGTCGGGCAGGCCGACGGGCTGCACTACACGAGGGCGCGACGCGGCGTGGCATCTGCACCGTCGGGCAGGCCGACGGGCTGCACTACACGAGGGCGCGACGCGGCGCGGCATCTGCACCGTCGGGCAGGCCGACGGGCTGCACTACACGAGGGCGCGACGCGGCGCGGCATCTGCACCGTCGGGCAGGCCGACGGGCTGCACTACACGAGGGCGCGACGCGGCGCGGCATCTGCACCGTCGGGCAGGCCGACGGGCTGCAACACGAGGGCGCGACGCGGCGCGGCATCTGCACCGTCGGGCAGGCCGACGGGCTGCACTACACGAGGGCGTGACGCGGCGCGGCATCTGCACCGTCGGGCAGGCCGACGGGCTGCACTACACGAGGGCGCGACGCGGCGCGGCATCTGCACCGTCGGGCAGGCCGACGGGCTGCACTACACGAGGGCGCGACGCGGCGCGGCATCTGCACCGTCGGGCAGGCCGACGGGCTGCACTACACGAGGGCGCGACGCGGCGCGGCATCTGCACCGTCGGGCAGGCCGACGGGCTGCACTACACGAGGGCGCGACGCGGCGCGGCATCTGCACCGTCGGGCAGGCCGACGGGCTGCACTACACGAGGGCGTGACGCGGCGCGGCATCTGCACCGTCGGGCAGGCCGACGGGCTGCACTACACGAGGGCGCGACGCGGCGCGGCATCTGCACCGTCGGGCAGGCCGACGGGCTGCACTACACGAGGGCGCGACGCGGCGCGGCATCTGCACCGTCGGGCAGGCCGACGGGCTGCACTACACGAGGGCGCGACGCGGCGCGGCATCTGCACCGTCGGGCAGGCCGACGGGCTGCACTACACGAGGGCGCGACGCGGCGCGGCATCTGCACCGTCGGGAAGGCCGACGAGTGCACGCTCGCGCCGGCCTCGATGAGCGGTGGTGGCGGTGTGGAAAGGGACACTCCGCAGAAAGGTGTCGGTTTAAAAACTATACGTGTGATGAGTGCGGGCAAAAAGGCCATTTAAAAATAATGTGCAAAAATGTTGATCGTCAAAATTACGTGAGTGATAGTGAAGAGGATCTGTTCAATTTGGCAAGTACGGCATGTTCAGGTAACAAACCTTATCTCCATGAATTAACAATAGATAACATTAAATTGCAGTGTGAAGTGGATACGGGCAGCCGTATCTCGGCAATAGGCGACGCTATGTATAGACAACTGTTCTCATATAAAGACATTGTTTATGACAGTTTAGTGTTACGCAGTTATTGTGGAGCACGGATCGAGTGTCTGGGTTATATCGAGGTCGATGTGACTATAAAAGAAAATAGAATAAATGCTCTGCGATTGTACATTATCAAAGGTGGAGTTCGCCCTTTATTGGGAAGAGAATGGATACGTGCTTTAGAAATAAAACAAATTCAACTTCATGTGATTACAGACGATCGATTCGTGAACCAATTATGTAAACAATTTCCTAAAGTATTCTCCGATAAACTTGGTACTTGTAATCGCGCCATTCAACTACAACTTACTGACCGGCGGGCTGAGTAACCCTTCGCCAGTCGCCATCGTTAAGTCGCAGATGCTTTGCAATAGGCGTAAATTGCTCCAACGCCGCTGTCAAACGTCAATTTGGTATTACCTATTTGCCGATAGCGACTAAACAGGCGAAGATCTCTGACGCGCCTCTGTCGGACAATCAATGAATTAAAAACGTTCATTATTTTTAGTTCCACTGGCGACTACTGGCGCTAGTAACTATGCATCTTCCACAATAGCGACAGGCGGGCGCTGCCTTACGTAATACCAATTTGTTTTTGTCGCTTTGCCACCGGTGGGTCCTTGGCTGCGCGATAGCTGCGATCGCGTCTGCTGTTGCTGTTTTTAGCTAATCAGCCCGCGGGACCCTGTCTATGTACGAGCGCGCCCCGTTCCGTTGTCACTACGCGGACGCGTCGAGCGGGAGTTGGCACGCCTAGAGGCCGACGGGTTTATTTACCGAATAGATTATTTTATTTTAATATATTTATTTTATTATTTATTTTTTATGCCATTTGAAAAAGCATTACCTTAACACACAGCTATCCTTACAAATGGTGTACTTAAATACTATGCAGAATGATTCTCTTACCTCGGGGGTTCTGGCCAATAAGTAATGGTAAGGTATTCCAATGAGTGCAAATTTGGCTGTTTGGTGCCTCCCTCTATATCAGGGTTAGTGTTTTCCCAGTAGACATAAGAATTAAGACTTTCTCAAGTAATTTCATTTCTTGGATTGCATATTCTCAAACTGATACAGGCCTGAAAGAAATATTTGCAATTGTTTCACTTTGGCAAGACTGAGATGAATAATGTTGGGTCAATCAGAGGGATATTGTTGAGATGTATGTAAAGGATGTAGAATGTGAATTTGGTGGGTTATTCTTAGTGATATGTAATTTAATGATTTAGTTACATCAATTTAAATTGAGGGACATTATATTGTTTCTTAACTGATAGTGCATAGGTTGAATACCTAAGATCTCACACATATCTGGTTTCAGAGCAATTATTATTAGTATTATTTCTTTAAACATAGTAACAAAATGTATAAGTTAGTTGGTTTGGGTTCTACCTTATCTTGATGTGGCCTGAAGGTAGACGAGTCACAAGTAATACGGAGGTTGTGTGAAGGAGTAGAATGTCCATTTACAAGTTGATGATTGTGTTTCCTGTGTTGAATGTATCCTGCTGTACAATCACTAAAATGACATAGTATTGAGTAACCAACTAATCATCACATTGTTAGTTTCACAAACATTATTGATAATGTGTTTTATTTTTGTTTTTTCACGGCCTAAAGTTAAGAGGCAGTGCAAGAATATGTGGCATCAAATACGCGTCGCTTGCATTGACCAACAGAGTACATTTTATATATTGACCGTCTCAGCTTGCGTCATTGTTTCATCTGTCAAATTGTCATATTAAGTAGGACAGAGATTGATGTTTAGGTATATATATGCTTCACAGTGTTTACAATTTTTATTTTTTATTTTTATCACGTACATTTATCATACTCACAATCATAATTACTTTATACTTCACTCTACAATCAGAATTACTTTAAACCTTTTGGCTTGGTTTATTCCGCCGAGGGACGTAGGTAGTAGAGTCTGAAGAACGCCACCAAACACTATTATTTACACATTGTAGTACCAAACGCCATTACAACACTCACCGAGGCTGTTGCTGAAAATCAGCGCTGTGGCTCGTACTGATGCCACAGCATTTAAGCTGAGCAACGACCTAAGTCTTGCGCAAATACGACGTACAATTCCCACTTTTCCAGTCATTACAAAACCCAAAGATTTGAATCTTTGACAGAACATGAGGAGTATGTATCGGCATTGGTAATTTCTAGTCGTCAACAAACTGTATAATAATCTATGATGTTAATTGTCAACCATAAAAAAGAAAATTATTGTTTTATTATTTTTGGCCTGGAGTCCAAGTCTTTTGGCCACAAGTATATTAACACTAATTGATTAACATTAATTGACACTGATTAGTGTTAATTTGGTTGTTTCTGTTATAGATGAAAATAGTATATATAGATTTAAGTGTTTTGTTAATAAGTACATATTTAAGCATATACGTAGTCATGCCTTTGTCGAATATTTTCCTTACTGTGTGTTTGTGCGTCGACTTGCCGCAGGAATAAATTGTTTCTTTCTTTCTTTCTTCTTTCCAATTGTGCCGGTGGTTAAGCGCAATGGAGATATAAGAATCTGCGGGGATTATAAGATCACTATTAATCCAAAGTTAAAGCGAGATTATTACCCCCTCCCACGTATCGAAGAGTTGTTTTCCACATTAAGTGGAGGCAAGAAATTTTCTAAAATTGATTTAAAAGCTTACGAACAATGTTTATTAACGGAGGACTCTCAGCTGTATACTGCGATCACTACGCACATAGGTACATTTGTGTACAGACGCACGCCATAGGAGCTGTCATGTATCCCAGAAAAGTTCCAAACAATTATGGAGGAGACATTACGAGGTAGTGTTGAGTAGGACACGATTTAAAAATGAGTTTGTAAGAGTAGCCTCTTTTCTGTACCGAGCCAGTACAATGTCCCACTTCAAATGAGGCGAGGCGTCATGACATGAAGCTTGGCGTCATGACATGAAGCTTGGCAGTACATTTGAAAGAACGAGTATTTCATGTACTGTTGCTGTATTTGTACTGCCCTGTCTTACAAAGTGTGATTGACGTAATACTTAAAGAAAAGTAATAAGAAGCGATTGATTATAGACAAATGACAATTGTATCGACAATTTTACTTATTAGCCACTGTAATATTATTGAGCAGGCGACTTATTTGTAAAACATGATTTTGATTTAAAATATACCTAATACACAGACATAGACAGCAACACAAGCAAAACAAATAGGTATTTATCAGGCATTCATGAAATCTTTTTTTTCTAAAACTGTCGCGTCTCGTACTTTAAACTAGTAAATTTGTAATAGAGTGAATAAAAACATCATGTTGTCTCTTGCAGTCACGATAATGTCCGTTGAATAAAACGACGTGCTTTTGAAGCATGTGCCTCATTCTCTCTCTCTCTCTCACCCTACAGTTCATATGCGAGGAGTAGAGTAACGCGACATAAAATTTGAAGTGGTACATGTTATAATGTTGAGCCGCTCTTACAATATTGTGTCATGTACGGGACAAATGTACTGCCTCTTGTATGTCCTACTCAACACTATTACGAGGGATTCCAGGGTGTGTAGTATTTTTGGATGATATTTGCGTAACTGGAGCTAACGATGAGGACCATTTAAATAATTTAAGGACAGTGCTAGAACGACTACGCGATGCGGGGCTTACAGTTAAACCAAATAAATGTAGTTTCTTGAAAAACTGTGTTAAATATGTAGGTTTCATTATTAATAAAGAAGGGTTAAAACCTGATCCCGAGAAAGTGGAGGCCATCTCCAACGCGCCTAGACCAGAAAACATCACCCAGCTAAAGAGCTTTCTGGGAATGTTAAATTATTATGGTCATCATTTCGGCCGAGTGAAGTCCACTGCTGGACACAGGCCTCCCCCAAAGATCACCACAACCACCGATATGGATTTGTTCTCGCTCATTGGGGGGTTTTGCCATAATCGCCACGCTTGGCAGGCGGGTTGGCGATCGCAGTTGAGTTGTTAATGTACTCGAAGGACGCTGCTGCCCATTCTCCGGCTAATCCCTTAGTCGACTTTTACGACACCCATGGGAGGAGAAGGGGTGGTGGCATTCTGAGCCGGCACCACACGGCAATTATTATGGTAGATTTATAAAAAACCTAAGTATTCTGCTACATCCTCTGCATAATTTACTAAAGAAAGAGGTGATTTGGAAATGGGATGGCAAGTGTGAGCATGCATTCAGTCAGGCGAAGCAGGCTCTTTTAGCACGCGCGTATTGGCACACTACGAGGAGGGGAGGCCGTTAGTGCTGTCGGTCGACAGCAGCGCGCACGGGCTGGGCGCCGTACTCGCGCACCGCTACGAGGACGGTAGCGAGCGCCCCGTCAGCTGCGTATCGGCACCCTTAGTGCGGCTGAGCAGAATTATAGTCAGCTGGATAAGGAAGCTCTCGCGATACTATTTGGTGTCACTAAACACCATCAATATCTATTATATAAATAAGCAAATCATTTAAATGCCAATGTGTACGTTTTTACAATAAAATCCCAAGCCATGTTCAAAAACTAAGCGTTAATAAATTCAAGTCCACTATAAAACAGAAGCTGTGTAGAAAAGCTTTCTATAACGTAACAGACTATATGGACGACAAAAATGCTTGGGATTGAGCTGCTCTGATATGCATAGGCTTATATTGACATTCCTGGTATCTATGTATCTAAAACCAGTACTTTTTAATTAATTTGACATTTAAATTGCATCATTTCTTAAAATGGATTATATTAATTCATATAATGACATTTCATTATTCTATATGACATTATGTTATTTATTTTTAATGTTATTTTTATGTTCATGTTATGCATTTAGATTTGATATTGTAATAGTGCGAGTACCATGTGGGCTATTCAATTATTTTGTTTTATTGACGTGATATTTGTCTGGCAGCTTAGGTATGTCATGCTCACTCAAGTGTCCTGCTTATGGTGGCGTTGTGTGTCGGGTCGCTAAGTTTCCCTACAATATGGTTGAGCTGAGCGACGCTGATGCATGCGTCATGCTCGTGAACGAGTGCCGTCTGTTGGGATTGGTCATCTTAATGCTGTCATGACAATTGAATCAAAAATTCTGGTGAATATTAAAATCAAGCTTGTTTAGTGTAGACTTTTTAAGAAGTTTAGACTCTTTCTTCCTGCATTGTCCTCGCATTACCATCATTTCGAGAACATTGTACCAATATGATTTAAAAAGAGTAACCATGGAGTTTCTTGCCCGTTCTTCTCCATAGGAAATCTACACCTTGGAACGAGGCAACTAAAGTCTTGACTATTCATAAGTGCCTATAAATGGTTTTACATAAATAAAAATATTTTTATCTTTATCTTATCTTATCTTATTCGGCAGGAGCTTCACTCTGCGGACTGATCACCAACCGCTGACACATATCTTCGGGGAGAAGGGAGGTATACCCCAAACGGCTGCCAGTCGGCTACAGCGGTGGGCGACACGTTTAGCTGCATACGAGTTTAAGGTACAGTTTGTGCGGTCAGCGGATAATGGACCGGCCGATGCACTGTCACGACTACCTTTAGCTCAAGAGGGTCGTTGTGAAACTACGGTAGAATACCTAAATTTAATCGCGGACATATTTCCGATTTCATTTAAAGATATTGCACGAGAAGTAAAACGTGATCTAGTATTAAATAAAACAAAGGGCTATGTTTTATTTGGATGGCCAGGGACGCCTAACTCCGAGGCCGAAAAACCTTACTTTGCGCGTAAACTGGAATTATCAGTGGATCAGGGATGTTTAATTTATAGATATAGAATAGTTATTCCCCAAACTTTACAAAAACGTATCTTAGCGGAAATCCATGAAGGTCATTTAGGGGTGAACAAAATGAAAAACTTGTCACGTAGCTATGTGTACTGGCCAAGTCTAGACCAAGACATAGAAGAGACATGCCAGGCGTGCGACGCATGTCGTGCCGTCAGGGACGCGCCACCGCGGGCGCGGCTGCAGCCCTGGGAGTTCCCTCTGCATCCGTGGCAGCGCGTGCACGCAGATTTTGGAGACTGTGCAGGAATTAGGTACCTCATACTAGTGGATGCACACTCTAAGTGGATAGAGGCTTTGCCAATGAAGAGCACAGATGCTCGTTCCACCATTATTGCTTTTAGGGGCATATTTGCCCGGTTTGGGTTACCGTCACAGCTGGTAACGGACAACGGCCCACCATTTTCATCAAGAGAATTCAAAGAATTTTGTGAAAAAAACTGTATAAAACCTGTCACTTCGGCTCCTTACAGGCCTCAGGCAAACGGCGCGGCGGAAAATGCAGTGAAAACGATTAAGAAAGCGATTAAGAGAGCCCAGTATGAGGGTGACGATATATTGAGCCGCCGGCATAATCTTTTTGCGCAGCCGACACCTAAAACTGTCGCCAGAGCCGAGTCCCCAGTACTCTACAGATGCTCAACGTGCTTCTGACTGATAATCCAGAATGCGATGTGTTTGCGGATGAATTGAATAAAATTATGCGTGTATGCCGTGTGGTGCCGGCTCAGAATGCCACCACCCCATCTCCTAGCATGGGTGTCGTAAAAGTCGACTAAGGGATTAGCCGGAGGATGGGCAGCAGCGTCCTTCGAGTACATTAACAACTCAACTGCGATCGCCAACCCGCCTGCCAAGCGTGGCGATTATGGCAAAACCCCCCAATGAGCTCAAAACACATCCATATCGGTGGTTGTGATGATCTTTGGGGGAGGCCTGTGTCCAACAGTGGACTTCATTAGGCCGAAATGATGATGCGTGTATGTATGGCGTTCTGTGAGAGAAAGTATGCGAGGGTGTCCAGTTTTCCATGTTAGTTTTTAATTAAATAGTTATATACGATAGGTACTATTTTTTTAATTATATACATAATATGTTTCTACTTCAATGTTAGTTAATGTAATTGGTGTTATACCGTTTTAATTAACTATAAATATTAAAAAAAAAATATATAAAAAAAAAACGTGGCGTTAAGCTAATTTTTATTAAAATATCGCAACTGTCCGCACTCCACAACGGGTATATCGCCAGCAGTGGCGCTCCAGGGCCGACGGCTACGTAGCCGTCTTGACGCTCTGCGCCCCGATGTGGGTGCAGCCGTGTGTGCCGCGCAAGAGCGCCAGATACGCCACGGGCCCGACGGGACTTGCCGACCACCCGATTAACGTTAAAGTCGCCCCCCCCGACCCTAGCTCGCGCCGGCCCGTGCCGAGAAATCGAGTAGTAACAATAGATCCCTTTAAACCCCAATTAACCATTGATCAGCAGTCCCTTATGATTATTACTGTCCCAGTAACTCCCTGAGCCGAGGTCCGTGTCCCGCAGGGGACGCCCTCAGGCGCAGTTACTTAAATATAAAGAAAAGCTAGGCTGGAGGCTACTTAATGCTTCGCCAATTTGCCCGGTTAAGCAGATAGCAGTATAGCAGATCCCCTTGGGATTACTGCGAGAAGCCCTACATAAAAAAAGAAAAAGACGGGACTTGGGATTTTGAAGTGGGCGACACAGTCTTTGCTCGCGATTACTCAACACGGGGGGAAAAGTGGGCACCAGGTACTATTAGTAAAAAAACTGGTCCAGTGTCTAATGTAGACATAGGAAATGGTTATCAGTGGCGCAGACACACTGATCAAATTATGCCGGCTTGTAATAAAAATAGATTCTCGCTGACGCGAACGAGTCTGGGACTGCGGGATGGGGAAAAGAGCGCGGGCGTGTCCAGGGTCACGGGTCAACCAAACGGAGACCCATCCGGTGGTGCTGACGAGCATGCACGGGCGGATCAGGTGGGCTCGACGCATTCGCCACCTGACCGTGTTCCGGAGACGGCTCCGGAGCCCAGCCTCCCGCCTACGCCACCACTACCAGACGCGTCAGCTCGGGCACTGCGTGCGTTTATCCGAGCTAAGCGAGCATTGTGAAAACTTAGACTAAGCCCTTTTGATCCTTTGTAGTGTTATGTACTTAGGTTAGTCAATTTAGGAGTAGGTACTCTGTAACCTAGGAGGGAGAAAATGTAACGATTGAGAATATGAAGTTTATACCATAATAAGTTTTTGTTACACACCACACTGAGCGCCATGTTTGTTTTATATCCAATAAACAGTTTGCCGCTAGCTACCGCCTTTTATTGACGTGATTCTTTACACTTACCAATACGAATAAAACATTCGAGGGTATTGTAAGATAGCTAATAGTTTGCATATACACAAGAAGAATAACTATAACACAAGGTTGTATACAATTCGCAGCTCCAAACCAAACTATTATTCAAGATAGTATGCAAAGCCTTTATTGCTTCAACATATCGGAACGTTAAAAATGGTAGGCAAAATCTTATCCCAGTGGCATACCTACATGAAAACAAAACAAACAATTCTTTGCAATGACGTCTAACTTTATACGGCCAGCCTCTAGAGTGATCTTGACAATATTAGTTCATTTTACAGCATGTAACAATCTATCAAGCATGTATTAGCGCTTTCTATGTCACGTCTGGTGATGCGTAAGCTGTCAGCGGTTAATAGATCTCACTGTACATGTATTTCCTTTGTTACATCCAAATCCTGAGTTTCTTTCGGCATTTCCTCCGTCGTTTTAATATGACGTGTAAAAGTGTCTGCTATGACATTTTTTTATTGATGTCCAGTGGAAATTCTACATGGAACTTCTTTAGCCCCGGGGAAGAGCGAAGGGGTATGCCGGACTCCTACCGGCTTAAACCACTGGAGCGGTCATCTTCCGCACCGAAGGGGGCTCCAGGTCCTCGCAAGATCACACTAGAGCCGCCCATTGGTGCCACGCCTTTAGGCACATCACGAAGGGGATGACTGTAAAGCGGTCACCCCCTCTAGCGGAGGGAAGGCTACTGTAAAATGGTCGCCCCCCAAGCACTCCTCGGGGAGGATTGTAATGAATTCCCCCAAACCTCGCTTTGTGCTGTGCTGCGCACACGACGGCACGTGACCACGTGCGCACCACCGTCTTCCCGGGGGTCGCTCGGTGTGAGCACGCAAACTCCCCAATCAGCGCACCCGCGACCCCCGTGCCCCCCATTCATGTAGTGACGGTAGGGGGCTCAGGCATGTTGGACTTGGACGCCGGGACGGTTGTTACCCCGGCGCCGTCTCGTCCTTCTCCGTGTGGGATCGACTCTCTCGCGATCCCGCTCTGCTGCATGACGCTCTCGCAGAAGGACTCTGCACTCCAATTTTCATTCTCTGCCAGCATAGCCGATACTACTGCTGGGAGAGAGAGATCTTGCCCGATCCGATCGACCAGGATCCACCGCTCGGCAGCCCACGCAGGGCACTCGAGTCTGCTATGACCTAATTACTGAATGAACGATTCTATTCTATTCTACTAATTATACGAATGTCACAAATGTATTAAGTAAAAAAAAACATTGTATGAAGAATTGCTCAATATTCATTGGAGAAACGAAATACCTGTTTGGCAGTGGACAAGCCGAAAAAATTAGCTACAGAAGCTTTTACTCTTAGTGTCTTTATCGTTGAGGTTAAGCAACGGCCGGCGGGGTTAGCCTAGTGACTGCATAGTGGTATTTCAACTGAGCGTCTCTGTGCTTCAGAGGGCACGTGAAGTCGTCGGTTCTATCTGTTGTTGTTGTCCAAGTCCTTTGGACGGCTTGAATAACTCTGACACCAGATTGGTCTACATCGGAAAATAACTTGCAATTAATTTTTTTACAATATAAAGTATAGATAAGTAAAGTTTTCCGCATGGTGTCCGATTTTTTTGCGGTGTCAGCAGTAGCGTCCCTTCTATGAAACAACATTCATTCTGTGCTCACCGACCCACCTGGCAAGAGTGATAAGTACTTGTAAATCCCTTTAAAATGGGGAGGGGAGGCTTTTGGCTTCTTCTTCTTCGTTTCGAAGGTACATCAGATTAAATGTAATTTTCTAGTGGCAGAGTAAAGGTCACCCAAAGTGCAGGAGCTAGGGCATGATGGGCAGACAGTAGATGGGTTTTTTGGCTGATATGATGCTGATGATGAAGTAAATTTACGTTAGCTTATCGAATCGTTGTTTAACATTAAAATCTCTTTAACTGAATGACTTTATCCATTTAATTAACCACATGATCGTATCAATGCCGTTTGAGTCATATGATGGATGCGTCATGATTATTAATACCCTTGTTAATTGAACTGATAATAATTATAAGGGCTTAATTTGGTTTTGAATGTTTTCTCGGTGATTATTATGAGATGTTATGCAATACTTTATAGACAAAGAAGGTAAGGACTGGCCATATGCAGTTGTGATTTTCATCATCATCATCATCATATCAGCGAAAGGACGTCAATTGCTTAACAAAGTCCTCTCTTTAGATTTCCACAACGAGCGGTTACATGCTGCTCTCATCCAGTGACTCCCAGCGACCTTCACCAGGTCGTCAGTCCACCTCGTTGGCGGTCGTCCCACGCTGCGTTTTCCAGTGCACGGTCTCCATTCCTTTTTGCCCCAACGGCCTTCAGTTCTACGAGCAATGTGCCCCGCCCATTGCCACTTCAGTTTACTAATCCATTAAGCTATGTCGGTCACTTGAGTTCTTTTACGGATTTCCTCATTTTCGATGTCGTAGAGAAATACCAAGCATAGCTTTCTCCATAGCTCGCTGAGTGACCTTGAGCTTTCTTATGAGGCCCATTGTGAGTGACCACGTCGCTGTTCCATATGTTATTACTGCAACACAAACTGGTTAAAGACTTTCGCCTTTTTAGAAGAAAGATTATCTCACTTTTGAGGTACTGAAGTTTTGGAGCAAATTGGTATTGCAGATTCCACCGGAATTTTCCATATTTTCTCTCTACGTAATCTTTGTTTTTACTGGGAAGCCCTTTTGTCAAATGTTTTACTGCAGTATTTTTTTAAAATTAAATACCACGTTTAAGTACCTCGTAGAACTGATGGCCGTTGGGGTAGAAAGGTTCTCGAATGGAGACCTGGTGAAAGTCGTTGGGAGTCGTTGGATGAGAGCGGCACGTGACCGCTCGTTGTGGAAATCTAAGGGGAGGCCTTTGTTCAGCAGTGGACGTCCTTTGGCTGATGTGATGATGATGATGATGAAGTACCACCTCAAAAACTTTCAATGACTAGTTTTGTCTGAATTTGTTGACGTAATAACAGCCAGCGTAAAGTGTTGCCGGTCCCAAAAAATACTCTTGTACATTTTTGGGGGATAAAACGTCTTTTCACTTGTCACCCTATTCAATTTTGCTTGACGGTGCGACAGTAGATAGTTAAATTGTATGTTACTGTTAAAATTAACTTTGACAGAAGCTATAACGTAGCCTTTGGTGCAACGCACCCTTAATGTTCTAAGAGTATAGAATAGAATCATTTATTTAGTAACTAGGTCCTAACAGACACTTTTACACGTCATGTTGAAACAACGGAAGGCATTTCGCTACTCGACAACCTCAGAGAATTTTTTTTGAAAGAAACTCAGGGTTAGGTCTTTTTGTCATTTCTTTATGTCTTTTACGTATATGTTCGTTACAAAGTATTTAAATTAGTGATATATATATAAAAGAAAAATATGGCAGCTATACAATGCAAATATCACTTCAGATCTATTTGGTTTCCAGGGAAGCCACATGTGCAGAAAAGGACTAACGCCATATGTCCCTATCGTCAGCATAGTCTTTAATCCTAAAATGTGTTTTTTTTTTATAAGTATTGATTTGACGTGCGATTTTTCCCAACTGTTGGATCAGTAATTTCTTTTGGTATCTCATTTTAAAACCGAACGCAGTTACCTTTTCTTTTGATTTAATTTTTTTATTGATCCGGTGGAAATACATCATGTACTTCCTACGCCCTGGAAAAGGGCGGAGGGGCATGCCGGACTCCTACCGGCTAAAACCTAAAAAATATAGGAACAACCTTACTTGCGGCCAGTTCTCTGGTATAAATAGCTAGGTATATATAATTCTTGAATAGTTAATCTATTTTATCACCTTAAAGCGGAACTTCGTTTCCATGGGGGATATCATTATCTTTCTCGGTTACTTCCCGTTTTCGGAGGGGGTCGTTGGTTCTTTTTTTATTTCTTCCTCAACTGCGTTGGTCGCGGAAAGTTGCGGAGTCGTTACGTCTACTTTTTCTACGTACGGTTTGCCTGTTTCCACAATGGGCACATCCCTATCGACCTCCTTTGTCCTGTCGACGGGACCCTTGACAAGGGCGGTGACAATCAGTTTTCCATCACTGGAGAGTTCTGCAGTCACATCAGCGCTGCTTGAATTGCTTGACAAGGTGTAGGTGTAGAGGAAATGCCTGGCTAAAACTTCATGGTCGTCCTTATTGGCTTCGTGTGAGCCCTGGATAAAAACTAATTCACCCTTCACCTTGACTTTAAGGTCTTCCTTCTTGTAGTTCTTGGTGCTTACAACAACTTGGAATTTGTCGTCTTTGGTAATTATTTTAGGTCCAAAGTCGGCGAAGGTCGGGAACTGGTTCCAAAGATGACTGAGGAGGTCGCCGATGATGGGGAAGTTTAGCCACGGATTTTCGACGTCTTCATTGTATATTGGGGTTACGGGTTCTGGTACCGGGCGGTCAGTGGCCGGCACAGCACCTACTGTTGCCAGGATAGCAAGTACAGCAAGCAATCGCGGTGAGAACATTTTGTTGTGTGTACTCCCTGGTGATGCAACTAAAACTGAAGGCGCCGCAGCTTGCTAAGGCTTTATAGAGGTGGTGGGGGTAGAGGGGTACGTAAGCGCATCGCAATCAGTGACGATAGAGTTGTACTGTAAATATAGCGATAAGCACACGACGGTTACAGACATAATTAGTATTCCATTGATTCATATTACATCTATTTGAAATCAAACCAATGTAGTGTAGGGACTGTACGAACAGTTTAGTTTGACTTATAGATGCTTACCAAAACGAATAAAACGTTCGAGGCTAATGTAGGACAGTTAATAGTTTGCATATACACAAGAAGAATAAATATAACACAAGGTTGTATACAATTCACAGCACCAAACCAAATTATTCTTTAAGACAGTATGCAAAGCCTTTACTGCTTCAACATATCGGAATATAAAAATGGTAGGCAAAATCTCATCCCAGTTGCATACCTACATAGTAACAAAACAAACAAATCTTTGCAATGACGTCTTACTTTATACAGCCAGCTTCTAGACTCATCTCGACAATATTAGTTCATGTAACAGTGTCATTTCGGCCAAGTAAAGTCCACTGCTGGACATAGGCCTCCCGCAAAGGTCACCACAATACGGTTATTATGGTGACCTTTGCGGGAGGCCTATGTCCAGCAGTGATTATAGCGGTATATGGGTGAGTTGTGGGCTCATTGGGGGTTTTGCCATAATCGCCACGCTTGGCAGACGGGTTGGCGATCGCAGTTGAGTTGATAATGTACTCGAAGGACGCTGCTGCCCATCCTCCGGCAAATCCCTTAGTCGACTTTTACGACACCCACGGGAGGAGATGGGGTGGTGGTATTCTGAGCCGGCACCACACGGCAAGCCGGCACCACACGGCACGGTGACAGTGTATCAAGCATGTATTAGCGCTTTCTATGTCACGTCTGGTGATGCGTAAGCTGTCAGCAGTTTCTAGATCTGAATGTACATGTTTTTCCTTTGCTACGTCCGAACCCTGAGTTTCTTTCGTTCCTCCGTCGTTTCAATATGACGTGCAAAAGTGTCTGCTATGACCTTTTTTTATCCCGTAAAATTTCTACATGGAACTTCTTTAGCCCCGGGGAAGGGCGAAGGGGTATGATGACTCCTACCGGCTGAAACCACTGGAGCGGTCATCTTCGTCACCGAAGCGGGCTCCAGGTCCTCCCAAGATCACACTAGAGCCGCCCATTGGTGCCACGCCTTTAGGCACATCACGAAGTGGATGACTGTAAAGCGGTCACTCCCTCTAGCGGAGGGAAGGCGACTGAAGAATGGTCGCCCCCCAAGCACTTCTCGGGGAGGATTGTAAAGAATTCCCCCAAACCTCGCTTTGCGCTGTGCTGCGCACACGACGGCACGTGACCACGTGTGCACTTCTGTGCATTTTGTGTGTCTTCCCGGGGGTTGCTCGGTGTGAGCACGCAGACTACCCAATCAGCGCACCCGCGACCCCCGTGGCCCCCAACCATGTAGTGACGGTAGGGGGCTTAGGCGTGTTGGACTTGGGCGCCGGGACGGTTGTTACCCCGGCGCCGTCTCATCCTTCTTCGTGCGGGTTCGGTTCTCTCGCGATCCCGCTCTGCAGCATGAAGGAGACCACTGCACTCCAATTTTCATGCTCTGCCAACATAGCCGACGCTACTGCTGGCAGAGAGAGATCTCACCCGATCCGATCGATCCGCCGGTCGGCAGCCCACGCTGGGCACTCCTCGAGTCTCATCACCATCATCATTTCAGCCGAATGAAGTCCACTGCTGGACAGGCCTCCTCCAAAGATCACTACAACAACCGATATGGGTGTGTAGTGTGCTCAGTGGGGGGTCTTGCCATAATTGCCACGCTTGGCAGCCGGGTTGGCGATCGCAGTTGAGTTGTTAATGTAGTCGAATGGCGCTGCTGCCCATCCTCCGCCTAATCCCTTGGTTGACTTTTACGACACCCACGGGAGTAGATGGGGTGGTGGTATTCTAAGCCGGCACCACACGGCATATAATATTGTAAATTGTAAAGAGTATTGTATAGTATTTATCTGTAAACGATCGTTGAGGTAAAGCAACGGCCGGCTGGGTTAGCCTAGTGACTGCATAGTGGTATTTTAACTAAGCGTCTTTGTGCTTCGGAGGGCACATGAAGTCGTCGGTTCTATCTGTTGTCGTTGTCCAAGTCGCGGGCCTTTGTACAGCTTTTGTTCAGCAGTGGACGGTTTTTAGCTTCATTTTCTTCGTTTCGAAGGTACATCAGATTAAATGTAGTTTTCCCAGAATTTTGCCACCCCTAAGGTGTTACTAGTGGCAGAGTAAAGGTCACTTAAAGTGCAGGAGCTAGGGCATGATGGGCAGACAGTAGATGGGCTTTTTGGCTGATATGATGCTGATGATGAAGTAAATTTACGTTAGCTTATCGAATCGTTGTTTAACATTAAAATCTCTTTAACTTAATGATTTTATCCATTTAATTAACCACATGATGCCTTTTGATTTATATGATGGATGCGTCATGATTATTAATACCCTTGTCAATTGAACTGATAATAATTATAAGGGCTTAATTTGGTTTTGAATGTTTTCTCGTTGATTATTATGAGATGTTATGCAATACTTTATAGAAAAAGAAGGTAAGGACTGGCCATATGCAGTTGTGATTTTCATCATCATCATCATATCAGCAAAAGGACGTCCATTACTTAACAAAGGCCTCCCTTTAAATTTCCACAACGAGCGGTTACATGCTGCTCTCATCCAGTGACTCCCAGCGACCTTCACCAGGTCGTCTATCCACCTTGTTGGAGGTCGTTCTCCGCTGCGTTTTCCGGTGCGCAGTCTCCATTCGAGACCCTTTTTGCCCCAACGGCCATTAGTTCTACAAGCAATGTGCCCCGCCCATTACCACTTCAGTTTACTAATCCTTTCAGCTATGTCTGTAACTTTAGTTATTTTACGGATTTCCTCATTTCCGATTCGATCTCCTAGAGAAACACCAAGCATAGCTCGCTGAGTGACATTGAGCTTTCTTCTGAGGCCCATTGTGAGTGACCACGTCTCTGTTCCATATGTTATCACTGGTTAAAGACTTTCGTCTTGAGGCATTGCTGTATTGACGAAGAGACGTTGCGAAGTTTCCCGAACGCTGCCCAGCCGAGTCGCATTCGACGATTGACTTCTTTCTTGAAGTTGGACTTACCTAACTGGACAGTTTGTCCCAGGTAGACATACTCATCAACAACTTCGAGAACAGAGCTCCCAACGGATTTTGGGATGGGCACGATATGGGCATTTGACATGACTTTCATCTTGCCTATGTTCATTTTACCCACCTGATTACATCTACAATTAAACCTGTGTGATGAACAAAGGTCTCCTCGCGCGCTGCAATGAACGGCTACTATCACCACGCTTGGACAACGAATTAGTGACCGTAGAACGACTTATTTTTTAAACATTATGCTCAACACTTGAATTTCTCATGTGTCATGGGCATAGTTTACAGACATAAATCCCCAGACATTAAATCTCTTATCGCAAGAGCACCGGCTAGGAGTGTGATCATACGAGGACCTGGAGCCTCCCTTAGGTGCCGAAGATGACCGCTTCAGTGGTTTTAGCCGGCAAGAGTCTGGCATACCCCTTCGCCCTTCCCCAGGGTGAAGGAAGTTCATGAAGAGTTTCCACTGGGCACCAATAAAAAACAAAGGTAGTATCACCGCTCTAAATGGAGATTGTTCGAGTATCTGGAACTCCCCTTCGGTGTCGAAGATGACCGATGCTTTGAGCTGGTCAGTCTGTCCTTTCCCGGGCCGGAGGATGTAAGTAACGTACGTCGAACAAGTGAAAAAAACAAATTGCTTTCACTGCCAAGCAGTCGAGTTTAAACTTTAAATATTAGGTACTTTGTACCGGTTTGGGCGTTAGTGAAATGGATAGGCATATAGATTATGACTTGGCTGGTTTGCACCGAGTAACTATAACGATAACCAACGCCTCACCAGCCGTCAAATCTCTGGTTAAGCTAAATACGGGTTGCACCATTTAAACAATGGTCAAAATGACGTCACGTTTAGCGATAACAATAACCGCTCAACTTCGGGCGGTTAAGTGTTAAACTTACAGTTATATTACGCTTTGTGTGTCAATTATTGCTATACAATTCTTACCTAGCTATATATTGTGTTATCAAATAAAATACTGTTTTTAATCTATCTATTTGGAAGTTCACTCTCGTTGTATTATAAGAAGTAGGTATGTTAGTAATAATAAAATTATAATGAAAACGTGTTATTTTTAGAAGAAAGATTAACTCACTTTTAACAATTATAACATACAATACATAACTCAATCTGACATTATAAATTAAAAGTTATTGTTGACCTGCGGTAGAACTTTGACATCATTTAATTACTTTCTTTCATATTATTCATAATTTATTATACAACTGTGTTTGTGTTTGTTGGTTATTTAAAAATAACTCAAAATATTAGCAGGGTACTAACTAGCAATATAAATATTTGCACTCAATGTGTAATGGTAGAATGTAAATGGGCCAATTGGCCGTGTGGCCAGCTCAGAATACCACCACCCCATCTCATCCCGTGAGTGTCGTAAAAGTCGACTAAGGGATTAGCCGGAGGATGGGCAGCAGCGTCTTTCGAGTACCTTAACAACTCAACTATATTTTCCATATTTTCACTCTACGTAATGTTTTCTTTACTGTGAAGCTCGTCTGCCAAATGTTTTACAGCAGTAAAAAAATGTTTAATTCAATACCGCGTTGGAGTACCAGATCAAAAACTTTCAATGACAAATTTTGTTTGCATGTGTTGACGTAATAACAGCCAGCGTAAAGTGTTGCCGGTCCCAAAAAATACTCTTGCACATTTTTAGGAGATAAAACGTCTTTTCTCTTGTCACCCATTTAAATTTAACTATTACATTTTCCTTGACGGTGCGACAGTAGATAGTTAAATTGTATGTTACTGTTAAAATTTACTTTGACAGAAACTATGTAACGCACCCTTAATGTTCTAAAAGTATAGAATAGAATAGAATCGTTTATTCAGTAAATAGGTCCTGTCAGACACTTTTACACGTCATATTGAAACAACGGAGGGCATTTCGCTACTCGACAAACTCTGAGAAAAAATGTTGAAAGAAACTCAGGGTTAGGTCTTTTTGTAATTTTTTTATGTTTTTACATATATGTTCGTTACAAAGTATTTAAATTAGTGATATATATAAAAGATAAATATGGCTGCTATACTATGCTATACTTCAGATGTATTTGGTTTCCAGGGAAGCCACATGTGCAGAAAAGGAGTAACGCTATATGTCCTTATCGCCAACATAGTTTTTAATCCTGTAAAATGCTTTTTTATAAGAATTGATTTGACGTGCGGTTTAAACTTCCCAACTGTCAGATCAGTAATTTCTATTGGTATCTTATTATAAAACCGAATGCAGTTACCTAAGAACGATTTGTTGGTTTTGGACAATCTAAATCTGTATTTATACAACGAATTTTTGTATATAAAATAATTTGAAGTTTTTACGGACAAACATAATATTTTCAAAAATGTAGAGAAGGCATTGTTAGTACATTAATATCTTTAAAGAGGTATCTAAGTGATTCCCGAGGGCTCATTTTTTTTTTTTAACTTTGCCCCACGCTCTGATTTTTCCTGTGTCATGGGTGACGCTTACAGACATGAATTCCACACACAATACACCCAGACCCGGAACAACTACCTGCAGATCATACAAATATTTGTTCGTGCGGGGATCGAACCCACGACCCGGAGCGCAGCAGCCGACTGTATCAGCCACTGCACCAACCGTGAAAATTATATGTTGACAGTAATGTTGTAAGCGGTAGTGTGGTGCCACGCAGGACCAGTCCTGGGTAGCATTACAATTGTCATGGGCAGGCATGACGCTCACCACCAGGCGAATGACTTGCAAGTCTCGACACTAATTTGCTTAATACAAACATACACAAACACCCAGACCCGGATAAACTATTTGTAGGCCGTGGAAACATTTGTTCGGTGCAGGATTCTAACGCGCGATTAGTAGCGCATTTAGCCAAGCGCTTAGCCATTGCTCCAAAAGTTCCGTTAAAATGTTAAGTCGCACAATAGATTGGTTCATCGTCATCATCATGTCAGCCGAAAGACAAGCCTTTTACGACACCCATAGGATGAGATGAGGTGGTGTTGTTCTTTGCCGGCACCACACGGAAACGTGGTGTGGTTAACGAATAATAATGTTCATATTTATGATATGTATCGGCCATTTATATGTCTACTGCTGACCACAGACCACCCCTATAGATTCCACAAATGTGTCATCTATTTGGGGGGTATTTGCCAATAATCGCCCCACTTGGCAGTCGGGTTGGTGAGCGCAGTATGGCTACCGGTTCACAAAAGGAATACTGCTGCCCATCCCCGAGCCCGAGTTTTATGCCTATTATTGTCACTAGACCAAGTGCCTTGTGGTGCTGGTACAGAATACCACCACCCCAACTACTCCCGTGGGTGTCGTAAAAGTCGACTAAGGGATTAACCGGAGGATGGGCAGCAGCGTTCTTCGAGTACATTAACAACTCAACTGCGATCGCCAACCCGACTGCCAAGCGGGCAGGGAACCCCCCAATGAGCCCACAATACACCCATATCGGTCGTTGTGGTGATCTTTGGGGAGGCCTGTGTCCAGTAGTGGACTTCATTTGGCCGAAATGATGAGACCAAGTGAGTTTTTTGTAGAGGTATTCTGGCAGTTCATAATATAACACCAATAAGTAGGGTCGCAAAATGTTATCGAGTTCGGCGAACTCGCTACTATTATGGTTTTTTATTTGTTATAAAACTACAGTGGCATATTATTATAATTTATGATTAGCAATAGTCGACGAAGGTATAAGTAGTATATAATAATATTTCTTGTTGTAATCTATTCACTATAACATTCATCAGCATTTTGTATTACAAAAAATTATAAGAACGCGCAGTATGAATTTTAATATTTCGCGAATCGCATTCAGGCCTCGTAAAAAACACTACCATTATATTACATGTCTTTTCATAATGTATGTTACAACATTTCTTGTAAAGTGATCTAGCAGTTTTGTCAGTAATCAATATAATATAAGAACAACCTTACTTGCGGCCAGTTATCTGATATAAATAGCTAGGTATATATAATTCTTGAATAGTTAATCTATTTTATCACCTTAAAGCGCAACTTCGTTTACATGGGGGATATCATTATCTTTCTCGGTTACTTCCCGTTTTCGGAGGGGGTCGTTGGTACGGTTTGCCTGTTTCCACAATGGGCACATCCCTATCGACCTCCTTTGTCCTGTCGACGGGACCCTTGACAAGGGCGGTGACAATCAGTTTTCCGTCACTGGAGAGTTCTGCAGTCACATCAGCGCTGCTTGAATTGCTTGACAAGGTGTAGGTGTAGAGGAAATGCCTGGCTAAAACTTCATGGTCGTCCTTATTGGCTTCGTGTGAGCCCTGGATAAAAACTAATTCACCCTTTACCTTGACTTTAAGGTCCTCCTTCTTGTAGTTCTTGGTGCTCACAACAACTTGGAATTTGTCGTCTTTGGTAATAATTTTAGGTCCAAAGTCGGCGAAGGTCGGGAACTGGTTCCAAAGATGACTGAGGAGGCCGCCGATGATGGGGAAGTTTAGCCACGGATTTTCGACGTCTTCATTGTATATTGGGGTTACGAGTTCTGGTACCGGGCGGTCAGTGGCCGGCACAGCAGCTACTGTCGCCAGGATAGCAAGTACAGCAAGCAATCGCGGTGAGAACATATTGTCGTGTGTAGTCGCTGGTGATGCAACTGAAACTGAGGGCGCCGCAGCTTGCTAAGGCTTTATAGAGGTGGTGGGGGTAGAGGGGTACGTAAGCGCATCGCAATCAGTGGCGATAGAGTTGTACTGTAAATATAGCGATAGGCACACGACGGTTATGGACATAATTAGTATTCCATTGATTCATATTATATCTATTTGAAAACAAACCAATGTAGTGTAGGGACTGTACGAACAGTTTAGTTTGACTTATATATGCTGACCAATACGAATAAAACGTTCGAGGGTATTGTAAGATAGCTAATAGTTTGCATATACACAAGAAGAATAACTATAACACAAGGTTGTATACAATTCGCAGCTCCAAATCAAACTATTCTTCAAGATAGTATGCAAAGCCTTTATTGCTTCAACATATCGGAACGTAAAAACGGTAGGCAAAATCTCATCCCAGTAGCATACCTAAATAAAAACAAAACAAACAAACCTTTGAAATGACATGGCCAGCTTCTAGATTGATCTCGACGATATTAGTTCAGTTTAAAGCACCTAACAATGTACCAAGCATGTATTAGCGCTTCTATGTCACGTCTAGCAGTTTATAGATCTGACTGTACATGTTTTTCCTTGGCTACGTCCGAACCCTGAGTTTCTTTCGGCATTTCCTCCGTCGTTTCAATATGACGTGTAAAAGTGTCTGCTATGTCCTTTTTTTATCCCGTGAAAATTCTACATGGAACTTCTTTAGCCCCGGGAAGGGCGAAGGGGTATGCCGGACTCCTACCGGCTGAAACCACTGGAGCGGTCATCTTCCGCACCGAAGCGGGCTCCAGGTCCTCGCAAGATCACACTAGAGCCGCCCATTGGTGCCACGCCTTTAGGCACATCACGAAGGGATGACTGTAAAGCGGTCACCCCCTCTAGCGGAGGGAAGGTGACTGTAAAATGGTCGCCCGCCGAGCACTTCTCGGGGAGGATTGTAAAGAATTCCCCCAAACCTCGCTTTGCGCTGTGCTGCGCACACGACGGCACGTGACCACGTGCGCACCACCGTCTTCCCGGGGGTCGCTCGGTGTGAGCACGCAGACTCCCCAATCAGCGCACCCGCGACCCCCGTCGCCCCCAACCATGTAGTGACGGTAGGGGGCTCAGGCATGTTGGACTTGGACGCCGGGACGGTTTTTACCCCGGCGCCGTCTCGTCCTTCTCCGTGCGGGATCGGCTCTCTCCCGATCCCGCTCTGCTGCATGACGCTCTCGCAGAAGGACTCTGCACTCCAATTTTCATGCTCTGCCAGCATAGCCGATACTACTGCTGGGAGAGAGAGATCTTGCCCGATCCGATCGACCAGGATCCACCGCTCGGCAGCCCACGCAGGGCACTCGAGTCTGCTATGACCTAATTACTGAATAAACGATTCTATTCTATTCTACTAATTATACGAATGTCACAAATGTATTAAGTAAAGAAAAAAACATTGTATGAAGAATTGCTTAATATTCATTGGAGAAACGAAATACCTGTTTGGCAGTGGAGAAGCCGAAGAAATTAGCTACAGAAGCTTTTACTCTTAGTGGTAACACTAGAGCCGAAAAAATGGCTTTCTATACGTCTTCGTCGGAATACTTATATCTTCATCTTCTATACAACACCTGTACGATCCATCCATAGATAGTGGATCGGACCATGCTATCTCAAAGAACGTTCCTTCATAACACACATTCGAAATCCTTAAAGGTCACCAAGTATTTGACGTTGAAAATGACAATACATTCCACTAGTTACGTAGGACAATCTTATCCAGACCAGCCCGCTTAAGGAATGTCTTGTTACAATTAGACCCGCTAAATCCCTAGCAATATTTAAAAGACTAGTCAAGGAACACTATTTATCACTGTAGTTTCTTCTTTATTTACTGTATTTATGTTTGTATATTTACATGTCATCATCATATCGGCGATTTATACGTCCACTGCTGAGCAAAGGCCTCCTCCATAGATTTTCACAACTGTGTCATCATTCTGGGGGGTGCTTGCCAATACTCACCACGCTTGGCAGGCGGGTTGGTGAGCACAGTATGGCCACCGTTTCACAGAAGGGACGCTGCTGCCCATCCCTCTGGTTTAGATTCCCTTAGTCGCCTTTTACGACATCCACGGGAGGAGATGGAGTGGTGCTATATTCTTAATCCGGAGTCATCAATCATTTCGGCCGAATGAAGTCCACTGCTGGACACAGGCCTCCCCCAAATATCACCACAATGACCGATATGGGTGTGCTGTGGGCTCATTGGGGGGTTTTGCCATAATCGCCACGCTTGGCGGACGGGTTGGCAATCGCAGTTGAGTTGTTAATGTACTCGAAGGACGCTGCTGCCCATCCTCTGGCTAATCTCTTGGTCGACTTTTACGACACCCACGGGAGTAGATGGGGTGGTGGTATTCTGAGCCGGCACCACACGGCATATAATATTGTAAATTGTAAAGAGTATTGTATAGTATTTATCGGTAAACGATCGTTAAGCAACGGCCGGCGGGGTTAGCCTAGTGACTGCATAGTGGTATTTCAACTGAGCGTCTCTGTGCTCCGGAGGGCACGTGAAGTCGTCGGTTCTGTCTGTTGTTTTTGTCCAAGTCGGGGGCCTTTGGATGGCTTGAATAACTCTGACACCAGATTGGCCTACATCGGAAAATAACTTGCAATTAATTTTTTACATTATAAAGTATAGATAAGTAAAGTTTTCCGCATGGTGTCCGATTGCTTTGCGGTGTCCGGTTTCCGTCTGATATCCGGTTTCCGTTTGGTGTTCCGATTAAGAATATAACATCACTCCATCTCCTCTCATGGATGTCGTAAAAGGTGATTAAGGGATTCTGAACCAGAGGGATTGGCAGTAGCGTCCCTTCTATAAAACAACATTCATTCTGTGCTCACCGACCCACCTGGCAAGAGTGATAAGTACTGGTAAATCCCTTTAAAATGGGGAGGGCAGACTTTTGGCTTCTTCTTCTTCGTTTCGAAGGTACATCAGATTAAATGTAATTGTCCCAGAATTTTGCCACCCCTAAGGCGTTACTAGTAGCAGAGTAAAGGTCACTCAAAGTGCTAGAGCTAGAGCATGATGGGCAGACAGTAGATGGATTTATTGGCTGATATGATGCTGATGATGAAGTAAATTTAGGTTAGCTTATCGAATCGTTGTTTAACATTAAAATCTCTTTAACTTAATGACTTTAATTAACCACATGATCGTATCAATGCCGTTTGATTCATATGATGGATGCGTCATCATTATTAATACCCTTGTCAATTGAACTGATAATCATTAAAAGGGCTTAATTTGGTTTTGAATGTTTTCTCGGTGATTATTATGAGATGTTATGCAATACTTTATAGACAAAGAAGGTAAGGACTGGCCAGATGCAGTTGTGATTTTCATCATATCAGCGAAAGGACGTCAACTGCTTAACAAAGTCCTCTCTTTAGATTTCCACAACGAGCGGTTACATGCTGCTCTCATCCAGTGACTCCCAGCGACCTTCACCAGGTCGTCTGTCCACCTCGTTGGAGGTCGTCCCATGCTGCTGCTCCAACGAGGTGGAAATCCTCTGCTCTGCAGTGGACATCCTTTGGCTGGTGTGATGATGATGATGATGATGAAGTACCACCTCAAAAACTTTCAATGACTAGTTTTGTCTGAATTTGTTGACGTAATAACAGCCAGCGTAAAGTGTTGCCGGTCCCAAAAAATACTCTTGTACATTTTTGGGGGATATATCGTATTTTCACTTGTCACACTTTTAAATTTAACTATTAAATTTTGCTTGACGGTGCGACAGTAGATAGTTAACTTGTATGTTACTGTTAAAATTAACTTTGACAGAAGCTGTAACGTAGCCTTTGGTGCAACGCACCCTTAATGTTCTAAGAGTATAGAATAGAATAATTTATTCAGTAACTACGTCCTAACAGACACTTTTACACATCATATTGAAACAAAGGAGGACATTTCGCTACACGACAATCTCTGAGAAGAAATGCTGAAAGAAACTCAGGGTTAGATCATTTTTGTCATTTTTTTACGTCTTTTACGAATCTGTTCGTTACAAAGTATTTAAATTAGTCATCTATATATAAAAGGTAAATATGGCAGCTATACAATGCAAATATCACTTCAGATCTATTTGGTTTCCAGGGAAGCCACATGTGCAGAAAAGGACTAACGCCATATGTCCCTATCGTCAATACAGTCTTTAATATGCTTTTTTTATAAGAATTGATTTGACGTGCGATTTAAACTTCCCAACTGTCAGATCAGTAATTTCTTTTGGTATCTTATTATAAAACCGAACGAACCTAAGAATGATTTGTTGGTTTTGGACAATATAAATTTAGGTACTACTATTTTATGTCTATTTCTGGTATTTATACAATGAATGTCACTTTTTACTTTAAACGTTAGCAAGTTTTTACGGACAAACCTAATATTTTCAAAAATGTAAAGAGAAGGCATTGTTAGTACATTACTATCTTTAAAGAGGTCTCTAAGTGATTCGCGAGGGCTCATTTTATATGTTGACAGTGATGTTGAAAACGGCAGTGTGTTGCCACGCAGGCAGGCGTGATGCTCACCACCAGACGTATGAGTTGCAAGTCTCGACATTTATTTGGTTAATACAAACATACACAAACACCCAGACCCGGATAAACTATTTGTAGGCCGTGGAAACATTTGTTCGGTGCAGGATTCTAACGCGCGATTAGTAGCGCATTTAGGCAAGCGCTTAGCCATTGCTCCAAAAGTTCCGTTAAAATGTGTAGTCGCACAATAGATTGGTTCATCGTCATCATCATGTCAGCCGAAAGACAAGCCTTTTACGCGACACCCATAGGATGAGATGAGGTGGTGTTGTTCTTTGCCGGCGCCACACGGAAACGTGGTTTGGTTAACGAATAATGATGTTCATATTTATGATATGTATCGGCCATTTATATGTCCACTGCTGAACATAGACCACCCCTGTGGATTTCACAAATGTGTCATCATTTTGGGGGGTATTTGCCAATAATCGCCCCGCTTGGCAGTCGGGTTGGTGAGCGCAGTATGGCTACCGGTTCACAAAAGGAATACTGCTGCCCATCCCCGAGCCCGAGTTTTATGCCTATTATTGTCACTAGACCAAGTGCCTTGTGGTGCTGGTACAGAATACCACCACCCCAACTCCTCCCGTGGGTGTCGTAAAAGTCGACTAAGGGATTAACTGGAGGATGGGCAGCAGCGTTCTTCGAGTACATTAACAACTCAACTGCGATCGCCAACCCGTCTGCCAAGCGGGGCGATTATGGCAGAACCCCCCAATGAGCCCACAATACACCCATATCGGTCGTTGTGGTGATCTTTGGGGGAGGCCTGTGTCCAGTAGTGGACTTCATTTGGCCGAAATGATGAGACCAAGTGAGTTTTTTGTAGAGGTATTTTGGCAGTTCAGATAATATAACACCAAAAAGTAGGGTCGCAAAATGTTATCGAGTTCGGCGAACTCGCCACTATTATGGTGTTTTATTTGTTATAAAGCTATAGTGGCATATCATTATAATTTATGATTAGCAATAGTCGACGAAGGAATAAGTAGTATATAATAATATTTCTTGTTGGAATCTATTCACTGTAACTATAACATTCATCAGCATTTTATATTACAAAAAATTATAAGAACGCGCAGTATGAATTTTAATATTTCGCGAATCGCATTCAGGCCTCGTAAAAAACACTACCATTATATTACATGTCTTTTCATAATGTATGTTACAACATTTCTTGTAAAGTGATCTAGCAGTTTTGTCAGTAATCAATATAATATAAGAACAACCTTACTTGCGGCCAGTTATCTGATATAAATAGCTAGGTATATATAATTCTTGAATAGTTAATCTATTTTATCACCTTAAAGCGGAACTACGTTTCCATGGGGGATATCATTATCTTTCTCGGTTACTTCCCGTTTTCGGAGGGGGTGGTTGGTTCTTTTTTTATTTCTTCCTCAACTGCGTTGGTCGCGGAAAGTTGCGGAGTCGTTACGTCTACTTTTTCTACGTACGGTTTGCCTGTTTCCACAATGGGCACATCCCTATCGACCTCCTTTGTCCTGTCGACGGGACCCTTGACAAGGGCGGTGACAATCAGTTTTCCGTCACTAGAGAGTTCTGCAGTCACATCAGCGCTGCTCGAATTGCTTGACAAGGTGTAGGTGTAGAGGAAATGCCTGGCTAAAACTTCATGGTCGTCCTTATTGGCTTCGTGTGAGCCCTGGATAAAAACTAAGTCACCCTTCACCTTGACTTTAAGGTCCTCCTTCTTGTAGTTCTTGGTGCTCACAACAACTTGGAATTTGTCGTCTTTGGTAATTATTTTAGGTCCAAAGTCGGCGAAGGTCGGGAACTGGTTCCAAACATGACTGAGGAGGTCGCCGACGATAGGGAAGTTTAGCCACGGATTTTCGATGTCTTCATTGTATATTGGGGTTACGGGTTCTGGTACCGGGCGGTCAGTGGCCGGCACAGCAGCTGCTGTCGCCAGGATAGCAAGTACAGCAAGCAATCGCGGTGAGAACATATTGTCGTGTGCAATCGCTGGTGATGCAACTGAAACTGAGGGCGCCGCAGCTTGCTAAGGCTTTATAGTGGTGGTGGGGGTAGAGGGGTACGTAAGCGCATCGCAATCAGTGACGATAGAGTTGTACTGTAAATATAGCGATAGGCACACGGCGGTTACAGACATAATTAGTATTCCATTGATTCATATTACATCTATTTGAAATCAAACCAATTTAGTGTAGGGACTGTACGAATAGTTCAGTTTGACTTATAGATGCTTACCAATACGAATAAAACGTTCGAGGGTAATGTAGGATAGTTAATAGTTTGCATAAACACAAAAAGAATAACTATAACACAAGGTTGTATACAATTCGCAGCTCCAAATCAAACTATTCTTCAAGATAGTATGCACAGCCTTTATTGCTTCAACATATCGGAACGTAAAAACGGTAGGCAAAATCTCATCCCAGTAGCATACCTAAATAAAAACAAAACAAACAAACCTTTGAAATGACATGGCCAGCTTCTAGATTGATCTCGACGGTATTAGTTCAGTTTAAAGCACCTAACAATGTACCAAGCATGTATTAGCGCTTCTATGTCACGTCTAGCAGTTTATAGATCTCACTGTACATGTATTTCCTTTGCTACGTCCGAACCCTGAGTTTCTTTCGGCATTTCCTCCGTCGTTTCAATATGACGTGTAAAAGTGTCTGCTATGTCCTTTTATTATCCCGTGAAAATTCTACATGGAACTTCTTTAGCCCCGGGAAGGGCGAAGGGGTATGCCGGACTCCTACCGGCTGAAACCACTGGAGCGGTCATCTTCCGCACCAAAGCGGGCTCCAGGTCCTCGCAAGATCACACTAGAGCCGCCCATTTGGTGCCACGCCTTTAGGCACGTCACGAAGGGGATGACTGTAAAGCGGTCACCCCCTCTAGCGGAGGGAAGGCGACTGTAAAATGGTCGCCCCAAGCACTTCTCGGGGAGGATTGTCAAGAATTCCCCCAAACGTCGCTTTGCGCTGTGCTGCGCACACGACGGCACGTGACTACGTGCGCACCACCATCTTCCCGGGGGTCGCTCGGTGTGAGCACGCAGACTCCCCAATTAGCGCACCCGCGACCCCCGTGGCCCCCAACCGCGTAGTGACGGTAGGGGGCTCAGGCGTATTGGACTTGGGCACCGGGATGGATGTTACCCCGGCGCCGTCTCGTCCTTCTCTGTGCGGGATCGGCTCTCTCCCGATCCCGCTCTGCAGCATGACGCTCTTGCAGAAGGAGACCACTTCACTCCAATTTTCATGCTCTGCCAACATAGCCGACAACTACTGCTGGCAGAGAGAGATCTTACCCATCCAATCGACCAGGATCCGCCGCTCGGCAGCCCACGCAGGGCAGGGCAGGGCCCTCGAGTCTGCTATGACCTAATTATTGAACAAACGATTCTATTCTATTCTACTAATTATGCGAATGTCACAAATGTATTAATAAAAAAAAATTGAAGAATTGCTCAATATTCATTGGAGAAACGATATACGTGCTTAGCAGTGAACAAGCCGAAGAAATTTGCTACAGAAGCTTTTACTTTTAGTGGTAACACTAGAGCTGGCTAGAGAAAATGGCTTCCTATACGTCTTCGTCGGAATAATTATATCTTCATCTTCTATACAACACCTGTACTGTACTGTTCCTTCATAACACACATTCGAAATCCTTAAAGGTCACCACAAAATTTGACGTTGAAAACGACAATACATTCCACTAGTTACGTACGAAAATCTTGTCCAGACCAGTCTGCCCGCTTAAGGAATATCTTGTTACAGTTAGACCCGCTAAATTCCTAGCAATTAAAAGACTAGTCAAGGAACACTATCTATCACTGTAGTTTCTTCTTTATTTATTGTATTTATGTTTGTATATTTTCATGTATCTGTTATTATTTATTGTATATGTGTCATGTTTTGGAATAACTTTAAAATATTATGACAGCGCGAACTACCTTATTCTTCTTCGCTTATAAATCTGTCATCTTAAGGTTGTTTGGCACAACGCGCTCACGCAACCCAATGCACACGCTGTGTGCGAAAGATAGCCCTTTGTACATGTCTTCTTCTGCATTGGATTTTATTATTGTTATTTCTGGTGTCCAAAAAAAGAGTTCTATTGTACTGTATTAATCGTTAAACGATCGGTGAGGTTAAGCAACGCCCAGCGGGGTTAGCCTATAGGTGACTGCATAGTGGTATTTGAACTGAGCGTCTCTATGCTTCGGAGGGCACGTGAAGTCGTCAGTTCTGTCTGTTGTTGTGGTCCAAGTCGGGAGCCTTTGGACGGCCTGAATAACTCTGACACCAGATTGGCCTACATCGGAAAATAACTTTCAATTACCTTTACAATATAAAGTATAGATAAGTAAAGTTTTCCGCATGGTGTCCGATTTCTTTGCGGCGTCCGGTTTCCGTGTGATATCCGGTTTCCGTTTGGTGTTCGGATTAAGAATATAGCACCACACCATCTCCTCCCGTGGATGTCGTAAAAGGCGACTAAGGGAATCTAAACCAGAGGGATGGGCAGCAGCGTCCCTTCTGTGAAACGGTAGCCATACTGCGCTCACCAACCCGCCTGCCAAGCGTGGTGAGTATTGGCAAATACCCCCCAAAATGATGACACAGTTGTGAAAATCTACGGGGAGGCTTTTGTTCAGCAGTGGACGGTTTTTGGCTTCTTCTTCTTCGTTTCGAAGGTACATCAGATTAAATGTAATTGTCCCAGAATTTTGCCACCCCTAAGGCGTTACTAGTGGCAGAGTAAAGGTCACTCAAAGTGCAGGAGCTAGGGCATGATAAGCAAACAGTAGATGGGTTTTTTGGCTGTTATGATGCTGATGATGAAGTAAATTTACGTTAGCTTATCGAATCGTTGTTTAACATTAAAATCTCTTTAACTTAATGACTTTATCCATTAGATTAACCACATGATCGTATCAATGCCGTTCGATTCATATGATGGATGCGTCATCATTATTAATACTCTTGTCAATTGAACTGATAATAATTAAAAGGGCTTAATTTGGTTTTTAATGTTTTATTGTATTATGAGATGTTGTGCAATAGTTTATAGACAAAGAAGGTAAGGACTGGCCAGATGCAGTTGTGATTTTCATCATTATCATCATCATATCAGCGAAAGAACGTCAATTGCTTAACAAAGTCCTCTCTTTAGATTTCCACAACGAGCGGTTACATGCGTTTTCCGGTGCGTGGTCTCCATTCGAGACCTTTTTTGCCCCAACGGCCATCAGTTCTACAAATGTGCCCCGCCCATTGCCACTTCAGTTTACTAATCCTTTCAGCTATGTTGGTAACTTTAGTTCTTTTACGGATTTCCTCATTTTCGATCTCGTAGAGAAATACAAAGCATAGCTTTCTCCATAGCTCGCTGAGTGACCTTGAGCTTTCTTATGAGGCCCATTGTGAGTGACCACGTCTCAGTTCCATATGTTATTACTGCAACACAAACTGGTTAAAGACTTTCGCCTTAACGCATTGCTGTATTGTTGACGAAAAGACGTTGCGAAGTTTCTCGAACGCTGCCCAGCCGAGTCGAATTCGGCGATTGACCTTTTTCTCGAAGTTGGACCTACCTTCTTAACTTGGAATTCATCAGTTTTACTGGGGAGTATTGTTTCCTTTTTATAATAGTAACCACACACCCAGATCTAAAATAACACTATTACCCTGTCTTGTCTAGTATGAAGAACTTGTGGTCACAGATCTGGCACAGTATTTAAACAAAACTGACGATAAACTGAAAACGTAGTTATAACTACTTTTGTCCTGTACTTTTATTATAAATAGTGACTGTAATTTAACACTACGGCGTAGATTATCATTAACTAAAGATAAAACAAAAGCCTTAACTAGAGATAAATCGATCATACATATACTTATAGATATACACACATATTCAAAGAAAAAGAAAGAATAATATTCGATTTTAAGGTCCCCCGTTGTGACGAAGTCATCCTTCACCTTCATTTCAATCAACCTCTTTCATGACTTCATACCTTTTATCTCCATCACTGTCCACCTCACGATTCATTCTTTATTCAAATCAAAATTCGAATTTATGTGACGTAGAGTCGCTCTTCATATTTTGATGATTATCATTACACATTGGATTCTGAACGCTAGTGGTTCAACACACAGCTGTCGCTCTGACAAATAGTCTCCTGCAATATAACAATTACTTATTTTTAACTAGCTTAAATATTGTGTTTATAAGCTATATTTGAAATATATAAACATCACCATGAAGATGAAGTGTTGAAGTTGTGAATATCAATATACCTATATAACATATATGCTACGTTTCATTGAATCACAATAACAGATCTCCGTTACTTGCTGCCGTGGAGAGAGCCTCCTTGTTGAGCTAACCGGGAAGGAACACGGAGGGAGGCACTCCGCGACACCGTAATTGCAGCCTCTCTTGTTATCTACCAAAACTATTCTTACACTTTCTACATATTTTTCCATCTCCGTCCATGAAATTGATTGGCATAGGATTATGGCTTGGCTGATTTGCACCAAGTAACTATAACGATAACCAACGCTTCACCAGCCGTAAATTCTCTGGTTAAGCTAAATACGGGTTGCACCATTTTAACAATGGTCAAAATTACGTCACGTTTAGCGATAACATTAACCGCTCAATTTCGGGCGGTTAAGTTAAAATTACGGTTATATTACGCTTTGTGTGTCAATTATTGCTTAAGTGCATGTGTGCATACCTACTAACATAGCAAATAAGGTATCTTATACTAACAAACTCTTGTTTCTTTCAAATTTGTACCTGATTGTTGTGTAACTTTATGGACCATGAAGGACTGAATTAAATGATTTATTATTATTTATATGTCTCTCTATTACACGGGTTATATCCCCTGTAAGGGGGAACCCGGTCTTTTGATAGTCTTACGCCGGGACATGGGTCCAACACGCAGAGGCCCTTTAGAGAATTTTAATCTAAAATGTAATGGGACACTAACCGGGAACTCTATATATAACTTATTATTATTATACAATTCTAATCTAGCTATATATTGTGTTATCAAACAAAATACTGTTTTTAATCTATCTATTTGGAACTTCACTCTCGTTGTATTATAAATAGTAGGTATGTAAGTAATAATATAATTATAATGAGAGCGTCTTATTTTTAGAAGAAAGATTATCTCACTTTTGAGGTACTGAAGTTTTGGAGCAAATTGGTATTGCAGATTCCACCGGAATTTTCCATATTTTCTCTCTACATAATCTTTGTTTTTACTGGGAAGCCCTTTTGTCAAATGTTTTACAGCAGTATTTTTTTATAATTAAATACCACGTTTAAGTACCTCGTAGAACTGATGGCCGTTGGGGTAAAAAGGTTCTTGAATAAAGACCGCGCACCGGAAAACGCAGCGTAGGACGACCTCCAACGAGGTGGACAGACGACCTGGTGAAGGTCGCTGGGAGTCGATGGATGAGGGCGGCATGTAATCGCTCGTTGTGGAAATCTAAGGGGGAGGCCTTTGTTCAGCAGTGGATGTCTTGTGGCTGATGTGATGATGATGATGATGATGAAGTACCACCTCAAAAACTTTCAATGACTAGTTTTGTCTGAATTTGTTGACGTAATAACAGCCAGCGTAAAGTGTTGCCGGTCCCAAAAAATACTCTTGTACATTTTTGGGGGATAAAACGTCTTTTCACTTGTCACCCTTCTAAATATAACTATTGAATTTTGGTTGAAGGTGCGACAGTAGATAGTTAAATTGTATGTTACTGTTAAAATTAACTTTGACAGAAGCTATAACGTAGCCTTTGGTGCAACGCACCCTTAATGTTCTAAGAGTATAGAATAGAATCATTTATTTAGTAACTAGGTCCTAACAGATACTTTTACACGTCATATTGAAACAACGGAAGGCATTTCGCTACATGACAACCTCTAAGAAAAAATGTTGAAAGAAACTCAGGGTTAGGTCTTTTTTGTCATTTCTTTATGTCTTTTACATATATGTTCGTTACAAAGTATTCAAATTAGTGATATATATATAAAAGATAAATATGGCAGCTATACAATGCAAATGTCACTTTAGATATATTTGGTTTCCAGGGAAGCCACATGTTCAGAAAAGGACTAACGCCATATGTCCCTATCGTCAATATAGTATTTAATCCTAAAATATGTTTTTATAAGAATTGATTTGACGTGCGATTTAAACTTCCCAACTGTTGGATCAGTAATTTCTTTTGGTATCTTATTTTAAAACCGAACGCAGTTACATAAGAACGATTTGTTCGTTTTGGACAATCTAAATCTGTATTTATACAGGATGGGCCATAAGGATGTTGGCGGTTTCAATATTCAATTAAAAAAGAACTACGAAATATAACAAAAATATATTTGTATTTTTAAAGGTGGTGGCCATTCAATATCCCCCCTTTTTGAAATGAGTTTTCCGGGAAAAGTTCCAAGAGTACCGTAATAGGGAATCAGATAAGAAAGTGTTTATCTATTTCCTATGGCCAAACTACCGTTTTAATTACTAGAGAACATCTCCCATCTACCATATAACTTTTAAATACACAGTTGTAATATTTACTTTCGTATGTCATCAATGCGCCTGGATCTGACTTTCGTAATTTCTTAGTTAAATCTATACAAATAAATAAATTTGAAGTGTCTGTTTGTAATGTCAAAATAACAGCTTTTTACTAAATGCATATGAAATGCATACGGTACCTACAACAAAAAACTGTACTCATTTTTTTTTGCATGTCTGTCTGTCGGTCTCTCTGTTCCCACTAATCTCCGAAATGGACGGACCGATTTCTACGGGACATTCACTGGCAGATAGCTGATGTTACAAGGAATAACTTAGGCTACTTTTATCTTAGAAAATTAATTAGGGTTCCGCGCAAAACAATTAACTATTCTTTACAATCCTATCATAAAAAAAAAATAAGATATCTATCTACGTCGGTGGGGTAAAAGGCGACTATGGGATTAGCCGCAGCGTCCTTCGAGTACATTAACAACTCAACTGCGATCGCCAACCCGTCTGCCAAGCGTGGCGATTATGGCAATGTTCCCCAATGAGCACACAACGCAAACCCATACCGGTCGTTGTGGCAATCTTTTGGGCAGGCTTCTGTCCAGCAGTGGACGTGTTTACAGCTGAAATGATGATGATGTTATGGAAGTAAGATGATAGCAGATTCGTTTTAAACCACAATGCTTAGTTGGAGACGACACGGTTGGTGCAGTGTTTGATACAGTTGACTGCTGCGCTCCGGGTCGTGGGTTCGATTCCCGCACGGAACAAATATTTGTATGATCTGCAGGTAGTTGTTCCGGGTCTGGGTGTATTGTGTGTGAAATTTATGTCTGTAGACGCACCCACGACACAGGAGAAATCATAGTGGGGGGCAATTTTTTAAAAAAAAAGATAAAAGAAAGAAAAGGAAGCACAAAGATGACGGAATCTAACAGGGAAAGGAAGCTTCCTTCTTCTGCCTAGGGATACGTGAGCCCGCTTCAGCCAGCAGCAGCCATTCCGGAAGTGGAAACCAATATAGCCATCCATAAATATTATTACCAACATAAATACTACTCCTTCGATCGCAACATTATTGCAAGAGATGCACTACAGTAATGACGTCAGCTTTATGACGTCATAAAATGGTAATACCTGTGGGGCGAGCACTTGTGCCACTAACTATAGCACAGTAACTGGCACTAAATAATTCGAGGATTTAGTACTATTTTGACTACGAAGTACCTACTTAATACGGAGATTGGGGCTTAGGACTGTTATGACTAAGCTTACTCAATCCGGCGTTTCGGAGTTAAGGACCAAATTTATTGGAATGGAACCATAGGATTCAAAATTGTCTAAGTATTTTTTATGACTACTTTTCAAGCCTTCCGTATCTAGAAAGATAAAATAAGTTGAGTTACAAAATCTTTGAAGCTTTTCTGAAGAATTACCTTATCATAATATTTACCCTGTGGTGTAAAAGTGTGGTGCCGGGTACGAATAGCAACAACCCATATCATCCCTTGGGTATCGAAAAAGGCTACTATGGGATTAGCCGGGTGGATGGGCAGCATCCTTCGAGTACATTAAAATCAATGTCATAATATTGCAGTGCCACTTTAAAATGATTAAAATGCCAGTTGCAAGAGGTACAAGACTCTAGAAAACTATATATAATACTGATATAAAGTAGTTTTAACGGCCAATTAGATCATTTAAATGAATTTAAAAACAATTACATTGATGAAATTGAAGCAGAACAGAAGTTAGAATGTATTAAGCTACGAATTACTGCCAGAGAAGAAACAAAATATTTTTATTAAAGAAAATTGAAGAACTTACACTAAACTACGAAAATACTAACAAAAAAAAATACAAGACACTGCTACAAATGAAATAACAGAGTTAAATAAGTCCAACAGTTTATTCTGAACAATATAAACTGTTAAATGTTAAAGATGCGGAAATAGCACGCCTACAAAACAATATTGAAGAGCAAAAGAACAATCTTCATGCAATGCTTAGTATATTTATGGATATAGCTAATGAAGATTTGTCTATTAATTTCAAGACTTGACAATTAGAAAAAATACATATTAAGATGCAGAAGTCCAAAGTCAAATGCGCCAAAAGTTGTGCGAAGCTAAGGTGGCACAGTTACAAAGAGAAAAACACCTGGCAGAGTGTTCGTTGTAACTTCAATTAGTGAGACAATAAAATGAAATAAAAATAAAATCCCTAGCTAAGCTTGAGAATTAATTTTAATATAGTAAAACAATGTCCAGGCAACTGCCATCTCGGGGGTCGCGGGCGCGCAGATTGGGGAGTCTGCGTGCTCACACCGAGCGACCCTCGGGAAGACGGTGGCGCCCACGTGGACACGTGCCGCCGTGTGCGCAGCACAGCGCAAAGCGAGGCTCGGGGGGGTCCTTTACAATCCTCCCCGAGAAGTGCCTGGGGGGGCGACCTTTTTACAGTCGCCTTCCCTCCGCTGACCGCTTTACAGTCATCTCTTCCGAGATGTGCCTAAAGGCGTGGCACCAATGGGCGGCTCTAGTGTGATCTTACGAGGACCTGGAGCCCCCCCTTCGGTGCCGAAGATGACCGCTCCAGTGGTTTTAGCCGGTAGGAGTCCGTCATACCCCTTTTTACCCCGGGGAAGGGGGTGAAGGAAGTTCCATGTAGAATTTCCACTGGAAATCAATAAATAAAAAGGCAACTGCCATACAAAGGAGGATGCAAGATCAACTCGCCCTAGAATTGATATGATAGATTACAATTGACGGCACGGTTGGTGCAGTGGCTGATACAGTCGGCTGCTGCGCTCTGGGTCATGGGTTTGATTCCCGCTCGGAACAAATATTAGTATAATCTATAGGTAATTGTTCCTGGTCTGGGTATATAGTGTGTGAAATTTGTGTCTGTAAACGTACCCACGACACAGGAGAAATCCTAGTATGGGGCACCGTTAATAAATAAACAAATAAATAAAATCGAAATTTAAGCACCCTGCGGTATAACCAAATTCACATGCAATACTCTAAACCAGGACGCAATCAAAACCAAAGTTACGAAACTGAAAGCTCACCTCTAATGCGTGGTGATAAAGTTGGAAATGTAATGTTGGTAATAAATCTTTCGGTGAATATAGTTTGGAGGGTGGGTTTTGTGTTCATGGGGAAAGAATGGGCGAACTATTTGAGAGGGTGTACATACCTCAGAGGGATAGCGGCGAGGCAAAGTGAAACTATTTGAACAGTGCTTCGTGATCTCGTTATTGCGATTAAAACTAAATGTTTGTGTTCTGGCCGAATGACGTACAGTTGTTGTAAATTTATTTTATACGGCGTCGGCATTGCTGTTTTGTTTTTGTTTGGAATCATAACCGAAAAGCCTCTCTTATTCTTTTGAATACAAATAAGAGTAGGAGCCCTTGAATGTTATACAATTGAGGAGTCATACTACAATACTTAGTTTCATAATGGCGATCGCATATGGCGGCTTGCGGGGGCAATGGTTGAGGCTTACATCAGGATTAGCTGAATGCAATTTGACACATGTCATACGGGCTGTCACGTTCCAATTTTGAGTGGTAAACATTTTATTTTTTTATATTAGCCGTGTGGTGCCGGCTCAGAATACCACCACCCCATCTCCTCCCGTGGGTGTCGTAAAAGTCGACTAAGGGATTAGCCGGAGGATGGGCAGCAGCGTCCTTCGAGTACATTAACAACTCAACTGCGATCGCCAATCCGTCTGCCAAGCGTGGCGATTATGGCAAAACCCCCCAATGAGCACACAACACACCAATATCGGTCATTGTGGTGATCTTTGGGGGAGGCCTGTGTCCAGCAGTGGACTTCATTCGGCCGAAATGATGAAAAAAAATGATGAAACATTTAAGATGAAAAAAAACAATTGAAAACCGTACGACGTTGCCCACATATTTTAGAGATTTTTTTCATTTTTGAGAAATATTTTATAAATACGTAAAGATTCATTAGTCTAAACACCGTACCACGATGCCTTATACTTGACATTGGCGAAATTGTGGAAGATACTCTGCAGAAGCCATAATCTAAGAGAAGAAGAAGAAGAACATTTAAGATAATTTGCTTATTAGGCTCAATTCACACCGAGATGCAAGCGGCGAGCAGTTATGCAAGTATTAACCAAAAATAACGCAGCATTAAACTTTATCTTTCATTTTATTACTAAAATGTATAATATCGCTTGAAAGGCACGGAAGGCACGCAGCCTGTGGTGCCATCGGTAGTCTAGTGGCCACACACGACCGCTCAAAGCGGCTACTACATTATACATGGCAGCCGCTTGGGTGTCGACCCCTGCCGTGCCCGCCGCTCCTTGCCACTGCCAGCCGTTACCACCTCGGTGTGAATTGGGCCTTACGGTTTAACATTATATCCGGCAAGGAAGAACATCTGAGAATGCGTTTCTAAAGGTCAGATGATATGATCTAGTGTGATCTTACTACCCTGGAGGGGTGAATAATTTTATTTTTAGCATTATCTGAAAATCTCGTGTAGGCAATGGTTTGCCTTGTAGCAGTAAGGATAGCAAAAGACAAAAAGCTGTTATAAGTTTTATTAAATGAAAATAAAATGTCAAGTGAAACAAGCTATGAAAATAATTTATGAAATTATTGAGTATATCAAAGCCATAATATACACATTTTATTAGAACAACAAGTTTATAGTTATCAAGATGGTGTCTGCAGCGAAAATGCGCATTCATGGGATGCAAGTAAAGAGATTTAAATCTTTGGATGCAAGATGATAACTGGATTATAAAGGACAATATCAACAGTATCGGGGCCTGATAAAATTATATTCAACCTATTGGAGAGTATTCAACAGAACTTTAACAAGAGGAAACAACTTGATGGAATCAGATACACGAAGTACAAGCAAATGGAAAAAAATAGTTTGGTACAGTTCATGAAAGAGGAAAATTGGACTTCTGGGGTGGAAGGCCTGGTGACCTAAGATACAGGCTTCAGCCTAGTTTAGGCACCAGTCTCCCACAGTAATTTGAATAATACTGTAACTTTTATTGTGGTGAGAAATAAACAAATATATAAATAAAATAAAATAAGTAAATAAAACATTATAATCAACGCGTTTCTTATTCCCATTCTGGAATCATCCATAACTCGTAGACTATTTGAATATCTATTTAGCAAGCATTAGCATAATATTATGTATGTACCGCTTTATGAAGTCCCTACGGAAGCCGTCAATTTCCCCAGTCCAGTTGCGGTTGCTGAGGGTTGCGCTCACTTTCACTACACACGCCCAGCTAGATTATTAATTACACGTTTATTTAAGTGTGTTTGATCTGCTTTGTTAATAAGATAGTTATGTATATGAATGGGTTTAGTTTTGTGTGGATCTATTATGATTCATGGATAGCAGCTACTTTTAAAATAACAATAACATGTTATCTCAATCAAAGAAACCAATTAAAATATTTAAAAGTTATGTTTGAAGACGGGATAAAGATAAGTTTTACGAGATGCTCGGAGTTGATGTCAGATATAATACTTAAAACTTTTATGGTTCTATTTTCAGAGCATTTATATATCCGGATCTGTGTTAGGAATCGACTCATGGTTGAGGAGAAGTTCAATTTTAAGTCAGCAAAAATCTTCGTTCACAAGCCTTATTTATGCCTCAGATTTTCCAATTGTTTATAAGGCTCTAAGTCTTGGCCGTGTGGTGCCGGCTCAGAATGCCACCACCCCATCTCCTCCCATGGGTGTCGTAAAAGTCGACTAAGGGATTAGCCGGAGGATGGGCAGCAGCGTCCTTCGAGTACATTAACAACTCAACTGCGATCGCCAACCCGCCTGCCAAGCGTGGCGATTATGGCAAAACCCCCCAATGAACCCACAACACATCCATATCTGTGGTTGTGGTGATCTTTTGGGGAGGCCTGTGTCCAGCAGTGGACTTCATTCGGTCGAAATCATGAAGTCTGGTCTAACTGGAAGGATTGTAAAGGATCCCCCCAACCACGCTTTGCGTTGTGCTACGCACACAGCGGCACGTGACCACGTGCGCGCCGCCGTCTTCCCGGGGTTCGCTCGGTGTGAGCACGCAGACTAATCGCGAAAACCTAAGACATTACCAGCCAGTTAGTGTCTCACTGTCGAGCACGAGCCGTTTCTCATGATGAGAAAGGTAAGGCTTAGTCCACCGCGCTGGCCTAGTGCGGGTTGGCGGACTACACACACCATTGACAACATTTTGGAGCCCTCTCAGATGTACAGGTCTCCTGACGATGTTTTCCTTCACCGTTATCGTAAGTGATAATCAAATTCTGATTCGCACATAACTCCGAAGACTCACGAGCTCCAGGCTTGTATGGAAGGCAAGCATTCAACAACTAGATTATCACTGCTGTTGTCAACGTTCTCTTTAATAGTCTTAAGTTGCTCATACAAAAATTGCTGTAATAATTTTTACAGGCGCTACCCAAATTCATTAGACAGTTTTTAGATCTTTTTGTTTACATATAACGAATTAGATATTTCACATATCAAATAATGATTAAAAATTCGAGCAACCTCAACACTGCCTGGACTAGTACCTTTTTTATTAACCTGGCATCATGTACTTCTTCCGTCCCGGGGAAGAGTGGAGGGGCATGCTGGACTTCTATCGGCTAAAATTACTGGAGCTGTCATCTTCGGCACCGAAGTGGGGCCCGGGTTCTCGATACAATCACACTAGAGCCACCCATTGGTGCCTGGAGCCATGCCTTTAGGCACATCTCGGAGGGGATGACTATAAAGCGGTCAAGCGGGGTAAAAAAGATGCCAGCCAGGCACATGGGAGGGAGGCTGTAAAAGATCCCCGAATCCTCGCTGTGCGCTGTGCCGCGCACATGGTAGCACTTCACCACGCACGTACCGGCTTCTCCCCTGGGGCCACTCGGTATGAGCACGCTGATTGCCTAAGCTGCGCGCTCGCAGCTCAGGCATGTTGGACAGATGCGCTAGAGGGGTTGTTCCCCTGGCACATTTTCTTCTTACTCCAAGTCAGATCAGCCGTCTCGCGATCCTGTCCTGTGGTCTCCTTCCTTATCATCATGAGACTCAAAAAAAAATCGTGGGGCGTAGCTTAACCTGAGTAAATAGCATTTATGAGCGGTTGACTGTTGACAGAAATTTCACGCGCCCCACAATTTCATTTTTAAAAACAGGACGAACTAAATGAAACCTTTTAAAAGCGGATGAAATCCAAAATCTTAACTAAAGATTTTGGATTAGATTGATTATATTATTGATTTCGTAAGGCCTCTTCCCAGCAGTGGGTTAAGTTGTAGATAATTACGAATGGTTGTCGTGTGGTGCCGGCTCAGAATACCACCACCCCATCTCCTGTGGGTGTCGTAAAAGTCGATTAAGGGATTAGCCGGAGGATGTGCAGCAGTGTCCTTCGCATACATTAACAACTCAACTGCGATCGCCAACCCGCCTGCCAAGCGTGGCGATTATGACAAAACCCCCCAATGAGCTACACCCATATCGGTCGTTGTAGTGACCTTTGGGGGAGGCCTGTGTCCAGCAGTGGACTTCATTCGACCGAAATGAGGATGAATGACGACTGGTTCTAACCTTGTTTTATTGCGCATTATAATTTTTATATAGACTAGTTTTGCGTGTACCCACTATCTCACCTCATGATAAGCGATGATCAGGTCGACGATGGTGCAAGCTCTCTTAGAAAAAACCTGTTTAATCGTGACTAGAAGATTACTTTGTTGAAAACAAACATTAATATCGAACAATAAATACTTATTTCTATCATGTTTTTCCTGAACGTACTCATATTCTGGAAAATTCGCTACCGATAAGGTAACAAATAAGTGGCGTACCAATCGGTAAGTATTTGCGAAATTCTTGTTTAGTACCCAAGTATGTCGTAATCTATAATAATATTGTGTGAAGTTATGTTGAGGTTATCTACAGTGGAAAAGCTATACGGCCGATAAGTATAAATTTTATCACGTTCACTGCTGAACTTTCTTGGAGGATGGGTAGCAACGTCCTTCGAATTCATTAACACTTACACTGCGATCGCCAACCCGCCTGCCAAGCCTGGCGATTATGGTAAAACACCCCCATTGGCACACTTCACACTCAGGTTTTATTATTCGGTGGAATGAAAAACAAAATTGCTGAGAATATTACCATAAACACCACATTTGGTAGATGGATTGGTGATCGCAGAACGTATGTTGTTACTAGCACAAGAAAGAAAGCATATTTTGCCTCTATGGTAATGCTCTAGCATCGTTCAACCCTTCTGGGGGAAGGGTGAAGGGCATTATGGACTCTTACCGACTAAAACCACATAGGCGGTCAACTCCGGTACGAAAGAGGAGCTCCAGGTAATCAAGAACAAACGCCTCCAGAGCATTTTTTTTATTGGTGCCCAGTGGAAATTCTTCATGAACTTCCTTCGCCCCGGGGAAGGGTGAAGGGGTATGCCAGACTCCTACCAGCTAAAACCACTGGAGCGGTCATCTTCGACACCTAAGGGAGGCTCCAGGTCCTCGTATGATCACACTAGAGTCGCCCACTGGTGCCACGCCTATAGTCACATCTCGTCTGGAGAGGCCTATTGGTGCCATGCCTATAAGCCCATCTCGGAGGGGTCGACTGCAAAATGGTCACCCCCTACGGCAGAATGACTTCTTTTATACCTCGTGAGCCGTCTTACCGGGGGTCGCTCAGTTTGAGTACGCAGACTCCCCAATATGCGCGCCTGTGACCTCCTAGGCCCCCCACCATGTAGTGATGGCAAGGGGCTCAGGTGAGTTGGACCTGGGAGCCAGTGCGGTTGTTTCCCCGTGTGACCCCGCTCTGCAGTCTCGGTACTAACGGTATAGGTCCCGATTTTAATCACTGCTTGGGACTGCAGATTGTGGTTCCCAGTCCAGGTGTTTTTTTTTTTTTAAACGTTGCCCCACACTAGGATTTCTCCTGTCGTGGGTGCATTTACAAACACAAATTCCACACACAATACACCCAGACCCGGAACAACTACCTGCAGATCGTACGAATAATTGTTCCGTGCGGGAATCGAACACACGACCCGGTGCGCAGCAGCCGACTGTATCAGCCACTGCACCAACCGTGCCGTCAAGTTTATAGTTGTTAACTGTGTTTCAGAAATTCATCTGCTTCGTGTTTTAGTAAAAAAGGAAGACAATTCCGAAATGTGGTCCCGGGAGTCATGAAATGTATGTTTAAAAAATCGGGAATATAGAGATAAATAATATTAATTGCTTGTGATTTTGTGTCTACATAATTTATGTGTTCACGCATTTAGTTCAGCTCATATCGTAAAAAAATGCATGAAATTACGTAATTATTACTTAAGTATTTCTTTATATTGTTCACGACACGAATACTATCTGAGTCAAGGATTTGAAGTAGTGCCTGATTTAATTATTTAGGTTTAACTTGGATATTTTGACCGAAATTTATAGTTTCGAACGTGATTTCACGCTGTGGAACGCAAGTGGTTCGTATGCTTCTCAACCCTTCTGGTTTTCGCAGCATGAAAGTCAGTCAAACTTGTTTCGGAAATGTTACTAGAAGGTACTTGAACAAGATGGACGGCATTTAATTAACTCTTTTTTAAAATTAATTTTGGCATTCATGCTATTTTATATCAATCTATTCACGAGTATAGCCTTTGCGAACCCGCGGGCTGATTAGCTAAAAACAGCAACAGCAGACGCGATAGCAGCTATCGCGCAGCCAAGGATCCACCGGTCGCAAAGCGTTAAAAAATTGGTATTACGTAAGGCATCACCCGCCAGTCGCTACTGTGGAAGATGCATAGTTACTAGCGCCAGTAGCCATCAGTGGGACTAAAAATAATGAACGTTTTTAGTTCATTGATTGTCCGACAGAGGCGCGTCAGAGATCTTCGCCTGTTTAGTCGCTATCGGCAAATAGGTAATACCAAATTGACGTTTGACAGCGGCGTTGGAGCAATTTACGCCTGTTGCAAAGCGTCTGCGACTTAGGTAATCAGCCCGCCGGTCTTTTGATAAGCTTACGCGGGGACATGGATTCAACATTTTAGAGAATTTTTATCTAAAATATCATGGGAAACTAACTGGGGCTCTCCTTGGCTACACTAAAATACAGTGTACTTTTACGCGGAGATGTAAAACTATTGTATGAGAGGGAAACTAAAACCATAGTTTAAAACCATTGTTTAGTGTAGACTTTTTAAGAAGTTTAGACTCTTTTCTCCTGCATTGTCCTCACATTACCATCATTTCGAGAACATTGTAGTTAGAAAAAAATGCACCAATATGATTTACAACGAGTAACCATGGAGTTTCTTGCCCGTTCTTCTCCATAGGAAATCTACATCTTGGAATGCGGCAACTAAAGTCTTGACTATTCATAAGTGCCTATAAATGGTTTTACATGAATAAAAATATTTTTATCTTATCTTATCATAGGTGCAATAGGTGTTAAACGGATTGAAAAGAAGAAATTAACTGAAAATATGGCGTCTGCCTCTCCGGCCTTAAATTAAATTCTGTGGCAGACGGTGACTCGCCACTCACAAGATAGGCACCCTAAATAATTATTTATAAGCATGAATATTAGCCGGAGAATGGGCAGCAGCGTCCTTCGAGTACATTAACAACTTAACTGCGATCGCCAACCCGCCTGCCAAGCGTGGCGATTATGGCAAAACCCCCCAATGAGCCCACAACACATCCATATCGGTGGTTGTGGTGATCTTTGGGGGAGGCCTGCGTCCAGCAGTGGACTTCATTTGGCCGAAATGATGATGAATATTAAGACCTCGTAGTCTTTCACCAACCAGTCTAGTCTAGTCTTCATTCACCACATAGTTAACATTCATGTTAACATATTAACATAGTTAATATTCTTCTTTTTTTATTCTTTCTTATCCTCCCAACTTTTCGTTGTGGCTTGGTGTGGTGAGCACTTGGTGGTGTGTGAGAGAAAGCCCGTTTCAATTGACTCAGCTCATCGTAGTCCTAGATATAGGCCTTTCCCAAGTAAAGCCACAACATTTGTTCATTCACCCCCCACAGTCCACTTCAGCTAGGCTCCAAGGTAGTCGACCTATCTGCCTGGGATTATCTATTTACCCATCCTAAGCTGCGTTTGGCAATTTGCAGTTTTCACTCAAGAATCCGTGAAGACATTCGATAGCGAAGTTATAGGACTCGGGATGAACGCTAGTGTGAGTAAACACACACGTCTTCCCAAGAACGTGTGTGTTTACTCACACCTGTAAACATTCTCCTTCCCCTGGCATATCCTGGCTATTGCCAGGAAGTCCTTCTCTGCCTAAGCCTTTACACAGCTGCATTTACCGGCTGACGGTTGAAGTACATTGGCAGATTACAATCCTAATCAGTTTTGATGTGTCTGCGTTATTACAGTTAATATTTATATCAGATATTTTTATGTATTCTATTTAACTATTTTGCCGTGTGGTGCCGGTTCAGAATACCACCACCCCATTTCCTCCCGTGGGTGTCGTAAAAGTCGACTATGGGATTAGCCGGAGGATGGGCAGCAGCTTCCTTCGATTACATTAACAAATCAACTGCGATCGCCAACCCGTCTGCCAAGCGTGGCGATTATGGCAAAACCCCCCAATGAGCCCACAACACACCCATATCGGTCGTTGTGGTGATCTTTGGGGGAGGCCTGTGTCCAGCAGTGGACTTCATTCGGCCGAAATGATGATGATGATGATTTAACTATTTATAATTATGTAACCTAACGGTGATATAAACTTAAAACTTACTATACTATCCACGTTAGTCGCCTTCAGTAACACATTATCGCCAAGAATGTTCCAGCCACAAATAAATGACTATTGCAATAGTTAATTATACGCGCATTTTACTTGCTGATGTGTGGATATATGGTCATAAATCAATTAGGTAACGTTTTACAACTGATTGTTTTTGTTCATGTATTGTTTTTGTTCAAGTAGCCGTACTTCATCATATCAGCCACAGGTCGTCCACTGCTGAACAAAGGCTTCCCCCTTAGATCTCCACAACGAACGGTCACATGCCGCTCTCATCCAACGACTCCCAGCGACTCTCACCAGGTCGTCTGTCCACCTCGTTGGAGGTCGTCCCACGCTGCGTTTTCCGGTGCGCGGTCTCCATTCGAGAACCTTTTTGCCCCAACGGCCATCAGTTCTACGAGCCGTACTTGATGTAGGTATTTTTTACTAGACTATGAAAATTAATTGGTTGGCAAGGAATAAACCACCCATCTGAATCTTCTTACGGCCGAAATTAATAATCAATCTAATCCAAAATCTTAGAGATTTGGTATTGAGGTATTTCTGTTTTTTTGTGTTAAATGTGATCTGAACACAAAATTAATTAAAAATTAGCCGTGTGGTGCCGGTTCAGATAGCCGTGTGGTGCCGGTTCAGAATACCACCACCCCATTTCCTCCCGTGGGTGTCGTAAAAGTCGACTATGGGATTAGCCGGAGGATGGGCAGCAGCTTCCTTCGATTACATTAACAAATCAACTGCGATCGCCAACCCGTCTGCCAAGCGTGGCGATTATGGCAAAACCCCCCCAATGAGCCCACAACACACCCATATCGGTCGTTGTGGTGATCTTTGGGGGAGGCCTGTGTCCAGCAGTGGACTTCATTCGGCCGAAATGATGAACACAAAATAGATTAAGTTCAAAATCTTAAATCTAAAGATTTTGGATTAGATTAAGAGGATAGGCAGGAGCATTTCTTTGTAAGTAACAAGATACTGCGGTCTCCAATCCAGCTGCCAAGCTCAGGCAATGTTCCTTATGAACGTTCATGATAGTGGTCTTTGAGTGAATATAGAGATATTCAGATTAGAGGCTGATGAGAATATGATGAAAATAAAGACAAAAATTCATAGAAATTGATGAAATATGACATAAAACCATTTAATAAAAAAATGATGAGTGGGTAAAGTTGGTGCAGTGGTTGATCCAGTCGGCTGCTGCGCTCCGGGTCGTGGGTTCGATTCCCGCACAGAAGAAGTATTTGTTTGATCTGCAGGTAGTTGTTCCGGGTCTGGGTGTATTGTATGTGGAATTCATGTCTGTAAAAGCAACCACGAAACAGGAGAAATCCTAGTGTGGGGCAATGTTCAATAAAAAATAGAAAAAAGTTCACAGAAATAGATCTCACATGTACCAACACCCAGATCCGATAAAATTAGGTGTTTCGTCGGGAATCGAACTCGCGCAGCCAATAGCTTGATCACTGCACAAACCGTGCCGTCAATATGTAGTGCTCTCATCATATCATATCGGCCATTTATACGTCCACTGCTGAATAAAGGCCTCCCCCATAGATTTTCACAACTGAGTCATCATTTTGGGAGGTATTTGCCAATACTCACCACGATTGGCAGGCGGGTTGGTGAGCGCAGTATGGCAGCCGTTTCACAGAAGCGACGCTGCGCCATTTCGATCTTAACTTGCCGACCATCAGGCAATATATGAAACAAGCGTCTAAACGCTATCTCGATTCTGCCCTGTCCCACCCAAATCCCCTTGTGGTATCAGCCGCCGATTACCAACCCTCCCGTATTAGTAGAGTACGCCGCCCGAGGAATGTTTAGGTCGATCCAGGCGATGAAATCACGTTAGATCACATAAAGAGACTCGCGTTGTCTCATTCACTTAACACCCGACCGTTTTACCATCCTCGCCGCCGAGGGTACCCGCCTCACTGACGTCGCGGAGTCCTGTCACCGCGTCACCTTCCCGTTCAAGTTAGCACTTCTCCCTCCCGTCTGTTCCTCGCGCCGGCCCATGCCAAGCCTGTAGTTTAAAATGTCCCCTAATACATTATAAATAATACCGATCCAGCTGTCCGCAAAACAATAGCTTGTTATCCCCAGCAACGCCCTAAGCCGAGGTCCGTGTCCCGCAGGGCGCGCCCTTAGCCCAAGTTGCTTAGTTTTTAATATTAATTTTAAGCCTGGCTGGAGGCCAGAAATGACCGGTTAAGGAACCACATTTCCCAGAAATGTATGCGAGAAGCCAAACAAAAAAAAAAAATAAGTGACGCTGCTGCCCATCCCTCTGGTTTAGATTCCCTTAGTCGCCTTTTACGACATATCACCACACTTAATCAGGACACCACACGGATAGGCCTCTACTATGGAGCAATGTTAACAAGTCGTTACGGTATACGGGAAATAAAATTTTGTGGTTGATATTCCATTTTATGATATACGTAGGAAGGATATATGATATATATGTGATAGTTGTTGTTCGGCGAAGTTAGATCGGTGTCGCGAACCCGCTGCTCGGATAAATTGATTGGTTACAGCTTCAAATTAGTAATAATTAGTTGCTACGTAATTGTGAAGTAATTATTCATTTAGTGGCTCGAAAACATTGTAAATATTTTATTAATATTGTACGGCACAGTGAATACTTTGCTTTGTGCTCGCACTTAACCCTGTTGACACCCGTTAGACCCGTGGCCACCAATGAGAATGGTATTTCTCCGATATATATATTTAAAATTCTTTGTAGATACATACTTGCTTAAGTTATAACATGTCACGAAGGCTAACATTATTGTTATCGCCTAACCTTCAAGTTTAATCTATTACACACTAAGTACTCGTAGAAAGGCATGGAAAATATCTAGTTAAGTATGTTCGCGATTATGTAAAACAGTTACATAATTAATGATCTACGAAATGAATTAATTCCGTGTGGTGTGTGTGTATAAAGAATATAGCACCACTCCATCTCTTCCCGTGGATGTCGTAAAAGGCGTAGAGGGACTTTATTCCAGAGGGTTGAGCAGCAGCGTCTCTTCAGTGAAACAACAGGCATTCTGGACTCACCAAACCACCAAATTCCTCGTTAAATGAAGACATAATTGTTGTGGAAATCAATGGCGGATGCCTTTATTCAGTGGACGTAATTTGGCTGATATAAAGATGATGGAGTAAATTACTTAACTGTGGTTGCCAAGTAATTTTTATCAAATCAGCATAACGCTGTCCACTGCTCCGTTTGTGTGGTATCCGGATTAAGAATATAGCACCACTCCATCTCCTTCCGTGGGTGTAGTAAAAGATGACTAAGGGAGAGTCCCTATAACCAGAGATAATAGACAGTAGTAGGTCCTTCTGTGGTACAGTAGCCATTCTGCGTTCACCAACCCGCCTGCCATGCGTGGTGAGTACTGGAAAATCCCCTCAAAAATGACGACACACGGCATGCAATCAGTCATTGTGGATTTTGTTCAACAGTGGACGTTTTTTGGTTGATATGATGATGAAATAAGATATTGATCACTGGAGCCGTCTACTGGAGATTCTTGTCCTTCACAAATGCAGAAGATGGTCCCTGTGTGGGTTTTGTTGCTAGAAGTCCAAAATAACCTTTCCATCTTCCCGTTTATGTAGGATTTCTATACACAATGTCGATAGATAGGTATCGAGTCAATACATCGTTCTTGTTGCTTCTTCGTTGCATGGATTGCCATCATGGATATCCTCCACCTTGGGAAGGGCGGAAGGGCATGCCGGACTCAACCAGCTGAAACCCCACGGTGTCCTTCCTCCTACCTCTAGCCGGGGGTGAGGTGTACGCTTGGTCTGCATTAGACCACGCCCCTGGCTGGTATCGGACCGTCACTGTTGATGGGCCCCTTCTCTGTGCAACCTTGCTGGTCGCACCTATCCTACAGAGAGGCGCGCGCGGAAAATACTCACTACCGCCTTGGGCCTGTTTCTGTTCAGGCGATGGACAGCCCCTAGGCAGGCCGCTCCTCATGGTGGCCTGAGATTATTCAGCGGCCTCCTCCGGCACCCACGCCCATGGCATTTTCTATGGCGGGGATCAGAGGTGGTCTCCTCCCATCCCCGCTCTGCCATCTCCTTTGCTTGCTTGCTCCATTACGTCCTCGCAAAAGGAGGCAAAGGCGTCTCATGTGCTCTCGTCCCGGACGATGGACTGAACCACTGCCAGAAGCGAGACCACCGCGGTCACTGAGCGGTCACCCCCTTCGACCGCCGTGACGAGATCACGGCTCTGCGCTGCCCTTTTGGCTGGGCACTTTTTTCAACGTTTATACTGCGCCATGTCTCCGCACTGATGATGATCAGGCTTCCTTTCTCGGCCTATTCGATGCAGATACTTCCCGAAACACCCATGGTTTGAGGTGAGGGCACCATGTCACCTCTTCAGCCATTCCCCCATGATGGGTCTTACCGCTGCTATCACGGCGTGCCCTGCAGTGGGTTGCTCCAGTCACTCCTTTCACTCCACCACCAGGACTCACTGATGCTCGGACCGTCGTACCTCGATCTGACGAGGTACTGGCCGTTCGCCCCGACTTAACACCTCCCTGCGCCACTGATATAGCGACGCGAGGGCTCTCGCTTCCAGATTTCAGGGCGGTGATCTGGCAAGGGGGCTTCCCACCTCATAGGAGACCATGTGGTATCCCTCTATCACTCTGAGGGCCATCGCTTGCTGTGGCCTTCGCAGCACGGCGACGATGGCTGGCTGGCTGGACAGGGAGTTCGCACACACTGGGGCCCTGTAAAGGGCCACGGACCACATGATTCTCATGTAGAGCCACCGGCAGGAGGCATTCATCATCATCATCATCATATCAGCCAAAGGCCGCCCCCTTAGATTTCCACAACGAACGGTTACATGCCGCCCTCATCCAACGACTCCCAGCGACCTTTACCAGGTCGTCTGTCCACCTCGTTGGAGGTCGGACCACTTTAGTTCTTCTACGGATCTCCTCATTTCTGATTCGATCTCGTAGAGAAATACCAAGCATAGCTCTCTCCATAGCTTGCTGAGTGACCTTGAGCTTTCTTATGAGGCCTATTGTGAGTGACCACGTCTCTGTTACATATGTCATCACTGGTAACACCCACTGGTTAAAGACTTGCGTCTTGAGGCGTTGCCGTCCCCCAAATTGGGCAGCAGCTGCAAAAGTGCAGCTGTGATCACCGTTAGTTTGGGGGTCAGCTGCCTGAAATGTGGCAAGAAGTTCCACTGGCTGTCAAGGACGAGTCCTAGATACTTCATATTCTACTTGACGCCGATGTGAACGTCTCCAACCATGGTGTGTGATCCCGAGGGTAGCACGCGTTGGGACCTATAAAAAACACAGGGCCTCCGGCTAAGTGAGAACCACCTCGAGACCCAACTACCGGATCCTTGTAACGACTAGTGCAGGCCTCATCGTCACCAACATTTCCGCGTGGTGGAAACTCGTCTCCCGTGACGTCGTAACAGATTACACAGATGCCGGGGGTGTTCACACTACGCAGCATCCAGTCATATCCGATGTTCCAGAGGAGCGGCCCCAGAACCGATCCCTTTGGAACACCACACGTCATCTTTCGCCAACCCCATTCTTCCCGACCCAGGTGGCAGATAGCCGCTCTGTTTGTCAGGTAAGCCCCGATAATGTGACAGAGGTAGGTTGGCACCCGATGATACACGAGTGCCTCAATAATGCAGCTCCAGAGCAAAGGTGCTGAAGGCGTTAGTGATGTCGAGAGAAACCACCACCCCCTCGCCCTCGGACACAGCTTCCTCCACCAGAGCCATCACGCGCATGATCGCATCGTCGATAGAGCGCCCTCGGTGGAAACCAATCTGGTTGTCCGCCAGACCCGGCCCCACCACGTTCAGGTGGTGGTCTACAATTACTCTCTCGATGAGCTTGCACACCTCATCCAGCAGCACGATGGGGCGATGGTAAGTGACGGGTCGTCATGGTTTTTCTCTGATTTACAACCCTTCGAGAAACAAATGTTTTAATGAATGTGATTTGATGTATGTGATTCTCGAGAATTCACAAAGTAGAATAATCTTAACCAGACTGAATAAATATATTTACTAGATAGAGCAGCCTTAAAACGTGTGTATAATTAGTCATGGTCATTACTTATTCATGACCAATGTAAATTGAATCACGAAGTTTTCCTTCTCAGAATAGTTGATTAGATATATAGGTAAGTATGCGTGTATATGTATATCTTAATTACTGAAGTTATCGCGGAGCGTTCATGTGCGTTACAGCGCCAGTAGAAGTCTAAGTTATGTTTAAGTTTTGGTCACGTTTTACAATCAAGTGAGAAAGTTAAATATTGATAGTGATAGTGTATCATTTATTTTTTGCCGTGTGATGCCGGCTTAGAATACCACCACTCCGTCTCCTCCCGTGGGTGTCGTAAAAGTCGACTAAGGGATTAGCTGGAGGATGGGCAGCAGCGTCCTTCGAGTACGTTAACAACTCAACTCAATCGCCAACCCGTTTGCCAAGTGTGGCGATTATGGCAAAACCCCCCAATGAGCCCACAACACATCCATATTGGTCGTTGTGGTGATCTTTGGGGGAGGCCTGTGTCCAGCAGTGGACTTCAGTCGGCCGAAATGATGATAATTTCTTTTTTAATTAAAATATTATAGTACTATCTTAGGTAACCACGATAGTTATTTATTATAATAAAGCAGTTTTTAACTGATTACATCGCGTATATTCTAATAATAGATTTTAGTTTTTCCTAACGTTGCGAACCCTTTGTAACATTTGTGATCGCAGGGTGACTAAAGTGACAGCCGTCGTTACAGATTTTAAAAGTTTATTTTACTAACATACTTCTTATCCATAATCCTGATAATTCTGTTAGAAACACCGTGTATCGATAGCCTACCCATACAGATAGGTTTATTTTATTTTATTGGTGCCCAGTGGAAATTCTTCATGAACTTCCTTCGCCCCGAGGAAGGACGAAGGGGTATGCCGGACTCCTACCGGCTAAAACCACTGGAGCGGCCATCTTCGGCACCTAAGAGGAAGCTCCAGGTCCTCGTATGATCTTACTAGAGACAGGTTCCTGAGCCATGCATCTCACTACCATCCTTGTCAATTAGCTACCGCAGCCAAATTTTTACTACATACTTTACTACGCCGATTATCTACTGAGGGCTGTCTTCACCCTAAAAAGCTAGTACACAATGCGCGATAAGTAAACAAGAATAACGAGTAACGAGAGTCCCTGAGAGTCTTCACCATGTGAAGCAACATACAATTATGAGAGCGCTACATGTTATGGGAGTCATTGTCACCTTCCCGTTCAAGTTAGCACTTCTCCCTCCCGTCTTTTGCTTTGCTCGGCTTCTCGGCTTTTTGCTTGCCGGCCCGTGCCGAGCCTATAGTTTTAAATGTCCCCTAATACATAATAAATAATACCGATCCAGCTGTCCCCAAAACAATAGCTTGTTGTCCCCAGCAACGTCCTAAGCCGAGATCCGTGTCCCGCAGGGGGCGCCCTTAGCGAAAGTTGCAGTTTTTAAAATTAATTTTAAGCCTAGCTGGAGGCCTCTTTTGGCTTCGCCAGAAATTACCGGTTAAGCAACCACATTTCCCAGAAATGAACGCGAGAAGCCCAACAAAAAAAAGAAAATGGGTGTCATCAAAACTACTTCAAGCCGCATCAGAAAATCTGCAATTTTATCAAAAAAATGAAGTGTCACATTCCTACGGTTGTCATATATATGGAAGAAATAAAGCATAATTTAGCCGGAGTACGGGCAGCAGCGTCCTTCGAGTATATTTATAACTCAACTGCGATCGCCAACCCGTATATCAAGCGTTGCGATTATATCAAAACCATATCGGTCGTTGTGGCAATCTTTGGGGGTGGTTTCTGTCCAGTAGTGGACGTTTTTTGGCTGAAACGATGATTATGATAGCCACCAGAAAAAAGAACATCTAGCTGATGTCAAGAATAGACGCTTCACAAGTCTGCAGTGTGTGAACATGCCCTAGAAAAACCTTACATTTTTATTCATTTTAATCGAACTCAAGTATTTGGAAAGGAGAACCGATATATACCAAGAATTTTTCGTAAAGATATTGGAATAAAAAACACCGTAATTTCAATAGAAAAGATGGTTGGTTCCACCACCAGTTACCATCAGTTTGGAATCCTGTAACAAAATCATCATCATCATTTCGGCTTGAAAATCATCAACTACACTGAAAAACATCAAGGCGCTGAGTGATTACTACGTACATCGAAACAATTACATGTTTAATGAAATTAACGGACATGCACATAATGTTCCGAGTCTGCAGTTGATGCGTGTAATTTAAAAGAAGCTACTCAAAATGGATATATAATTATGTATTTAAAAATAAGATACGTCCTCTGCCAGCCTCATCATCATCATCATATCAGCCACAGGTCGTCCACTGCTGAACAAAGGCCTCCCCCTTAGATCTCCACAACGAGCGGTCACATGCCGCTCTCATCCAACGACTCCCAGCGACCTTCACCGGGTCGTCTGTCTGCCAGCCTGCATAGCTAGAATTGTAGTTCTAATTCATTTCAACATCATCAATTTTAGCGAGGGAAGGTCAAGGACTTATGTTATCATACCATAACTCTTGAAGTCATCCAAATAACAAGAATCAGTATTAAGTAAATGTTTGAGCTTACGTTAATAATCAAATAATGTTCACAGTTGACTTGTAATCAGTTCGAATGTCAACACAGCTTATTTGTTAGACGCAAACCAAGTCATACATGATAATACCTGTGATCATCATTTCGGCCGAATGAAGTCCACTGCTGGACACAGGCCTCCCCCAAAGATCACCACCACCACCGATATGGATGTGTTGTGGGCTCATTGGCGGGTTTTGCCTGTGATAGTGTACAGAAAGTAACGTCGGTTCGTAAGTCCGTTACAGCTATTCACAATTAGTTTTATGACGTAGAATTAAAAAAAAAAACCGCTTTCTTTATTTATTATTGGACCCAGTAGCAATTCTATATGATCCTCCGCCCCGGGGAAGTACGAAGGGGTATGCCAGACTCCTACCGGCTAAAAGAACTAGAGCTTGTATTATCATACTAGAGCCGCCCTCTGGTGCCACGCCTATAGCCGTAGAAGGTGACGGTAAAGCAGTCACCGCCTCGGGGGGATTGTAAAGGATCTCCGGAAGCGTCCGTGAACGCTGTGCTGTGCTGCGCATACAGTGGTGCGTGACCACATGCACGCCACCATCTTCGCATGGGTCGCTCGGTGTGGGCACGCAGATTTCGCAATGTACGCATCCGCAACATATACAACTTTGTGACGAGACGGACAAGTAATGCGCCTGGTGGTTAGCGTAACGCGTCATTATCATCATCATATCAGCCAAAAGACGCCCACAAAGGCCTCCCCCATTAATTACCGGTTCCATTCTGTGTCTCGTCATTTTGGGGGGAATTTGCCAGTATTCATCACGCTTGGCTAGCGGGTTGGTGAGCTCAGTATTCTACGCTGCTGCTGCTGCTCCACAGTATGGATGCTGTTGCCCATCTCTATGGCTCAGAGACCCTTACTCACGTTATACGACATCCAAAATTTCTGTATAAGATTTATATTTGGATTACGCAAATATGATCATGTGTCAGGGTATCGTACTAAGCTCAAGTGGCTTCCTTTACGCCTTCGTCGGAATACTCATATTCTTCATCTTCTATACAGTATCCTGTACAATCCATCCACTCCCTGCTATCTTAAAGAACGTTTCAAGTTCCTTCATAACACACATTCGAGATCCTTAAGGTCATCAAAGAATTTGACGTTCAAAATTCCAATGCATTCCACTAATTACATGAGAAAATCTTTTACAGTCCAGGCTGCTCGCTTATGGAATGTGTTTCCAGTGGCAATTAGACGTGCTAAATCCCTAGCAATATTTAAAAGACTAGTCAAGGAACATTATCTATCACTGTAGTTTCTTCTTTACTTCTTTTTTTTTTTTTTTGTATATTTATATGTATCTATTTTTTTTTAGAATAGAATATTTATTTGTGAAACATAGGTATTTACATACAAAGGTCTTAAATAGTTAGGTAGTGCGCTATGCTTTGCCAATCATGACATACAAATAGGTAAGTACTTACAGATAACATTATATTCTACTGTTACTGAAAACTATTGTATTAATTAAAAATATAAATTTAGTGATATATGTATTTAAGAATATAATAAATTTAAGTAATTGTACTATAGTAAGCATTATTACTATTAAAATTTATGTAATTATAGTTATAGAGATTTATCATAAAGAAACTCATCTAGAGAATAATAACATTTTTCAAGCAATAACCCATTAAGTGTTTTTTTGAACTTATGTAATGGCATACTTTTTATTTCATCGGGTATTTTATTATACACTTGGGGAGCAACACCAAAGAAGCTTTTTTTCATTAAAGAAGTTTTACATTTCACAAGGCATAATTTATTCATATATTGAGCACGTATAGGTGTTTTCTTTGTTGTATAAAGTTTTTTAAATAAATGTGGATTTATTTTAACAAATAATGCAGTTTCCAGGATATACAAAGCTGGTAAGGGTAATATTTTTAAGTTTTTAAAATATGGAATGCAACTATCTGTTGTTTTTAAACCACACATTGATCGAATACATCTTTTTTGCATCCTGAATACGAGTTCCCTATTTGCTGACTGTCCCCAAAAAATAACACCATATCGCAAAACCGAGGCAACTAGACCATGGTAAGCTGTTAATAGTGTATCATTATTTACTGTTTTTGAAAGTTGAAAAAGTAGATATGCTGATTTGCTTAATCGCTTGCAAATTTCCTCCAAATGTGGTTTCCAAGTTATTTTACTATCTATAGTTATACCCAAGAACTTCGCATTACTGGCTTCTTCTATTTTTACGTCATCATATGCAACATCAACAAGTGGATTCTTAAGCCGTTGGTGAAAGTGCATAATTTTGGTTTTATTTAGATTAATTATAAGATTATTATCGTTAAGCCAATTTATTATATGAAATATAGAATTATTGATGTCAGTTTGATAACTGTTTGGGTTATTGCATTCTATAATGGCCGTGCTGTCATCTGCAAAGAGTACCATTTTGTGTTCTGTGATTTTTGGGAGGTCATTTATATATATCAAAAAAAGCAGGGGTCCCAGAACGCTACCTTGAGGCACGCCATATTTTGTATGCCTTATTTTAGAGGTATATGTGGTTTCTAATTTACTTATAGGACAAATTCTAGAGATTTCCGTACATTGTGATCTATCACTTAGGTAGGATTTGAGAAGATTAAGAATGTTCCCTCTAATGCCATAACCATCTAATTTTTGCAGTAAAATTTTATGGTCCACAAAATCAAACGCCTTCGTCATATCTGTATATATAGCACAAACACGATTTCTCTTATCGACAGATGTCATGACACTAGACAGCAGGTCAAATAGTGCCATATTAATATTAATATTTTTTCTGAATCCCTTTTGCTCATTACAAAATAGTTTAAACTTTTCGAAATAAGCGTATACGGAATTATAAATTATTTTCTCAAAAATTTTTGAGAACACCGGAATATTTGCTATTGGGCGATAGTTTTTAACATCAGTTCTGTCATATCTTTTAAAAAGGGGCTTAATCATAATATTTATAATAATGTTTTGATAATATATAAATATTATGTTATGTATTAACTTAAGGGCGGTGATAAGGCATGTAACTGCTCGGTGTATAAATCTACGGGAGAGGCCTTTGTTCAGCAGTGGACGTCCTATGGCTGATATGATGATGACGATTCAAGTGCAGCGGAATCAAATAATATACTAATAAAATTATGTGGTGTCGTGGGACACCAGGTAGGAAAGAAGTTCCTTCGGCTAATGTAGAATCCACACTTATACACTACTCGCTTGTGTATGCGACTGTCGCGCCTGCGCACGTCTCATTTAACGGTTTTATTCCACGGATTTTTTCTTACGGTTTTACTATCACATTTTTTTCGGTTCGGTCGCGCAGCAAAATCCCTATCCTCTCCAAGCCTGCCGTAAGGAACTTCGTTCCAATAACTAGAATAAAAGAAATACCTGGCCGGTATCACCGAGATATATGCGATTTCAACAATCATACCACCAGCGATTGCAACGCGGAAACATACAGAGTGATGTTTAGGTTATCACATGAAATGGTACAGCCGTTAATGCTAGTTGATATGTGTCTGTTAAGTTAAATTAAATAAACAATTATACAGAGCAAAAAACTTAACTTTCAAAAATAATAAATATCCTAGAAATTGACACGAAGCTGACCTGATCTTGTGAGTGATTGTCAGAGAGGCAACGCTTAGAACGTTTATATCACACGAGGATCCTTCCAGAATTCATCGGTGATATTTCTAAGCATTCATATTATTTAGAATAACTAGCTGGGGCCCGCGGTTTAACCCGCGTTTAATCTATACAAATAAATAAAATTAAGCGCGGGTGAAACCGCGGGTCCCAGCTAGTTTAAAATAAATTTAGAGTACTTCATAGACCCTTGACATAGAATATGTACATTGTATTTCAAGGGTTTTATTTTTTTTACGCGATACCCTAATTATTTTGCTGAAATCAAAGTAGCCTAAGTTATTCTTTATAACATCAGCTATCTGCCAGTGAAGGCCCCGTCAAAATCGGTTTAGCCGTTTTGGTGATTACATGGAACAAACAGACAGACAAATAAAAAAAAAATGTTTTTTTGCTATATGTACCATACATACTTTCATATGCATTTAGTAAAAAGGTGTTATTTTGACATTACAAACAGACACTTTAATTTTATTTATTTGTATAGATATAACGAAAAACAACACGCGACTCAATGATAAAATCTACCTAGGTATATGATTTCTTTTTTGTAAATGGTCGAAGAATGCCAGGACATGGCATTACCATTATTGGCGTACGTGATATCATATATTGCGATAACCTAAGCGATTTGTATAGGCAAACCCTCACCATAGCATAAGCGTGTCGTCATATTCAATTCAATTCATTTATTTGCTTAAATATGGGCATTAGTACAAGTATTGGATCTTATGTTTACAGTTAATTTTAGCTCGCCATATTCTTACTTAATAAAAAGGTGCTCAAAATAATTATGACTGAAATTTATTTGATTAAAAAATGTTTACTAAAACATGTTTAATAAACAATGTTTACAATAACAATATTATCAAATTACAATCAAGGATCATGTCAAAGAAAATTGTAATATCAAAATATTTGAGCACTGGGTCAAAAAAAAAATCTCTGTTATCAGATTAATTAACATTATTATCATAAATAAATTTATTTATAGTATAGTACGCTCTACGTGTGGTGCCGCCGGCTGTGCCGTGTGGTGCCGGCTCAGAATGCCACCACCCTATCTCCTCCCATGGGTGTCGTAAAAGTCGACTAAGGGATTAGCCGGAGGATGGGCAGCAGCGTCCTTCGAGTACATTAACAACTCAACTGCGATCGCCAACCCGTCTGCCAAGCGTGGCGATTATGGCAAAACCCCCCAATGAGCCCACAACACATCCATATCGGTCGTTGTGGACATCTTTCGGGGAGGCCTGTGTCAAGCAGTGGACTTCATTCGGCCGAAATTATATACGCTCTACCAATTTATGGTTGTTTCAATTTACTATCATACATTTGAAGCAATGTATTGTTTTGAAATACTGTTATATATTTTTACTCGCATTAAACTGATACTAAACATAGTAGTGTTACATTTTACCAGTCTTAGCCTATTCTTATCATCGTTTTCATAATTTCGGCCGAATGAAGTCCACTGCTGGTCACAGGCCTCCCCCAAAGATCACCACAACGACGGACATGGTTGTGTTGTGGGCTCATTGCGGGGTTTTGCCATGATCGCCACGCTTGGCAGACGGGTTGGCGATCGCAGTCGAGTTGTTGATATACTTGAAGGACGCTGCTGCTCATTCTCCGGCTAATCCCTTTGTCTAAAAGCCCTCTTCTTTTTTAACAATAAAAAAAATATATATTTAAATAGGTTAATTTGACTGCGCTTATATAGATGAAGTCTTAATAGTTTCGACTCCTCTCAGATCAGAGAACCGATTTGAGTCATTCTTATTTTTAGTGTTAAATACTGATATCAAATTGGAAAAAGATTTTAAATTTATTTACACTAAAAAGAAACAAATAAAACCTTTTACCAAAGGAAAACGACTTCAGAAACCCTACACGATATAAAAATATTAAAACCACCGAAAAGGAAAAAAAATAAACTTTATGAAGTCGGGCGGGGCCAGGTATAAAATATAACTTCTCGTTGATCTACATGAACCATGGTTGGGGCACACCTGGCCCCGCCCGACTTCATAAAGTTTTTTTTTCCTTTTCAGTGGTTTTAATATTTTATATCGTGTAGGGTTTTTGAAATCGGTTTTTTTTTTGTTAAAAACCTTTATATAATTTATTCTCATGTAAGTGAACTCCGTATGCTCTTATGAGGATAACGTTTCTATAAACCTATATTGAACACTTAAATTACTATCAAGTCAGGTGCCAAGAGTGTTTTTTCCGTGAAGTATTAGGAATCAACGGAATGTGTTGTAGCGGTAAATGAGTTATGGGTTAAGTGATATAGCACGTGTCTAATGTTTTGTGGTGATAAGGACAAATAGAATGACCTGCAGGTGTTTGTCTGTTATCGCCTTCATGCCACAGAAGCAATCCTAGTGGACACATATTTTTTAAATTAATCTCTTATTTATTATTTTCTTTTTTCTTTTTATTCTTTAAAATACCGTATGGTGTCTCAATTAAGAATATAGCACCACTCGTACAAGGGCCACTATGGGACTCTAACCCAGAGGAATGGGCAGCAGCATCATCATCATCATATCAGCCAAAGGACGTCCACTGCTGAACAAAGGCCTCCCCCATATATTTACATATTGGAAGTAATTATTGGCACACACAATTATATAGACAAACATAATATAAAAAATGTACCAAATGCGCCATCAGCTCAGCATGATGTCAGGTGGCAGTACCAAGTATCACTGTCTGACGCTGATTTTCAGCTGCAACCCACGAGTGACATACGCTCGAAACTAGTAGGATAAATTTAATTAATTCTGTATGTATATAATGCAGGTAAAAGTAAGTTTTTGATGTAATAATTCAGTACATAATGATATTTGTATTGTATACAGTAATAATAAATACATGCTACGGTGTATTGAATAGGCGTAGAAAAGATAGAAGGAGACCGTACATTCATTATTTTTTCCCTTTTTTATTTTTATTGCTGCCCAGTGGAAATTCTTCATGAACTTCCTTCGCCCCGGGGAAGGGCCTACCGGCAAAAACCACTGGGGCGGTGATCTTCGGCACCTAAGGGAGGCTCCAGGTCCTCGTATGATCACACTGGAGTCATTATTTTTCCCTATAGGGATAATTAATGTTAATACATACAAAATAATTTATTTTTCTAGATATTTTTGAAATTTCATAAATATTTTGATTTTAATTATAATCATTTTGCTAATAATTACCTTTTAATTATATTTCAGTTTTTAATTTATTTTTAATTTGTCATTATTCTTTAATAATTTCAATGCTCGATATTGCCTCATACATACAACATAATTATATACATACACAATAACTGATGATGAATCATTAATTATAATTAATAATTAATCGTTAATTATAATTAATGATTAATTAATAATAATAATTAATAAATAATTATTTATTCTAGGCGATACGTGCGTGTGCGTTTTAACAACGCCAAATAGTAAGTTAGCCAAATGGAGTTTAATGCTACCTACGACCTTATTGGACACATTATATGTGTACACACACAATATTTAGCGTTTATTACGATTATCGATTCTGTTTGAGTTAGAATTACTGTGGATTTGGCATTACTTTACAGACTGTTGACTGTGCTTTGTGCGTTGGTTATCGGCTAACTTTGTGATTTCGAACAAAGCACTCACTTGAAAATACTGTATAGGTGTTTTATTTATTTCGCAGATATTCATTATGACGGCACGGTTGGTGTAGTGGCTGATACAGTCGGCTGCTGCACAACGGGTCGTGGGTTCACGGAACAAATATTTTTACGATCTATAGGTAGTTGGTCCGAGTCTGGGTGTATTGTGCGTGAAATTTGTGTTTGTAAACGCACCCACGACACAGGGGAAATCCGAGTGTGGGTCAACGTTTTATAAAAAAAAGGAGAAAAGATAACATTAAGAGAAACGAGTTCGTAACAGACACTTTCACACATCATATTGTAACAAGCATTTATTCAGTAATTAGGTAGTTACCTAATTATTGAATAAATGATTGATTGATTGATGGACATAATTACTAGCCCGTAGCAAGGGCGCTCCATTTCATCATCATCATAAAAGCCATAATTCATCCAGTGCTGAATAAAGGTTTTGGTGAGATTTCATCAATCGGGTCGCCATTATGGGGGGACTTTGTCAATACTCGCCATGCTTAGCAGGCGGGTTGGTAAGCTCAGTATTCCAAAGAAGGGACGCTGCTGCCCATCCCTCTGGTTTAGATTCCCTTAGTCGCCTTTTACGACATCCACGGGAGGAGATGGAGTGGTGCTATATTCTTAATACGGACACGACACGGAAATTAACCATTTACAATAACATTATCATCTCACTGCCATGTGGCCATCATTTCGGCCGAGAAACGTCCACTCTTGGACAGAAGCTTCCCCCAAAGATTGCTACAATGTATGTATGGTACGGTATGGGTTTGTGTTGTGTGCTCATTGGACGGTTGTGCCATAATTGGAGGATGGGCAACAGCTTCCTTCGAGTACATTAACAATTATCCTTGCTTATAACAAATTTCACTTCATCATTTCGGCCGAATGAAGTCCACTGCTGGACACAGTTCTCCCCCAAAGATCACCACAACGACCGATATGGGTGTGTTGTGGGCTCATTGGGGGGTTTTGCCATAATCACCACGCTTGGCAGACGGGTTGGCGATCGCAGTTGAGTTGTTAATGTACTCGAAGGACGCTGCTGCCCATCCTCCGGCTAATCCCTTAGTGGACTTTTACGGCACCCACGGGAGGAGATGGGGTGGTGGTATTCTGAGCCGGCACCACACGGCAAAGCCGGCACCACACACCTTCACTTAATTGTATTATATTAATTTTTACCTTCAACATAAAATTTTTGCTGTTGCTTATTTTAATGTCTATACTAATCTATCTAATATCTAATACTTTGACTTCATCAAACTGAATTTTTGCCTAGATGATATGTGAATGATGTGGTCTTCTTTAATTGGAGGAGCATACTTGTTACCGTCCTCTGTGTTACTTAAATAGTTTGTAATTGTGTATACTCTGTTGGAGACCCAAATAATAAATAAACAGCACAACTGCGATCGCCAACTCACCTCGCGATTATGGCAAAACCCTCTAAAAAGCACACAAGACACCCAGACCGGTCGTTATAGCGAATGGGGGAGGCCTATACCCAGCAGTGGAATTTATGCAGCTGAAATTATGATCCCCTTCCATTCCGAGATGATCATGCAAGTACTTCAAATGACTTTTAGCCAAAATTAAGTTTATTGCCATAATAATACTGCAACATCCAAGTATGACACTTCATAGATCCTTTGGGAACAAAAACAGATCTAAAACTTTATTAGATCACGTTGACTTGAATTGAAGTGTTATAGCTGTGGTTTTCTACGTATGCACTGCGGTAAGTCTTAGTATTATTTGTAGCAAGTCCGACTATATAAACACAATGGAATATCTGCGTTTCTCCCTTTTGTTTCATCATTTCGGCCGAATGAAGTCCACTGCTTGACACAGGCCTCTCCCAAAGTACACCACATCGACCGATATGGGTGTGTTGTGGGCTCATTAGGGGGTTTATCCGTAATCGCCACGCTTGGCAGACGGGTTGGCGATCTCAGTTAAGTTGTTAATGTATTCGAAGGACGCTGCTGCCCATCCTCCGGCTAATCCCTTAGTCGACTTTTACGACACCCAATGCCGTTGAGCAGTCAACGTCGGCATCGAAGGGGTTACAGTATCTCGAAAACTAATGCTTGGTGCCTGGCCCGCCTCTTGGAGGGGGTGACTATAAAGCAGTCACCTCCTCTAGTCGAAGGGAGATGTCTGGTTTTTCTTCTTAGATCAGGATTGAAATTCAGAATTAAACTTGTCGCGAAGTACCTCCCTCCGTGTTTCCTTCCCGGTTAGCTCAATTTGGAGGCTCTCTCCACGGCAGTAAGTAACAGAGTTCAGTTATTGTGATATTGAACGAAACGTAGCATATATGTTATATAGGTATATTGATAATCACAACTTCAACACTTCATGCTGATGATTATATAAATTTTAAAATATAGCTTATTATCACAATTTAAGATAATTAAAAATAAGTATTTGTAATATAGCAGATATATTTGTCAGAGCGACAGCTGTGTGTCGAACCACTAGCGTTTAGAATCGAATGTGTAGTGATAATGATCAAAATATGAACGATTTGACACCACAACACTAAATTCGAATTTTGATTTGAATAAAGAATGAATCATGAAGTGGACAGTGACGGAGATAAAAGGTATGAAGTCATGAAAGAGGTTGATTGAAATGAAGATGAAGGATGACTTCGTCACAAACTTAGTCTATAAGTTAGTCAATATTCCTCAATTTCATTTCAGTTTTAAGTAGTTATTTTTTATTCGTATCATGATGCTGCTTTCATACCAGGTAAAAGGCGCCTAAGAGTTGCAATAAAGAGGATTGGCAGCGGCATCCTCTCGTGTTCTAATAACAACATACGGCTATCACCAATCCACCTGACAATATAATAATAATATGTGTGGCAGATATATCTTATAATCTACTAAAACAATTCAAAATTTCCTTCAGCGTTAGGAAGCTGAAACTTCCGTGTAGTGTCCGGATTAACAATATATCACCAGTCTATCTCCTTCCGTGGATGTCGTAAAAAGGGATTATGGGAATTCAAGACCAGAGGGATGGGCAGCAGCGTGCTTTCTGTGGAACAGCGGACTTTTTGCGCTCGCCAACCCGCCTTCCAAACGTGGTGAGTGTTGAAAATATATGATATTTGAATTGAAGATATTTGATTGTTTCTTGTTGTTATAAGCAGTCTAATAACGTACTGTCCAATACGTGGGTTTATTTATTGTTGCATCGTTTTCACCACCTTGTATGATAAACGGAAATGAGATATCGTGATTTCCTTAACTCGATTCTGAGAACAAATGCGTGTTTTGAAATAATTTGAAGCATAAATGCACGTCGTGCGAATTTTCTTGTTGCAAATAACGTGAGAAAACCTATACAATGTTATATTTAGGTATATGGCATGTAGGTAATTACAAGGCAGCCTGATTGGAAGTGAGCTTGTGGCCTGAAGCTCTGGGTTCGGACCATAAGATTTCCGGGATTCAATCCCAGGCAGTCCAGTTCATTGATACATTATGCTTCAAAATCGTTATGTTAACAGCCCTAGCTGGCCTCTTTTGTCTTTACCAGAATCGACCGGTTAAGCAACCACACTTCGCAGAAAGAAACACGAGAAGCCCAAAAAAATAAAATTTTGACAGTAGTTGTGGTAAAAAAATATGCTTTAATTAAGTTATCCTTAATATACATAAAAGCGAAATACCTACCAACCTGGAATGTGTCCAGAACGCAATCGACATGCGGTCACTGCTTGCTGGCGGCTTAACTTTGTAACCAAGAAACATAGAATGTGAGGAGACTCACAATGAATACTTCTTAGCAAAAAAAACTAATTTAATTAATCAGTCGCGCACATATAAATATGCTTAATTGCTTATACATTACATATTAGCCCGTAAACGTCCATTGCTGGACATGGAGTATGTGCCTCCCAATAATTACTACAGTCTTATGACAGGTAGGTTATTTGCTGTTCTGTATCTAGATAGAAGAAAGAAGAGAAGGTCTAGACCTTCTTTAAGAAGTCCTCATGGAGTTTCACCGCCCTAGTTAGGGGACTCTGGTTGTAGGTTAGTGATGGCAAGTATTACGTGACCGTATTATCTACAGCGTACAATCTATCATCATCATCATCATTTCGGCCGAATAAAGTCCACTGCTGGACACAAGCCTCCCTCAAAGATCACCACAACGACCGATATCGGTGTGTTGTGTGCTCATTCGGGGGTTTTGCCATAATCGCCACGCTTGGCAGACGGGTTGGCGATCGCAGTTGAGTTGTTAATGTACTCGAAGGACGCTGCTGCCCATCCTCCGGCTAATCCCTTAGTCGGCTTTTACGACACCCGCGGGATGAGATGGGTTGGTGCTATTCGTAGAACCAACATATCTATACATCTAAACAAATAAATAAAATTGAAGTGCCTGTTTGTAATTTCAAAATAACAGCTTTTTACTAAATGCATATGAAAGTATATACGGGAGCTATAACAAAAAAGCTATTTTTAATTTTTTTGTCTGTCTGTCTGTCTGTTTGTTCCGGGTAATCTCTGAAACGGCTGGACCGATTTTGACGGGACTTTCACTGGCAGATAGCTAATGTAATAAGGAATAACTTAGGCTACTTTTATTTTTTAAAACAATTAGGGTTCCGCGCAATAAAAAAAACCCTGAAGTCCAATATATATACATTCTATGGCAAGTGTATATGTCGAAGTACTCTAAATTTCTTTTAAATTAAACGCGGGTGAAACCGCGGGTCCCAGCTAGTTATACAATAAACCTTTTGACTAATACTTCCGTATTTTAGTTTAGCAATGGAAACTTAGTCCGTGTGGTGTCCGGATTAAGAATATGCATGTTGTAAAAGGTGACTTACGGATTTTAAACGAGAAGAATGGGCAGCAGCATCCTTTCTGTGGAACAGTAGCCACCAACCCGCCTGCCAAGCGTGGGAGTACTGGCAAATTCCCCCCAAAACGTAACCGGTCGTTTATGGGGGAGGCTTTTGTTCAGCAATGGACGTCTTTTAGCTGATGTGATGATGATGATGATGAATGGAAATTATATAATCTGTGAGACATATTTTTCCGCTGTTCAATTACACACACAGCTAGTTTTAAGTTCAAGTTCAAGAACTGCCACGAATAAGCTTATAAAAAATATAAGGAAAAATATAGGTAATCAGATACGTACGAACTTAGTAAAGCAGTGTGACGTGTTATTTGTTTTTGTTTTCTTTTATTTATTTATTCATTCATTTGATCTTACAAGCGTTTTGGATATCACATCTGTTAGATGTGCTATCCAAAACGCTTACAAGATTAATATTCTAACAATTGATTTATAGCTTAATATATTACACAGACTCGTCACGTTATACAATAGATTATTATAAAATAGCAATAATGTCAGTCTATAAATAATGATAATAATAAAATACAATGGTAAATTAATAATATGATGAAAACAATGTCAGTTAGGTATCAATTTTTAAAGTAAAAAATATAAAAATAGTACTTAGGAATGATAATTATAATATGTCATATTAATAGTATTAAATTATTAAGTATGCCTATAATATGTCATTTAAAATTATACGAAATTTATTATACAAATGTCCCAATACATCGGCAAATAAGTCCAGTTCGTGGTGCTGAGCAAGTAAGTCCCCGATAGTGCGGAGTGCGCGGTTGGTGGGCGCGTGTCGCCCACGATCAACGGTACGTTTTAACGGTACCTTTATTTATTTATTTAATGTTGAAAGACCAACAGCATTTAACAATTACAATAGTTATTTTACGCTAGTTACATTCAGCCAATAACAGGCCTTCACGTGTAGTAATTGGTTACAATAAAGTGAGTGGATACAAAAGTAGAGACATTACATATGATAATAAGCATCACAGAGCTAAAAACTTGAAAAGAACTCTAGACTAAGTGCCCGCCTCGCCGATTGCAGACTTGTTTCAAATATATCAAAATTGAAATGCAAGCATTTCTTACACTAGTACCTGCCATAAGCGGTTCTGTTGCTGTTTTTTGAGCGTTTCCTCGAGTGAGGGCAATTACTCGTCTCATCTCATTTAAAAAAGAAAAAGACCAAAATTGCCTTTACTCATCAGCAAAATGACGCGTAGGTAATTTAAATTATAAAGAAATAACAGTGATAATGAATAATCTATAGCGTTAACACCATATTTAAATATATTTTTTTCTGTTGGCCTTCTCGCATGCATCTCAAGGGAGATGTTTCCACATCTTCAGCTTAACCGAACAATTGGCGAAGCTTGAAAAGCCTCCAGCCAGGCTTAAAACTACATAAATACTAAGTGACTGCTCCAGAGGGCATCTCCTGCGGGGCACGGACCTCGATGTTCCTTCAATGCGGTAGTGAAAACTACTACTCGACGAGAACCTGTATGATTAGCACGAGTCTATTTGGCACACAGAGTATAGCTTATATAATAAGCTATTATGCCAGACTATGTCAAACGCTTTCGCTACATCACAGATTAACACCCCTGTCATCTGACCATGTGTGAAACCGTGACCGATATGTTCGACCAATCGGTGAACTTGTTGTACGCAAGAGTGTTTACTTCGAAAACCAAACTGCTCGTCGGAAATAAGTTTATTGGATTCGGCAAAATCCTTTAATATACAGAGTGCCCAGTAAATAGCACGACATACTGCAGGGTGTGAGAGCTTGTAGAAGGTATTCTTTTTATTGGGTTCAGTGGAACTTCTCCGCCCCAGGGATGGGTAAAGGGGGGTGATGCTCCAGCACTGAGTCCACTCCTAGGTCCCCGCAAGATCACACTAGAGTCGGCCGTAAAATACCTAATGTCTCGAGGTGACGAGGGTAGTTAGGTGCTACGCAGGACATGAATAGGTGTGATGTGTTGCACCAGACAAAAAAGTAAAAGAACATGGTTAATAAAAAAGAATGCTGCACTGGCCACATCAATTCTAGGTATTCTCATTGCGCATTAAAAGCAATTTCATAAGAGCCAGTGATAGATTTATGTATTTCAAATGAAATAAAATAAAATGTTGTTTAAATCTAGAGTATTAAGTTTGCCTTTTTGTCTTTCTTTTTTTCGTGTGGTTAATGACCACCACCGATGATTTTACGTGCCCTCCAAAGCACGGAGACGCTCAATTCAAATGCCACAATACGGTCACCCATCTGTATACTGACCGCGCCAAGCGTTTCTTAACCTCGCCGATCGTTTACCGATCATTGAGTGCAAGTGGCTATGGCTATGAGTTAAGTTTGTTTTATAATCTTCTTTTATATTCTACTAGCTTTTGCCCGCGGCTTCGCTCGCATGGCTTCACCATTAAATAACTCATTCTTCACAAACAATATTCTATTATCTATTATCTCATCATTTTATCAATTATTTTTCAATAAAAAGTATCCTATGTTACTTCTAATACCTCCAAGAATATGTGTACAAAGTTTCATGATGATCGGTTAAGTAGTTTTCGCGTGAAAGCGCAACAAACAAACTTACATGCACATATATACAAATAAATAAAATTGAAGTGTCTGTTTGTAATGTCAAAATAACAGGTTTTTACTAAATGCATATGAAAGTATATACGGTACCTATAACAAAAACACAATTTTAAATTTTTTGTCTGTCGTCTGTCTGTTTGTTCCGAGTAAGCTCCTAAACGGCTGGACCGATTTTGACAGGGCAGATAGCTGTTGTTATAAGGAATAACTCAGGCTACTTTTATTTTAGAAAAATGATTAGGATTCCGCGCAAAAAACATAACCCTTGAAATCCAATATATATATTCTATGTCAAGTGTCTATGTGGAAGTACTCTAAATTTCCTCTAACACTCCTCTTCTCTATGAGATCAACTATTGGAGACCGTGCAACTTAAATTATGACGTTTCATAAGTGCCAATATTTGGTTTATTTGAAATAAAAAACTTTGACTTTGACTTCTTTTAAATTAAACGCGGGTGAAACGGGTCCCAGCTAGTTTATAATATTAGTATAAATAGAATTTGACGGCACGGTTGGTGCAGTGGCTGATACAGTCGGCTGCTGCGCTCCGGGTCGTGGGTTCGATTCCCGCACGGAACAAATATTTGTATGATCTGCAGGTAGTTGTTGCGGGTCTGGGTGTATTGTATGTGGAATTCATGTCTGTAAACGCACCCACGACACAGGAGAAACACAGGTGTGGAGCAACGTTTAAAAAAAAAATTGTGACTTTGAAAGGTAAAGTATATAATTCCCAAAATCAACTGAAAAGTACTTACTCATGTCCTTTTCCTGGTGCCAAACTTCTCTGCCAAAGCCAATCAAAATCAGCAGTCTAACCGTCATCATCATTCTAGCCTTATGTCCATATTTTTTGAGGTCTGCTCTCAGTCTAGGCTGAATATCAATATTTTACACGGAACAACACCGTTGAATCAATAAATAAATTAGGGCGCTCATAGCACTCATTGATCGGTTTTTTAAATATTTTATAGGTGTGGTGTTTCTCCATAGAAAAGGGAGGATGCTCCAACCAGGCGGGTGTTATGCCTGGCGGGCCGAAGCCCAACGGTTGAAGTTGGGCGACTGTATATATGCAGCGTTGCCCGAATTTATTTATTTATTTATTTTATTTATTTCTCACCACAATATTGATAAAGTCATAGTATTATACAAATTTACTGTGGGAGACTGGTGACTGAACTAGGCTGAAGCCTGTATCTCAGGTCACCAAGCCTTCCACTCCAGAAGTCCAATTTTGTTCTTTCATAGACTGTGCCAAGCGAAATTTTTCCATTTTCTTGTTCTTCGTGTAGGTATCAGATTGTATCAAGTTGTTTCCTCTTGTTAAAATTCTCTTAATGAATACTCTCCAACACGTTGATATAAATTTATCAGGCCCTCTCACTACAGACAAAATCTTGATATAACAATAAACTCACTGTTGTAAGAAAATGTGTATATTATGGCTTTGACACACCCAATATTGACGATTTATCAAAATTTATTTTCATTTTTTCATATTTTCGAATTCTTTGCAAGCGTGATTCAGGATTCTTTGACGTCATCGGAGAGTTGCAATTAATAGTCAAGTAGATGTCGCTGTAAGTTGCAGTTGTATGCTGGCGATGTGGCGAATATACAATATAAGACATAACTAACATAAAAATACTATACATAAACAAAAAATATAAATACTAATTCACACGATGAGTCGACGTCGTATGTCACTCGGTGTCCGGTAGCCGGCCTCTGAACCAACGGAACACTACACCTCTGCCCTGCCTCTCAAATCTAAACGAGAATCAATTACAATGACCATATGCATCAACCATGATACTACTTTCTGATACGTAACATCAACAAGACATCATTGTACCTGTTTGGTCTCGAAAACAAACGGTTTGCGGTTCCGATGTTTTTCTTCCATTCAGTGTTTGGTAGGGGAAATAACAAACGTATGATTGTGTACATGGATCATGTAGATGAGAATACCATGATATCACTTAGTTTTGTAACTAGCTTCCCGCCTCGGTTTTGCACGAAAAGGTACATGCATAAAGCTTCATCATCATTTCGGCCGAATGAAAGTGAAAAATGAAATGCCTCCCCCAAAGATCACCTGAACCACCGATATGGATGTGTTGTGGGCTCATTGGGGGGTTTTGCCATAATCGCCACGCTTGGCAGACGGGTTGGCGATCGCAGTTGAGTTGTTAATGTACTCGAAGGGCGCTGCTGCCCATCCTCCGGCTAATCCCTTAGTCGACTTTTACGACACCCATGGGAGGAGATGGGGTGGTGGCATTCTGAGCCGGCACCGGCTTAGCATAAAGCTTATTTGTCAATATTGTCATAAATTTTGGAAAATATTTTAGGATGTAAAAATAGGTTGCAATGATGAGTTTTAGAAAAAAATAAAAAAATAACGTCAACCTTCATTGTATAAAATAATACAGACTCAGTAAATGTTTCGCTAGTCGAGTATTTAAATATTGATTTATTTATTATCAGTAAAACCGATACTTGATATTTGAAATGAATTCTATGCCATTCATAGAGCCTAGCCTTATTTTTTTTCCATTATTAGAGTAAGACCCTATGTATAGAAAATAGTAATAAGCTGTCGCCTATAGATAATAATTACAGAAACACAAATACATTAAACCCTTATAAACTAATCATCATCATCATTTCGGCCGAATGAAGTCCACTGCTGGACACAGGCCTCCCCCAAAGATCACCACAACGACCGATATGGGTGTGTTGTGGGCTCATTGGGGGGTTTTGCCATAATCGCCACGCTTGGCAGGCGGGTTGGCGATCGCAGTTGAGCTGTTAATGTACTCGAAGGACGCTGCTGCCCATCCTCCGGCTAATCCTCTAGTCGACTTTTACGACACCCACGGAAGGAGATGAGATGGTGGTATTCTGAGCCGGCACCACACGAACATAAAAATATCATCATCATATTACCCAAAAGAGATCCACTGCTGAACAAAGGCCTCCTCATAGATTTCCACAACTGTATCATCATTTTGGGGGGTATTTACCAGTAGTACTCACTATGCTTGGCAGACGGGTTGGTGAGCGCACAAAAGCACAAAAGCGCTGCTGCCCTTCCCTCTGGTACAAGGTCTCTTAGTCACCCAAGGCCGAATCAAGTTGGTGCTATTCGTAGCCGGCACCATGTGGACGAAGTTTTTTGGTTAGTCTTGTCAATCATTTTCTATATCATCATCATCATCATATCAGCGACAAGACGTCCACTGCTGAACAAAGGCCTTCCCCTTAGATGTCTACAACGAGCGGTTACATGCCACCCTCATCCAATGACTCCCAGTGACCTTCACCAGGTCATCCGTCCACCTCGTTGGAGGTCGTCCCACGCTGCGTTTTCCGGTGCGCGGTCTCTACTCGAGAACCTTTTTGCTCCAACGGCCATTAGTTTTACGAGCTATATATCTCCATCTCCTCCCGTGGAGGTCGTCAAAGTCGACTACGGGAACCTTAACCACAGGGACCCAGCAGTGTCCCTTTTGCTGAACAGTAACAGTTCTGCGCTCACCAACCCATTTGCCAAGCGTGGTGAGTATCGGCAAATTCCCCCCAAAATGACGACACAATTTTCTACCATATTAATTGTAAATATTTCTGAAGTATTAAGCAGTTTATATTAGTTTTAGATGCTAAAGGCTTCATTTTGTCGTCTTGATTAATCTAAAGAATTGTTTAGCTTGGAAAGTGCTAATAAAATGTATTTATACATAACTGGAAGATGTATTTATCTAACTGTGTAAACGAATGAAATCCATAATTCCCACTTTATAAAAGTTTTTTTACTCTACCCTACTATACTACACTAGGATTTCTTCTGTGTCGTGGGTACGTTTGCAGACATGAATTCCACACACAATACACCCACACCTGGAACTACTACCTGCAGATCATACAAATATTTGTTCCGTGCGGGAATCGAATCCACGACCCGGAGCGCAGCAGCCGACTGTATCAGCCACTGTACCAACTATGCCGTTATATTTTATTCGGGAACGTTATCAATTCAGGAGAGGAGAAACCATGACATCTGGCTAATGTAAAAAATATAATTTAATTACACAAGCCAATCCTTTGTTTCGGTTTTTATGATGAATATCTATCAAAATAGTAAACAAATTTATTTTGACTATATAACACTATGCCCCTTAATCTTACAATATGTACTAATATTATAAATGTGAAAGTTTATGAAGATATTTGTTACTCAATTACACTGAAATGGCTGAACGGGTTTAGATGAAATTTGGCACACAGATAGACCATAACTCGGATTAAAATATACTTAAAATCCCGAGAATATATACAGTTACCGACGGGTGCGCGATGAATATTTCTGTGATAAGCTGAATTATACGCGGGCGAAGCTGTGGGCAAATTAAATAATAATATCAATGTGTTCGGTATGCTAGAGTGCGATACCTGTATATGACATCTGGGCAATGAAAAGAGAGCGGATGACATTCTTGATCGTTCCTGACGAAAGGACCAACGCAAAATAATTTTGTACCTGTAGAATGTGATGTGTAAACAAAATGACAGGTCAGGGTCACCTCCAACGTCGATAAGACTACGTAAGAGGCAAAAACAATTATAATGCAAATAATACGAGTACATTGCCTATTAAACTTGGGAGATTGTTCACGAAGTTTCTGATTACTCTAGCTTCGCACCGCATTCGGTTTATTTACAGATGAAAGTGTGGAACAAACGAAATGAGTTATGTTAAATTTAATGACAGGCTTGTTAACTAGATTTTAAATTAAAGTGCATGTTAAAGCCAAAACAATGACCAGCAAACAGATAACACAGAGAGACAAAAGTTATGAAAATTGTTTTTTTTTCGTAGCCGCTAAAGCATGCATTATCTTGGATGAATCATCAGGCTTGCCAGGTAGAATGCATAATGATGTTGCCTTTGAATGGAAAGAAAGAATAGTTTTATTTCGAATCCTTCAACAATACTCATACTCATAAAAGTCGTTTATCTAAACGGTGACTACTAAACTTTTTGTTATATCTCTTTGGGAGTTTTTATCATATTTCTGTTGTTTTTTTTTTAACAGACTTTATAACAATATTGCTGGTGCGTCTTTTTGTATATACTAAAAATTGTTATGAATATGCTTAGGCCATTTAGGCTTTACGGCTGTAAAATGGTGGCTTTATTTTGATATTGACCAATAAAAATCTGTATGAAAATGGTTGATTATACTTTCAAGTAATAAAAAATGACATACATACTAGCTGTGCCCCACGGTTTCATCTGGCATTTAACTTAAAAGTAATTATTTATAAATAATTTAGAGTACCTCGGCAGAACATGATAACTTGACTACACAAATATTATGAAATAAATAGATGTCGAGTTAAAAATAACATACCGATAGCGACCGACAGATTTTAGCAGTTTCTACTACAGATAAAAGTCGGATTGCATCTGGCAGCACCACAACGTCAGTCGGTTTTTGGGCGCGTGTCGAAGAAGACATGTACACTTTATTTGGAAGTAAATGCCGTGCGACTAAGAACCGCCTCTAGCGGAGAGAAGGTGACTGTAAAAAGGCCACCTCCCCAGGCACTTCTCGGGGGGATTGTAAAGGAGTCCCCCGAAGCCCGGCTATGCGCTATGCTGCGCACAGCGGTACATGCCCATATGCGCACCGCTGTCTTCCCGGGGGTCGCTCGGTATGAGCACGCATATTTCCCAATTAGCGCGCTCGCGACCCCAAGGCCCCCCGCCATATAAAGACGACAGGGGGCTCAGGCCTGTTGGACACGGGTGCCGCGGCGGTTGTTACCACGGCTTCGTGTCCACCTCCTCACCTTAATAATACCTTGACTAGACTAGAACATACAATACGTAACTATTTGACTGGAGTCTGGACAGACTTAAATATTTTTTCCTTTATAAATACAAGTTATAATGTTGTGAAAATCTACTCACGATTTCAACGAGTTGTTTGATGTTTATAAAACAAATAAAGATACTTGAGTGAACCAATACAATGTTACAACAATTTTTATTTACAAATGTTTTGTCGGTGCAATACGAGATAAAACTGACACAATCAATGTACGAGGTGCAGTCAACCACACACGGTTTTTCAATAGCTGTCAACATACAAGCGATATCTGTCCGTATAATGTAGTACTGAAAGTTCAAATTTGATTGTGGTATGTAAGGTGTGAAAAGATTCTTGCAAGAGCTGAAAGGATACATTAAATTTTCTACCTTAATGCTACATTATTAAGGTCGGGCAATTGAAGGTTTAAATCTAAGGTAGTCGCGGAAGGTTGTACCCAAGCGACCCTTTGTGAAGGCACGTATCGGCCCTTGAAGTGACCTAATACTTATGACTACGTGTGGATACGAAGTGAAGTCGTTTTGTATTTTTTGAGCAAGGAAACGTGCTGGTTGACTGATTCTTACTTAAATGTAATAAGTATTATAAAAAAAGTACGCATTCCATTGGGAACCTCCTCCTTTTGGAAGTTAGTTAAAAATCCTGTCCGTGTGGTCTCCAGATCCAGAATATAGTACCACTCCATCTCCTCCCGTGGATGTCATAAAACGTGACTGAGGGACTCTGAACCCGACAGATGGGCAGCAGCGTCCCTTCTGTGGAGCAGAAGTCATACTGCGCTCCCCAGCCCGCCCGCCAAGATTGGTGAGTAGCTACTAGCAAATTCCTTCCAACATGATGACACAATTGTGCAAATCTATACGGGAGGCGTTTGTTCAGCAGCGGATGTCATTGGCTGATATGATGATGATGATGATTATAACAAAGAAGAATCAAGATCCTATTTAAAATGTCTAAATATTATACCCAATCGCAGAGCTCTGAACACCGATTTCCTACAATACATGTGGTCAAACGTGACAAATCTAATTATGTGTAAGGGCAAAGCAGCAGCATGCTCCTTTTTTTTTTATTTTATTAATTCGGTGGAAATACATCATGATGCCGGCTCAGAATGCCACCACCCCATCTCCTCCCGTGCGTGTCGTAAAAGTCGACTAAGGGATTAGCCGGAGGATGGGCAGCAGCGTCCTTCGAGTACATTAACAACTCAACTGCGATCGCCAACCCGCCTGCCAAGCGTGGCGATTATGGCAAAACCCCCCTATGAGCCCACATCACATCCATATCGGTCGTTGTGGTGATCTTTGGGGGAGGCCTGTGTCCAACAGTGGACTTCATTCGGCCGTTAGAAACCTTTATTATTATTTATTTAACCTGGCGAATTTACTTCTTCCGCCCCGGTGGAAGGATGGAGGAGCATGCCAGCTCCTACCAGCAAAAAACACCGTCGTCATCTTCAGCACTGAAGGCAGGCTCCAGGAACTCGTAAAATCTTCATCTAGAGCCGCCCATTGATGCCACGCCTTTAGGCTTATCTCGAAGGGGGGATTGGGCATATCTCGGCAGCACGTGATCCCTTGCGCGTCGCCATCATCCCGGCGGTCGCTCGGTATAAGAATGCGTCGTGACCCCCGAGGCTTAATAACGATGACACGCTCAGGCATGTTAAATATGGGCGCTGGGGTGGTTGTTATCCTGGCAACGTGTTCTCTTTTTCGAGCTGCATGTACCCACTCCTGATCCCACTCTGCGATGTCCTTCTGGAATATGACGCTCTCACAGAAGGAGAACAGCACACACATAGCACGCTAATTTTCATGCTCTACCAGCATAGCCGACACAAATGCTGGCAGAGAGAGATCTTGCCCGATCCGATCGACCAGAATGCGCCACTTGAAAACCCACGCAGGGAACTCTCCAAACGTATGTGTGCGGTACCTGTCTTGATCATCACCATAGTGGCAGCACTGTGCCGTGACCTCGAAACCATCATCATCATTATTATTATCAGCCTTCGATAAAAAATTCTTTGGTGCCTTTTCTGGCATAGGCTTCGTAATAGATGTGATAGGGGCGCTCGCGGTGACGCTAGCGAAATCACTATAACGAGGTTTCACTTGGGCTGCAAACACTGGCAACGTAACGGGGTGAGGGGTTCGGGCGACGCCTCGCAGAGGAGCCGCGGCTTCGGACACGGGGCTGCTGGGCAAGTGGGAAGGGCGTTCTGCAGGCTCGGCAATCAACGAATGCCTGGTGCATTAGAGCACGTAGAGTGATGTTTGAACTGAGCGTCTCCGTGTTTCGGAAGTCACGTTAAATTGTCGGTCCCGGATGTTGTCATTAGACGGCAGTCGTTAAGCCAAGTCAGAGGGCTCAGTGCAGCTTGAATAACTCTGAAACAAGGTAATCCGCTATCCACACGAAAAAAAGCATCTGAAAATTGGTATCCTATCCAAAACACTTTTAAACGGATTATATCGCGTATATTTTAGATTTTTGTTTTTCCTGACGTTTCGAACACTTTGCAGGGTTCGTGGTCGCAGGATGACTAAGGTGAGAAAATTAGAGTGCTATGTGTGTGCTAAGTGTTCGAAACGTCAGGAAAAACAAAAATCTAAAATATACGCGATAGAATCCGTTTAAAAGTGTTTTATTATAATGTGTAATACTCGCGAAAACCTAAGACATTATTATCCTATCCAAATTTGGATGGATCTAACAAATCAATAATCAAGAGAGCTTGAGCTTGGATTTTAAATATACCTTTCAGTTTCAAACTAGTCCCCTGTATTATTTGGAGGTATATTTAAAATTGCTACCGATACAAGTAATTTGTACCTTCCTGCTTTTGATGATATTGAAAACTGGTTTCGTCTTCTGGGAATGTAAAAATGAAACTACAAAAATATCAGAGGTATAAATCATTTTTATTGAAGCAACCATAAAAGTGCGTCATCGCAAGTTGACGGACGTTCTTCCCTATTAAGAGCCCGACGATTATTGTAATATGCTCACATTATTTTGTCTTCTAAGATGTTATACTGACTCAGCCATAGCTAATCAAGAGACTATTTTTTGTAGGGGTTCTCGCAGACATTTCCTTAGAAATATTGCTGCTTAACCGGACATTTCTGGCATGCCAAAAGAGGCCTCCAGCCAGGCTTAAAGCTAATTTTATTGTATACTATGCAACTTGCGCTAAGGGCACTCCCTACGGGACACGGACCTCGGCTTAGGGCGTTTCTGGGGATAACAAGCTATTGTTTTGGGATAGCTACAGCTGGATCTGTAATATTTAATTTGTGTTATGGGACGTTTAAATCTACAAGCTCGGCACGGGCCGGCGCGAGCAAGAGAAGGGGGGGAGAAGTATTTACTACTTGAGCGGAGTGATGTTGGCGCGGCGATGGGTCTCCGCGACGTCGGTGAGGCGGGCATCCTCGTCGGCTAGGGCGGTAAACCGGTCGGGTGCAAATCAAAAGAGAAGATATTAGCCACTTAAAGGCGAATTCACCATCTGGTGGCGGATAAGAATTGCAGCACCCCATTCCATACCGTTGGTGTCGTAGAAGGTGACTATGGGTTTAGCTGGAGGCTAGAAGATAGCGTCCTTCAAGTACATCAATAACTCAACTGCCAACCCGCCTGTCAAGCGTGGCGACTATGGCATAGACGCCAATGAACACAAAACACAAACCTAGACCGGTTATTGTGGCGATCTTTGCGGGAGCCTATGTACAGCAGTAGACGTTTTTCGGTTGAAAGATTTTATATATCTTAGGTTTTCGCGATTATTACACATTATAATAAAACACTTTTAAACGGATTACATTGCGTATATTATATATTTTTGTTTTTCCTGGCGTAACACTTCGCAGGGTTCGTGGTCGCAGGATGACTGAGATGACAAACGTCGTTTCAGATTTAAAAAGTTATTTTATCTACCGTACAAAACTAATTAAACGTTGTTTCGACGCACGCAGTAGTCACTTACAGTGTCTTGATGTTTTTTAGTGTGGTGTGTTGTTTGGGACCTTATTATTTTAATAACCAAATTCCAAACAGATGGTACCTGCCAACCATCTTCTCTATTAAAATTTGGATGTTCTTTAATTTCAATAGCCTCACGAAACATTCTTGGTACATAACGGACGTGAGGATGATCGAATCTAAGAAAAGAGTTGGGTTTGCCTTCAAAACTTCTAAACAAAAAAATGTATAAGTAATATACGCGATTAAAATTGTTTTACTATAATGTTTTATATATCGTAGGACAATTTTACCATAATTTGTATCAATCAACATTGTAATCTCAATTATTTTAAAAGAGTATCCACGGAGTTTCTTGTCAGCTCTTCTCCATGAGATCAACTATTTGGAACCGTGCAACTTAGATTCTGACGTTTCATAAGTGCCAATATTTGGGTTTTTTTTAAACTTTGCTCCAGACTAGGATTTCTCTTGTGTGGTGGGTGCGTTTACAGACATGAATTCGACATACACGATTCACCCAGACCCGGAACAACTACCTGCAGATCATACAAATATTTGTTCCGTGCGGGAATCCAACCCACGACCCAGAGCGCAGCAGCCGGCTGTATCAGCCACTGCACCAACCGTGCCGTATTTGACTTTGACTTTGAATTGGAATTTCAAATATCTGGTGCTTTGCAATCATCCTAATATATTCGCTAAGATTAGATTTGTCCTATTATTCTGCGACTAATACAATACTTTAGTCCATATATATTCCAGATTCACATCTACCCTCACGATCGGCTTCCAGCCTAACAAGATACGGCAGGATAACAGTATTACACACAGAGTGACGGTCACCTGATCTCTGGAACCCAATTACTGGGTAACACGATATCCTTGAGGTTGGATCGGGAGTTTAGAATTTAGAGCTTCTGTCCATAGCAACGATAGCTTAGTGGTTGAATGCTTACCATACAGGAACCTCTAAGTTCGATCCCGGTCCGCACCTGTGGCTTTTCGGATTCAGAATTGTAACGCGTTAACAATGAACTCATCGTGAGAAAACCTACACCTAAGAGCTCCAAATCTTCGCAATTGTGTGTGTAGTCCGCCAACCTGCACTATGCCAGCGTGTAGGACAAAATCCTAACTTTCCCATCGTAAGAAAAAACCCGTGCCCAGCAGTGGGACTGTAATAGCCTGATTATATTGTCCACCCATAACAACTTTCATAACTGGGACGGATGGCTTAACGTGCTCTTCGAGACATGGAAGGGTTTTGATTTAGACAGAACGGTAACCCATCCAAGGACTGACTTCGGCAGGCATAGCTTATACTCGAAAGTTTCTAAAGATCGTTCTGTAGTGGCCATTTATCAGATATCAGGTAGTGGTTCGGAACTAACGACGGTACTTTTAACCTAATCGTAAGCGTCATTCTAAGAAAATGCAAAACTAAAAACCAAGGAATCCAATCCATTTATAGCGAAACTGAGGCTTGTGTAGACACCCTTGCACAATGTGTATCTACACTGTCCATAGACCTATCACATCGATCGTGTTCGCGGCTCATTCCACATAGTATACAACAGAAAGTAAAGCCTAGCGAGGATAACTTGTTTAAATATTAAACAAGTTTTAGTCAGCGTTGCCAGAAGGGTACGAATAGTACGAATTGTGTACTATTTTAGGAATATGTGTACTCGCGTACTCTGGCCCTTGTTTGTGTACTCAAAGTAATTTTTTAAGATTTCAGTTTCTTTGGTTAATTAGAAACGCCGCCCCAGCCAACATTGTATATGAAATATGAATAAATGCAACAAAATGCAGTGTATGGTGTATAAGAATAGTATAACATAATACAGTGTAAGTAATGCATACATAGCATACCGCTATACTGCTAACATTAATCGAAATCCTTAAAGACGTGCTTTGACTTTTGTCGCGGGTTTCTCGGATTTCTGATGCTCACTTTTCTGAAGATCTATTTACGTATGTAGTATATGTTATATATACCTTTTATAAAAACTCTTGTGTACCCTGCTATAGTTTTGCGTACTATTTCGGAGACTCGTACGTACCATAGACGTAGTATCATCTGGCAACACTGGTTTTAGTATCGATATGAGTGGAATGGAAAGTGCTTGCCTCCGCAATAAATGCGATACGAGAATTAGCATTATAATAACATTTATAACATTGTGAAATATTCGAGTAAAAAATACTCCGTACTCTGTGTATCACGCTGCGGTGCTGTGTCGGTGTTTGAAATAATTACGTCATCAAAATAACAAAGACCTTGAACTTGGCACGCACACATTTGAATTATGATAGTGTTGGGAAATTTTAATGTAAATTATCGATACACAAAGTTATCATTCTAGTTGGTCTTAAGGCGATCACTGATCGGTAAACGGCTAAGCAACGTTCTGCGCGTTTGATCTATGGATGGGTGACCGCATAGTGGTGTTTGAACTCAACCTCTCGGCCAGTAAAACGTCGATCCCGATAGTTGTTATTAGACAGTCGTTAAGTCAGATCGGAGGTCTGTGGCTAAAGCAACGTTAGCACAAGGCTAGCCAATAACCACACGATAAAAATAAGAAGAAGCGTTCCAAGCATAATTTGATATCTCGATGACGTCATAAAGAAGGAAATACTAAGACAACTTCTTACATATAAATGTTTTATTTTATTTAGGTATAATTCCAGCGCTGTGGGTTCCTCTTAAGTCGCGTCATAGCCCCTGATCCTTCACCTTTTGACATCAGTCTAGTCCTGCCACCTTCTACAGGTCGTGGGACCATTCGGCTGTAAGGCAACCCAACCCGCATTTATATCCGTAGTTTCCACTTAAAATGAAGTCTTTCCGAAGAAGTGCCTTCCATATTCTTTCTGTAAGTCTTTGGAAATGCTTATGCAAGTTACTTTAGGTTCAAATAATATAATTATGAGACGTCACATTATCCACAGCTTATCCAAAATCTTGTTTGGCTGTCCACGTATTTCCTCAAACGAATCATCACAGAACACGTTTCGTTTTGTAATCAGGAAAAATACTAACTATAAAACTTGCGTTATGTTCGAATGCTATACGATGATGAGTCATATGGACTTTGTTCAAGTAAGCTTCTGATTCACTGAGCGGAAAGAAATGACTTCAGCATCTTGTTTCTCTTTTTATCGACTTTCCTTATATTCTGTTTTTTTTACATCGTATCGACGAAGACATGGCTGATTAGCTGTTCCCTCCTACGGTTGTAAGCGCGATTTTTCTATAAACAGCAAGTATTTTTGTTTTATTCACTGGGTTATATACTTATGGAAAGGTTCTAGTATACAAAATGTTAACGTACCATTAATAATGTATAAATTGACGTACCATTAATCTGTACAAATATATAAAATTGAAGTGTCTGTTTGTAATGTCAAAATAACAGCTTTTTACTACATTCATATGAAAATATATACGGTAAAACAAAAAACCAATTTTTAATTTTGTTGTATGTTTGTCTGTCTGTTTGTTCCGGGTAATCTCCGAAACGGCTGAACGGCTGAACGACCGATTTTGACGGGACTTTCACTGGCTGATAGCTGATGTTATAAGGAATAACTTAGTATACTTATATTTTAGAAAAATTATTAGGATTCCGCGCAAATAAATAAATCCCTTGAAATCCAATATATATATTCTGTCAAGTGTCTATGTCGTAGTACTGTAAATTTGTTTTAAGTTAAACGTGGGTGAAACCCGCGGTTCCCAGCTAGTTAGATATAAATTTTAATAGCCATAATAAATATACTCGCGATTTAAAAAACGAGTTATATATTATTTTAGTTCTGTAATCCCCTTCGGCGCCGAAGATGACCACTCCGATGGTTTTACGTACGTTTTACGTATTTCCACTGAGTTAAATAAAAAAAGGTGGTGACCTGAACCGCATTATTGTATGAATGACACATCCATATTTTGTAAATAGGTGCGGACGCAGCGTTTGGATGAGTCAGTAACATTAAAGCTAATTTAACATTATTATTCGTGAACCAATCCCCGTTTCCCGTATAGTGACGGCTTAGAACAACACCACCCGTCTCATCCCATGGGTGTCGAAAAAGTGTCCATGTGATTTGCCGTAGGATGGACAGCAGTGTCCTTCAAGTAGATTTATAAATCAACTGCAATCGTCAACCCAACTGCGAAAGGGTATGCCGGGCTCCTACCGGCTAAAACCACTGGAGTGGTCATCTTCGGCACCTAAGGGAGGCTCCAGGTCCTCGTATGATCACACTAGAGCCGCCCACTGGTGCCACGCCTATAGGCACATCTCGGAGAGGGTGACTGTAGAGCGGTCACCCCCCCGGGGGAATTGTAAAGCATCCCCCAAAGCGTCTCACGGCAGCGCGTGACCACATGCGTGCTACCGTCCTCTCTTGGATCGCTCGGTGTGGGCACGCAGATTCCCCAATCGCGTAGATTGGGGAATCTGTCCCGCGAACCCAGAGGCCCGCCGCCTTAAGGCAACGGCAGCGGGTTTAGGAAGAAATCTGGGAATTAGGCGCCAGGGCGGTTGTATTTTTGAAAACATTTTAGTTTTTAATAGAATAAAGACTTATCAATGAGTAATTGCCGTGTGGTGCCGGCTCAGAATGCCACCACCCCATCTCCTCCCATGGGTGTCGTAAAAATCGACTAAGGGATTAGTCGGAGGATGGGCAGCAGCGTCCTTCGAGTACATTAACAACTCAACTGCGATCGCCAACCCGCCTGCCAAGCGTGGCGATTATCGCAAAAACCCCCCAATGAGCTCAAAACACATCCATATCGGTGGTTGTGATGATCTTTGGGGGAGGCCTGTGTCCAACAGTGGACTTCATTAGGCCGAAATGAATGAGTAACTATTCACAAATAATTTGAAGGAAAAAAAAAAAACTAGAAAAGGAATTTTTCATTACCAGATGCTTAAAAATCTGTGTCAAGGTAGAGATTTTTCGATATTTCGGAAAATTTTGTACTACTGTAAATCCGTAAGATTTTGCTGAACATATATTGTATTTTTTGGTAGGTATTGACCCAAGCTCTCACCCCCAGCAGTATGTCGTGCTATTTACTGGACACCCTGTATAATTTATATTACCTTATAAGTATATAAATGACGTATGCGTGAAGCTGTGGTTTCAAATATCCATACTAATTGTTAAATAAACACAAAAAGCCATAATAGTAAATTCCCCGAGTTATCTATTGTTTTGTAACTTTTATTAAAACACAAATGTGCTTATTATATTTGCTCCTGTCTTGTGTTTGACCAATTGCTATTTTTTTCGCGATTTTTCTTTAGAGATGCTACTCGCTCTCGAGATCGAACGCTCAGAAACCGCCCATTAGGAACATCTCGGAGGGGGTGACCGTAAAGAGGTCAAACCGTCTAGCGGAGGGGAGATGACTTTAAAAAGATTACCTACGAGATTACCTAAAGAGAACCTGGGGGAGGTTCAGGGGGATTGTAAAGAATACCCCGAAGCGTCCCTATATGCTGTACTGCGCACATGGCGGCACGAAACTACGTGCCCGCTTCCGTCTTCCCGGGAGTACCTGTCGCTTTTTTGTTAAGTGACGAAGCGGTCAATAATTAAAATTGCATTAATAAGGCTTGCCAGTAGAAGAACTATAGTTGTCGACATAGCTGAAAGGATTAGTAAACTGAAGTGGCAATGGACAGGGTATATTGCTCGTAGAACGGATGGCCGTTGGGCCACAAAGGTTCGGGCGCACCGGAAAACGCAGCGTGGAACGACTTCCAACGAGGTGGACAGACGACCTGGTGAAGGTCGCTGGGAGTCACTGGATGAGAGCGGCATGTGACCGCTCGTTGTGGAAATCTAAGGGGGAGGCCTTTGTTCAGCAGTAGACATCCTGTGGCAGTTTTTTTTTAAACGTTGCCCCACACTTGTATTTCTCCTGTGTCGTGGGTGCGTTTTACAGACATGAATTCCACATACAATACACCCAGACCCGGAACAACTACCTGCAGATCATACAAATATTTGTTCCGTGCGGGAATCGAACCCACGACCCGGAGCGCAGCAGCCGACTCTATCAACCACTGCACCAACCGTGCCGTCAAATGAATGAAGGCTTGTCAAGAAAAAATGCTAACTTCATTTCTGTTCAGTTAATCTATTATTCTGTGGGCTAATACTTCCGCTGCCGTATTATAGTATATTTCTTATGTTTAATAACAATATATCTACATAAAGCCTTTTACTAAAACTGCTGCACCCTAACAGGGTTTCATGTTGTTTGTAAACATATAAACATATACTATGTAACACCTTCTATGTACACATGAAAGCAATAAATACTTTGAGTTTGAGTTTGAAAATAGTCGCGAGTGAGCAGGTTACTTGCGACTTGAAGACTTCTAGATTGTAATAGGAAACAGAATCTTCTAAACTAGAGGCATAAGCAGAAGCGTCTCTTCTGTAAAATAGTAGCCAACCTGCGCTCACCGAACCGCCTGCCAAGTGTGGTGAATATGAGCAAATTTCCCCAAAATGACGACACAATTATGAAAATCTATCGGGGAGGCCTTTGTTCAGCAATGGATGTCTTTTGGCTGATATGATGACGATATGTATTGTAATAACTTAATGTGTGATTATAGATACGGGAAGGAACTTGTGTATGAGTAGTATTGGTATTAATAAACACTCACTACTTCTATATACATTTATTTATATAGAAGACAATACAATTCGCTTTTTCTACTATCGACCACCATGCTAATGGCCGGCCGAATTCATTCTCTTCTTGTATTTTCTCTGTCAAAATGTTCTCATACAATTATTTTAAATTATATCTTTTTATTCTTTGCGGCTAGGATTTTCTCCCAAAGAGTTTGAACTCTATTACAGTATACAGCAAGGAGGTCAAATACTTAGCGGTACATATAATAAATAGACAAGGAAGCGCGTGCAAGTGAAATATCTACCGTATTAAAACAGCATAAAATCTAAAAATTAAATTTTGTAATTCAATTGCACACTGTCGGCAATGTATTCGATAAAAAAGCGGTTAACTTACTACTTTACGCCCAGATAAGATTAAAATATGTTTATCCAAGTAAACTATTTACAAGTACTTATAAGTCGGACTTCAGTTATCACATTCTAAGATGCTTATAGGTTTCCAATAAGAAGCAACAAAATGGTTTATTACCACATCTAGCACACATCGGTACATTTACACTAACCAAACTAATACCGGAGAATGGGCAGCAGCGTCCTTCCAGTACATTAACCACTCAACTGCGATTGCCAACCGGCCTGCCAAGCGTGGCGATCATGGCAAAACCCCTCAATAAGCACTCAACACACCGATATCGGTCATTGTGGTGATCTTTGAGGGAGGCCTGTGTTCAGCAGTGGACTCCATTCGGCCGAAATGATGATGATGATGAGTGAACTTAATTCGGCTGAAACGAGACTCTCTACATTAAACTAAAAAAACATAATTTAAACTATTGACCATAAAACAGAATAATTAAATGAATAATAGCAATTGTGGCAGAGAAAAGAAGAAGAGCTCAAAGAAGACTCAGCATAAGTGTGAACCCTATAGAGAAACAGCAAGCAACTCTATGATTACTCTTTTCGAATCAGAATATGTTACAATTGTTATAACTACGTATTTGTATACTCTATCTATGTAGGTAGCCTGGGTCCTGCAGTGGGCTTCATTTGGCCACACAGGCCTCCCCCAAAGATCACTAAAACGACCGATATGTGTGGGCTCATTGGGGGGTTTTGCCGTAATCGCCACGCTTGGCAGACGAGTTGTCGCAGTTTTGTTGTTAATGTACTCGAAGGACGCTGCTGCCCATCCTCCGGCTAATCCCGTTGTCGACTTTTACGACACCCACGGGAGGAAATGGGGTGGTGGTATTCTGAGCCGGCACCACACGGCAATCTGCATTGCTTATATTGTATAGCTGAATTTTTTTTCCCACACGGCATACATTAAATATTTACGATGTTTTTAGTCTGTTCTAGTTTTACCACTAAGAGGAAAAGTTTCAATAGCTAATTTCTCCTATTTCGCGTTTCCAATGAACATTGAGCAATGATTCATGAAAATGTTTTTTTTTTACTCATTCGTGACATTTGCGTAATTAGTAACAAAGTAAAAACATGTACAGACAGATCCATAAACTGCTGACAGCTTACGCATCACCAGACGTGACATAGAGGCGCTAATACATGCTTGATACATTATTACGTGCTGTATGATGAACTAATATTGTCGAGATCAGTCTAGAAGCTGGCCTTACAAGGTCAGACGTCATCGCAAAGAGTTGTCTGCTTCGTTTTTATGTAGGTATGCCACTGGGATGAGTATTTTGCCTACCGTTTTTTCGTTCCGATATCTTAAAACAGAAAAAGTTTTGCATACTTTATTGAATTATATTTTGGTTTGGAGTGGAGAATTGTGTACAACCTTATGTTATATTTGTTCTTCTTATGTTTAAGCAAACTATTAGCTATTCTAAGATACCCACGAAGGTTTTCTTTGTATTATTAAGAATCTATGAATCAAACGAGACTATTCGTATACAGTCCATACAGTACATTGGTTTGTTTTTAAATAGAAATATGTATCAATGGAAAAACAATTCTGTCTGTAACCAGTTTATGCCTATCGCCGTATTTACAGTACAACTCTATCGTAACTGACTGCGATGCGCTTACGCACCCCTCTGCCCCCCACCACCTCTATAAAGCCTTAGCGAGCCGCGGCGGCCTCAGTTTTAGTTGCATCACCAACGAGTGCACACGACAATATGTTCTCGCCGCGATTGCTTGCGGTACTCGCTATCCTCGCGACAGCAGCCGCTGTGCCGGCCACTGACCGCCCGGTGCCACAACCCATAACCACAATATACAATGAAGACGTCGAAAATCCATGGCTAACCTTCCCCATCTTCGGCAACCTCTTCGCTCCTCTATGGAAACTGTTCCCGACCTTCGCCGACATCGGGCCTAAAATAATTGCCGACGAAGACAAATTCCAAGTCGTTGTGAACGTCAAGGACTACAAGAAGGAGGACCTTAAAGTCAAGGTGAAGGGTGAATTTATTTTTATCCAGGGCTCACACGAAGCCAAACAGGACGACCGTGACATTTTTGCCAGCCAGTTCTTCCACACCTACACCTTGCCAAGCAATTCAAGTGGCGCTGACGTTACTGCTGAACTCTCCAGTGACGGAAACCTGATTGTCACCGCCCCTGTCAAGGGTCCCGTCGACAGGACAAAGGAGGTCGATAGGGATGTGCCCATTGTGGAAACAGGCAAACCGTACGTAGAAAAAGTAGACGTAACGACGCAGCAACCTTCCGTGACCACCGCAGTTGAGGAAGAGATAAAAAAAGAGCCAACGACCCCCTCCGAAAAAGAGGAAGTAACCGAGAAAGATAATGATATCCCCCATGGAAACGAAGTTCCGCTTTAAAGTGATAAAGTAGATTTAAGTATTTAATTATAAATCAGTATTTTAATAAATATTTTTTGTATTTATCAGTGTGTTTTGCTTGGCATGTTGGTATGCGCTTACCGACTCTGTTAATGGGCCCTGCGTGGTATGAATGCGATATGTGAGAGATGTGTATAATGTGGCTTATGAAACAATGGAGGTTGGTCTTTGTTCTTTTTGTCTTTAAAATTATGCGACGAGACTTCAAACTACAAATTAACTACAGTTAAGTTTTGTTGAATCTTTTTTTGTGTTGTTTTGGTAAGTTAAATTGCCTTTTTATACCTTTATTTCGAGAACGTAGCCACCAAGATATTTTCAAATAAACCCATTTTTTCACTATTGGTATGTTTAATATTACTATCGACATCTGGAATTCATGTTTATGAAAATGATTATCAAACACTAAACATACGCGACGGGTCATGATTCAGTCTTAAAATGAATAATAAACGCAATATACAATTTTAAAGTAATGTCGTGTCCTCATTAACTATTAAACATATCGTTCTGTGGGTGTAAATTCCACGAGAAACTATTGTTAGTTATGTACAGAAAAATTTACTTAGATAGACACTGAAATAAAATACAAAAATCTGTTTTCACCCAAGTGTTGCGAAGGTCGGAAATACGGAAAACAATCCGCGTTAAATAAGGAATGAAGAGTGACAAGATTTAAGGACTAATTAGGATTAGCAGACGACGGCACGGTTAGTGCAGTGGCTGATACAGTCGGCTGCTGCGCACCGGGTCGTGGGTTCGATTCCCCCCACGGAACAAATATTTGTACGATCTGCAGGTAGTTGTTCCGGGTCTGGGCGTTTTCTTTTCTTTTTCTTTTTTTTAAGAACGTTGCCCCACACTAGGATTTCTCCTGTGTCGTGAGTGCGTTTACAGACATGAATTCCACACACAATACAATGTGTGGAATTTGTGTTTGTAAACGCACCCACGACACAGGTGATATCCTAGTGTGGGGCAACGTTTAAAAAAAGATGATTTATGATATTGTTATTTTATACAACTTGGTGAAGAGACGAGAAATTCATTCACCTGGTGGTAAGCATCACGCCAGCCCATAACGACTGTAATGATACCCAGGATTAGTCCAGCGTGGCATCGCACTGCACTCCTCGCCTCGAGACATTCGTTATTTAGTCATTTCATTAGCTACAATATCCTTCAAACCGAAATACAGTAATGTTAAAGTATAAAGATTAACAGAATTATAATAATAATAAATCTTTATTTCGGATAATTTCAGCTCCAAATAGTGTTAGTAAGATGACGATCTTATCCTATTGTTACTAACTACATCTATACAAATATCAGGTATACAAATATTGCCGATCTAAATGGTCGTGACACTAAGACACTGATTCCTTCACAGCAGACATATGAACTCATATCCCAGTGTTTCAGCATTGGACAGTCCCATCTATCAGACAATATGCTCAGGATGCTATTGGAGCTATTTCGCATCCTGCGGAGGATAGAGGCATTATGCATTTAATTTAAATACCTCGTGCGTCATGCTCCAAGTAAGATATCCATTCTGGATAACTTGAGAAAATATTGTGTATGCATAGTTTCTACATAATCACTATTGTGATTTACCTAACTCATGACTCTAACAAAACGAGGCGTTGAATAACACAACTCAATTACTGTTCAAATTATATAATTATTTGTTTATGAATAACAAATTGGATTGGAAAATTCTAATAACGCGGAAGTCATACTTTTGTTGTATAGGAAAAATTCACTATGATAGACGAGTATTAGTAGTAATCGGTTTAACTATCATCATATCAGCCACAGGACGTCCACTGCTGAACAAAGGCCTCCCCCTTAGATTTCCACAACGAGCGGTCACATGCCGCTCTCATCCAACGACTCCCAGCGACCTTCACCAGATCGTCTGTCCACCTCGTTGGAGGTCGTCCCACGCTGCGTTTTCCGGTGCGCGGTCTCCATTCGAGAACCTTTGTGCCCCAACGGCCATCAGTTCTACGAGCAATGTGCCCTGCCCATTGCCACTTCAGTTTACTAATCCTTTCAGCTATGTCGACAACTTTAGTTCTTCTACGGATCTCCTCATTTCTGATTCGATCTCGTAGAGAAATACCAAGCATAGCTCTCTCCATAGCTCGCTGAGTGACCTTGAGCTTTCTTATGAGGCCCATTGTGAGTGACCACGTCTCTGTTCCATATGTCATCACTGGTAACTATAAAGTGAAAAGAACATTTATGCAAGATTGACACTACATATTACAATATAATATATACTATAAGACATTATATGAATATATGAAAAAAGTTAAAAAGAAAAATTATTAAGAAGACCTAAGCGTCAAAATACTCCTCCGCATTGCTGTCATCTGGTAACCAGGAGGCTGGCAGCATTGCCACGTTGGGCAATGCTAATTCTTTGTCCAAAGAATAGGCCAGCCCATTGGTCACGTGAAGAGTCGACCAAGCGTCTAGCAATGTCTTTAAGTATTAATAGCGATGAAGATATCAGTTTCGAAAATAGTTACTTAACCCCCCTCCTAGCATAAACGTGTTTGCACGATACACATGTCCTGTGGGAAAGGCAAATAGGAACAAGAAAAACCCCATTGATGACGTTCTTCAGAAAGGTCAGGTGCATTGTATTCGCAATCGGAATTATAAACATGCAACATGTCGAAAAGAAAAAGGGCTATATAAGCCGTAGTAGTAATTTCTGCTTCACCAATTATTAGAAACTAGCATGATATGTGTACAAAAATAATAATAAGCAGCGATAGCCTAGTGGTTTGCTTGCTTTCCATACACGAAGATCTGAGTTTGCTCCTGGCTCCACCTATGACTTTTCGGGTACATGTGTCAATCAGAATTTGATTATCACTTGCGTTAACAGTGAAGGAAAACTTCGCGAGGAAACCTGATCACCTGAGAGGACTCTAAATTATTCTCAATAGTGTAAGTCCACGAACCCGCACTAGGCCAGCGTGGTGGACTAAGGCCTTTTTTTCTTGATCTGGTGGAAATACGTCATGTACTTGCCCTTTCCCGGGGCGGAGGGGTATGCCGGACTCCTACCGGCTAAAACCACCGGAGTGGTCATCTTTGGCACCGTAGGGGTAAGAAAGAAAACTCTCCATCTAGAGCCACCCATTAGTGCCACGCCTTTAGGTACATCTCGGAGGGGATGACTGTAAAGCGGTCACCCCCTCTAGCGGAGGGAATGCGACTGTAAAGAGGCCACCGTCCAGGCACTTCTCGGGAATCCCCCCGTAAGGTATTCCTCCGAAAACTGGCTACGCGCACATTGTGGCGCGTGACCATACGCGCACCGCCGTCATCCCGGGGGTCGCTCGGTATATATACGCAGGTTTCCATAATAAGCCATATAAAGATGACAGGGGGCTCAGGCATGTAGGACACGCGCGCCGCGGTGGTTATTACCTCGGCTCGGTGTCCTCCTTCTCCGAGCGGGATAGACCCTCTCTCGGTCCCGCTCAGCGACCTCCTTCTGGAGCATGACGCTCTCACAGAAGGAGACCACCGCACTCCAACTTTCATGCTCTGCCAGCATTGCCGACAAGTGGACTTCGGCCTGGCCTTTCTCATCATGAGAAAAGGTCCAGCAGTGGGACAGTTACCACCTCATTATGTATGTATGTACAAAAATTAAATTGAAAATGTGCGGTTTTCCAATCCTAACAACGTGAAAGTTGTTATACGGTTGTTATGAATGGAAATGCTGACAATATCCATTGTGATAGACAATAAGGCAGAGATATTTTCTGATGTTAATCGTACATATGCTATTCATTTATAGTTGTTTAATAACCGTGACTATCAGTTTAATACCTATTGATATCCGTTGCGCGTTAGACGTTACATCAACAATAATTATTAGTTTTGTACTCGAATAACCTTCAGGTGTAGTAAAAGTGTTGGTACCACTTGAAGATTATTTGTATTTTTATGTTTTTGTTTGGTTAGTTCTCCAGTCAGCCTTGAACGTAGATCATCATATCATCATATCGGCCATTTATACGTCCACTGCTGAACAAAGGCCTCCCCCATAGATTCCACAACGGTGTCATCATTTTGGGGGGTATTTGCCAATACTCACCACGCTTGGCAAGCGGGTTGGTGAGCGCAGTATGGCTACCGCTTCACAGGAGGAACGCTGCTGCCCGTCCCTCTGGTTTAGATTCCCTTATTCCTTTTACGACATCCATGGGAGGAAATGGAGTGGTGCTATATTCTTAATCCGGACACCACACGTAGATGCCTATTATCATGTAAATTATGTAGAGCTTTAGTTTATGTCAGTAGTTACCACAGACATGAATATAGTCTTTATAAATTTAACCAAATTTATTCCGTCAAATGGTTTTGAATTCCGTGTGGTATTCGGAATATAAATACAACACCGTTCCATCTCCTCCAGTGGATGTGTGGCTGTACTAAAGGCGACTAACGGACTCTAAACTAGAGTGGTTGATACAGTCGACTGCTGCGCCCCGGGTCGTGGGTTCGATTCCCGCACGGAACAAATATTTGTATTTGTGATAGATATGAATGTTTGCCGTGTGGTGCCGGCTCAGAATGCCACCACCCCATTTCCTCCCATGGGTGTCGTAAAAGTCGACTAAGGGATTAGCTGGAGGATGGGCAGCAGCGTCCTTCGAGTACATTAACAACTCAACTGCGATCGCCAACCCGCCTGCCAAGTGTGGCGATTATGGGAAAACCCCCAATGTGCTCACAACACATCCATATCGGTGGTTGTGGTGATCTTTGGGGGAGGCCTGTGTCCAGCAGTGGACTTCATTCGGCCGAAATGATGATGAATGTTGACGGATAGAGGGAGAGAGGGAGACCACAGAAAATAAGGATGTATTGTGTGATCCCTGATATGAAGGAAAAGGGAGGAAATTATGAGATGACGGCTGACAGGGAAGAATGGAAGAGAAGAATATATTACGCTGATCCCAAGTAACTTGGGACCAAGGCAGGAAGATGATGATGACGTTTGAAAAGTATGATGAAAACCAGACCCTTTACTTTTTATCCGGTTTATTATAAAGTTGTGTTTCATTTAAGTATTTTTCATTCCGTAGCAGTAGTTAGATGTTGCTAGTTATGATTTACAGCATCGTCTCGTGTTGTATAGAATAGTAAAATTTCTATGCTATACCACCACCCCATCTCCTCCCGTGGTTGTCGTAGAAGTCATCAGCAGCGTCCTTCGAGTATATTAACACCTCGACTGCGATCGCCAACCCGCCTGCTAAGCGTGGCGATTATGGCAAAACCCCCCCATTGGGCCCACAACACACCCATATCGGTCGTTGTGGTGATCTTTCGGGGAGGCCTGTGTCCAGCAGTGGACTTCATTCGGCCGAAATGATGATGATGATGATGTCAAATGTAGGGTCAGTCCTCGTATTTTTGAGATGGATGGACATATATACCCGTTATATTTTGAATCTATAAACAGAAACGACTACAACATAATCCAAATTGGTGTCAAACTTCATGACCCGGTACCGCATTTAATATTATGTGACCGATGAGATAACATTATGGTAAATATCGCAACAGGTTTAGCAGAACTAAACTGGTTTTGAAGTGAATCATTATTATGAAGAATGATAGATATAGTAATTTAGATAACACATTTAGTCTTTCATTAAGTTCTAGACTGCATGTTGTTATTATAATCCAACATTTCAAGGTCAGACAAAATTCGATTGCCTCAATATACGTGGCCAGATTAATTATACATTTTAAATTGGGCGTTATGGATTCATCATCATCATCATTTCGGCCGAATGAAGTCCACTGCTGGACACAGGCCTCCCCCAAAGATACAACCACCGATATGGATGTGTTGTGGGCTCATTGGGGGGTTTTGCCATAATCGCCACGCTTGGCAGGCGGGTTGGCGATCGCAGTTGAGCTGTTAATGTACTCGAAGGACGCTGCTGCCCATCCTCCGGCTAATCCCTTAGTCGACTTTTACGACACCCATGGGAGGAGATGGGGTGGTGGCATTCTGAGCCGGCACCACACGACATGGATTGATTTATGGGTATTATTCAAATGTCTTGGAACCGTCTGACATTTTACAGATCCGGTTGTCGGAGAGCCAAATTATTGTCCTTAGTATCCAAAAGGGAAACGAAAAATGATTTTTACTTAATTATTTATTATACTTATCAATTTATGTTTCATATCAATTTCTATGTCTTAAAAAGTAATAGACAGAACTGTACCATGTACGCACCAAAGTATGATCATAAAACAATTTAATTACTCTCCATCACCATCACATCGGCCATTAGATATTCCACTGCTAATAAAATGCCTGTGCGTAGATTTCCACAATTATGTCATAATTTTGGGGGGAATTTGCCAGTACTCACATCACTTCTCAGGCGGGTTGATGAGCGCAGCTTGGGTGCTGTTCTACAGAAGGCACGACGCTACCCATCTCTCTGGCTTAGAGTTACGTCCACGCCTTTTACTACATCCATGGGAGGAGATGGATTGGTGCTGTATTATGAATACAGACACCACAAGATATATATTATTTGCATACATAGGGTCTTATTTTAATAATGTAAAATATTTTAAGACTAGGGTGGCATATAATTAATTTCAAATATCAAACCACACTGGTGGGCTATTAAACCTGCACATTGTTGTTCGACTGGACCATTTTCAAACACGTTTTAGTGTTATTGTGATTTGTGACAGTACCAATTTTTAGAAAGACAAATAGTGAGGGTTACCTACAGTTTTTTCGTGGTGAAATTCACTTTTGTGTGCAAACGGGAACATAAAAACATTAAATTAATTTTGAATATGAATAAAATAAAGGTTGATGTTATGTTTTTTTTGGTATTGCTAAAACAATCATCATATTTCATATCATTACAACTTATAGATTTACCTCCTAAAATATTTTCCATTAATGAAGTAAGACCTTATATACACTAATATTTAAACCATTATTGAATCCCTTCAATAATGGTTTAAATATTAGTGTTTGTTAATAATTTATTATTTGTTAGGTTTGTTCAGTTATTGCGTTCTTTACCTACAAATAAATTTAGTAAATTTAGTAAGTTGGGATTCAGTACCACTACAGCCCTGGAATAGCGTACTACATAAGTACATAGGCTTCTTAAGTTGTAATAGGACAGTAGATCGTGCAGCTCAGCAAGATATAGTAGCAATGGATTGACTATGAAGACGCGATTGTCGTTAGAGCAGACAAGGAGACAAGTATAGAGACCGTTAATTGGTAGGTACATATTAGGGTCTGAGGAAGGCTGTTATGGTAGACAATGCGTAAAAGAAAAATTCGACGATAAATTCAAGTCATTCTGCTTCGTGCATAATGGATAATAGGTATGAAGATAATGTTGCAAGTAATTGTGCGTTACAAAAAGGTTGCTTGGTGGAACCAAATTAAATTTGAAACCCTTTGACGGTCGACAACGCATCACTAACCTTCGTCAAGGTTGTTGGTTAATTCATTAACTGAATGATTTGCATCATTTATAAATAACTTTAATTATAGTACTTAAAAATTTGCTTAAAGCCTTTTGCAGGTTGACGATATAAAATGAATTTTAATATTATAAAGTCAACCTACAAACAAATCAAAAAAGAATACCACCACCCCATCTCATACCGTGGGTGTCGTAAAAGGCGACTACAGATAGCAGCGTCCTTCGAATACATTAACAACTCAACTGCGATCACCAACCCGCCTGCCAAGCGTGAAGATTATGGCAAATCACCGCAAAAATAAAAAAACGCCAGGCACACTACAGGTAGTGTGCGATGGCGAGGTGGCTGTCACGTGGCTGGGGACACTGCATCCGAAAATGATCAGAACTTTAAATCTACGTGTAGTAGACGTGTAGGACCTGACCAGACCAGTAAAGATGGCATGGAAAAGGCGCATGCCATCAAGAAAGGCGACCCTAACATAAGGGCTTGGCATGCTCATGCCGTGTGGTGCCGGCTCAGAATGCCACCACCCCATCTCCTGCCATGGGTGTCGTAAAAGTCGACTAAGGGATTAGCCGGAGGATGGGCTGTAGCGTCCTTCGAGTACATTAACAACTCAACTGCGATCGCCAACCCGTCTGCCAAGCGTGGCGATTATGGAAAAACCCCCCAATGAGCCCACAACACATCCATATCGGTCGTTGTGGACATCTTTGGGGGAGGCCTGTGTCCAGCAGTGGACTTCATTGGGACGAAATGATGCTCCGGTCGTTCAACAAGAACCTAAAGACACCGGACTGAAAAGTGGTGAACCAAACGGTTGAAGGTGTGGTCATCCATAGCATTATCCTCATGGATAGAGCTTCCAATCAACCAACCCCACGAGCACACAACATACGCAGACTGCTCGTTGTGGCAATCTTTGTGACAGGCTGTGTTCAGCAATTGATTTTATTCGGCTAAAATAATGAACCTACAATCAGCCAAAATGGTTTAGCGCTAAATTTAGTATTTCATGAAGAAACTAGTCCAACTTGCAGGTTTAGGAACGCACTCTGTCGGCGGCCGCAAGCTAACTTAGTGTCAGTATGAGTTGAGCTAAATAAAATGGGGGTAGTTTCCTTCAAAGTAAGTTAAACTATCGCGAATTTCACTCATATTAGACTATGATTTCGGGAATTTTTGTGCACAGATAAATCAAAACAATATTTTGACTAACCTCAACGTTTCGGCCAAGTTCCATTGACCGTGGTCACGACAGTCTTCTCGTGATCACGATTACCACCATTTATATCTGCGCAAAAAGTCCCGAAATCATAGTCTAATATAGTTTCCTTCATCCGTATTAGTAAGCAGATTGTGTATTAACACAGAATTACCATTTAAATATCTATCCTAATAAAAGTTAGGATAGCTGGTAGATGCTGCTGCCCCAGATATCAATCCTTTAGTTGCAACTCGGAAAAAGAAGGAGATATTTATTCTTGCCACATTGAATGTGGAATTGGAAGAGCTGGTATGGTCTATTTTAAGGTAAAACTTACGTGTTTGGCTTTTTTAAACGTTGCCCAAATAATAGAGTTTCTTCTGTGTTGTGGGTGCGTTTACAGATACAAATTTCACACACAATACACCCAAACCCGGACTGCCACAAATCTTGCAAATATTTGATCCGTGCGGGAACCGAACACGCATCCCTGACCGCAGCAGCCGACTGTAACAGCCATTGTACCAACCGTGCCATCAGCGTATGAAGGTGCGTATGATATTACTCGAATGTATGTATATGTACACCAAAACGTAATTCTAAGAACGGGCAATAGAGACATAATGCTTGCTAGCAGAATTGGTTGCCACTTGAAGTGATGTCATCTGTAAGGTACACCGGTGTTTAACCAAGAATTATGAGTTAGTTAAAGGTCAAGTTACAAAGCCTTGAAACCACAATTCTTTAATTTATTTCCCCTACAAAACTTGATTTCCTATAGATAATTGTAAATGTATGCAAATTAGGGACATCTAATTTAAATTCAAACCATAGCGCACACACGGAAGCGAGGTACAATCAATTGGTGCGTCGTAACTAGATGCATAGCCTAATCGCATCGCTTGGCAGGGGATTGATGATTGCAGAACGTTCTCGTTAGTGCCCGTCTCCCTGGAATTATCCAATAAGTGCTGGCGCCCCAAACACCGAAAAAATGTTTCACTAATTATATCTGAGATTGGAGCTTGTGGGATATGTTGACGGCACGGTTGGTCCAGTGGCTGATACAGTCGGCTGCTGCGCTCCGGGTCGTGGGTTCGATTCCCGCACGGAACAAATATTTGTATGATCTGCAGGTAGTTGTTCCGGGTCTGGGCGTATTGTATGTGGAATTTATGTCTGTAAACGCACCCGCGACACAGGAGAAATCCTAGTGTGGGGCAACGTTTTTTTAAAAATTCAAAATTCAATTCAAGATTCAATTCATATTCAATGTTAGGCAAACATTTTTTCTATGAAATTTTGAGTTATAGTGATTTTATTTCATACAATTAATACATGCCTTTCCTAAGTTGCGTCACCATAATCAGATGTCCCCCACCCCCATGTACCAGTGATGACATATGGAACAGAGACGTGGTCACTCACAATGGGCCTTATAAGAAAGCTCAAGGTAGTGACCTTGAGCTTTCTTATGAGACAGCGAGCTATGGAGAGAGCTATGCTTGGTATTTCTCTACGAGATCGAATCACAAATGAGGAGATCCGTAGAAGAAGTAAAGTTTTCGACATAGCTGGAAGGATTAGTAAATTGAAGTGGCAATGGGCAGGGCACATTGCTCGTAGAACTGATGGCCGCTGGGGCACAAAGGTTCTAGAATGGAGACCGCGCACCGGAAAACGCACCGTGGGACGACCTCCAACGAGGTGGACAGACGACCTGGTGAAGGTCGCTGGGAGTCGTTGGATGAGGGCGGCATATAACTGCTCGTTGTGGAAATCTAATGGGGAGGCCTTTGTTCAGCAGTGGACGTCCTGGGGCTTATATGATGAATCAGATGTCCGAAACACGGTACGTTAAATGTGAGCACATTCACCGCACAATATTCTCCCACTAACCCAGCTATTTCATTGCGCAATGCTGTAATTGCACATCATCCAACTGTAGATATTTTTTAGACATCAAATTATACAAGTTTCACAACATTGTAAATGCTTTTCTAAGTTAATTTTGTTTTATTTTAATTAATGAAACGATTAAATGAAACGCGTCATTAATTATAATTAAATGTACTTTGATTTGTACAAATAAATAAAATTGAAGTGTCTGTTTGTAATGTCAAAATAACAGCTTTTTACTAAATGCATATGATAGTATATACGGCACCTACAACAAAAAAAACAAATTTTACTTTTTTGTCTGTCTGTCTGTGTTTGTCTGTCTGGTTGTTCCCGCTAATCTCCGAAACGGCTGAACCGATTTCTACGGGACTTTCACTGGCAGATAGCTGATGTTATAAAGAATAACTTAGGCTACGTGTATATCTATAGTTATAAACTCAAATATAAGTTACTTAAAAAAAAAACAAGAGGTTGACAAAAAACTTAATAATTTATGAATTAATTACAAATTGACAAAATAACATTTGATTAACAACAAGTGAATTAACGACGTCCGTCTATGTCTGGTGCTGAAGTCCAAGAGAGCTCTTGACTAGTCCACGCGCTGCTTCGAACCTCCACGCGCCCCTCCATGCCCTCACTCTGCTCTGCAGTGACGTCACCAAGCCACGCCTCCTTAGAGTCAATCTTTCTGCTTATTCTATATTTTATTTTGAATACGACAATAATTTCATTCGAATTTAACAACAATCTAATATGTAAATTTATTCAATGTTTATTTTTTTAAACTCATCCTTTACCCAACTTTGATGTAGGTAGAATTTTGTAAAGAATGGTGTAATAAATATAAATTGTAATGTAGGTATTAAATAAATGCTTATTTATGTCACGAACTCTCTGCGCGTGTTAGGAAAACGTAGATAAGTATAGAGAGTTCATAGCTAACATTAAAATAAATTAACAAAGGCCCTGTAAACTGTGTAAATACAATAGTTGATTTCTTGTCTTGTCCTTTAAAAACTTAGTAAAACATTATCTGTCCTTTTAATTGAGTAATTTGTCTATGATATTTCATTGTTACCACATTGCGTTTTATTTTACTACTAGATGGGACCCGCGGTTTCACTCGCGTTTAATTTAAAAGAAATTAATAGTACTTCGACATAGACACTTGACATAGAATACGTATATTGGATTGCAACGGTTTTTTATTTTTGCGCGGAACCCTAATTATTTTCCTGAAATAAAAGTAGCCTAAGTTATTCCTTATAACATCAGTTATCTGCCAGTGAAAGTCCCGTCAAAATCGGTCCAGCCGTTTCGAAGATTACCCGGAACAAACAGGCAGACAGACCGACAGACAGACAAAAAAATTAAAAATAGTTTTTTTGTTATATATACCGTATATACTTTCACATGCATTTAGTAAAAAGCTGTTATTTTGACATTACAAACAGACACTTCAATTTCATTTATTTGTATATCACTTTTCTGTATTCATAATTATCTAAAATTTATGTATATATATTATTATATTGTGATTTGTTCTAAATATATAGTACTATCACCTACCTATCCGTACACCACGGACTACCCCATTATTATGGCATACGGCACGTTTGATGCAGTAGCTGATACAGTCGGCTGCTGCGCTCCGCGTCGCGGGTTTGATTCCCCCACGGAACAAATATTTGTATGATCTGCAGGTATTTGTTCCGGGTCTGGGTGTATTGTGTCTGGAATTTATGTCTGTAAACGCACCCACGACACAGGAGAGAAATTAGTGTGGGTCAACGTTTAAAAACCAAAATAGGGTTGCACTCCGGAAGTGCCGACAGAAGTGAAAACTTATTTCTTTTTATTTATCTAGACGCGTTCGCGGTCTTCTATATGTACATGCATATATGCACGCACTATAGCTGCATCTCGTAACGGTGTCGCGAGTCCAGAGATTTTATCTCATCTAAAAATATGCGTACCGCGCTAAAAGAAGTTTTCACTTGAAAAAGTATTTTCGTGTCTTTCTTGTCCATCCTAAGGTTGTCTAGAAAAGATCGCTTTTAGCGATAAGACCGCCCATTGTACATTACATTAATATTTCAGTAGTTTTTAAGTTCAAAGTCAAAGTCAATTTTTTTTATTTCAAATAAACCAAATATTGGCACTTATGAAACGTCAGAATCTAAGTTGCACGGTTCCAAATAGTTGATCTCGTGGAGAAGAGCCGGCAAGAAACTCCATGGATACTCTTTTAAAATAATTGAGATTACAATGTTGATTGATACAAATTATTGTAATATATATACCGAGAAAAATGTAGGACAATGTGTAAAGATGGAACATACCACAGTGAAATTATAATAATAAATTATTTGCCGTGGCAGTTAACGGCTGACCAGTCCCAACAAACGGCACTCGTTCACGAGCATGACGCATGCATCAGCATCGCTTAGCTCAACCATATTGTAGGGAACCGAACGACCCGATACACAACACCACCGCCAGCAACACATTTTAGTGAGTATGACAGACCAATACAGCCAGGCAAAAGACAATCAATATAAGTACTAAAAATAACATCAATGGCTACAGTTCCAGATGGTGTACAATAAAGTATATTCTATTCTATGTCGTTGTTAGGGCTTACAGTATGATGTAGCCCATCCTCTTGATGTCAACTCTTACTCGCCTTTTACGTTACCTATGGATGTACAGCGTCTATTCTTTGCTGGGACGAACACGAAACAAGCCCATCTCTAATGTACGCAGAATGCTTACAGCGCCCTGCGTGTGCAATATAACAACTCTCTCAGGATGCTGTTGGGGCTGCCGCGATTCTGCAGCGCATCAAGTATGTTTGCCGAAACTCGAGTCGATAGTTTCCTTGCTATTGTACGCAAACGGTTTGCGTCTATGCTCAGTAGACTTCGCGGCAGCGATAACAGTATTCTGAGAATCCTTGCTGATAAAATTGATAGCTCATTTATTAAATACTAGCTGGGACCCACGGTTTCACCCGCGTTTAATTTAAAAGAAATTTAGAGTACTTCGACATAGACACTTGACATAGAATATATATGTTGGATTTCAAGGGTTTTATTGTTTTCGCGCGGAACCCTAATTGTTTTTCTAGAATCAAAGTAGCCTAAGTTATTCCTTATAACGTCAGCTATCTGCCAGTGAAAGTCCCGTCAAAATCGGTCCAGCCGTATCGAAGATTACCCGGAACAAACAGACAGACAGACAGACAGACCGACAGACAGACAGACAAAAAATTTCAAAATTGTTTTTTTGTTATAGGTACCGTATATACTTTCATATGCATTTAGTAAAAAGCTGTTATTTTGATATTACAAACAGACACTTCAATTTTATTTATTTGTATAGATTGGTCGGGGCTGCACAGTCATAATTGTGCAGTTTACTATATTATATAACTATCGCTAAGTATCTATATGGAGTGTTTCTCTGAAATAGAAAGTTATTATTATTATTATAATAATAAATCCACGTATTGTCTTAATACAACTTTCCTTATTGTCCTACTGTAGCCCTGATTTGAAACTTTTGATACTTACCTGCCGACCCGTTTTATTGAACGTTCGTAAAGATAAGTAATAACTCTGTAATCTGGTTCACATAATGAAAGATTGCACGCTTAGCGACTTTACTAATAACACGTGAGATTTTATTGAAAATTTCTCACGTTTGATCAAACACGTGAGGTTTGGGATGTTTTGGTAGAAAGTGGAGTGATCGGCGAATTTGATCTTGCTCGTAATATCAGTCTGTTGACTTAACTAGATCATAATGTTTTAACTAGATCATAATGTTTTAACTAGATCATAATGTTTATGGTAAGTCAATAGGCTAGTGCCGTGTGGGCTCAGAATGCCACCACCCCATCTCCTCCCATGGGTGTCGTAAAAGTCGACTAAGGGATTAGCCGGAGGATGGGCAGCAGCGTCCTTCGAGTACATTAACAACTCAACTGCGATCGCCAACCCGTCTGCCAAGCGTGGCGATTATGGCAAAACCCCCCAATGAGCCCACAGCACATCCATATCGGTCGTTGTGGACATCTTTGGGGGAGGCCTGTGTCCAGCAGTGGACTTCATTCGGCCGAAATGATGAATAGGCTAGTGCAGATATTGCAAACCATGAGGCCCAACTATTTTTGTGAGGAGCTGCGGGGCAACATTTTTTCTGTAGACTCATTAATTTCTGTGAGGTTGCAATTAATAGGTAAACCCACCATTTATTTTGTGTCATCATATCGGCCAAAGGATTTCCACTGCTGAACAAAGGCCTCCCTCATAGATTTCCACAACACCCGGTCACATGCCACCCGTATCCAACGACTCCCAGCGACCTTCACCAGGTCGTCCATACATCTCGTTGGAGGTCCTCTCATGCTGAGTTTTCCAGTGCGCGTTCTCCACTCGAGAACCCTTTTGTTCTTCGAGTAATATGTACATTTGTTTTGTGTACATCAAGTTATTTTATTTTTGAATATTATCAGGACTTTTCCAAAGCATAGAGTTGTTTTTATATTGTAGTATGAGAGAACTGAAGTTGCTCTACAAGACGAAGTGAAGTGAATCTGGAATCTTTTTCTATGATCCCTATAGATTCATCCACAATTATTATAGGAGGTCGTCTTGGATGAGGTTCATCAGACAGATAACTTCTGTATCAAAATCTTTTAAACTTGGTTATGTCGTAAGATAACACGCCTTTTTTGAACGTGGGGAAATCCTCTTGGACTTCCTCAACCTTGGTAAGGGCGGAGGGGCCGGGCTCAATCCGACTAAAACCCCACAGTGTCCTTCTTCTTACCTCTAACCGAGGGTGAGGTGTACGCTTCATCTACATTAGACCGCGCCATGAGAACAGGCCTTCGCCCATTGCACATTTAATATTTACAGCTTCAGTAAGAGCTGTCAAAGTTCCCTAGATATGTCGATATTTTACTATAGTTTTACTATTCGAGGTCCGGTTGTCAAATGATCTGACAGTCACCTATCGCTTCCTTCATTCATGTGGTTTGTGGCCAACTTTGTGTTGCTGCTGCTCATGTCGCCCAAAGGCCTCCGACTTGGCTTAACGTCTGCCAGCTAATGACATAAACTAGGACCAACGATTTTACGTGCACGCCGAAGCACGGATACGCTCAGTTGAAATACCACTATGTGGTCAGCCATCTATAGACGGGCCGCGCCAAGCGTTGCTTGTACACAAGTACACAAGTTGCTCAAGTATTTTAATTTAAACAATAAACACATTTTATGTACAAAGGCGAACTTGACTCAGAATTGAGCTTTCTACCAGCAACACCTTTGAGTGTTAGAGAGATTGTGTCATATACAGGGTGTCCAGTAAATAGCATGACATACTGCAGGGGGTGAGAGCTTGGATCAATACCTACCAAAAAACACAATATATGTTCAGCAAAATCTTACGGATTTTTTTTTTCACCACTGTAGTTTAAAATTAAGCTATAAGAAAATTGTACTGTAAAAATTTAAATAAAAATTGTATTTCTTGAAATATTTTAGTTTTTAATAGAATAAAGACTTATCAATGAGTAAAGTGTGTCCCAGAGAAATGAAGTACTGTCTCGGAACCCGCAACGAAATTAATCAGAAAGGAAAATGGAGGAGTAGGAAAATTTGTGTCTGTAAACCCAACCACGACACAGAAGAAATCCTAGTGTGGGGCAATGTTTAAAAAAATGTAACTATGATTCTATACACTAGAATGTCTCCTGTGTCGTGGGTACCGTGTACAGACATGAATTGACATGCACAAACACCAACATACATATATTTGTTACGTGCGGAAATAGAGCCCGCGACCCGGAGCGCAGCAGCCGACTGAATCACCCTCGGCACCAAAACTGCTGTCAAAGGAAAAAAAATGTATATATAATAAATTGTACATATATATACATCTAAGAAATTATAGATGCTTCTATAACGTTCTAGAAACCGATCGAAAAAGTGAGGGTTTCTTAGTTGCCAACGTAATATTAGTGTAACTAACACAATGGCAGTTTATAATGCACACTTGCACTGCAGCGATTTAGACAAAGAGTTAGGCATGTCTTCATGGTTGGGGCAGTGGCTGATACAGTCGGCTGCTGCGCTCCGGGTCGTGGGTTCGATTCCCGCACGGAACCAATATGTATATGATCTGTAGGTAGTTGTTCCGGGTCTGGGTGTATTGTGTGTGGAATTTATGTCTGTCAACGCACCCACGACACATTTTCTTTCAGAAACATTTTTGAAGTAGTCGAAATATATATTTTATGTATACTTAAATGGAGTGTATGTTGAAGAAAAACACCTTAAGGAAAATCTGACCTCAACCGTTTCTTATAACCTAGATTTATTACTATCAAGGTGCGTCCATGATAATAAATCTAGCGTGTGTAATGTCTTGAATGGCTGGACGCAGCGCTATCGATTACGTCATGAATCACAGAGGAATCTAGGCATTGTACCTATTGAAAGTTAGGCTTATTGATTTGACTGACGCTAGATTGAACCATCGGACAAAAGGTGAAGCTGGAATGGCTATCCGATACTAGAGTGAATTTTGATTTGAGGTTCTAACGTCTAAGACAATACTTAATTTTCGTGTGATGTCAGAATTAAGAATATAGCACCAGCATCTCCTCCCGTGGATGTTGGCAGCGTCTCTTCTATAGAAAAGTAGCTATAATGCACTCAACAACTGGCCTGCCAAGTTTTTTTTGTTTTATGTTTTTTTTTTTATATAACATTGCCCCACACTCGGATTTCTCTTGTGTCGTCGGTGCGTTTACAGACACAAATTCCACACACAAACACCCTGAACCCTGAACAACTACCTGCAGATCGAACAAATACTTGTTCCGTGCGGGAATCGAACCCACGACCCGGTGCGCAGCAGCCGACTGTATCAGCCACTGCACCAACCGTGCCGTCGAGTGTAGTTAGTACTGGCAAATTCCCTGTAAAATGACGATACAACTTTGTAAATCTATGGGGGAAGCCTTTGTCCAGCAGTGGAAGTATAAATGGCTGAGATGACTATGATGATAACGCATTGTACTTAAATAAAATTTAGCATCAGATCAAACTGCTGAAGACTGTGTGGTACTGGCTACGAATAGCACCAACCCATGTTATCTTATGGGTGTCGTAAAAGGCGATTATTGGATTAGCCGGAGGATGGGCAGCAGTACCCTTCGAGTACCTTAAAACTCAACTGCGATCGCCAACCCACCTCCAAGCGTGGCGATTATGGCAAAACCCCATCACAAAACACATCCAGACCGGTAATTGTGGCAATATTTGGGAGAGGCATGTGTTCAGCAGTCTATAGAAAACTACTGGTATTCGACTTGATTTATCATTTTCAAATGCATAATAGCCGTGTGGTGCCGGCTCAGAATACCACCACCCCATCTCCTCCCGTGGGTGTCGTAAGAGTCGACTAAGGGATTAGCCGGAGGACGGGCAGCAGCGTCTTTCGAGTACATTAACAACTCAATTGGGATCGCCAACCCGTCTGCCAAGCGTGGCGATTATGGCAAAACCCCCCAATGAGCCCACAACACACACCGTTTCGGTCGTTGTGGTGACCTCTGGGGGAGGCCTGTATCCAGCAGTGGACTTCATTCGGCCGAAATGATGATGATGAATTGCATAATTCACATAATATTACAAAGCCGTTCTACAATCGTCTGCGTACACAATAAAAAGATGAACAACTAGAAATGTCGAAGCAAATACAAAACATAGAATCTATCAGAACCATCTACGCAGTACCTAATCATAAGCAATGCAACACATGAACGCACAGATGCAACTAGAAGTGTGTTCCCAATGCCGGTCGACTGTGCAATGTGGGGAAACACCGGCCGGCACGCTTCACGAGCACGGTAGCAACGTGCGCTGTGCGCTTGAGTACTATTGTGAATTTTGATGAGAGAAATGATTATTCTAGAGGTGAAGGGTTGATAACCGGACGCAACTGAGCGTCTTAGTTTCTCATCGTCGCCATATAGAAATTGATGTTAGACTGTGCGTCACTTACAGTCAATACTCATTTTGTTTATATCATACAGGGTGGGCCATAAGGGTGTTGGCGGTTTCAATATTCAATTAAAAAAGAACTACGAAACATAACAAAAATATATTTGTATTTTTAAAAAGTAGAAACATAGGAATTTTTAAGACCTAAAAATAATGTTGTCCAAATGCCTTGCCTCGGCTGCTTGGCACTCTTGGAACTTTTCCCAGAAAACTCATTTCAAAAAGGGGGGATATTGAATGGCCACCACGTAGCCCCGATCTCTCTCCATGCGATTATTTTCTATGGGGCTACCTCAAATCGGTAGTCCACGAGAATAATCCGACCAATTTAGAGCAGCTGAAGAGGAATATTATTCAGGAAAGTAACAAAATACCGAGAACAACTTTTCAACGAGTTTTCCAAAATTTGCGACTGCGGTCCCAAGAGTGCCAAGCAGCCGAGGGAAGTCATTTGGACAACATTATTTTTAGGTCTTACAAATTCCTATGTTTCTACTTTTTAAAAATACAAATATATTTTTGTTATGTTTCGTAGTTCTTTTTTAATTGAATATTGAAACCGCCAACACCCTTATGGCTCACCCTGTATAAACCAGCTACCTGAGGCTGACACTGAAAATCAGTGCTGTTGGCGTTGTCTCAACGCCTCGGCAATATGCTGAGTGTCAACCTGTTTCTGCACACTACGGCGCGCGCACTCGTTATCTGTTTTTTTTAAATTTAATTTGAGCCTATGCGTGCGTCACGGCTCCGAAGGTCCGAATAATTAATAATTATATTTAGTATATATATTCTATTGACACTTTAAAAAAATAAAATGATGTGTCTATTGATAAGTTTTTATTTATATATAGGTGTTATTTGTGACTTAGTAATAGTTTTTAAATGTCTTTTTTATTATTGTTTTACCTGCGCTAGTAATGCAGAAATAAAAATATTTTCTTTCTTTCTACCGCTTTGCCACTTATAAATTTTTGTTGCATCATACGATACGAGGACCTGGGAGGCCTTAGGTGCCGGAGATAACCGCCCTAGTGGTTTTAGTCGGTAGGTGTCTGGCAAACCCCTCCGCCCTTCCCCAAGGCGTAGGAAGTATATGATGTATTTCCACTGGATCAATAAATAAAAAAAGGTGTCCGGCATGCCCCTTCGTTCTTTCTCGGGGCGAAGGAAATTCAGGTATAATTTCCATGGGCCCAATAAAAAAAAATTGGTATATTTTATGTGCAATTGTAATATATGCGGTAAAACTGATTTAAAAGTGTTTTATGTACCTATTTGTGCATTTATAGTTCAATAATTGTATACGTGCCAATACAATCAACGCGAAATATTTCTGTGAAATCATTTCGATTCAATAGATGACATTTGCGTAAATAAAATATATTATCTGTGGCTTTGGTCACAAAATACATACGTCTAAGACATAAATATAAAAAAGAAAATAATAATGAATAAGTACCCCGAATTGTAAGCAACCAGTGATATTATAAAAAACATAAAACAAAAACAGCATCACAAAAGAAACGTGCATTTAAAAATAAAACTGCGTACGAAAGAGGTATTAATCACACCACTTGTTCTAGCATTTTTTTTAAAGGATTAGCCGGAGGATGGGCATCAGCGTCCTTCGAGTTCATTAACAACTCAACTGCGATCGCCAACCCGTCTGCCAAGCGTGGCGATTATGGCAAAACCCGCCAATAAACCCACAACACACCCATATCGGTCGTTGTGGTGATATTTGGGGGAGGCCTGTGTCCAGCAGTGGACTTATTCGGCCGAAATGATGATGATGATAATGACCTTTGTAGGTCATGGCAACAGAAATCTGCGTACTCCTACCGAGCGACTCCCGAGAAGACGGTGTTGTGCATCTGGTGAAGTGCCGCCGTGCAGCGCATAGCGAGGCTTCGGGGGAATCCTTGCGTAAAGATCCTTGGGAAACCAATGGGTTGCTCTTGATGGAGATTACTCGAGTTCCTGGAGCCTCCCTTCGGTGCCGAAGATGACCATTCCAGTGGTTTTAGGTTGTAGGAGTCCGGCCCTTCGCCCTTTCCCGGAGCGGAGGAAGTACAGGATGTATTTCTCCCGGATCAATAAAAACTGAAGTTCGCGGCAAGGAGGTCTAAGGTTCAATGGTAATAGACCTGACATATTACGGCAAATGTTACTCGAAACTATCAGTTATGGCATTATAGTTGCCTAAATCGTATGTAAACAATATCTTTTTAGAATAAGCAAAATATGGGAGTCAGGAGCCTAGATACCACAAGTTACTGGAAGAGCGCCAATAAAACAACCTTATCGGTTTATGCTGCCGTGTGGTGCCGGCTACGAATAGCTCCAACCCATCTCATCCCGTGGGTGTCGTAAAAGGCGACTATGAGATTAACTAGAGGATGGGCAGCAGCATCCTTTGAGTACATTATCAACTCTACTGCGATCGCAAACCCGCGTGCCATGCGTGGCGATTATGGCAAAACCCACCAATAAGCATACAATACCCAGACTGGTCGTTGTAGCGATCTTTAGAGGAGGCTTGTATCCATCAGTGGACTTAATTCGGCTGAAATGATGAATGATGTAAAATATAAAGCGTGCAATTCGTTTAGTAATAATTAAGTATTTTTTTAAGGAATTTGACGAGATGAGCACGCGATTCGCCTGGTGGTATGCCATGCCTGTAAATGTAATGCTACCCAGGACGTACGTGTCATCATCTTTTGCTCATCACCTCGAGTAGAATTGACGGCATGGTTGGTGCAGTGGCTGATACAGTTGGCTGCTGGTCGTGGGTTCGATTCCCAGACGGAACAAATATTTGTATGATCAGCATCAGTTGTTCCGGGTCTGGGTGTGTTGTGTGTGGAATTTATGTCTGTAAACGCACCCACAACACAGGAAAAACCCTAGTGTGGGGCAACGTTTTTAAAAATAAAATAAATAAATTAGTTTTTATCCCCAGTAAAGTTTCACGGACCACACTAATATCTAAAGTTTTGAAGCAGCTTGACAGCAGAATAACTGGCACTGCGGCGGTACAACCCTAGCTGGAATCTTGCAATAAGAGACCTCTCATAAGATAAGTTCGTGGTCATTACGTTCGAATGTCAGTGCGATAGAGTTGCATTCTAAATGTATGCGTCTCTTTCGCTCCAATGCATGGAATTTGACAGACTCGTAACATAAGCAGGATAGTTAGCAGAGTATATTAACTGTCATATGACCTCACTTCGCGATGCGGTTTCCTGTTGGCTGAACTATCGCCACACATGAAGCATACCACTAATCATAATCATATCAGCCATTTATACGTCCACTGCTGAACAAAGGCCTCCCCCATAGATTTTTACAACTGTGTGGTCATTTTGGGGGGTATTTGCCAATACTCACCACGCTTGCCAGGCGGGTTGGTGAGCGCAGTATGGCTACCGTTTCACAGAAGGGACGCTGCTGCCCATCCCTCTGGTTTAGATTCCCTTAGTCGCCTTTTATGACGTCCACGGGAGGAGATGGAGTGGTGCTATATTCTTAATCCGGACACCACTAAACACGCAACTTATTAAAGATCGCAGTGCAAATCAGTCACACAATAATAATATCTTTTCCGCTAAGCAGTAGTGTTTAAGAATCTAGCACCACTCCATCTTCTCCCGCGGATGTCGTTAAAAGCGACTAAGGCCAACTAAACGAGCCCTCTCGTTATGTTATGGGCAGCAGCATCCTTTCTGTGAAACGGTAGGCATATTGCGTTCACCAACCCGCCTACTAAGCGTGGTGAGTATTGGGAAGTACCCCCCAAAAGATGACACAGTTGTGGAAATCTATGGGGGTCTTTGTTCAGCAGTGGACATATAAATGGCCGATATATATCATCATTCCATCATTTCGGCCGAATGAAGTCCACTGCTGGACACAGGCCTCCCCTAAAGATCACCACAACGACCGACATAGGCGTGTTGTGGGCTCATTGGGGGGTTTTGCCATAATCGCCACGCTTGGCAGACGGGTTGGCGATCGTAGTTGAGATGTTATTGTAGTCAAAGGATGCTGCTGCCCATCCTCTAATTAATCCCATAGTCGCCTTTACGATACCCACGGGATGAGATGGGCTGGTGCTATTCGTAGCCGGCATCACACGGCTTTTGTATTGTCTTCGCTCATCGTAGTAATGTCTTAGGTTTTCGCGAGTATTACACATAATAAAACACTTTTAAACGGATCCTGCGACCACGAATATTACAAATTTTTGTTTTTCCTGACGTTTCGAACACTTTGCAGGGTTCGTGGTCGCAGGATGACTAAGGTGACAGGCATCGTTACAGATTTTTAAAAGGGTATTTTATTTTATCTACCGTACAGTTATAATCAAAAAATATTTCGATGCACGCAGTAATCACTCACAGTGTCTTGATGTTTTTAGTGTGGTATTTAGTTTGAGACTTTATTTTATTTTAATAACAGGGTTCCAAACTGATGGCACCTGCCAGCCATCTTCTCTATTAAAATTAGGATGTTTTTAATTTAAATAGCCTCACGAAACATTCTTGGTACATATCGGTTCTCTTTCGCGAGGACCTTAAGTTGATAGAAAAGAAGAAAATGGTTGGGTTTGTCTAAGGCATGTTCGTATACTGCAGACTTTGTGGAGCGTCTATGCTTGACGTCAGCTATATGTTCTTTTAACCTGGTGGCTATACTACGCTTTGTTTTCCCTATGTATGACAACCCACACTCACAGTCAATCTTGTAGACTCCTGCATCTTGTAAAGGAATGTGACACTTCACCGGTTTGAGAAGTTGGCTGATCTTCTTATGCAGCTTGAAGTAGGTTTTTATGGAAGCACGCTTCAAGATATGGCCATTCTGTCGGTGATTCCATTAATTAATGGTAAATGCAGGTCGTCGATCAAGCGTGGTGGGTTTTGGGCGGCTTTTGCGACGGGGATATGGCGCTCTCAAATTGTTACGTTCGAGAACTTCCTTCACATGGTGAAGTTCCCCTGCCAGATCGTCGGGGTTGCAGATGCCGTGTGCTCTCTGTAACAAAGATTTAGCCGGCACGAACTCTGCAAAGTGTTCGAACCGTCAGGAAAATCAAAAATCTTAAATATACGCGATAGAATCCGTTTAAAAGTGTTTTATTATAATTTCGTAATGTAGTTTCAATTCAATGGAATTGCGTTTATAGTAATATTTGCTTGCTTTTCATGGCTTTCTCGGTCGAACCCTACTCTTGTTTCATTTCAGGTCAACTGTAGCACGTTCTGGAAGTGAATCAACGGTCGCTAACGTTCACACGGTTACGAGTGTATCAGTCACAGATCTTAAGCGCGTACATCGGAACCACACCTTTATTTTGTGTATGATGTATGCCTAAGTATGTTTTCTTTTTTAAGAAAATCTTTTTGTCTTACAAAGCGGCAAATAGATGTACGGTCTGCCTGATGATAAGCGCTTACTGTAATTTACGAACGCTTGCAATAACGCCGCCAATGTACGCCTCGCGCATTGGCGACCCTGTAAAAATATATTCACAAACTTTTATAATCGGTCATAATTCAGTCGATTGCGACAACGCTCCAGCTCACTCTGCCAGGCGGCCAATCGAATATTTGTCTATGGAAGGTGTGGAATTAGTCACTTATCTTCCTTACAGCCCCAACCTCGCACCTAGCGACTTTCATTTGTGACTTTTATTCCCTAAAATAAACAATAAACTCAGAGGAATTCGCTTTATAAAACCCGAAGATGCCCTTGGCTGTCTTTGAAAATAACGCGGAGGAGATCCTAAAGTAGAGTGGGCTCACTGCTTCAGCCAATGGTTATATCGCATGCGACGCCGCTTAAAACGAACGTAGTACTACGAAAAACCATAAAAATGTGAATAGTTTCCTATATCTATGATGAAATGATGTTCTAAAAACTTTAAGTGTCGAAGTCAAAGTTTTTTGATTTCAAATAAACCAAACTTATGAAACGTCAGAATCTAAGTTGCACGGTTCCAGACAGTTGATCTCGTGGAGAACAACCGGCAAGGAACTCCATGGATACTTTCTATTAAAATAATTTAGATTACAATTTAGATTAATAATAATTATTGTAAAATTTCAGTGGCTGATACAGTCGACTGCTGCGCCGGGGGTCGTGGGTTCGTTTCCCAGACGGAACAAATATTTGTATGATCTGCAGGTAGTTGTTCCGGGTCCGGGTGTATTGTATGTGGAATTCATGTCTGTAAACGCACCCACGACACAGGAGAAATACTAATGTGGGGCAACGTTAAAAAAAAAACGATACCGAGAAAAATTTAGGTCAATGTGACCCTTGTACTGCGGTCACCAACTCACCTGCCACGGTGATGAGTACTAGTAAATTCTTCCAAAAAGGCGACACAATTGTGGACATCATTGGGGAGGACGTTGTTCAGCTGTAGATGTCCTTTATTTGTTTTATTTTGAAAACCAACAGCGATACACTATATAACTTAAATATACACAGTTGAGTAGGGCTAGTAAAAGGTTTCCATCTTACCAGTAAAGAATAATTAAGTATGTGAACGGACTTAAAGTTTAGAGAAATTTTATGTTGGATGATGCCTTATGCAGAACGTACATTCTCTTAACTTTTCATCGTAGCTTAACAATTTAACATTACGTGTTAAAAGAAACAGGACATCGAGAAGAGGAGGGAGTTGCTTATTCTTTACATTCGACGGCACGGTTGGTGCAGTGGCTGATACAGTCGGCTGCTGCGCACCGGGTCGTGGGTTAGATTCCCGCACGGAAAAAATATTTGTACGATCTGCAGATAGTTGTATTGTATGTGGAATTCATATCTGTAAACGCACCCACGACATAGGAGAAATCCTAGTGTGGGGCAACGTTTTAAAAAATAACAATATTAATAATATTTATGATTCATGACTTAAAGAAAGAAAGAAAAGAGATTTATTACCACAGCAAAACGCGCATCGGTACATTCATATTAATTAAACTAAAATCTACACTAAACTTGCAATGAAAACCACATAACAAAAATATTGATCGTAGAATAGAAACAAAAATAAATGAGATACAAAATAATCATAACAGAAATAACAGTTTGCTGATGCACGTCTTAATAATGGCAAACAGGTCAACACTCAGCATAGTGCTGTGTTGTAACGTTAGCTGAAACACAGAGCTGGTTTTCAGTGCTAGGCTAACGTTTTTTTTGATGCCCAGTGGAAATTCTACATGGAACTTCCTTCATCCCGGGGAAGGGTGAAGGGGTATGCCGGACTTCTACCGGCTAAAACCACTGGAGCGGCGGTCATCTTAGGCACCGAAGGGGGGCTCCAGGTCCTCGTAAGATCACACTAGAGCCGCCCATTGGTGCCACGCCTTTAGGCACATCTTGGAAGGGATGACTGTAAAGCGGTCACCCCCTCTAGCGGAGTGAAGGCGACTGTAAAAAGGTCGTCCCTCCAGGCACTTCTCGGGGAGGATTGTAAAGGATCCCCCCAAGCGTCGCTTTGCGTGCTAGGCTAACCTAACCTAACCTAAACTAAAAGGAGGTTTTAGAGCAGCAAAAATATCAATATCGCTAAAAGTAGCGTTTTCTTTTAGCTGGTATGATGATACTGCCATCATCGCGATGAACCTGTACATATTGCACAAGTAGTTACTGTATGCTCATCACTTACAGTTAATCATCGGGCATCGCATTGTTTAAGCTATATATACGGTAGTGGCGTATTGTTTAAACATCCTCACTGTGTATCAAGTACTTAGGCACCTGTTGCCGGCCTATTGCTCCGCTTCTATAAGTGAGATGTGTACAATGTAGTTAGCATTTGGTTAATTCTTTTAGCATCGGGATCATCATCATCACATCAGCCAGAGGACGTCCACTGCTGAACAGAGGCCTCCCCCATAGATTCCCATAATTGTGTCATAATTTTGGGGGAATTTGCCAATACTCAACACGCATGGCAGGCGGGTTGGTGAGCGCAGGTTGATAGTGTTTTATTTCATTTTTGAATTGTTCCATTTCCAATTTTTGTTTATGGCTCAATCTGTTTGTATTTTGTGGAGAGTTAAAGCGTGCTTTGACTTATTATTCACAGAATATATACAGCATAGACAAAGGGTGTGACAGATCATCTACATAGTCTTAAGTGATCGAACCAGCCTATAAGCTAGGCGTATACTGATACGTAAGTGAAGACCACGCAGTATAGTGCAGCGTGTGTCGGAGCAAATTTTGTATTTTATGGATAGTGCATGTGCGCATGCGCATAGTGCATAAAACATGGTATACTTTTAAAGATAGTCCGTGTATTGTGAACCTTGTATATATAATGATGCGACATAATATTATACAAACCATATTGACTTCTCTAAAAATAAATTTAAATCAATAGTAGCCTACCGGTGACGCAGGCAAACATGTTTGTCATAAAGCGATCTACGTGACATAGGTACATAATTTGCTTTGAAGTTTTAGTTCCCGTAAACACTGCATCTGAACCGAACCCGGGAATAATCATCATCATCACGTCAGCCACAGGATGTCCACTGCTGAACAAAGGCCTCCTCCTTAGATTTCCACAACGAGCGGTCACATGCCGCTCTCATCCAACGACTCCCAGCGACCTTCACCAGGTCGTCTGTCCACCTCGTTGGAGGTCGTCCCACGCTGCGTTTTCCGGTGCGCGGTCTCCATTCAAGAACCTTTGTGCCCCAACGGCCCGTGTTCCATGAGCAATGTGCCCCCGCCCATTGCCACTTCGGTTTACTAATCCTTTCAGCTATGTCGACAACTTTAGGTCTTCTACGGATCTCCTCATTTCTGATTCGATCTTGTAGAGAAATACCAAGCATAGCTCTCTCCATAACTCGCTGAGTAACCTTGAGCTTTCTTATGAGGCCCATTGTAAGTGACCACGTCTCTGTTCCATATATCATCACTGGTTAAAGACGTTCGTCTTTAGGCATTGCAGTATTGTTGACGAAAAGACGTTGCGAAGTTTCCCGAACGCTGCCCAGGCGAGTCGCATTCGACGATTGACCTCTTTCTCAAAGTTGGACCTACCTAACTGCACAGTTTGTCCCAGGTAGACATACTCGTCAACAACTTAGAGAACAGAGCTCCCAACGGATATTGGGATGGGCACGACATGGGCATTTGACATGACTTTTGTCTTGCCCATGTTCATTTTAAGGCCCAACTATTGGAAAACTCTGTTGAGATCATCGAGCATTGTGCTGAGCTCCGAGAATCCGGGAATAATAATACGGAACTATCGTATATTTGTGTAGACGCAATGCGTCCGATTCGGCTTCTAGTCGTCATTATAGATTCCCCGCGACTTTCCTTGGACCGTGTTTCCTCTGATTCGGAGCCGTGCGCATGCGCTCTCATGGCTGGGCTGTTTAGCCAATTTCCATAAGGATTAAAATATAAAATTATTGTCGCCGTGTGGTGGCGGCTCAGAATCAGATCATAGAAATATTTGTTCCATGTGGGAATCGAACCCACGACCCGGAGCGCAGCAGCCGACTGTATCAGCCACTGCACCAACCGCGCTCTCGAATGATATGTTTATACGTTTTATTATTATCGGTGGTAACATTGTATAACATTTCTATTTCATGGAATGGACATGCCTTGCTATGTGAATTATATTTATTTGATTAAATTCAATAAAAAAATATTCATGGGTTTTTCGCTTCATCATTCATCATTTCGGCCGAATAAAGTCCACTGCTTGCTTTATGCTATCATAAAATTTAAATACCAAGGACTTGTACATTTTAAGCCTGTAATAGTAAGTACCTATATTATACTTAGGTATATTTTACCAAGGCACTTATAGTTAACTGGCTGTGCAGTTGTACTCCCTGATTGGTAAACGATTGGTTTGGTTTAACAACGATCGGTGTGGTTAGTCTGTGGATGGGTGACCTTATAGTGATATTTGAACTGAGTGTCTGGGGGGTCGGAGGGCACGTATAATCGTCAGTCCCGCTATTAGTCATTATACTTATGGTTTTATCGTTAAACTAACTTGGAGGGCGGGCGGCCTAAACAACTTTCACACAAGGTTGGCCATATCCCATCGAAAAAAAATACTGGGTACTAACCTGCGACTTCGTTCGCGTGGGATCTAATTTAAGCCCTCAAAAAAACTTGATAACGTAATAAATGTTTAATATAAGAAAATAATAACAAAATCTATATCTGGAAAGATACAGATATTGTTTTTTTTTTTTTTTTGTCGTGTCGAAGACCTTCCTCTGCCTTAGGAAGGGCGGGGGTATGCCGCATGCCCATAAAGGCGAGAATGTTAGATATTGCACATCAATAATGTTGCTTCAACTTGCAAATGTAGTCACAGGATACAAGCGTATTGTCTAGACAATGATAGCAAGAGTGTCATACATCATTATCCTCTTTCAGAAGAATATCGCCATCGGTTTTCAAACCCAATGCGACTGAATAAGGAAGTCAGTGGTCACAAGAATGTTTCAATACGAATTACCTTTGTTATTTATGTTTAGACAATGTCTGTTTAACTTTACCCATTTCTATTAAGGAATCCTATTGTCTAGCAGTTCGGTGTAACGTCACCGGCGAACAATAGAAGCGGTCGTAAGCAGCAGAAGCAACAATGCATTTGTTATATATATTAGTGCCCGAACACACGGCCATAGTCTGCATATTGACTAATATTATGTAGAACATTTATTGGAGCGCGTGAAACACGATTGATGTAACAAAAGTGGAACTTTTTGTTTCAGGACAGGACTATGGTATAGAAATAATCTCTTATGCCCAGGCGTGGACCCACACGAAACATTACACGTAAAATGTTGCGAACAAACAAAGAAATATAGAAAAAAATCTTGCCAGTATGACATATTTTCTGTATGGTGAGCTATAAAACTGTGTGTCTGTTTATCTGGGGTTCAGATTAAGAATATAGCACCACTCTATCTCCTCCTGTCGAAGTCATAAAAGGCGATTAAGGGAGTTGAAACCAGGGGGATGGGCAGCAGCGCCACATATGTAAAACGAAGTCATATTGCGCTCACCACGGGTTAGTTGCAACACACATGCATCAGCCCGTAAACCTGTACTACTGAACATAGGCTTCCAATGATCAATGATCATGATGACACAATGAGCGGTCATAGCGTCATTTTGCCATGCTTGGCAAGTGAGGTGGAGATCGCAGTATCTTGTTATTAGCATACGAGGAGGATGCTGCTGCCTATCCTCTTGATTTATTTATTTATTTATTTCACATATACATGCACAACATTACTGATTATACTAATTTGATGTACAGTTATAATTATTTCAGAACATAAAAAATAAACATTTTGTCTATGTAAAGCAATATATATAAAATATCAAACAAACATTCCCGACACACATCTATCCATCTCGCTACAAACAAATCACACTCCGGTGCTGGGGTGCAATTCCTTAAGCTCAAACATCCATACATCCTTAAATACAGATTTGAAATAATGGTATAAAACCAATTTGGTATTCGCTAAGACATGATTGAAGCTATTCAAAGACACGTTGAAGAAGGTAAGCCATGAGGACCAGTCTTTGCGTTTACAAAATTGGGTTATCACAGTTATTTCAATTCTGTATTCAAGGATGTATGGATGTTAGAGCTTAAAGAATTGCACCTCTGCTGTTAGGAGAGCATTTAGCATCATAAGCGAACGCACGAGCGGAGAGTTGGCAGTAACTGATACTGGCTGTACCGGAGGCCCGCACAGTTTCCCATGCCAACTCTCCGCTCGTCCGTTCGCTTACGATGCTAAATGCTCTCCTAACATCAGCACCGGAGTGGATTACCTTGATACCCATGGGCAGAGATGGGTGGTCTTTTAATTGCCGAGTAAGACACCGAAGTTTAGTTCAAGGCAGGTAAATTTAATGGATGCAATGTTTCAAGTTTAATATAAATGTTACTACACAAGAAAAAGTTCTAGCATCATCTGTTCAGGGATAAAAAATATGTTAAAACAAAATTAATAGACCATCAAAGGTATAAAGTTGTAAGAAGCCTCAGGCGTCCGTTGAAAAGTAAAATAATGAATCATCAAATTAATTATTTATTTGGCTGGAAACTAAATAAGAAAGAATTGCCGCATTCCAAGAGGATTTCCCAAAGTTAAAAAAAAAGTACCAACAGTTAAGTTAAAAACAAACATAGAAGAATGTGTGAAATGAACTATCGAGGAGTTAAAACTCGACTGAATAAGTAGGTATGTGTCAGACTGCCAAAATGGGTCATGTATACGGGCACTAAATTAGAAATTGCTCCTGCATTCCGTGTATTTAAATACAAAGGTGTAAACACCGGGGAGTTTTAGTGCATAGGAGATAGACAATGTAACATTGCTGAGTCAATTCGTGTATACGGACACTAAACAAGAAAGTATCACTGCAATCTCTGTGGGTATATGAACACAGAAATGTGTATACCATTGAGTTGAATTCATAGACTAGGGAAGAAACACTACTGTGTAAACTGTTAAAATTGTTGGAATCTTATAACTTAACGCAGCCTTTTTTTTATTGATTCCCAGTGGAAATTCATCATGAACTTACTCCGCCCCGGGTTAAGATGAAGGGGCACCGGGTAAAACTACTGGGACGGTCGTCTTCGACACCTACGGGAGGCTTCAGGCCCTCGTGTGAATGAAAAGGAGTCACTCCTTCTAGCGGAGGGGTAGGTGACTGTTAATAGACTTCTCCTTCTAGAGCGTGATACTCTCGCAGAAGAGATGGAGACCACTGCACTCTAATTTTCATGCTCTGCCAACACAGCCGATATTGCTGCCGGCAGAGAGAGATCCTGGCCGATCCGGTCGACTCTTTCATAATGGTGGCACTATGCTATGACCTTTTTTTTTATTGGTGCCCAGTGGAAATTCTTCATGAACTTCCTTCCGTCTTCTCTTGTGTCGCTTGGTGTGAGCACGCAGATTCCCCAATCTACGCACCCGCGAACCCTGAGGTCCCCCACCTTATAGTAATGGCAGGAGGTTTCAGGCGTATAGGAATTAGGTACCAGGGCGGTTGTTACCCCGGCGTCATCTCCTTCTTCAAGCGGGATTGGCACTCTCCCGATCCCGCTCTGTGGTTTCCTTCTGGAGCATGACGCTCTCACAGAAGGAGACCACTGTATTCCAGTTTTGGTGCTCTGCCAACATAGCCTACACTACTGCTGGCAGAGAGAGATGTTGCCCGATCCGATCGACCAGGACATGCCTCCAGCGTGTGCTGTGCGGTGTCCTGGTCCCTATCACAATGGTGGCATTGTGCCATGGCCTCGCGTCCTATCCTGTGCAGGTACGCACCGAAACAACCACGCCCGGTGAGCACCTGCGTCAGGTGGTAGATGACGCCCGCTCCTTCTGAGCCAGGCTCCAAAGAGCGGCAGGACGGCCTCAACGACGCGCTTGGTCACAAACTGCATTCGCAGGCGGTGACGCCACTTTCCAAGTGCGCGCCGCTGAGCTAACCGCATCAGCCTGTCCAACGCCCCTGGAGGTGCACCTTCACCGCTCTTGCGGAGGGAGCGTGTCTGATCATAGACCCACGCAGCCGTCTACACCAGGATGTCAAAAAGCGGAAAACGCACCATGATTTTCTGCCTCGTAGGATACTGTCCTGTATCCCCTGCGATCCATATAGCCACTCTGTGCTGCAAACCTAGAAGTTTGGTTCTAAACCAATGGACGATTTACAGCCGGGATGACCATACATGCGCCTTGTAGAGGGCCCCGGACCACATGAAACTCTTGTCGATGGCGAATTTCCTCGCTTGGTCTACAGATATTGGGCAGCAGCCGGTGTAATGCACTCCCTACTCTCTCGACTTAACTGTTCCTCGAAGCTCCAACGACTGTCAGCGGTGAACGTAATCTGTGCTAGCGACAGACAGCAGCATGCCAGCGCTGGATGAGAGATGGATGGATGGAGATGGCACTCCATAGCTTTATTTGCAGTTGCATTCTTAAGGAAAACCCCACAAGGATGTAGAAACAAATGGATGGCGACATGGGAGAGGCTAGGGGGGGCACAGATACAAATTACTGACAACCGAAAAAAAATACACATACTCCGAAAACCTCCGGGTTTACGTAGCCTAGCGGTCTAATGTTAGAAATATTTAAGTATCATAACCATATCGGCCAAAAGACGTCCACTGCTGAACAAAGTCCTTCCCTATAGATTTCCACAATTGTGTAATTTTGGGGGAATTTGCTAGTACTTACCACGCCTGGCAGGCAGGCGGGTTGCTGAACGCAGTATGGCTGCTGTTCTACAGAAGAGACACTGCAGCGCGTTCCTCTGGCTTAGAGTCCCTTAGTCACCTTTTATGACGTCCACGGGAGGAGATGGAGCTATATTCTTGATCCGGACAAAACGGATACAACAAATACAAACAAGTATGTAATTTTATATTGAACCGTGTGGTGCCGGCTCAGAATACCACCACCCCGTTTCATCCCGTGGTTGTCGTAAAAGTCGACTAAGCGATTAACCGGAGGATGGGCAGCAGCATCCTTCGAGTACATTAACAATTCAGCTGCGATCGTCAACCCGTCTGCCGAGCGTGGCGATTATGGGAAGACCCCCCAATGAGCACACAACACACCCTTATCGGTCGTTGTGGTGATCTTTGGGGGAAGCCTGTGTCCAGCAGTGGACTTCATTCAGCCGAAATGATATTGTAATTTCATTAATGAAAAGTTTTGTAGTAAGTATTGCGAACGGCATTTACCAGCGATTTGCGAAACTAGGCTTATTAGCCAGTAAATATCCATTGCTAAAGACAGGACTCAATGAACTCACTTTTATAAAGCGGAAATCATCCCTTGGAAAGGCAGAATATTTTACCGTATAAACCGGATTTGCAGTTACATCTACATTGACGGCACGGTTAGTGCAGTGGCTGATACAGTCTCCTGCTGCGCACGGTGTCTTGGGTTCGATTCCCGCACGGAACAAATACTTGTACGATCTGCAGGTACTTGTTCCGGGTCTGGGTGTATTGTGTGTGGAATTTGTGTCTGTAAAAGCACCCACGACACAGGATAAATCCTAGTGTGGGGCAAAGTAAAAAAAAAACTATCGCCGAATCCAGCGCATTTAGCGCACCCCAGCAGACTCAATGACCACTGGTTTCCGTGATATTCAAAAATAAGGCTTAAATAGCTGACCACGTGATACTCCCTCACTTTAAGGTTAACACAGAACAAAAATAATGACTTACAAAGATTATCCTGTCTACTTCAATCTACTCGTTATAATTATAACTTTTAATTGGGACGTAATACGACCGTCGACGTTACACAAACATCTGCCTACTCACGAACTCGCCGGGATCGGCTCCTGATTATTTAATATTTATCTAACAAACATTATTATCCAAAACGTCGTGTTTCCCCCCGACTGCACTAACAACGCCCTGTGGCTCCGTCTGGCGCTCATCCAATACGTCCTTTGTACATAAACCACTTCATTACGGAAGACAACAGCTGCCGGTGATAAACTGAGCATTTAAATTGATAATTCTAGACTTGAGAAAGTAGTTAAAGGTGTGGATCGATTTCAATTGTGGACTTGAAAAGTAAATTATTTATAACTATAGAGTCGGATTGAAATGTTGGTTTTGTTAATCATTCTTGTTTGGTAATGAAAATACGTTAAAATGTTTTTACTTCCAAGATGTGGAGTAATGGTGTCTTGCAGGCCTAAAGCTCACTTTAGACTAGTCTCCCATAGTGTCATCATCGTATCAACAGAAGGATGTCCACTGCTTCAAAAGCCTCGCCACTGACTTCCACAACAACCGCTTACATTCCACCCGCATCTTACGACTTTCAACTACTATTACCTGGTCCTCTGTGAGAGTGACAGAGTGTGTATCTGTTATACTGAATATATACAAGGGCAATTTCATAGGTAAAGGCCTATTATACTATATGATTATTTTTTGCGCACATCAATGGCACTGTACCTGTTGAATTTTTATGAGTTTCATTCCCCTCCTATAATAATCAATACTAAGAACTTAGTACTTTCCATATGTATTTACTATTATTTTATTCAGTTGAGGATATGGTTGGCTGCGATAGTATCTAGTATAATGTGCAGCGGATTTCCACCGCAGTGAAAAAAACGAAGAAGAAGATATAGATTGACTTCTGTGTGGTGTCCGGATTAAGAATATAGCATCACTCCATCTCCTCCCGTGGATGTCGTAAAAGGCGACTAAGGGAATCTAAACCAGAGGGATGGGCAGCAGAGTCCCTTCTGTGAAACGGTAGCCATACTGCGCTCACCAACCCGCCTGCCAAGCGTGGTGAGTATTGGCAAATACCCCCCAAAATGATGACACAGTTGTGAAAATCTATGGGGGAGGCCTTTGTTCAGCAGTGGACGAATAAATGGCCGATATGATATGATATCTTCTTCTTCGTTTTTTTCACTGCAGTGGAAATCTGCCATGGACTTCCATGATGAGGAAAGTCGGAGAGATATGCTGGACTCTTACCTGCTAAAATCACTTTAGCGGTCTTCTTCCACACCGAATGGCGGCTTCATCCTGTAAAGAATTTTCCCTAAAGCCTCGCTACTCACTGTGCTACGTGACTTCATACGTGCGCACCACTGCAGCCATCTTCCCGGGGATACTTCTTTCTCCTAGCTTTTTCCCAACTATGTCGGGGTCGACTTCCAGTGGAACCAGATTTAACTGATGTTCCACACAGAGTGACTAACATCCGCCACCTTATTACAGGGTTGTACAGATATCCTAAGGTTTATACATGTTGCCGGGCTTCTGACTTCTCGTAACAAATATCATAGATCTTTATTTGAAAGCCGAGACAGACAGCTTAACGTGCTCTGCGAGGCACGGAGAGGTATTGATGTGGAGAGGATTACCTACCCAAGGCCTGACCTGTTTGAACGATGCTTTACTTCGCATATTTATATATGATCTGTATGTATATATAAATATATATAAAGATGGTGCATCTGTTAGTTGTCGTGTAACTTTTGAAAGACATGACCGATTAAGGTCATATTCACATAATGCATAGGTTTTGTCGAGATGATAGTTCATAGCTATGCTAGGATCCGATGTGTAGCGCCACCTACCGGTAAGGGTAGAACAACATCTGCCGAATCAGCTATTATTTACCAAAATAGAATCCGTCAGGCAGTCTTACACGTCATATTGAAACATAGGAGGTACTTCGCTACACGTATCACTCACTGATCACAAAACCTCTGAAACTATAGTTAAGTCTACAAACTTAAAATTTCACATTCCTTTCATGATATTAGCATTAGCTAAGAAGTGATTTTGCAAACATTTACCCAACAGTGGTGGTGAAAAGGAGCGTCAAAGTTTTGTATATAATAACGGTATTGTTTTCCAATAACTTTTCACGAGTAACCGAATTCCACGCAGACGGAATCATGGCTACATCTAGTATATTATTAATGGAAAAGTTATGATGAATTTAGATGTACTTGAACTGATTCGGCTACCATCTAGTACAGATATAGTAGATACCCTAAATCACTCTAGTGTAATCATACGAGGTCGAAAGCCCCCCTTAGGTGCCGAAGATGACCGCTCTAGTGGTAGGAACCCGGTAGGAGACCACTTCGGATGCCACTTCGCCCTTCCCCGGGGCGGAGGAATTCCAAGATGAATTTCCACTGAGACCAATATATTTTTTTCTAAATCAGCCGGTAACTATCATTAACTGAGTAGTATTTACGCGGGCGGGGCTGCGGATACAGCTAGTTGTATATAAACATTACAATATCCCATTTCTCTCCGTTGGTTCGCACACCTTTGCTCTGGTTCACTGGATTCATACAATACGCATATCAAAGGAGGCAGAAACACACCTGTTTTACCAAATAAAACCTTAACAGCTGCTTGAGTAATTTGGGACTGCAGTAAAATTGGAAGCCTGTAAATTTTTCAATAATTGTTTATCATTATTCTAGCCCGGAATCATCTACTGCTGGGATTATGCCGTCTTCTTCTTGTTTGCTAGCCTCCTCCGTCCCGTGCTTCACTCATCCAGGTTACTTTAATGATATCGTAAAATCCAACGTGCTTTTGGACGTCCTGGATCTATTCGGCCTGAGCTTGGCCACCAATAGGCCAAAGATTTGCTCCAGTGACCATCATAGTTTCAGAATGTCTATTAACTTTTAAAGTTTCGCGTTGCATGGTAATATATGGATAAGAAACTGATGTTAACGCGTGAAGTTAAACCTTTGAGTAACGTTTTGACCAGGTTGCATGGATCGTGGTCACAAGCAGACTGACGCAGCGAGATCACTCCGTTTGTGAGGTAGATTTATATTCGTGTACCCCTACTTATGAGTTCAACTGTGGCATCGTAGCTACCAAACGAATGAACCGATTATGATTTAATTTTAAAAAGGAAAGTAACTTGATCGCGGGTGTTCTTAGTTATGGTTCAGGAAAATCTGTTCAGCCGTTGGAAGATCATCAGATCACAATTAAAATTGTTATGCTTCTTAATTCCAATTGCATCACGCAAGGCCCTTGAAAAGAATTGTAGTTTGGATTTGTGGACAAACTCGATCCAGTAATTAGTGCTAGATTGAAACATTTCGCCGATGTAGAAAACAGTCAGACTAGGAAATCAGCGATTGCTAAAAATTAGCCTGAGTGATCACTTCACCCTGATAAGATGTTAAAGAGGTCCAGAGAATTTGTGCTACTAGAATAAAATGGAATAGAAAACATTTATTTGGCAAAGAACATATAAGACAATGCATAAAATGAAATGAAAGCTACAATATACATTATTACTAAAGCGAGCAATCAGAACTATCGTCCGCATACCACAAGGACAGAGCTGTCGGCAACGTTTCATGAAGCTGGGCATACTCACTGTGCCAGCTATTTATGAATTAATACTTTTAAATAATCTTGTCAAACACATACATGAGTATGCGACGTCTGATCAAAGAGAAGTTCGAGAAAAGAGCCACAGAAAAGACCTCAGTCAAACAATACATCCTCAGATAAATATTGTAAAGCATAGTTCACGATATCAAACTATTCAACAGGTTGCCTGTAGATTTAAAAAGCACTATTTACACAAACTCCTATAAAGCGAAACTCAAATATTTCCTTCTAAGTAAATGTCTCTATTCTATTAATGAATTTTCAAAACAGGAATGTCTAATTACAGTAACAGTAATATCTAATTTTTTATTAAGACGTTTAGTCTATGAAATGACATTGACATTATATTCTTAAATTTAAATTGAATTGTTAACTATTTGTGTATTGATCATGTTTTCTTTTGTATTATCTGATTGTATTTTGTTTTTGTAAATATTCGAATACAATGTAAAATGTTCAGAGTATAAATCACTATCAAAAATGACTATCCTCTCCATAAGGGTGTGCACTCTTCTGGACTATTGTTTTTTTACTATTTATAAATATAACTTTTATTTGTACTCTTTCCTTTCCTCTAGGTCCTTCATAAACTTTACTTATAACAAGTACAGTTTTCACTGTACGTGTATTTAAATTCAAAGGCCCTAAAAATTGATACCAATCGTTCTACCACATGCCTTAAAACTAAATAAAAAGCTAGACCTCACGACGGTTCGTGAAACTATTATATTAAAATACAATTTCCATTCCACGGGTTCCAAAAAAGGATGTTTCCTTAGCATATTCGTGAGCGCATGTTTATTGAATTTGAACGATATTGTACGGGCGGCTACCTCGCATAAGAACCGACAGTGCCTTAACATATTACGAAACATGCAAACGATTTTAAGTGTTTATGTGTAGATTTAAGGTCGAGAATCCTTTAGGAGTTTTGTATGGGAGGACAACATGTGTGGTAGTTTGTACGTTAGCGCCGGAATTTGGCAAACTCTTTAGTTGTTTGAGGGCTGAAAGTTGATCCCTACGAAGTCGCCTTTTTGGGAAAAATAGAAAACTTACGTGGGTCCGGATTAAAGTTTCTGTAGTTTCATAAAGATCAGAAGGTTCTTGGTATAGATAGAATAGCTCAAAAGGGTTATCCTTTTTACTTTGTTTAGAAATATCATGTTTTTTGTATAGGAATATAGAAAACTCTTTAGTTTTTACGACCAACTCTGTTTATGACATCGGTACATAAGTTTAGCTACAGAACATTAGGAAAATCCATATGCTTACGGTAATTTATTTTTCTTGTAGTAAGTGTTTTTGCTTTATTGTGGGTACAGTTTACAGACCGATCGTGTAGCTTTAGTCACGAATAGGACTACCCCATCTCATCTTGTGGGTATCGTAGCGTCGTGTCGGCTAAGAAATTATAGAACCTAGTGCGTATCATTAAGCACACGCAGATGGCAGGTAAACCACAAACACTAGCATACTCAAGGAGGGTTGATGTCAGGCAAGCGGCCGATTGTAAAACTCTTTTGCTAAAACCTTTGCTATATGAATAACATATTGCACCGACTCCGAGGGGGGCAGGAAAGAATAGAAGAGATTCCAGATTTATATATCATTTCGGCCGAACAATGTCCACTGTTGAACACGAGCCTCCCCCAAAGATCGCCACAACAGGCTGTCTGTGTGGGTGTGTGTTCATTGGAGGGTTTTGCCATAATCACCATGCTTGGCGGTTGGCTTGGCGAGTGAGTTGGGTTGGCGATCGCAGTTAAGTTGTTAATGTACCTACTCGAAGGACGCTGCTGCCCATCCTCCGGCTATTCCCTTAGTCGCCTTTTACGACACCCGCAGGATGAGATGGGTTGCTGCTATTCGTAGCCGGCACCACACGGCAGACAAAAAATAAGATTTATGTATTACATGCACTAATCCTAAACAAATGTCTGTAGATCATTCAAATATTTGCTCGGTACAGGTATTGAACTCGCAACACGTAGCACAGTAAGTTATTCGCTTAGCCACGACGCTAACAGTAGCGTCCCCGATGTTACCGTGGCCTATCGTCCTCTTTCTGCTGAGGGTCAAGAGGATTGATAAAAGCATCCGTATGTTTGCAGTAAACAACACAATGCAATTTACGGGCTTTGAAGACCCCTGGATCGCACTTGTGTTTAGATACGAGATGAGATGAGAAGTAACAGTAGCCCCCTTATTTTATTTTTTTATTGGTGCCCAGTGGAAATTCTTCATGAACTTCGTTCACCCCGGGGAAGGGCGAAGAAGTACGCCGGACTCCTACCGGCTAAAACCACTGGAGTGGTCATCTTCGGCACCTAAGGGAGGCTCCAGGTCCTCGTATGATCACACTAGAGCCGCCCACTGGTGCCACGCCAAGGATTCCCCAAAGCGTCCCACGGCACCGCGTCACCACATGCGTGCTACCAAGTAACAGTAGCGCTAGCACGAACAACTTTCGGCCAAATGAAGTCCACTGCTGGACACAGGCCTCCCCCAAAGATCACCACAACAACCGACATGGGTGTGTTGTGGGCTCAGTGGGGGGCTTTGCCATAATCGTCATGCTTGGCAGACGGGTTGGCGATCGCAGTTGAGTTGTTAATGTACTGGAAGAATGCTGCTGCCCATCCTCCGGCTAATCCCTTAGTCGAATTTTACGATACCCACGGGAGGAGATGGGGTGGTGGTATTACACGGCAAATCGTAACGTTAATGTGAGTGAATTTTGAATTGACTCTTCTTTTATTTACTCTATGCCAAGAATCACGTGGCTAAGATGTGGTTGACCATAAAATTCTCAGAAATGTTGAATGGCCTGTTTGGGATATTTTTCCCCGACATTTTTCATCATCATCATCATATAAGCCAAAGTACGTCCACTGCTGTACAAAGGCCTCCCCAATAGATTTCCACAATAGTGTGGAAATCTATTACATTTAGGGAGAAATTGCCATTACTCACCACGCTTGGTAGGCGGGTTGGCTGCTGTTCCACAGAAAGAACGCTGCTGCCCATCCCTCTGGTTAGAGTCCCTTAGTCGCCTTTTACGACCTCCACGGGAGGAGATGGAGTGGTGCTATATTCTTGTACCGGACACCACACGGATACGGCTTTTTCATCATAAAGATAAAAATATATAAAACCTTTTATATTCACTGATATATACATTGGCTGCACTAAAAGTATCGGGAATGGAATATTTCCACTGTTCCTGTCATATTAAAATCTTTTTAATTGAAAACTCCTTGGTTTTACAAATCGAATACCATTTATTTATTTTAAAAAATATTCACGGTCTTGTCACAAGGTTTTGTCAAACTTGTTTAGTCGTTGAGAAAATGGAATTGACTCGAGAAAATTCAAGAGCGTTGATTTATTATGACTTTCGAAGTGGTTTAACACAAAAACAGTGTGTTGACCGGATGATTTCTGCATTTGGTGATGAAGACCCATCCCAATACACAATTTATCGCTGGTTTGCTGAATTTTATCGTGGACGTGTCAAGCTCAGTGATGATCCTCGTCAAGGTCGTCCAAAAACTGCAGTCACCCAAGAAAACGTTGATGCTGTGCGTAAGCTGATTGAGGAAGATCGACATGTGACATACCGCGAAATTCAGGCAACTTTAGACATTGGCATGAGTCAAATACAAATAATCTTGCATGAACAATTAGGTGTAAAAAAGTTGTTTTCCCGATGGATACCGCATTTGCTATGTGAAGAGCAAAAAGCGGCTCGCGTTACTTGGTGCGTCAGAACTCTCGAAAGATTCCACGCAGGATCCTCAAATGCTGTATACAACATCGTATCAGGTGACGAATCCTGGATATATGCGTACGAACCCGAAACAAAAAACCAGTCACGAGTTTGGGTGTTCGAAAATGAGTTAAAGCCAACAAAAATTGTTCGTTCACGGAGTGTTGCAAAAAAAATGGTGGCCACGTTTGTCTCCAAAACCGGCCATGTTACGACTATTCCTCTTGAGGGACAACGAACGGTTAATGCAGAATGGTATGCTAGCATTTGTTTGCCACAGGTCGTTTCTGAACTCCGTAGAGAGAACTGCAACCGCCGCATCATCCTCCATCACGACAATGCGAGTTCTCACACCGCGCACAGAACAAAAGAGTTTTTAGAGCAAGAAAACAGACTAGAAACAACAAACAGATTAGACCATCCGCCGTACAGCCCCGACCTAAGCCCTAATGATTTCTATACTTTCCCTAAAATAAAGAATAAATTGCGTGGACAGAGATTTTCATCACCTAAAGAAGCTGTGGACGCCTACAAAACGGCCATTTTGGAGACCCCAACTTCCGAATGGAATGGTTGCTTCAATGATTGGTTCCATCGTATCGAAAAATGTGTCAAATTTCGCGGAGAATACTTCGAAAAGCAATAAATACATTTTTAAATAGTAATGTTGTGTCACTTCCTTGATTCCCGAAATTTTCAGTGCCGCCCTCGTAATATAGTCGAGACATAAGTTGCCGCGTCCCAAGATGTAGATGTTCTATGGAGAAAAACGGGCAAGAAACTCCATGGTTACTCTAGGTTAATTTTTGACTTCTTTTCTGGCATTTTCGACATAAAGGCTATGTGAAGACAATGCAGGAGAAAAGAGTATTAACTTCTTAAAAAGTCCAGACTTAACAAACCTGATTTAAAGTGTTGTTGTAACGGTTTCCACAATATAGCTGCAATACGTAATAAAACTAAAACTGTGTTCCCTTATCCGAGCGTTGATAACACCCGCATGTTTTTGGTAGAACTGTTGTAAAATACTATGCCTGTTTATACGTCAGCCATTATTGGTCCTATCTCTAGAAATTTATTTTTGAACTACAAAGGTCTTTCGTTTTTCGACCTGGCTGCACGAATAGGACTACTTCATGTTTTTTTTTAATTTTAATTTGTTTATCTCATCCCTTGAGTGTCGTGGAAGGCGCCTAAGGGAGTACGGAATCCGGCGCGTGCTATTAAGTACTGTGGGTTACCCGCAGGTGGCGGGTAGACCACCAACATTAGCATACCCAAGGAGGGTTGGTGTCAGGCAGGCGGTCAAGTGTAAAACCCTTTTGCTATAACCTTTAACCTTAATTTGTGCACTAGCCGAACCGTTAGTGTCCACGTTTGGAACATATTGCAGCATTAATATGTGTAATAATCGCGAAAACCTAAGATATTATTAAATTGTATATTTTACAAGTTCATTGTATTGTAAGTTTTGACAAGAGAGGGAAAAAGAAAGAAAGAATTATTTTTATTGGACAGCTAACAGCAATACATATTTATCTATAATTATACCTATTGCATATAAAGCCGGCTAAGAATACTACCACCCTCATCTCATCCCGAGGGTGTCGTAAAAGGCGACTATCGGATTAGCCGAAGGATGGGCAGCAGCGTCTTTATATGTCTATATATGTCGTTTCTTTATAACACAACTGCGATCGCTAACCCGTCTGCCAAGCGTGGCGATTATGGCAAGACCTAACCTTTTTTTTTTTTTTATATTGATGTCCAGTGGAAATTCTACATGGAACTTCCTTCACCCCGGGGAAGGGCGAAGGGGTATGCCGGACTCCTACCGGCTAAAACCACTGGAGCGGTCATCTTCGGCACCGAAGGGGGGGGCTCCAGGTCCTCGTAAGATCACACTAGAGCCGCCCATTGGTGCCACGCCTTTAGGCACATCTCGGAAGGGGTGACTGTAAAGCGGTCACCCCCTCTAGCGGAGGGAAGGCGACTGTAAAAAGGTCGCCGCCCCCAGGCACTTCTCGGGGAGGATTGTAAAGGATCCCCCCAAGCCTCGCATTGCGCTGTGCTGCGCACACGGCGGCACGCGACCACGTGCGCGCCACCGTCTTCCCGGGGGTCACTCGGTGTGAGCACTCAAATTCCCCAATCTGCGCGCCCGCGACCCCCAAGGCCCCCCACCATGAAGTGACGGCAGGGGGCTCAGGCGTGTTGGACTTGGGAGCCGGGACGGTTGTTGCCCCGGCGCCGTCTCGTCCTTCTCCGTGCGGGATCAGCCCTCTCCCGATCCCATTCTGTAGTCTCCTTCTGCAGCATGACGCTCTCGCAGAAGAAGACCACTGCACTCCAATTTTCATGCTCTGCCAACATAGCCGACACTACTGCCGGCAGAGAGAGATCTTGCCTGATCCGATCGACCAGGAACCGCCGCTCGGCCGCCCACGCAGGGCGCTCCTCGAGCGTGTGCTGTGCGGTATCCTGGTCGCTTTCACAATGGTGGCACTGTGCCGTAACCTCGCGTCCAATTCTGTGCAGGTACGCACCGAAACAACCGTGACCGGTGAACACCTGCATCAGACGGTAGGTGACGCGCTCGCTCCTTCTGAGCCAGGCTCCGAAGAGCGGCAGGATGGCCTCAACGCGTTTGTTCGCGAACTGCAGCCGAAGGCGATTTCGCCACGTCTCGAGTGTGCGCCGTTGAGCCAGCCGCCTTAGCCTGTCGAACGCCCCTGGCGGCACGCTTTCGCCACTCTGGCGGAGGGAGCGTGTTTGATCATAGACCCACGCATCCGTCTCCACCATGATGTCGAAAGGCGGAAAGCGTGCCAGGAGAGTTGCCACCTCGTAGGACACTGTCCTGTATCCCCGTGCGATCCGTATAGCCACTCTGCGCTGCAGACCGTGAAGTTTGGCTCTACAGCGCTGGACACCTGAAAACCGGGATGACCATACAGGTGCCCCGTAGAGGGCCACAGACCGCACGACGCCCCCGTAGAGACGGCGGCTAGACCTAACCTATGGCTAATGAGCACATAATCTTTGGGGGAGGCTTCTGTCCAGCAGTGGATGTTTTTCGGCTGAAATGATGATATAAAGTTACAAAGTTAAACAATTTTGAAACATTGACATACATATGTCCCTACATTGTAAATTATTGTTTCTGTATCAAAAAGTCCCTCATTCAGCTATATGCTACAAAACAGCAAGGCGGTCTTGCAGCACTGGTTTTCAATGAGTGACCCATGTGACATGTACTAGGGTTCGGTATTAATTGTTGTGTTATGTATTATGTTTAGATAAAAACAAATATTATTAATGAATAGATTGCCGTAATACCTATGAGCTGGCCAGTTCTGACAAAGGATACCCGTTCACGAGCATGATGCATCCATTAGCGTCGCTTAGCTCAACTATATTGTTAGAAGCTCAACGAACCTCTACATAACGCCACTATCAACATGGCATTTAAGTGAGCGTGACAGACATATTGCCATACAATATTTATGAACACTGTCGATCCGTGAAGGTGATATTTAGTAGCGATATTAAATTTGATCATGTTTAAATTATAATAAAACAGTTTTAAACGGATTAAATCACGTGTATTATTGATTTTTGTTTAAATTATTCTTTTCTGCAATTTAGACTATCTAAAACTAGAACTAGAAACCGTTGGGGCACTAAGGTTCTCAAATGGAGACTGCGCACCGGAAAACGCAGCGTGGGACGCGACAACGAGGTGGACAGACGACCTGGTGGAGGTCGCTGGGAGTGGTTGGATGGGGGCGGCATGTATAACCGCTCGTTGTGGTTGATATGATATGATGAAAAAATATAAAACAATAAAATTTTCTAGATTTATACGTTGATTATAAAAGCATACTTCGGAAAGCACATTGAATACCGATCTCTATAGACACGTTTTCGACACGGGAAGTTTTCACGCGTTTAGAATAGCTCAGGCCAACCTGAGAACTGGCCAGTATCAATGTATCACAACAACAACAACACAACTATCATATTAGAACAACATTACTCACACCACATAGCACAATGTCAACATTACAATTGATTTGCTCCTCAACCGAGTCACAACAAACAAAGACTGACTGACCCAGATGCGAGTCAACGGTAACACGATACGGTTGCTCGTGTGAACACAGCTTAGTAGTTTTGGTAGTGATTGTTAACGAATCAATTTAGGGTACTTATTAAGATGGCGATACCTTGCCCTTGTTTTCATCATCGTATCAGCCAAAGGACAAACAAAAACATTCCCCATAGATTTGTCATTTTGAGGACAATTTGTCAGTACTCACCAAGCTTGGCAGGCGGGTTGGGGAGCGCAGTACGGCTACTATTCCACAGAAGTGACGCTGTAGCTCATTTCTCTGATTTAGAGTCCCTTAGGAGCCTTTTAATACAGGCGTCTTAAGAGGGGCCCAAGGGACTCTAAATCAGAGAAATGAGATTGTGGGTACAGGAGATGGAGTGGTGATATCCTAATAATTCAGACACCACACGGATTGCGGCTCCTCTTTTTCTAACATTGAAAAAAAAATTAAGTCTTTTTATGACACCGGACACACACGCACTCACAGATCAATCCCTAAACTACTGAACATGGGCCTACCAATGATCGCTAAAGTTAGCGGTCCTAGGGAATGTTGCGGACATTTTTATTTGACCCCTACGTGAAATAATGTCTGTATTTCCTGTGTAATTTTTTTCAGAAACTGTTTGACTATGATTTATTTGTGTGATATTAAAAAAATAAAATCTGAAACGGTTAGACCAAGCTTATGAGATTATATCTGCGACGCTGGCTCCGCTACGGCTCCCGTACGCTTTGAAGATTTTATTTTCACTAGAAGTCCGCCCGGGGGTCGCTGTCGTTGTTTAGATCCAGCCTGCGATAACCTCCACGGTCGAGCCAGTTGCGGCATGTCCCTAAGTTCAATAGAAGATATTAAAGTTAATCTCCAGAGAGCGAATTGTACGCCGTGATGCGACAAATGGCAGACAGCGAACACGACATCACGAACTCGCCGGCGTATCGCTGTCGACTCGCTGCGCATTCATCGCGAGTTATCCGTTTCCGCACACTGATTAGCTGAAAACAGCGACAGCAGATGCGACAGGAGCTATCGCGCAGCCAAGGACCCACCGGTGGCAAATCGCCTGGAATTAAAGGCGAGGATGCAATTTTAAGTTCATTGATCGTCCGACAGAGTGTGCGACACAGATCTTCGCGTGTATAATCACTATCAATAAATACGTAATACCAAAATGACGTTTGACAGCTGCGTCTGTGTCAGTGTGTGTGCGTGTCGCAAACCATCTGCGATATACGTAATCAGCCCGCCGGTCTTCACAAATAATGCACTTACATTCATGAACCAGCGAATCGATGACAACTCGTCATGAAAGCGTAGAGAGTGATCAGAGACACAATCGGTGAAAATTTAAATTTTCTAGTTTAGTTTCATCATTTCGGCCGAGTAAAGTCCACTGCTGGACAGGCCTCCCCCAAAGATCACCACAACAACCGATATGGGTGTGTAGTGTGCTCAGTGGGGGTTCTTGCCGTAATCGCCACGCTTTGCAGACGGGTTGGCGATCGTAATTGAGTTGTTGTGTGCTCGAAGGACGCTGCTGCCCATCCTTCAGTTAATCCCTTAGTCGAATTTTACGACACCCACGGGATGAAATGGGGTGGTGGCATTCTGAGCCAGCACCACACGGTTTAGTTTAGTTTGCGATAACACAATGTATCCGTTACCAGAGGCTCGCCCGCGAACACTCATTGTTTAGAGTAACTTATTGTCTGCCGCTTTGCTACAGAATATTATCGAATACTGTTGGTATAGAAATACGAAAGGGTCAGGGGTCAAGGGCAAGACTTATCAGGCCGGTTGGTTGATAACAACAATATTAATTCCGCGAAAACCATTATTAGAAATAATATTTGTGTTATACAAACGAATATTGTAGACATAAATTCTGTTTTGTTTCGTAAATTAAATTCCAACAAACATTGAGCGGCTATCAATTTAACTATATTCAATTACCGTCAGCAAAAACATAATTTTCCGTCCTCCAAACAAGTTCTGGATATTAAACATCGAACCTCACGCTCAATTTGCACCAATTTCCGTCCGACCGTGATGTTTTTGCTGACCATCCGCCGGCCATTGTATAGACAAAATCATCGAATCGGTCATTCGATTCGGAGATTACAATCGTAACAATCGTAATGTTATAAAACATGTTACGGATGGCAACGTTTGCTGGAATCGTTTTGTAAATAAATCGATTTTAGTTTACGATAAATCGGTAATGTTGTCTGATTAATGGTCTCCTTAAGAATCTTTTTTTCCTAGAGAATATTTGACAAGGAATTTGAGATTGTTATAAAACTAGGTATTTCGACAATAATTCTTATTGTTTTTAATCATTAAATAACATACTTTCTTGTCATCTATTTTTACAATAATAGAACCGTGTAGCGGTCTCTTCAATTACACAGTCACTCTTGTAGACAGAACCGTACCACTTGGTGGTTCAGCACCAACTGCCTAATTGACTCAAGTGCCCAACCAGCTCCCCTCTTTTAGCCCCACTATATTATATTTCTATTCCATCACTATACTAATGAGGGTAAAGTAAAATCTACGATGATGAACCTAACAAGATGGACATGCAGCCATCATTCAGTGTGGTGTCCGGATTAATAATATAGCACCACTTCATCTCTTCCGATGTCGTAAAAAGTGATTAATGGACTCTAAGCCAGAGTGATAGGTAGTAGCGTCCGTCTATGGAACAGCAACCGTTCTGCGCTCACCATCCCGCCTGCCAAGTGTGGCGAGTACTGGCACTTCCCCCCAAAATGACAACATACGGCATGTAATTGGTCGTTTCAGAAATCATCATCATTTCGGCCGAATGAAGTCCACTGCTGGACACAGGCCTTCCCCAAAGATCACCACAACGACCGATATGGGTGTGTTGTGGGCTCATTGGGGGGTTTTGCCATAATCGCCTCGCTTGGCAGACGGGTTGGCGATCGCAGTTGAGTTGTTAATGTACTTGAAGGACGCTGCTGCCCATCCTCCAGCTAATCCCTTAGTCGACTTTTACGACACCCATGGGAGGAGATGGGGTGGTGGTATTCCTTTAGAAATGTATGAGGGAAACCTTTGTATAGCAGATGACGTTCTTTGGTAATTTGAATGATGAACACATCTTTGCTATCAGGGGTGCAATTCTCTAAGGACAAACATCCATACATACTTGAATATAGAATTGAAATAACGGATATAACCCAATTTGGTATTCGCTAAGACTGATCCTCATGGCTTACCTTCTGCAACGTGTCCTTGGATAGCTTCAATCGTGTCTTAGCAAATATCAAATTAGTTTTACACCGTTATTCAGATTCTGTATTCAGGGATGTATGGATGTTTGAGCTTAAGGAATTGCATCCCAGCTAACAGCATTACAGTATGCAGCAATATGTCGAGCTTATCTAGGATAATATGTTATCTTTAAGAAGTTATTTAATGTACCATGCTTCGAACAAATAAAGATCATTTCATTTCAATTTGTGTAAATCAAGATTAAATTTTTAAACTGACATGGTCACTTACCCTATTATTAGAACTGTAAACGGGATATTTACCATGTTTGTTATTTGTGTTGAGTTCCCGATATTTCGGCGCTGTTGCAAGCGCCATGTTCACGGATAAACTAAAGTTTTTGCGGGTGGATGTTTAAGAGCAGACAAAACGATCTACCCTCTTCCTTAAACGTTTTGTGCGCTGGGTGCCGCTACCACTTTCACTTAAGTCACTCACAGCTCGACTTTGTTCCTGACACACGAAACTCACCGTGTCCGCTCGCGAACTTTTTACGGCACTTGTACGGAAGTGCGAGGTTGAGCGGCAACCGGCATTTTTGCCATACGTGAGGGGGAGGGGGAGTGACAGATAAGGTTGCAAACATTCTTCGGAAATACTCCGTAAAGACTATCTTCACTCCGTTCAAGAAAGTGTCTCAAATGCTGCGTTCGTTTACAGTTCTAATAAAAATGTGGATTGTTTGCATTAGCTGGAGGATGGGCATCAGCGCCCTTCGAGTACATTAACAAAGCAACTTCGATTGACAAACCTTTTTTTTGTTGTGTTGGGCGTCTCGCCTACACTTCTTGAAGTGTTGTTGCTTAATCGGTCGTTTCTGGCGAAGCCAAAAGAGGCCTTCAGCCAGGCTTTAAATTAATATTAAAAACTAAGCAACTTGTGCTAAGGGCTCCCCCTGCGGGACACGGACCTCGGCCGTTAGCCGGAAACCAAATGGATACAGAACCTGGGCTTAGACTGATATCATAAACAACAGAAATATATAAAACTGCTATGTATTTCTAGATCCATCGATCACAATGAACCGGTTTCTATATTGGTCTAGTTGTCAAGCAATCTTTATCAAGGCCATTTTACTAACTAATCAAGGAAATGGATTTATTTATATCCAATTTATATAAAATATTAAAGATGAGTTTTTGATTAATGAAGATTTATCTCTTTATAGAGGTTCTGCTATAATAAGTAAAGACTTTGCCGTGTGGTGCCGGCTTAGAATACCACCACCCCATTTCTTTCCGTGGGTGTCGTAAAAGTCCACTAAGGGAGTATATTAACAACTCAACTGCGATCGCCAACCCGTCTGCCAAGCGTGGCGATTATGCCAAAACCCCCCAGATGAGCCCACAACACACCCATATTGGTCGTTGAGGGATCTGTGGTGGTGATCTTTGGCGGAGGACTGTGTCCAGCAGTGGGCTTCATTTGGTCGAAATGAGATGAGAGATAAGAAGTAAAGACTAAAAACTGTGTGTTAATCAACATTTTAGTTTTTTTATAGAGCTCAGTGACAAGACGAGCAGTCATTCGCCTGGTGGTAACTTAGTCCATTTGGGTACATGGTCCAAGGGGGGTTAAGCATCAGGGCCTTTTTATTGGTGCCCAGTGGAAATTCTTCATGAGCTTCCTTCGCCCTTTCCCGGGGTATACTGGAGCGGTCATCTTCGGCACCTCTGGGAGGCTCCAGGTAAGCATCAGGCCTGCCCATAACAATTGTAATGCTGTCAGAAGTACTCCTGCGTGGCACACTGCGCTCGTCACTTCGAGACATTAGTTAATTAGTCTCTTATGCCTAGTTATTTCACTAGATTACTTTTCGCTTCGTGTGGTGTCCGGATTAAGAATATAGCACCACTCCATCTCCTCCCGCGGATGTCGTAAAAGGCGACTAAGGGAATCTAAATGAGAGGGATGGGCAGCAGCGTCCTTTCTGAGACACGGTAGCCATATTGCGCTCACCAACTCGCCTGCCAAGCGTGGTGAGTATTGGCAAAAACCCCCCAAAATTATGACACAGTTGTGGAAATCTATAGGGGAGGCCTTTGTTCAGCAGTGGACGTATAAATGGCTGATATGATGAATCTAATACAAAATCTACAGATTAAAATTTTATATATTTATCTGCTGTTGTGTTACGATCACATTTAACACAAAAAAAAGACATATCCGTAATTCGAAGTCTAAAGATTATTTATTTCAGCCGTTAGTCGAGCACTACGACATCCACGGGAAGAGATCGAGTGTGCTATATTCTTAATCCGGACACCACAGGAAGCTAAGGGTAGTAGAGTCTTAAATGTGTGACGTTTCAGTATTCAACCGTAACTAAAGGTCCCGAAAATATCACAAATGAGGAATATCTTTATATTCTCCCTTACTTTTGCCCAAGTTTGGAAATTAACTTAGTTACTAACTTAACAAAATATTACGAACATTGAACTTACTGAAAAGTCAAGGCTAACGAGCACCCTCTTCACCCTCTAACGGGTTTAGATTAAACTTGTGCTCCATATCGGAACTTTATCTTCATAATGACTGGTTTTCGCATTTCGGTTGGTTCTAAATTAGAATGCTTATGTGTTTACTGGTAAAAAAAAGTTTAATACGAATATACATACCTACTTATTGATGACTAACCTCATCTATAAGCTTTTCTTTGTTTGAAATAATTTTAATTTCGACGATTGCTATATGATTGCTTTTATCAATTGGTCGATGTTAATAGGCCGAATCAAGTCCACTGCTGGACACAGGCCTCCCTCAAAGATCACCACAACCACCGATATGGATGTGTTGTGGGCTCATAGGGGGGGTTTTGCCATAATCGCCACGCTTGGCAGGCGGGTTGGCGATCGCAGTTAAGTTGTTAATGTACTCGAAGGACGCTGCTGCCCATCCTCCGGCTAATCCCTTAGTGTCGACTTTTACGACACCCATGGGAGGAGATGGGGTGGTGGCATTCTGAGCCGGCACCAGTTACAGTTATACAAAAACCAAATAAAAAATAATAATAAAAAAACCTATAACTATAACCTATATCATACAAATATGATACCATATAATATGCTTATAAGTACATAAATAAATTCTTTGTTTGAAATAATTTTAATTTCGACGATTGCTAAATGATTGCTTTTATCAATTGGTCGATGTTAATAGCGAGTCCCATTTTTTGTAAATATATAAAACGCTGACCCACTCTAGGGTTTCGCTTGTGTCGTGGGTATAGTTTACAGACATACATCTCACACGCATGAATACCCACTCCCGAAATAACTATCCCTAGATCGTACAAATATTTACTAGTAATGTAAAGATTCCGTGCGGTGTCCGGATTAAGAATATAGCACCACTCCATCTCCTCCCGTGGGTGTCATAAGAGGCGACTAAGGGACTCTAAACCAAAGGGATGGGCAGCAGCGTCCCTTCTGTGGCACAGTAGTCATACTGCGCTCACCAGCCCGCCTGCCAAGCGTGTTGAGTACTGGCAAATACCCCCCAAAATTACGTCACAATTGTGGAAATATTTGGGGGAGGCCTTTCTTCAACAGTGGCCGTATTATAAGTGGCTGATATGATGAATGTAAAGATAAGTATTTATTAGTACTTTAATATATTTACGTAAACATTAAGTCTTTCATATAAGCGAATATTATAAACAAAGATTAATAAAGAAATAAAGATTCTTAAACCTTATATTTGTTCCGTGCGAGGATCGGACCGGCAGCCAGAATGCCAATTGCTTAGCCACTGCACCAAGCACCAACCATTCCGTCATATTATATAACTCAACAATGCAATGCCTCAAGACGGAAGTCTTTAACCAGTGTGTGTTACAGGACAGGAACAGAGACGTGGTCACTCACAATGGTCCTCTTAAGAAAGCTCAAGGTCACTCAGAGAGCTATACTTGGTATTTTTCTTCGAGATCGAATCAGAAACGAGGAGATCCATAGAAGAACTAAAGTTGTCGACATAGCTGAAAGGATTAGTAAACTGAAGTGGCAATGGGCAGGGCACATTGCTCGTAAAACTGATGGCCATTGGGGCAAAAAGGTTCTCGAATCGATACGTCGTATCAACCAAATATAGTCCACTGCTGGACACAAGCCTCCTCCAACAGGTCTGGACCTGTCGTTGTGGCGATATTTATATATGTGGCGCACACCAAACACCTGGGTGTTTGGTGTGCTCATTCGGGGGTTTTGCCATAATCGCCATGCTTGGCAGGCGAGTTGGTGAGCGCAGAATGGCTACTGTTTCACAAAAGTGACGCTGCTACCCATCTCCCCGGTTAAGAGTCCCTTAGTCGCCCTTTACGATATCTTATGATATGTTTTTCCATTCATTATCCGTGAAGTGTCCGGATTAACACATAATTGATATTGGATATTAGCTGATATACTTATCACTTTATTTCTTCAAAAACACTCAAAGTCAAAGTATTTTATCTATACAAATAAATACAATTGAAGTGTCTGTTTGTAATGTCTAAATAACAGATTTTTACTACATGCATATGAAAGTATATACGGTACGCATGACAAAAAATCAATTTTAATTTTTTTTGTCTGTCTGTCTGTCTGTTTGTTCCGGGCAATCTCCGAAACGGCTGGACCAATTTTCACGGGACTTTCACTGGCAGATAGCTGACGTTATAAGGAATAACTTAGGCTACTTTTACATAAGAAAATTAAAAAGAATAAAATCCAATATACCTACCTATATGCTTAAATAATCAAACATCCGATTTCTTTTCTATTAAACAGCGGGTGAAACCGCGGGTCTCAGCTAGTTTCAAATAAACCAAATATTGGCACTTAAGAAACGTCAGAATCTAAGTTGCACGGTTCCAATCGGCGATCGCAGTTGAGTTGTTAATGTACTCGAAGGACGCTGCTACCCATCCTCCGATTAATCCCATAGTCGTATTTGACGACACCCACATATTCTTAATCCGGACATCACACGGACAAATAATAATAAAAATTGTTACTGATCTTTTATCAAAATTTCAGTCCACCAATTCCGGATCACCAAATTATCAGAGTTACTGTAATCGCCATATTCGCGCCATGTTATATATACATAACACGGCAATGAGTTAATATCTGATTAGAACCTGTTAATGTTGACTCCCGGCGGGCTGTTATTGTGGCGCTTTGATAAATGCCGCCTGATAATGCTGAACTAACGCACCCGTAGGAATGAGTTCCGGTGACAGTAGCGAGCTAAAAGTGTGCGAAGCTATAAATTATTGACATTCTTCATGCTTTAGGTAATATGTGCTATGCAATCTCCAAGCAGCATCATTGCTAGAAATCGAGGAACAAATTTGAATTGATTTGGTAGATCTTTGGAAGTGCTCCTCTTTGCAGTTTATGTGCTATTTTTCAGTGAAAGAACCATGCTTAAAGATTCCTAGCGGAAAAGTCTAAGCCGTGTCATCATCATCATCATATCGGCCATACAATGTCCACTACTGAACAAAGGCCTCCCCTGTAGATTTCCACAACTGTGTCATCATATTGGGGGGAAATTAACCAATGCTCACCAGGCTTGGTAAGCGCAGTATGGCTACCGTTTCACAGAAAGGACGCTGCTGCCCATCCCTCTCGTTTAGATTCCCTAAGTCGCCTTCTACGACATCCAAGGGAGGAGATTGAGGGGTGCTATATTCTTAATTCGGACACCACACGGACATATGCTAAGTGGTGTAATAAATATAAGTGAAGTTTGTCTATTTATTTTTCTTGATTTAATATGCATTAAAATTAAATTTTATGTTGGTGGCTGGACAAAACGATTTAATTATGAAGAATTTCTAATGTTCCCTACATTGGGAACTATGCAGTGAAGCTCGCAACTTACGCATACTTTTTTACATAAATAAATATAAAACAAAGACTTCATATCGCACCGCATCGCATCGTTATTGGTGTTAAACTTAAATGCATTTTAACATAAACCTGGACGATGCAAATCACATTGTTATCAGAGCAAATCACACACAGATGGAGTGCAGCTGCCAGTAATAATGTATGCCGTAATTTATAATAATAGTTGTAAACTGAAATAAGTTATTTCAGTTGGCCCAGTGGCTAAGCGATTGGCTTTTTGGACAACGGGTCGCGGTTCAATTCCCGCATAGAATAACATTGAATAGAATAGAATATAGAATTTGCATTGCATACACCTATAGCAGCGATAGCTTATCTTTTTGTCTTTTTTTATTGGTCTCCAGTGGAAATTCTTCATGAGCTTCCTCCGCCCTGGGGAAGAATGAAGGGGTATGAGCCGCTCGCGCCATACCTCGATTGTACGCCACCGATCTCGATGCCTCAAACGTTCGAGTGCCCCTGAAGGCACACCTTCACCACTCTGGCGGAGGGAGCGTGTTTGGTGATACACCCACGCATCCATCTCCGCCAAGATATCAAAAAGCGTAAAGCGTCCCAACAGAGTTGCCGCCTCAAAGGACACAGTTCGGTATCCTCGTGCGATCCGTATAGCCACTCTGGATGCACGAGAGTCGAGATAACCAAACAAGCGCCCTGTAGAGGGCCACGGACCGCACGACTCGACCGTAGAGGTGGCGAACTGCAAGGCACCCACTATCCTTTCGACCCGGGGGACAAGACAATCGAAGTGCTCCTCGAAACCCCAACGACTGTCCAGGGCGAGCCCCAGGTACTTCATGTACCAGCCCACCTTGATTTACGCGTTACCAACGCGTATCCACGAAGCCCTGCTGGCCTAGTGCGGACTACACCACTGAGAAATGTTAAGGTCACATGTTTGCTCATTTCCACACAACGTTTTCCTTCACCGTTAAACCGCAAACCGGCCGGGATTTAGACCCTCCACGCATAAAACGTTTCACTCAAATTTTACCTTGAAATTTTGCTCTCACCGCGCCCACAGAATTTACACTTCAATAAATGCTTTTAAAAAAGGAAGTAAAACAAATTGAATTTAGAATTTCAATCCGTAGATAATTCAGTTTAAAGTGGCCTGTTCAAAAAACCGACAATTTCGTAGGTCTTAGTCGTAGTCGTAGATCTTTTTTTGCGAGGGGAAATCCTCATAAACTTCCTCCGCCCTAGAGCCACGGTGTTCTTTATACTTAACTATCGCTGCGAGCACGGACTTCACAAGGTATTGGGCCCCACTCTAGCAGATTTCAGCCCACCTCAAGCGGACCCCGTCAGTCAATCTAAATACCATAACACAAGAAGTCGTGAAGAAAGGCGAATAATAATAATTAATTCAATGTAATTTTACTTGTAGTAAATTGATTTTTATGTAGTAGCAACATTCGGTGATTAAAGGTCACAGTTACGCGTCAATAACGATAGGTCGTTGACCCCTAATTAGAACCATGAGTTGTCAATGTCGCACCATATCTCGCAATGTTTGGCTTTGTAGTTTGCAGTAATAAATTGCGTACTTACACATTAAATGTTTAAATAACTCATAAGTGGTTGAGGCACTTAGATATTATCATGTTTGTTACTTAAAGTTCTGGCGTTTATCTGATTCTACATAACATTATTACACAGTTTAAGTACTGCAGACAGTTAATTACGTATAATGCTGATCATAGGCCTCGCAATATACAGAGTGTCCAGTAAATGAACGAATGAAGGAACGGCACGGTTGGTGCAGTGGCTGATACAGTCGGCTGCTGCGCACCGGGTCGTGGGTTCGATTCCCGCACGGAACAAATATTTGCATGATCTACAGGTAGTTGTTCCGGGTCTGGGTGTATTGTGTGTGGAATTTGTGTCTGTAAACGCACCCACGACACAGGAGAAATCCTAGTGTGGGGCAAAGTTAAAAAAAAAAAAAACAAAAAACCACGACATAATGCAGGGGGTGAGAGCTTGGGTCAATACCTACCAAAAAAACACAATATATGTTCAGCAAAATCTTACGGATTTACAGTCCACTGCTGGACACAGAGCAGTGGACTTCATTCGGCCGAAATGATGATGATGATGATAATTAATTCTGTACATTAAGATATAGTCTAAGAAAATTAAGATTTCTATTCAGATAGTAAAACATAAACGAACTATATCGCGTATACTATAGGTTCTTATTTTTCCTTACGTTGTGTGTTCAAAAGTGTTCGACTTTATCTGATAAAAAAGTTTTTTAAGCAAAGCATATTTGCAAGCTAAACCAAAAAAAAATCGGTCGTTGTGCTGATCTTTGGGGAGGCCTGTGTCCAGCAGTGGACTTCATTCAGCCGTAGTGAAACGAATTACATCGCGTATATTATAGAAATTTTGTTTTTCCTAACGTTTCGAATACTTTGCAGTTTCGTGATAGCAGCATGACTGAGCCCGCCGGGGGAGCGGTCTAATGCAGACAAAGCAAACACCTCACCCCCGGCTAGAGGTAAAAAGAAGGACACCGCGGGCCAGTTTAAGTCCGGCATGCGCCTCCACCCTTTCAAAGGCGGAGGAAGTCCATGAGGTTTTGACCCCCCACGATAAAAAAAAGGACCTAGCCCCAAAATAATAATCAATATGATTTTGGGATTATTAATAATAATATTATTAATTAGATTATTATATGTTTCTCTATTGCATGGGTTTATAAGGGGAACCCGGTCTTTTGATAGGCTTACGCGGGGACATAGGTCCAACACGCAGAGGTGACAGAGAGAGGATACTAACCGGGGACTCTCCATGGCTGCACTGTAAAATGCAGTCTCGGATTGTCCCCGGAGGAATAAAACTATATGAAATGGAAACTGCAAGTATAAGGTCTATTGCAATGGGTGCTAAATGGATTTTATACTAAGAAAAACGGAAAAACGGCGTCTGCCTTTCAACCTTTAAAGTGAAATTCTGTGGCAGACGGTGACTTGCCACTCACAAGATAGGCCCCCTAAATGGCCACCACTACAGGCGACAAGGAGCAATACCGGTCTGAGCGGCTAGGGGTGTAGAAAGGTGCGGCACCGGTTTCACCATCGCGCGTCTCGAAGACTCGGAGCGGGTTTCCCCGTTATTACGCCATTAGACACTTCCACCCCCGAGCATATAGCTCTGGCGGCCCCCCTCTGATCGACCAACTAAGGCAAGCCAGAGTTGAAAATCCTACGGGCACTCATGGGGTACCACTCCAACCAACCAATAAAGGCAAGCCGGAGACGAGGCCCTGACCGACTCTCTGGAGCATTTGGGTACGCAGTGTCGCCACTCACATTCAGCTCGCCACAAACTGCCCTGCGTTCTGTAAGCTACTTAATATACTTCTGTTTTTTCTTATGATTTACTTTTTTATTATAAGGTAGGAAGAAATCAATCAGCTACTTTAATCTGCCCTCCAGGATTACCTTATCCCATGGTGAGAAAACGACTGCCCAGAGGGGTTTCTAAAATTATAATTATTATTATTAATTTTAATTGCAGTTTTGGGATTGAGGACATGTCTGGTTTTATGTTGAATGTGATATTAACAAAAGAACAGATCAAGTTCAAAATCTTCAATCTCAGGATTAAATTGATCATTTCGGCAACAAATCTATAATTTACGCGATGTTATCTGTTTAAACGTGTTTTATTATAATGAGTAATAAACGGGAAAACCCAAGACATTCTATTAAGATATAATTTATTGCTACAAATTATATTTAAGATACATTTGCCTAACGAGTATCATTTATATCCTCCTGAAATTCTGTACGAAGCCTTAATTACAGGATGAATTATAAAGATTAGTCACTACCACCAAACATGTACATTTTATTTTAAATATACTTGAATATTGTAATAATTTTTTATTGTTTTTGTACACTTTTTCTCCAACTAATACCCTTCTTCGAAGTCCAAACTAACCTTAGTCTTTAAAATCCTACTGTCAATTGCATACTGTAGATAACTTTAAGTGGAAGAGCGGAATCCCCTAACACAAGCAATTACTTGCTTAAAAGGAGACTCCAAATCATGTAATGTAAAAACTCATGTAATTGAAATAATTTTTTATTATTATTATTTATTATAATTTGCAGATAGTTGTTCCGGGTCTGTGTGTATTTGTGTGTGGAATTAGTGTCTGTAAACATACCCACGACACAGGAGAAATCATAGTGTGGGGCAACATTTAAAAAAAAGCTTGCAAAATCTTAGAAGAAAAAGCAATTAACTGATTTAAAATAGAGGCTTAACTTCTAAGTAACACTAGTCAAATCCCATTAAAATTACGTGGTTTTTATTTGATCTTTCAGACATGTAGCAATCGCCGTGCCTCTGTGTACCGTCTCCGTATATATATAATGTTGCAGGAAGATGACAAACACAGGGAAATAATGAAATCTCTACACACAAGACATTAAAATTACAACTCTATGTGGTGGTTTCCCTAAAGCAAATTTTGCGACATATACAGGGTGTCCAGTAAATAGCATGACACTGCAGGGGGTGAGAGCTTGGGTCAATACCTACCAAAAAAAACACAATATATGTTCAGCAAAATCTTACGGATTTACAGTAGTACAAAATTTCCGAAATATCGAAAAATCTCTACCTTGACACAGATTTCTAAGCATCTCGTAATGAAAATTCCATTTTTAGTTTTTTTTTTTACCTCAAATTATTTGTGAATAGTTACTTTACTTATTGGTAAGTCTTTATTCTATTAAAAACTAAAATGTTTTCAAGGAATACAATTTTTATTTAAATTTTCACATAACAATTTTCTTATCGCTTAACTTTATCCTACAGTGGTGAAAAAAAAACCGTAAGATTTTGCTGAACATATATTGTGCTTTTTTTTTTGGTAAGTATTGACCCAAGCTCTCACCCCCTGCAGTATGTCATGCTATTTACTGGACAGCCTGTATAATAGACAGTGCTCTGAGGAACTGTTCAACAGGCTTCCGATGATTTCCACAATCGTACTACCTCATCATCATCATATCAGCCAAAACGTCGACTGCTGAACAAAGCATTTCATTTTCATCGGGGAGTCCATTGATATTCACAATACTCAACACGCTTGGCAAGCGGGTTGGTGAGCGCAGTATGGCTACTGTTCTACAGAAGGGACGCTGCTGCCCATCCTTCTGGCTTAGAGCCCTTTAGTCGCCTTTCACGACATCCAACGGGAGGAGATGGAGTGGTGCTATATTCTTAATCCACACCCGTATTAACTAAAAATAGCGACAGCAAACGCGACAGCAGCTATCCCGCATCTAAGGATCACCAGTCGAAAAGAGCCTGAAATTGAAAGCCGAGGATAACATTTTTAGTTCAGTGATCGTCCAACAGACTGTGCGTCAGCGATCTTCGCCTGCTTAATCCCTATCGGAAAATACGTAATACCAAAATGAAAACCAAACGTTTAAGAACGGCGTCTGCGCGATTTACGCCTGCGACTTATGTAATCAGCCCGCGGGACACTACACGGACCGCACTACTCGCTTCAAGTCAAAAGTTTTTGCCCACCACCTCGATGGTTCGCCGTGTGGTGCAGGCTACGATTAGCACCAACCCCTATCATCCCGTGGGTGTCCTAAAAGGTCACTCATGGATGAGCCGGAGGATGGGAATCCGCGTCATTTGAGTAAAAAAGATAAAAGATAAAAAATATTTTTATTCATGTAAACCATATACAGGCACTTATGAATCGTCGAGACTTTAATTGCCGCGTTCCAAGATGTGGATTTCCTATGGAGAAGAACGGGCAAGAAACTCCATGGTTACTCTTTTTAAATCATATTAAATGTTACAATATTTTATGAGCACATTGTTGTAAAAATCAAGGTTATGTGAAAACAATGTAGGAGAAACGAGTCTAAACTTCTTAAAAAGTCTACAAAACAAGCCTGAATGTATCTTTTTTTAAGTTTTGATTCAGTTGTCATGGCTGCATTTGGCTGACCAGTCCCAACAGACGGCACCCGTTCACGAGCATGACGCATGCATCAGCGTCGCTCAGCTCAACCATATTGCAGGGAAACTTAGCGACCCAATACACGACGACACCATCAGCAGAACACTTGAGCGAGTATGACATACTTAAACTGCCAGACAACTATCACGCCAATGAAACAAAATACAAAAACAACCCACATGGTTCTCGCACTGCCAGTACAGTAACAAATCAAAATAAATTGAATATTTAAAAATAAACAAGTCATTAAAGTAATTAAAAAATATAGAATAATTGAATGTCATTATATGAAGTAATAGAATAGATTAATCAAATGTCATTATATGAATTAATATAATCCATTATAGGTAATATTGACATAATTTAAATGTCAACAAAAAAAATGGCAATTGTATTTGATAAATACATAAACCAAGAATGTCAGTATAAGCCTACGAAAATTAGAGCAGCTCAATCCCAAGCATTTTTATCGTCCATATACTCTGTAACTTTATAGAAACCCTTTCTAGACAGCTTCTGCTTTATAATGGACTTGAATTTATTTTTTAGTACATTAACAACTCACCTACAATGGCATACCCGTGTGCAAAGCGGGATTTTGGCAAAACCCTCAATGACCACACAACACAATCCAAAACATGTGGTTGTGGCGATCTTTTGGAGAGGCCTATATCCAGCTGTGGATGTATTTTTGGCTGAAATGATGATGATTATATATTTATTTATATAGTAATGTATTTATTTAAGTACTAGCTGGGACCCGCGGTTTCACCCGCGTTTAATTTAAAAGACTTTTAGAGTACTTCAACATAGACACTTGACATTGAATATATATATTAGATTTCAAGGGTTTTATTGTTTTCGCGCGGAACCCTAATTATTTTTCTAAAATCAAAGTAGCCTAAGTTATTCCTTATAACGTCAGCTATCTGCCAGTGAAAGTCCCGTCAAAATCGGTTTAGCCGTTTCGGAGATTACCCGGAACAAACAGACAGACAGACAGACAGACAGACCGACAGACAGACAAACAAAAAATTTAATAATTGTTTTTTTATTATAGGTACCTTACTACTTTCATATGCATTTAGTAAAAAGCTGTTATTTTGACATTACAAACAGACACTTCAATTTTATTTATTTGTATAGATATATTATGTCTATGCTGTCTAGTTGGGTATTTTATCATTATTCTTAAACTGGTGTTTTCTTTCTGATTGTACACTTCATACTGTCCTCTTGTGTTTCTATTATTATTTTTTATCTTTCAAAGGTTTGCTGGAAGGAAACTCAATGTTGAGTTAAGCTCGCCTTTGTACATCATGTTTTATTTTATTTAACAATCTGTATTTTATGTTGTACAATAAAGAATAAGAATGATTAAGTATTATATTGTGGTTACTCTAACTTCAGAGTTTCTTGCATGTTTTTCTCTATAGGAAATCTTCATCTTGGAATGCTTCAACTGACGTATTGACTATTCTTAAGTGCACCTACGTGGTTTAGACGAATACAAATCTTTTTATCTTTATCTTTTATCTAATCTGTGTAGCTTAGTAAGCTAGAAGCTAGCTATCGAGAAGATCATCATAAGAAAACCGCTTAATGCATGCTAGTGAAATAATTACGATATTACGGTGGTTCAAAGTCATAAACCTTCAACTAATGAAGTACCCACATCTCGGCATCTTCGATCAAATATACTTTGTCAACTGAACTCAGTATTTACTTGACGCGATATTTATCAGACTACTCCTACGTCTTACAAAGTAATAACAGGCAATTCGAAGAGCAATTAATTTTAATTACCTGAACGTTCATCTTGACAACTAGTGAGCGATGTCAATTCTTTATTTTACACGTTTACTGAAATTGTAAACTACGTTATAAAGTAAGGAATGTCGGTATGCATATAAAGAAAAACTATTTACATTAATTGAAATTTGACTTAATAGTGGCCAGTTTATAATTATAATAATTATTATTATTATAACCGAGGCAGTCCTTATATCACTATGGGACAAACTCTAGGAGGGCAGAGGCAGGGCAGAGTATTCGAGTTCCTGGAGCCTCCCTACGGTGCCGATGATGACCACTCCGGTGGTTTTAGCCGGTAGGAGTCCGGTATGCTCCTCCGCCCTTTCATGAGGCCGAGGAAGTACCTGATGTATTTCCATCAGATTCATAAAATTTTAAACTACTGGAGTGGTATTCTTCGGCACCATAGGGAGGCTCCAGGGACTCGAATAATCTTCATCTAGAGCCACCCATTAGTGCCACGCCTTTAGGCACATCTCGGAGGGGGTGACTGTAAAGCGGTCACCCCTCTAGCGGAGGGAAGGCGACTGTAAAGAGGCCACCGCCCAGGCACTTCTCGGGGGAATTATAAAGGACTTCCCCAAGCTCTTATCATAATATCACATTTAACACAAAACCAGACATATCCTCGATCCCAAAACTAGAGATTTATAATTAAATTGATTATTATTTTGGGCCTAGAAATCCTTTTTTCAGACTTCCTCCGCTTTTGAAAGGGTGGAGGCGCATGCCGGACTTAAACTGACTAAAACCCTACGGTGTCCTTCCTTTTACCTCTAGCCGGGGGTGAGGTGTTTGCTTTGTCTGCATTAGACCGCTCCCCCAGTGGGCTTAGTCATCCTGCTATCACGAAACTGCAAAGTGTTCGAAACGTTAGGAAAAACAAAATTTATAATATACGCGATGTAATTCGTTTCATTTCGGCCAAATGAAGTCCACTGCTGGACACAGGCCTCCCCAAAGATCAGCACAACGACCGATATTTTTTTTGGTTTAGCTTGCAAATATGCTTTGCTAAAATAACTTTTTTATCAGATAAAGTCGAACACTTTTGAACACACAACGTAAGGAAAAATAAGAACCTATAGTATACGCGATATATTTCGTTTATGTTTTACTATCTGAATAGAAATCTTAATTTTCTTAGACTATATCTTAATGTACAGAATTAATTATCATCATCATCATCATCAAACTGGCCCACGCTGTCCTTCCTTTTACCTCTAGCCGGGGGTGAGGTGTACGCTTTGTCTGCATTAGATCGCTCCCCCGGCGGGCTTAGTCATGCTACTATCACGAAACTGCAAAGTGTTCGAAACGTTAGGAAAAACAAAATTTCTATAATATACGCGATGTAATTCGTTTCATTTCGGCCGAATGAAGTCCACTGCTGGACACAGGCCTCCCCCAAAGATCACCACAACGACCGATATGGGTGTGTTGTGGGCTCATTGGGGGGATTTGCCATAATCGCCACGCTCGGCAGACGGGTTGGCGATCGCAGTTGAGTTGTTAATGTACTCGAAGGATGCTGCTGCCCATCCTCCGGCTAATCCCTTAGTCGACTTTTACGACACCCACGGGAGGAGATGGGGTGGTGGTATTCTGAGCCGGCACCACACTGCAATTAGTAATTCGTTTCAAAGTGTTTTATTATCTTAATAGAAATCGTAATTTTCTTACACTATATTTTAACGAACAGAATTAATTACAATAGAAGGATTTATTCAGTTATTTGGTCCTAACAGGCGCTTTTACACGTCACATTGAAACGACGGAGGGCTTTTCCTACATTACAACTGAGAAGAAATACTGAGAGAATCCCAAAGTTTGATCTTTGTTGGTCTTGTTTCCTTCTTTTATATATTGTCTTTTACAAATCAAAGCTTAAAATTTAACTATAAAATATTTGCTGCTGAACGATACTAATAGAACTACAGTATACCACTTTGGATTAGTGATAGCAAGCGCGGCAGTTAAGCGGGAGATTCTCAGTTCAATTCCTAGCAGCGATATTCCGTTTTTAGGGACAATTGTCTACTACAATATTACAAGAGTAATAGTTTCAAACGAATTTATAACTTTATTTAAAATCACAAAAGCTTGCTTCCGAGCAATTTTGGGATTCTCACAATGGGCCTCATAAGAAACCTCAAGGTCACTCAGCGAGATATGGAGAGAGAGATGCTTGGTATTTCTCTACGAGATCGAATCAGAAATGAAGAAATCCGTAGAAGAACTAAAGTTGTCGACATAGCTGAAAGGATTAGTAAACTGAAGTGGCAATGGGCAAGGCACATTGCTCGTAGAACTGATGGCCGCTGGGGCATAAAGCTTCTCGAATGGAGACCGCGCACCGGAAAACGCAGCGTGGAACTACCTCCAACGAGGTGGACAGACGACCTGGTGAAGGTCGCTGGGAGTCGTTGAATGAGGGCGGCATGTAACCGCTCGTTGTGGAAATCTAAGAGGGGGGCCTTTGTTCAGCAGTGGACGTCCTGTCGTTGATATGGTGATGTTTCCGAGCAACACATTTCGGGCGCGGGGATAACGGTGGGTGCAAGCGGGATCGGCCCTCTCCCGATCCCGCTCATTGGTCTCCATCTGAAGCGTGCTGCTCTCACAGAAGACCGCTGCACTCTAATTTTCACGGTCTGCCAACATTGCCGACACAAGGTTATACTTATCTAATAAATCAGAAGGAACGCAAATATTATATAAATTATGCAGTAAGTAGCAGTTGCCTCGGTTTGTGTATAATTAAGTTGGGTTACGGTAACCTTTGTGGTTGCTCCGGTTGTTAGGTAGACTTTAAAGTAGATAATACTAATGATTCATATTTTGCTTCGTTGTGGTTCATCTTGACTTTGAGAGTACCTGGGTTATACAGGGTTGCTTTGTTTAAATCCGCGGTTATTTAAAGCATCTTGTTTATTTATGCACGGTTCGTGTAGTGCAGTGGCTAGTTGCTTGGCATTTTGTGCTACGTGTTGCGGTTTCATTACCAGCTAGCAACAAATATTCCGTGCAACAAATTGCCGTGTGGTGCGGGCTCAGAATACCACCACCCCATCTCCTCCCGTAGATGTCGTAAAAGTCGACTAAGGAATTAGCCGGAGGATGGGCAGCAGCGTTCTTTGAGTACATTAACAACTCAACTGCGATCGCCAACCCGCCTGCCAAGCGTGGCGATTATGGCAAAACCCCCCAATGAGCACACAACACACCCATATCGGTCATTGTGGTGATCTTTGGGGGAGGCCTGTGTCCAGCAGTGGACTTCATGCCGCCGAAATGATGATTATAAAATATATTGTCACATAGGTATTGTGATTTAAAAAGCGTAACCGTACGGAGTTCCTTGCCCGTTCTTCTTCATATAAAATCTACATCTTCGAACTCGGCAGCTAAAGTCAAACTATTCCCAAGTGCCTGTAAATGGTTTTACACGAATAAAAATATTTTTATCTCGTATCTTCATCTTTTATCCATAGGATCTGTAAACAAGCATGAACGTGCGGCGTGCCTAAATTTAAAAAAATGTGTGCTGTTATGTACGGAGATCACGCACCGTGGATGTGCAGTATCTTTACAAAATACAGGCACGTTTACAGATATCTTCAAATCTTTTATCTCTCAGGTGTCTGCATGTACCACACCACGTAAACGTCAGTATAACAACTGATATGACTGTGAGGGCAACATGACTTTGGCTTTCGTCCAAACCAAGGCAAGAAAGAACTGGAAAGTGATCTCATCAGTGTCTAACGAAAGGTTCCTACATTGTTTTTTTTTTTTTTTTTTTTTTTTTTTTAATGTTGCCCCACTCTTTCTCCTGTGTCGTGGGTGCGTTTACAGACATAAATTCCACACACAATACGCCCAGACCCGGAACAACTACCTGCAGATCATACAAATATTTGTTCCATGTGGGAATCGAACCCACGACCCGGAGCGCAGCAGCCGACTGTATCAGCCACTACACCAACCTGACTGATGCTTTTACTTAACTCCACTTAGATTTCCACAAGTGTGTCGTCATTATGGGGGGAATTTGCCAGTATTCATCACGCTTAGTGAGCATAGCTGATTTTCCACAAAACGGACGCTGATGCCCATCCTTCTGGTTCAGAGTTCATTAGTCACCGCTCACGAAATCTACGGGAGGAGATGAGAGTGTTGCTACATTCTTAATCCGAGCATCACATGGCGAAAAAGAATGCGTTATTAGATACTATACTCACTAAATCAATGAAAATCCATAGGTACAGAATGATTGCTTTATCGATTGACACATTAGTTACAGGATTCTGATTCCTATTATGTTTAAAAAATTATCATCATATCATCCATTTATAAGTCCACTGCTGAAAAAAGGTCGCCCGTAATAATTTCCATAATTGTGTCGTCGTTCTGGGGGGTATTTGCCAGTACTCACCACGCTTGGTAGGTAGGTTGGTGAGCGCAGTATGGCTTCTTTTCCACAGAAGGGACGCTGCTGCCCATCCCTCTGGTTTATAGTCCCTTCATCTCCTTTTACGACATCCATGGCTGGAGGTGGAGTGGTGCTTTGTTCTTAATCCGGACACCACACTGAATAAGAAATTATACCTGAACATAAATTGATCTAATTTTATTCATCATATCGGCCGTTTAAACGTCCACTGCTGAACAAAGGCCTCCCCCATAGATCTCCACAACAATCTAATAATTTTGGGGGGAATTTGCCAATACTCACCACGCTTGGCAGGCGGGTTGGTGGGCGCAGTATGGCTACTGTTTCACACAAGGGACGCTGCTGCCCATCCCTCTGGTTTAGATTCCCTTAGTCGCCTCTTACGACATCCACGGGATGAGATGGAGTGGTGCTATATTCTTAATCCGGACACCACACGAATTTTATTGCGCAGAATTATGGATGGAAACTCGATTCGATCAATTATGTTTATCGCGAATGTCACCAGTCGTGTGGATACACACGCAAGGGTTAGTCTTTTTAAAATCAGTTTCCTATATTTTCGGGAACTTTATCGTTATCTATTTCTCTATTTATTGGTGTTCATTCTTTATTAGTTTTTTTTAACAATTGATGTAGTTATAAAATAGCAGGTGCCGGAATGTACCTGACTGTATAATCAGCAGGAGTAGTAGAATTTGAGCCATGAGTAAAGATGCTTTATGTTGGCAATGACTGACCACGCCTTATTGTTACACGATGATGATAAAAGAATGTTAAAACAATAATGAAAGAAACCGTGACCTTGCGATGCTTTGTGTGGGTACTATCTACTCTGTGTGCTTCTGTAAGAAACGAACAAAACAAAAATGAATGCGTCATTCTAATCTAAAATCGGAAAAATAGATTCTCAGAATCATGAATATTAAACCTACTTCCTTAAACTCTGCCTATTGCATTCATCTTCAAACAAAAGCAAATGGCGACCATTTGTATGTACTTTGTTTCATTACTACAGCATATTCGTCATCGACCAATACTGTGTAATGTGGAGTTGACTCAATTATTACTATGTACGTAAGCAAAGACGGAAATACAGAATTGCCTTATTAAGCTGTTTTGTTGCATCAGCCATTATTTATGCAGATAAGTTTACAAATTGGTCGTTTATTTTTAAAGTAAAACACACTTAAAAACTATTTATTATTCAATGTTACTTCTTTGGGCAAAACCATTGATAGTTGCCATGGTTATGAGTGCATACTATAGGAATGTAATTTTAGATCATTCATATAGGACGTCACAAACCGTACGACGTTGCCGACATATTTTAGTAGAATTTTATTCATTTATAAGAATTATTTTACGATGATGTAAAGATTGATTAATCGGAACACCGTATAACGTTGCCTTATACTTGACATTGGCGAAATTGTGGAAGATACTCTGCAGAAGCCATAATCTAAGCAAACAAGAAGAAGACATTTTTTGAAGATTCCTTGAATTTTTCTGGAATAATTTAAAGATTGTTCAATCGGAACACCGTACAACGTTGCCTTATACTTGACATTGGCAAAATTGTGGAATATACTCTACAGAAGCCATAATATAAGAGTTGTTGAAGTAGTAATTTTAGAAGTAGCAAGGTAGCAGACCGCTTGCTGGACATTGGACATACAAAAAACAAAGCTATTTATTTTGTGAACCTAAGTACAATAGGTTAATAAGTAATATAGTCTAGTGCTTCATTTTTAGGGTTCCTAACTCCCAAAGGAAAAAACGTCGGAACCCTTATAGGATAACTCGTGTGTCTGTCCATTTGTCACAGTAAATTTGCTCCGAATCTACTGGACCGATTAAGTTGACATCAAATGTAACGGTAATAAATGAATTTTGAAAACAGTCACTTTTGGAGTGCAACCTACAAAATAAAAAGTAAGTTTTATAAACTGTACCGTGTACCATATAAAATGGAATGGCTTGTTGTGGGGGTCCCAAATGTATTTATTTTTTAATTTTCAAATATATAGCTCTAAATTGTTTAAATAGATGAAAATTGACCATTATCCCCCCCTTATCTTCGATACATCTACTACTGAGTCTAAAATGTTATGGTTGTATGATAAAAAGTATATGGTTTGAAAATAACATAGTAAATCTTTCAATATTGTGCGTACAAACTTACGTCTGCGGTTGGAAGGTATGGGAAAACATGTTCGTCAACTATGATGTTAAGTTTGTTGTTGGAATAAGTTATTGGTATAGGACCGAATTCAACAATAGACAATATATTCCGCAATTTCGGAACCATCTCTCATTATTCTTGTTAATTTTGTTTATGTCTACCGCATAGTCTGTGTCAATAAATTTATTTTCTTTCTTTCTTTCTTCGATTTGTCCGCTTGATGGTAAGCGTTACGCCACGCCTGTACAAATTTACGGTTGGTACGGTTTTGCAGTTGGAATGTATCGGAGAACATGTTTTTCAACTACAATGTTAAGTTTGTTCTTCAGATAAGTTATTGGTACAAGACCGAATTCAACAATTGACAATATATTCTAGTAAAGACAAACAAACTTGGGTCAGATAAAAAAAAAAACTGGTGCAGTGTCTGATACAGTCGGCTGCTGCGCTCCGGGTCGTGGGTTCGATTCCCGCACGGAACAAATATTTGTATGATCTGCAGGTTAGGCAGCAGTAGATGCAGGCAGGTAGTTCCGGGTCTGGGTGTATTGTATGTGGAATTCATTATCTCAATAGTGCTCTATTGTGTGCATTGAGTTTCGCAGTTTTATAAATTATCTTTCTTCAAGACAATCGTGCTGTCACATTAATAGTTATTATTATTCGAACATTTATTTTATTTATTTGCAATTTTGCTGATATTGAAACTTTTTAGGTTTCTATACCAACCTTCTTACAGTACCTACCTATTTATTCACCTTCCAATTAACTGATTGATGTAATCGATTAGAGGATCGATTAGTCTTGATTACTCAGTATCACTTTACAACTCCAAAGTCAAATGATACACTACTTGAGTCACAACACCAAACTAAAATAATATAAAATTTCCATACACACGTGTATGCTAATTGGCGAAAAAACAAAACAAAAATACATTATTGACCTTTCCTTGTTAGATTAACAATGACCACTCCTTACCTTCATAGCCTTAAACTGCTGAATGTGGGCCTGATCGATCGCTTCTTCTGATTCAGTTCAGCGAAAGGTCGAGAGGTAATATGTCCATGACTGCCCATTTGAACACTGATTGGTCATCTCTGTTTTGTGTTATTAGCGCATCAGAGTTTGCCGCTGCCCGTCCAACCTAAAATATCTCTAATTTATCATCATCATCATATCAGCTACAGGACGTCCACTACTGAACAAAAGTCACCCCCTTAGATTTCCACAACGAACGGTTACATGCCGCCCTCAATTCAACGACTCCCAGCGACCTTCACCAGGTCGTCTGTGCACCTCGTTGGAGGTAGTCCCACGCTGCGTTTTCTGGTGCGCGGTCTCGATTCTAGAACCTTTGTGCACCAACGGCCATCAGTTCTACGAGCAATGTGCCCTGGCTATTGCCACTTCAGTTTACTAATCCTTTCAGCTATGTCGACTACTTTAGTTCTTCTACGAATATCCTCATTTCTGATTCGATCTCGTGGAGAAATACTAAGCATAGCTCTCTCCATAGCCCGCTGAGTGACCTTGAGGCCCATTGTGAGTGACGACTCCTCTGTTCCATATGTCATCTCTAATTATATATATTTATTTAAATTTTTCATATTTGGTGCTCGAAAAATCAACCAATCGATTCTTTCTTAGTGTTCACTTACGTTACATAATCATGCAAAACACAATTGGTCATGCTTATAGACTCACAGATTTAATCTGCGCGTTGTCAGTCAGTCAGTGTTAGATTTTTTTTAAGTAGTGACCCAGTGATGAAACTTGCAAGTGATTCGCCTGGTGGTAAGCGTCGCGCCTGCCCTTAACCAATGTTCTGTCCCTTCATTAGTTATTGATCTCATTGTTTGTAAATCTTGTATATGTTATGTAATTCTTAATTATTTATTGTTTACTGATGAAGATGACCACTCCAGTGGTTTTAGCCGGTAGGAGTCCAGCATATCCCTTCGCCCTTCTCTGAGGTGAAGGAAGTTCCAAGTAGAATTTCCACTGGACCAAAAAAAAAAACGTGTCGTAAAAGGCAACGACGGGATTAGTCGAAGGACAGCAACTTTCGAGTACATTAACAACTTAACCGCGATCGCCAACCGGTCTTTCCTTTACCGCGGTGAAAATGTTATTGGAGCTTGAACATGAGTGATTTGTCTGATACCCGCGATTCAGAAGAAATCCTAGTGTGGAGAAAAGAAATAACTGACAGTTCACAGGAAGCAACTGTATATCAATAAGATCTCATGAGGACAACGTGGTAAGTATTAGGTTGCCAAATCGTTATCAATTGCAATTAGAAACATTATAAAGAAGTCAGTCGTGACCACAGACACTGTAAAGTGTTCGAAACGTCGAGCGAATTGAGAGTAGTATTTTATTATATTTATATCGTGCATGCATTTATGTTCCACGATACAAAGTGTTGCTTAATTGTGTATTACACGTATGATTTTTCCAGGTATTAATATGAGCAAATGTGAGTATATAGGGTAGAACAATAGAACATTCTTTTCTTTTACTTTTCTTTTTAGAAAAATTTTGCCCCACACTATTTATTTCTCCTGTATCGTGGGTGCGTTTACAGACATAGATTTTCCACACAGTATACCCAGATCCGGTACAACTACTTGCAGATCATACAAATATTTGTTCCGTGCGGGAATCGAACCCGTGACCCGGATCGCAGCAGCCGACTGTGTCAGCCACTGCACCAACCGTGTCGTTAGTATTATTTCATTTAATTTTGTGTTTCACATATCTGTGTATGAATAATGTAATAATTGTATGTGCTAGGGCTGCACGTATAGATGCTGTACGTAAGTATATACTCGTAGAATGAATTACTTAAACGCGATATATTTCCGTAAGCCATTTCAATTCAATTACAAAGCAGCAAAAAACAAACCCTCTCAAAATCTGGTTCTTCCCATGAAACAGCACCCGTTAAAATTACACTGACATTAAAGTAGCTCAAATGCTACCCACAATCACGGCTGCATTGTCACTTGGCATTAAGTATCACAACGATGACCATCATTAAAATAATTACCAAGTGGCCCACTTAAAACGAATCGATTCCACTCGTTTCATCTGCAGTAAAATGGTTCCAAATTAGGCGACATGACGTGCGCTTGCTGCATGTAGTAGGTGCAGTATAATATGGACGAAGATGCGAAAGTCCTTGGATGTTTTACATCTATTCCACCTACATATGAACATAGTCATCTTGCTTGGATTCTATGAAACGGTAGGCAGTATACACACATCAAAAAAGTCTAAGCAACACATACTACTTCAAATTATTAATCACTTATTATATCATTTCTTACCAAGTAGGTAATATTTTTTTTATTTTTTTATTGTTGCCCAGTGGAAATTCGTCATGAACTTCCTTCGCCCCGGGGAAGGACGAAGGGGTATGCCGAACTCCTACCGGCTAAAACCACTGGAGCGATCATCTTCGGCACCTAAGGGAGACTCCAGGTCCTCGTATGATCACACTAGAGCCGCCCACTGGTGCCACGCCTATTGGCACATCTCGGAGAGGGTGACTGTAAAGCGGTCACCCCCCCAGGGGGATTGTAAAGGATCCCCCAAAGCGTCCCACGGAAGTAGGTAATACCTATGTAAACTTTTTTGATCTAGAAGACATACCGGCTGGTTATAAAAAAATCGAGTATCATTTGTTTATTTCCACAAATTCAAAAGCGAAAGCATTTGTTGGAATTTTATAGCATTTTATTTGCTTATACAATACTACAATAATTAGAAAAAGTTTTGAACAAATTTGGATTTTAAGACATTTTTTAAGTAATGCAGCGACGTCATTTGAACGCAGATGAAATGCAAAGAGCTGTAAGGATATTGCAAGCGGGAAGAAGTCAATCTCAGGTATCTCGGTATTTTGGTGTCAGCAGAAGCGTTATTTGCTTTCTTCATCAGCGTTACACTAACACGGGAGATCCTGCTGAGCAGCACCCAGGTCGAGGAAGGTGTACAACCACATGGCAAGATCGATACATACAACTGACTTAATGCGAAAACACATTGTAAAATTGAAATTTGTATGTGTTGCTTAGACTTTTTTGATGTGTGTAGTCAGTATGATAGGGTTTGGGCGACGAACTAATCCGAACAGTCCCTCACCCGAACAGAAACAGGTCTAAGACGGCGGCACGCTCATTCAGCGTGTGCCTGTTTGAAGGGATGTGAGGCCTGCCAGGTCGCATAAGGCCTCTAGATGGAGATCTTTCGAGCTCCTGGAGCCTCCCTTCGGTGCCGACGATGATCACTCCGGTGGTTTTAGCCGGTAGAAGTCCGGCCGGCATGCCCCTTCGCTTTTTCCCGGGGTGAAGGAAGTACATGAGGAATTTCCAACGGAGCAAGACAAAAAAAAAAAATTCGCACGAGGCCGTGGCCCACAAAACCAAGTGAGGGAATGATACCTGCCAGGAATGTGGTCAAATGCCAACACGGCAAACACCATAACGTGACGGGACGGGCATGTTATTCGCCTGGTGGTATGCGTCATGACTGCCCATAAAAATGTAATGCTACATATGAATAGTCCTGCGTAGTACCACATTGTGCTTGTCATATCAAGGCATAAGTTATTTAGTCCCTCGTCCCCAGTAATTTCATTAGTTACAGTGCCCTTCTAACCGGAACATAGTATTAACAAAATTTTAATCATTTCTGTTTTGCGGTGAATAATCTGATACTGGAATGGCGTAGATAATTCATACCTACCTAGCTTGTAATAAGATACTTACAACCAGTAAGATACCATTACTTCAGAAGAGTTATACCATTATTATACACCATGTTTTGGTGTAACACAACCTTTATATTTGCCCATTTAGTCCGACCCTAATTTGGTACTCAACTAAATTTAAAATGTTTAACACCTCTCCAGTTCACTTTATGACGACTACAAATGTTCTTATTTGAATAGTCCACAGCGTATTTTCCAATCACAATTGATCAAGGGCACTCGAATGTGAAGAAGTTTTGAGTATATTGTACGAGTTAGTGAAGAATTGAACGATTGTCACCATTATCACCATATTTACCGTCAAAAGATGTCCACTGCTGAACAAAGGCCACCACCATAAAAGACTGGTTACATGCCATCTGTCGTCATTTTGAGAGGAATTTGAACGATGCTAATCTTCCGGCTTACAGTCTCTTACTCGCCTTTTACGACATCCGAGGGAAGAGATGGAGTGGTGCTATATTTTTATCCAGATACCACTCAGATAATGATTGCCAAAAACAGCCAAAGGACGTCCACTGCTGGACAAAGGTCTCCCCCCTCCCGGCTGCAGGTAGTTGTTCCGGGTCTGGGTGTATTGTATGTGGAATTCATGTCTGTAAACGCACCCACGACACAGGAGAAATCCTAGTGTGGGGCAACGTTTTTAAAAAAAAAAAAAATCCTCCTGGTCACCAGGACATAAGAAATTTTCAATGTGTGTAATCTATTAAGTAGGGGCAGGCAGGGGGCGAGAGCTTGGTTCAATACCTACCAAAAAAACAACAACAACAAAATCTTACGGATTTACAGAAGTACAAAATTTTAAGATAAGGAAATTGTACTGTGAAAATTTAAATAAAATTGTATTTCTTGAAAACATTTTAGTTTTTAATAGAATAAAGACTTATCAATGAGTAAAGTAACTATACACAAAAAAATTGAGGTAGAAAAAAGAAAGGAAAGGGATTTTTCATTACGAGATGCTTAAAAATCTGTGTCAAGGTAGAGATATTTCGATATTTCGGAAAGTTTTGTACTAATGTAAATCCGTAAGATTTTGCTGAACATATATTGTGTTTTTTTGGTCCCAAGCTCTCACCCCCTGCAGTATGTCGTGCTATTTACTGGACACCCTGTATATTAATAATAAACAACGCCAGGCTGTTCCGTGACTGACCAATCCATGATCCACCCACGAACATAGCGTGTCACGATGTTTGAGGTAATATACGTTTTTTTTGCAACTTGGTAACGAAACGAGCAAGTCATTCGTCTGGTGGTAAGCGACATAACAATTAAAATGCTACTCAGGACTAGTTTTGCGAGGCAACACGACGGCACGGTTGGTGCAGTGGCTGATACAGTCGACTGCTGCGCCGAGGGTCGTGGGTTCGATTCCCACACGGAACAAATATTTGTATGATCTGCAGGTAGTTGTTCCGGGTCTGGGTGTATTGTATGTGGAATTCATGTCTGTAAACGCACCCACGACACAGGAGAAATCCTAGTGTGGGGCAACGTTTTTTAAAAGAAAAAAAAAAGAAAAGAAAAAAAAAAAACACACTGCGCTCGTCACCTCGAGACGTATAGTTATTTGGTCTCTTATGCCTAGTAATCTCGGTAACTGCAGTGCCCTTCAAACCGGAATACAGTAATGTCTAAAGTTAAAACACTACTGCGTAGCGGCGAATACCTGGCACTGGGTTGGTACTTACCTAGCCGGCCTCTTGCAATAAGAGAATTTTTAGGGTTCCAAACGTCCGAAGAAAAAAACGGCGGAACCCTTATAGAATCACTCGTGTGTCTGTCTGTCTGTCTGTCTGTCCGTTTGTCACAGCCAATTTGCTACAAATCTACTGGACCGATTAAGTTGAAATTTAGTACACATATGGATTTCTGCGACCCAAACACGTACGTGTAACGTAAATTTTGAATCCACCTATCTATCTCTCCTATTTGAGGGGCAATATGGGAAATTAAAGATTCTTGCAAACTGTACCGTGTAACATATAAAATGGATGAAAATGGGTTTCAGATATATTTATTTTAGTATTTTAAAGTATAAAGTTTAAAAGTTAATTAAGAAAATAACCGAAACTTTACCATTCCCCACGCCTATCTCCGAAACTACTGAGCCTAGAATTCTGAAAAAATATAGATTACAGGAAATCTTATAAGAAGTCTATGGTCTTAAAATAACATGGTAAATCTTTCAATATTGTGCGTACAAACTTACGTTTGCAGTTGGAATGTAAGGGAAAACGCGTTTTTCAACTACGATGTTAAGTTTGTTCTTGGGATAAGTTATTGGTACAAGACCGAATCCAAAAATAGACAATAAATTCAGCAATTTCGGAACCCTCTCCACGCGAGGTCAACTCGCACTTGACCGGTTTTTAAGAGACCTACCATCAGTATTTTTACGTAAGTAGTTCTACGTTTTAGCGGGCGCAGTAGTATCTGTCGTGTTAATTTGGTGCCTGATACGTTCATACCACGTTCATAGTATAGACCGCTGTAGTGTGCCGAGACCTTAAGGATTATCTTCAAAGAACATAACCTACGTAGATTATGCAATCAATTTGACGAGTCAGCGACTGAGCTGAAGTTTACGAAACTGTTAAAAGTAAGTACATAAGTGTTTTGAATACGTATATTTTGCACAATAATTTTAATTGCGCGTGTCTAATTTGTGAGTAAAACATGATGTGTCAAGTTGTGTTGCCATTAGATCGGAATTTGTTTTTGTGATTACGATTGACAAATAATATAGTGAATATAATAATTAGCTAACGTTATATTGCACAAAATATATTACAAAATGCAATATGTAAATTGAGGGAACCTATAAGGCCCAGTGTGACCTTAGTATCAATTTTACAATATTATGTTTAAAACCTGATTTATTGTGACTGATGAAAGTAATAGAGCATAATGGCCTAAAAGTGATTAGTATCATTCAGAAATTTTAGCTCACAAGCAAGGCAAGGGGATTGTAAAAGATTCCTCCGAAGCCTCACTATGCGCTGTGCTGCGCACACAGCGGTACGTTACCTCATGCGCACCGCTGTCTTCCCGGGGGTCGCTCAATATGAGCACGCAGATTTCCCAATAAGCGTCATATAAAGACGACAGGGGGCTCAGGCGTGTTGAACACGGGCACCGCGGCGGTTGTTCCCCGGCTCCGTGTCCTCCTCCGAGCGGGATCAGCCCTCTCCCGATCCCGCTCTGCGATGTCCTTCTGGAGCATTACGCTCTCATAGAAGGAGACCACAGCAATCCAATTTTCAACGAATTGCATGATATGGTGCCAATGGCTACTTCCTACCATCGCTCTCTCGCCATCGGCGGGGAGTTCATCCACATATCCTAAAGCCAAAATAGTATCATACCGTATAGTTTCGGAGGTACTTCCTCCCGCTCACATTCAGATTGTGGAATCAGCTCCCTACCGAGGATTTTCCACGGAGGAACTCCAAAGGAGACTACAGCATGGGGCTCTTTAAAAAGGACGTGAAAATATTTTTACTGGGTCAGCAACGAGCGAGTCTTACTTAGTTTACGGTGTTGCAAGCATTCATAGATTACGGTAACCATTTACCATCAGGCGAGCCGTATGCCACCACCCCATCTCCTCCCATGGGTGTCGTAAAAGTCGACTAAGGGATTAGCCGGAGGATGGGCAGCAGCGCCCTTCGAGTACATTAACAACTCAACTGAGATCGCCAACCCGCCTGCCAAGCGTGGCGATTATGGCAAAACCCCCCAATGAGCCCACAACACATCCATATCGCTGGTTGTGGTGATCTTTGGGGGAGGCCTGTGTCCAGCAGTGGACTTCATTCGGCCGAAATGATGATGATGATGATGAGCCGTATGCATGTATACCAGCTTGGTGGTATAAAAAAAATGTTGGCACTGTTGGCGCAGTGGCTTATCAGTTGCCTGACTGCGCTACGTGTTGCGGGGTTGATCCTCACACACATGACTGTAAACTGTACCCACGACACAGGAGAAATCCAAGAGAAAAAATAAGTTTTAATTTAAAAAACAAAACGTGGTTCACACACAACACAAATAAGGTTCTCGAATGGAGATCGCGCACCGGAAAATGCAACGTGGGACGACCTCCAACCAGGTGGACAGACGACCCGGTGAAGGTCGCTGGGAGTCGTTGGATGAGAGTGAGATGAGATGAGAGAGAGAGATGTGACTGCTCGTTGTGGAAATCCAAGGGGGAGGCCTTTGTTCAGCAGTGGACATCCTGTGGCTGATATGATAATTGAGGTTGTTTCGGCATGCCCCTTTGTCCTTCCCTTCCTTAGGGCATGCCGAACTCCTACCGGCTAAAACTGGGTGGTCATCTTCGGCACCTAAGGGGGGCTCCAGGTCCTCGTATGATCACACTAGAACCACTTTAACATAATAATCCTTTCTCATTCCTTTTAAATGTGTGTTATAAAATATACACCCATTTGGAAGCTGCCTGTTGGCAAAAAATTGCCTTTATCTACATTGTTTTCAAAAACTGATTGTTATAAAAACAAAAATAATTATTAAAATGTACACCAAATTCATAAAAGACCTCATTCTGAGTTTCTTTTGCCATTTATTCCCAGTCATTATTATGACATGGGGCTTCGTAGTTTCAATATGACGTGTAAAAGTATATGTTAGGACCTAAATACTGAATAAACAGCTTTATAGCATCACTTGGCTGAAGCAGGGCTTGCCCCCATCCCGTATTATATTCACGTACAATAGAATCATCATTTGGTATCAGTATTTAACACTTAAAATAAGAATGACTCACATCGGTTCTCTGATCTGAACGATCGAGTAATCGGTGATCATACATAAAAAAAAATACGCATCGAATTGAGAACCACCTACTTTTTGAAGTCGGTCAAAACAGGACAAGTACGAGTTGAACTCGTATGGGGTAGACGGTTCCGTACGATAAATATGTTATGTACCATGTTTTTTCAAATTCAATCGAAATTTGTTTGTGGTAACTAAAATAATTTATCCCAACAACAAACTTAACACTGTAGTCAAAAACGTGTTCTCCCATATATTCCGACTGCAAATGTAAGTTGAATCTTCAAAATCCTTTTAATAACAAGCACCTACTTTCTTTAACAACTTCATTGTGTGTAAACTATCCTAAAAATAGCCCATCTGTAGCGTTACAAGGTTACGTCGACCTTCATTAATTACTCAGCCCTCAGAGACCACAGGCCTGGGTCGCGAGTCAAAATTGTTTATTAAACACCATTATCAAAGTTGGCCACAACTACTTAACTTTATAAGTTGCGTAAGCGAATCTTTTTGTCTAGTTTGGGAATATCAGTTTATATGACCTATTTTCGGCTACCGCTGAAAGTTGGGTTCTTTTGCTTTGTGCTCTCTTTTTCGGTTCGGTAATCCTTTTGAGCTCTTTACACCGGATTATGGCAAAACCGAATGTAGGTTAATGTTCTGTAGTCATACTACAGGCTTATTAATGGATGTAACGTACCTCACCTTCTCCATTGAAAAGTATTTAGGTTTTGTAAATAGTATTTCATTTATTACGCTCATATTATTGACAGCTAGCTACTGAAGCGTAGGAGTCAAGCTACTGGAGTGGAAAGGATTCGGCATTAACATCAATGGCGATAATTTATAGTTGTTTGCCTGGGTATACTGAACTTCTATCTATGGTTAGACACAATAGTTTTGATTCTTCGTCAGAATATTTTGAAAAGGGTAAGGTATAAGGTTATTCAGATCTCTCTGTCTCTCTCGTTGTGATTCAATGCGAGTAGAATGGGCAGACAAGATATTGTGATGGCTTTGAGGCTCCAATCCAACCATGTATCACTAAACAGTTTAGGCTTAATGATGCGCAAAGTTCAGTCACCTGATTGTGTTGTGTGCGGAGTCGAGGAGGATGCCTATCACATTTTAGAGGAATATAACCGTATTGGTATTCAAAGATGTCAGGCCTTTGGCAAAAGTAGCTTTAGTGTATATTTTAATACCGCTATTTTCCCGACCGGCTGGAAGAAAGCCAGATTGGTTCTCATCAAGAAAGAAGGTAGGACCACGGAGTCTACCTCTGCGAATCGTTCTATTTACCTGCTCGACGAGGCTTTGAGAACGTGCTATTTGAGAAAGTAATTGCTGCACCTGTCGCGCGTTAGTACCAACTAATAGTACCAAATATGTATTTCGGCAGCGGTGGCCCACCATTGATGCCATTCTTCGCGTTCGCTTGCTGCCGGAGCAGGCAGTATCCCAGCAGGGTGGATTGGCGGGAGCTGTCAGTCATGACATCATCAATACCTTCAACTTCATCCAGTGGGTGTGATAAGGGGGGCACTAGTTCATCATCGGTGCCCCTCTACCTACAGGCCTGATGGCCTATGATATAGTGGCCTATCTGCCCGATAGGCACATTCACTAGGTGGGCTACTCACTGGTAGCGTAAAGTGGAGAGAGATAACGTGTAGGGTTCTACAGGGATCGGTACTCGGCCTTGCATGCCTGCATGATGATGCAGCTTAGTATATTACGCTGATAACATTCGTGTATTGGCCAGAGGGGAGTCTTTCGAGGGAACCATTTAGAGAGAGAGAGATTGAAAGGTTTAAACGGGTTGCCATTATCTCTCATCTTTGAATTTTCCTCTTAGTTTCTCAGGGAAGCCATTCAGTGTCCGGTCTATTTATCCCTTTTGTATTTCGAGACCGGTACTTCTATTTCAATATTTATGTACAATATTTCTTAATTAAATGCACTGCCGGCTTACTTACCTTCAACATATGCATTACAACGATATTATACATGCGATAGGTATTTGATTCCTGCCCTCCCCTAGACAGCATTATCTATCGGTCCATATTCCAACGTCTATAACAACTAAGTAAATGTTCCAATAAATCCGTACGCTAGTCATTCGGCGAGCTGCAATTTTATAGGCAGTAAACTCCGGGTGTTACCAGCACATAAATTATTATTATGTTTACGTACAACTGGGGGATTTTCCGTGGGTATGGTTTACTAACCCTCTCAAAACGTTATGTGTCTTGCGATATCTTTAGGGGAGGAAATCTGTTGTTCTCTTACGGCCGAAATAAATAATTGATCTAGTCTGTTTGCTGTGTTAAATGTGATCGTAACACAAAAACGGATGATGAATTACAAAATCTTAAACCTGAAGATTTCGGATTAGGTTGATTTTGTATTTTGGGCATTAGACGTTATAGTGCTTATCGCTTGGCTTTGGGTAGGTACTCACAATTTATCATTGTATATCAACTGGGCTAGCGTAAAATTGACGTAAACACACCCAGGACACAGGAGAAAACATATAGTGGGGCAACGTTTACTTTTACTTTTACGTTTACTTTTATTGCCTCGGTATTTAGCCTCCCCGTGTCGGTTATCTTAGCAGAGTATGAAAATTGGAGCGCAGTGATCTCCTTCTACGAGAGCGTCATTCTGCAGAAGGAGACTGCAGAGTGGGATCGGGAGAGGGCCGATCCCGCACGAAGAAAGACGCGATGGCTCCGGGGTAACAACCGTTCCGGTGCCCAGGTCCAACATATCTGAGGCCCCTGCCTTCGCCTTATGGCAGGGGGCCTCGGGACTCGTGGGTGTGCAGATTGGGGAGTCTGCGTGCTCATACCAAGCGATCCCGGGAAGCGGGTGGTGCGCACGTGGTTACGTGCCATCGTGTGCACTGCACAGCGCACAGCGAGGCTTGGGTCCTTTACAACCCTCCCCGAGAAGTGGTTCAAGGGGACGATTTTTTTACAGTCGCTTTTCCTCCACTAGAGGGGGTGACCGCTTTGAAGCTTATGATGAATATACACTGGGGACCAATAAAAAAAGTCATTTAGCCACCCCACTGCCAGAGATTCGCCGCTAAGCAGCAATGTTTAAAATGTCGCTCCGGGTTGAAAGGCACTGTAGCTACTGAAGTTGCTGGGCATAAGTGACGAGCAAAGTATGACGCCAAGCAGGACCAGTCCGAAAAAAAAAACACCCTGTCCGTCAGTGCACAGTGTAATCGTTGAAAGCTAGTTTAATTCCGATTCCGTTTCGAAGGTTACGAAGTAGGAAACCGCGTTAGTTTAACTTTCATATCTGTCCTGTTGTTGCCGTGTGGTGCCGGCTCAGAATGCCACCACTCCATCTCCTCCCATGGGTGTCGTAAAAGTCGACTAAGGGATTATCTGGAGGATGGGCAGCAGCGTCCTTCGAGTACATTAACAACTCAACTGCGATCGCCAACCCGTCCGCCAAGCGTGGCGATTATAGCAAAACTCTCCAATGAGCCCACAACACACCCATATCGGTCGTTGTGGTGATCTTTGGGGGAGGCCTGTGTCCAGCAGTGGACTTCATTTTGGCCGAAATGATGATGATGATCTGTCCTGTTCTTCATTTCCTTCACATATCATATTTTTAAAGAATACATACAAGTTATTTTTAAACAAAAATAAACAATTTAACTTCGAATCCCAAGAACATGTCGCGAAACTAGATTTAAAGAATATTCACAAACTTGCAAATAAATTTATAAAACTTTCTGGACCCGAGCAATAAGTCTTGAAGTTATTAACTTGCTTCTTTTATATATCTTGAGTTTATTCAAAACGGGGTCAATTTGTCGTCCTCTGAAAACTTTAGTTCATAACCATAACATAACGATGTTGATTACAAGACCGCTGACCGCGCCAACCGTTGCTTAACCTCGCCTCGTTATCGCCTCGTATCGTTTACTGATCAGTGACTGGCTATGAGCGAAGTTTAGAAAATATAATTGTGATTTTTGTTTTCTATTCTAACAGCTTTTTTCAATGCTGCTCCACTCCCTTAGACAATATACGAGAAGACAACTCTGACACAAGGTCGGCCACAAAACACATTATAGAAGAAGAAGACCACAAAAAGCTGGCACAGAAGTGTTGAAACTAAATGTATTTGATATGATGACGGCACGGTTGGTGCAGTGGCTGGTACATTCGACTACTGCGCTCCGGGTCGTGGGTTCGATTCCCGCACGGAACAAACATTTGTATGATCTGCAGGTAGTTGTTCCGGGTCTGGGTGTATTGTGTGTGAAATTTGTGTCTGCAAACGCACTCACGACACAGGAGACTACGTAGGGTAGGGCAACGTATAAAAAAAAAAGTTAACTTCAAATTAGCTAAAGGTGATTCGGACCGAATCGCGTCTCATGCCATGGATGACGAGACTCTAAACCAGGGAAACGAGCAGCAGAGCAGCAACATCTCTTTTGTGGAACAGCAGACATTCTGCGCTGACCAAATATTTATTTATTTCTATTGGTCCCCTGGATTTTTTTTTTTGGGACAAACCCGCGACACATTCCCAACCACTGCAACTCCTGTAAGCCAGGATCTACAATGGCGACCACCGAAAAGAACACCGATCAATGAAGCTCGGTGTGTCCCAGAGAAATGAATAACTGTCTTGGAACCCGCACCGAAATTAATCAGAAAAGAAAAAGGAGGAGTAGGAAAGAATATACGTTCCACTTCCCTCCGTAGCGAGCAGGAGACAGAGAAACCCCCTCCCCTGGGATAATCATCAGGAGTTCCTCCGCCCCGTGGAAGGACGAAGGAGCATTGCGGACTCCTACTGGCTAAACCACTGGGACGTTGATATATCCCCATCCACACCTTAACTTACTGTGAGTTTGTTTCCTCACGTGTTCGGTGTTTACTAATAGCACGTAAACTAAGTTTCATTGTATTGTTGAACATTCACCAAAGTTAGCCCACCGATACAGTTTAGAGCATGAAGCAAACTGCTTCAGGGTTTAGAGTACAAGCATCACTTAGTTAAATCGGTTAAAACCATTAACAACGATATTTGCGATTTGTGCAAGTTTATTGTTTCTATATTTTTCATTATTTTCAAACTCAATACTAAGCTTTTTTATTTTCAATTAAGTTTTTTTTTTTTTTTTTTTTTTTTTGCCGTGTGGTGCCGGCTCAGAATGCCACCACCCCATTTCCTCCCATGGGTGTCGTAAAAGTCGACTAAGGGATTAGCTGGGGATGGGCAGCAGCGTCCTTCGAGTACATTAACAACTCAACTGCGATCGCCAACCCGCCTGCCAAGCGTGGCGATTATGGCAAAACCCCCCAATGTGCTCACAACACATCCATATCGGTGGTTGTGGTGATCTTTGGGGGAGGCCTGTGTCCAGCAGTGGACTTCATTCGGCCGAAATGATGAAGTATTTTTTTTAAACCTTTCCGCACACAGGATTTCTCCTGTGTCGTGGGTGCGTTTACAGACATGAATTCCACACACAATACACCCAGACCCGGAACAACTACCTGCAGATCATACAAATATTTGTTCCGTGCGGGAACGAACCCACGACCTGAAGCGCAGCAGCCGACTGTATCAGCCACTGCACCAACCGTGCCGTCAAATTAATTAGTTTCAATGTCGAGCCTATGGGGAAGAGCCGGCACGAAACGCCATGGACACTCTTTTAAAATAATATTATATTACAATGCGTTTTTCCTAATACAAATGTGATAAGTTCTGTACAAGAATAATGTAGGTTAATCTGTGAAATAATACACATAAGTACGGAACTAATGAATCTGTCTTATAAGATTGCCTTAGAGCAGGATTTCCCAATGTGGGTCCGGCAGAAGGCACTCGCTCACGAATATGACGGCATCAGCGTCGCTCAGGTCTCGATATTTATTTTGGCAAACATTTTACTAGTTCCCTAAAATATCAGTACAAAGTATACACAGTAGTAATGTCTTAGATTTTCGCGATTATTACACATTATAATAAAACACTTTTAAACGGATTCTGTATGGGTTGCCGAAAATTCACAAAAGCAATGTTCCCCTACGACCAATAGTAAGCCAGATTGATACACCAACTTACAAACTGGCACAACATCTAGCGAAGGTACTCTCAAAACTTCGTGGAACGTCTAGCACATATGTGAAGGATTCCTATCACTTTGTCAGCCAAATAAAAGACCTTGAACTGGCTGAAAGCGAAGTGATGGTCAGTTTTGATGTGCAGTCCTATTTACCAGTACAGGACTGCCTGGATTTTAAGTTAAGAAAAGGTTAAGTGAGCATGACATGCCTCTTCAATATGCAGAGTTACTTGAGCTCTGCCTTACCAACGGCTACCTGTTGTGGGACAAGGAGTTTTACCTACAAACTGACGGTGTGGCCATGGGTTCACCGGTCTCTCCTGTAGTCGCCGACATTTTCATGGAGGACTTTGAGGAGAGAGCACTGATGACAGCCCCGGCTAAACCGAAGATGTTCAAACGGTACGTAGATGACACATTTACCATCTTGCCTCACAATAGGGTCTCTGCATTCCTAAAACACCTAAATTCAATACATAGTAAAATTCAATTTACTATGGAATTGGAGGATAACAATTGCTTGGCCTTTCTTGACATACTTCTCATCCATAATCCTGATCATTATGTTAGCCACACTGTGTATGGAAAGCCTACCCATACAGACAGATACCTTAACGGTCAATCTCACCACCATCCTTGTCAGTTAGCTACTGTGGCCAAATCTTTGTTACAGAGAGCACACGGCATCTGCGACGCCGACCACCTGGCAGGGGAACTTAACCATGTGAAGCAAGTTCTTCAAAATAACAATTTGAAAGTCGCAGAAGCCGCCCGAAACCCACCACGGTTGATCGACGGCCCGCTGTTTTACCATTTATTAAGGGAGTCACGGACAGAATTGGTCATATCTTACAGCGTGCTTCTATAAAAAGTGCAGCTATTAATTACGAATACGGTGACGCAGCCGCGCACAATTTAATTAAAACCGAGGTATTTAACGACGACGCATGATCAACCGTTACCCACTTATTTTATTATAGAGAAGAAGGAATTTAGAAAATTCTCGGTAATTGAAAGAAGTGATCGTTTTTGCGGGGAAGTGGAAAAGTTTCGGAATTTTTTGGTGATAGTTATTAAAGGAGTTGACCGTGACTGTGGAACGCAGAAGTCTTGGTTGAAATATGGTCTCGAACAAAGTGCAAATTTAAATTAGAATAATTTATTAAAGCGAAGCTTGTTGAAGTTCTTACGCACGTTTCATCATTTCGGCCGAATGATGTCCACTGCTGGACATAGGCCTCCCCCAAAGATCACCACAACGACCGATATGGTTGTGTAATGGGCTCATTGAGGGGATTTGCCATATTCGCCACGCTTGGCAGACGGGTTGGCGATCGCAGTTGAGTTGTTAATGTACTCGAAGGTCGCTGCTGCCCATCCTTCGGCTAATCCCTTATTCGACTTTTACGACACCCACGGAAAGAGATGGGGTGGTGTTATTCTGAGCCGGCACCACACCGCATATAGGCTTACGCACGTTTGAGATGTCGCATATGGTATATAGTCGTGGTATAGGTCGACAATGGGTTTCATTCACAAAATGTGAAACAAGCGAACCTGAACGTAAAAGCGGTGATGTAACGCACCTCATTAGCTGGATAGCGCAGAGAGAGAGCATACAGGGTGTCCAGTAAATAGCACGACATACTGCAGGGGGTAAGAGCTTGGGTCAATACCTACCAAAAAAACACAATATATGTTCAGCAAAATCTTACGGACTTACAGTAGAACAAAACTTTCTGAAATATCGAAAAATCTCTACCTTGACACAGGTTTTAATCTAAAATGTAATGGGACACTAACCGGAGGCTCTCTTCCATGGCTACACTATAAAATGCAGTCTCGTATTGTCCCCGGAGGTATAAAACTGTATGAAATGGAAACTGCAAGTATAAGGTCTATTGCAATGGGTGCTAAATGGATTTAATACTAAGAAAAACGAAAAAAACGGCATCTGCCTATCAACCCTTACAGTGAAATGCTGTGGCAGAGGGTGACTTGCCACTCACAAGATAGGCCCCATAAATGGCCACCACTATAGGCGACAAGTAGTAACACCGGTGTGAGCGGCTAGGGGTGTAGAGAGGTGCGGCACCGGTTTCACCATCGCGCGTCTCGAAGACTCGGAGCGGGTTTACCCGTTATTACGCCATTAGACACTTCCACCCCCGAGCATATAGCTCTGGCGGCCCCTCTCTGATCGACCAACTAAGGCAAGCCAGAGTTGAAAATCCTACGGGCACTCATAGGGTACCACTCCAACCAACCAATAAAGGCAAGCGGAGACGAGGCCCTGACCGACTCTCTGGAGCATTCGGGTACGCAGTGTCGCCACTCACATTCAGCTCGCCACAAACTGCCCTGCGTTCTGTAAGCTACTTAATATACTTTTTTTTTTTATGATATACTTTTTTTTTATCATAAGGTATGAAGAAATCAAGCAGCTACTTTAATCTGCCCTCCAGGATTACCTTATCCCTCTCTCTCTGCCAGCAGTAGTGTCGGCTATGTTGGCAGAGCACGAAAACTGGAATGCAGTGGTCTCCTTCTGTGAGAGAGTCATGCTCCAGAAGGAGACCGCAGAGCGGGATCGGGAGAGGGCCGATCCCGCTCGAAGAAGGAGGAGACGGCGCCGGGGTAACAACCGCCCTGGCGCCTAATTCCCACACGCCTGAAACCCCCTGCCGTTGCTGCGAGGCAGGGGACCTCTGGGTTCGCGGGTGCGTAGATTGGGGAATCTGCGTGCCCACACCAAGCGACCCAAGAGAAGACGGTAGCACGCATGTGGTCACGCGCTGCCGTGGGACGCTTTGGGGGATCCTTTACAATCCCCCCGGGGGGGTGACCACTTTACAGACACCCTCTCCGAGATGTGCCTATAGGCGTGGCACCAGTGGGCGGCTCTGGTGTGATCATACGAGGACCTGGAGCCTCCCTGAGGTGCCGAAGATGACCGCTCCAGTGGTTTTAGCCGGTAGGAGTCCGGCATACCCCTTCGTCCTTCCCCGGGGCGAAGGAAGTTCATGATGAATTTCCACTGGGTACCAATAAAAAAAATAAAAAAAAGGATTACCTTATCCCATGGTGAGATAACGTTTGCCCAGAGGGGTTACCTTACATTATTATTATTAAAGATGTCTCTCTTATCACGGGTTTATATCCCCTGTAAGGGGGAACCCGGTCTTTTGATAGGCTTACGCGGGGACATGGGTCCAACACGCAGAGGCCCTTTAGAGAATTTTAATTTATAATGTAATGGGACACTAAAACACTTATTAAAGATTAGTATTAAGATAATATAATTTAATCACTCTTATAGTATCATCATCACCTTCTTATTAAAATATTTTCTTTCCAATTACTTATATATATATATTATTATAGCCTTGATCAATATTTAAAAAAAAAAAAAAAAAAAAAATCAGTTTGATTTTGCATACAATGCGTAAGAATCTTGGCATCTGTCAGGTATTTCTCACCTCAATTTATGTCCGTTACTATGTTGTCTGATTCATGGGAATTTATCAAAGAAAGTTTTAGTCTATACATAGCTTGACCAAACATCTTTAAGGTTGTTGATTATTCGTTAGTTAAATATTCGTTTTTTTTTTAACGTTGCCCCACACTAGGATTTCTCCTGTGTCGTGGATGCGTTTACAGACATGAATTCCACACACAATACACCCATACCCGGAACAACTACCTGCAGACCATACAAATATTTGTTCCGTGCGGGAATCGAACCCACGACCCGGAGCGCAGCAGCCGACTGTATCAGCCACTGCACCAACCGTGCCGTCAAAATTTAAAATCGTATGACGTCGTAATCGATAAAAAGAATCGTAAGTGACAGGTGGCACTTAGGGACATTCTAATCTGGACCACAGACTAATAAATATACGGAGGATCTGGATATCCGAACTGGGTGGTCGTGCGCGTGGGTATATTTTTATTATATCGGTGATTGGAAGTGCAGAAACCTACACATCATACATGGAATAATGTGGTGCCGGTTCAGAATACCACCACCCCATTTCCTCCCGTGGGTGTCGTAAAAGTCGACTATGGGATTAGCCGGAGGATGGGCAGCACCTTTCCTTTGATTACATTAACAAATCAACTGCGATCGCCAACCCGTCTGCCAAGCGTGGCGATTATGGCAAAACCCCCCAATGAGCCCACAACACATCCATATCGGTCATTGTGGTGATCTTTGGGGGAGGCCTGTGTCCAGCAGTGGACTTCATTCGGCCGAAATGATGATGATGATGACATGGAATAAATTCTCTTGATTGCAAGAATTGTATGCTTCCCTTGCATTCAAAGTACTAACTCTCAAATAGAGAAGACGGATGCTAATGGAAACAAATGGAACGACATCAAAATTATAACAATCAATAATTTTGATGTCGTTCCATTATGTCATCCGTTCCTGATGACGCCGATATGGCTCGAGGTACCCAGACATATTATTATGGAATATTTCTTTATCCCTCCCGGAGGCTGAATGTTTGAGTAGCAAAATGGGACAAAGTGTGTCATCTCTGTTCATTCCACCAGGGACTCACTGTGAGCATACTCGTAATATGTCCATGTCAACAATAGTCAATTTATGACCCTTTAGTGCCTATAGTAAACCATGTTTATCTTGTACTAAAACTTATATTTTACAGTCCAATATAATACTATGTGAAAAGGTTGATATATTTCCTGGATTTTATATTATGTTAGGACTATATTGACATGAGTATCTAGAGCTAGGTATTGGCTACTAATTAAAAGCAAGAGCATGATATATAATAGCTTCCGACCCTTTCACGTTTAACTTACGTTTCCATAGCCCGTTGAGTGACTTTAAACTTGTGGACTAGTCCGACTGTTAATGTCCATGTTTCAGCTCCGTAGGTCATCACAGCCATGACGCACTGGTTGAAAACTTTCGTTTTCAAACATTGCGGAATACAAGACGGCGAGAAGATCTGACGAAGCTTGCTGGTCCAGCTGGATACGGAATGCTGATGACCGGGTGTTGTGGCGCCCGCTAGAAGAGGCCTACGTCCAACAGTGGACGTGGACTGACACTGACTGTAGGCTAATGATGACCCATTCCAGAAACAATAAAGTTTAGCATAGTAATAAAATGAGGCAGCAGCATCTATTGTGCAGCCAAGGATCCTCAGGTGACAAATCACCTGAAATTGAATGACGAAGATGCAATTTTTTGCTCATTAATTGTCCGATAGAGTATGCGTCAGAGACCTTCGCCTGTGTAATTATCATATCAGCAACGGAACGTCCACTGCTGAACAAAGGCCTCCCCCTTCGTTTTCCACAACGAGCGGTTACATGCCGCCCTCATACAATGACTCCCAGCGACCTTCACCAGGTCGTCTGTCCACCTCGTTGGAGGTCGTCCCACGCGCAGCGGTTTCCGGTGCGCGATCTCCATTCTAGAACCTTTGTGCCCCAGCGGCCATCAGTTCTACGAGCAATGTGCCCTGCCCAAACTGAAGTGACAATACTTCAGTTTACTAATTCTTTCAGCTATGTCGACAAATTTAGTTCTTCTACGGATCTCCTCATTTCTGATTCGATCTCGTAGAGAAATACCAAGCATAGCTCTCTCCATAGCTCGCTGAGTGACCTTGAGCTTTCTTATGAGGCCTATTGTGAGTGACCACGTCTCTGTTCCATATGTCATCACTGGTAACTCACACTGGTTAAAGACTTACGTCTTGAGGCATTGCGGTATTGTTGACGAAAAGAAGTTTCCCAATCGCTGCCCAGCCGAATCGGATTCGACGATTGATCTCTTTCTCGAAGTTGGACCTACCTAACTGGACAAGCTTCGCCTGTGTAATCGCTATCGACAAATACGTAATACCAAAATGACGTTTGCACGGTGGCGGACAGCGGCGTCTGCGCGGTTTACGACTATCGGGAACCGTCTGCGATATACGTAATCCACTGTTAACGAATAGGACTACCTCTATCTCATAATGGGTGTCATGGAAATTGTAAATTGACACCAGGGCAGGAAGATGATGCATGTTTTAGTTTTTCGTCTTGTGAGTCAGAGTTTAAATTAGTTTAATAATTATCGTAATCGTTTAGTTCCTTCCAAGGAAAATGGCTGCTCTTTACCTGTCGATATCATCAAATGTGGGTACGTGATTAAGTCAATACGTTACTAATGACATCATACCTACCCATCCACCATCTTATGCCCCCCCTTCGGTGCCGAAGATGACCACTCCAGTGGTTTTAGCCGGTAGGAGTCCGGCATACCCCTTCGCCCTTCCCCGGGGTGAAGGAAGTTCCATGTAGAATTTCCACTGGAAACCAAAAAAAAAAAAAAAAGGTACCATCATACGTTTTTATAACAAGCTGCCCAACGCGTCCTAATTAAAAGAGCTTATTATAAAGCTATAGATTACGTTGACGAAAGGGATGTTTGGCACTGATTCTTTCTGCACAATATTTGGCTTCCCTGGAATCTTATTACCAAATATGTTTTTATCTAATAATTAATCATAATTGGGATGAATTTGGATATCATTCTTGTTAGAATTTATAAGTTTTGATATATAGAACATATTATATAATTTTAGACATGTTAATGTGTACAATATGACATTGTTTACAGCTTTGATGACTATAATGCCCTTCATTTTAATATAATTTAGTACCATCTACATTTTGTAAATGTGAGAACTTCGTTGACTCGTACCAGTGTTGCCTACTTGTGCTTTAATAATTCTCAATTACTGATTGGTACTACAGAAAGAATCGTGTGTTAATTTCTGTGTGTACTCGTATGTATTTCACGTATAGCCTTGTTTTCACATACCTGACATTAAAATGTAAGAAACAAAATTGTAATATCTTTTAGTAAAAAAAAGTGTCTATGGACTTTCTTGCCGGCTGTTCTCTATAATCGACTTTTCCAAACCGTGCATATTGACGTTGTTGACTTTTCTTAAGTGTCTGTTAGGGTCACATAAATATAGGATGAAATAGGGTGAAATAAAAACTTTAAGTTTGAGTTTTGATATTAAAAGGGCCAATCGGCTGATCGTGGTGAATGTTATAACATTATTCCATATTATATTTTCATAGCAGTGATTGATTGATCCAATTTCAGCAGGAATTATATAGGTTGCATCCACAGTTTCTTGATTTATTATCAAAGCACACTTAGCTCAATAGAATGCCGCATTTGGTCATTAGTAGGTTAATTTGCTCATGCCCCATGGTGCCGGCTTAAAATACAACCACCCTATCTCATCCCGTGGGTGTAGTAAAAGTCGACTAAGTTATTAGCCGGAGGATGGGCAGCGACGTCCTTCGAGTACATTGACAACTCAACTGCGATCGCCAACCCGTCTGCCAAGCGTGTCGATTATGGCAAAACCCCCTAATGAGCCCACAACACACCCATATCGGTCATTGAGGTGATCTTTGGAGGAGGCCTGTGTCCAGCAGTGGACTTCATTCGGCCGAAATGATGAAAAAAATCATGAAGTTCATTTACATGTCTATTGTAATAAACGAGACAAACGTAAATACTAACAAGGCAATCCGATTTTGTAAATATACTTCATAATCACTTGACTTCATCTTTTGAAAAGCAAGAATGGCGTTTTTAGATTAACAGCCTTACAACAATGACAAAACCCTGCTTACAAGCACAAAACATGCATCCCTGTATTTCCTAGTCAACGCTAATTAATTTTCAATCACCTAGCACCAGCCCAGGTCAGCGACTTTAAGCCTCGATGTAGCCATATTACAAACACGTCTCCTTGATATCCAATAACTAAACTGAATGAGATGATGGTTAACTGAAAAGGTGGTAGACTCAAGTGCGATCACCGACGAAATTGCGATGTATCTGTCATTTTATCTAAACATGGAACAAAATGCCGTGTGGTGCCGGCTCAGAATGCCACCACCCCATCTCCTCCCATGGGTGTCGTAAAAGTCGACTAAGGGATTAGCCGGAGGATGGGCAGCAGCGTCCTTCGAGTACATTAACAACTCAACTGCGATCGCCAACCCGTCTGCCAAGCGTGGCGATTATGGCAAAACCCCCCAATGACCCCACAACACATCCATGTCGGTCGTTGTCGACATCTTTGGGGGAGGCCTGTGTCCAGCAGTGGACTTCATTCGGCCGAAATGATGGAACAAAACTCCATAACGCAATATGTATTCACAAAATACCCTTACAAATCCTCGAGGGAGGCATCATTCAACAGCTATAAATCTGTTGTAACATGTTTCTGTATATTAAATACATTATTATATATTACATGCTCATATTCTTTCACTACTCTTCAGTATTCTGTTCAATCCTGCTTCCCCCTCTTATCTTAAAGAACGTTTTGAATTCACCTGTGATACACACTCACTATCCCTAAGATCATCAGAAACGTTGAAACTGAAGATGCCCGTGCACACAACAAGATTCTTTGACCATTCATTTACTGTTCAGGCCACACGCTTGTGGAATGCACTACCAGTGTTTATTAGACGGGCTGAAACGCTGGTTACTTTCAAAAAAATGGTATAGGAATATTACTTGGATTATTAATTGTTACTGTTCTATATATTATGTATTGTTTTTGTGTATGTATTTTTAATTTATATATATTGAGAGTTAATTTTTTTTGTTATTTATTTGGGAATAAACTATGTATATACATTTTGTTACATTGTTCAATATATGTATTTTTAAATAAAGTGTTACTGTTTATAAATATTAGATACAACAGTTTGTCCATCCAATGGTTGTCTGGAAGAAATCGCTCTTAGCGATAAGACCGCCAATTGTACTATTATTATGTATGTAAAATTACTTTGTATTTTCTTTTGGTTTACAATAAAGTATACTCTACTCTACTCTACTCTATTTTTTAGTGATGTATAAATAATTGTACAAAGGTTTGTCATCATCATCATCATCCTATCAGTCGTTTATGCGTCTACCGCTGAACAAAGGCCCCGTAGATTTCCACGTTGTCATTTTGGGGGGAATGCGTCAAAACTCACCACGCTTGGCAGGCGGGTTGGTGAGCGCAAAATGGTTGCTGTTCCATAGAAGAAACGCTGCTGCCTATCCTTCTGGCATAGTTATTAGTCGCCTTTTACGACATCTTCATGGCAACATGTTCGATGGAATATTATTTGGCGCTTACAGCGAAGTTCAGTCAAGGTTGTGTGGGTAGCTTGAAGAGCCATAGGAAGCAACGGCTTATAAGCCTGGCTGAAACGGAATAAACACATCACCACCAGGCTTACCTCGATTCTTATCGAGGAGTTAATGCATGCAGAATATTATGATCAACTGCACAAGTTGTCGCTGGGTTTCCCTCCGTAATGTGCCGAGGCACTGCGTGGGAATGCTGAATTTCGAAGGTCCTTTAATATGCCAGTGACGGCCACAAAGAGAGTTTAGTACGTAAATCTCCCCCATAAAGGTCCACACACGCCTTTTGCCCTCAGAAGCCTTCCCCCCTCAAAGGCCTTCAATGCCTCTCACTCAAAATCAAAGGTACACAACAGTACATTTCAGTCTACATTTTCGGAAAAGAGAGGCGGGATGCTATTGACATTTTCAGGAGCAATTGCATGTGAATACTGACGGAAATTCAACTGCTAATAATATCTTTCTGACCTCAGCATATCAGCGATAAGACGTACGCGTCTGAACAGGTTTAAGGTCCCCATAAATGACCGGCTACATGCCGTGCGGCATGGCCATTTCTCTTGTTAAGAATATTTTAGTCGCCTTTTACGACATCCACGGGAGGAGATGGGAGTGGTGCTATGTTCTTAATCCGGACACCACACGGTCTCCACAAGTATAATAATATATTGCTGAACTTGTTGGTCATCATTTCAGCCGAATGTAGTCCACTGCTGGCCAGGCCTCCCCCAAAGATCAACGTAACGACCGATATGGCTGTGCTGTGGGCTCAATGGGGGGTTTAGCCGTAATCGCCATGCTTGGCAGACGAGTTGGCGATCGCAGTTGAGTTGTTAATGTATTCGAAGGACGCTGCCTTCCCTGAGTCGACTTTTACGACACCCATGGGAGGAGATGGGGTGGTGGTATTCTGAGTCAGCACCACACGACATTAATAATTAACTTGTTGGTGCCCAGTGGAAATTCTACATGAACTTCATGAGTCATCTTTCGGCACCTAAGGGGGGCGGGTTCCAGGTCCTTGTATGATCACACTGTTGCCACGCCTACTGGCAATCATCAAATTTGTAAAGCATCCCCCAAAGCGTCCCACAGAAGCACTAAGCGCTACTGAATATCTTTCTGACCTGAGTCATGAGAATGTGTGTATTTAAATAGTACAACAACCTGATCCATCCATAGATGCGTCTTTATCAAAATAGCTCCTACTATAGCTTAAGTCATCTTGCTACCAGTAAATTGATTCAGCGTTTATCCGAAACCGTTACAGTCTCGCGAATGCCCTGTTATTTTGATCCCGGTAATCGCTTTAAAGTTGCCTCCCGGTAACTCTAGTTACCGAGAGGCGGTAATCGGGTACCGAGTCTACGGATCAACTGTTGATAGCTTGACGAGTAATTATACGATGATCTAGTTTGTTTTTACTAGTAAGCTATGCGATTGCAGAACTTTATTACTGAATGGATTGATAGTATACGCCATTTAAATAAAACGGACAAGTGCGAGTTGAACTCGCGTGGAGAAGGTTCCGTACGATGAATTTGTTATCTTTAGGTACAGGGAGTGGCGGATGCCTAATTAATCCCAAGAACAAACTTAACATCGTAGTAAAAAAACATGTTCTCCCGTACATTCCAACTGCAAACGTAAATTTGTAGGCACAATATCGCAAGATTTACCATGTTATTTTAAGACTATAGAATTCTTATAAGTTTTCCTATAATCTATAGCTATTATGTTTATTTTTTTCAATATTTTAGGCTCAGTAATTTCAGAGATAAGGGGGAAATGGTCAATTTTTGTCTATTTTATTAAATAACATAAAAACGAAATAATTAAAAATTATAAAATAAATACATTTGAGACCCTCAAAATAAGCCCTTCCATTTCATATGTTACACGGTACAGTTTAAATAACTTTATTCTTTAATTTTCTATATTGCCCCCAAAAGTGACCTTTATAGTCTTAAATGTATTTATTTATGTTATACGTCCGTGTTTGGGTTGCAGAAATACATATGTGTACCAAAGTTCAACTTAATCGGTCCAGTAGATTCGGGGGAATTTGGCTGCGACAGACGGACTGACAAACAGACACACGAGTGATCCTAAGGATAAGTATTCCACCGTTTTTTCCTTCGGACGTTCGGAACCCTAAAAATATACAATTTTATTTTTTGCTGACAGTTCTATTTATTTATATATATATTTTTTTTTTGTTTAAAATACGTTGCCCCACACTAAGATTTCTCCTGTGTCGTGGGTCCGTTTACAGACATGAATTCCACACACAATACACCCAGACCCGGAACAACTACCTGTAGATCATACAAATATTAGTTCCGTGCTGGAATCGAACCCACGACCTGGAGCGCAGCAGCCGACTGTATCAGCCATTGCACCAACCGTGTCGTCAATATTTTATGTTAAAATATTTGAGTGCGATTATATTTATAGCATAACAAATAGAGGGATAGTCTCCTCAGAACAGTTTTTTCAGACACACAAATGATCCATTAAGGATTACGCCATTTTTTCTTCGGACGTTTGATACCCTAAAAATGTCCAATACTGAACTAGAAAGAGCCACCACCTGTCTTTATTAGTGCTGCATGCTCATACCGAGTAGCCCCCGGGAAAACAGCTGTGGTCAAGTTGTCACGTACCGCCATTTGCGCTGTATAGCACAACGAGGCTTTAGGGGGTTGCTTTAAAATCCTCTCCGACACGTGCTAGAGGGGTGGCCTTTTTACAGTCGCCGCTCCATCATTAGAGGGGTTGACCATATCAGAGTCATCCCTGATGTGCCTGAAGGCGTTCTCTCCCCTCTTCGATGCCGAAGATGATCACTCCGTCTTTTCCCGAGGCATAAGAGTTACATGATGTATTTCCACAGGTTTAATAATAAAAACACCTATATTTTGAAATCCGAAATGATCAGGGGTGCAATTCCTTAAGCTCAAACATCCATACATCCTTGAATACAGGGGTGCAATTCTCTAAGCCCAAACATCCGTATATCCTTTAATACAGAATTGAAATAACGGTGATAACCCAATTTGGTATTCGCTAAGACTGGTCCTCATGACTCATTGTCAGTAAAGTATCCTTGTATAGCTTCAATCATGTCTTAGCTAATAACAAATTGGTTTTACACCGTTATTTCGATTCCGTATTCAAGGACGTATGGATGTCTGAGCTTAAGGAATTGCACCCCTGAATCGAAATAACGGTGTAAAACCAATTCGGTATTGGCTAAGACATGATTGAAGCAATTCAAGGACACGTTGCAGACGGTAAGCCATTAAGACCAGTCTTAGCGATTACCATATCGGGTTATCGTTATTTCAATTATGTATTCAAGGATGTATGTATGTTCAAGCTTAGAGAATTGCACCCCAGTACGATGTGGACACAGTGACATCCGTGTAGTATCTGGATGAGGAATATACCGCCACTCCATCTATTTTCGTGGGCAGGGATGGGTAGCAGCGTCCATTCTGTGGAACAGTAGCCATACTGCGCTCACCGTACCCATTTTTAAAGCTGGTTGCCTAAATAATGCATCAAATTATAGGCTGATATATATATATATATATATATACAATATCTGTGCTACCAACCTTAAGCAAAATTTTTGAAAAACTAGTTTTAAATCAAATGGCAGCACACTTTAACAGAAATAGGATATTTCATGACAATCAGTTTGGATTTACGCGGGGACGATCTACAGAGGATGCTGGGTCCACTCTCATTAAAACCGTTTTAGGGGCCTGGGAGGATGCACATGATGCTTTAGGCGTGTTCTGCGATCTGTCTAAAGCATTCGACTGTGTGGACCACCGCACCCTCATTCTGAAACTTAAGTACTACGGAATTCAAGGTAAATCTATTGATTTTGTAAGCTCATATTTGTCAAATCGGGATCAAAGAGTAGAAATTGAAAACGTCACATCAACAGGCACAGACGTTAAAATGGGGGTACCGCAAGGATCTATTTTGGGGCCATTTTTGTTTCTGGTCTATATAAATGACCTGCCATACATGATAAACGATACAATGTCGAATATAGTCTTGTTTGCTGATGACACGTCACTTATATTTAAAGTAAATAGAAAGGATAGCCATCTTATAGAATCCAATGATATACTTCATAAGATATCTGATTGGTTTTCGGCGAATAATCTTCTATTAAACGCAAAAAAAACCAAATGTCTAAGATTCTCTACAGCAAATGTGACCCATGTAAGGTCACAAGTAAAACTTGACGTAAAAGAATTAGATCTGGTCTCCTCAACTGTATTTTTGGGTGTTACTTTAGACTCAAAATTGCAATGGGGACCCCATATAAAGGCACTTTCAGGCAAACTAAGCTCATTTGCCGTTAGGAAAATTAGACAGGTTACGGATGTGGCTACAGCTAGGTTAGTATATTTTGCGTACTTTCACAGTATTATGTCTTATGGAATTTTACTGTGGGGCTCGGCTGCTGATGTTGAGTATATTTTTATATTACAGAAAAGAGCAGTGCGAGCTATCTATAACCTAGACTCTCGTGAGTCACTACGGGAACTATTTAAGGAAATAAACATTCTTACTCTACCATCCTTATATATTTTCCAAAACATTATGTATATCCGCAAAAATATAGCAAATTTCAGTAAGAAAAGTGACGTGCACAGCTTAAATACTCGCAACAAGAACAAGTTGGTTGTCATTCCGTCTCTGACGCTCGCCGCAGACGGTCGTGCAGTGCTCGCGCTCCCCGATCAGTGTGCCGTGTAGTGTTTGTTCGCAATCCGTCCCGTCGGATTGCAGTCACTTCATTTAAATCACGCGTTGCCTTTTTCAAGGCGACTACTGATTTTTGTTTCTTTGACCGATTAAATTCATCGCGTTTTTGTGCCCCTTCAGGGAAAAACCACTGTTTGGTGGTCCTCGGCGGATACCTTACGGTGCCAACGAAGCCGAGTGGGGTGTTGACCCGGCACACCCGCCTAGCCCCATCAGGGCAAAGCAGTTAGTCGGCAGCGGACTAGGACCACCGGCCTTGGGGGCTACCCTAGTCGACCCTAGTTCGAGTCTACGTTTTCAGATTATACAGTCTCTTGCGGGCGATACCTTATCGCCCCTTGCAAAAGAGCTGTCAGGGACCCGTTTGCCCATTAAGACTGGCCACGGATGGTACTAGCTTAGGGCTCACCACAGGTACACACACCTCCCTGCCTACACCCGGCAGGGAGGGGTTGTTACACACCCCCGGGCCCATCCAACCCAAGGATAGGGAATCGCGTAAATTCAATTGTCCTCTACGCTTTAGGCGTATTTCTGTTTTTCTATTGTCCCACGTCCGCCATTTTGTTTTGCAAACGAAATGGCTGACGACGCCACGCTAATGAAAATTATTAGGGAGGTCCTCTTAAAGGACCCCTATATCGTTGCCAATTACGGCAACCTCCTTTGCCCCTCATCTTAGCCAGGCACAATAGTGCAGCCCCCCTATCCCGAACCCAAAAAAAGGGGAACAACCCCCGAATTTGATGCGGGCATCTCCTCCGCTCCTCCAGCAAAACCCCCCCTCCCCCCTTCCAGCTCGAATGCTACCGCATCCCCCGACGCCGACATGCCCACTCTCTCAGACATTTCGGAAATGTCAGAGAGTGACGACTCAAGCCCTCCGCCCCAAAACTTATCCTCCGACTCTGCCTCAGACGAGTTTCAACTCGTCAGTGGCAACCACAAAAAGCGGGCCCGCAAGGCCAAGTCCTCCGCCCAAGCCGCTCCCGCTAAAGCCTAGCTAAATATTTAACATTAAGACCGTGTGCCACCTATCAGGCATAAAAATTGAGCCCCCCCACAGATATGGTCCTCCCGGGCAGTGTCATCGGTGCCAGCTTTACGGCCACGCGCAGCGACACTGCTACGCCAAACCTAGGTGCGTTAAGTCCGACACCTCCGACTGCGATCGCCCCAAAGATCGCACGCTTTGCACAGAGCCTCCAAGTTGTGTGCTTTGCGGTGAGTCGGGTCATCCCGCGAATTATCGCGGATGCCCCAAAGCCCCGCGCGCTAACAACAAGGTAGCAAAGCGCAAAGCGGCTACCCAAGCCTTCGCGGCCGCCCATTACGCCTCTCAGGCCCCTCCCATGTCCCAACGACTTAGCCCTCAAAGGCCATCGCCGTGGAACGCGCTGAACCATCAGCAAGCGTTCCCCGCCCTGAGGCCTAGTTTACTGACCCAACAGGCGACCCAAGCGTCAGCGATTCCCTCGCTGATGACCGCCCCCTAAACGGCACCGTACCTTCCCGTGCCGTACCACCAACCCGCACCACAAGTGCACTCTCAGAGGGCCGCCCCTCCCTCACCCCAATCCACACCCCATCTCAAAACCGACGACCTCTCTGTTTGCCTCGGTCTTCTCAACTCTGTCGACCCGAACAGAGTCGCCCAAATGGCCGCAGCCATTAGGGCAAACCAGGGCCAATACGGCCTCATGTTAGTACTCAGCGACTTCGCTGATGTCTCATCCGCCCTCCTCTCCTACCGCGTTCATCCGTAATGGATACACAAAACAGGTGCAGAACAAAACCCCGATCCCTTAAAATAGGCATCTTCAATGCAAACAGCATTAATGGCCAAAAAGACGAAATCGCCTTATTCCTCCGCGACCACCTTATTGACATTATGTTGATACAAGAATCCTTTTTGAAACCCTCTCACAGGAACCCTAGAATTGCAAACTACGATATAGTGCGCAACGACAGGACCCACTCCCGTGGAGGAGGCACTCTTATCTACTATAAGAGATCCCTTTATTGCATGCCCCTAGATACCCCGTCCCTTTCCAATCTAGAGGCATCTGTGTGCAGAATAGGCATGACAGGTCATCAACCGATCACTATAGTGTCGGCTTACCAATCCCCCAATACCCAAGACGTTCCAATCCAATCGGATCTCGAAGCACTCTTCGATCTAGGCGACTCCGTCATAGTGGCGGGAGATCTTAATGCCAAACATGAGTCTTGGAACTGTCTCACCCACAACCACAGAGGAAGTAAATTATACTCCCTCAGTACCCTCCTCAATTTTGACATCATCGCCCCGATGTATCCCACTCACTACCCCAGCAATGTTAATCATCGCCCGGATATACTCGACATAGCACTTCTAATGAATGTCAACCTCAAGTTGCATTCCATTGAAGTACTACAAGAGCTAGACTCCGATCACCGTCCTGTGATCCTTCACCTCACCTCCCGCTTTGGCCCCACGGACACAGGGCTACCCCCTCAGACCATTGTGACGACGGACTGGAGGAAAGTTAGGCAACGCCTCAACGACCCCTCGTCCGCTCAGTTAGATAGAATTCCCGAATGCATAACGTCAGTCGCAGACACGCTAGGCGCGATCGACTCCCTCACCGGGCATGTACAGTCCGTCGTGGACGAGTGTTCACGGCGAGTTCCTGCGATGGAAGACCATCGTATGAAACTCCCTGACGATGTACGTGCACTGATGACGGAGAAGAACGCAGCCCTTAGAGCGTACTCATCTTTTCCCAGCGAACCCAATCGCCTCTTTATGCGCCACCTGCAGCGTGCTGTCAAGGAACGTATTAAGGAGTGCCGAGAGGCTAACTGGGATAAGATGTTGGGCGACTTAGAGCCAACCCACCTTGCGTTCTGGCATCTGCAACGGAAACTCAAATCCGAAACATCCAATGCTGTCCCCCCCCTCAACCGTCCCAACCAAAGGCCGGCCTTTGATGACGACGAAAAATCCGAATGCCTAGCTGACAGTCTAGAAGCGCAATGTTCCCCAAGCACTCTACCTGTAGACCAAGCTCACCTCAAAAAGGTTGACGCTGAAGTCGAACATAGAGCAGCTATTCCGCCTGCCGAGGACCCTGACGACCCCCTCCCTCCGGTCACGACAGACGAGGTCAGAAATCTCGTGAAAAAGATTCACCCTCGCAAAGCCCCCGGCTCTGACGGTATCACCAACAAGGTGATTAAACTCTTCCCCGAACGTCTTATCGCCTTAATGACCGTCATCTTCAATGCGGCATTAAACAATAACCTCTTTCCGCATACGTGGAAACAGGCCACCGTTATCGGTATTCCCAAACCCGGTAAGCCCAAGTGCGAGCCTTCCAGCTATCGCCCCATAAGCCTTCTCAATTCTCTTGCGAAGATTTATGAGCGGATTATCTATTCCCGATTAAAGGATTTTGCCGATTCCAAGAAACTCATTCCCGACGAACAGTTTGGTTTTAGAACCAAACACTCGTGTGTACAACAAGTCCACCGACTAGTTGAACACATCACGTTCGGATTCTCACGCGGCATGATGACGGGAGTCCTCTTTTTCGATGTTGCGAAAGCATTTGACAAAGTCTGGCACAATGGCTTATTATATAAGTTGTATCAACTCGGAGTGCCCGACCGTCTCGTTCTCATCATACGAGACTTCTTGTCAAATCGCAGTTTCCGATATCGAATCACGGGCGCTCTCTCTTCCCCCCACCCCATTAGAGCCGGAGTCCCACAAGGATCCGTGCTAGCCCCACTATTGTTCACACTGTACACCAGTGACCTCCCCAAAAGACCTGCTAATACGACCCAATTAGCACTCTTCGCCGATGACACGGCCATTTTCTACTCTGGTTACGTTCCCGATAGTATAACTAAGATCCTCCAAACCACAGCCAACGTCTACGGCAAATGGTTTAGGAAATGGCGGATCGAAGTTAACCCTATCAAAAGTAAAGCCGTCCTATTTTGCAAATTAGGCGACGACCACCCACGCTTCAGGGAGATCTCGATGCTGGGCCAATCGGTTCCTTGGGAACCGCACGCCAAGTATCTTGGAGTCACCCTAGACAAAAAACTGACCTTCATTCCCCACACAAAGACGGTGCGTGCCCGCGCTGCCTTTGTGCTCGGTCGCCTTCACTATATTCTGAACGCTCGTAGTAAATTATCCCTTAGAAATAAGGTGAGAATTTACACCACATGCATTCGACCCATCATGACCTATGCCAGCCCAGTGTTCGCACACGCTGAATCATACCCACTCCGTAGATTCGAAACCCTCCAAACCCGTTTCATGCGCAAGGCCACCGGAGCGCCTCTGTACATGCGAAACGACCAACTCCATTTCGACCTTAACTTGCCGACCATCAGGCAATTTATGAAACAAGCGTCTAAACGCTATCTCGATTCTGCCCTGTCCCACCCGAATCCCCTTGTGGTATCAGCCGCCGATTACGAACCCTCCCGCATCAGTAGAGTACGCCGCCCGAGGCACGTTCTGGTCGATCCAGACGATAAAATCACGTTAGATCACATGAAGAGACTCGCGTTGTCTCGTTCACTAAACACCCGACCGTTGTACCGCCCTCGCCGCCGAGGATGCCCGCCTCACCGACGTCGCGGAGGCCTATCGCCGCGTCACCTTCCCGTTCAAGTTAGCACTTCTCCCTCCCGTCTCTTGCTCGCGCCGGCCCGTGCCGAGCCTGTAGCTTTAAATGTCCCTAATACAATTTAAATAAAACCGATCCAGCTGTCCCCAAAACAATAGCTTGATATCCCCAGCAACGCCCTAAGCCGAGGTCCGTGTCCCGCAGGGGGCGCCCTTAGCGAAAGTTGCTTAGTTTTTAATATTTAATTTAAGCCTGGCTGGAGGCCTCTTTTGGCTTCGCCAGCAAATGACCGGTTAAGCAACCACATTTCCCAGAAATGTATGCGAGAAGCCCAACAAAAAAAAAAAAAAAAAAAAAAAAAACAAGTTGGTTGTACCTGGCTTTAGACTTAGCAGAACCAGCAAGTCGTTTATGGGAAACAGTATTAGATTCTATAACAAAATTCCTTGTAGTATTACCGACTTACCAGAAATAAGATTCAAATCATTGATTAAGCGCATTTTAATTTCGAAAGCCTACTATAATATAAATCATTACATCGACGATAGCGATGTCTGGCAAACGTTTCCCTCCGAGTGTGCACACTGCGACCCTCTGGCGCTTTATAATATATTGTATAATTTTCGCATGATTGACGTGTTGTTATTCCCAATCAATGCTTTACCGTCTACACAGAAATTGTAGAATTTTTTTTTGTTGATATCCTGACATTTACTTGACTTATTTTTTATCTTTTTATTGACATCTTGACATTTAATTTGACTTATTTAAAATTGAATTCTGTATTTATTATATAAATTATTTTCCTATGTTTAATTTAATGACTGCAATTTACATTCTAATAATATTTTGACATTATTAATTAATCATAAAATTGTAAATGTGCGAGCATCATGTAGCCGTTAATGTTATATATTTAGTACCCTTTGCCTTTGGCCTGGTAGTATCGGTCTGTCATGCTCACTAAAATGTCTTGCTGGCGGTGGCGTTGTGTATCGGGTCGTTCGGTTCCCTAAAATATGGTTGAGCTAAGCGATGCTGATGCATGCGTCATGCTCGTGAACGGGTGCCGTCTGTTGGGACTGGTCAGCCATTAACTGCCATGGCGAATAATGATTATATTACATTAGTATGTCTTTTTTTTTTTACATTGGCCTACATAATGCTCTTTATATGGTTTACCTTAATTTGTATTAATCAACATCGTAATCTCAATTATTTTAAAAGAGTATCTATGGAGTTTCTTGCCGGCTCTTCTCCATAGATCAACTATTTGGAACCGTGCAACTTAGATTCTGACGTTTCATAAGTGCCAATATTTGGTTTATTTGAAATAAAAATATTTGACTTTGACTTTGACCAATCCACCTGTCAAGCGTGGTGAGTACTGGCAAATTCCCCCGAAATTATGAGACATGGTGACGCACCGCATGGTTGGTGCAGTCGGCCGTTAGGTGTTATAGTGTTTATCGCTTGGCTTTGGGTAAGTACTCACATAAGTACTTATCATTGTATATTAACTTGTCTAGCATCAAATTGACGGCACGGTTGGTATAGTTGCTGATACATGCTGCTTCGCTCCGGGTCGTGGGTTGTCCTCACCTCTACCTTTCACCTGTACATTTCACCTCTTCTCAACTCTTCGTGGTATGATAGACAACATGTTATCATCATAAGATAACCACAACACCAATATGAATGTATTGTGGGTTCATTGGGGTGTTTTGTCATAATCGCCATGCTTTGCAGACGGGTTGGCGATCGCAGTTAAGTTGTTAATGTACTCGAAGGACGCTGTTGCCCATCCTCCGGCTAATCCCTTGGTAGTCTTTTACGACACCCACGGGAAGAGATGGGTTGGTGGTATTCTGAGCCGGCACCACACGGAAAGGTATAGGTGGTGTGTAAAGGTGTATGTAAATACATTTGAAGAAAGGATAATAGCGACAGAGCTATTAACATATAACCACGTAAGCGCTTTGATATCAGGTGACGCGGCCTTCGTGGAAGATGATAATGCCACGACTCACTGGAACCCTTCACTTGCTTCGCTATAGGTCGCGAGTTCGTTCCCCAGGTGGATAAAATATTTGTTTCGAGTCTGGGTGTTTGTGCATGTTAGTTTAATGTCTGTAAAATGTTTACAAGATCTTATTTGGTTTATTATTTTCATCAGAAATTATTAAAAAATCTCATTCGCTATAGCTTAATGATCTGTCTACGCTGAAATTTGCACAGTGGGCAAGTTAAAACTTGAATTTCTACAGCAAACACGCATACAACCAATAAAGCGCAAACACATTTAATTGGCAATGAATGCTGGAATATTATATTGAAAGTAAATAAGTATATTGGTATACAAGATAAATATTGAAAATTTGCAAATGTAATTTTTTTACAGTGTAGTGCAGGTAAAGAAATCTCCGTGCAAAATAAATATGCAAGGAAGTTTATTTAATTTTTTTATACAATTGGGGGACGGTATGTGCAAGTCATCCGCATGGTGGTGGTGCCCGTAACAATTTTATTGCTACCCAGGTCTAGTCCTGCTCTCCTTCTGTGAGAGCGTCATACTCCAGAAGGAGACCGCAGAGTCCGGGATCGGGAGGCGGGGGACCTCTGGGTTCGCGGGTGCGTAGATTGGGGAATCTGCGTGCTCACCAAGCGACCTAAGAGAAGACGGTAACACGCATGTAGTCACGCGCTGCTTTGGGGGTTCCTTTACAATCCCCCCCCCCCGGGGGGGGGGGGTGACCACTTTACAGTCACCCTCTCCGAGATGTGCCTATAGGCGTGGTACCAGTGGGCGGCTCTAGTGTGATCATACGAGGACCTGGAGCCAACCACACAACGCCCGTCACCTCGAGACGTCAGTTATTTAGTCTCTTATGCCAAGTGATTTCACTATCTACAATGCCCTTCTTACTGGAACAGGAAATTTAAACACTACTGCTTGGTGGTGAATATCTACTCTGCGGTGGTAATTTTTTTTTAAATTGATGTCCAGTGGGAATTCTACATGGAACTTCCTTCAGCCCGGGGAAGGGCGAAGGGGTATGCCGGTCTCCTACCGGCTAAAACCACTGGAGCGGTCATTTTCGGCAACGAAGGGGGGCTCCAGGTCCTCGTGAGATCACACGAGAGCCTAACGACTGCCACCTAATAACAACAACCGGGACCGACGCTTTTACGTACCCTTCAAAAAAGGAGAGACGCTTAGTTCAAATAACACTATATGGTCACCCATCAATATTTTGACCACACTTAGCGGTACCTACTCGTATATCGATCGTAAGTGCAACTAGCTATGGGCACCTCGAATATTGTCAATGTTAAAATCTCATCCAATTAAATGTAAATCTTGCTCACAGGTACTCCTTGAGGGACCAGCTAATAGACTCGATTTTAATTAATTTATTTTTAAGCTCTAAGAAAGAAAAGAAAGAAATAAATAAAAGAAAGAAAACTAAGAAAAGAAAGAAAGAATGTAACTGTCAACTACGATCGCCATCCCACTTTCCAAGCGTAGCAATTACGGTAAAATCTGGCCATACCCCTTCGCTCTTCCCCGGGGCGAAGGAAGTTCCATGTAGAATATTCACTGGACACCAATATAAAAAAGGTGACAGTCGTTAAACGAATTTGAATTTGCCCACAACACACCCATATTGGTCGTTCTGGTGGTCTTTGGGGACGCCTGTGTCCAGCAGTGGACTCCATTCGGCTGAAATGATGATATCAAAATACATGTTTCAAAAATATAAAAATACTGACCAACTAGCATCGGGCACAGGGTTCAAGATACTGGTGGTTCATTATTTCGGCCGAACGAAGTCGACTGCTGGACACAGGCCTCCCCTTAAGATCACCACAACGACCGATATGGGTGTGTTGTGGGCTCATTGGGGGGTTTTGCCATAATCACCACGCTTGGCAGACGGGTGGTTAGATATTATTATTTCCTTTATTCACTTAACTAACAAATTAATTACATTTTTAAATATATATATATAAAGCAAAAACAAAAACATTTAAAAATATAAAAAATAGTGACCAACCGGCAACGGGCACAGGGTCCAAGCTACCGGTGGTTAGGGCTCCAGAGAAAGGAACCTCCTCACTATGCGTGCCGTGTCGAGAATTACAGCCTTCTGCAGCAGGCCCTTGATCCAGCCACCTAACGAGAGCCTCTTCAGATGTTGATCGAGGCTCTTTTCAATAAGGCCATTGGCTGTCACAACTATCGACTACACAATGATTGCAGAGTCCACATCCCACATTCTCGTGTGCCAAGTCAAGATACTTAATTTGTTTATCTTTCTCGGCTTTCACGAGATTCTCGTCATGCGGAATTGTAACATCAACAATCATCGTGCGGCGCTCTAATCGATCTATCACCACTATGTCAGGCTTATTCCTTCTTCCATTCATTTAATTCCTCATATAAACTTTACCCCACGAAACAAATCTAAATGCATGTTACGTCGACGAATCACTGTATTTTCTTTTTAATCCAATATTTCTCTTTCAAGGGCAACAGAATTTAGCTTAACAGGACTTTCTGATTCTATTTTCAATTTAATGTAATGTTTCGTGCTACTATTAAGAAAAATAAATTAAACAACTTGCTCAGGATTTGCATCATATTTGAAAAAAGAATACACCTATTGACTCTTCTTTTGTATGCAACAAAATAACAGGTAAGCAATTTACAACATGACAATAACAGAAATGGCTGTACAATTACATTAGAAAAGTTGATTTTGTAATACTAGTGATGTAATTTAAGTACACACTAAAATATTTATTTGTTTTTGGTTACACGAGATTTATGATTTTAATATCTAAATGATCATTAATTTTTTAAAGTTTAAAAAGACAAAAGACCGCACCCGGTCTGTTATTATTTTTATCACATTTAGTTGTTTAGTAACCCCAATGTCCTTCCAATATTACTCGGCCATCAATTGCTTTATTTCAAGCCTGGACAACAATGTACTTTTAACAATTATTCGTTTATTACATGTACTTTTGTGGCAAGATAAACATATAAATATTATAACTAATTTAATAATACGGTATGCCAAATATTTTGGTCGGATTTGTAATAACTTTTCAAATATCAATCAATCGTTTGAACTTTGTTATTTGTGTTTGTTTAAATCCCTCTAAAGGTTTTTGGTAAACTATCTACGCGAAGCGATATTAAAAATATTTATATGCACGCCCCTTTTACTTTGTATTACTTTGCAGCTTCACCTAGGACTTTAATTTCTATGGACTACGTGCTACTTTGTTGGAAAGGAGATACTTCATCTTTGGTTCTGTAATGATCCGAAAAAATATCTTAAAATATATTTGCTATATTATTCAAACTAGTTGTCGCCCAGGGGTCGAAATTGGACCGTGATTCATTAGATCTGGTTTAATGTATTTATATTACATATTGTACATACATTTTAACTTTCTGCATTCCTCCTCCACATGAACGATAACTATCCCAACTCTCACACTCCTCCATGCGCGCAATGTGCTTAAAAAGGGGTACAATTTTTTTTTCTTCTTGTATTAAGATATAGATTACGAATATGTCGTATCCGATCATGAGTACAAGTATGAAACGAAATGAAAGCACTCCACTTTGTAGTAATCCTTCACAACTACATTTTGACATCGACTTGGAGTGAAGACCTCGTGGAACTGACGACGTTTTGTAATTATGTGAAGTTAGTAATTAGTGAAGTGATCATTAGGATTTACACTCGATTTGTAACTCATTTGCTGAATTCATCATCATCGATAGCTTTTGACACCTAAGCATCCTCCCTTCGTCAATGCCAGTTTTGTCCAAGTGTTTCCGATAAGCTGATAATATCATCGACCCATCTATTGGTCTTCCGATTCTCCCCTTGCCAACTCTCGCCTACCATTCTGCCAAGTACTAGTATTTATATATGTACTATCACCAAGTTAAGGCAAATTTCCTAACCAACGTCACTTGAGTTTTGTTATACGAGTTCCGATATCCTCAACGTTGATATTTTTAATAGCCGTATTTACAACTCATGTGTGCGCGCTTCATGGCCCATTGTGCGACCTTAATTTTTTGCAGTTTTCTTAGCCAGCACACGTGTTTCGGCACCATAAGTCATTGTATCCAATGGATAAAGATATGGGTAACAGGTATCTATTGCGGTTTTTATCGACCCCTAAATGTTGCCAAATGCTTCTACTAACTGAATACTTCTAGTGAAATATTTGAGCTATTCTCCAGCTTATCCCATAGTCACATTTTATGACACCACGGGATGAGATGGGGTGGTTTCTTTCTTAGCCAGAAGCACACGGTTAACACCCAATAAAACCGTATTTTTTGTCTATTTTGAATAAACAAATATTTATATTTCTAGTAATATTTCATCCTTTGAAGTGTTTTGTAGGATATGCATTGAAAAATCAAGATGAAAAAATAAAAACCTATTTGAGATTAATATAGTTTATATAATTTTCACCTTTATCATTATAATATGTTGTACTCATATTTTAACAGAAATACTCTCGTGTGACGAAGTAAATTGAATTTATTTAACATTTATTTTCCCGTGACAAAATATTGCCAGATATAGACATGGTTCCATCGGAAAATGAGCGAGGTAAGCGAAGTGTAAGTAACAAAGTGTGTGCATGAAAAAAAATGGACGTCAATTTAGATCCACCCTGGCGAGGGCCAGGCGTGCCAGCTCTTACTGGCTAAAGCCCCACGCTGTTCCTACCTATCGCTGGGGGTGCGAAATTTACTCATCCGTCGCATCCTTTTTTATTGCTGCGGGGAGTACCTCATGGATCTCCTCCGCCTTCGGAAGGGTAGAGGGGCAAGCCGGACACTTACCGGCTAAAATGCCACGGTGTCTTTCTACTTACCTCTGGCTGGAGGGGAGGTGTTCCTAAATGTGCGGTCGGGCCGGTCGCACATATTTTCAGAGAGGCGCGCGCAGACCACTCGCGTCCCCGTTTCGGGCCTGTTTCTGTTCGGTTGACGGATGGCCCTTAGTTCCTCGCCCGCAGGCCGAATCCATCGCTTTTGACTTTATCTTATCTTTTTTCCGTTCCAATGTACTTTACTCCAATACAACTTATTATCTATTCTGGGTGGTGCACCAATCCATTTTCTCCCGTGGATGTTGTAATAGGCAACTAAGGGACCTTGAACTAGGGGGGTGGGTAGCAGCGCCCCTTCTGTGGAACAGTAGCCGTACAGGGCTCATCACCCCGCCTGCCAAATTCCACCTGAAATGACGACACTATTGTGGAAATCTATGAGTAAGGCCTTTTTTCGGCAGTGGATGTCCTTTGGCTGATATGACGTTGATGATGAATACCTCTTTATAATAATCGTACTCAATGGAGAATAACTGTGTCACGATTTATTTTTGCAAAGGGCCCTAAAGATATCCATTTTAGTTCCACAATTCTTGTAACGTCACTTTATGATATATACCATTCTTATTTAGCTATCTATCAGTAGTTTCCCCGAAGTAACGGCAGTCTGGCTTCCCAACGAAGTGACAACCAATACAATACCTATTCTAAATCTGATAAATCTCACGTGAATAACCTTCACTCATCTCGCAATATTACCTCGGCCTCTAGGATTATCCACATGACACGAGACCGAGTGACGCCGCGTGATTTACATACAGCTTTTTACGGATTAACCTGTTTGTCGGAAATAAATGGAGACACTGTTGTGTTTATAATGGATATTAAAACTTCCACATTATTGTTCATTTTTTTTTTCATAAAACGTTGGCCCACTCTAGGTGTCGTAAAAGGCGACTATGAGATTAACCGAAAGATGGGCAGCAGCGTCCTTCGAGTACAATTGAAACACAACTGCGATCGCCAAGCGTGGCGGTTATGGCAATACCCCCCAATGAGCACACAACACAAACACATACCGGTCGTTGTGGTAATCTTTTAGGTAGGCTTCTGTCCAGCAGTGGACGTTTTTCGGCTGAAATGATGATGACGATACAAATCATCTTAGAAACCAAGTTAATCTAGATCACCAAGCTGAAGAAATTTTAAACACGCAAGTTTTTGTTTTTTTTTAAAAACGTTGCCCCACACTAGGGTTTCTCCTGTGTCATGGGTGCGTTTACAGACACAAATTCCACACACTACTGAAGATAACTGAATAAAGAACAAAATAAAATAACCTTATACTGACAACGTGGTGCCGTGTGGTGCCGGCTACGAATAGCACCAACCCATTTCATCCCGTGGGTGTCGTAAAAGGCGACTAAGGGATTAGACTAGAGACTAGATTAGACGGCATGGTTGGTGCAGTGGCTGATACAGTCGACTGCTGCGCCGGAGGTCGTGGGTTCGATTCCCGCACGGAACAAATATTTGTATGATCTGCAGGTGATTGTTCCGAGTCTGGGTGTATTGTATGTAGAATTCATGCCCTGCCTATTGTCACTTCAACGTACTAATCTTTTCAGCTATGTTGGCACTTTAAACTATAAGTTGATTCGAGTACTGGTAAATGTCTCTAGAATAAAAAAAAAATGTAGTCTCCATCTCATTATGACCAACAAGTTGAGACATTACGAAATAATTTACGTAAACCGTTAGCGAAAAGAAGTCTATGTAACAAAAAAAGTTCTTCTCACAAAAGATTGCTATTTTTAAACGATAGAAGGAAATATAGATATTGTTTTATTGAGGCCTCATACAAAATATCAATAAAACTAATAATAATTATAGAAAATAATAAACCCCTCTGGGCAAGCGTTATCTCACTATGGGATAAGGTAATCCTGGAGGGCAGATTAAAGTAGCTGCTTGATTTCTTCCTACCTTCTGATATAAAAAGAAAGGATATCATAAGAAAAAAAAAAAGTATATTAAGTAGCTTACAGAACGCAGGGCAGTTTGTGGCGAGCTGAATGTGAGTGGCGACACTGCGTACCCGAATGCTCCAGAGAGTCGGTCAGGGCCTCGTCTCTGGCTTGCCTTTATTGGTTGGTTGGAGTGGTACCCCATGAGTGCACGTAGGATTTTCAACTCTGGCTTGCCTTAGTTGGCCGATCAGAGAGGGGCCTCCAGAGCTATATACTCGGGGGTGGAAGTGTCTAATGGCGTAATAACGGCGAAACCCGCTCCGAGTCTTCGAGACGCGCGATGGTGAAACCGGTGCCGCACCTCTCTACACCTCTAGCCGCTCACACTGGTGTTGCTCCTTGTCGCCTGTAGTGGTGGCCATTTAGAGGGCCCATCTTGTGAGTGGCGAGTCACCGTCTGCCACAGAATTTCACTTTAAAGGTTGAAAGGCAGACGCCGTTTTTTCCGTTTTTCTTAGTATTAAATCCATTAAGCACCCATTGCAATAGACCTTACACTTGTAGTTTCCATTTCATACAATAGTTTTATACCTCCGGGGACAATCCAAGACTGCATTTTATAGTGTAGCCATGGAGAATCCCCGGTTAGTGTCCTATTACATTTTAGATTAAAATTCTCTAAAGGGCCTTTGCGTGTTGGACCCATGTAAGCCTATCAAAAGACCGGGTTCCCCTTTACAGGGGATATAAACTCGTGTAATAGAGAAACATGTAGAAAATATATTACTAATACAGTAATACTGTTTCAGACCTTAAAAGGTTAGGAACTCGGCATATTTTCCAATAATTCATGCTACAGTGCTGATTTATTAGTTTTCTTTATGACGATTCAACAGACGATTCAGACATAAGACTACTAAATGCATTATTATTAAGAGCTAGGGTCCTGTTTGGGAACTATTAGTACTGTGCTATAGGCTTAAAACAATTGAATACATTATTTTACATTTGAACTTCTCCCATAAACGCCTTTTTTCAACATTTTTAAGCTTCAGAAAAAATACACTCAACAGCGATTTTTTCTTTTCGCCATGGCATTAAAAGAAGTGCGTAAAATGTTTATATCGAACAGATAAAAAGCGGGGTACAAAAAGGCTTCGACTTCTTGGCTCCAATTGCGGCAACAAACAAGAAAAGTTTAGAATTGAAAGGAATTATAAGTTATCACCCAATAAATCTTTGATGTAGCACGTATAGCCAAAGATTTTATATTATAAAGAATCTTAAATTGTGAATTTAACGCCGCAATAAGGCTACAACCAGTTGTTTATCCTCGGATAATCTTCGTGAACTCCCTCCCTGTGCCATGAGGATGACGAATTCACCAATGTCCCTCGTGTTTTGTATTTTTTAGGGTACCGATTGTCCGAAGGAAAAAACGGCCGGAATCCTTATAGGATCACTCGTGTGTCTGCCTGTTCATCTGTCACAGCCAATTTGCTCCGAATCTACTATACCGATTAAGTTGAAATTTGGTACACATGTAGATTTCTGCGATCCAAACACGTACGTGTAATGTAAATAAATGAATTTTTAATTTGTCACTTTTGGGGGTAATATAGAACATTAAAGAATTAAGTTTTGCAAACTGTACCGTGTAACATATGAAATGGTAAGACTTGTTGTGAGGATTTCAAATGTATTTATTTTATAATTTTAAAATATATAGTTTTAAAGTTATTTAAGAAAATTGACGCAAATTTACCATTCCTCCACCTTATCTCTGAAACTACTGACCCTAAAATTTTGAAAATAATAGAGATAATAGCTCTTTACCTATAGATTACAGGAAAACCTATAGTAATTCTTCAAATAACATGGTAAATCTTTCAATATTGTGCGTACAAAGTACAAACTTATGTTTGCGGTTGGAATGTATGGGAAAACATGTGATGTTAAGTTTGTTTTTGGGATAAGTTATTAGCAATTATTTAACAATAGACTACATATTCAGCAATTCCGGAACCTTTTCCGCGCGAGTTCAACTCGCGTTTGTCCATCATAGACTTCTTTCACCCAGGGAAGGATGGTGGGGTTGCACCGTACTCTTACCGGCTAGATCCACCTGAGTGATCATCTTAAGACTTTCGTCATCCCGACAATTGCCACCCACAGGTACCACGCCTTTAAGCAGATCTCAGAGGGGGTGACTGTAAAGCGGGTGACCGATTTTTCTTCCTTTAGTAAAACGGAGACAGAGCTCGTGGATGTAGTGAAAGGCGATGAAAGGACTTTAAAAAACAGAGGGATGAGTAGCAGCACCGCTCCTGTGGAACAGTAGCTGTACTGCTCTCACCATCAAGCCTCTTAGCGTGGTGAGGCAGTACTCAAATTCAAGATTCGAATTCCCTCCAAAATGACGACACAATTGTGGAAATCCATTGTTCAGCAGTAGACTACCTATGGCTGATATGATGACAATATTACGACGAAGAGAGGTGATGAGGGACCATTATTCCTATAAATATGATACTAGCTCGGACCCGCGGTTTCACCCGCGTTTAATTTAAAAGAAATTTAGAGTACTTCGACATAGACACTTGACATTCATATTGGATTTCAAGGGTTATTTTTTGCGCGGAACCCTAATTATCTATATCTATCTATAAAATAAAAGTAGCATAAGTTATTCGTGATAACATCGGCTATCTGCCTGTGAAGTGAAGTCCCGTCAAAATCGGTCCAGCCGTTTCGGAGATTACCCGGAACATACAGACAAAAAAATTAAAAATTGTTTTTTTTTTAGGCATATGTACCGTACATACTTTCATATGCATTTAGTAAAAAGCTGTTATTTTGACATTACAAACAGACACTTCAATTTTATTTATTTGCATAGATATATGTCACTTTGAAATTAACTTAGTAATAATAAGTCTCACCAAGAAAAACTAAAGAGAAACCCAAAGACACTTGATAAAATCACTCCATAACACACGTCGGCTTTAATCCGATAAGAGCTAGCGTGCACGGGTAACTTTTGTTTCCGTGACAATTTCGTCACTTACATCGAATCAATATGTGTGGAAATATCACGTCACGTCCTCCATACCAATCCACGAAATTCACAAGAGTGACGAAATTGTCACACAGTGAAAAAAGTCACCCGTGCGCGCTAAGCCTTAGTCATATGCATCAGTTATATAGGAGCGGCAGGATCCCTCCAAGAATTTTCCTTATTCGGAAAACAATGTGGCAGTCAAAAGAGTTGATCTTATACCAAAAAAAAGAAACAGAAGACCAATTCCTAGCAATGCGCGGAAACTTGCACAGACATAAATACAAAGTCACTCATCTTCTTCAAAGTATTTTATTAGGGTTCCGAACCTCTAGAAAAAATGACGGCACCCTTATAGGATCACCCGTGTGCTTGTCTGTCCGTCTGTCACAGCCAATTTGCTCCGAATCTACAAAACTGATTAGGTTGAAATTTAGTACACAGTTTGGTACACATATGGATTTCTGCGACTCAAATGCATTTTAAATGTGGGGGTCACTTTTGGAGGGATACATAGAAAATTGAAGAATTAAGTTTTGCAGTCTGTACCGTGTAACATATGAAATTAAATGGCTTGTTGTGAGGGTCTCAAAGATATTTATTTAAATAAAATATAGTTTGAAAGTTATTTAAGTAAATTTATGAAAATTAACCTTATTGACCCATATCTCCGAAACAACAGAGCCTAACAGTTTGAAAAAATAAAATGGGTAATAGCTCATTACCTATAGATTACAGAAAGACTAGACTATAAGAAGTTTATGGTCTTAAAATAACATGGTAAATCTTTCAATATTTCGATTATCATTGTACGTACAAACAAATTTCGGTCAGATTTTAAAAAGAAACATGGTGGATAATATATTCGTTGTACGAAACCCGCTCCACGCGAATGCAACGCTACTGAACTACGATCGACCGCCTGCCAGGCATGACGATTATGGCAAAACCTCTCAATGAGTAAAAAACCCAGACCAGTCATTGTGGCGATCTTCGGTAGAGGCTTGTAGAGTAGTGCACTTTATTCGACTGAAATGAATGAAAATTAAGGAAATATTGGAAGATTAAGAAACAGTTTTCGTAGTTTTGGCAAAGAATAGACGAACCCTCTCTACTCACGGGTATCCTAAATGGTGACTAGGGGTCGATATCAACAAAATAGGCAGCAATATCTTTCCTTGAGCTAATAACAGGAAACTGTGATCACCAATCAGCTTGCCAAGCGTAGTGATTGTGGCTATGTCATCATTTCGGCCGAATGAAGTCCACTGCTGGACACAGGCCTCCCCCAAAAATCACCACAACGACCGATATGTGTGTGTTGTGGGTACATTGGGGGGTTTTGCCATGATCGCCACGCTTGGCAGGCGGGTTGGCGATCGCAGTTGAGTTGTTAATATACTCGAAGGATGCTGCTGCCCATCCTCCGGCTAATCCCTTAGTCGACTTCTACGACACCCACGGGAGGAGATGGGGTGGTGGTATTCTGAGCCGGCACCACACGGCACGGTGGCTATGTATGACTGATCATTAGGAGGCCCATGATCAGCATTAAACTTTTGAGGGGTAACTATTTTAGATGGGTAACTCGGCTATTTTAAACGAGGATGAGTGAAGGCTTATTTTTGCCTTGTGAAGCTCTTACGAGGTGTACCTCGTTTGAAGTGACGAGCGAGCTAATGCGCAATGCGAGACATGAATAACGATGGCTGCGTCTCGCGAGGCGAGGGAATGAGAAATTATGTGTTTTGTTGGTTCGCTCCTCGCCGAGTCAACTAGAGCGCGAACAAAAGTTAGATTTTCATCTCACTCACACAAATATTTTTCGCACGCTCACATACTTGACAATCACAACTCACTTTGCGTATCTAGAAAATTGAGGTGAATGAGCAAAATGAGTTGGTTCAAAGTTGACATACGAGTAACTCTTTCAATTCGTCGCGATGAGGGACTCAAACGAGGTACCTCACGAGTGAGGGACCCATCACTAGTAACTATCACAACATCGACCTCACTTCACAATTAACTTAGTAATATAAATCTCACCAAGCAAAACCACAGATACCCAAATACACTGGTGTGTGTGGGTGTGAGACCAAAAGTTTGATATTAAGAGATAACTATCCCGACATCGATCTCACTTCAAAATTAACTTAGGAATATTAATCTCACCAAGCTAAACCACAGACAGGCCCGGAGACATTTTATTAAATCTCTACATAACACAGGTCTGCCTTAATCTGGTAAATCATACTTATCAGTAATTAAAGAGCAATGGGATCCCTCAAGGAATTTTCCTTATTCCAAAAATAGTATGGCAGTGACTCTGACCTTATACCCATAAAAATAAGAAGAAACAGAAATCCAGCTCATAGCAATGCGTGACCTCGATCAGACATAAATACAAAGTTACTCATCTTCCTCAAAGCCTATTCTTTCATCTTGTAGATACGATTTCTAAGAAGAAATTCTAATATATAAGCAAACATATACATATACTAAGTACATATAAATTGAATTGAGTGAATTTGACGGGAAACATTGATTGAAATCATTGTAGGTACTATAATACCCAGAGCGGGATCGGGAGAGGGCCGATCCCGCTCGAAGAAGGAGTAGACGGCGTCGGGGTAACAACCACCCTGGCGCCTAATTCCCATACGCCTGAAACCCCCTGCCGTAGCTACAAGGCGGTGGACCTCTGAGTTCGCGGGTGCGTAGGTTGGGGAATCTGCGTGCTCACACCGAGCGACCCAAGAGAAGACGGTAGCACGCATGTGGTCACGCGCTGCCGGGGGACGCTTTGGGGGATCCTTTACAATCCCCCCCGGGGGGTGACCGCTTTACAGTCACCCTCTCCGAGATGTGCTTATAGGCGTGGCACCAGTGGGCGGCTCTAGTGTGATCATACGAGGACCTGGAGCCTCCCCTTAGGTGCCGAAGATGATGGAGATCATATCAGCCACAGGATTTCCACTGCTGAACAATGGACTCCCCTTAGATTTCCACAACGAGCGGTTATATGCCGCTCTCATCCAACGAATCCCAGCGACCTTCACCAGGTCGTCTGTCCACCTCGTTGGAGGTCTTCCCACACTGCGTATTCCAGTGCGCGGTCTCCATTCGAGAACCTTTTTGCCCCAACGGCCATCAGTTCTAAGAGTAATGTGCCACGCCCATTGCCACTTCAGTTTACTAATTCTTTTAACAACTTTAGTTCTTCTACGGATCTCCTAATTTCTGATTCGATCTTGTAGAGAAATACCAATTGAGAAGTGAACACGAGAAAATCTTAATTTTTTTAGTGTTTTTACGACAGTGAAGTATAAAAATATGGTATGAGTGGTATTGGATTGAATATTCATTAATTTTAAATGCTGCATGTATTTATATACATGTAAGGTATGCATATACATACAAAGCCTCAAAGCCTAAAAAAACTCTTGCCTCAAAGTCCATTATCTGTAGTGGACCTTCTGTTTTATATCTGTTGCGTCGCACCTTGCCATATGGCAACAGAATTTTGCATAAAGATGAGACCTCCTGTTGAAAGTAATAAGAAATTTAATAAGGGTCGCTGTAAATTCGTTTATATTGTTATGCTTTTGTCTTTTTGTTCGTGGTGTGGTGACCCATGTAGGAAGGGTTAGAGTTATGAATTTAGCATTTTATAGAATTTGAGGATGCATTTTAGTCTTAGTTGGCTTTTTGTTTCATGTAGAGCTGCTAGTAGCTGTAGTGTGCCAGTAATTGATAGAGGGATGACAAGACTGAGAAAGTAACACTACGTAGTAGTACTTCTCTAAATAAAGCAGTCTTAAATGTAGCAACATCATGAAGCTGCATTTCACGCGGTGAGTAACAGAAGCTCAATTTTCTTTACATTCACGTCCGTGTGGTTTCCCGATTAAGAATATAGCACCACTCCATCTCCTCCCGTGGATGTCGTAAAAGGTGACTAAGGAACTCTAAGCCTGGTGGATGGGCTGTAGCGTCCTTTCTATTGAACTGTAGACATTTCGCGCTCACCAACCCCTGTCAAGTATGGTGAATACTGGCAAATTCCCCCCAAAATGACGACACACAGCATATAACCTGTTGTTGGTAGTTGATACGGGAAGCCTTTATTCAGCAGTAGACGTTCTTTGGCTGATATGATGATGATGATCTTTTTCTTCATCCTCCTCCCTTTCTAGACCAATTCTCACTCGCCCTCCCTAAAAAATTTGGCAGTGCATCGGTGACTGGTTTGGTGTTGTTAATTTTTATGGATGACGGTGATCGCTTACCATAAAGCGAACCGCGCGCTCGTTTGAGCACTGTGTTATAAGTGCTAGGGGGCGCGCCTATTGCCACTTATCTGGCGCATTTCCAAACTCTAGATTACAACAGGGTATTCGTTAATACAAAAATATATAATAACATTTTGCACGACCCGAGTGCCCCTGTGTGGTACTTAAAACATCTTACGATGAAATCTTAACCATACTCTTGGAACTGTGGAAGAAAGAGCCTCTTGGGGTAAACCAAGACATTTACATAACATAGCTGGATAACTGGTTGTTTCGTATGAAATAAGCAGAAAAGTTAAGAAGCGATCAGATTTGAAGGGTACAGGAATAAAATACATATCAATATTTCTCAGAAATCCTAACTTTATTATTCGATTTGTTTCAAATGGGCTTTTTGTAGGATCCATTCAAAATTGTCTATAAAGGGCACATTTTAGAGAAAATCCACAAAAAGGTCAATTGCAGCCCAAAACTGAATAAAAGGTGCACAATGCATGGACAATTGGTAATGATATTTCTCAGTGTCTTTGTTCAATTCAAGCGTCCATTGCTCGCTCATTTTGAACGATCTGCCTTATTAAATTAAATTTTAAAAATTCTATTTGCGATTATCTTTGGTTTTTGGTTCTATTGGTGAGCACCTTCTTGTCCTGTACTCTTCATATCTTATCCACGTTATCGTTATCATCATTTCAGCTAAAAGACGTCCACTGCTGGACCTAATCTTCGCCTAAAGAACGAACAACGACCAGTCTGGGTTTGTGTTATATGCTCATTGGGGGGTTTTGCCATAATCGCCACGCTATGCTGGTCGGCGATCGTAGTTGTGTTGTAAATGTACTCGAAGGACGCTGGTGCCCATCCTTCGGTTAATCCCGTAATCGTCTTTTACGACACCCAGGGGATGAGATTGGTTGTTGCTATTCTTAGCCAAACGCAAATCGATATCGACGTTACCAATAAAGTAGATCGTACAATATTGCAAAGTGCACGTAGTCGGATCATTTTTCATGTTACACAAGAATTCGTCTTGTCTTGTCTTGTCACGTGGCATCCGTACAGTGAATTGATGAAAGCACTGTTGCTGTGGGTTGACAGGAAGACAACGGTAAAGATGAATTATGAAAAATTATGAATATATATATACTTGCGTTATTGGCGACAAACAATGAAGTGATTAAAAAGTGATTCAAACAGGCAAAGTGATTGAAGTGACTTTGCGTGCGATAATTGAACTGTAGTGAGATTTAATCGTTGTCTATCATTAGATCGGCTGAATTATAGCTTTTGGTTATATTTCAAGTATTATTTCACACAATGTAATCGATCAAAATTATAATTGTATAAATCAATATTGGGTGTAAGGGGGTAAAACAACATCCGAAGGCCCCAAATGTCAACCTCACCTACCCGTGGTACATCCTGCTGACTAATGCACGAGGCTCTGGCGTCCGAAATAGATGGCGGTATAACCATAAACTAGACTGTCTTTAAATTCCCTGGCCAGTATCGGGCAGCAGCAACACCGGTGCCAGATGAGATAGTCCCAGCGGTCACCAACCCGCCTGCCCAGCGAGGAGACTACGGGCACAAACCTCTATGCACGTGCGACAATACAGTAGGCCCCCAGTTCCCGGTAGCTCCACTATTCCCAACTACGATAGCGGTCGTGGTTACGGTGTGGCTGGGGGTGCTAAGAATCCCCGGAAGTCGGTAGGCTACCGTAGACGACTACACCTGGCGACGTATAATGGACGCACTCTAAGACTGGACTGTCACCTCGAAGAGTTGGAAGTAGAGTTAAGTCACATAAACTGGCATATTCTTGGTCTGTCAGAAATCCGAAGAGAGGGAGAGGAAACAGTAACTCTAGAATCCGGCCACTTACTTTACTTTTCCGAATGGTTACAAAGAGGCGTACTATTTCTCGCCTAAATTTCTCATTTGAGGGTAAGCATATATTAGGATATACGCCTTTTGCTTTTCACTGAGATCAGACATAAACGCCTAAATTTCTCATCTGAGGGTAAGCCCATATTAGAATATACGCCTTTTGCTTTTCACTGAGATCAGATATAAACGCCTAAATTTCTCATCTGAGAGTAAGCCCATATTAGAATATACGCCTTTTGCTTTTCACTGAGATCAGACATAAACGCCTAAATTTCTCATCTGAGGGTAAGCCCATATTAGAATATACGCCTTTTGCTTTTCACTGAGATCAGATATAAACGCCTAAATTTCTCGTCTGAGGGTAAGCCCATATTAGAATATACGCCTTTTGCTTTTCACTGAGATCAGACATAAACGCCTAAATTTCTCATCTGATGGTAAGCCCATATTAGAATATACACCTTTTGCTTTTCACTGAGATCAGATATAAACGCCTAAATTTCTCGTCTGAGGGTAAGCCCATATTAGAATATACGCCTTTTGCTTTTCACTGAGATCAGACATAAACGCCTAAATTTCTCATCTGAGGGTAAGCCCATATTAGAATATACGCCTTTTGCTTTTCACTGAGATCAGATATAAACGCCTAAATTTCTCGTCTGAGGGTAAGCCCATATTAGAATATACGCCTTTTGCTTTTCACTGAGATCAGATATAAACGCCTAAATTTCTCATCTGAGGGTAAGCCCATATTAGAATATACGCCTTTTGCTTTTCACTGAAATCAGATATAAACGCCTAAATTTCTCGTCTGAGGGTAAGCCCATATTAGAATATACGCCTTTTGCTTTTCACTGAGATCAGATATAAACCCCTTACCCTCAGACGAGAAATTTAGGCGTTTATATCTGATCTCAGTGAAAAGCAAAAGGTGTATATTCTAATATGGGCTTACCCTCAGATGAGAAATTTAGGCGTTTATGTCTGATCTCAGTGAAAAGCAAAAGGCGTATATTCTAATATGGGCTTACCCTCAGACGAGAAATTTAGGCGTTTATATCTGATCTCAGTGAAAAGCAAAAGGCGTATATTCTAATATGGGCTTACCCTCAGATGAGAAATTTAGGCGTTTATGTCTGATCTCAGTGAAAAGCAAAAGGCGTATATTCTAATATGTGCTTACTCTCAGATGAGAAATTTAGGCGTTTATATCTGTTCCCAGTGAAAAGCAAAAGGCGTATATTCTAATATGGGCTTACCCTCAGATGAGAAATTTAGGCGTTTATGTCTGATCTCAGTGAAAAGCAAAAGGCGTATATCCTAATATATGCTTACCCTCAAATGAGAAATTTAGGCGAGAAATAGTACGCCTCTTTGTAACCATTCGGAAAAGTAAAGTAAGTGGCCGGATTCTAGAGTTACTGTTTCCTCTCCCTCTCTTCGGATTTCTGACAGACCAAGAATATGCCAGTTTATGTGACTTAACTCTACTTCCAACTCTTCGAGGTGACAGTCCAGTCTTAGAGTGCGTCCATTATATAAATTTCTCATCTGAGGGTAAGCACATATTAGAATATACGCCTTTTGCTTTTCACTGGGAACAGATTTAAACGCCTAAATTTCTCATCTGAGAGTAAGCACATATTAGAATATACGCCTTTTGCTTTTCACTGGGAACAGATTTAAACGCCTAAATTTCTCGTCTGAGGGTAAGCCCATATTAGAATATACGCCTTTTGCTTTTCACTGAGATCAGATATAAACGCCTAAATTTCTCATCTGAGGGTAAGCACATATTAGAATATATGCCTTCTGATTTTCACTGGGAACAGATCTAAACTCCTAAATGAGATAATCTGGCCAAGATTCCATGTTACTTGTACTACCTTGCAGAGTCGGCAAGCTGACTAACAGCGGGCTGTACATGTCTTTCCGAGGACAGATGGCCATTGGAGCAGATATATTATTTCAGAGACTATGAATCCACAGAGTGAAGACAGGGTCCAGGATGACTAACAGCGGGCTGTACATGTCTTTCCGAGGACAGATGGCCATTGGAGCAGATATATTTTTTCAGAGACTATGAATCCGCAGAGTGAAGACAGGGGCCAGGATGCGCACTGCAACTCTAGGAAGGCATATGCCTCAGGTATTTTTCATTGAGAAAACCGTTGTGCCACACTACGATTTCTCCTGTGTCGTGGGTACAAGTATACAGATAAATAAAACACTAGGAAACATCAAGACACAGTGAGTGATTACTGCGTGCATCGAAACTAAGTTTTTGATTAAAATTGTATGGCAGATAAAATAAAATAACTTTTTAAAATCTGTAACGACGCCTGTCACCTTAGTACCTATCCTGCGACCACGACTGCTGCAAAGTATTCGAAACGTCAGGAAAATCAAAAATATACGCGATAGAATCCGTTTAAAAGTGTTTTATTATAATATACAGATAAATCTTACATAGTTACACAAAAACCCGGAAAAAATTCATTGTACATCATACAAATAGTTGCTCTGTATAGGAATCAAACCCTCGAAATCTAGCACAGAAACTAAGTGACTAGCCACCGCACTAATCGTGCCGAACTTGGACTAGGAAAGCGTCGTTGATAAAAATTACTCAGTCGAGTCAATACCTTGGTTTGAGTGGACTTTCAAGACGAACAACAAGATGATCATGCAATTAATGAGTATGAAACATAACTAAAGTGCGTTCACTGAAAAAATGCCTTTCACACACTTGCCAAAGCGAGTTGGTTTCTTTTATAATAAAAATTAAATTCAGCGTTCAACTATTTATTGTAGGTTGCACTACTGCTACAGGGCAAAATTTATATTTTATAACGTCAAGCTACAGTAAACTCAAATGATTTAAGCGCTAAATTTAATCATCATCATCATCGTGTGGTGCCGGCTGGGCTGTGTGGTGCCGGTTAAGATCACCACCACCCCATATCATCCCGTGGGTGTCGTAAAAGGCGACTATGGGATTAGCTGAAGAATGAGCAGCAGCGTCCTTCGAGTATATTTATAACTCAACTGCGATCGCCAACCCGTCCGTCAAGCGTGGCGATTATGGCAAAACCCCCCAATGAGCACACAACACAAACCTATGGGTCCTATACCCGACCCGGTCGTTGTGGCAATTTTTGGGGAGGCTTCTGTCCAGCAGTGGACGTTTTTCGACGTTCCAAACACTCCAAATATGTTCCCAATAGTGTGTGTAGTCCGTCCACCCGCACTAGGCCAGCGTGGCCATACCTTTCTCATCGTGAGAAAAGCCCCGTGCCCAGTAGTGGGTCAGTAATGGGTTGTCGTAAAAGGCGACTAAGGAACTCTAAGCCAGATGGATGGGCAGCAGCATCCTTTCTATGGAATAGTAGCCATTCTGCGCTCACCAACCCAACTGCCAAGCATAGTGAATTCCCCCCAAATGACGACACACAGCATGTAACCGGTTGTCGGTAGTAGATAGGGGAGGCCTTTGTTCAGCAGTGGACGTTCTTTGGCTGATTCGATGATGATGATGATGAAGCATCTTTCCCTTCATACTCCCCTTCTAGTACATTTCCGACTCGCCCTCTCTAAAAAATTTGGCAGCGCATCGGTGACTGGTTTGGTGTTGTTAATTTTTATGGATGACGTGGACCGCTTACCATAAGGCAAACCGCGCCCAGCAGTGGGTCAGAATGGGCCGATTATATATGTGTGTATGATTAAGAAATAAAATATATATTTCTTTTTATTTTATAACTTTGTTAGCATTAATATACTCGAAGACCCATGGGTGTGACCCCGGTGACACCGTAATATATTCATGTGGCGTTAAAAAAGGGACGGCGCCAAAACCCATAAACAATTTATTGGATTTAAAAAAAGAGCATCGAATCGGGTTCGATTAAATCGTAAACATATCATTTTTCGGTTTAACTTTTAGGATCCACAGAACATTTGAAACTGCCTCGGAAGTTCAGTGACCTTCAAACCTCTATGGTTTGGGGGTACAATTCCGTGATTGTTATCCTCTATGCTGGTTCGGGGTGCAGTTCCCTCATTATTGTAATACAGTTACTTTAAGGCCATATGTAAGCCAGCTCATCCCGTGGGTGTCGTAAAAGGCGACTATGGGATTAACCGGAGAATGGGCAGCAGCGTCCTTCGAGTGCATTAACAACTGAACTGCGATCGCCAACCCGCCTGCCAAGCGTGGCGATTATGGCAATACCCCCCGATGAGTACACAGCAAACCCAAACCGGTCGTTGTGGCGATCTATGAGGGAGACTTGTGTCCAGCAGTGGACATTTGATATTTGGCTGAAACGAAGGCCATATTATAATTCCTTCGCTCGACAAAAACGCTGATAATTTGATAATTAGTATCCGCGCCGTAGGGTTCTCCTACGAAAGTTATTAAACACATTTTTAGGCAACAAGCAATGAAGCTGTGAATCAGTGAGGGTATCTTGGTGACATCTAACTAGTTCTGTGAACAAATTCGGATAAGAACTGTTTAAAATAATTTTTTCCTACCTCATCAAATCGGCCATACAATGTCCACTGCTGAACAAAGGCATAGATTATAGATTTCCACAACTGTGTCATCATATTGGGGGGAATTTGCCAGTACTCACCACGCTTGGCAAGCGGCTGTTCCACAGAAGGGACGATGGCCTACCTGCATCATCATAAATTGTGTCGTTTGTTTTGGTTTCAATTGTGTAATTTTATGTGAAAGTACGAATGCATGCTTCGTCACAAGACAGTTAAAATAACTTTTATAATTTAGTTTCATGTAAGTGAACTCTGTATGTTCTTATGAGAATAAAGTTTCTATAAACCTAAATGCAAATTTACCATTTCACGAATCAACATTCCATATAAAATGTTCCACAAACTTAAAGTATCATCTCACATAGTAATTCTTTCATATATTGTCATTTTGCAAGAGAACACCCACAAGGATCTATTGATCAAGTTCTTTCATATGATGGCTACTTGATATATAAAACATGAGGCAATTTTATCATATAGGTATCGAGTAATTTTTTTCACAACGTTGGCGTACGTTGTAGCCATTTTAGAAGTCTGTATCCTCCAAAATCAAAAATAAATAAATGTAAGTAAGCCTATAGCTCAAAATCAAGGATGAACATTTTCGCCCGCCTCTAGTCGCACCCGCTTCCCGTCTGCGCCCGCGTCTTTTCTCTAATATATAGTTTGAAGAGTCCCGTCCAAACCCCGTCTTAACCGCGTAGTCCTTGCCAAATAGTCTGTGGCGTCTTCAACTTTAACAAAAAAATCGGTGGATATACTTCATGTCTGCCCCGAGAAGGGTGGACATGATTCCATGCTGGACACCTACCGGCTTAAACCTCCGTAAGGGGACACTCTGCACTGCAGACCATGAAGTTTGGCTCTGCAGGACTGGACGCCTGACATTAGACGCCTCAGTTGATCATTTGGAATTTATATCTGTAAACTGTATTTACGACGCAACAAAATCATAAAATGCATCTAAGCGTTCAAAAATAGTGTGGGGTCAACACGTAATCTATACATACAAATAAATAAAATGGAAGTGTCTGTTTGTAAAGTCACAGCTTTTTATTAAATGCATATGAAATTGTATATATGGTACCTACAACATAAAGACTATTTTAGATTTTTTTTTGTCTGTCTGTCGGCCTGTCTGTTTGATCCTGCTAATCTCTGAAACGGCTGGACCGATTTCTACAGGACTTTAACTAGCAGATAGCTGATATTATAGGGAACAACTTAGGCAACTTTTATTTTTTAAATAGTTAGGGTTCCGCGCAAAATAATTAAATCCCATGAAATCCAATGTATATATACTCATGTGTCAAATGTCTTTGCCGAAGTACTCTAAATTATTTATAACAATCCAACTTCTTTTAAATTAAACGGAGGGTGAAACCGCGTGTCCCAGCTAGTATTACATAAAATAAGTAGGCCTCAGCTAATCGCTGTAATATGAGCGAATAATTTTAGGCTATAAATCTCGATGCTTGGACTCCGAAATTGAGTGTTTGCATAAAATTGCTTCTAAATTGCTACAGCTGTTTGGAATTTTGTGGGCAATGATTCATAAATCACTTTGGAATTGTGTGTTATATTTCCATCGAATTCTGCTTGAATGTAAGTGAATCTTCTATAACCGAATGGTAGTAAAGTACAGCTGGATTAAGAGTACTTGAACCTCACGATAAGCAATGAGTTGGGTCATAAGGGCTAATCATCATTTCGACCGATTGAAGTCCACTGCTGGACACATGCCTCCCCCAAAGATCACCACAATGACCGATATGGATGTGTTGTGGGCTCATTGGGGGCTTTTGCCATAATCGCCACGCTTGGCAGACGGGTTGGCGATCGCAGTTGAGTTTTTAATGTACTCGAAGGGCGCTGCTGCCCATCCTCCGGCTAATCACTTAGTCCACTTTTACGACAGCCATGGGAGGAAATGGGGTGGTGGCATTCTGAGCCGGCACCACACGGCAATACACTTGTTTTATCTTAAACTACCTATACTTTTATTTCAAGGTTGCCACATACTAGTATTTCTCCTGTGTCATTGGTACAGTGTATTCCACGATTCACAAACACCCAGACAACTATCTATGGACCATACAAATATTTGTTCCGTGCGGGTATCAAACTCGCGATACGTAGCGCAGAAGGCCAAGCCAGATTACTTATAATTATCATTCTTTAAAACTTCTATACTCATGTAAACTATTTGAATTTGAATATCGAAATTGCATTCAAATACGCAAGATTAAAATAATTAATTGGAAACTTACATGTTCCATTTCCAAATATACATCTTGATTACGCAAGTTCTCATGAATAGTAGAAAAAAATTATGCTTACCGGAATTCGCTTTGCTTCGAAATTCAAATTTAAAACGTTGTAGGAACCTTTCCGTCGCTGTAACACCTGCATGCCAAGTACTTTGCAATATCACTGGAACATAAGGGTTGGAGTACATCGGTGCTGAATCGCTAGTGACTTTTATGATCTTATACACACAGATACACAAACGGTAAACGTGGGCTCCCACTTCCTCCACCCGGGGGATAAGTGGAGGGCATCCTACCAAATAAAACCACCGGAGCGGTAATCTTCAGCACCGAAGAGGGGCTGCAGTTCGTTGATCGATAATACTATATAATATAATATAATAAAAAATAATATAGATAATGCACTCCCTCCGGAAATCAGGATGGCTACGAGTATATATGCATTTAAGCGGAAAGTTCGTGAACACTTTTTAACAAAACGTTAGCAGAATTATCTTAACACCTTTTCAAAGACTTATGATATAATTATGTATGTATTTATTTATTTATTTCTAATAGATATGTATGTATGTATATTATTACTCATAAATTTAGTTTTGTTTAATGTAACATTTGTTACATTTCATGTTTGTTTTAAACATGTTGCGCCTGCCTTGTTATCTCTATATCACCCTATGGTTGACTGGTAGAGAATGCTTACGGCATTAAGTCCGCCTATGTACTGTTGCTGCATAAAGTTTAAATAAATAAATAAATTTAAAAAAATACTAGAGCCGCCCATTGATGCCACGCAAATCTCGGAGGGGATGACTATAAAGCAGCCCCCCCTTGGTATGAGCAAGCATGCAGACTCCCTAATCTGCGCGCCCCTGTGGCCCAATGCCTAGCAAATTCCGGCAATAGGTAAGTATGTCGCGGAGTGCCTCCCTCCGTGTTTCCTTCCCGGTTAGCTCAACTAGGAGGCTCCCTCCACGGCAGCAAGTAACGGAGTTCGGTTAATGATATTGCATGAAACGTAAAATATATATTGTTATAATGGTATATTGATATTCACAACTTCAACACTTCATGGTGATGTTTACATTTTTTTACTATCACTATTTAAGTATCTCAATTTACGCTAGTTAAAACCTCGACCTCTGAACTCCGACAGCTGCTACCTACCCAGCTTGACTCTTGCAATAAGAGAACTACCACAAGTTATCAGTCTGCCCCACTTGCACCTCACTCTCTATGTGAACCACAATTAAGGGCTGGAGTGTAATAATAACAAATTACCAATAACTCTAGATATAGAGATAATCACACAAATTACTACTATGTAATTATGTAATTGTATCAATTACCTAATTATAAGTAGTAGACGCGGCTAAGAATATATTCTATTCATCCCTTTCAATGAAGGCAGGCAATATTAAATGAGGCAATTAGTTTCAGAAGCACGTTAAGAATTTAAATCAATATTATCAATAGTATAACAATATAGTAAAAACAACAATCATATGTGAAGTAACACCGAGACATGGAAGAGGACTAGCGAAAACCTGCCTTACTTAGTAAAAAAGACTTCAGGAAGGTTAGGCAGAGCAAGGAGCTCCACAGATGGGATGCTGCTGCGCATTCCATTGGAGTGCCTTAGTCACCTTTTATGACATCCATGGAAGGGAAGGAGATAGAGTGGTGCTATACTCGTAATCCGGACACCAGACGGACTTGTGTGTGTGTGACGCCCGTGCGTGTGAAGTACTGGCTAATCTTAAGAACTGTTTCATTACAGAACAATTTTGATACAGCATTCTTTATTTTACAAAGTATCTACTCCATCAATTTCAGAATGAATATATAAAGAAAAAGATCCAACCAAATGAAAATCATTTTCAAAATCGTACTATCGCTATCCACAAAAGCATTTTAATTATCTTTCCACATTACTACACCTATTCAGCTAAAGTCGCATAATATTATATTCCATATCTCAGACGCCCGTATGCACCAGTCCCCCAGACAAATGTTCAGTTAACTCGAAATGAGCTTTGATATAATTCTGTGAAATGTTATCGTCTTGTTGGCTACTAGCAGAGCTGCAAATATTACGAACGTTGGCTTAAATTCAGATTCTGAAGCGTATAAAAATAAAGAAAATAAAAGTGAGCCGTGGCAGGACGCGAATGTTTCATATCAGCTCATGTGAAACATCGTGTTTTTGTTTTATTTTATTAGAAATTAATACATATTTATAGATACTGCTAATGGTCGCTCAGGGATCGCCCAGGGGTCGACATTGGACCATGATTCATTAAACATTTAAATTAAATTTAATGAATTGGTAACAAATATTGTACATACATTTTAAGTTTCTGCACTCCTCCTTCATATGAACTTTAAATATGTCAAATCTCATATTCATCCGTGCACGCAATGTGCATAAAAACAAACACAAACACAAAGTATTGTTGTAAATGACGCCAATTCACATATACACAAGTGGCGAGCTTGGAGCGCCGAGTCGAGGCGAGGAGAGCCGGCGAGTCACGGGCTGGCCGAATAGCACGTCGTCACGACATGCCGTAGGAGACGTTCTTACCGATGTTATAGGTGCGCCACTAGATGCTTCATATATAGGTTCATGGCTGCTGATTTAAACATGCGGTAAGGCCTTACCGAATTCTTTGGCACACTTCATCAAAGTCAAAGTCAAATTCAAATTGTTTTATTCATGTAAACCATTTGCTGGCACTTACGAATAGTCAGAATTTAATTAGTTGCATAGTTCCAAGTCGTTGGTCCTATGGCGAAGAACCATCAATCAATCATTCCTATGACACGAAAGCTCTAATACAACTTTATACATATTATTTAACAGTTGAGTAAAGCTCTGCCTAATACTGCAGAGATAGCAAGCGTTCTGATTATGCCATGACAATATTCTGCATCGCCTGTGTACACCAATCTTAACACTTGTTCACATAAACACGAAATAATTTTGTATCGAGAAAGTTTTCTGTGAATTTTCACATCGAGCGTCTCATGTACCGCTCTAGTCCATTATTGGATATTGGCGTTATATTAAATTTTGCTTCAAGTGTAATGCTGATAGCTTGGAGCAGCTTTCTCCGAGCAGCTGTTTATAATGATGCCTTGAGATTGGATTGAAAGAGATTGGACTGTGAAAAATGGTATTGTTATGCTTATGAATTGTAATATTTGTGTATCCATTGTGTTCATGCATAATATAGGTACGTAGGTCACCATGAACTGCATCATCTGTCTAGCTTTTACCCAACAATTGACCATACGGTTGGTGCAGTGGCTGATACAGTCGGCTATATATATAATTAACTTGGCGCTTTCTTTATACCAAAGGGAAGCGCGTGCCATATATTGATTGTTGAGATAGCAAATGATTTAGAAATAAAACCTGTACGGTGGGAAGGAAACAGAAGAATCAAATTCTCGGCAGCACGCAGGTTACGACTATAAGAGCTACCCAGTACTAGAAAAAATCTTTTGAGATAATCAGGAGCTCTTTCATACTCTTCCATTTTCTTTTATGATTAATTTCGTTGCGGGTTCCAAGACAGTTATTCATTTCTCTGGGACAAACTGACCTTCATTGGTCGGTGTTTTTTTCGGTGGTCGCCATTGTAGATCCTGACTTACAGGAGTTGCAGTGGTTGGGAATGTGGCGGGCTTATCCCAAAATAAATCAGGAGCACAAGGATCGTTAATAATGAAGAACAGGAGACAAAGAGATCTCAGTGATCTTCTCTGACGGATAGGCAGCCGCAGTTAGGCTGGAAATGGTGTAAAGAAATGTAGTCATACTTCCGAAGTCCAAAAATGAAGCGAATGCGGTTATTGAGAAGTCGATTCAATTTTTCGAGAAGGTCTTGGGATAAAATCGAGTAACAAACATCCACATAACCAATTACATGAAGTGTTAGGTGGTAGAAAATGCTTAAATATATGTGTATCAAATAGCAATATACACATAACATTCAAATACACAACACAAAAACATGAATACGCCTAATCAATCACAATACCACATTACATTGACGTCAAACATTAGTGAGGTGTTAACACTCGTTTTGCATACAAATAGTTGTAGCACATAATATCGCTTATTGCTCGGGGCAATTTTCTTAATGTCCCATTGAAAATACGCCCAGGGTAGGCGGGGAGTTAATTACGGAAATGTTTGTTTTACGCGATCTCCAGTAGGGAAAGCTGACGGAATTAGAATATTAGTATTATACAAAGATACTATGTATGAGGTTCCTTGAGTGTTATTATTTTTTACATATGATGGTATTTTTTCACCGGTTTTAATCCTAAATCTTGTTACTTTTTAAGTTCATTGTTCTGTTCGATCAGCGAAATATTTCATGTTTTAGGGCTCCAAATATCCGAATGAAAAAAACGGCGCAACCCTTATAGGATCACTCGTGTGTCTGTCTGTCTGTCCGTCTGCCACAGCCAATTTGCTCCGGATCTACTGGACCGATCAAGTTAATTTAGATAGTCAATTTGGTACACATTTGAATCTCTGAGACCCAAATACGAACATGTAACCTAAATAAATGAATTTAGAATAGACCACTTTTGTGGGAAAATTATAAGATTTTAAGAAACAGTTCTACAAACTGTGCCATGTTACATATCAAATGGAAGGGTTTGTTGTGAGGGTATATTGTTCTTATAATTTTTAAATAATCAGTATAAAAGTTATTTTTATATATTTAAAAAAATAGATTATGACCATTCCTCGCCTATCTCAGAAAATGCTAAGCAAAAATGCTAATAGTTCTTTATTTATAGATTACAGGAAATATTTATATCTGTCTATGGTCTTAAAATATCATGGTAAATCTTTCAACATTGTGCGTAAACGTACATTTGTAGTTTGAATTTATGGGAGAACATCTATTCCAATTACAATGTTAAGTATTTTCTTGGTTTTTTTTTTTTAAATACGTTGCCCCAGCCTAGGGTTTCTCCTGTGTCGTGGGTGCGTTTACAGACATACATTTCACACACAATACACCCAGACCCGGAACAACTACCTGCAGATCATACAAATATTTGTTCCGAGCGGGAATCAAACCCGCGACCCAGAGCGCAGCAGTCGACTGTACCCCCTGCAACCACTGCACCAACCGTGTCGTCAATTATTGGTACAAGACAAAATTCAACAATAGATAATATATTCAGCAATTTCTCTCTACACCTACCACAACATTTGTGTCAGATTTAAACATTGTAGATAGCATATATTCATCGTACGAGTTCAACTCGCACTTGTCGGGTTTCTGTTTTTACTAAATAGGTCACCATGGCGATCCGAGTAGATTAACTGAGCACGGGGGTAATTCCATTGCAATGACATGTAAGGCAGGGTACGTCATTTTCCCGAAACTGTTCACCGCTGCAATGGAGGATACCTTCAAGCTACTAGAGTGGAAAGGATACGGCATTAACTTCAATGGCGAGTATATCACTAACCGTAAATTTCCCGACGACATCGTATTCATAGCAGAATCGCTGCACAATGCTCGATGATCTCAACATAATTTTTCAACGGGTGGGTTCACCTCTCTCCATCCATAGGTACCGTAAAAGGCCACTAAGGGTTGATAAGTGGATGGGTAGTAACATCCGCCAGTGTGAATAACAACAACCGAGATCCCGTATGACCGCTTACCATAGTGATTATTGGGATAACCATGTTCAGCTGTGATCCACAATTTTAAAATATCAATGTATGTATGCATGTGTGGCTTATAAAACGTGTAACAATATTCATTATATAAGTTTTTAAACTGACATGGTCACTGACATTATTATTGGAACTGAAAACGGAAGGAAAATATTTACCATGTTTTTTATTTCTTTTGAGTTATTTATAGCAAGCGCCATGTTCACCAATGTTCACGGATAAACTAAAGTTTTTGCGGGTGGATGTTTAAGAGCGGTAGAACGGTAAATATAACAAAAAACCATTTTTAATTTTTTGTCTGTCTGTTTATTCCGGGTAATCTCCAAAACGGCGGGACTGATTTTGACGAGTTTTTCACTAGTAGATAGCTGATATTATAAGGAATAACTTAAGCTACTTTTATTTTAGGAAAATAATTAGGGTACCCCGCAAAAAAAACCATTGAATGCCAGTATATATATTATTATCAAGCATCTATATCGAAGTACTCTACATTTATTTTAAACTAGCTGGGACCCGCGGTTTCACCCGCGTTTAATTTAAAAGAAATTTAGAGTATTTCGACATAGACACTTGACATAGAATATATATATTGGATTTCAAGGGTTTTATTTTTTTACGTGGAACCCTAATAATTTTTCTAAAATAAAAGTAGTCTAAGTTATTCCTTATAACATCAGCTATCTGCCAGTGAAGGTCCCGTCAAAATCGGTCCAGCCGTTTCGGTGATTACCCGGAACAAACAGACAGACAGAGAGACAGGCAGACAGACAGACGGACAGACAAAAAAAAAAAAAAATAGTGTTTTTGTTATATGTAACGTATATGCTTTCATATGCATTTAGTAAAAAGCTTTTATTTTGACATTACAAACAGACACTTCAATTTTATTTATTTGTATAGATTAAACTGGGGTGAAACCGGGGGTCCCAGCTAGTTCATCATAATATGTGATACAAACTTTGCTCGCGCAGAACAACGGTGTTCCTAACGATCCTTAAGTTGCTTGGCCTAATTAATGGCAGTTTTCTTTCTTATTCCTGCTTTCATTATTCCATGTTTAGTAGGAGTTTGTTGGGTTTCGATCAAATTAATAAGATTAAGAACTTGTATGATTAATTGTATTATGTCGGTGAAGGTTTAATAACAGCTCTGATTTATAGATTAAGAAATTACTTTGGTGTTGTTATTTAGTTTGGAAAGTAATTGTTTCAGTACAGTTTTTATTTTATTTCTCCGAATTTGTTGGCAATTGAGCATGCGGATCACTTAAAAATAAGCAATCACCACCAGCCATGAACATCACCAGAGGAGTTGGTGATACGTTGTCGACCTTTCAGGGAGACTCTTTTCTTGAGGGTCTTAATGTCGCATTTGTTCAGAAAACCGCCGGCGGAAGTTGGTGCCACAATTTAGTCGTACGGAGCAAAAAGTGCAGTTAACTTGGACATCACTGTGTTCCCGTCAGACTGTAGCTAGTGGAATTACTAGATGTAAGAGACTAAATCCGTGTGGTGTCCGGATTAAGAATATAGCACCACTCCGTCTCCTCCCGTGGATGTCGTAAAAGGCGACTAAGGGACTCTAAATAAGAGGGATGGGCAGTGGCGTCCTTTCTGCGTTAAAACAGTTGTGGGTGCGTTTACAGACATGAATTCCACATACAGTACACTCAGACCCGGACCAACTACCCGCAGATCATACAAATATTTGTTCCGTGCGGGAAACGAACCCGTGACCCAGAGCGTAGCAGCCGATTGTATCAGCCACTGCACCCACCGTGACGTCTAAACACTACATACTTCTTTTCCGGTTTTTCACAAAATATATAACAATTAATTTAGCTTTTAAAATAGTGCCGTTTACCTGTTATTTATATTGTTATAATTTAAAAGTTGGAATGAAAGCATACACCACAGTATGCATGTCACGAACAAACAACTCAATGTGTATTTTCATTATGATAAAAATTACCTTTAAAATGGTTCATTAAGCTTTACAAAACAAACTATAGCATTACACAGCGAGCACATTTGAGTGACACTTAATTCCGAATACACTTGAGGCCGTGAAAAAATTGTCTATTAATCTATACATCTATACAAATAACTAAAACTGAAGTGTCTATTTACAATATCAAAATAACAGCTTTTTACTAAATGCATATGAAATTGTATACGGTACCTACAACAAAAAACTATTTTTATGTTTTTTGTCTGTCTTTTTATTCCAGCTAATCTCCGAAACGGCTGGATAGATTTCTACGGTACTTTCACTGGTAGATAGCTGATACCATAAGGAATAACATAGGCTACTTTTATTTTAGACAAATAATTAGGGTTCTGCGCAAAAATATTAAAACCTATAAAATCCAAGATATATACTCTAAATCTAGTGTCTGCCGAAGTACTCTAAATTTTTTAAAGTTAATCCAATTTCTTCTAAATTAAACGGCGGCTGAGAGCACGGGTCCCAGCTAGTTAAACAAAATAAAACGAAATATGAAACTAAACTTATGTGTAGTTTATGACCATAATAAGTATGTGTACATCCTACATCGCCATCATATAACTGCAACTTACAGCAACATTTACATTAAGTGCAACTCTCTGATGACGTCATAGGATCCTGAATCACACATGTAATGTATTCGCACTACGCTGGATTTATACACAGACGCCCAAAATCAACCATAGGGCTTCGGCTCGCCAGGCATTAAATCCGCTGTGTTGGAGTATCCTCCCTTTTCTATGGAGGGACACCCATAATTTTAAATGCTTTTCAAAATAATTATATTAAACATTTAGGCTGAAAGAAACGTAGTAAGAACAGACATAATAATAATAGCCAATTAGTGTGTTCACCATGATCATTAAATCATCCAATATCTTTCTTTCAAATATTGTGGCGGAATTTGTCAGTGTTTCATCATATCAGCCACAGGACGTCCACTGCTGAACAAAGGCCTCCCCCTTAGATTTCCACAACGAGCGGTCACATGCCGCTCTCATCCAACGACTCCCAGCGACCTTCACCAGATCGTCTGTCCACCTCGTTGGAGGTCGTCCCACGCTGCGTTTTCCGGTGCGCGGTCTCCATTCGAGAACCTTTGTGCCCCAACGGCCATCAGTTCTACGAGCAATGTGCCCTGCCCATTGCCACTTCAGTTTACTAATCCTTTCAGCTATGTCGACAACTTTAGTTCTTCTACGGATCTCCTCATTTCTGATTCGATCTCGTAGACAAATACCAAGCATAGCTCTCTCCATAGCTCGCTGAGTGACCTTGAGCTTTCTTATGAGGCCCATTGTGAGTGACCACGTCTCTGTTCCATATGTCATCACTGGTAACACACACTGGTTAAAGACTTGCGTCTTGAGGCATTGCGGTATTGTTGACGAAAAGACGTTGCGAAGTTTCCCGAACGCTGCCCAGCCGAGTCGGATTCGACGATTGACCTCTTTCTCGAAGTTGGACCTACCTAACTGGTCAGTGTTTACCATGCTTGAAAGGCAGGTTGATGAGTGCAGAATGGCTGCTGGTCCACAGAGGTGATGCTGCTACCTACCCTGGGTTAGAGTCCCAACACCTTTTACGATATCCACAAGAGGAGATGGAGTGATCTTATATTCTTAATTCTAAATTTTAAACAACAATGTCACTACATAACACCTTCACAAGCTTATTTCCATTCATTCATCATTTAATGATACACCAAAACTAATCAATAAAACTGTTGTCTTAATAATACACACTCAAAACAAGTACGTACAGACGTATAACCTTTACTAAAAGGACCGAGTTACAGCTTAGTGACAGTTTGATGGAAACATTTTCCGTGTGCAAAGTGAATTTTTACACTGCCACCATCTTGAAAACGTTCAGTCATTATGTGGGAGCGATAAAACCAATACCCTTGATAGATTGATGTGAGTAATCCGGTTGGGGTTTATCGCAAATAAAATTGGCGTGCACTCTTCTCTTATTCGGTAATTGTGCTTGTGAGGGAGTGCAATTGATTTGTGATCAGGGTCGTGTAACAAAATAAATAAATCTTGAGTAAGTTAGTGAATTAAGTACTTGGCCTTCATCAATATAATTGGTGATTTTCGCTAGTTGTTGTTTTTAGCATCTTGTTATGCGATTGCTAACGTAATTTTATCTGTGATATTAGGATGTTTTGGAGCAGGGCGTACTGTCTTCTGACATTTGTGTCGTAGTCAAGTCGATTTACTCCAGACTTTTTGTGATAGACCTGGGAAGTGGGCAACAGCCTTGCATGGTAGTAATTAAATATATAATAAAGGTAAAAATGTATTTCATACATCAAAACCAGGAATATAACATAAGCTTATGAACATTACAGCAGCACTATCCCTAGCATTTTTGGAATCCATATAGTGTGTAACGTTACAGAACCTCGGAACGAACTTGAACGAGAACGGACTTGAATTTATTAAGACATAATTTTTGAATGTGACTTGGGTTATTATTTAAAAAACGTATAAATTAACATTTTAAAATGATTTGCTTATCTTCTGGAGCTTAGTGGTAGGAACAACCAGTTTCCGTTTGTGTTTTGTTTTATTTATTGCCATCCTTATCACGCGTTGATTGGCAATCGCAGTTTTGTTATTATTAGCGCATTTTATGGCGCGGCTGTATTCTCTTTAAATTATCCTAAAAGATCTGAAGCGACCTTTCATGACACCCACGGTATGAAAGGAAGTCGCATCTATTTTACATTTCATCCATTTTAATTAATTCTAGTCCATTTTAACCTTCTAGTCGTAAGCAAAAGCATTTCCTTGCAACGTTTTAGTTGAGTGGGTCACAGCGATTTACAGGACAGACAGGCAGACGCCGAATACATAAGCTTAGCGTTTGAAAAGACAAACAATAAAAGCTAGGTATGACCTTATCTTTGTTGCGAACTCTTTAGAAAACTTCGTTTGTGAATATATATTTTTCAATTTGCTGCATGATATAGTTCCTCTTTCAAAACTGAAAAGTTATCTCCTTTTCATTCGAAACTGCGGGATATAGGTCTCTCGCAAATATCGCGCCACCCGCTTCTAGTGGATATCCACACCCTTCATCAGGTCATCGGTTCACCTTATGGGCGGTCTGCCCTTACTACATCTTCTGGTATGCGGTCACCACTCGAGAACTGTTCAGCCCCATTGGCCATCCGTTCTACGAGCAAGGTGCCCCGCTCACTGGCACTTAAATTTAACAATTCTTCGGGCTATGTCGGTTGCCTTGGTTCTTTTGCAGATCTCCTCATTTTTATCCGATCTTGCAAGGCAACTCCATCCATAGCTCTCTACATTGCCCTCTGCTGACCTTGAGCCTTGTTATGAGGCTTATGGCGAATTGCTATTCATAGAAGTGGTCGTCTCAGCACCATAAGTGATCACTGGCAACACACACTAATGAAAGATGTCTTGCGACACTGTGGTATTTGGGTGAGAAGATATTGCGCAGTTTTCCGAATGCTGCTCATCATATTTGACGATTGTTATAGGTATACCTCGAAGGTTCGACGGACCTATCTAACTGGCTAGTTTGTTCCAGGTTAATACCTGATGAATGATAATTCATTCCTCCACTACTTCAAGCGTAGATTCTCCAATCTTATCTTTTATGATAGACTAGCTGGGACCCGCGGTTTCACCCGCGTTTAATTTAAAAGAAATTTAGAGTACTTCGACACAGACACTTGACATAGAACATATACATATACAAATTGGATTTCAAGGGTTTTTTTTTTTGCGCGGAACCCTAATTATTTTTCTAAAATAAAAGTGGCCTAAGTTATTCCTTATAACATCAGCTATCTGACAGTGAAAGTCCCGTCAAAATAAGCTCAGCCGTTTCGGAGATTAACCGGAACAAACAGACAGACAGACAGACGGATAGACAAAAAATTTAAAAGTTGTTTTTATGTTGCATGTACTTTCATATGCATTTAGTAAAAAGCTGGACATTAAAAACAGCCACTTCAATTTTATTTATTTGTATAGATCTTAGAAAATGGTTCAGTTAATACGCGACTTGGTTTTTTATGGTTTTGGCGAGCTTAGCCTTTTGAGGCTAGACAGGATGAAACATGAGGCTGGGGTGGCAGTCTAATATTCTCGAGACCCTTAGAAGCCTAGGTAAATAAATTTTAATTACGAGAGGTAGGTAGCTAGAACTTGAACCGAGTAATTCTAAATTCTACTTACTAATAACATTCCTAACATCAAAGCCTAAATCTGAACCTTAACTAATGAAGAATAAAATATTAAATTAAGAAGATAAGAAAATCACGCTCAATGTACTAATTCTACTTTTTGGTGTGAGACATCTAATGGCGCGCTTATACGGGGCAATAACAGGGGTGCAATTCTTTAAGCCCAAACATCCATACATCCTTAAATACAGAATTGAAAAAACGGCGAAAAACCAATTTCGGTATTCGCCAAGACATGATCGAAGCTATTCAAGGACACGTTGCAGGAGGTAAGCCATGAGGACTAGCCTTAGCGAATACCAAATCGGGTTATCACCATTATTTCAATTTTGTATTCAAGGATGTATGGATGTTTGAGCTGAGAGAATTGCACCCCAGTTCCTACGTAGCCGTGGTTCGCGACGTGCCATTCGGCTGTCTTCGTGAATCGTCGGCTCTCGCCGCCTTGACTCGGCGTCGACCAGCGTTTCCTCTATACTACACGCTCATCACTTTACTTGTATATATCAGAGTATCGAAGAGAATTTTAAAATATCGATTTGGCACTTCTACGACATTTTTTTAAAACTATCCTGTGATTAGGCTAGCACATCAATTGCGTGGTGGTTAATCGTCCTACTCATATAAGTTATAATAATCCAGGACTAGAACGCCGGTGACCCCCGAGACATTAGTTATTTAGATCTCACTTATTTCATAACCTACTAGCAGTAATGTCTAAAGCTTAAGCAATACTGCTAGGCGGCGAATATCTGACAATGAGGTGTTACTACTGCCTACCTGCCTACTTTTTTTATTGGTTCCCATTGGAACTTCATCATGAACTTCTTTCACCCTGGGGAAGTGCGAAGGGGTACTCCTACCACCTAAAACCACTGGAGCGGTTATTTTCAGCACCGAAGGGGGCTCCAGGTCCTCCTAAGATCACACTTAAGCCACTCATGATGCCACGCCTCTAGGCATATCTCGGAGGGCATGACTGTAAAGCGGTCACGCCATCTAGCATGGGGATAGCGACTGTAAAAAGATCGCCCTCCAGGTGCTTCTCGGGGAGGATAGTATAGAATCTCCCCAAGTCTCGCTGTGCGCTGTTCTGCGCACATGGTGGCATGTGACCATGTGCACGCCATCATATTCCCGGGGGTGTTACCTAACTTTTTTTTATTAATAGCTACGAGTAAATAGTACAGTGCTATACCGCCAATCGTTTTTTAAAAGATGTCCCTCTCTGAGGTTTCTCGTGTGTTATGGGTAGGTACAGTATGTATAAATATAAATCTCACACCCAGCCCACATCCAAACCAGATCCAGACGGAACAAATAATTATCCGTTGGCCATACAACATATTGTTCTGTGGCGCACACCGGGAGAGGCCTATATCCAGCAGTGTGCCGATATAGGCCGCTGATATACAACATTTTGCTCCTTGCGGGGATTGAACCTGAGATACTTATTGCAGGCGCTTAGTTACTGAAAGAAGAAAGAAAGAATTTATTACCACACTAATTAAACACAAAAAAATTACAAGAAAATAACAAGAAATTTGTTTGTATAGTGTGGCAAAAGTAAATCTTCGGTCTCAGCAAAATGTTGAACAGTGAGCAGCATAGCCGTAACACTGCCCAACGCTGGTTTTCAGTCCGCCCCATTTGCTACCGTTATTTAAATATAGATAATACATTAAAAGTACAATAAACAACACTAAATATAAGTAAAAAAATTTAGTAATTATGTAGATTAAAGATTATACAATACTGCAACATCGACACGGCCAATGGATAAACTGATGACATAAACGGATGCAATGCTGGGAGTGGGAGTAGCTGGAGAAGTATGGTGAATAGTTCTTTGGAGCACTGCCCATTATAACTTTTAGAACAGCACCGTAGTTTAGTAAATAATGTAGAGCCGCATCGTCCTTGCTTGCTAAAAACAACATTCGGCTATTATAAATACGGCAGGCGCACTGAAATTTTATCAGTGCGCCTAGTATTTAGTTAAATTTAAGTGAGGTATTCGTAACTAAGTGTTTAGCTACTGTGGTGACTATTAAACTCTTTTGTGATACTGCCTGAACTATATTTCATGTTTAATTTAGTTAAGCTTAACTTAAGAGTACTGCCATAAATTAAAGCTATGGTAAAGAGTGTAACCAGTGATGACATATGGAACAGAGACGTGGTCACTCACAATGGGCCTCATAAGAAAGCTCAAGGTCACTCAGCGAGCTATGGAGAGAGCTATGCTTGGTATTTCTCTACGAGATCGAACCAGACATGAGGACTAAAGTTGTCGACATAGCTGAAAGGATTAGTAAACTGAAGTGGCAATGGGCAGGGCACATTGCTCGTAGAACTGATGGCCGTTGGGGCACATAGGTTCTCGAATGGAGACCGCGCACCGGAAAACGCAGCGTGGGACGACCTCCAACGAGGTGGACAGACGACCTGGTGAAGGTCGCTGGGAGTCGTTGGATGAGAGCGGCATGTGACCGCTCGTTGTGGAAATCTAAGGGGGAGGCCTTTGTTCAGCAGTGGGCGTCCTGTGGCTGATATGATGATGATGATGATGGTAAAGAGTATTGTAGTCACTGATTTTATCTGTGTGTGTTTATTATAGCACAGGAACCTGAGGGCCATTTATTGCAGCAGTAATTGGGAGTTGTATGTTAAGTATTGGCTTCTATAGTCTGATGTGATATTATGTAGTTCAATCTTTGCCAGACTAAATATTTTTCCCGCAGTGGCAGATCACTTAGCTTTTACGGTTTTGAGGGGGGGTCTGATTTTAGCAAGATACTAATATGTATATGGTGACAATTTTTGTTTCTTCTCATGTGGTAATACTTTTGGAATTTTCCTCCGCCCTGGGAATGGCAAAGGCGTGTCCGGACTTGCACCAGCTAAAACCACTGTGATTGGCAGCTAAAACCCTCGCCCTTCAATAATTATGGCTGGTGCATACCTTTGTGGGACCTGGACAGCTGCATAATCTACAAAAGAGGCGTGCGTGGAACACCTTATCGGCTTATCGGGCCTGCCTCTCATTGATTAATGGATTGAAATGTTTGTATGTTTGTCATAATAACAAATGATTGTAATACGGTTGGTGCAGTGGCTGATACAGTCGGCTGCTGCGCACCGGATCGTGGGTTCGATTACCGCACGGAACAAATATTTGTATGATCTGCAGGTGGTTGTTCCGGGTGTGGGTGTACTGTATGTACCCACGACACAGGAGAAACCCTAGTGCGGAGTTACGTTTTTTTAAAAAGGAAAAAAAATAGTTTTTGCGGTTTTAAGGGTTGTTTCCAATGATATATACAGGGTGTCTAGTAAATAGCACGACATACTGCAGGGGGTGAGAGCTTAGGTCAATACCAAACAAAAAAACACAATATATGTTCAGCAAAATCTTACGGATTTACAGTAGTACAAAATTTTCCGATAAGAAAATTGTATTGTGAAAATTTAAATAAAAATTGTATTTCTTGTAAACATTTTAGTTTTTAATAGAATAAAGACTAATCAATGAGTAAAGTAACTTTTCTTTCCTTTTCTTTTTTTAAAAAACGTTGCCCCACACTAGGATTTCTCCTGTGTCGTGGGTGCGGTTACAGACATGAATTCCACACACAATACACCCAGACCCGGAACAACTACCTGCAGATCGTACAAATATTTGTTCCGTGCGGGAATCGAACCCACGACCCGGAGCGCAGCAGTCGACTGTATCAGCCACTGCACCAACCGTATTACAATCATTTGTTATTATGACAAACATACAAACATTTCAATCCATTAATCAATGAGAGGCAGGCCCGATAAGACGGTGCAGCGTATTCCATAACTATTCACAAAATATTTGAGGTAAAAAAAAAACTAGAAAAGGAATTTTTCATTACGAGATGCTTAATAATCTGTGTCAAGGTAGAGATGTTTCGATATTTCGGAAAATTTTGTACTACTGTAAATCCGTAAGATTTTGCTGAACATATATTGTTTTTTGGTAGGTATTGACCCAAGCTCTCACCCCCTGCAGTATGTCGTGCTATTTACTGGACATCCTGTTTAATATCATTGGTGGTTTCAATTTCAACAAGAGAATAATATGTATATGGTGACAATTTTTGTGTTATTGTCATGTGGAAATCGCCATGGAATTTCCCTCCGCCCTGGGGATGGCAAAGGTGTGTGAATTGCACCAGCTAAAACCACTGGCAGCACTTGGTGCAGTGGCTAATACAGTCGCTCCGGGTCGTGGGTTCGATTCCCACACGGAACAAATAGTTGTTTGATCTGCAGGTAGTCGTTCCGGGTCTGGGTGTATTGTGTGTGAAATTTATGTCTGTAAACGCACCCACGACACAGGAGAAATCCTAGTGTGGGGCAACGTTTTTAAAAAAAGAAAAAGAATACCTTAGATAATTGATTAATCATAAGTGCAGGTTTGGAGCAGCATCGACTTTTTTGACGAGTCTAGCACATTATACGCCAGATGGTAAGTTTCATGACTGCCTAAAACAATATTATAGGTCATAGTACCCAGGGCTAGACTTGTGTGGCACCACACTGTGCTAGTCACCTCAATACATTATTTATTTAGTTCCCAGTAATATCAATAAAATGTATCGTTAACAAAACTGTCCCTAAATGATACGCCAAAATATAGTAATATAAATCTTCTAATGGAAAGATTAATTCTGTTCCTGGAACACTCCCAAACCAATCACCAAATAAACAGTCCATTGAACTCTGCTGTCCCTTACATTTGCAGCGTGAATATTCAGTGCAAACAAGCCGGAACTGCGGTTTAAGATAACTTAATCAATAGTTTGGCACGACGCCTGAGTAAACTTAGCGACGAATAGTTATCGATAAGTTGCATTAAATTGAAACCGCTTGCTTGTTTAGGGACGACGAGGTTCTTTTACTAACTATACATATAACAACCTACAAAATAGTGACTATATTTGAAGCGGACAGATGGTAGATTATCTGTATGATGTTTATTAAAAAAACGGCCAAGTGGGAGCTGAACTCGCGTGGAGACGTTTCCGTACGATATGTTATCTTTAGGTACGAGAGATAATGGATGCCTGGCCTAGTTAAGCCGAACGAGTAATACCAATAACTTATCCGAAGAAACTTAACATTGTTGACGGCACGGTTGGTTCAGTGGCTGACACAGTCGGCTGCTGCGCTCCGGGTCGCGGGTTCGATTACAGAACAAATACTTGATTGATCTGCAGGTAGTTGTTCCGGGTCTGGGTGTGGAATTTATGTCTGTAAACGCACCCACGACACAGGAGAAATCCTAGTGTGGGGCAATGTTTAAAAAAAAATTGTAGTAGTAAAACATGTTCGTCAATACATTCCAACTGCCAATGAAAGTGTGTATGCACAATATTGAAAGATTAACCAAGTTATTTTAAGACCATAGAGTTCTTATAGGTTTTCCTGTAAACTTTAAGTAAAGAACCATTTTATATCATGTTTTCAAAGTTATGGGCTCAGTAATTCCAGAGTTAAGGGGTGGGGGTAAATCTTTGCCTATCTTTAAGTAAAAAATAACCGAAAAACTATTTATTTTAAAATTAAATAATAAATATGTTTGAGACCCTCACAACAGCCAGGGCTTTTAATATGTGACACGGTACAATTTGCAAAACTGTATTCTTATTGTTTTTATATTAGCCCCCAAAATGGGGTTCACCATATTCAACATTCATTTATTTAGGTTACACGTCCGTGTTTGGGACAATTAAATTCATATGTATACCAAATTTCCATTTAATTGGTCTTTTAAATGGTCGTAGGGTACTAAGGAAATTCTATAGTTGTGTACTAGTAAGTATATTTATTATTTTTTATTTTCCGGGTGGAAATACATCATGTAGTTCCTCCACCCCGGGGAAGGGCGGAGGGTCATGCCGTACTTCTAGTGGCCAAAACTCCGGAGCGGTCATCTTCGGTACCGAAGGGGGGCTTCAGGAACTCGCTGATAATCACAATAGAGCCGCCCATTGGTGCCACGCCTTCATGCACATTTAGAAGGAGGATTTCTTTTTAAATAAATACAAAATGATGGCTGTAAAAATGCCGCCCCCCAGGCACTTCTCACGTAGGATTCCTCTGAACCCTCGATGGGTACTGTGCACCTGACCTCGTGCGCGCCACCGTCTTCCCAGAGATCGCTCTGTATGAGCACGCAGATTCCCCAATCTGCACCCGTGACCTCCAAGCCCCTCCGCCGTATAACGACGACAGGACTCTGATCCTGGCCGCTTCCACAGTGGTAATACCAGGTACTTTACAATCTCCTAGAAGGGGGGGGGGGGGGGGCACCAATGAGTAGCTCTAGTATGATCATACGAGGTCCTGGAGCGCCCCGTGGCGCGCCGAAGATGACCGTCCCAGATTTTAGCCGGCAAAAGTCCGGCATGCCCTTCCACCCTTCCCCAGGGCGGAGGAAGATCATGAAGAATTGCTGAAAAGGTATGCTGTGACTTATTCAGGGCAGGTACACACCGAAACAACCATGGCCGGAATACGTGCACCAGGTGGTATTTGATGCACTCGCTTCCCTTGAGCCGGGTCCGAAGAACAGCAGAACGTGCTCGACGTCACGCATAGTCGCGTTCTACAAACGCAGACACTCCTGCCATTTTTCGAATACGCGTCATCGAGCCAGCCATTTCAGTCCTTTTTTTTTATTGGTGCCCAGTGGAAATTCTTCATGAACTTCCTTCGCCCCGGGGAAGGGCGAAGGGGTATGCCGAACTCCTACCGGCTAAAACCACTGGGGCGGTCATCTTCGGCACCTAAGGGAGGCTCCAGGTCCTCGTATGATCACACTGGAGAGCCATTTCAGCCTATCAAACGCTCCTGGGCGATAGTTAGTAACCTAGTTTTCAAATTTTGAAAAGAATCTAGGTTTGAAAAAAGTAGCCTTTCAAATATGCGGCCATCATGCTCCCTCTAATTGCAAGGGGGGTGACCGCTTTACAGTCACCCTCTCCGAGATGTGCCAATAGGCGTGGCACCAGTGGGCGGCTCTAGTGTGATCATACGAGGACCTGGAGCCTCCCTTAGGTGCCGAAGATGACCGCTCCAGTGGTTTTAGCCGGTAGGAGTCCGGCATACTCCTTCGTCCGTTCCCGGGGCGAAGGAAGTTCGTGAAGAATTTCCACTGGGCACCAATAACAAACAAGGTTACTACTCTGAATATATGGTGGTACACTCCTTTCCATATAAATTGCACGCATTGGTTTACGATTATGGACGAAGGAAATGCGCTTACTAATACATCAAAACATTTGATGTCCACAGTGATATGTGTTATTCTCGACTGTGTTTAGATTGGAAGCTACAAAACATTAATATTATTGTTTGTATTTTATGAGTTTAATTTCTACTCTGGTGCCGGCTCAGAATGCCACCACCCCATCTCCTCCCATGGGTGTCGTAAAAGTCGACTAAGGGATTAGCCGGAGGATGGGCAGCAGCGTCCTTCGAGTATATTAACAACTCAACTGCGATCGCCAACCCGTCTGCCAAGCGTGGTGATTATGGCAAAACCCCCCAATGAGCCCACAACACATCCATATAGGTCGTTGTGGACATCTTTGGGGGAGGCCTGTGTCCAGCAGTGGACTTCATTCGGCCGAAATGATGATGATGATTAATTTCTTCGTTCGATCGCGTAATAGTGTTTGCTAGCGAACATGCAGCTGTGACATACATAATTACTGCAAGTAACCATCTTGTCTGTTATTTTGTATGTAAAGCATTGCTCGTAGAACTGATGGCCGTTGGGGCAAAAAGGTTATCGAGTGGAGACCGCGCACCGGAAAGCGCAGCGTCGGACGCCCTCCAACGAGGTGGACAGACGACCTGGTGAAGGTCGCTGGGATTCATTGGATGAGGGCGGCATTAGACCTCCATTTCAGCCCAAAATCTTCCACTGCTTAACAAAAGCCTTCTCCAAAGATTGCCACACCGACCGGTATGGTTTTGTGTTGTGTGCTCTTTGGGGGGTTATTGCCATAATCGCCACGCTTGGCAGACGGGTTGGCGATCGCAGTTGAGTTATAAATGTACTCGAAGGATGCTGCTGCATATCCTTCATTCTCCATTTAACCTATCATTGTGGAAATTTATGTAATGTAATGTATGTAATGTAATAGCCTTTATTCAGATCAACTTAACCTAATGCCAATCTTCTGAAGCAAACTTAAAACTTATATTCAACTTTAAATGTTTTTGTATAATATTTTTGTCTAGTATTTGCTGCTTTTTTATCTTTTGTAAATCTGTTTGCCAATCGGCAAAGGCCTCCTCCAACCTCTTCCATTCTGGTCTTTCTTGAGCCACCCTCTTCCACATCACTCCTGCCACTTCCCTTATATCGTCATCCCACCTTTTCTGCAGTCTGCCTCTTTTTCTTTTCCCTTCCCTGGGATACCACCTTGTCACCTTCTTGCTCCATTTGTCATGACCTCTTATTGTGTGCCCTGCCCACCTCCATTTGAGTCTTTTAATTTTCCGTACTACATCTATGGTTCTTGTTTTATTTCTGACACGGATTTTCAGCCTGTCCGATCTTTTGACATTCAGCATGCTCCTCTCCATAGCATATTGACAAGTTGCTAGTCTATTTGTCATTTCCTGAGTTAAAGTCCATGATTGGCAGCCATACATAAGGACGGGTAGTATGCAGGTGTTGAATAGTTTACTTTTGATGTTTGTATGAAGTTTTTTGTCTTTCATAGCCTCTTTCAAGCTCCAGTATCTTCTTCAGCTGTTCGTAATTCTTCTCTTTTTTAAATTTATATGGGAAGCCTTTGTTTCGCAGTAGATACCCTTCAGCTAAAATGGTGATGGCATGAGGCATATTTAATTAGTATGGTTTAATGACAGTCCGGCCGTGTGGTACCTACCGGCTAAGAATACCACCACCACTTTTCATCCCGTGGGTGTCATAAAAGGTGACTATAGGATTAGCCGGAGGATGGGCAGCAGCGTCCTTCGTGTACATTTATAACCTAACTGCGATCCCTAACCCGTCTGCCAAGTCGTGGCGATTATGACATAACCCTCCAATGAGCACACAACACAAATATGGATTTGTGTTGTGTTTACCAGTGGTTGAGGTAATCTTTGAAGGAGGCTTCTGTCCAGCAGTGGACATTTTTCATATATTATATACTACCTGGGACCCGCAGTTTCACCCGCGTTTAATTTAAAAGAAATTTAGAGTACTTCAACATAGACACTTGACATAGAATAATTATATTGGATTTCAAGGGTTTTATTTTTTTTACGCGGAACCCTAATAATAAATAAATAATTATTTATCTAAAATAAAAGTAGCCTAAGTTATTCCTTATAACATCAGCTATCTGCCAGTGAAGGTCCCGTCAAAATCGGTTCAGCGGTTTCGGAGATTACCTGGAACAAACAGACAGACAGACACTAGACGGACAGACAGACAAAAAAAATTAAATAGTTTTTTTGTTATGTGTAACGTACATACTTTCATATGCATTTAGTAAAAAGCTGTTATTTTGACATTACAAACAGACACTTCAATTTTATTTATTTGTATAAATGATAGTTCGTTGCGCCGTTTCTTTTCCCCAGCTTAAATATTAGGAACAGTGAAGGTTGAGCATATATGAGTGCCGTCTTATGTCGGCGTTAAAAAAAGAACAACTTAATAAAAATAATATCTATTTCTTTTTTATTTCACAAAGTAGTGATGTATTCTTGAACAATAAACACACAACAATAAAAATAATCAAATAATAAAAGGCTTCGTCACTAAAACGAGACTTGTTCCCGGGTGGATTCACTCAAAATTCTTTTACCAAATATATTGTTATTCTTGCGCCCTTAGGCGAGGGCTTAGTCAAAATGAACCTCACTTTAACAAAAGCTTAATTTACTGACACTAAATTAAAATAATATCTCTGCGAATGAAGAAAAATGAAAAGTGTGTACAATTTATTGTTCGCCAGACATTTTGCTATTATCTCATGCTCTGTAGATTATTAATAATTCTCAACAAACGGTTTGCTTAAGAGCACTATTAGGCCTTAAATTGGGTTGGTTAATTTGTAGACTTATATCTGGAAAAATGGACTGTATAAAGTACAAATCTTAGGCAAGTGTGTAAGGGTTAACACTGAAAATCAGCGCTGTTGTGGCTCACATTACAATACGGTAATATGCTGAGTGTTTACATCTTTGTCACATTTGAGACAGCATGCATCAGCAAACTGCTATTTATTTTTTATTTATTTTTAATATTCTATTTTTATTCTACGTCTGATAAATGTTAATGTACCGATACTCGTTTGTACGCGCGATGTGGTAATTTTTTTTTAAACATTATTAACATAAGTTATTAGTACAAGACCGAATTCAACAATAGACAATATATTTTAGTTACGACAAATAAATTGGTTCAGATTCAAACAAACATATTGGATAAAATATTCATCGTACGGAACCAAACATCTAATTATGTAATACCAGAAACTTTACAAATAAAGAATCTTGAATCTTGAAATATTAAACTATAGCCAGATTTTCGTGGTGCGAATTGTTTAATTAATATAATCAACCCTGAAAACCATTCAAGTTCAAATTGAATGAATAAAAACAATTCAAGTGAATTTCAGACCACGTATTACGTAGTCAAAACAACTTAGTAGAAAGTTGTTTTGTGCAGTCTCCTCCAAAAACAATTTGAAAGGAGACTACTGACTGACAAATGGGCACGTCACATCCCTCAAAGGGTTTAATAATGAAATATCAACAAAGTTTTGATCGAAAACTATTTCGCAGGCAATGATTCCCATAATTTTACTTCGTAGACAATTGAGGTTACATAACATTTATGTTAAAGAACATTTACATTATTTAATTGACATCTTAGTATACAAATTATATATCTATCTATACATGATAACGAAACTTAAGGCTCTTTCAAACAGAAGCGCATCGTCGGTGCGACCACAGCGCGGTCTGTGTGTTCCTGTTGTAATGTACCAAACTATATTATGGGGAGGTCAAACGGGCTTGACCGCAGCGCAACATCATCGCAACGCGAACGCAGAGTAGCGTAGCTTACGGACGCCAATATAATTGTATTAAAAGAATTGTATGTGGAGTTTATGTCTGTAAACGCACCCACGACATAGGAGAAATCCCAGTGTGGGGCCACGTTTTAAAAAAAAAAAAAAAAAAAAAAAAAAAAAAAAAAAAAAAAAAAAAAAAAAAACGACGCGACTGCTACGCGGCGCGACCGCAGGGTCTGGGAGAGTGGCTTATTTGTATCTGAAGAAATCCTAGGTAGGCAGTCACACAGTGTGCGTGGCGCGACGCGTTGGCACCGTCGCGACGTGAGCGCAGTTTCGGTTGTATCAATGAATATAGAAATTATTATTGAGTGTTTATGGAAGGATACAGTGCTGTGGGATTGAGATCATAAGGACTATAAAAACATAGTTATAAAGTATCGGTGCGGGAATCAATAGGAAGTCGATAGATCAAATTTCCGTCCCTGCGCTAAAGTAAAAAACAGCAAGGGCTCATCGTCTGAACTGCTTGACATTTTAACACAAATTTAACCCGCCGCCGTCGCGCTCGCAATTTGACAGGCACGCCGCGCCGCCCTGCAGAGGCGCTGGTGACCCGCTGGCTGTTTGACAAAGCCCTTACGCGACAAAATATTCCTCTGCATTGCTGTCAACAGGTAAAGTGCCCAAAATACTGGTAGCATTGACTTGTTGAAAGCAATCTTTAGCCGGATGATAGGATTCGGATCACGAGAAGTGACAACCATACATAAATAAATTTAGAGAGATCGCAAGGCGATACATTTCGGGGCCTATGGCACATTTCTGATGTAAAGAGTAGGTACACCCCTTTGAGCAAAGGTGAAGCAATTGTAAAGGGACCAGTTTTCTAGGTTCATCCTGGAGGTAATTCTAAAAGATCTTCCCAAAGCTTGCTGTGCGATGTGCTGCACCCACGGCGTTACGAGACTACATGTACCGCCGCACCGTCCTCGGGGGCTATCTGGCTTCAGGCTTGTGACCTCCAAGACATCAGAGGCTCAGTTTTTTCATAATGCATTATATATAATGTGGCAATAGTTATACAGTTTTGTATGTATGCCATTTTATGTTGGTCACTATAATTTTTACAGAATTACACTCCGTGTCTTTATACTCGACTTATACATTCAGTTTCACTTTCATCATCATCATCTCGGCCATTTATACGCCCACTGCTGAACAAAGGCCTCCCCCATAGATTTCCACAACTGTATCATCATTTTGGGGGGAATTTGCCAATACTCACCACGCTTGGCAGGTGCAGTATGGCTACCGTTTCACAGAAGAGATGCTGCTTCCCATCCCTTTGGTTTACATTCCCTTAGTCGCCTTTTACGACATCCACGGGATCCGATGGAGTAGTGCTATATTTTTAATCCGGACACCACACGGTTTTACTTTATGATAACATAATGTAAGTTTGCAAAGCTTACTTAAAACGGTGAAACTTAATCTGACCGAGCTAAAATTACAAGCTAAAATTCTGTCTGTCATTCATTTATACATTTCAAATGATGACGTAGTACAAATTAGTTTCGATGACAATAATTGTTCTGTCTCCTTCCAATTTTCCCAGACCCATTAATAATCCGTACCTTCTCACCTTTAGCGAATCGCCTTCAATTAAAATGTTAGTTAAATTGATTAGAAAGAACAATATTAAGCTTTATTGGCAAACTCATCGACTCATCGATGAAGCCATTAGTTTAAAATTGGAATAGTTTAATATTTGTTTTGTTGTGTGACAGGTTAACCAGATGAGTATCCAAAGTTACCAAACAAACAAAAACTGTGACCAGTTCACCTAATTACGAAGTCTAAGTCAACTGAACCAGTAACAAAACGGAATTAGTAAATTTTTAGAAAATATATCAAAAAGTTTATCTAAATAACAATCATCATTTCGACCGAATGAAGTCCACTGCTGGACTCAGGTCTCCCCCAAAGATCACCACAACGACCGATATGGATGTGCTGTGGGCTCATTGGGGGTTTTGCCATAATCACCACGCTTGGCAGACGGATTGGCGATCGCAGTTGAGTTGTTAATGTACTCGGAGGACGCTGCTGCCCATCCTCCAGATAATCCCTTTGACGACTTTTACGGCACCCATGTGAGGAGATGGGGCGGTGGTATTCTAAGCCGGCACCACACGGCAAGCTGGCACCACACGGCAATAACCTTAAAAAATAGAAACCCTTAAATTTATTGATCTGGCAATATTATCTATACAAATAAATAAAATTGTAGTAGGTATCTGTTTGTCATGTCAAAATAACAGCTTTTTATCTATACATCCATACAAATAAATAAAATTGAAGTGTCTGTTTGTAATGTTAAAATAACAGCTATTTACTAAATACATATAAAAGTTTATACGGTACCTACAACAAAAAAACCATTTTTTTGTATACTTTCTGTCTGTCTGTTTGGTCCCGCTAATCTCTAAAACGGCTGAACCGATGTCTATAAGGAATAACTAAGGCTAATTTTATTTTAGAAAAGTTTCGCGCAAAAAATAAAACCCCATGAAATCAAATATTATACTCTTAATGTTATGTGTCTATGCCGTAAGTACTCTAAATTATTTATAAATAATCCAATTTCTTTAAAATTAAACGGCGAGTGAAAACGTGGTTCCCAGCTAGTATCAAATAAAATTTAACCATATAATTAGCACACTATCATTGACAATGACATAAATCTACGACGGACGAAGAACACGCAATTATAAAAGTTCCATGTTTTACGGAAAGCCAAGAAATATCTCGTCGTTCTTTATTTGAATATTATATATATATAGAGTTTTCACGTCGTATAGCGTATCGAGACGATAGATGGATGAGCTCCGTTCTTACACCTGAGTGGACCTAAGTCTTTGTGCCATACACAGCTCGTACAGATATAGGCCGATCAGCCCCAATGAACCGATAAATGAAGATCTATAATGGAATTAAAACACGCACCAACAGCATGGACATCTTTCCATTCACTGGATCAATTCCACAAGCATGCTGCCATTGTCTGTTTATTTTAAGCGTATTCTGTAATTATTATCGCACTTTTTTAAATGTAATTTATTGTAAGTGTGATGTTTATACGTAATACAAATACTAACTTGTGAAAATACAAGCAGGACATTTCATCATCATCATTTGGCCCGAACAAAGTCCATTGCTGGGCACAGGCCTCCCCCAAAGATCATCACACAGACTAATAACGGTGTGTTGTGTGCTCATTGGGGGGTTTTGCCATGCTTGGCAGGCAGTCGTCGCAGTTGGGTTGTTAATGTATTTGAAGGAAGCTGCTGCCCATTCTCCGGCTAATCTCTTAGTCGCCTTTTACCACACCCACGGGATGAGATGGGCTTGGGACATACCTGATGGTAAACATGATGCCTGCCCATAGCAATGGCAATGCTGCCCTGGACGAGTCCTGCGTGGCACCATACTGCGCTCGTCACCTCAAGATATTGTTTTTTTTTTTTTTTTTTCAAAATTTAATTATTAGTCTCTTATGTCCAGTAGTGAATTGTCATTACGGTTAGGATAGCTAGTGATCTCTAGTAACCTTCAAACAGAAGCACAGTAAAGTTTAAACTATGGATAAGAACAATACTGTTTGGCAACATAACTGCCGCCGCTTTGGTAACTTACGGTGAAGATAAAAGACCTGCTACCAGTAAGTATTAGGGGTTTCGTTGGTATGATCAGGCAGTTGGTTCTCGAGGTGGCCCTGGAGAAGTCGGAGGCAAAAGTTTTTACAGGCCCCGACGCGCGCTACTTATAGGATCCCATGTCGCGGTGGGAGGCCTTCGCATCGCGTCGAGTCAACGATGAAGTGCCTGGTACTCCTCCTCGACAGTCGGTAAAACTTAATGCCTCACTTCCTGTGGCTGGTCCCTAAGCTAACTGTTAAGGCAGCTGCACATTTTGGGGGCAATACCTTCCGCAGAAGGCTCTATATCAGATCGGATCGTACTGTCTATGGCTTTTTACGGAGCCCCCATATGAGTGAACCCACTAAGAACCCTCAGTGTTGCTATACCGAGGAAGCCGCAATGAGCGATGGACATCAGCGTGATAGAGGGATGCCGTATAGTCTCCTATAAGGCGGGGCACTTCTTTCCTCCTTGCCGGGTCATCGCCTTGAGATTAGAAAGCGAGAGCCTTTGCGTCGCTATATTCGTCTCGAACGGCCAGTGCCTACAGAGATCGAGGTTTAATGGTCTGAACTCCAGCTGATCCTGTCGGCGTAATGGAAGGAATGACTTGTGTAGAGCATGGTGGTAAGATCCATCATGGAGGAGTGGCTAGAGAGGTGGCATGGCAACCTCGCCTTGCAGCTGACACCGATGCTCTCGGAACACGGGTGTTTCGGGAATTATCTGTGTCGCATAGGCCGGAAGAGACGCCCGGTTAACATCACTGTGGAGACCCAGCGGACACAATTCGAATTCACAGGTCGAACATAGTGACCTCTTGCTTCCAGCCGTAGTTCATCGTCCGGACCGAGAGCGCGTAGGATGCCGTTACCTCCTTCTGCGATAACCTGATGCACACATAGGACGTGGCAGAGCGAGGACAGTAAGAGCCCACCAAACCACCTGTCAATGTGATTAGTACTGGAAATTTACCCCAAAATGACGAGACATGACATCTAACCCGTTGTTTATAGAGAGGCCTTTGTTCAGCAGTGGAGATCTTTTGGCTGATATGAATGAATGATTACAGAAATCTGTTCCGATACTCGGTGAAGAACTTATAAAAGACAAAAACAACTAATAACTTTTTATTGTTACCAAATATACTGAATAATATGTAGAATAGACTCTAAATAATAAATCACGTTAAGAAAGTCACGGATCCAGCTAGTTAGTGATAAAATTGGACGTCGTAGAAATGTTTGATACCTTAAAAAGGTTGTATAGCATTAAAAAACATTTTCTATTCTTTAGATTTACCAGACTTCAAAGACATTTAATATTAAGTTGCCACTTGAAAATAGAATGGGTAGATAATTAGCACTTGATTTAAGTAGCGTCAGCACTTTCTGCACTTAAGATCTTTAAAAAAGATTCTCAACTTTAAACTTTTTTTACTTTGTTTAAGTCCAAAGTGTTTTGTTTTAGTTTTTTTCATTTTGGCCGAATACAGTCCACTCCAGCAGTACACATGGCCTCCCCCAAAGATCATCACAACGACCAGTATCGGTGTGTTGTGTGCTCATTGGGGGGTTTTGCCATAATCGCCATGCTTGGCAGGCAGTCGTCGCATTTGGGCTGTTAATGTATTCGAAGGACGCTACTGCCCATCCTCCTAATCCCTTAGTCGCCTTTTACGACACCCACGAGATGAGATGGGTTGGTACTATTCGTAGCCGACACGGCATATTTTTCTTACCTTAACTTTTTTTGCTTACTGCCATTTACCAGATGCGGTTTCAAGATCGGAGCTCCACTGATTATTGTCAAACAGAAACAGTCAATACCACTACCCATACCAGTAATGTCCCCCACATCAGATAAGACGTGATGACATGAAGATTTGTGAAATCTAATTTCCTTACAAATAGCTCATCAGTTTTCTAACTAGCAATCGATATAAAAAGTCCAATAAAAATAAAGAGCTCCGACGCTATTCCCGTATAATTCTCGTTTGATTACAGCTTGCGGCTGCAAGTGGCCACAGATGTGTTATCCGAATGCATTACCTATCGACAGACCGGCAATGGATAGTGTCCATTACGATACGATAAAGGAAATAGGTACTATTATAATAGTTTTTTAATCTGTGTTTAGATTTTAAGCGTTTAGTTATTTTAGTATGCATCATATGTTAGTATTATATGCTATATGTGCGTATCATTCAAAACATTTTGTATACTTGTGCGTCGACCGGAGTCTGTCACCTCGGTCCTGACAAGATCAGGGTTTAAAGCTAAATTAAAATGCTGGCTTGCAATTTTTAATGCAATTATGTTGATTGCAATCTTATGTAGCCGTGTGAACCATGTGAACCATGTGTGTGTTGACGTATAATTTAAATTATGAATAAAGTGTTTATCTGGTTTATCGATGTTTGCCGCATGTAATTTTTTCTTTATTCTTAACTAAGCTGAATAAGCTTTCAGATGTTTAGATACAATGCATATTGTAGCTTGAACGCTACAAGCGACAATGAGTTCACGTCAATAGTGCTGATAATATGTGGTAATACGTCACGCATAAAATTCTATAATTCTGAGGTTCTTGGCCGAAAATATGCAGACTTTCCTCTTCCCACGTATGAAGGTACACAGACTACAGTTAATAACTAAGCTAATAAGTTCATATGTTTAGATATTATGCATATTGTAGCTTGAACGCTACAAGCGACAGTGAGTTCACGTCAATAGTGCTGATAATATGTGGTAATACGTTACGCATAAAATTCTATAATTCTGAGGTTCTTGGCCGAAAATATGCAGACTTTCCTCTTCCCACGTATGAGGCTACACAGACTACAGTTGTTCCTATTCTTGTTAAATGGTAATAGCATCATAGATTATTCATCATTTCGGCCGAATGAAGTTCACTGCTGGACACAGGCCTCTCCCAAAGATCACCACAACGACCGATACGGGTGTGTTGTGGGCTCGATGGGGGGTTTTGCCATAATCGCCACGCTTGGTAGTCGGGTTGGCGATCGCAGTTGTGTTGTTAATGTAATCGAAGGTCGCTGCTGCCCATCCTCTGATTAATCCCTTAGTCGACTTTTACGACACCCACGGGAGGAGATGGGGTGGTGGTATTCTGAGCCGGCACAACACGGCTAGATTATTATTAATTCTTATAGTGCAGAAATCCTCAAGAACTTTCTTCGCCGCCCGACTGGGCAGTAGAGAAAGTGGAAGGCTGCACTAGATTCTTACCGACTAAATCTATTCCGGTATTCCTATCGTTGGGGGCTTTGTTTACTCATATGGAACATGGCATGCCGTCATCATAGGCATGTTTCTGGTGGAGAAGTAAGGTAAGTCCAGCCAAGCAGGCTGCAACTCATAGAGGCTGAGTAGATTCTACCTACTGATGTATTTATCCGTATCATTATATCAGCCGAAGTATGTCCTCTGTTTAAAAAGGGCTCCCCGAAAAAGGGGAGAATTTTCCAGTACTCACCCTGCTTAGCAGGCGGTTTGGTGGGCGCAATATGGCTACTGTTCCACAGAAGGGTGCTATTGCCCATCTCTTGGGTTTAGAATCCCTTAATCGCCTTTTCCTGACATCCACGAGAGGAGATGGAGTGGTCATCATTTCGGCCGAATGAAGTCCACTGCTAGACACAGGCCTCCCCCAAAGATCACCGCAACGATCGATATGGGTATGTTATGGGGTCATTGGGGGGTTTCACCATAATCGCCACGCCTGGTAGACGGGTTGGCGATCACAGTTGAGTTGTTAACGTACTGGAAGAACGCTGCTGCCCATCCTCCGGCTAATCCCTTAGTCGACTTTTACGACACCCACGGGAGATGGGGTGGTGGTATTCTAAATCCGAACATCACACTATACCCATATATGTAGCTATGTGTTACCAGAATGAACGAACGATGTACAGACTGGGAAGGTATGTACATTTTGTACAATAAAACATTTTTTTCATGTCCGTGTGGTGTCCGGATTAAGAATATAGCACCACCCCATCTCCTCCCGTGGATGTCGTAAAAGGCGACTAAGGGAATCTAAACCAGAGGGATGGGCAGCAGCGTCCTTTCTGTGAAGCGGTAGCCAAACTGCGCTCACCAACCCGCATGCCAAGCGTGGTGAGTATTGGCAAGTGCCCCCCGAAAATGATAACGCAGTTGCGGAATCTGTGGGGGAGGCCTTTGATCAGCAGTGGACGTATAAATGGCCGATATGAATGAATGAATGAATGAATGAATTACATCGCGTATATTATATATTTTTGATTTTCCTGACGTTTCGAATACTTTGCAGCATTCGTGGTCGCAGGATGACTAAGGTGACAGGCGTCGTTACAGATTTAAAAAAAGTTATTTTATTGTGTACCGTACAATTCTAATAAAAAAATACGGGTTGCACTGCGGGAGTGCCGTCAGAAGTGAAAACTTATTTTTTTTATTTATTTGGACGCGTTCGCGGTCTGCTATATGTACATGCATATATGCACACACTATAGCTGCGTCTCGTAACGGTGTCCAGTCCAGAGATTTTATCTCATCTGAAAATATGCGTACCGCGCTAAAAGAAGTTTTCACTTCAAAAATATTTCGGTGTACGCAGTAATCACTCCGCTCTCAGAGACCATGTGTAGTTATAAAGTCACCAGTTCCCTGAAGCAATGAAAAATAAATAGTCTATTAATGAACTGAGGAAAAGTTATGACCAACGGACTCACAAAGTACTTTTATTCTAAACAGACTTTTCTCTCAGCCGGAAGGATGAACACAATCACATCAATCCTTGCTATTCCATTTTCTCGTAATATTTGAGATGAAACACAAAAAAATTGATATCAACAGTATTCCATATTTTTACAATGCGAACCGACGTTCGAGATTAGGGTTAAATTCAAGTATTCAACGGTTTTTAAAACTCTGCATTGCCGGGCGAGCGTTCCTTTCAAATATTCTTTACGAGTGGGTTTATAGGACACCGCTTTGAAAATAAGTGAATTCTTCTGGATTTGGATGGAGTGAATATTTCCGGGTCCCGTGTGGTGTCCGGATTAAGAATATAGCACCACTCCATCTCCTCCCGTGGAGGTCGTAAAAGGCGACTAAGGGAATCTAAATCAGAGGGATGGGCAGCAGCGTCCTTTCTGTGAAACGGTAGCCATACTGCGCCCACCAACCCGCCTGCCAAGCGTGGTGAGTATTGGCAAATACCCCCCAGAATGATGACACAGTTGTGAAAATCTATGGGATAGTGTACGTAGAAATGGCTGATATGATGATAATAATGATAATTATTTACTATTACAATGGCTTCCGTGTTATCTGAAATAAAGTAATTTGAATTGATGTGAGTTGATGGTACACAAAGCGGACTGAATGCCTATAATTTCTTGTTGACATTATTTTATATATAGTTGGAGTTTTAGTCCTGATCCGACATTTGTTGACATTCTCGGAAAATGAAATAAGTTAAACTGAGTAAGTCAATGACATGTTACAAATAGACGCGCTATACACGAACATTTTGTACTACAAAACGGCGTGCTGGCCGCCATTAGACCGCGTAATAAAAAATAAAACAAAATACATTTTTTTTTTTTAAGCGCAATATCGATTTACGTTACGTATTTATTTGTTTATGAAATAAAACGTCTTATTCGCTCACAGTTGTAGTATACTTCGTGCATCGTCTATAAACACAGGGTGGCATTATTTTTTCGCAATATATTGCTGAATTATGCTTATGATTCACGTCTAGCCGCGACACTGGTCTGTGCGTGACTAAGTTAACTCCGGGCAATTACCTTGCTTTCAAGTGAACATCGTAGAGCGCCGGCAACGCATTTAAACATATAAAAACATCTTATGTGTAAATATCTATAATTTGGCCATCACGGTACATTTCGCTGACAACCAAAACAATATACAGCTGACAAGTGGTCAGTGCAGTGTCGAGCAAGCTGACGCCATTTTGAGGCTGCGGTCTGACTCCACAAGGACCGAGTTTGGCTAACTCGGTACGGCATTAATTGATTGGTTTAGTACAGTTAGTTTGTAGATAGAATAAGGAAATTAATAGTTGTTTAGCTGTGTGCTGCCGGCTACGAATAGCACCAGCGTAGCGTTATGTGTTAGGTGGCTAAGTTCCCTGCATTATGGTTGAGCTGAGCTATGCTGATGCATGCGTTATGCCCGTGAACGGGTGCCCTCTGTCGGGACTGGTCAGCTTATAACTGTTATAGCAATCTTAATTGTAACGCATTTAATTATCATTGTGCATAAATATGTGTGTATTTATCCCACACATCATTTCGGCCGAATGAAGTCCACTGCTGGACACAGGCCTCCCCCAAAGATCACCACAACCACCAATATGGATGTGTTGTGGGCTCATTGGGGGGTTTTGCCGGGGGCGGGTTGGCGATCGCAGTTGAGTTGTTAATGTACTCGAAGGACGCTGCTGCCCATCCTCCGGCTAATCCCTTAGTCGACTTTTACGACACCCGTGGGAGGAGATGGGGTGGTGGCATTCTGAGCCGGCACCACACGGCAGTTATCCCACACATTGGCATGCAATATCCTCACATAGATTTTACGATAATTGTAATACTTTCATATATTATTTCAAAAGAGTATATTCATTCGAGTTTCTTGCCGGCTCTTCTCCATAGTACCAACGACTTGGAGCCGTGCAACTATTTAAATTCTGACCATTCGTAAGTGCCAGCAAATGGTTTACGTGAATATAAACAAATTGACTTTGAAACTTCGAATGATTGGGAAACACATATTTAGCATTGAATATTTCAGAGTTTGTTCTGCGTCAGGGCTTATCTCATCTTATGGCTGTCAAAAAAGGCGACTAAGTAGTTTTTAACTAGAGGTATGCGCAGCAGCATCCCTTCTAAATAACAAAAGCCATACTGCACTCACCGGCCCGCCTGCCAAGTGTGGTGAGTTTGTTTTAATTTTTGTTTTAAAATGCCGTGGCTGGTACAGTTGACTGCTTTGCTCCGGGTCGTAGGTTCGATTCCCGCACGGAACAAATATTGTATGATCTGCAGGTAGTTGTTCCGGGTCTGGATGTATTGTATGTGGAATTCATATCTGTAAACTCACCCACGACACAGGAGAAATCCTAGTGTGGGCCAACGTTTTTTAAAACACAAAAATAAATAGAGTACTGGCAAATTCCTCCCAATGATGAAACAAATAAACAACCGGCCTTCAATATACACTGGTCGTTGTGTAAATCTATTGGGGAGGCCTTTATGCAGCAGCGATAAGGATGATGATTTAAGTGTTCATTCGCATCAACCCTATATATCACTATAATCAAAAGCAATACAAAGATAGAAAAATTGAAAATGCATTTTGATAAATTGCCAATATTGGGTGTATCAAAGCCATAGTATACACATTTTACCAGATCATGTTATATTAGGATGTTGTCTGCAGCGAAAGTGGGCATGCATGGGGTGCAAGATGATAACCGGGTTATAAAGAACAAAATCAACTAGTAACCTGATAAAGTTATATCAACGTATTGGAGAGTATTCATCAAGAGAACTTTAACAAGAGGAAACAACTTGATAGAGTCACATACACGAAGATGAAGAAAATGGAAAAACAATAAATGGCACAGTTTATGAAAGAGCAAAATTGGAGTTCTGGACTTCTGGAAGGCCTGGTGACCTAAAACACAGGCTTCGGCCTAGCTTAGGCACCAGTCTCCCACAATAAATTTGAATAAAACTGTCACTGGGCAATATTGTATTCTGTTGCAACTTTCTTTTTTATTATTGTGGTGAGAAAATAAATTACTTACTTAAAAAAACAACACTGTAAAGCAAAATATTACGTCTACTAAAGAATAGGTCAAACAAATGCAGTATATAAATAACTCTAGTTCGATAGTTTCACGGACTCTGGTCTGTGGTTCTCGATGCAGATTTAACGAAACTACGAACTTTATAACACTGTAATAAAGTTTCCACCACGGTCGCCACAAGCAGGATATTAATTTAACAATGGACAAGTTTTGTTTTAAGTACATAATTGATATAGGATTATGATTTTGGAAAGTGTGAGAGTGATATTGAAAGAAGAGTGAATGCAGGAAACATGGTGAATGGAGCTTTGCACTCCTTTATGAGCAGTCGGAAGGTGTCTAACAAGGCTCGTTTGGCTGTGCATGAGGGGTGTTGGTTCCGACACTCATGTACGGAAGTGAAAGTTGGGTATGGCAGAAGAAACATGAAAGCAGAATAAATGCAGTTGAGATGAGAGCGTTAAGAAGTATGATAGGAGTTAAACTGAGTGACAGGATAAGAAATAGTGAGATAAGAAAACGTTGTGGTCTGAAAGAAGATGTAGTGACAAAAATTGAGAAAGGTATGCTGAGATGGTTTGGCCATGTTGAGAGAATGAATGAAGAACGATTGACGAAAAAAGTGTATAAGGCGAGTGTGAATGAAAGTGCTGGAAGGGGTAAACCTAGGCGGACGTTTCAAGACCAGATCAGGGACGTCTTGGAAAAAGGCCAGGTCAAGAGTACCCTAAACCGAAGAGCATGTATGAAGGGAATAATGAAAGTGGACGAAGCGAAACAAGTATGTAAGGATCGTAGCAAGTGGAAAGAAGTGGTCTCTGCCTACCCCTACGGGAGAGAGGCATGATTATATGTATGTATGTATGTATGTATGTATTGTGATTTTCGTTTAAGCTTGCTAGAATAATAAGGCTTAGTTTAGATTGACGCAGAATAGTGTCCGGATTAAGAATACAGCACTGCTCCATCTCTTCCCGTGGATGTCGTAAAGGACGATTGAGGAAGTCTAAGTTTAAGGGATGGGCAGCAGGACCTTTATGTGGAACAGCAGCCATTCTGCGTTCACCAACCCACCTGCCAAGCGTGGTGAGTTAATGGCAAATTTCCTCCAAAATAACTATACATGGCATGTAAACTGGTCATTTATGGGGGAGGCCTTTGTTCAGCAGTGGACGTCATTAGGTGATACCTCGATTCATTACTTGATGTAATGTAATTTTTTTTTATCATAAGAAATATGCCCGCTTCTGTGGTTAGTAGTATACACTAAATAAAATATTTACTTGAGGTTAAACTTATATCTACTTACAAGCTGGGACCCGCGGTTTCACCCGCGTTTAATTTAAAAGAAACTTAGAGCACTTCGACATAGACACTTGACATAGAATATATATATTGGATTTCAGGGGTTTCTTTTTTTTTTGCGCGAAACCCTAATTATTTTTCTAAAATAAAAGTTATTCCTTATAACATCAGCTATCTGCCAGTGAACGTCCCGTCAAAATCGGTCTAGCCGTTTCGGAGATTACCCGGAACAACAGACAGACAAAAAAATTAAACATTATTTTGTTGTTATATGTACCATATATACTTTAATATACATTTAATAAAAAGCTGTTATTTTGACATTACAAACAGACACTTCAATTTCATTTATTTGTATAGATAATCTCCCCATCTCATCCCATTGGTCGACGATGTGACAATAGTGTTAACTAGAAGATAGGTAGCAGCGTACCCTTCTAGTGTATTTACAACTCAATTGCGCCCGCCAACCCGCCTACCAAGTGTAGCTAATATGGCAAAACTCCCCAATGACACACACAACCAACCCAGATCGGCATCGGAATCTTTGAAGGAGCCCTATGTCCAGCAGTGGACATCTTTTGGTTGAAACTCTGATAATGATAATGACCATGAATGGCACAAGTATCGCATGTTAGTCGATTGTTATTCGTCTAAATGCATTAACAGTGCACAAAATTGTTTGACCTATTTTTGAAATATCGCTCTCGCTAGTTTGTCACATACGAAGATTCTGCTGAAACTGGACAGTAATAAAAGTCATATTCCCTAAATTGTTTACAACATTATAACGAAGTTAGTATATCCAAACGTAGAAATATCAGAATTAAATATATTTAACAGTTTTCACCTGCTCTAATACACAACGGAATTAATCTAAACAAGAGCTCTCCAGTATATCTATCACTTCCAATCCTCCACTTTAGGTAGTACAGAGAAAGTAGATCGGAAGTGACGTCAGTACGTCACCAAAAATCAACGGCGACTTTGACAAATAGTGATAGTGCGCTTTAACTGTCAATACTTGGCTAGGCTTGGTTTGGCAAGGAATGGCTAAGTGGGCTAGACGGCTCACCCACGATATCTAGTATAACAATGATCCATCGAATACTCATTTATTAAACCTTCACGAAGACATAAGCGATGACGATTATGAATCTTAAAATTTAATTTCCTGAAGACGGATAAGCCTACCAGTGCAGACATAAATCAATTATCAATTTTAAATGCAAATCTCTGAATTACTTCAGCGATGTAATATCAGGGAAACGTGCCAAAAGGCTGCATTGAAACTCTGAGACTAATTGGCTACCGTCCATAAATTTTGTCAAGTCGGAAACTTAAATTTCGAGTCGGGATTTTTTCATCGCTGCATGCTTTGATCGTATTCTCTGGTACTCTGGATTACTTAATCATAATTAGAAAAATGTATTGTCGCAGAGTGCCTCCTCCGTGTTTCCTTCCCGGTTAGCTCAACTAGGAGGCTTGCTCCACGGCAGCTAGTAACGGAATTCAGTTAATTCAATGACGACAGCACGGTTGGTGCAATGGCTGATACAGTCGGCTGCTGCATCCCGGGTCGTGGGTTCGATTCCCGCACGGAACAAATATCTGTACGAGGTAGTTGTTACGGGTCTGGTGTATTGTGTGTGGAATTTATGTCTGTAAATGCACTCACGACACAAGAGGAATCCTAGTGTGGGGCAACGTTTAAAAAAAAAACAAAAAAATGAAACGTTACATATATATTGTATACACAAGTTCAATTTTCACCTTATGCTGATGATTATATTCTTAAAATATAGCTTACTATTACAATATTTAAGCTAGTTAAAAATAAGTAATTGTAATATTGCAGACAGACTATTTGTCAGAGCGACAGCTGTGTGTCGAACCACTAGTGTTAAGTGTTCAGAATGGAATGTAATAATGATCAAAATATGAAGAACAATTCGACGCCACATACTAAATTCAAATTTTGATTTGAATAAAGAATGAATCATAAGGTGGACAGTGCTAGAGATAAAGGTATGAAGTCATGAAGAGGTTGATTGAAATGAAGATGAAGGATGACTTCGTCACAAAGTCATGAAAGAAGTTGATCGAAATGAAGATTAAGGATCACTTCGTCACAATATTAATATCGGTACGGTTTAGTATGCGTGACGGTTTCGGACTGGACGGAAGTATTTTGCAGGAAGCTCTCCGCATGCCTATGTTTTGCTTTGACGTCGTAATGATGTCGCCAATAACCGCTACAATAAACGATGGCATTACCACAGCCGGTACGGTTAACACGAGAATTTCTGGTCGCAGTATATTGCTTTCAGCACAGAGAAGGATGAATCTACCCTTTATCTGACAAATTTTAATCGCTTTTACGCCACCTATGTTTAAAGATAGAAAGACTTATTCTTCGCTGGGAACTACACGGTCAAGGTGATTTGTCTTACAACTCAATGATGTTATAACATCAGCCTGTTACCTCTACCGCGGGGTAACTAACTTCTACTCATTATAATATAAAACTTTTTAACAAAAAAAAAATACCGACTTCAAAAACCCTACACGATATAAAAAATATTAAAACCACTGAAAAGGAAAAAAAACTTTATTTATGAAGTCGGGCGGGGTGAAGTATAAAATATAACTCCTCGCTGGTCTGCATGAACCATGGTTGGGGCATACCTGGCCCTAACCGACTTCATAATTAATATTTTTTCCTCCTTCAGTGGTTTTAATATTTTTTACATCGTGTAGGGCTTTTGAAGTCTGTTTCTTTTTGTTTAAATGTTTTATTTGTTTCTTTTTAGTGTAAATAAATGTAAGAACTTTTCCCAATTTGGTATCAGTATGTAACACTAAAAAAAAGAATGACTCAAATCGGTTCTTTTAGAGAAATCGACACTATTAAGACATCATCTAAGTAAGCGCCGTAAAATTAACCTGTTTATTGAAGCTGGTTAAAAATCTACTCAATCAAATGAAATTTATATGGGACCAAATCGAAAGCATTCTGCAATAGTTAAAAAAATAATAGCTCAAATCGGTCCACAAATCTCGGAGTAATAGGATTACATACAAAAAAAAATTACGCATCGAAATGAGAAACTCCTCTTTTTCGAAGTCGGTTAAAAACACTTTTAAACATCGCGTATACTACGTATACAAAGAAACTTGTCAGAACAAGTTTCTTTATTCGTTGCTACCAAATAAATAGTAATCCAATTAAAAATTTCGTACTGATTTGGGTGAAAAAGATTACCAGGTAAGTATTACATACAAATTACTGAAACCAGATGTAACTGGAATATGACGGAAGTAATTGGACCTGTGTTATGCCGGCGTATTTTTTAGAATACCTCATGTTGTAAAATGATGCCCATCGTTTCATTATTTGTAATAGGGTCTAGAATTTAGTACAATGGGGATTGTTTAGAATTTCTAAAAGTTTTTATGAAAAATATTCAGCATTTTAAGAAACCCGTAGAAATATTTTGATCATCGGCTTGTAGATATTTAATGAAAACTATTTAAGAATTTGTAATTTTTAAGGGCGCCTTCAGTTCGTCCTCAGTTGCGCCGAAGACTTGTACCGTTACCTTACTGAGTGTATTAAAAACTGGCAACCACACGTAATCTGTCAAATGATGTTAAAATATTTATAACCCGACCTTGTATCTTGCATAGCATCATTTTTGAGCAAAGATTTAAACAGAAAGTTGTTTTTGAATGTTTAAGACTACGCACGCTACCGATTCTGCGCTGGTATTGATCATAACAACCAAAGGAACTCCATAACGACCGGACTCGCTATCCGCATCCCACGACTCACAGGGACCTTAATCGGATGGCCTGTCCACCTCTTTGGTGGTCGTCCCACGCTGCATTTGCCGCGGTGCGCTTTACTCGAGTGCCTTTTTGCCCCAAAGTCCTAAAGTTATAAGAGCAATGCACCCCACCCATTGCCACTTCAGTTTAATAATCCTTCCAGTTATGTCAGCAAATTTAGTTCTTCTGCGGATCTCCTAATCTATGATTCAATCTCGTAGAGAAATACCAAGCATAGCTCTCTGAGCTTTCTTATGAGGTCCATAGTGAGTGACCACGTCTATGTGCCATATGTCATCACTGGTAACATACGCTGGTTAAAGACTTTTGTCTTGAGGCATTGCGGTATTGTTGACGAAAAGTAGTTGCGAAATTTCCCAAACGCTCGAATCGCTTCGATTCACCGACTCTGCTCGGAGTCGGATTCGACGATTGACTTCTTTCTCGAACTTGGACCTACCTAACTCGACACATTGTCCCTGGTAGACGTACTCGTCAACATCTTCAAGAACAAAGTTTCCATATAAGTGAAGGGCACGACATGGTCATTTGACATTTTGTCTTGTTCATTTTAAGGCCCACCTGTTGATAAATTTTGTTGAGATATTCGAGCACTGTACTGAGCAGTTACAGCGATTTTGCTATGACTATCTGACTACTGACTATATGATGTCGACAGATAAGTGGGTTGAGGTGGGTCAAAGGTGAGTTATCACTCATATACTATATATAGTCGCCTAGGTTTAGATGGGCAATCCCCATTGTAAAAATACGGTCAAATGCGACTCGCAACCTTTTTTATCGTGGAGAAATCCTCATGGATTTACTCCGCCTTGGGAAGGCAGGAAGGAGGGGCATGCCGGACTTTTGCCGGCGAAAACCCCACGGTGTCCTTCTATTTACCTCTGGCTGGGGGTGTTTGCCTTGTCACCCCCGGTAGGTATCAGCCCGTCACTGTTTGATGGGCCCGTCTCTGTGCGACCAGGCTGGCCGCATATTTCTTCAGAGATGCGCGCGCAGTACACTCGCTTCGCCATCTCGGGCTTGTTTCTGTTCGGGCGACTGACTGCCCTTAGTTCGCGACCGATCACACACCCTGAGAAGTATCCCGGTACCACTAAGTGTAAGTGTTTATGTGCCAAACTATTATTTTGCGGGCGCTCGTGTAGTGAAGTATCTGAATTAGCCGCAGATATAAGTTTGTCTTGTAATAATTCCCGGGACTTGAAATTAATAATTTTCTGATTTATTCCTTCACTTGTGTTAGAATATCTCCCCTTAATATGTCACCTGGAAGTACCCTTCATGTTTGGTTTATAAGTCAGTGAGTGGGACTTTTAGTATGGAAGTACGCTTCGAAAGACTGAATTTTTTATTACGTCGAACTAGGAACTTTATTTTTACCGAGTATAACACTATATTCATCATTTCGGCCGAATGAAGTCCACTGCTGGACACAGGCCTCCCCCAAATATCACCACAACAACCGATATGGATGTTTTGTGGGCTCATTGGAGGGTTTTGCCATAATCGCCGCGCTTGGCAGACGGGTTGGCGATCGCAGTTGAGTAGTTAATATACTCAAAGGACGCTGCTGCCCATCCTCCAGCTAATCCGTTAGTCGACTTTTAGGACACCCACGGGAGGAGATGGGGTGGTGGTATTCTGAGCCGGCACCACATGGCAAACACTATATTATATACCTATATTTACATTGTATTTGATCTTAATTTGAACTTGATCCTCAAGCCATTTTCAAGAAAAAGGGCCTTGACATACGCCTATCTGTAGTCGGACAAACAGACAGGCGGAAAACAAAGTGATCCTGTAATGTTACTTTTTTACAATAGTGTCGTTCGGGTCGTTACAATATGGTTGAGCTTGCATGCGTTATGCTCGTGAACGGGAACCATGTCGGGACTGGTCAACCGTTAACTGCTATGCCAAATGAATGATTATTATAATAAAACAATTTTAAACGGATTAAATCGCGTGTATTATTATACAGTCATCCTGACCGACCACGAACCCTGCAAAGTGTTCGAAACGAATACGACGAGAACGATACGTGTACGAATAGTACACGCGATTTAATCCGTTTAAAATTGTTTTATTATAATGTGTAATAATCGCGAAGACTTTCATCATTTCGGCCGAATGAAGTCCACCGCTGGACATAGGCCTCCCCCAAAGATCACCTCAACGAACGATATGGGTGTGTTGTGGGCTCATTGGGGGGTTTTGCCATAATCGCCACGCTTAGCAGACGGGTTGGCGCTGCTGCCCATCCTCCGGCTAATCCCTTAGTCGACTTTTACGACACCCACGGGAGGAGATGGGGTGGTGGTATTCTGAGCCGGCACCACACGACTTTACTAAATGATTATTATATTATTGTAGTCTGAAGTTCTTTACACATTAACCTACATTATTCTCGATATATTATACGATCATTTGTTCAACATTATAATCTCAATTATTTTAAAACTGTATCCGTGTATAGTTTATTACCGGCTCTTCTCCATAAGTGTCAGTAAGCTATCCGTGCAGTTTCTTGTCAGTTATTCGTGATAGAGTTTACAATCTAAAGTTATAACTTAAATTCGTGACGTCTCATAAATGCCTGTAAAACGAAGGAACTGTTAACCTTGAGCTATGAAGGGCTGTCAATGACGTAGAATTCAAATTAAGACCCACATTAGTGTTGTTCTAGACTTGATCCCTAGAAATCTAATGCTATTTACATGGATTAGGGCTCTAATTATTGCTATCTAGATTATTTTATGTGCTGTTCCAACTCCTCTCGTTATTAAAGAACGTGACTTCACGGTATATTATTAACTTATCCCAATCCATACCCTTTGAGGGCTTGCTCCGATGTAAGAGCAAAATCATGTTAGCTGTATTATTTCGTAGGTACATATATACATAGGTAGATGTGGGAATGTTGTCTAAGGTACAAAATGCAAGGATCGAAATCGAATAAAATGTTGGCATTTGGGTTTAATTTTGTTAAGAAAAAGAAAGCTATAAACTGTACCTACACATGGCATATTAGGTACTCAGGTTTTGTAACCTTTTTTTTGTTGCCCAGTGGAAATTCTTCATGAACTTTCTTCGCCCCGGGGAAGGGCGAAGGGGCATGCCGGACTCCTACTGGCTAAAACCACTGGAACGGTCATCTTTGGCACCTAAGGGAGGCTCCAGGTTCTCGTATGATCACACTAGAGCCGCCCACTGGTGCAACACCTACAGACACATCTCAGAGAGGGTGACTGTAAAGCGGTCACCCCCTCGGGAGGTTTTGCAACCCTGCCCTGTGTATAGTGCTTGCTCTTTAGTACTGCCAGTCGGTCTACAAACAGAACCTTATTTCTAGTAGGTACTACCTATGGTAGCAGGGCTTTTCATCTAGAAGACAGTAGGACAAACGACCGGAGAGCAGTAAACTAAGTTACATTGGATGCAGGTATCGTACAATCCAACGTTGTAGTAATACTTGAGAAATGCCTAAATCCAACAGTGGTCTGCAATAGATACTTATGTGATATTTTAAATGTGAACCCATGCATCCATCTCCGCCAAGGTAGCGTTTCCCCTGCCTCTTTCTTCACTCATTCTCCGTGATAGATTGCCAACGTATTGGCGTCACCTCTGGTAGGTATTTTTGGGCTGTGATTACTAATCTGTGTGACCCAGTTGCTGATTTTTACCCCTTTAATATAGATTCGAAATTGAACTAAACCGAAGACACTAAGTATTTAAGTACATATACTATATTATGCTCTAGACAGTGTACCTACATCTCTTTCCTTCAAACTCTCATCTCGCAGGTCTGCTAGAAGAGATTTCTACTAGAAATATGCTGTGCCTCTGTACTCTGCTTCCTCTATAATTATGTATTAATAATTTCTGTGTGTACATAAACAGATAAATAAAATAAGTAAAGTAAAATGAATTTAACATTTTCTAGAGTTTACGTTTCTGTCTAAACCAAAAAAAGAGGTTTACACCTCTCGCTTGACGGATGGCCACAGAACAAAAAGCGATCAACGCATATAATTGATACCCTCATCCTTTGTGTAACGGTGATAGCAGTGAGTGTGTAGAATTTACTGGCGGGCAGCCAAACACCTCGTAATATCACGACCCATTACTCATACTCCCACGCTACGTGTTCGAGATACCGTGACATTTTTAACTACCCTTGCTTTAATTTGATCGATTACAATGGAAACTGAAAAAGGAAGAAAGTGTGTTCTGGAAAAATGAGTCTTTAACATGATCCGAGTGCTTTATGCTATCTGAAATGGAAATAGGAAAAAAAAGCAAAGCGATCCGCTCTAAAGTAGAGCGGAATATAACATCAGTAAAATATGTTTTGGATTATACATCCAGCAATTTTCGTGATTTACCGTGTGATGTCTTCTAAAAATAATACAACATCAATTCCATCCCGCGGGTGTCTTAAAAGGCGACTGTGGGATTGGCCAGAACATGGACAGCAACGTCCATCGAGTTCATTTTCAAATCAAATACAATCGCAAACGTACGTAGTTACACCAACATTTTATTAATGTAATGAATGTAAGAATTTTTAATCATATCCCACGGAACCTTAGAGAATTACCTCTACAGCACTTTAAAGTAAAATTTCGTAAATGGCTGATCGTTGAGTATTTGTATAGTGTACAAGAGTTTTTTAATTACAAACACACCAATTAAAATTAATGTAACTTTAATAGTGTTTATTGTATTTAAATTATAGATACCAATCATCACCATGATCATTTCGACCGAATGAAGTCCACTGCTGGACACAGGCCTCCCTCACAGATCACGACAACGACCGATATGGGTGTGTCGTGTGCTCATTGGGGGGTCTTGCCACAATCGCCACGCTTGGCAGACGGGTTGGCGATCGTAATTGAGTTGTTAATGTACTCGAAGGACGCTGCTGCCCATCTTCCAGTCCGGTCCCTTAGTCGACTTTTACGACACCCACGGGAGGAGATGGGGTGGTAGCATTCTGAGCCAGCACCACACGGCATAGATGCCAATATACTAAGTTAAAGTTAAGACTAAAGCTGTAAAATGCTAGTAGATTTAAATTAATTTAAATTTTCATGCCGATATATGAGGCATAGTATGAATGAAGAAATTGGAAACATAATAGTAAAAATATATAATTATAATAAAAAAGTCTTACGCTCATCACATTACAATTTTTATAAATTCATTACAATATTTACAATTACAGCGAACTTATTGGTTCGGTCGTATTTTGAAAGATCTTACTTGTCGGTATATTTATGAGTTCTGACTGCGCTTGGGCTTGCACGCTCAAAGTAAATGGACGCTTAGTGATTTTGGTACTTGAATTTATCCCGTTTTTTTTTTAAACCGTTGCCCCGCACTAGGATTGCTCCTGTGTCGTGGGTGCGTTTATAGACATGAATTCCACACACAATAACACCCGGACCCGGAACAACTACCTGCAGATCATACAAATATTTGTTCCGTGCGGGAATCGAACCCACGACCCAGAGCGCAGCAGCCGACTGTAGAATTTGACATAACAAAAGAGATATCAAAAGGTATTTTTTGGTTAGGTTTCAAAGAAAATTGCAGGCTATTTACATACTGTATTATTATAATCATGCGACTGTAGATGCCTATACGCAACGGCTAGACGATTAATGACATTAAAAAAAATTTTTTTTTGGTTGTCTTTGTACACTTCTTATTTTAAACTTATTGAAAATGTAGGATTATATTTTTTTGTTTTTTTCAAACTATTATTAATTATCTGTTTTTTAGTGCGGCTAAAAGTACAAAGACGTGTTTTTTTTAAACAAAGTTGCATTGTCATCGGTGCTTTATAAGTGTGCGAAGTTTCAAATCAATCCGACGTTTTGAAGGGGATGAAAATCAAGTTAAAAAATTCCGTTATATAAGCTAATAAAAGCGTGTTAAAAAATAATGTTTATAACATGAAAAAAACTGACCTTAACATAATGAGCTGATGTCTAAAACTGATGCAGATGTAGTGCCAGATTGCCACTTCTACTATTCATTTACTGGCTAACCAATGAACCAATCGTTGTTTTTTTTTGTAAAAAATTTGAATTTGTCCGTGGATAAAAGTATCTGTAAACCATGTGGTGCCGGCTAAGAATTGCACTACCTCATTCCATGGGTGTTGTAGGCGACTACGCGATTAGCCGAAGGATGCACCGCAGTTTTTTCGAGTATATTTACAATTCAACTGCGATCGCCAACCCACCTGCCAAGCTTGGTGATTTTGAATAATCCCCCAACGAACACACAGTACGAACCCAGTCCGGTCGTTCTTTTTTCTTTAATGTCCACTATCGGTCATGTGCTTAAGAAAATAGTTCCCCGAGATATGTCAATGCCTGTGTCAATCTCCGTCTTTGGTGTAAATTTTTACCAATATCCCACCCGGTTTCCGTTCTGACTTAAATATTTCCACAATGGACATCAACAGCATATCCAAATGTCATAATCATAGGCATTAATTAATCAATGAGATACTTTGTCTCGTATTTGTTAGGGAGATTAATGGTCATCTGACTGCTTCATTGAAATTTGGACGCCAAACCTTTCTCTAGGCTGGGCGTATTTATACGTTAATGGTCACTGCTGCATATTTCGATAGCATGTAGATTGATTATACATTGATTTATTATCACAACTAACTTTAGTTCTCAGACGGCGCGTATTTTGTCGCAGAACAATCGAGCGGGGAAAATAGGTGAATATTATATACTAAAACGCGGTAATCAGGGCATTCCCTCGTTCTGATTTGGGATGAAGTCAACTCATTGACATTTCAGATGATTCTTGCGCACGACAACACACTGAGCGATGAAGACGACGAATTAAATACATAAAAAATAATATGTCGCATACGATAATAGCTTATATGATACATAAATAATAACACATCGATCATAACTAGTATATTATTAAATCCTTAATACTAAATCGACACTTATTCACTTGTAAGAATCATGTTAGACCTTTTTAGCCGAAACACTGCCTCTTAAGATACAGGTTATCCTAGTTTATGAGGCGGGGTTAATACTCGTATAATCATGTACAGATTTTTACAATTTACAACTACGTTTGACTTAATAATATCTTACCTGTCTTGTAGTAACATGTAATTTCTTGTAACTGTCTGTGATTTTCGTAAATAAACATTATTATTATCTACATGTCTATCTTGTCACGGGTTTATATCCCCTGTAAGGGGGAACCCGGTCTTTTGATAGGCTTACCCGGGGACATGGGTCCAACACGCAGAGACCCTTTAGAGAATTTTAATCTATAATGTAATGGGACACTAACCGGGAACTCTCCATGGCTACACTATAAAATGCAGTCTCGGATTGTGCCCGGAGGTGTAAAACTATTGTATAAGATGGAAACTACAACTATAAAGTCTATTGTAACGGGTGCTAAATGGATTTCATACTTCTAAAAATTATTGTTATTATTAATAAAGGAAGTAATTTGTTCATAAACGTTATAAAATTGTAGGAATCTTGCGCCAGTATTTTACTCTCCCCATATCATTCATCAAACTCAAGCTGAATACGCGTTTAATCCTATTCATAACAAGTTAACACAAATTCTCGTGTAAGCTAATTAACCGCTGTTGTCAACAGTATCTCATTACTGTCTCCTGCTTATTGTACTGTAATGACTGCGTGTACGGAGATAATGTCAGGTAACATTGGGAAATTATTTGATTTGATTTGTTGTCAATCACGTTGCTATACTCTTGCTATATGCACCGTTGTGGTTCTTATTCTCACAAGCACAGAGTACTTTGTAATATACTGGCTCGCAAGTCACAAGTTCACAACACATCACACAACAACAAAGAAAAAGAAAATGGACGCTCGCTTCGAAGTTTGCATAAACATAGTATCTGACAGTGACAGCGCGAATGCGTTTGCGTTCGAGTCGACAGCGTTCCATTAAATTAACACTTAAATAATATAATATATTATTTGTTACTGTTACTCATAAATTATATATTTTTATTTAGTTTATAGCTGTTAAGATTAGCATTAGTTTAAATGTTTTTATTATTAGGATACTTTATGGTTTTATCTAATTACTGGTCGACGTCAATACGTCCTATCAGGATTTCGCAGAATATCAGCGCAGTGCTTTTACATCTATGTGGCGAATTAAGCTGAGCGATATACCTATTTCTGTTTGTACGGACGGGACGCACACTTTTGCATTGTAATTGATTTTTGGTTCATAAAACTTTTATTGTTTGGCTATGCGTTATGTCCGTGTCAGATAAGAAATAAACATTTTTTCTTTCTTTCTTTCTTTCTTATACTTGCATTTGTAAGCACAAGTGCCAATGGGCGAGGCTCGTAGGCAGAAAGAATTGCAGAATGTGTCTCAAGTGGTGACCACGCACCGGAAAACTCAGCGCGGGATAGCAAAAATGAGATGGACAGACGACCTGGTGACGTTAACTAGGAGTCGTGGGATGCGGCGGGCATGTAACCAGTCGCTGAGGAAATCTATGGAGGAGATCGATTTCCACAATTGTGTCTTCGTTTTAGGGGAAATCGCCAGTATTTACCACGGTTAGCAGCCGGATTGGGGAGTGCTGAAATGGCCGCTGCACATCCCTCTGAGCTGAGTTGTTGTCAAATTGTTACAGCGCTTCGTTTGCGTTTAGAACACATTCCACTAAACAACTTTGCTTACCTCATGCGAAAATCGAACTTGCCTAATTGTGACGTGTGTGGTAAAATAGTGAATGCACATCATGTGTTAGTGGAATGTATCCGATATGCCAATAAAAGGAAAACACTCCTTAGATCTTTAAATTTGTCAGTGGTAGATGTTGGTATGTTTCATGGAGTCTTAGCTAAGCCTACTTCTGAAGCAGCAAAAATATTATATACATTTATTTTAGATGAGCAAGTTTAAGTTCTTTTAGTTTTTATTGGCTATGTCTGAATTATATTAGTTAAATTATTTTATGAGTAAATTACTTTTTGTAAAAGATGGGATGGGATTGACGTCGTCGCAAATGTGTACATAAATCATTTCGGCCGAATGAAGTCCACTGCTGGACACAGGCCTCTCCCAAAGATGTCCACAACGACCGATATGGATGTGTTGTGGGCTCATTGGGGGGTTTTGCCATAATCGCCACGCTTGGCAGACGGGTTGGCGATCGCAGTTGAGTTGTTAATGTACTCGAAGGACGCAGCTGCCCATCCTCCGGCTAATCCCTTAGTCGACTAGTACGACACCCATGGGAGGAGATGGGGTGGTGGCATTCTGAGCCCGGCATAATACATAAATCCCTTGAATAAAAAATAATAAAAAAGAATATTCCTCTAGTTTAGAGTCCCTTTGACAGCTTTTACAAGATCTACGGGAGGAGATGGAGTGGTGCTATAATCCGAATACCACACGGATCGATTCCCATATTAATTACCAATTTGTTAGCATTGCCATTTTTACTCTTGTTATTTATGAAATGTACTGACGTAAAAGGCTATAATAGAAGATCCACATTTTTTGCTTCTCAGCCGTAAATTAACACCTAAATGCAAACTAGATTCGTAGGTTTTTTTTTCTCCACTCTAGGATTGCTCCTGTGTCGTGGGTGCATTTACAGACATAAATTCCACACACAATACACCCAGACCCGGAACAACTACCTGCAGATCATACAAATATTTGTTCCGTGCGGGAACTGTGCCGTCGTAGATATCCGGGCGTATCCCGTTACAATTTCATAAGACTATAGATGAATAGCCTCGAGGTACAACCACATCGTTAGTTCCCTTGTTGAGGTCATGGGTGTCTAATAAAATGTCTACCTTAAGTTGGTTTTCTACGACCAGGACGATGCAATTATTGAATGGGAGATCATTGAAAGCTCGCCAGCCCATGTCCACCATAAATTTGCATTTAGTGCTCGCTTGAGGTCTCGGTAACCATCGAGTGTGATTCGTGTTTACGTTGCCGGGTTAATAAATAATTTATGTTCGCAGCAATACGCTTCAATATTATATAAACAAATATTTCGATTTTCGTCTCACACATCTTTATCAATCCAGACAATTCAAATTGAAAATGCGCAAGGTGAAAATTTAAATGTTTCCATACAGTTAACAACGCTCTTCCATTCAATTATCTCTTCGTTTCACCGGTGGAAAACTATCTTATCTCTAAATACCTTATCTAATTGTGGTAACAAACTGTTTACCACATATTTTGCCATGTAAAAAGTTTTAGTTTCACCCGCCGTTACTACTACTAACGGCTGAGTACTTACGGCATAGACACATGACATAGAGTATATATTTGATTTCATGGGTTTTAATTTTTTTTCGGAATTCTAATTATTTTTCTACAATTAAAATAGCCTAAGTTACTGCCGTGTGGTGCCGGCTCAAAATGACACCACCCCATCTCCTCCCATGGGTGTCGTAAAAGTCGACTAAGGATTAGTCGGAAGATGGGCAGCAGCATCCTTCGAGTACATTAACAACTCAACTGAGATCGCCAACCCGCCTGCCAAGCGTGGCGATTATGGCAAAACCCCCCAATGTCCCCACAACACATCCATATCGGTGGTTGTGGTGACCTTTGGGGGAGGCCTGTGTCCAGCAGTGGACTTCATTCGGCCGAAATGATGATGATGAAGTTATTCCTTATAACATCAGATATCTGCCAGTCAAAGTCCCGTCGAAATCGGCCAAGTGGTTTTTGAGATTAGCGGGAACAAACAGACAAACGGATCGACAGACAAAAAATATTTTTTGTAGGTACCGAATATACTTTCATATGCATTTAGTAAAAAGCTGTTATTTTGCCATTACAAACAGACACCTCAATTTTATTTATTTGAATAGATTACACTGCTAAGCGTGGCAATGGCTGTTAAATGAACATGCTTTACTTCTATTGTTTATAAAAAGAAAAAATATCCTCTGTTAAATTAATTCTTAATTTGAACCATTTTTACTAAGGGAGTTCTCTAAAATGTTTAGCCAAGAACCACAATTTTTAAAAACAGCTTCCGTATTTTCACAGTTTAGAACGTCCCATTAATCTCAAAAACTGGACTTTTAAACCCTTCACTGCCATCCTAAAGCCTTTATTCCTCTCGTGAGCTCATTATTCACAAAACAAGCGTGGTAATGATGAACATTTGTTTTTCTGGAAATTCGTCAAAATGGGCATGCTTAAGGATAGCGTTAGTGTCCGTTTGTAAATACACAAACATAAAATTGGTAATAACCAGCTAATAGAATAGTATCCGTGTGGTGTCCGGATTATCCGTGTGGTGTGCGGATTATCCGTGTGGTGTCCGGATTAAGAATACAGCACCATTCGCATCTCCTCCCGTGGATGTCGCAAAAGGCGACTAAGGGAATCTAAACCCAAAGGATGGGCAGCAGCGTCCCTTCTGCGAAACGGTAGCCATACTGCGCTTACCAACCCGCCTGCCAAGCGTAGTGAGTATTGGCAAATACCCCCCAAAATGATGACACGGTTGTGAAAATCTATGGGGGAGGCCTTTGTTCAGCAGTGGACGTATAAATGGCCGATATGATGATATGATAGAACAGTAACTCACGTAATTACCTTATGTATGGTTATGACTCGCTGTTAGGAACTGTAATTATATCATAAATACAAGGTATTTAAAGATACTGTGAGGAGTAATTGAAGCGAGTTCGATACCGGATAGGGTAGCTATGGTAAAAAAAATAACAAGGTACCTAAGTTTGTTAATGACTAGTGTATCGTACCCAACTGGATCGGCGGCCCGGCGACACAAATCCTACAGATTCTGTAATGATAGCTTCAGTGAATCTTGTACCAGTAACCAGGTCACTATCTGGTCAGCCAATTGAGTGGTCCTCACACGCAAGTGGCTGACCACATAGTGACCACTATACGCGCACCACTACTTCCCATCCCAAACATATTTTGTGGCGCCAAAACACTACTTTAAGCTGTTACAGTGCTACGCCTATTACTCTAGCCACTGGCGGGTCACATTTTTGGCTCTATTGTGTAATTTTGGTTGTGGTACGTCTGAGAATTTAGATGACTAACCACTGCGATCTCAAACTTCCCATAATCAATCATTAGTTACGATAAATACCTATTTGTATTATATTTAATAGATTCACTTTTTGATTATATTAATATAATAAGTACACCACGGAATACCCCTTTGTCTTTGTCAATCTTTTTCTTATCCATCCAAAGGTTGTCTGTAAGAAATCGCTAATATCGATAAGACCGCCCATTGTACAATTACTGTTCATTAAATTATTCCTAGTAGTTGTTTTTAAAATGGTGTACAATAAAGAATATTCTATTCTATTCTACTTTATGAATCAATCAAATAGTGTCAATCAAATAGATTTTTTTTTCGGCACAATGACGGCACGGTTGGTGCAGTGGCTGATACAGTCGACTGCGACGCTCCGGGTCGTGGGTTCGATTCCCGCACGGAACAAATATTTGTATGATCTGCAGGTAGTTGTTCCGGGTCTGGGTGTATTGTGTGTAGAATATATGTTTGTAAACGCATCCACGACACAGGAGAAATCCTAGGGTGGGGCAACGTTTTTAAAAAAATTTATTGATATATAATATCAAAAATATTGATAATAATCAAATAGTGATATATAATATCACTATTTTATTGACAAATTTGATCAATATTTGTATCGTACGCAATGGGGTCGGCGGCCGGGCGACACAAAACCTACAGATTCTGTAACGATAGCTTCAGTAAAACTTACCAACGCAACGTGTGGGTGCAGATTTACAGCGAGGGTCACACGTAAGTCTGTCAAGGTCAGGTGTAGGTAGGGATTAATAGGATAAAACTATAGGTAATCAATAAGGGCTAAGGGGTATTCATCAATGTATACTTGTCCACTGGAACCAGCGCCACATATCACCGCGTGGCGATCACCGCGGTTTGACACCACGTTTCACCAATACACTTCACGGAAACTATTTCTGTTCATAAATTGTCACTACCCCGTGGGTTATGTATGCGCAACGAGAACTTCACAAGAAGAATACAAAATTTCAACTACCAACGCGGGCGCAATAACCAAACTTAGATGTACTATCGACCGGACTCAATACGTTCCAACTTAAAACTTCTCGACCCGCGGTGACTATACCCAGCTCAGCCGGCCAACAGTAATCAAAAGTTGCGGGTAAATTTAAACAAAAGTAAGATAATATTATTATTATTTTGCCGTGTGGTGCCGGCTCAAAATGCCACCACAAGTAAAAGTCGACTAAGGGATTAACCGTGTGGTGTCCGGATTAAGAATATAGCACCACTCCATCTCCTCCCGTGGATGTCGTAAAAGGCGACTAAGGGAATCTAAACCAGAGGGATGGGCAGCAGCGTCCCTTCTGTGAAACGGTAGCCATACTGCGCTCACCAACCCGCCTGCCAAGCGTGGTGAGTATTGGCAAATACCCCCCCAAAATGATGACACAGCTATGAAAATCTATGGGGGAGGCCTTTGTTCAGCAGTGGACGTATAAATGGCTGATATGATGATGATATGATGAAGGGATTAACCGGAGGATGGGCAGCAGCGTCCTTCGAGTACATTAACAACTCAACTGCGATCGCCAACCCGTCTGCCAAGCGTGGCGATTATGGCAAGACCCCCCAATGAGCACACAACACACCATATCGATCGTTGTGGTGATCTTTGGGTAGGCCTGTGTCCAGCAGTGGATTTCATTCGGCCGAAATAAAGAAGATAATATTACCTATATCTAAATTACATTAAATACTACAATGTATTCCGAAAAACTAGTTTATCATAAAATGTGCCTTGGCTGTGAATTAGCAAAGGCCTTTGATGATATATCTCAAACACTGATAATAACGGCGAGCTTTAACTTTGTGGGACTTTTTAGGTTTCTAGACGTCCAAAGGAAAAAACGGCGGAATCCTTATAAGATCACTCGTGTGTCTATATGTCTGTCCTTTTGTCACAGCCAATTGTCTCCGGATCTACTAGACTGATTAAATTGAAATTTGGTACACATATGGATTTCTGCAACCGTGTACTTACATACGTGTAACGTAAATAAATAAATTTTGAATATGGGGGTCCTTTTTGGGGGGCAACATAGAAAATTCAAGAATAAAGTTTTGCGTACTGTACCGTGTAACATATAAAATGGAAGGTCTTGTTGTGTTCAAATGCATTTATTAATAATTTTATAATTATTTAAGAAAGTCCCCCCCACTCTTTATCTCGAAAACTACTGAACCTAAAATTCTGAAAAAAATATAGCTCTTTACCTATAGATTACAGGAAAATCTATAAGAAGTCTATGGTCTTAAAAGATCATAGTAAATCTTACAATATTGTGCGTACAAAGTTACGTTTGCGTTTGAAATGTATGGGAGAACATGTTTTACAACTACGATGTTAAGTTTGTTCTTGGTATTAGTTATTGGTATAAGACCATATCCAACAATAGACAATGTATTCAGCAATTTCGGAACCCTCTCTACGCGAGTTCACTTGCACATGACCAGTATTTTTCTAAATGATTACCAAGACTAATGTTATGTCGTTACACTAACAAAGAACACAGAAAAGGCAGAATTTGTCTAATTCTTTTCCTATAAATAATCACGAATTTTTGGTTTAATCTCAACCATCACCCGTGTAATGTTTCTCACCCCTATATGTCCGTCCGCGTATCCTTCCGACCCAAACCCGGTATAAATGAAATCCAACCACAAGGATTATTCCGGTATTCGTATATAAACGGTCTTGTTGGGTCCGTCGAATGATTACGTTACTACCAAAACTAAATAAGGGTATAGATTCTTATTTACCTTTTTGGTATTTGATTTATTTCTGGCGAGATTAGCTCTCTATAAGATTTATGAAGGTTTTTGATGTGGAATTTGTATCCATACATAAATAAAACAAATTAATAAAATTGGAGTGTCTGTTTGTAATGTCAAAATAACAGCTTTTTACTAAATGCATATTAACAAGTCTTGCTAATTCGTAAAATCATTTATTTAAATATGACAGACAGTATTCCTGACATCTTATAATATATGGCCTCTAGCGAGTTAACATACAGACGGCTGTCTAAAGAGTTTTCAATATACTACATCTCTCCCCTCCTAGCTGCTGTGGATCAAGGGTGCACCCAAAAGCTGGTCGAGGTGTCGGCGCCAGACATCACCATTATCGGTGCGAATCTCGTAGTGCAGTCTGCCCAAACGTTTTATGATGCTGCCAAACTGCCACCGCTGCGTGGCACTCGTGTAGTCACGAGCCTGTACCCGATCGCCTGGGTTGAACTCTCTGACATTGACCTCCTGAAGCGTTGGTGCGGTCTCCTTTTCTTTTCTTAAAAACATAGAATGTAGTGCCGTGCGTATTTCTCTGCCAAACATAAGCTGGTACGGAGTTTGACCATTAGCATTTGGTGTCCGTCGGAGACGAGTTTTCACTGTCACCAACTTCTCTACTAAGTTACCTCCTTCCCCCTCTATGCTTCGTAAGATTCTCTTAATTGTCTGCACAAAACGCTCGGCTTGCCCATTGGTTGCAGGGTGGTATGGAGCGGAGGTCTTATGAATGATCATACAATCTTTTAAGTATTTTTCGAACTCTTCTGAAACGAACTGTCGACCATTGTCTGAAACCAAGATGTGAGGTGTCCCAAAGGTGCAAAATAGTTCTTTCAGTTTTTGTATGCACCAAGAGCTTGTAGTTGACTTGGTTGGTATAATCTCAGTCCATTTTGAGAATGCATCTACAATAACTAAAAGTTGGTGTCCGTGCACAGGTCCAGCGAAATCAATATGAAGTCTTTGCCATGGGCCATTTGGCTGTTCCCAATGGTGCAGTGGCGCTTTCTCTGGTTCATTTTGTTGCAATCTACAGGTTCTGCATGATTTGACTTTGGTCTCAATCTCGTTGTCAATTCCTTTCCAGTATACGAAACTGCGAGCCAATAGCTTCATCTTTACAATGCCTGGGTGACCGAGGTGTAGTTCGTCTAGCACTTGTTCGCGTAGTGCTTTTGGAATTAAGACTCGTGATCCTCTCAATAAACAACCATCATGCAAAGTAAATTCATTGTCCTTGTAACCGAGTGTTTTTAGTGATTGGCCAGTTTCCAATGCTTGTAGCAAAGATGTACAGTCGACGTCTTTTCTTGTTTCTGTCGCTATGACATCTGGATTAATATCAATGGTATGGATTTGCTGAAATTGAAAACTGTAATTCTGGTCAATTCTGTTGGTCTTGGTGTTTTCTATTGGGAACCTGGATAAATAATCAGCATTTGAGTTGTTCGCCGAAGTTCTGTATTCGATGTTATAGTCAAATCCAGATAAGAAGTGAGCGTAGTGAAACAGCCTCATCGTACTCATTGCCGGTAGCGTTTGATGTGGGTGGAAAATTACTGTCAGTGGTTTATGGTCTGTGACGAGGATGAATTTCCGACCATAACAATAGTAGAAAAACTTTTTCAATCCCCAGTGTATCGCTGTGGCTTCCTTGTCGATTTGACTGTAATTCTTCTCGCTACTAGACAGCGTTCTCGAAGCGAATGCTATAGGTCTTTCTGATCCATCTGGAAGTCTATGTGATAGTACTGCTCCGATTCCCAGTGGTGATGCGTCTGTTGAAAGTACTAACGGCTTCTTCGAGTCAAAGTGTATCAGTACTCTTTCACTTACAATTTCTTTCTTTATTTGTTTAAAAGCTTGTTCACACTCTGCAGACCAGAGGAAGCTTGATTCTTTCTTTAGTAAGTTGTTTAGTGGGTTCGTGATCGATGCTAGGTTTGGTATGAATTTGTTGTAAAAATTTGCTATCCCAAGAAATGTTCTTAATTCTGCTGTATTGGTTGGGTGTTCTGTTTTAACTATTGCATTTATCTTGTCCCTGTTTTTGTGTAGACCTTCTTTGTCAATAGTGTGTCCAAGGTAATTTAAACTTGTTTGGAAAAAATGGCACTTGTCTCTGTTTACTCGAAGGTTACTTTCTTTTAGTTTATTGAGTACGAGTTTGAGCCTATGTAGTAGTTGTTCTTTGTTAGCTCCTTGTATTATTATATCGTCAAAGAAACATTTAACTCCTTCTAGGCCTTGTAACAGTTTGTCCATGAATTTCTGCCATAGGCTCGGAGCTACCTTAACTCCAAACATGAGCCTGTTTACTCTGTAAGTTCCTCTGTGTGTACTGAGTGTTTGTAGCATTGCGCTCTCTTCATCCATTACCATGTTTAGGTACGCCTGAGTTATGTCGAGTGTACAAAATAGTTTACCTCCATTCATCTCTGAGAAAATATCTTCAATCATAGGTATTGGATATTGTTCATCTTGTATAATTTTGTTTAGGGTAACCTTATAATCAGCGCATAATCGGATATCCCCATTTGGTTTGACAACTGGTACTACTGGAGTACCCCACTCAGAGTGGTCAACTTTCGTGATTACACCTTGTGTGCATAGTCGCTCTATTTCTTCATCCACTTTGGTTTTTAAAGCATAAGGTATTCTACGTGGTCTAATAAAAATTGGCTTAGTGTTCTCTTTCAGGTTTAGGTGTCCTCTGAAATTAGGTATTTCGCCAAGGTCGTTTCTGAAGACTGATGTCTTGTAGAGCTCCAGAAGTTGGTCTAATTCTATGTTTTCAGTAAGTGGTACAGCTTTTATGTCTGCTAAGTTAAGTGTATCGAGTTCTTTCATCCAGCTGCGGCCAAAAATTGGATCAACGTTGCTGTTGATAATGTACAGTTTTCCGTGGAATTCTTTTCCTTGGCATCTGCATTGAACGTATGCTACGCCTGTTGGTTTAATTATTTCTCCAGTATAAGTTCTGAGTTTTAGGTTTGTCTTAAAAATTCTTCTTCCAATGTTTAGTTTTTTATAGTCTCGTAATGACATTGAACTTAGTGTAGCTCCAGTGTCAAATTCCATCTTTATCTTAACGTGTTCAATATGTACCGTTATCATATATTTTTCAGATGATTCTCCAGATATGATATTAATATTATTCCAGTCATCGTGGTCACTTGTCATTGAGTCTTCTAATAGGTTCGTATTCGGTTTATTCTTTTTAATACTCGCATTAGAGTGGCGCTGAAGGCAAACACGGGCTAGGTGACCTATTTTATTGCATTTATAGCATGTAACGTTTATAGCGCCACATTTGTTGGATTCGTGATTCGCAGCACCACAGCGGAAACATTTCCCTTTTAGATCTTTAGGTGTAATTTGTCTTGGACTTTGTCCTCGTCCTGCCGGTCGCTTATAGGGGGTAATTTTGTTGATGTGGTCACCATTGGCACTTGGTTGTTCATTAGTAATCATTGATGCGTTTTCTGCCTTACCCGTTTCAATAGATATCGCAATCTGTGTCAGTGATTTGAATGTATGTACTGTTCGGTCTTGTAAGATTTTTAAACGTGCATCGCTATCTTTCAATCCCCTTATAAATTGTAGGGATAAAAAGCTTTCTGATGTTCCTTTCTGACAGTGTTGGCAATTGAAATCACAGTTAGTGGTAAGTTTCTTCAACTCTGCGGCGTACTGCGCTACAGTTTCATCAACTTTTTGCATTCTTGTTATGAATTTATGTTGTAGCGCCCATTTGCTAGGTTTTGGGTCTAAGTAGTCGTTAAGTATTTCAGTGATATCAGCAAATGACATATTCATTGGTTCTTCCGGTGAGGATAAATCGCAAAGTTTTTCATGGAGCTCTGGTGATAATGTTGACAGTAAGATATTTGATTTCATGTGTGCATCTGATATATCGTTCAATCGAAAGTATACTTCCAGTCTTTTTTTGAAATTGTTGAAAGTTTCTGATTGTTGTAGGGGTTGAAATTGTATCTTCGGTGTATTTTTATGCCTGGATTCACTTTGTCTTATGTGTTGTTGTTGTTGCTGGTTCTGTTGTTGACCTCCATTCTGTGTCTGTTTAGTTAAAAGTTTAATTTTTATCGTTGTATGAAGTTCTTCGAACTCGTACCTGTATTCTTGTTCTTGATCATAAGCGTCATCGTCCTTGTCGTCGACGGTCTTGTTTTCGATTTTCTCTTGTACTTCCCGTATAGCTAGGATCGTCTCCTTCAGGCCCAGGAAGCGAGCATTAATGTCTTCGTCAGACATCGTTGCCCTCTGATCGATATAGGTGTCGAGTCGCGTGAGCATCCCGCGCAGGGTGCCACGATATTTTCTTAGTTTGTCCATTTCATATTTCTATTTACACAACGTTTATTTAGCTTTTTCTCGTCGCCAATAACAAGTCTTGCTAATTCGTAAAATCATTTATTTAAATATGACAGACAGTATTCCTGACATCTTATAATATATGGCCTCTAGCGAGTTAACATACAGACGGCTGTCTAAAGAGTTTTCAATATACTACACATATGAAAGTATATACGGTACATATAACAAAAAACCAACTTTAATTTTCTGTCTCTCAATTTCTGTAAATTTTTGTCTGTTTGTTCCAGGTAATCTCCAAAACGGCTGGACCGATTTTGACAGGACTTTCACTGGCAGATAGCTGATGTTATACTTTTACTTTAGAAAAATAATTAGGGTTCCGCGCAAAACATATAAAACTCTTGAAATCCTCCAATATATATATATATTCTATTCCAAATTTCTTTAAAATTAAACGTGGGTGAAACCACGGATCCCAGCTAGTCTATAATATAAAAGGAGACCAATATCACCGATATGCTTTCATGAATGTTTGGGTCCGGGGTAACAAGATGAAATGAATCTAAACAAATAGCTAACATGTTACCAGACTGTCACTGAAAATTCAGCTGATATTGACAAACTGCGAGCATTGTCAAAAGAAATTTAGTAAACGTGATGTTAGGTAATTTACTCTAGTAATGTAAGTAAGTAGTAATCATGATTTATTATTTTAGTAGAGCGAGGATGTTAAAAATCACATAAATTATAGATTAACAGTAAAAAAGATAACGACAGTAAAATATTTGACTAGAAGCTGTAAATTTTCAGTAGTAATAATAATAATATGTAAAAATAGATAACAAAATAAAAGTTCCTCTTTCCTTTGTAAATTTTGGAGTGAGCAATGTGAGTGAGGATTAACAGTCACAACTGACTGCCACGGGCGTTGCGTTCGTTATGTCTATAGCCTTTAAGACTACTATTTGTGTATATGTGATTATGTTGACTTATTGTAAATGTGACATTTTTGTGACCCCATCATCATCATCATTTCGGCCGAATGAAGTCCACTGCTGGACACAGGACAAAGATCACCACAACGACCGATATGGGCGTGTTGTGGGCTCATTGGGGGGTTTTGCCATAATCGCCACGCTTGGCAGACGGGTTGGCGATCGCAGTTGAGCTGTTAATGTACTCGAAGGACGCTGCTGCCCATCCTCCGGCTAATCCCTTAGTCGACTTTTACGATACCCACGGGAGGAGATGGGGTGGTGGTATTCTGAGCCGGCACCACAATTTGACCCCAATTTATTCCTATTATTTTTACATTATTTGATTCATCAATTTGACTGTTCTTTTTGATATTAATATAATTGTTTGTTTTTGACATTAATATTATGGATTGATTTTTTAAAATTAATGTTATTATTTATTTACATCTCAAATTATTATGATATAACTTTATATAAGGACCTAGTTTTTTTTATATTCAACTAGTTTATTAAGATTTGATACTGATACTTTTTAAGAAGTTTAGACTTTAAAATGTTTAATGTAGGAACTAAAGTTATCGACGAAATAATTGCCGTGTGGTGCCGGCTCAGAATACCACCACCCCACCTCCTCTCGTAGGTGTCGTAAAAGGCGACTACGAGATTAGCCGGAGGATGGGCAGCAGCGTCCTTCGATTAAATTAACAACTCAACTGCGATCGCCAACCCGTCTGCCAAGCGTGGCGATTATGGCAATACCCCCCAATGAGCCTACAACACACCCATATCGGTCGTTGTGGTGATTTTTGGGGGAGGCCTGTGTCCAGCAGTGGACTTCATTCATGTATTTACAACTCAATTGCGAGCGTCAAGCCGCCTGCCCAGCGTGGCGATAATCGTAAAACTCCCCAATGAGCATTCAACACAAACCCATACCGGTCGTTGTGGCGCTATTTGGGGGAGGCTTGTGTCCAGTAGTGGATGATTTTCGGCTGAAATTATTGATTAATGATATCCCTTAGCAGGTGGATTATTGATCGCAGTATGTTCTATATTATCACACGAGAAGATGCTTTTGCCTATCCTCTTGAAATCAACTCTTAGTCACCTTTTATGATACCCATAGCTGGACAGAGGTGCATTTATTCCTTGCAGGGAACACGGAATGTTAGCCCTCTAGTTATCTTATTGTAAAACCCAATGGCTTTTGAGATCTCAGATCAGATCAGTAGTATTTAAACCTTGTAGCCTTCTACCCTGCCAAGCGTTGTGATTATGGCAACACTCCCCAATGAGCATACCCGGCAAGCCCAGACCAGCCACTATGGTGATGTTTGTGGGAGGTCTATCTCCTGCAGTGAAAGTCTTTCGGCTGATATTATGATAAGCCTTTTAGGATCATTAGTATGACAAATCATTACGTAGGCCTGGCTTTTTCTTAAGAAATTGGATGAGTCTGTCGATCAATCAAGATACTTTAAGCTTTCGATAAAGGTAACCTTCATTATTTTGGGTTTAGAAACAGACGTCGCTCACCTCGCTCAAGCTTGAGTTCAAATATTATAATAACTTTACCTCAAACTAAACAGTCTGAAGATATTTAATTAAATCACATACATATGTACGCAAATATGCACTTTAATTAACTACGTTCCAAAATTTTGAGTCAGCCAAGTCTGCATAATCTGGAAGGCATTCTCTAAGACAAACATAAAGATATTTTAATATTCATATACATAAGAGCATTATTATTTTCTCTGTGAAAATGTAAAGTTTAGTGTTCATACGCTCATTCTTTATCTTTCGGTATGCTTTTGGAACTGGCCTTATTTCCAGGCTGCATCCAGGAGCTGTTTTAGTTGCAGTGGTGGCCTTTTTTTTGTTTATTGGTGCCCAGTGGAAATTCTTCATGAACTTCCTTCGCCCCGGGGAAGGGCGACTGATGACTGATATGCCGGACTCCTACCGGCTAAAACCACTGGGGCGGTCATCTTCGGCAACTAAGGGAGGCTCCAGGTCCTCGTATGATCACACTGGAGCCTGCAGTGACGGCCTAAGCATTGTCTGATATGCCGCACATCTTTTGATGACAGAAAGTCATATTATGGGGTCAATTTTTTATTCTTTGCGTCTATGCAACGTGAAACTCATTTTAGTCGATTCTAAAATATCGGCTACCTCCAGGCATTGCCCGTTGTACGGAGACGGTAGGCCCAGAAATGGACAGTAAAATATCGCAAATGTGTGTTAGTTTTGTTTCGCAAGTTTTTACTTCCGCGAATGTGTAATAATATATGTGAGAAAAGTCCATCAAAAAGTACGCCACGGTATTACAACGAATTGCTAGCAAAAAAACTTAGGTTTGCAGAGAAAAATATTTGTGTGTATTTGGCTGTTGATATATTTGTTTAATGTATGTTATTTCAGATTAAAACTGGACTTCATTCATATTCTCGGTACGCGCGAACAACAAAGCAAATAGAAAATATTGAATTTGAGTGGCAGATGAAAGACTGAAAATCTGAACCGAACAATCGATAACGCAGTGATGGAAAATCTGTTTTAGGTGTAATATACAAGATACAGTTAATAATTATATAATACTAGCTTGTGCCCGCGGCTTTGTACTCGTGGAATTTGGAAATCTACATCATGGATATAGTTAATACAAAAATTCTAAAATCGAGATAAAAAAATGGGAGGATATAGGAGGGTGAAAAATACTTTACGACCAATTCTCATACCTAACAAATATATAAAAAACATTAAAATCGGTCGAGCCATTTCGGAGGAGTGTGACCACAAACACCGTGACACGAGTTATTTATATTGACATTCAATAAATTACGTCATCATTTCTTACAATGGATCATATTATTTCATATAGGTAATGACATTTTAATATTTCTTTATTTGCTATGACATTAATTTCTTGTTTTCTTTATTTGTTTTTATATTCACTATTTACTTAGATTTGATACTGTATGTGGGAGTACCGTGTGGGTTATTAATCCATTTTGTTTAATTGACGTGGTATTTGTCTAGCAGATTAGGTATGTCATGCTCACTCAAGTATCCTTCTTACGGTGGCGTCGTGTATCGGGTCATTAAGTTGCCCTACAGTATGGTTTAGCTAAGCGACGCTGATGCATGCGTCATGCTCGTGAACGAATACTGTATGTTGTGACTGGTCAGATTAATACTGCCATGGTAATTTAATCATAAACTTAAATAAATATTAAAGTCTGGCTTGTTTAATGTATACTTGATGTAATTTAGACTCTTTTCTCCTACATTGTCCTCGCATAACCTTCATTTCAAGAACAATGTAATCAAATATTGTGACAAAACTATTTTGATTTAAAAAGAGTAACCATGGAGTTTCTTGCCCGTTCTTCTCCATTGGAAACCTACACCTTGGAACGCGGCAACATAGTCTGACTACTCATAAGTGCCTGTAAATGGTATTTTATGTGAATAAAAACATTTTTATCTTTATCTCTAATTACGAGAATTGGCCTTTAGATAGAAATAACGTGTGGCACGTGATTCAGTTCAAAACCTGTATAGTTTAACGGTGCATAAACTACGAATGTTAAGCAGGTAAAACAATTATATTAAATGTGATTATTGCTTGATCTCGGCCACATGTATGTGGTGCCTGTCAGAACCAGTCTAAACGCGGTCTAGCGTAACCTTGTTTATGGCCTGAGGTTTAGTAAGTAAAAGAAAATGATCTTCTACTTTCCTTTCTATCATATTTAAGCTGTAAATGCCGGTTATCTCCAAGTTTCGAAAACAGATCACAGATGTTAAGGATATTGAAAGAGTTGCGTTTTACGATACCTATGACGGGTTATATTGTCCTGTTGAGATCAATACGGAAAGCATTCCTGTAGCTATACTTTGAAGCGTTCACATCAAAACTGCAAATGTCTCTTGGCCAATGGCGTAATGAGATGAACAAAGATAGAAATACGCGACGATATTAAATCTAATCTGACAGATATTCTGAAGGAAATGCAAACGTTACGTACGGAGCAGACTACTTTTTTTTGAAAAACTTTACCCCACTCTAGAATTTCTCCTGTGTTATGGGTGCGTTTACAGACATGAATTCCACATACAATACACCCAGACCCGGAACCTGCAGATCATACAAATATTTATTCCGTGCGGGAATCGAACCCACGACCCGGGGCGCAGCAGCTGACTGTATCAGCCACTGCACCAACTGTGCCGTCTTGAATGGCGGACCGCATAATGATGCTACGGATGGCACAGTAGCTATAAGTGATTGGTTTTCTGCGTTCCGTGTCGTGGGTTTGCCGCCCCGCATTAGTGCAGCAGTGGATGGTCCTTTGGCTGATATGATGATGATAATTTACAAGCTCTTATAGCAACACATTGCGATTACCATTCCATTTTCCAAGTACAGTGATTATGGAAGACGAGCTTTCCCTTTAGGACAAAGTTTTTTAACTTGTAAATAAGTCAAGGCCAAGACGGCCAAAGAGCTATCACAGGGCCCATCATAATGAAGTAACGGATGTCATTTTATTACCTAAATGGCAACCAACACAAAAAAAGGGAGAATCTCGGAGATGTTTTGGTTATTGTTCCAAATCTCATTTCCATTAGAATTCCTTTATAAATCAGTTTACAAAGTGCGTTAAACAGTGCCTTTAACGATTTATTCGTGTACCATGAATCATTTCATAACAGTTACTTGAGGGCGTATTCGCGTAGGGACCAACGAGTCCAGCGTAGCCGTTCGTAGGACCCATATGCTGCGCAAACACCGCGCAAACGCGACGCAAACAACGTGACTACACCTACACACTGCAGTAGCGTCGTGCATGCGGCGCTGATCGCCACATTTTCTCACTGTCATGTATTTACAATCGTGACTGCTGCCCACCCCGGAATAGATGATATAGTTCATCACCTTATATGTAACTAGCTTCTCTCGCATTGAAGCCATTAAATAACTCATTTATGACAAACAATTTTTTTATCTTTCGTTTTTTTTTGCAATAAAAAGTATCCTATGTTACTTCTAATACCTCCAATAATATGTGTACAAAGTTTCATGATGATCGGTTAAGTAGTTATCGCGTGAAAGCGTAACAAACAAACTTACATTCACGTTTATATTATTAGTATAGATGTGCCGGATCAGAATACCACTCATCTCTTCCCGTGGGTGTCGTAAAAGTCGACTAAGGATTAGCCGGAGGATGGGCAGCAGCGTCCTTCGAGTACATTAACAACTCAACTGTGATCGCCAACCCGTCTGCCAAGCGTGGCGATTATGGCAAAACCCCCCAATGAACCCACAACACACCCAGATCGGTCGTTGTGGTGATCTTTGGGGGAGGCCTATGTCCAGCAGTGTACTTCATTCGGCTGAAATGAAAAATGATGATAGATGACAAATCATAAAATGTCGTTTTGGCAGTTTTGTCGTTATGCAGATAAGATCGGATACGTTCAAGATTATTTTTTTACACGCTCACAATATAGTTACTTTCAGTTGACCGAAAACTTCACCATGGGTCCTTACATAGCTGTTTATTCCTCGTCTTCCATTTACAAAATAATTTTCTTTTAGTAACAAAGTTGTATTAAAATTATATAGGGTCTTACATTTATAATGGAAAATATTTTAAGGAATAGTACGAATGGTATAGAATTCATTTCAAATATCAAGTATCGGTTTTACTGATAATAAATAAATTAATATTCAAACATTCGACTTTTTGATAAAATAAAGGTTGATGTCACGTTTATTTATTTTGCTGAAATGCATCATTGCTACCTATAGATTTACCTCCGAAAATCTTTTCCATTATTAAAGTAAGACCCTATCTAGCGCTCGCGCGGCGTCTACGTGACGCTAGTGCAACGTACGGGCGTTTACGGGGTATGTGTTGCGTTGACGTGGCGCGGCGTTTGCGTTGTGCATGCGTCCGTCTAACGCCTGCGCTGGACAAACGCCCAGTGCGAAGACACGCAATTCCTGAGGGACATTTGATTTCCGGGGAATTTGACTACGTATATTTTATTGTAAAGAAATTATTTAAATTCTACGGTTTGTTCAATGATGTTATCAAGTGCAAACTACAAATGGGCAAGTAAGTCGCAAAGCAAAGCTAGTTCAAACTTTACCGAACACCGACTGAAAAGTTAAGCAATAAGTTATATGCAAACTAACAAACTTCTACCCTTATTTGCTAAGCACTACGCAGCTGGGCGCTTGGCTTCGAAATAGTGTTTATTTGAACCTGTATATGATGTATACTATACCTGTACACTACTGTACACTACTATACCTGTAGATGATGTATACATGAGTATACTATAGTTGAACTATAAGTTTTATTTATTTATAAACACTTTTTATACATATCATAAAGGTTTTTTATATTTGGGGCCCATTCCAGGTGGCTGACAGTGGTTCATGCGAACGTTTGATCAGATAAAAATTGAGATTTGCGCGCGCATACTTCATGAAATTCTGACGGTATAAAGTTAGCCAAAACGAATAGAATTGAAAGACGATATTGAAAGTGCACATTGATTTAAATGACTAATTACTGATTTTAAATTTATTTGACTCATTAATATGCTATAGTTTTTAACTGCTTAAAAATTAATAATGTTTTAATTTAACCCGTCGCGTGTCAATTGCCGGCAGGCGTGTAGGCACAATAGATTTTTAATTGTGTCTCGTTTTACGACACGCAATGAGTAATGTTCTTTGATCAAACTTTTACTCATTTTATTTTATACCTTTTTTCGATCATTTATCGTTTTTAAACTTAGAAGAAGTTTGCGTAAATTATTGGCATGTGAGATAAAAACAATAAATGGCTTCTAAGATTCAGGCACAGGCACACGCGGTTTTTTTACACAACTACAATTAGGCATTATTGGTAAATATTTGTTCCGTGCGAGAATCGAATCCGCAACCCGTAGCGCAAAAAGCCACTGCGCTAACCGTGTCGTCAAAGGACGACGTTAAAAGTACATTTCACCTCCGCTAGTTCTATGCGTGTGCTTCAGATAGTTTCTAAAAAACGGGTTGAACGATTTTGAGGGCGAAATTTTTTCTTTCATGCTATAAAACTCTTTGAGGGAACCCATTTGAACAGCATCTCTTTAAAATAAGGTAAAGTGATTAATGGGTTTTTGATGTCCTTTGGTTACTTATTAAAGATATTATTTGAATAGCCACTGGATAACAATTTTATAGTACATGTCAGTTTTAATAGTGTCAACTTATACAAGTTTTTCACCGAGGTAACTTGTATTGCCGTGTGGTGCCGGCTAAGAATACCACCACCCCACTTCATCCCGTGGGTGTCGTAAAAGGCAACTATGGGATTAGCTGAAGGATGGGCAGCAGCGTCCTTCAAGTACAATTATAACTCAACTGCGATCGCCAACCCGCCTGCCAAGCGTGGCGATTATGGCAAAACCCCCCAATGAGCACACAACACAAACCCATACCGGTCGTTATAGTCATGTTTGGAGGAGGCTTCTGTCCAGCAGTGGACGTTTTTCGGCTGAAATGATGAACTTGTATTGAAGATAAATGTGTCCCTAAATATTGTAACTACGTTAGGGTTCATTTTCACAAGTACACAAATTTTATAGGTAGGCTTGGCAATGTAACCAATTTCTTGAACAGATTTACTGTACACATGACACAAATACATCGTTTTTGTGCTACAAATACCTTTATAATGTGAACTGAGTTGCCCCAACTATTATTCCATTCCCAAGGATAGACACTATGTTCTTGTAGTTTGCTTGCATTCCTAATTTTGGTTTAGTAACAGTTTTACTAAGTCTTCATAAAGCGGACACAAGTTTATTAACCCCATTTCAAACATTACTGAAATCACTTCCATGATATTCTACTATCCACTGTAAACGTAAACAAAATTATTTCTTCTGCGACGGATATAAGATGGTCATTGTAAATTAATTTAAGTTCGCCAGTTTTTGGTTTACTCTATTATAAAAGACCACATATTTAGTCTTGCTTAAGTTAACTTAAGTCTCGAATGCGTTATTCAGATCAATATTGATATTCCGGTTATGGTGTGAATTTTCTCCTACCGTCACTTAACCAGTTTTACCATATTTTATATTTTTTTATTTCATCACTCAACTGCGTATTAATAATAATATTATTAAATATCAATATTTATATTTATGAAATAATATAAAACTTTGACATCAAACGACATTTGACATACATGACTTTAATGCAGAAAGTGCGCAGGAAAACGTAACTCATTTTAGTTAACGCTCGACAAAATTTTACTCCTCATAAATTTTTCATATCGTGGCCTTATATATAAATCGATTCCTAATGAGTAAACTCCGATAAACTCCAAGAAAGGATTAACATTTTTGGAGGGTAAACAATCCCTCCAAAAATATTAAAACGAGTGAAATTTTGATTATGGATATTTTATTTAGGCAAGCGTTAAACTCCAAACCAATGCAAGGTTTAAAATAACGTTTTAATATTTAACTTCCAATTGAATTGACTTTAAATTTAAACCAGCCAGGTTTTCCTAATGAGATGAATGATATATAAACACTTACTAATTTAAAATGTTCATCTCATTTATAGCCGCATTTTAATTCTCTGTTTTGTGCCAGATGGATGTGTAGCCAGACATCATCATTTCAGCCATAAAAACGTCCACTGCTGGATAGAAATATCCCCAAAAGATATTGCCTTAATCACCACGCTTGGCAGACGGGTTGGCTATCGCAGTTGAGTTATAAATATACTCAAAGGATGCTGCTGCCCATCCTCCGGCTAATCCCATAGGTAACTATGCTGTGAAGCTAGACTTACTGAAGTATAAAGGTTCCTTATTTTACCATGTCATATATAGGTATATATGGAAGGGTACTACACTAACCACATCGTCATATCAACCGCAGGAAGTCCACTGTTTAACTAAGGCCTCTCCTCCAAAGCATCCTGAATGACCAGTTACATGCCAACCGTATCAAATATCTCCCAGCTATCGTCACCAATTCATCTGTCTCTCTCGTTGTCATCGTCCCAGGCTTCATTTTCCGATGCGTGGTTTTCACTCAAGAACCTTTCTGTCCCAGTGGCCATCAGTTCTGCAAGCTACTTGCCTCGCCCATTGTCACTTCAACTTACTAATCCTTTTACCTATGTCGACAACTTTAGTTCTTCTACGGATCTCTCCATTTGTGTTTCGATCGAATAGAGAAATACTAAGCATAGTTTTCTCCTTAGCCCGCTGAGTTTGTTTTTTTTTCCCACACTAGGATTTCTCCTGTGTCGTGGGTGCGTTTAGATACACAAATTTCACACACAAAATACCCAGACCCGGAACAACTACCTGCAGATCATACAAATATTTGTTCCGCGCGGGAATCGAACCCGCGACTCGGAGCGCAGCAGTCGACTGTATCAGCCACTGCACCAATTTTAGCTTTCTTATAAGGCCTATAGTGAGCGACCACGCCTCCGTGCCATTTGTCACCACTGGTAACACACTGATTGACTTTGGTTTCGGACACTTACTGCATAATTATTGTCTCCTAAAATCCTGATCAAATTAACAGCTACAAAACTAGTAGAAACATCTTGTACAATAGCAGCTCGCATACTATTACTAAGATAATAATCGCATCGTGTGTCGTAGTATATCTACACGCTGAGCCTCTTACATACCTGTGCATGGTAATGTGTGTAGTTTGCATGAAACGTGACGGACTCGACACGGGTAGGATACAATACGGATATAAATACGATCCCATTCGACTTAAGGGGTCGATTTACCTATTGGTTTCTAGATGCTACCACTAAACAATGTATGATTAGTGGATGTATTCAAAGTAAAAGAGGTCAACCGTCGAATCCAACTCGGCTGGGCAGCGTTCGGGAAACTGCGCAATATCTTCTAGTCCAAAATACCACAGTGTCTCAAGACGAAGGTCTTTGACCAGTGTGTTTACGGTGATGACCTACGGTACCGAGACGTGGTCGCTCACGATGGGCCTCATAAGAAAGCTCAAGGTCACCCAAAGGGCAATGGAGAGGGCTATGCTCGGAGTTTCCCTGCGAAATCGAATAAAAAATGAGGAGATCCGCAAAAGGACCAAGGTGACTGACACAGCCCGAAGAATTGCTAACCTTAAGTGGCAGTGGACGGTGCACATTGCTCGTAGAACGGATGGCCGATGGGGCCGAAAAGTTCTTGAGTGGCGATCGCGTACCGGAAGACGCAGCGTGGGTAGACTCCCCACGAGATCGACCGACGACCTGGTAAAGGTTGCGGGAATCCGCTGGATGCGAGTAGCGCAGAACCGGTGATTGTGGCGATCTTTGGGGGAGGCCTATGTTCAGCGGTGGACGTCTTTCAGCTGAAATGATGATAAACCTGCTTAAAAACAATTCTATTGGCGTAACACGGGTATGCAGCATCAGTATGTGTTTTACTATTGGGGAACGTGAAAGAAGTTTAAATTTTTTATTTACAATACAAAACAATGCATACAAGCCATTTGAGGTACGGACCCACAGACTCATGACGGCAACAAAAGGACTTAAAACGATAGATAACCTTGGCCACATTATACATTCTCTAATTCATCAGCATCATCATAACATCAGCCAAAGGACGTCCACTGCTGAACAATGGCCTCCTCCATAGATTTTCACAAAGAGCTGTCACGTGCCCACATCCAACGACTCCCAGCTCCTTCAACAGCTCGACTGTCTCACATCTCCTCATTTCTGATTCGATCTCGTAGAGAAATACCAAGCATAGCTCTCTCCAAGTGACCTTCAGCTTTCTTATGAGGCCCATTGTGAGTGACCACGTCTCTGTTCCATATGGCATCACTGGTAACACACTGGTTAATGACTTTCGTCTTGAGACATTGCGGTATTGTTGACGATACCAGCAGTCTGTTAAAGAAGCCCTAAACAACCCTAACAGACGGTATCTCTACCAAAACAGAGCCCAAAACTGTAAAAAAATTCAACTATGACAACATAAAAACTTTTGTAAGAATTTTAGTCTAAGTGTAGCACAAAGTCGTATCGTCTACGTCTCTTGACTGCATAAATGGACCCTGCCTTAACGAGGTGGTCTGGATTTATGCCTAGAATTGTAGGCCGGCCGCAATGCACTGCTAGCAATCTCCTCATAAAAGTCAAATAAATTACATGGGCTTTACGAAAGTGCTTGAGAGCCGAGATGCTAGTGAACAATCTTCGTTTGTCTTCACATTTTCGGGTCACATTCCCATTATTAGCCGTAGCACAGTCAGTACAGCTGGTCAGTGTGACTACTGTCAACATCATTATTATCATCATAAATGCGGCCGAAATAAGAAGTCCACTGCTGGACATAGGCCTCCCCAAAAAACGGAATGGACAACAACCGGCCTGGGTTTATGTTGTGTGCTCATTGGCAGGTTTGGAAAGCGGAATGGCGAACGCAGTTGACTTGAGTTGAGTCGAGTTGTGTATATGTGAAGCACGCTGCTGCCCAACCTTCGGCTAATCCCAAAGTGGCCTTTTTCAATACCCACGGGATGAGGCAGGGTGGTGCTATTGACTAATGAACATAGCTCTAAGTAAAAAAATGAAATGACAAATCTCTCCATAAATGGCCAAAAAAGCTGTAGACAGGGAGAAAGTTAAACCAAACTAATGATTATTTTATGTCACTGTGCGGTTTTTGAGAAGAATAGATACCCGATCTTGTCTCAAGAATCAGTACTTCAGATTCAAGAGTCATAAAGACCTTGTTTGCTAAAAATATTCCATCTAATGTAACGAGAAGGGGGGAGGTAAAATAATATCTACATTACAAACAATACAACAACAAACATTCCCAGATACAGAGAGATGCGTAACAAAAACTTTCCAACCTTCATACAGCAGTTCCAATAAGTAAGAACCATTGTAGTCCATTACTTAAGCCAATACTTTTAAAAGAAAAAGTACTACTTGATCAAAATCTGACCGAGTAAGGTTATCAGATCGAAACCACGAGATATGTTACGCAACGAAGGACCACTTCTCATGCTAAGACGCCAAATGAATGAAATTCAGGCGCGTGTCAATTGTAAATTGCTTATGCATTGGTTCTGGATCATAATGATATGAAACTAATTAGTAGTTTTACATCAGTATCACCAATAGATACTTCAATTGAAAATCAACTGCAGGATTGCAGTGTAACTAGCTACGCACCGTGTGGTGTTCGGATTAAGAATATAGCACCACTCCATCTCCTCCCGTGGATGTCGTAAAAGGCGACTAAGGGGCTCTAATCCAAAGGCATGGGCAGCAGCGTCCCTTCTGTGGAATAGCATCATTCTGCACTCACCAACCCACCTGCCATCCTGCACAGGATAGGACGTGAGGTCACAGCGCAGTGCCTCCACTGTGGAAGCCGCGAGGATACCCCACAACATACGCTCGAGGAGTGCCCTGCGGGGGCTGCTCGCTCTCTGCTGGCAGTATTTGGCAGAGCAAGAAAACTGGAATGCAGTGGTCTGCTTCTGTGAGAGCGTTATGCTCCTGAAGGAGACCGCAGAGAGGGATCAGGTGAGGGCCAATCCCAATCGGATAAGAAGGACAGGCCGCCAGGGTAAAAACGCCCCGGCTCCAATATTCAACACACCTGAGCCCGAATATGGTGGGGGGGCTCGAGGTCTGCGAGCGTGTTGATTGGTGAATCTGCGTACTCATACCAAACGAGCCCCGCGAAGACAGCGGCACGCCTGTGGTCACGAAATGTGCCTGGGGAGGCTTTAGTATCCTCCATTCCGTCTCCTCCCGTGGATGTCGTGAGAGGCGACTAAGGGAATCTGAACCAGACAGATGGGCAGCAGCGTCCCTTCTGTGAAATGGTTGCCATACTGCGCTCACCAACCCGCCTGCCATGCGTGGTGAGTATTGGCAAATACCCCCCCAAAATGATGACACAGTTGTGAAAATCTATGGGGGAGGCCTTTGTTCAGCAGCGGATGTGTAAATGGCCGATATGATGATGGTGATGATAATGACCCTCCCCTAAGAGGAGGTAGGATATGATATAACTTATTTGATTTCTTATTAATAAGATCCTATAACTCATTTTACGTACGGGTTGGGCCTTCGGTAAATTATTTTTGTGTCAAAACGGTCGTCTCAATGTCAACTAATACTTTGTCATTCATTTACTCTCCAACCCACAAATATTCTACAGTGACACACGCCCTTGTATTTTAATCTGGTGCTTATAAGATTAAAAGGCATTATTATACTTTGAATCTTAAAATATTAGGATTATAAACTCGATGAAAGGCTTTTTATACACTTACATTGTGTGAAGAACTGAGCTCTACTAAGATCATAAGAACAGGCTTAAGTTTGTTTTCTCTGTTTACCAAACGGATTATAAAATTTCAAACTTATTTTTAGCAGTATAAAAATAATAATCATTCAGCAGGCGTAGGCTGTAGGCTGTTAGTTTTCATCTTGTGTATAATTACTATTTTTTAATCGGAGATATTTTTTTTATTTTTTTTAAAACGTTGCCCCACATTAAGATTTCTCCTGTGTCGTGGGTGCGTTTACAGACATGAATTCGACATACAATACACCCAGACCCAGAACAACTACCTCAGATCATACAAATATTTGTTCCGTGCGGGAATCGAACCCACGACCCGGAGCGCAGCAGTCGACTGTATCAGCCACTGCACCAACCGTGCCGTCTTTAGTAAACAATCTTTCAAAAAACATTCCACTATTTTATCATCATTATCGCTACGAGTTATAGTAGTTGACGCAGCACGACTTCTACTTGTCATTCTTTAATCCGAATAAAACCGCAAATATCGCCACATCGTATCGGTCTGGGTGTCTTGTGTGCTCATAAGGGGTTTTGCCATACTCACCATGCTTACCAGGTGGGTTGGCGATATCAGTTGAGTTGTTAATGTACTCGAAGGACGCTGCTGACCATCCTCCGGCTAATCCCTCAGTGGAATTTTACGACATCCACGGGATGAGATGTGTTGGTACTTCGCTTTCTCCTCATCTCTATTTTTACTTCCTTCTTATTCATTTTCACATTGCCACGAATTGTAGTAGTTGACTAAGCATGAGCTCTATATATTTGTATCGTCCACGTCTTGTACCTCTTCCCTGCCCTCGTCTCATCCGTCGTGTAGCGGTTGGAGTGACATCAGAGCGTTCTAAAATCATTAGTAAAGGAAATGCATCGTGCATCATCCTATCCGCTTCCTCAGAACTATCTCAGCCTATTTTATCGGAGCTTTCTGGCCATACGATTGATTATTGTTTGGGTGGATCATCATCATCATTATTTCAGCCGAAAAATGTCCACTGCTGAACAGAAACCTCCCCCAAAGATTGCCAAAACGACGGGTATGGGTTTGTATTGTGTGCTTAATTGGGGATTTGCCATAATCGCCACGGGTAGGCGATCGCAGTAGAGTTATAAATGTACTCAAAGGAAGCTGACGCCCATCATCCGGCTGATCCCATAGTCGCCTTTTACGACACCCACGGGATGAGGTGGGGTGGTGGTATTCTTGGCCGGCACTACACGGCATGAGAGGGTGGTTCAAACATGGCATTATTGTCAGAATTAGTGTGTGTAAAGCCGTTGCTTTCAGGGTCATTTAGTACTTGTTGAATATCGTTTGCCAAAGAGATGCTATAGTAACGAGTTGCTAGCTGTAAATAATCAACTAACTTTTCTTAAGACATCGGGTATCACAGAAACACAATCCTAAGTAGCAACCGATTTTCTACACGTAGGACGTACAAAATTAAAATGATGATGAAACGATCACACATATATCTATATATATTGCTCGTATTGATAGTGTAATCAATTGCGAGTAAAAAATCTAACGTTTCCGAAACAGGAAAAAAAATCGCAAGAGTTGAACTAGCGTGGAGCGGGTTCCCAAATTGCTGAATATATTAAATATTGTTAAATTCCGACTTGTACCAATAACTTATCTCAAGAAAAAACTTAACATCGCAGTTGAAAACATGACAAGACTTGACTTGAAGACATGTTCTCCCATACTCTCCAACTGCAAACGTAAGTTTGTACGCACAGTACTGAAAGGTTTACCATGAACCCAAAAAATTACAAGGATTAAAAGAAAAACTGGTCCACATTCTTGGCATTGCACAGACGCACGCCTGTTCTGCCATTCGACGTCGTTACGCAAAAAGTGACACTTAAATACGTAAAAATAAATGGTGTGCACAATTATCTACTGACTAGCATTAATTTGGAAAATTATTTAGGGTCGCTAGTGAAAATGTAAAAGCCAGAATTATAGGAAGTCTATGTCCTATACATAGGTTACTGGCGGGCAGGAGGTTAATATTATGAATGTAAACTGCACCCACGATACATGAGAAATCTAGCTTCACTAAAAGGACAGTGCTAATCGTCACCTTGCTTGAAATTCATCATCATATCAGCCAAAGGACGTCCACTGCTGAACAAAGGCCTCCCCCTTAGATTTCCACAACGAGCGGTTACATGCCGCCCTCATCCAATCACTCCCAGCGACCTTCACTAGGTCGTCTGTCCGCCTCGTTGGAGGTCGTCCCACGCTGCGTTTTCCAGTACGCGGTCTCCATTGGAGAACCTTTTTGCCCTAAAGCCATCAGTTCTACGAGCAATGTGCCCTGCCCATTGCCACTTCAGTTTAATCCTTTCAGCTATGTCGACAACTTTAGTTCTTCTACGGATCTCCTCAGTTAAAGTAAATAGCGATAAAATGGATTATTCAAATCACTCAATAATAATATCTTCTCATATTCTAAAACCACCCTGGTGTATGCTTTCCATTACCCTAACTGCTCAACCCAAAATAATTTCTAAAAAAAATCTTTGAATTTGCCTAATGGCGAGCGGTTTCAAGGAAGGAAACCATTAGCTTTTAAAAAGATTATGTTAATTTGTTAAAATTCATAATATTCTTCATATTGCTTCAGTCGGCTGAAAAGAGAAATAACCGAGATGAATGGAAAAACTTCCCAAGAATTTATAGCTTCACCGATTATATTTCGGTATTTTTGTTATGCGTAACAATTGTAGGTAGGTAGTAGGTTTTTTGTGTAAACGTCAAAATAATTTACAACTAAAATAAAAAGAACAAAATAAGGCTGTGGTCGTATACCCGTGACTAATAATTTTCTACTTCTTAAGATTATCAACACTTATGGCTCTAGTGTGATCATACGAGGACCTGGAGCCGCCCTTAGGTGCCGAAGATGACCACTCCAGTGGTTTTCGCCGGTAGGAGTCCGGCATACCCCTTAGCCTTCTCCGGGGCGAAGGAAGTTCATGAAGAATTTCCGCAGGGCACAAAAATAATAAAAAAAAGGTAACTCAGGTAGGCGCAGGTACTCTCCTGGCTCAGCCCCCAAAATTTGTGAAGGTTGGAAGTGATTATAACTGTGCGGTGCTGATGGACACGATGATGATAATCCGAGGTGATGAGGGACCTCAGAGACTTGGTCGGTACTCGATGAGCAGTACTAGTTGTGGGTGTTTGTGTACCCGGTACGTAGCACCCTGAAATTTGATGTCCAGCATGTCACAAAAGGTTCCACTTGTTGCCTCGTCTGACTGTGACTACCGTCAAGCAGGAGCGAGTGAGATTTACAAATGCGCTAATGAGGATGATGTGAGTTCGTCACAATCGGATCGGAGTATGCAAAAGGTGAAATTAAAAAGCACTGATAGAAATTATATTAGGTAAGCTAAGGTATTTGGGAGTCTGCGTGCTCACACCGAGTGACCCCCAGGAAGACGGTGGTGCGCACGTGACCACGTGCCGCGCAGCACAGCGCAAAACGAGGCTTGGGGGGATCCTTTACAATCCTCCCCGAGAAGTGCCCGGGGAGGCGACCTTTTTACAGTCGCCTTCCATCCGCTAGAGGGGGTGACCGCTTTACAGTCATCCTCTCCGTGATGTGCCTAAAGGCGTGGCACCGATGGGCGGCTCTAATGTGATCTTACGAGGACCTGGAACCCCGTTCGGTGCCGAAGATGAACGCTCCAGTGGTTTTAGCCGGTAGGAGTCCGGCATACCCCTTCACCCTTCCCCGGGATGAAGGAAGTTCCATGTAGAATTTCCACAGGACGTCAATAAAAAAAGGAACATTTAAACACAAGATTAGTGTAACACTTACCTAGCTATGGGGATTGCAAACTATATAAACTTTATATAGTGACAAAAACTGTTGATAAAGCCTATGCTAGTTGTCACATAGTTCGGGGAGCCACGGATAAAGTCGTGTGAACGTCTGCCCCCTTAAAGTGTGTTGACTGAACTGAGCGAGGCTTAATTTGTAATGTCCCTTTGCGGACTAAATTAGAAAGGCCGAGTCGTGTGAGACGAGGTGGTACAGTGATTGCAATTCATCATATCAGCCACAGGACGTCCACTGCTGAACAAAGGCCTCCCCCTTAGATTTCCACAACGACTCCCAGCGACCTTCACCAGGTCGTCTGTCCACCTCATTGGAGGTCGTCCCACGCTGCGTTTTCCGGTGCGCGGTCTCCATTCGAGAACCTTTGTGCCCCAATGGCCATCAGTTCTACGAGCAATGTGCCCTGCCCATTGCCACTTCAGTTTACGAATCCTTTCAGCTATGTCGACAACTTTAGTTCTTCTACGGATCTCCTCATTTCTGATTCGATCACGTAGAGAAATACCAAGCATAGCTCTTTCCATAGCTCGCTGAGTGACCTTGAGCTTTCTTATGAGGCCTATTGTGAGTGACCACGTCTCTGTTCCATATGTCATCACTGGTAACTGGTGATTGCAATTGCATGAAGGTTAAGCGTATCACCGATATCAAACATCTTTGGCGAACGATCAAAGTCAAGATAAGATAAGATCAAGTTCAACGATAAAATTTTGAATGTTAAATTTTTTTTTTTTTTTTTTAACGTTGCTCCACACTAGGATTTCTCCTGTGTCGTGGGTGCGTTTACAAACACAAATTCCACATACAATACACCCAGACCCGGAACAACTACCTGCAGATCGTACAAATATTTGTTCCGTGTGGGAATCGAACCCACAACCCGGTGCGCAGCAGCCGACTGTATCAGCCACTATCAACAACATGTGTACTGACAAAGATAAACAAAACCGGACAAGTGCGAGATGAACTCGCCTGGAGAGGGTTCCGAAATTGCTGAACATATTGTCTATTGTTGGATTCGGTCTTGTACCAATAACTTATCCCAAGAACAAACTTAACATCGTAGTTGTAAAACATGTCTTGGTCATGTTTCCCATACATTCCAACCGATAACGTAAGTTTGTACGCATAATATTGTAAGATTTACCATGTTATTTTAAGACCATAGACTTCTTATAGGTTTTCCTGAAAAAGAGCTACTACCAATATTTTTTTCAGAATTTTAGGCTAAGTAGTTTTCGTGATAAGGGGGGGGTCATATTTCGTATATTTTATTAAATAACTTTAAAACTATACATTTGAAAATGATAAAATAAATACATTTGAGACCCTCACAACAAGCCCATCCATTTCATTTGTTACACGGTACAGTTCGCAAAACTTGATTCTTTACGTTACACGTCCGTGTTTGGGTTGCAGAAGTCCCCGTGTGTACCAAGTTTCAACTTAATCGGTCCAGTAGATTCCGAGCAAATTGGCTGTGACAGACGGACAGACAAACGAGTGATCCTATAACGGTTCCTCCGTTTTTTCCTTTGGACGTTCGGAACCCTAAAAGACAGAATTTAGACCGGACTGTTGGCCGAGCATCTATAATATAGAAAATATATCGCCTGTAATGCTATATAAGATTGTAAATAATTTATCAGTGTAATGCAAGCCAAAGCCAAGCAGAAGAAACATTCTTTTGTAAAACTTTTTCATTTAACATTCCAAAATACATTAGTAGATTTGCTTTTAAACGAATGTGAAACCCGATCTATCTTTGTTCCTTAGCTGTGTTTACTATCTAGATGTTAAAGTCTACATACATATGTATCTATAATGTTTACATCAAATCTAAAAAAGCTTTATACTAAAATTGCACCATCTGAATCCATACAATGAACAGAGAATTAGAATTAATGTAATCCTCATATTCACAGATAATAATATTATGCAATTACCAATTAGTTTGCCAAGGTAGGCTGTGCGTTATAGTATTCTATGCGTCATGGTTTTGAAAAAAGTTAATATGATATGGTAAGTATACTAGGCCGAAAAAATATTTATGAACTTATGCTAATGAATAAAATAATAAATAAAATAATTTTTTTTTTTTTTTTTTATGGTACCCCATTTATTCAGTACAACAATAATTAAAAAAAAAAACATTATGCACAAAGAAATAGAACGTATTTTGATATAACTACACATCATTACGTAGTATTTATATGAACTCTGGTACCCAAAGAAAGATTTAACTTGTGTTATGGGTACCAACATTCTCACATTATTACAGACTCAAAAGTTACATTGGATGCCTCAGAAGTCTGTTATAAGAATGGTTAGTCAGAAGGGAAGAAGCCTTTTTATGTTTCTGTGTAAATGTGTGCGTATAAGAGAGTGTGAGTGTGCACGAAGAGTTGTGACGGTAAGTGTGTATGTGGTTGTGGTTGTGAGTGAAGGAGGACGTGAGGGGTTGTAGTTAGTGTATTAAATCAATTTAATGAAATGATAGGTTTAGAAGGTTTTCAGTTTCATCGTAACTCTGCGCTTGTAACCACCTGCCGACATTCTTTTTACATTCATGAGTACTAATGGAATATATGGGGCAATATTTGTTGGTTTTATTGTATAGGTGACTCCCGATACCATAGAAATGTCTCTGAGCGAGTGCCGTTTTACACTTTTGTGTAGGACATACCCTATAACGCTGACGGTTAACTCGAGAACTGGAATCACGTCTCAGGGAAGAATGCTTACGTATGACCGTATGTAGCACAAAGAGTTCACTGAATTTTAAAATACCGTTGAGCCTCACGATGACAGATTCATGCTTGCCAGCTATCAAGACGGGTCAACTCAAAACGGCTATGGAACTTTTTAGTCGTTCCCCACCATATACCTATAGTTTATTTACTAGTCAGTAGGAAATGGTGACTTCAGCTAGATTTATTGGCGTGTGAAATCGTTTCTTGAAACCTATTTCCTAACCTAATCGAATTAATATTTTGCACTCACTAGTTTTACTTGGGTTTGAGGTCATATTGAGCATTCACCTCGTATTAAAAGAATTTGAACACGCGTTTAAAGCTAAGCGAGAAATGACTTAGCTTTGCCCAACATAAAAAGATGAACATTTTTGTGTTCGCCTCGTTACTTTAAGTGGTTTAAAGTCTAAGAGTCAGCGATGCATGCACGAGCCTTCCAAATGCGGCTACTTGCGCATCTTATTAAAATTTTATTCGAATATTCTGGACTTTTAAAAGTATTATGGGCCGTTTGATGCGAAAAACTGAGTGAGCCCCTTTGTAGTTGCTTTTTACATTCAGTGGTGATAAGTATTGCTCCTTTATAATTCAGTGCTTTTTTCGCACTTTCATTACTACAGCTTTGTCATTCTTTTTGTGGCCTGGCTTAAAAATAAGCCTCTCTATTATTACCTTTTTATAGTGATATTTCAAATTCAAAGTTTTAATTTCATATAGGCCTTGACAAGTTCTCAAGAATACAATTAAGGAGCTCGGCTTAGAAAAGTCGGTCTTATGGAGAAGAGACGACAAACACCCCATGAACACTCTGACAAAAAGTTACATTACAATCTTGAATATTTTATTTCAATAACTCAGGTTTTTTTAAACTTCGTGTTTGCGTTTACAGACAACCTCCACACACAATACACCCTGACCTACTTGAATGTATATACACACATAATCAGCCAATTACCATACCACTGCTGGGTACAGATCTTTTATCACGATGAGAAAGGTTAGGCCATAGTCTACCGGCTAGGCCCGTTGCCCTAGAGCGGGTTAGCGGATTTCACACAGCATAGAGAACATTTTGGAGCCCTCTCAGGTTCGCAGGTTTCCTCACGATGTTTTCCTTCACCATTAACGCAAGTAATAATCAAATTCTAATCCGCACATCAATCCGAAAAGACAGAGGTGCGGGCCGGGATAGAACTCAGACCCTCCTCCAGACAAATATTACCTTGTTGTTTTCCTTAATGCACTATACTACTTTTTTTTTTTTAACATTGCTCCACACTAGGATTTCTCCTGTGTCGTGGGTGCGTTTACAGACATGAATTCCACATACAATACACCCAGACCCGGAACAACTACCTGCAGATCATACAAATATTTGTTCCGTGCGGGAATCGAACCCACGACCCGGAGCGCAGCAGCCGACTGTATCTATTATATAACTATTTTGTTTGCATTAATTACTTAGTAATAAAATTACTATTGAATTACTTGACCAACATAAAAACATCAACTTCATTCAATTAGATTGTAAATATAAAATATGTATATTGACATAAAGTCAAAGTCAAAGTTTTTTATTTCAAATAAACCAAGTATTAGCACTTATGAAACGTCAGAATCTAAGTTGCACGGTTCCAAATAGTTGATCTCATGGAGAAGAGCCGGCAAGCAACTCCATGGATACTCTTTTAAAATAATTGTGATTACAATGCTGATTGAATGAAATGTAGGTTAACGTCTAAAGATGGAACATACCATAATAATAATTTATTTGCCGTGGCAGTTAATTACAGACCAGTCCCAACAGACGGCACCCGTTCACGAGCATAACGCATGCATCACTTAGCTCAACCATACTGAAGGGAACCGAACGAGCCGATACACAACGCCACCGCCAGCAAGACATTTTAGTGAGCATGACAGACCAATACAGCCAGGAAAAAGACACTATGAAAATAAGTACTAAATATAGATCTACGTATGACATCAAGTTCGCTATTTACTTATTATCTGATACTATCCGACCTAGAAATCATATGCAATACCCTCGGCAGCCGTGCTTTCCACCAATTTAATTAGGCCAATTGCAAAGTAATTACACTTTTCAATTTCAAAATTAAAATGTTCGTCCATTTGCAAAATTCGACTTCAAGGACCGCGAGATTGATGAGTTTGTTGCCGCAAAAAGACCAAAATTAGTCCTTCACGAAATTGAATGCAGGGTTACAAAAAATAAAATTTAAGAGCGACCCTAATCGTTCTGGTAATGACGTAGCCTGAGCTTCGAAACCGCGATTAAGATTAAGGGCAACAGTGCGTGACGTTACTATAGTTATGTATTTATATCTACTCCAAAGTCACCATTTCAGCCGAAAAACGTCCACTGCTGGACAGAAGCCTCCCCCAAAGATTGCCACAACGACCTGTATGGGTTTGTGTTGAGTACTCATCGGGGAGTTTTGCCACAATCGCCACGCTTGGCAGACGGGTTGGCGATCGCAGTTGTGTTATAATTGTATTCGAAGGACGATGCTGCCCATGCTTCGGCTAATCCCATATACCCACAGGATGAGATGGGGTGGTGGTATCCATAGCTGGCACCACACGCCTAGCCGGCACCACACGGCTACTCCCAAGTATGTCATTCAAAAAGTTTCATAGTTGTAATCTATTGCTTAGTACCACAAGTAAGAAAGAAAGAAAGAAAGAAAAGCTATTTATTGCCACAACAAAACGCGCATCGGTACATTCATACTAATTAAACCTATATCTACACCAAACTTGCAATAAAAAAACATAACAAAAAGATTTATCGTAGAATATAAATAAAAATAATAATAAATAAAATGAGAAACAAAGTAATCGTAACAAAAATAACAGATTGCCGATGCACGTCCCAACAGTGGCAAAGAGGTCAACACTCAGCATAACACCGCGTTGCACCGCTAGCCGCAACACAGAGCTGGTTTTCAGTGCTAACCCTGACCTGTGACGGACGGATATTAAGCCAACATACATAATTTAAATAATACAGCTATAAAAAACACAAAACAGTATAAGGTAAGTGGAAAGTTATCATTATACATACATATATACTAATAGTTATCAAACACTAAGCATCAAACGTATTCGCAGGCCTCAAGCCATGTCTTGCTTTGCTCCCGCTCGCACAGCGCGGGTCGCGCTTGCACATTGTATTTGTTATAATTGTTATGGCGTGTCATTCATTCTGCCTGCGCACGAGTTCTGTGTGGTCGCGCGACTAAATACTGCGTTACGATCAAAGTATTTGATAACAGAAACAAATGAAACACACCAAAACAAGCAGCCGCACCATACATATTAATTCTAATATTGAACTCATGTGGAGAGGGTTCCGTGCGATGAATATGTTATTCACCATGGTCTTTCAAATAGTTGATCTCGTGGAGAAGAGCCGGCAAGAAACTCCATGGATACTCTTTTAAAATAATTGAGATTACAATGTTGATTGATACAAATTACTGTTCAATATATACCGAGAAATATGTAGTCCAATGTGTAAAGATGGAACATACTACACAGTATAATAATAATAATGTATTTGCCGTGGCAGTTAACGGCTGACCAGTCCAAACAGACGGCACCCGTTCACGAGCATGACGCATGCATCAGCTTCGCTTAGCTCAACCATATTGTAGGGAACTGAACGACCCGAGACACAACGCCATCAAGACATTTTAGTAAACATGACAGACCAAGACAAAGACTCTCGCCAGCTCTGAGGTGACAGCAGGAAACTGTGTGGGCCCTATACATTTATTTACCGCATCTACAGCACAAACATAACCCACAGCATCTGTTATATTATTGACACCTTTACATTGATCAAATTCATGTCATTATATATAAATATTATAGCAATATCCCCTATTGATCGTTCATTGGGAGTCCCATATTCGGCAGTGGACGTTTGCGGGCTAATAAGATGACATATGAGAGGACCCGCCATAAGACATTAATGCTATTAAAGTTCAAAATACAGATTTTATAGCATACCGTTTTTTTCATTTTTTTTATTGATCATATCATCATATCGGCCATTCATACGTCCACTGCTGAACAAAGGCCTCCCCCATAGATTTTCACAACTGTGTCATCATTTTGGGGGGTATTTGCCAATACTCACCACGCTTGGCAGGCGGGTTGGTGAGCGCAGTATGGCTACCGTTTCACAGAAGGGACGCTGCTGCCCATCCCCCTGGTTTAGATTCCCTTTGTCGCCTTTTACGACATCCACGGGAGGAGATGGAGTGGTGCTATATTCTTAATCCGGACACCACACAGATTTTTTATTGATGTCCATTGGAAATTCTACATGGAACTTCCTTCACCCCGGGGGAAGGGCTAAGGGGTATGCCGGACTCCTACCCACTAAAACCACTAGAGCGGTCATCTCCGGCACCGAAGGGGGGCTCCAGGTCCTCGTAAGATCACACTAGAGCCGCCCATTGGTGCCACGCCTTTAGGCACAGCACGGAGGGGATGACTAAACCGGTCACCCCCTCTAGCGGAGGGAAGGCAACTGTAAAAAGGTCGCCTCCCCAGGCACTTCTCGGGGAGTATTGTAAAGGATTTCCCCAAGCCTTTCTAACATACCTACATAGCCTAAAATATTTATCTCTAATTCCATAAATGTTTACTTGCCCAATTCTGCGAACTTTAAGCGCTCACAAACGTATGAAAGTTGGTTTAAGTTCATGTTCAAGAATCATGTTTCACAGTATCTAACCTAAAAGGCTATATCGAAACTATGAAAATAACTTGGAATATGAAACTAAGCTAGCCTTTGATATTAGAACTTAGTGTGAAAACAATGCGAAAATAGACCTTTTCAATTTCCAAATCAATGAACTTGAGTAAATTTATATAATTTATATAATTTGAAAATGTTTTTTTACCATTTTCATAGGATAAATGTTGTTTTGAAGAAAAATGTGGTGTAATTTTAGTCTTTAAAAATACTGCTTTCATCTTTATTCCAATGTAAACTAGGAATCAAAGAAAAACATAAAATTCTTTAATCTTATTTTCAAATGCAATGAACGGTTATATTGTTATAATCATCATAGCCAGTTGACGTTGAAGTTGACGGCACGGTTGGTGCAGTGGCTGATACAGTCGGCTGCTGCGCACCGGGTCGTGGGTTCGACTCCCGCACGGAACATACATTTGTACGATCTGCAGTTAGTTGTTCCGGGTCTGGATGTATTGTGTGTGGAATTTGTGTTTGTAAATGCAACCACAAACGTTTAAAAATAAAATTTAAAAAAAATTGCACTCACTGATCGCTGAAGTTAAGCTACGCTCGTCGCGGTCAGTCTATGGTAGGACGACCGTATAGTGGTATTTCAACTGAGCGTCTCCATGATTGGGTGGCACATAACACCATCAGTCTCGGTTGTAGTAATTAGACGAGAGTCGGTGAGCTAAGTTAGAGGCCTTCGACTGGCTTGAATAATTAGGACACAAGCTTGGCCACTACCCACGTGAAAAGTAAAGGGAAGAGCCACACTTGACAGGTGGCTTTATTTCCATGATATGCTGTTATTACCAGACCGGAAGGTACAGCTGCTAATGCCCTTGATATAGTACCTAAGATTCCGATCATACAAATGCCCATGTGCCATATAAAACATTAACATGCTGTTATGAAGGTCATCAATAAAGTTTTTTGTTCGAAAACATTCAGATAAGATAAGTACAGATAGTTAAGAAATTAGAGTAAGAAAGTCAACTACAAGTTTTATATAGAAAGAAAGAAAGAAAGAAGGAAATAAATTATTTATTTGGTCGAAAATGAGACACACATACAATTAATTACACAGTTACAAAACAAAAACACAAAGAAAATTGGTATGTGCCTCAGGGTTCGCCAAAAAGGATTTGGTTCAGCATATGTCAGACGAATGCCTGACGCTGGTTTTCAACCAAACCGTTTGTAATTCACGGATGTGAACTAGTGCTTTATTTATATAGGTACGTAGGATTTATTTACATATTGAAGAACGGAACGGATTAATAGCAATAAGTATATAGTAGGTAAGTGTGCATTAATATCAGTAATATTATAATACTTAAATATAATAATGATAAAGTTATGTAATATATAAGTAAAAGTAGAACAAGTAGACAGTAGACACACAGAAAATCTTTTTATACAAGTAACTAACTACGGCATTGTTGGCGCATTCGCTAAGCATTTGGTTAGCTGCACTACATGTTGAGCCCCGCAGGGAACAAATATTTGTATGATCTACGGATGGTTGTTACGGGTCTGGATGTTTGTGCATGAAAGATAATGTCTGTATACTGTACCCATAATGAGAGAAATTTTAGTGTGGGGCAAAGTAAAAACAAAACTAAAATCGTAGTTAATTGCTGAAAGGATAACATTTTGAGAAGGTAAGCTGTTATCAATATTATATTAGTATACATCATCATTAACCCGTGTGGTGCTGGCTCAGAATACCACCACCCCATCTCCTCCCGTGGGTGTCGTAAAAGTCGACTAAGGGATTAACCGGAGGATGGGCAGCAGCGTCCTTCGAGTTCATTGACAGCTCAACTGCCATCGCCAACCCGTCTGCCAAGCGTAGCGATTATGGCAAGACCCCCCAACGAGCCCACAACACACCCATATCGGTCGTTGTGGTGCTCTTTGGGGGAGGCCTGTGTCCAGCAGTGGACTCCATTCGGCCGAAATGATCATCATCGTCATAATCATATCAGCTGGAGGGTTTCCAATGCTGGACAAAGGCCACCCACATAGATTTCCACAGCGACCAGTTACATGCCACCCGCAATCAAGAGTCCCAGCGACCTTCATCAGGTCATCTGTCCATCTCATCGGAGGACTTCCCACGCTGCGTTATTCGGTGCGCGGTCTGCACTCAAGAACACGTTTGCCCAACGGCCATCAGTTCTACAAACAATGTGCTCCGCCAATTGCCACTTCAGCTTACTAATCCTTTCGGATATGTCATCATCATTGTCATATCAGTATTTAAGCTACGAACAGACTAACAAGCACCGCAATATGAAATGGTCCTCGATTCTGTACCAGAGGAGGTAATAAAAAAACGAACATCTCCCGCTAGGAATCGCAAAGGGTTCGTTTGGCTTAAGTTGTAAGAAAGTCAATGATTTTTAGTAGCTGAAAGAAAACTACTTTACTTACACTAGTACTAAAAAGTTCATTGATCATACTGATTCGTCGATGACCGTTTTATTTACGATGAGTCATCGTCATCATCATATCAGCTGAAGGACGTCCACTGCTGAACTAAGGCCTGCCCCATAAATGTACAAATGACCAGTTATATGCCACCTGCATCCAACGGTACCATAAGATGGCCTCCGACGAGAAGGACAGATGACCTGGTAAGGTCACTATGATGAATACTTTCAGTAATTTTAAACTAACGCCGCGGTCCGCCATGTAATATAACAGGATAATACATTGTTATATTGCTATTAAACTGATAAATATCTAAATATTACCATATTTAAAAGTATCTCCAAGTTTCACATATGTAATTTACTAAAGCACAAACAGCCAAAAAGAAAATTAATTTTGGTCCTTCGAGCCGAATTTGCAACAGCGAATCAGAAGAAAGACTTGCGACCGTATGATTTTTGGTACACCTTATACTGCTACTGTCGTTCCGGTAGTTTTAACCTGCACAGTAGTAAATTGTCTTATGTACCTATTTAGCTTTAGAATATAAATAATTATATATTTTGGCATTACCATAGGAAAACATTTTCTTATTTTCTACTAGCTGACCCGGCAAACGTTGTTTTGCCATATGAATTTAGTAGTATTTATAGGAAATATTTTTTTTGTTAAATAATAATTAACTAACTTACTATAAGTGTGTGGAGATGTAGTTATGAATGAAAGTGGAACGTAGCGTTTTAGACAATTAAATTATTCTTTATTGAAGTGACAAATGTATTTTAAATTGCATTTACTATAATATAAATACTTATACTTTGGTCTCAGCAACACGTGGCTGGTTATACTAATAAATTGTAGCTTACATATAAGTACAACGTTTGTACTCTTAACATAGCGCCATCTATTGGATACTTACTCAATCGAGTCAACTAATTACCTTATTTACCACCATCTGTTAGAATCTTATCGAGCTAACAGGTTTATTATGACTCTTTGTCAGATAATAAACAAATAATTCGCTATTAAATAATATTGCGATATAATAAAGATGAAATTATAAATAAATAAAAACTATTTAAATGCCTATTTGAGCAAAGTCACGCTCGCTTACACTTGGGCCACATATACGAGTAGTAAATCATATTCTCGGCTGTCCTATCTGTTGCAGCATTCATTGACCGTAAAATCTTTTTATTATACGTCTTTACGTAGCTTCAGCTTGAATCCGATTCAGCTTTCCAAAGCCACATAAAAATCCAAGATACTTTGTTAGAAAAAACATATTAGCTGGCTGGAACTTTTTTATTTTTCTGCTTTGTCGGCTTTGACCCTTCTTTGGTGAAAGGAATGTATTTATGAGCCGTTTATCATCTTTGCTAGGGTCTGGAGAAAGGGTTGCCGTTGTGTTTAGATGATATGAATAAGCTATTAGTGTCAATTCGGCTTATAGTAATAGACGCCAATTTTGATATTTTTGGCATGGCAGATGCATGTTTCGAAACGAAATAATAGGATCTAAATTGAGTTTGTACCAACATTGGTGCAAATTTGCTTTTTAACAGCATGGTATTAAGACCTTATCCTATTCTCCCGTGGTGATATTGCTCTCTACTGCTAAACTTTTCAAAGCATGAAACATGACCACGACCTAGTGCCCTGTTAGTACAGGCTGTGTAATTTTTTATGCCTTTTTTATCGTGGAAAAATTGGAGGTGGAGGGGCATGATCTCTTACCGGCTAAAACTCCACGGTTTTCACTACCTTTGGCTGGGGATGGACCTTGGAAGTATTGGACTATGCCCTGGCATGTATCAGCCCATCACTAAGTCTTACGGGCCCCGTCTCTGAACGACCTGGCCAACCACACATCCCTTTAAAGAGACGCACGCAGAACACAACGTGCCATTGATCGTCTCGGGCTTGTTTGGGCGATAGACTGCCTCTTTGTCGTCCGCAGGCCACACCTCATGGAGGTTGGAGATCATTCAGTCCCTCTACTGGCGCCCGCGCCCGGTGCGTTTCCTGCGGCGAGGATCAGAGGTGGTCTCTTTCCGTCCTCGTTCTGCTACCATAAATACAACAAACCGAAGATATCTACCTGTAACTTTAGAAATGTTAATTATTTTGAACTTTATTCACGACTGCAGCGCGCAGAATGGACACAGGTATTAAGTTTGTTGATGATACTAATGAAGCTGTAGCAAACCTATATCACATAATTGATGAGTTATTCAATGAAATTGTCCCTTACAATAAATACAGAACCATTAATATTAATTGTCCATATTGGTACAACCGTGAAATAATACACCATTTGAATTTAAAATCCTATTACCATAAACTTTATTAAATTCCAGACAATCCATTATATTATGCATTTTTTACCTATTACTGCAAACAATTTAAATCATTAGTGACGACAAATATAAAATCTCATTTCGAAACCATAGATAACAATATTATACAAAATCCTAACATCTTCTGGCGTTATATGAAACAAATTAGATAATCAATGAACCGTCAAAATTTGGCATGTGTCATTCTCAACAGGTAGCAGATGCTTTCGCCTCGTCTTTTAAAAGCGTGTTTTTATCTAGTGCACCTGCGCTGGACTCACAAGCGGCACTAGCAGCAGCCGCGAATGCACTTTATCCAAGCGTCGCACCTGACGTTTACGTTTGTGTAGAACGCGTGCAATATAGTGGACGTACCTAAAGGCAATAAAAAAAGCTTCTGGAGCATTACGCTCTTACAGAAGGAGACCACAGCACTCCAATTTTCCTGCTCCGCCAGCATAGCCGACACTACTGCTGGCAAAGACAGATCTCGAGACTCCCCGAGTACGTGCTGTGCGGTATCCTGATCGTCTCCACAGTGCCACACTGTGCCGTGACCTCGCGTCCTATCCTGTGCAAGTACGCACCGAAACAACCGCGTCCGGTGAATACCTGCGACAGGCGGAATGTGACGCGCTCGCTCCTTTGGAGCCAGGCTCCGAAGAGCGGCAAGACAGCCTCGAAGACGCGCTTTTGCGCGTACTTTGGCAGCATGAGCCGCTCGCGCCATAGCTCGAGTGCACGCCGCCGAGCCTGCCGCCACAAACTTTCGAGTGCCCCTGGAGGCACGCCTTCACCACTCTGGCGGAGGGAGCGTGTTTGGTGATACACCACGCATCTATCTCCGCCAAGATATCAAAAGGCGACTTATAAACGACCTACCGCCTAAGATAATACATAGTACGTGCTTACTGTTTTCGGATGTTGTAAAATTGACACGTTCAATAACCACATCAGCAGATTCTGTGTTGATGCAAAATTACATTAATAGTGTCCTGAAGTGGCCTGGAGACAACAGCTTAACCTGAATATGAATAAATGCGTCGACATGGCCTATACTCGCCCACGTTCACCAAAATGCCAGAATTATTCGATATCCACCAATATAATGAGACGAGTATCTGTTATCAAAGATTTTGGATTTTGAGTACATGGTTTGATAACCAATTAACTTTTTGCGAATATATTACAAAGTTATACAATAGATCACGGAAAAGTTAAGGATTTGTTGTCCAACGATCCAAGAGATTTAATTACTATTGGATATTACGTGTTTTGTTCAATATATATGTCAGAAGCGCTCTTGAAACTAACGCTAAGGTATGGAAATGGAATCCATACCAAGTGCGGTACATATAAAAAGTCCAGAAATCGTTTATAAGATATATATAAAAAAGATTATATTTCTACTATCCTTACTTATACCCAACACAGTTTATAGTAGGTATGGTAGATTTTGTTTCGGCGCGTACCTGCACAGGATAGGACGCGAGGCCACGGCACAATGCCACCATTGTGATAGCGACCAGGATACTGCACAGCACACGCTCGGATCCTGGTCGATCAGATCGGGCAAGATCTCTCTCTGCCAGCAGTAGTGTCGGCTATGTTGGCAGAGCACGAAAACTGGAATGCAGTGGTCTCCTTCTGCGGGAGCGTCATGCTCCAGAAGGAGACCGCAGAGCGGGATCGGGAGAGGGCCGATCCCGCTCGAAGAAGGAGGAGACGGCACCGGGGTAACAACCGCCCTGGCACCTAATTCCGATATGCCTGAAAACCCCTGCCGTTGCTATAAGGCGGGGGACCTCTGGGTTCGCGGGTGCCTAGATTGGGGAATATGCGTGCTCTCACCAAGCGACCCAAGTGAAGACGGTAGCACGCATGTGGTCACACGCTGCCGTGGGATGCTTTGGGGGATCCTTTACAATCCCCCCGGGAGGGTGACCACTTTACAGTCACCCTCTCCGAGATGTGCCTATAGGCGTGGCACCAGTGGGCGGCTCTAGTACTATTTATTGGAATAATTCTAACTTATTTAAACATTTTTTACATGAATGCAATCAATTCCTATTTTTTTAAGCATTACCTATTATAGTAAAATACATATATTAGCAAGAATATTTATTTATTTCATATAATTACTTACCTTCGTCCGTGTGTCACTGCGGGGTCCCAACTGAAAACCAGCGCTGGGTATTTCGGCCAACACATGCTGAGTTGGTAACCCTTTCGGAACAGGCATGTTCTACAGCGCACCTGCGCACTTAATAATGTATGTTGTAGCTTTCATTTCATTTTATGCACTGTCTAATATGTTCTTTGTCGAATAAATGTTTTCTATTCAATTTTGTTCATTTTATTTTTACACAATTTTATTGTTACAATGTTTTCCATTTTATTTTTACACGTTTATTATATTTAGATAATAAATTAAGTTTTATACTGCTTACTCTAATAATCTAAATATAATGTAATCATCGCTTATTGTGTATGGACTGTTAGTATTAAGATATCTGTAGAATTCTAAAAACACACTCATTTCATTACTGAATTCTTATAACTGCAGATCTTCTAAATATTCGGTCAGAACTCAATCGCATACCGAAACCCTAATTCAAGTGCATCATACAGGTACAGGTATTTAACTACGTTGCCTCCAGTCTGACAAAGACTAATTACGCTGTACGGATTACGTGGACAAATATTCCATATCCACTGGAATTAGCCTTCGGCCTAGTTTTGGCCCGATGAATGGCTTTGTGGCTACGGAGGCCAAAATAGGGATTATATAAAGACAAACTGCTGTTAAACAAGATGCGGTTACAGAACGAAGATTCACCCTTAAGATTTGTAGAAAGAAATATGTTTAATTACAATAACTTGAGTCCGTGTGGTGTCCGGATTAAGAAGTCCGTGTGGTGTCCAGGTTATAAAGACAAACTGCTGTTAAACAAGATGCGGTTACAGAACGAAGATTCACCCTTAAGATTTGTAGAAAGAAATATGTTTAATTACAATAACTTGAGTCCGTGTGGTGTCCGGATTAAGAAGTCCGTGTGGTGTCCAGGTTAAGAATATAGCACCACTCCATCTCATCCCGTGGATGTCGTAAAAGGCGACTAAGGGAATCTAAACCTGAGGGATGGGCAGCAGCGTCCCTTCTGTGAAACGTAGCCATACTGCGCTCACCAACCCGCCTGCCAAGCGTGGTGAGTATTGGCAAATTCCCCCCAAAATGATGATACAGTTGTGGAAATCTATGGAGAAGGCCTTTGTTCAGCAGTGGCCATATAAATGGCCGATATGTATGTAACAATAACTTAAATGGATATTTTTTATCGTTGTTCACACCAGCGCGACTGGACACTAAATGTCGAGTATTAACATCACGACTGTCAAAGCGGGCGAAATTGTAGCTCCAATTGGATATCGCCAGGTGACGCGCTAGCAATTCATTTCATTCCAGAAAAAACTGTACCCTGCTTTAAGCACATTGCGTGGAGAAATGTGAGATTTAGCATAGTTAAGGTTCATATGGAGCAGAAGTGCGGAAAGTAATAATTGATGTATAAATTAAACGATTGAATTACGGTAAAATTTCGATCAATGGGCGAACACTAGTAGGAATAAATAGATTTATTGAATTTATTAAATTATTACTCATAAAGAACACAGTTCACTTATAATGATTGCTAATTTATAGCTAATAATGGCTATTATAATGGTTAAACTTTTTACAGAAATCGAACGTTTCTAAAAGATGTTGTCATAAATAAAATAAAAATGAATAGAGAAATTTATAGAAGTCATTAATTTTATTTGGTAGATTATAATATAAATTAATAATAAATATGATTAAAAGCATCCAATTACAATTTAGTTACAGTTTTCCCCATAACTTAGTTCGATCAAATCCAAACCAAATGAATGCACATCATATTCATTGCCACGGCATAAAGGCAATATTTCAAATTTAATGTTATGGAAAATCTGAGTAGTGAAATCTAGAAATCATCCTAGTTTTTTACCAGAACTAATCCAGTTTTCCAACAATAGGATGAAAATGGAAAGATAATTTAATACTTAGCTTTTAGTTTTTGCTCCTACGCTATGAGTAAAAGGGAACCCAAACTATAAAAATATGGTTGAGTGCACAGCTCACCTCTAGGATCGCTTTGTTGAAAATACTGTCATAGTTTGTTATCAAGCACATGATAAGAAGAGTAATTCATGAATTGCCATAACAAGGTATTGGTTCCATACCAAACATCTGCCTTCTAGAGTACGTATCATGTTATCACGGGGGTCACGGGCGCGCAGGTAGTAGATCTGCGTACTCACACCGAGTGACCCCCGGGAAGACGGTGGTCACGTGCTGCCGTGTGGGCAGCACAGCGCACGGCGAGGCTTGGGGGGATCCTTTACAATCCTCCCCGAAAAGTGCCTGGGGGGGTGACACTTTTACAGTCGCCTTCCCTCCGCTAGAGGGGGTGACCGCTTTACAGTCATCCCCTTCGTGATATGCCTAAAGGCGTGGCTCTAGTGTGATCTTACGAGGAGCTGGAGCCCCCTTTAGTGCCGAAGATGACCACTCCAGTGGTTTTAGTGGACACCAATAAAAAAAAGGTATCATGTTATAAAATACAGCTGCGAAGTTTCCAGAAAAGCCACGGGTGTTGGTAAGTAGACTAAGGGAAATACCCACCAAATGAGCAGCGGCGTATTGCTAACAACAAATAAAATCCCAATCAACAGTTCTGCGACGCTTGTAGTTAGTTGCACATAAACAACTAGTAACAATAAGTTAACTGATGAAGTTAAGCAACACTCAGTGTGGTCACTGTATGGATGAGTGATCGTTTGGGGTTACTTGAATTGAGTGTTACCGCGCTTCGGATGACATGTAAAATCTTTGGTCCCGATTGTTGTCTTTTAACGGCGTTCGTTCAAACAAGTTGGAGGCCTTTTAAACGATTTGAACAACTTGGAAACATAGCTGACCTGAGCAAAAAAAAAAGAAATGGAATTACTGGTTAAAGAAAATGATCTGGGTTTGCAAAGCAGCAAGGAAAACACCACCAAAATTCATGGTACTAATACTTGCGAAGCTGTCTGTGCTGCCAGTCCGTTACGGATATTTGTGAAGTAACAAGATTGAAAAGCACTCCACCGAAAAGGGTCATGGGAAATTGTGATTTATGTCACCATGGGAATGATTGCCCTTCGCAGTTTTGGTATTGTGACTGCTCCAATACTCAAAAAAACAGCTTCAGATGGTTTTATGTCTGTTCAGAGATAAAGCCTTCTAGCAACTTTTATCGTAGGCCTCCTTATCCTCCTACTCATTATTTATAATATAGGTACTATGATACATCACATATTTATTTGGCTGTCTGGTGCTGGTTAAGAATAGAACCAACCCATCTCATCCCGTGGGTGTCGTAAAAGACGACTATGGAATTACCAGGAGAATGGACAGCAGCGTCTTTACGCATATTTAAAACTTAACTGCGATCGCCAACCGACCTGCTAACCGTGGCGATTAAAGCCAAATTACCCTAAACGGATTAGTAACACTTTAGAATTTCTTCATTTTTCTATACTCCAATGCTGAAAACCAGGTTTGATCGTAAACTGTGCTTCCTTTCAGTATACACCTGCACTATGCATCTCTGTCTTCAGCAAGCATATCCCAACTCCAGTGATTGACGTTAAACGCGACCATGTCCTTCTCGGCGCATTCTTTAAAACGCAGAAATGGTCTTCCAACGTCTTTCTTTGGGCGAACCCACTACTGCACCTAAAAGGACACGCCCTGACAACTAGCTGCATGACCCTTGAGCCCACCTGCTATAGCGGTGGTAGGAAGTCAGGCATGTGAGAGATTGCCACCGGGCTGGCAGATACCTCAGCGCCCTCTGTTCCTTCTTCGAGCAGGATCGGCCCTCTATAGATTCCATTCTGTGGTTTTCTTCTTGACTATTCCGCTCCCACAGAAGGATACCACAGCACTCCAAAGAGTGTGCTCTTCCAGTATACATACTACTGTTGGTAGTGAGATATCTTGAACGATCTTATCGTCCAAGATCTGCCGCTCAGCTGCCAACGCTGTGTACCCCTCGAGCATGTAATATAAATCTTGGTCATCTTTACATTGGTGGTATCCAACCGAGAACTACCTAGCCACGACTCTTGCAACAAGAAACATGTCACGAGCAAGTTGACAGAACTTGGATAATGTCCGATACTTTTGATCAAATTACGTCTTGTATTCATGGGAAGACTTGGGATACCATATTCTATAACAAGCACATTTACTGCCTTTTAAATTTTCTTTATTATCCTAGCTTATTTTGGTACATTTTATGCCGCTAAAACCGCTAATGTCTTTAGTACCGTTAAAAATAAAATAATAATAACAAACCAGTCAAACTGACAAACATTTTTGTAACAACAAATCTGAAGTGGGAAACTCAGTCACCCGTTTAAAAAAACAAGAGAGCTTAATGGCTATAAATAAGGCATTCGTAGTCGACAAGGGAAGGCACTTAGCCGTCATGATATCTGTGATTGGAACCTCGAGGATATCAATTATTTAGCTTGTAAACAAATGTTTAGGGAAATATTGTGATTACGGGTGTTTAAATAGGTCAAGTAGTGCTGGTCTCTTCTCTGATACCTTAACATATTTTTCTGGATATTTATTTAAATTATTTAATGATTATTAATTAAAAATAAATAATGACAGCACGCTTAATCATATTAAATGGAACCACATAAGGCATAATAGTTGAATATGAAGCTATTGCACTCATTGTCTCTCACTCACTCATACATTACAGTAAATTCATATGTATCAACGTAGGGCAAAATGGACCTTTTGGGGCAGAAAAGTACCGCGGTGGAGACCACGCCCAGAAATCGCAACATGGAATACGGAAACTGAGAGGGCTGACTTAGTTAACTAACTCACACAATATTCTTATCATCATATCAGCCAAAAACATACCATCAATCTTTTTTTTTTCTTTTTTTCTTTTTAAAAAACGTTGGCCCACACTAGGATTTCTCCTGTGTCGTGGGTGCGTTTACAGACATGAATTTCACACACAATACACCCAGACCCGGAACAACTACCTGCAGATCATACAAATATTTGTTCCGTGCGGGAATCGAACCCACAACCCGGAGCGCAGCAGCCGACTGTATCAGCCACTGCACCAATATTAAAATCTTTATTTTATACATACTATTGTGTCTTTCTAAAAATATTGTGGTACTGTCACCAAACACGCACACGCAATAACACTAAAGCGTGTTTGAAAATGGACCGGTCGAACAACAATGTTGTTGTTTAGTAAGTCCACCAGTGTGTGTTGTCTGAAAATATCATCAAATGGTATAGAATTAATTTCAGGTATACACACAGACCTGAAATTAATTATATACCATTCATAGAGCCTTAAATTAATATTTTACATTATTAAAGTAAGACCCTACATATAAAATTCGATGTGTGTATGTATGTTTCCTATGGACTCCAAAACGGTTCGACCGATTTTGATGAAATTTTCAGACAATCTTCAAAATAGCCCAGCAGATGATCCGGTGTAGTTTAGTAGCGCGTGGATTTACAAGTTTTTTTTTTGGGATATTTTGTGTGATATAAGTCATCTGGCTATAGATAATTAGTGCTATCCATGGAAAGCCAGGGCGGTTCGCTAGGTACAAATCCCTGCGTGGGCGGTCGAGCGGTGGATCCCGGTCGATCAGATCAGGCAAGATCTCTCTCTGCCAGCAGTAGTTATGTTGGCAGAGCATGAAAATTGGAGTGCAGTGGTCTCCTTCTGCGAGAGCGTCATGCTCCAGAAGGAGACTGCAGAGCGGGATTAGGAGAGGGCCGATCCCGCACGGAGAAGGACGAGACAGCGCCGGGGCAACAATCGTCCCGGCTCCCAAGTCCAACATGCCTGAGTCCCTTGCCGTCACTACATGGTGGGGGGCCTCGGGGGTCGCGGATGCGCAGATTGGAGAGTCTGCGTGCTCACACCGTGATCACAGTCATCCCCTCCGTGATGTGCCTAAAGGCGTGGCACTAATGGGCGGCTCTAGTGTGATCTTACGAGGACTTGGAGTAGTTATCTTCGGCACCGAAGGGGGGCTTTTCCTTTCCCGAAGGAAGTTCCATGTAGAATTTCCACTGGACATCATTAAAAAAAAAAGGTACAAATCAGTTTGCCAATAATGGTAAATATGTCATCAATATTCTCTCACCGTTCATTGTAGCCGGCCGCTAGTCAGGGTTCCGTGTTTAGTATTACATGACAACGGTATTACGTATCACTTACAGTAAGTTTTGCTGTCAGATCTACTTAGAGGAAATTAAATCATGTAATCCATACAGATGTAAAGCTGTAATGTAAATAACAGTTGTCACCCTCGGGTATGAATTAACTAAACTAATTCTACACAATGTCTAACATTTGAATGTGGCATGTTCGGACACCGAAATTTAAACCCCACATTTAAATTAAAACCAATGGTTTTAGAACTTCATAAATCCAGTGTAGAATTTAATTAGGCAGGCCGAGTGAAATCCAGCTATTGTACATTTATTATCACGCTTCGCTACCGAGGTCATCAGCAGATTTAAACTACGCAGTATTACTTGAAAAGTTAAGTCAATTTTATGAATGTTATTTTATTGCGATTCGGATTAGATTCGATTTGGATTTTGTAATAACCATTTATTTTATCAAATAATCTGCAGTTACATCTAATACGAACCCCCTGCCGTTGCTACAAGGCGGGGGACCTGTGGGTTCGCAGGTGCGTAGATTGGGGAATCTGCGTGCCCACACCAAGCGACCCAAGAGAAGACGGTAGCACGCATGTGGTCACGCGCTGCCATGGGACGCTTTGGGGGATCCTTTACAATCCCCCTGGGGGGTGACCGCTTTATAGTCACCCTCTCAGAGATGTACTTATAGGCGTGGCACTAGTGGGCGGCTATAGTGTGATCATATGAGGACCTGGAGCCTCTCATAGGTACCGAAGATGACCGCTCTAGTTGTTTAAGCCGGTAGGAGTCTGGCATACCCCTTCGGCCTTCCCCAGGGCAAAGGAAGTTCATGTAGAATTTCCACTGGGCACCAATAAAAAATGGGCGGACTGATGTTTAATTGCCAGTAGTAGTAAGTAATAGAATTAAATTTGTTTGAATTGGCAACACTATGATGGCGTGATATTCGAATTTCGAATGATTACGTGCCGGTGGAGTGGCGAGTCGGCCATTATTGTTCGGGTAGGCACAAAGAGTATAATAACTATTGGTAGGCAGTTCCTATTAAGCATTGCAATCGAACAGACGTCCTGCGTTTGTTTCATTCATATTCTTGTGCTAGTTATCTTTATAGTATCCGTTTAATTGAGTCACGAGTTGATTTTCGTGTTTATACCGAAAAAAATTTTTTCTTGGAACTTACTGCGACCTTTTTTTAAAACAACCTAAAGGTCTAAACGAACACTACTTTTCCATGACTTTCTAATTTTATCTTAATATTCAAACTAAGCCTAAAGATTGTAAGATTAAACTTAAGTATCTAACTTTGAAGTTGCTTAGATAATTAATCGTTTAATATATTTTCGCGATAAAAGTATTATTCTCAAAATTTCTGAGACAATTGAACGGTCTTTGATATTAAGCCTTTGAACTTAATACTTACTGATATTTAATATTAATGCTACGTTTGGGATTAGTAGAAGTTTAAGTGGTGCTTTGATATATATATTTTTAAATCTAGCCTAATGGTTGAACGCTTACCTTTCATACGGGAGAGCTGGCTTTTCCGATATAAATATTTCCGTTATATGGTGGAATACCTTGGGGGTTGCGGGCGGGCTGATTGCGAAGTCTGCGTGTTCTATTTACTTAATGATTGGTTTAAATAAAAAGTTGCCCAACACTAGGATTTCTCCTGGGTCGTGGGTGCGTTTACAGACATAAATTCCACACACACCCAGACCCGGAACAACTACCCGAAGATCGTATAAATATTAGTTCCGGGTGGGAATCAAACCCGCGACCCGGAGCGCAGCAGCCGACCGTATTAGCCATAGCACCAACCGTGCCGTTACGCAAATAAATATAAATAAATTAGAGTGACAATCTGTGATTTCATATTGCAGAGAGAGTATAATTTTTCTTATCCTCTATATATATTTTTTTACACCATAATACAACATTTCTTGCAACATAATTAATATATTTGTACATTGAAACAATATAATTTCATATCCTATAACTAACATAAAAATGCATATAAATAAACAAGAAAATATGATCAAAATTTATACTAGTTCACAATTCCACATCGTGTGTTGTCAGGTGCCCAGGGCCTCTGAATCACCGGAACACTACACCTCTCAGCCAAAATGACTCCTTCCTAAAGTTCGACATATCTTCGGTTGACAGTCACCACAAAGGTTTCTTTCAGCACACTAGTATTTGCATGAACGAAACTAAATTCGTTGACTCAAAACTGGTGATGGCAGCATTTCACACCCGGCGACGCCTTTTCATCATCAAGTCGTCATGTGACCTACTTAACGAAGTCAAATGTAACGTGGGTATCCTATGGCGCTCACTCGTCATCTGGATCGATCATCCTCAACAAGGTGACAAGGTCCTGGACACTCTTCCGAGTTATGCGTGGTGGCATCTAGTTGACCTTTCCAAGTCTTCAAAATCTTGCCACATTATTACATCTTATCTTATCTCATCTTCTTTAAAGTTAAATTGCAGATCTACATAATGACATCTTCGTTCATAGTACCTATCTATGGTATGTGTATTCCGGATTAAGAATATAACCCCAATACATCTCCTCCCATGAATGTTGTAAAAGGCGACTAAGGGATTCGACAGAAGGCTGGGCAGCAGCATCTCTTCTCCGCTCACCAACCCACCTGCCAAGCGTGGTGAGTACTGGAAAGTCCCCCCAAAATGACGACACACGTTATGTAACCAGCTGGTTAAAGGGGAGGCCTTTGTTCAGCGGTGGACTCTTTTGGCTCATATGATGATGCTTGGTCGAAATATTGTAAGACGCTTTGAATACAGTATAATAATCTGAAAAGGGTATTATTTCCATTGGTACTGGTTATATGTTATATGTTTGGATATATGTTTCAATTTATACTACTACTCATCGTGCTTGTTAAATGAGGCTTCATTTTTATTTCAATATCTATTCACAATTTAATTTAGTCTTCAACCCTTTATCAATCATAATATCAATCACTTTGACATTTCTCCATTAATCAATCAAATGCGGTTCATTTTTCTTAAATAGACGTCACCAGAGCATCCATCTACCGAAACTTTTAATTTTCATGTTATACTTAATATTGATCAGGAGAGAGTATGCACTTTGAGAAGGCAATCGGAACTGAATTTACAACCCTTGCGGGAGTACATCTGAGAGATGATTGATTCCGTGTGGTGCCGGCTCAGAATACCACCACCCCATCTCCTCCCGTGGGTGTCGTAAAAGTCGACTAAGGGATTAGCCGGAGGATGGGCAGCAGCGTCCTTCGAGTACATTAACAACTCAACTGCGATCGCCAACCCGCCTGCCAAGCGTGGCGATTATGGCAAAACCCCCCAATTAGCCCACAACACACCCATATCGGTCATTGTGGTGGAGGGTTTGGGGGAGGCCTGTGTTCAGCAGTGGACTTCATTCGGCCGAAATGATGACTTAATATTGCAGGCATGTCATCAAGATCTTTAATATCACCTAGAATTAGGTCACTTTATCCTAGGTTTTTGATTGGCTATCATTTTCTCTTGTTTTTTTATATACTCGGTACGGCAACTAATCGACGGTCTTTTTTTTAGGCGGAGGCCTTGCCTGACTTATACCATTCTATCCGGGGAGACTGCGTGGTTAAGTGGGACTTGCACCCACTTAGACCTCCGCCGTGTTACCTGCTTTCGCCTTTTGATGGACCACGAGTACTCCGTATATACTACTTTCATGACCCATCGGCTATTGGCCTACGTTTGCGCCTACCTACATGTACGGAGATGTATCCAGGACATTGCCGCATTTCGAGAGCCGTGCAATGCGGACGGCAGACTCCCCGATCTGCTGCCCGCTGGCTCCTGATAGGGCGGCATCAAGCAGGCGTTATGCCGCCTGTCTGCCTGCAGCGGATCGGGTCAGTCAGGCTGTCTTCCTCTCTGACCCGCTCCGCCATCGCCTTACGCGAGATGATCTCCTCGAAGAAGATTGCGACTGCCTTCCAAGTCATATGACCCCGTATGACCCTGATTTCATAACTCTTTGAGGCCTCACTGGGGTCACACTGCACCAGGGAAGGCTGCGGTCGTAGCAGCCACCGTATTTCTTACCTTTGTGTGGAGGCTGGGGCTCTTCCCTCCAACGCTATGATTGGCTGGCAATTTTGCTGCCCCACATACTGGGCAATGGGAAGTGGCTAAACATGTTACCGCAGCTGAAACAAAGCCCGCTGAAGTCCTGGCATGAAACGCACTTTTAGCATGTCCCGAACCTAGGCACCTGAAGCACCTCCAGAGCTTGGATCTTGGCAGAGCTCCAACCCACGAGAAGCTGCCCAGCATCAGCAAGCAGCCTTGCCACTGGGACCAGATACTGCAACCAAGCACAGATGACACCACCAGGGCCAAGGCAGATTGCATTTAGTAGGCTTTGAGACCTTGACGTCTTCTGCGTAAAGCCCACGCAGCTTATCAGCGATGAGATCCGCCCACGCAGTGCCCTTAAGCCCCGGGAATTCCTACAAGCGGGGCCCTATTGCAGCCTGGTGAAACCATATATTGATGATACCGAGCTCCGTCAGGTCAAATGTCTGCCAGTTGGTCATCACTGAGGTGTACGTGAGCCCCTTTTCCAATGCCCCGCGCGAGCTATGTGAGCATTTAGTTTAATGACCCCATATTTTATCACAGTCCGAAATTAGCAAAAATACAAGTCTTACGGCTTCTTCGCGTAGTAAACGGAAAAGTTATAATAGTAACAGTTCATTAAGGTTGTATATTATTAAGGTTACAATTAAAACTTAATGTTGGTTTAAATTGCTTAAGTTTTACTTGGCCTGAACATAGAAGTGACGTAATTCATAATTTATAAGGAAATTAAGAGTGGCATTTAAATTAAGTTTAGAAGAAATGTTTTACTTTAATGCCGCTGGCATTGGACTAATTAACTTATTTTATGGCTTGTATATGGAAAAGTTCTCCTATGTTCGGTATCAAACTTCAAGATCGAGTCCACAATATTTAAATTCGTAAGCATACGTCCGTCCATAAATGATGCAAACAAGTTGTTGGTCAGTTGGTGCAGTGGCTGATACAGTCGGCTGCTGCGCACTGGGTCGTGAGTTCGATTCCCGCACGGAACAAATATCTGTATGATCTGCAGGTAGTTGTTCCGGGTCTGGGTGTTATTGTGTGTGGAATTTGTGTTTGTAAACGCACCCACGACACAGGAGAAATCCTAGTGCTGGTTCACGTTTTCTATAAGAAAAAAAAATTGTGAAACTCAAGTAGAGTTGGGCAAGACACAATTATGTCTATTGCTATCACAGTTGATTTCCTGGTAAGCAGTGATTTGTTTGCTAATACTTGTAACATGTCAGATCACGGATAAAGGACGGATGGAGATTCATCAATATCTCCGCATAAACAGTAAAGCCTGAAAACTCTCAACCAGCGCCCTCTGCCCATCATGACTCGTTGTCAACATTGTCAGAGCTCAGAGTTATTTTTTATTAATTTCAAATAATTACTCGCACTTATAAAACCTCAGAATTTAAGTTGCACGGTTCCAATTGGTTAGTCCTATTGAGAAAAGTTGTATATTGTTCGTGTGGTGTCCGGATCAAGAATATAGCACCACTTCATCTCCCGTGGATGTCGTAAAAGGCGACAAAGGGACTCTAAGCCAAAGGGATGGGCAGCAGCGTCTCTTCTGTGGAACAGTAAACATGCTGCGCTCACCAACCCATCGCCCAAGCGTGGTGGCAAACACCCCCCAAAACGACGACACAATTGTTGGAATTTATGAGGGAGGCCTTGTTCAGCAGTGGACATATAAATAGCTAATATGATAACTTGTATCTATGCTTTGAAAGTATACAATTTCTTTAAACAGCTTTTTGAACTGATATCTGACAGAATAATAAGGACAATATGAATACATATTTATCTGGAATACTGTATCGCCTTGCTTATTTTTATTCTTGTTTACGGCACAGGGTAGCTTATTGTTGATACAAATAACAAAATGATTTTAACGAACAATCATAATTTAGATGTAGAGACTCACTGTGATACGGTCTGTACATCTTAAGTTCTCGTTGAGTACATCAAGCAATCTTTCGAAACCGTGCATAAAATAATACTCGTCTCTGGAATCGTTGCGTGGCCGGAAACGGAATCATAGTATTAGAAGACCTTCTTATTTTGGTTATTTAGAACGGCCAGCAATGACCCATTCTGTACTCTCACCTTTGTTAATATTTATTGAAATACGAAACCTCTTCGGGTAAAGAATACGAAGCTTACAGTTTTACGAAAGAGTTTTTGTATCATTATATATATTTTTCGTTTGGTTAGTGGCCAATACGTATGCCAGTTGCGTTGACCCGTCCATAGGCTGGCCTCGCCGAGCGTTGCTAAACCTCATTAATCGTTTACCTATCGGTGAGTGCAACTGGCTATAAGATTTATGGTACTTATAGTAAATATGTTAAATAGCTAATGAAGCAAAATTTGCTCCAGTACACGTCAGTTAATAATAAACTCGTATTAAGCTAAAGGTACAACAACCTCAAAGACAAGATAAGGTAAAAATATTATCATTAATTTCAGGCACTTATGAATAGTCCAGAATAGTTGTCGCATTCCAAGGTCTAGATTTCCTATGCAGAAGAACGGCCAAGAAACTCCATGATTACTCTTTTAAATCATAGTAAAGTAGAAAATTTATGAGTTCATAGATTGTTATTGAAATTAAAATTATGTGAAGACGTAAGCCGTGTGGTGCCAGCTCAGAATGCCACCACCCCATCTCCTCCCATGGGTGTCGTAAAAGTCGACTAAGGGATTAGCCGGAGGATGGGCAGCAGCGTCCTTCGGGTACATTAACAACTCAACTGCGATCGCCAACCCGCCTGCCAAGCGTGGCGATTATGGCAAAACCCCCCAATAAGCCCACAACACATCCATATCGGTGGTTGTGGTGATCTTTGGGGGAGGCCTGTGTCCAGGCCGAAATGATGATGATGATGAAGACGTACGAGAAACGAGAGTAAACTCCTCAAAAGTCTATACTAAACAAGCCTGATTGTAACAATTATTCAAATTCATGATCAAATGAACAGAATAAATTATTAAACCCACATGATGTTCACACATACAGTACGTAACAAATCTTAATATGAGTTGAATATGACTAAACAATTAAAGTAATTAATACCATTTCCAAAGATATAATAGTATAATCAAATGTCAAGATACATAATAATATAAGTTCTGATGTCATCCTGCGACCACGAACCCTGCAAAATGTTCGAATCGTCAGGAAAAACAAAAAGCAATAACACACGCGATTTAATCCATTTAAAATTGTTTTATTATAGAGTGTAATAATCGCGAAAACCTAAGACCTATAAGTTCTGACTTAATAAAATGTCAAAATTATAAGAAACCAAAGTTTGAATATATAATATTCACTCAATTTAACTCACTCCGCACATGTTATAGGGAATTACTGTAAAGTGGTCACCCCCTCTAGCGGTGGGAAGGTGACTGTAAAGAGGCCACCTCCCCAGGCACTTCGCGGGATGTAAAGGATTCCCCCGAAGCCTCGCTATGTGCTGTGCTGCGCTCACAGCGGTACATGACCACATGCACACCACTGTCTTCCCAGGGGTCGCTCGGTATGAGCACGCAGATTTCCCAATAAGTGCGCTCACGACCCCCAAGACCCCCCGCCATATAAAGATGACAGGGGGCTCAGACGTGTTGGACACGGGCGCCGCGGCGGTTGTTACCCCGGCTCCGTGTCGTCCTCCTCCGAGCGGGATCAGCCCTCTCCCGATCCCGCTCAGCGGCCTCCTTCTGGAGCATGACACTCTCACAGAAGGAGACCACAGGACTCCAATTTTGATGCTCTGCCAGCATAGCCAATACTGATCGAGAGACATCTTGCCTTCGATGAACCAGGATCCACCGATCAGCAACCCACGCAGGACATTCAGATCGTCTCCACAGTGGTGGCACTGTGCCGTGTGCAAATATGCACCGAAACAACCGTGTCCGGTGAATACCTGCGTTTGGCGGAATGTGACGCACTCGCTCCTTCTGAGCCAAGCTCCGAAGAGCGGCAGGGGCTGTCCTGTCCTTTTTTTTTTTTTTTTTTTTTATTGGTGCCCAGTGGAAATTCATCATGAACTTCCTGCTTTCCGCGTAGAGACGGCGAACTTCCTCACATGGTCCCCCGAGATTGGGCAGCAGCCGGTGTAGAGCACCCACTACCCTCTCGACTCGGGGTACGAGGCGCTGGAAGTGCTCTTCGAAGGGGCTGTCCTGTCCTATCGACTAAAACCGCTAGAGCGGTCAGCTTCAGCACCGAAGGAGGGCTCCAGCTCCTGGTAAGATCATGCTAGAGCCCCCTATTGATGCCACGCCTTTAGGCACATCTCGAAGGGAATAACTGTAAAGCGGTCACCCCCTCTAGTGGAGGGAAGGCGACTGTAAAAAAGTCGCCCCCCAGGCTCTTCTTGGGGAGGATTGCAAATGATCCCCCTAAGCCTCGCTTTGCGCTGTGCTATGCACACGGCGGCACGTGACCGCGTGCGCGCCACCGTCGAGTAAAATTTAAGCCTAACTAAAGAGCATATTGTAAGTATTGATGGTAAAATGTCTACCAACGTTTATACGTTATCGATATTGAGTAAAAACAATCACACGGGATAAGTCACGGATAAAGAACGTAAAAAATCTTTAGACATATCGACCTTTTCGCGCTCTGTATGTGATGATTTATGATGCCTTAGAATCGACTTCAGTACAGACTTCTTTGTGTCCTACTCTAACGTTATTGAATTTTATATGTCCGTTTTTGTGTGTGATGTAATATTATTTGTTAGATTTTCTGCAACTTTTATGTGCTTTTGCAGTTTATTCCAATATCTTGTTATTAGCATACGGGAAGATATTGCTACCCACCCTCACGATATCAATCGTTAGTCATATTTTACGACATCTATGAGTGGTCTATGTACTTTTGCCAGGAACCACACAGAACATGGAACTTTCTTAATAACTCACATCGGTTATTTAAATTATACTTTTCCCCTAGATGTTAATATTCTCTTTGTTTGTTAACTGGGTACGGTGGCGATATTTGTGGCAATGCTAACATTTTGAGTGCCCCCCGGGAGCATCTATCTTCATCTCTAGCTGGATCAAACTTGAATGTTTATGCTCAACCGTATCAGGCAGTTGGATTTCATATTACTTTCAAGATACTAATGTAATCTGATTCAAGAGCCAATAACATAATAATTTGCAAGTTTTTAGAATCAATGTCCTAAATCTAAATTCAAAAATATCCCGTTGAATTCATAAGCTTTATTAAAATATACCACAGATTGCTTATAAATGCTAAATGGCTCAAACATGCACCAAGAAACAGATATTTCACTATTACATGTCTGTAAGTTGTTTCCGACACAGATTTACGTCGGGAGCGTGATTAGAATCCAAACGGTCGGCCATAAGAACTACTCCAATTGAAACCCACTTTGTGAATGTTTAGTAGTCCGGCATTATTTTTAGTCTGTGAAAACTCTGGGAGTATAATTTCCTTGTATTAGACTATGATTTTGGGACTTTTCGCGCACAGATAAATCAAAGCAATATTTTGACTAACCTCAACGTATCGGCCAAGTTGCATTGACCGTGGTCATGAGAAGACTAGTATCCCGAAATCATAGTCTAATATGAGTGAAATTCACGATAGCTTAAAAACTTATATAATTTCCTTGCTTTTGTAGGACTATGTACTCAGATAAATTCATCATTTCGGCCGAATGAAGTCCACTGCTGGACACAGGCCTCCCCCAAAGATCACCACAACCACCGATATGGATGTGTTGTGAGCACATTGGGGGGTTTTGCCATAATCGCCACGCTTGGCAGGCGGGTTGGCGATCGCAGTTGAGCTGTTAATGTACTCGAAGGACGCTGCTGCCCATCCTCCAGCTAATCCCTTAGTCGACTTTTACGACACCCATGGGAGGAAATGGGGTGGTGGCATTCTGAGCCGGCACCACAAGGCATATCCATATAACAGCAGCCAATCCGCGCTCACCAGCATGCCTTTTTTTATTGATGTCCAGTGGAAGTCCTTTACCCTGGGGAGGGGCGAAGGGGTATGCCGGACTCCTACCGGCTAAAACCACTGGAGCGGTCATCTTCGGCACTGAAGGGGGGTCCTCGTAAGATCACACTAGAGCCGCCCATTGTGCCACGCCTTTAGGCACATTACGGAGAGGATGATTGTAAAGCGGTCAACCCCTCTAGCGGAGAGAAGGTGTCTGTAAAAAGGTCGCCCCCCAGGCACTTCTCGAGGAGGATTGTAAAGGATCGTCCCAAGCCTCGCGTTGCACGCTGGCCAAGTGTGTCGAGTACTGGCAAATTCCGCCGAAAATTACGGCGTAGTTGTGGAAATCTATGGGGTGTGTCTCTATCTATATAATCACTGTTCGGCGGACGTTTGGCTGATATGATGGTGTTGATGAAAATTTACGTATAATTAAGAATACCGCCTCTTTAGTCGCAATGCAAGTACTGGGTTGCCTAAGTCAGGCTGTGAACTTTGGTGCATTGTTGTACAAGAGCAGACCTTTCACTCCTCCGACAAGCATGATCGTTATGATGATGTTTATATTAGGACCCGTGGTTTTACCCGCCATTTAATTTAAAAGGAATGCGATTATTTACATATAATTTAGAGTACTTCGGCATAAAAACTTGACCATAGAGTATGTATATATATTGGATTTTATGGGTTTAAATTTTTTGTGCCGTACCCTAATTATTTTTCTAAAATTAATGTAGCCTAAGTTATTCCTTATACAGCTATCTGCCGGTCAAAGTTCCGTAGAAATCGATCCAGCCATTTCGGAGATTAGTGGGAAGAAACAGACAGACAGACAAAAAACAACAGTTTTTATTGTAGGTACCGTATATACTTTCATATGCATTTAGTAAAAAGCAGTTATTTTGACATTACAAACAGTACTATCCTCCATATAAATAATACGTATGACAGACAAAATAAAATCAGAAAGTAAAATATCAACCGTACCCAGTGGGTCAATTATAAGATACACAATTTTCTAATTCCATCTCCAAATATCTAGAACGAAAACTAGATCTCGCCAATTACTCGAGCCTTACACAGCGGTTTCGGGGCTAGAAAACGCGAAAAAGCAAAGGGCGCAATTAGCCGAAACGCTAGCGGTACCCCGGGCTGTGATTAAGGCTATCTACCATTATCGCCAGCAGAATCCCTGAATCACCAACGCCGAAGGGTCTTCATTATGTCGCCGGTTGAGTTACAGGCTGAAAGCGATTGTGAATTTTATTAAGAGTTAATTCAAACGAGCGGTTTTTGAAGTGGAACATCTTTGGGAGTGATTAGAGTAAAAATTCAACGGCAGATTTGGGTGCAATATCTTAATTATAACGTTGCGTGTGGGCACATGCACGGGCATAAAAAATGTGGAGGTATGCGTGGGCGAGTTTAACTTCTGTCACCGAATACTGAGATGTACGCCCCCAGTTTAAAAAAAGTTGCATCAATTTCACATTGGTATTTAATTTGACAAAAATTTGGCAAAATACCCTTCGCACAAGATTGACATAGATTGGCACTTGATCATAAACACAGACAGTTTTTGGATACATCCCCCAAATAGCTTTCTTTTAACAGAGTTCGGAATAATCTTACTACTATTGTAATTGTCCGTGTGGTGTCCTGATTAAGAATATAGCACCACTCCATCGCCTCCCGTGGATGTCGTAAAAGGCGACTAAGGGAATCTAAATCAGAGGGATGGGCAGCAGCGTCCCTTTTGTAAACCGGTGGCCATATTGCGCTCACCAACCCGCCTGCCAAGCGTGGTGATTGGCAAATACCCCCCGAAATGATGACACAGTTGTGGAATGTATGGGGGAGGCCTTTATTCAACAGTGAAAGTATAAATGGCCGATATGATTGATAATATGTAAAATTTTGTACGTTTGAATGTCTGAGGTCATCCAAAAGATTAAAGAGAGCTTTTATTTTTTAATCCATTATAGGTCTTACTCAAGACATAATAGAGTCTGGCATGAAGAAGATAATCCCATCTGAAGAATATCCTCATTTGAACATTATTTGCTCCTTTTTCTTTAATGATAATACCTTAACCTTCAGAAGCCCTTACGTACCTCCGATGTTTTTTTTGGACATTCAAAATTGGTACCATCACGTTACTAGAGATAATACGGTTGGTGCTCTGGTTGATACAGTCGGCTGCTGCGCTCCGGGTCGTGGGTTCGATCATACAAATGTTTGTTCCCGCACGGAACAAACAGTTGTATGATATGCAAGTAGTTGTTTCGGGTCTGGGTGTATGTATAAGGAACTCATGTCTGTCAACGCACCCACGACACTGGAGAAATCCTAGTGTGGGGCAAAGTTTAAAAAAAAATAGAAATATCTCCTCCATTTTTATTTTTATATTTTTGTACTAAAACATTGTATATGACAGACTAAAGTGTTGCTCGGGAGTGTGTTGCGCCATTTCTTCTCCTCAGATTAAACACTAGGAAGCGGTAAAGGGTGGGCTTATATGGGTGCTGTTTAATGTTGACTTTCAAAAAGGAACTATTTATTTTAGTCTACTTTGAATAAGTGATCATTTCATTTCATTTCATTTCCATGCACAACCTACTTGAGGACAGTTGAAGTCTAGTTGTGAGAGTTCCAAATATATCTCAGTAAACATGAAGTAAAATAATAAAAAAATGGTTATACAACGAAATAAAAATTGAAAAATTTAATCGCAGTTCTTCGAGTTCATTTTTTTCCCCCACACTAGGATTTCTCCTGTGTCGTGGGTGCGTTTACAGACATAAATTCCACACCCAGACCCGGAACAACTACCTGCAGATCGTACAACCATTTGTTCCGTACGGGAATCGAACCCGCGACCCGGAGCGCAGCAGTCCATTGTATCAACCACTGCACCAACCGTGCCGTCGAATTCGATTTCGTCACCATCACACTCAAACAGCTGCACAGATTCTAACAAAATTTTATACAATTGAAGATTAAATAGTATAATTGGACTAATTATACTTATTGTTGCTATATCGAGTTATTTCATAGTTCTCTTAAGAGTCGCAATTGGTTCACTCGCGGACGACGCGACAGAAAATGTAACAGAAAGTTCTAAAATAAAATCTACATTTATAAACTCATTCAACGAACTTGCTCTTTGCTTACATCTTGGACGCCTCATCACCCTTCTCTTGCAGATACTTACAATGGAAATTCTCTTAGTTGACTTGCATTTTTGTACTCGAGCATTAAGTTATTATGCTGCTCTGCAATCTGCTTAGAATTTATAAGCATCGTTTGCATTACCGAGTGCTGGGAAAGTTAAGCCTATATGATATTGTGTTTTATTTTTATGTGTTTGTACTTATCTCAAATTTGAAACAAAAATAAATAGCAGAGTGAGCTTCTTATGATCTAGCATAAAACGATAATTGAAAGTGGCAGAATTTTTTTTTTGATATTTTTTATCCCATAGGTCGCATAGCTAGCATAAGAATGTATTTAGTTTAAATGTTCCTAATTTTGGATATAGCGCCACTTCCCCTTCTTCCGTGAATGTAATAAGCGACTAAGGGACTCTTAACCAGAGCATCCCTCTGTGCCTGTGCATCCAGCAGTGTCCGTTCTGTGGATCAGCTGCCATTCTGCGCTGACCAACTCGCCTGCCAAGCGTAATGTATACTCGCAAATATCCCCCAAAATGACCATACCCGGCATGTAACTGATTAGTTATTCGAGAGGCATTTGTTTAGTAGTGGACGTCGTTTGGTTGATATGAATATGATGTAATGATCTTCGCGTTATCCTGAATTTAAATTACAATCTATGATAATGTTGAAAACAAAATGTAATTTATGTATTCATCATATCAGCCGCAGGACGTCCACTGCTGAACAAAGGCCTCCCCCTTAGATTTCCACAACGAGCGGTCACATGCCGCTCTCATCCAACGACTCTCAGCGAACTTCACCAGATCGTCTGTCCACCTCGTTGGAGGTCGTCCCACGCTGCGTTTTCTGGTGCGTGGCCTCCATTCGAGAACCTTTGTGCCCCAACGGCCATGAGTTCTACGAGCAATGTGCCCTGCCCATTGCCACTTCAGTTTACTAATCCTTACAGCTATGTCGACAACTTTAGTTCTTCTACGGATCTCCTCATTTCTGATTCAATCTCGTAGAGAAATACCAAACGTAGCTCTCTCCATAGCTCGCTGAGTGACCTTGACCTTTCTTATGAGGCCCATTGTGAGTGACCACGTCTCTGTTCCATATGTCATCACTGGTTAAAGACTTGCGTCTTGAGGCATTGCGGTATTGTTGACGAAAAGACGTTGCGAAGTTTCCCGAACGCTTTTATATATTTATTTATTTATTAAGGGCCACCAACAAAGGACATACACATACAATCATAAAGAAATAAGATAAAATAGGTCCTATAACGGTGTACTCCTGTAGATATAGGAGATCACAGTATCCAAAAAAATCGACTTAGCTCACATACAACTAAATTGAATTAAATTAAAAAAGAAATAAAACAAGGCTATTATTTTAAGATAATATCGGGTCTATTCACGCACAGATTAATATCAAAGTTATATTTTAACCAACCTCAACGTTTCGATCGAGTTACATTAACTGTGGTACAACGATAGACCCAATATTATTTTCAAATCATGAGTTCAAGTCGCGAAAGTTTATGAATTACTAAAATCTGGTAAAATTATTGTAAGAACTGCTTATACATGTATAAGTTCAAATGTAAATCTTTTATATTTTGATATAGATTCACAGATGTCAATATCATGGGCTTTCGACAAGGCATTTATTGTATTGCCTACAGAATCTTGGCACAGCCGCGTAATGACCGAGGTTCGTTTTTGAAAGTGGAATATGAAATAAATTGTAGATATTTTTCCTAGAATACGAGTTGGGGTTTTTGTATCAATGGTGCTCAAAACTTCACTGCTTTCATTCGCCGTTAATTAATTTACGTAGGAAAACTGAATCTAACATCTCCCTTCCTCCCTTCCACTTTATACTTGTTTTTATACTGTAATGTTTTGATCTATCGTCGTGGCTAGTGGATTGCTTTATCAGGTGATTAGGATTACCATAGCATACTATAAGGCGGGGGACCTCTGGGTTCGCGGGTGCGTAGATTGGGGAATCTGCGTGCTCACACCAAGCGACCCAAGAGAAGACAGTAGCACGCATGTCGTCACGCGCTGCCGTGGGACGCTTTGGGGGATCCTTTACAATCCCCCGGGGGGTTACCGCTTTACAGTGACCCACTTAGAGATGTGCCTATAGGCGTGGCACCAGTGTGCGGCTCTAGTGTGATCATACGAGGACTTAGAGCCTCCCTTAGGTGCCGAAGATGACCGCTCCAGTGGTTTTAGCCGGTAGGAGTCCGGCATACCCGTTCGCCTTTCCCCGGGGCGAAGGAAGTTCATGAAGAATATCCACTGGGCACCAATAAAAAAGGATCACCATAGCGTAGGTCTTTAAATGCTCTCCAAACGAGAGTATATCTCATAGTTCCATATTAGAGAGCCATACTCTAAAGCTGGACGAACAAGGCTGTTTAAAAATTATATTTTGTAGACGGTCTCTTAATGAGGATGAGTTGAGGATTAGGGTAATATTTCCCGTATAATCTAAACTGTCTTTTGCTTGATTGGCCATGGATGATAGGATTCTAGTCAAACGACATTATTGTCTATACTTGACAATATTTTAGGTCCAGTACTACTAGGTGGTTGGTTGGCTTTAACTCTTTCTTACTCTTTCCTGCCGCGGGCGCGGTCTAGTACGTAAAGTAAAAAGAAAAGTAACTCACCCCTAGCTAAAGGTAAAAAGAAGGATACAGTGGGGTTTAAGCAAGGGCGGAGGGGCGCCCTTCCCAAGGCGGAGGAAGTCTAAGAGGATTGCCCGAGGTAAAAAAAAGTTATGGGGTGAAAAGTGTTATCAAAATAGTTTGTAATTAAAAAGTTCCTATTAACATTAGTATTTTTTTTACAAATTTTCATTGGGTGTCATCAGAGTAAAATTTTAAGGCAAAATTTAAGTATTCCTTTCTTGTGTATGAGTGCAAGAGCGGGCATAAAAGGTGTTGATGCATGCGCGGGTATGAGCGGTTGTTTCCTTGCTACGATAGGTATTCATAAACCAAGACGGTTCACTTCTGTCACATATACTGATTTACACACGGTCATTTTTTATGTCTAATATTCGTTAAAAAGGCTTTTTTGATACCTTTTCAACAGAAAATACATTCAGATAATTCACCGATTCAAATGCCTTACCTTGTTACCCTTTGTGGTATCTAAAAATAACTCCAGCCGAAGTTACGGACACAAACGGCCAAATTTGAGAGTATTTTAGAATCTTTTGTCGCCAGAATTGGGAATACTTTTCGCGTTTTACGCACGAGGGATCGAGAAAGACGTCGTTCAAACGTCTTGCCTAGTTCGAGTTGTGTCGTATACGACAAAGGTTCACGAGAAAATTATTTGGAAAGTATCAAAGAAAACTGCGGTGTAATTACATTCGTTTCATGTTATATGGGATGAAATAAATGTTTCGTTTTTTTCAGCGCAAGTAAATAAATGCGAGCTGAGGGAAATTAACGTGCAACTATTGAACTTCCATGTGACCATGAGATAGATGGATTAAAATATTTTTATTCTTTTACACCATTTACAGGCACTTATGTATAGTCGAGACTTTAGTTTTGCCGCCATTTTTGCCACGTTCCAATATCTAGATTTCTTATAGAAAAGAACCGACAAGAAACTTTAACTCTTTAGGTACTCTTTATTCGGTTACTCTTATTAAATCACATTCAGCTACTGTGAAGACTATGTTCCTACATTAAACATAGTAAACTTCTTAAAAAAGTGTCAGTATCAAATCACAATAATTCGGTAGAACATAAAAATAAGTAAAAAGTCATTAATAAAGTTATTTAAAAAAATAAATTCAGATGTAAATAATTAATAATATGAATGTAAAAAAACAAGTAATAATATTAATGTCAAAAAATGTAAATCTCAGAATAAATTGATATCTTATTGATATCAATTTATTCTCCGACACACCGAGCCTCATTGATCGGTGTTCTTTTCGGTGGTGGCCATTGTAGATCCTGGCTTACAGGAGTCGCAGTGGTTGGGAATATGTGGCGAGCTTGCCCTATTAAAAAAAGTGCTCCCAATATAGGCGTACTATTCTAACGTCCTTCATAAAGTCCCAAAAGATTTGTAATTGTCGCATACATTATTTGTAATCATCACAAAGTAAAACAACTGAGTTACTGTCTTCATCCTTAATATACCTCAATTAGTATATATGAATAATTAATCATTCCTATATAGTTTCTATAACTGTATAAGTGAATCAAAAATCAAAGTCAAAATATTTATTTGCACACCAAGTGTACATTAAACAGGTCTTAAATTATCCCCTGGGAAGACGGTGGCGCTCACGTGGTCACGTGCCGCCGTGAGCGCAGCACAGCGCAAAGCGAGGCTTGGGGGGATCCTTTACAATCCTCCCCGAGAAGTGCCTGGGGGGGCAACTTTTTTTTTACTTTTGCCTTCCCCCGATCGAGGGGGTGACCACTTTACAGTCATCCCTTCCGAGATGTGACTAAAGGCGTGGCACCAATGGGCGGCTCTAGTGTGATCTTACGAGGACCTGGGAGGACCCCCCTTCGGTGCCGAAGATGACCGCTCCAGTGGTTTTAGCCGATAGGAGTCTGGCATACCCCTTCGCCCTTCCCCGGGGTGAAGGAAGTGCCATGTAGAATTTCCACTGGACATCAATAAAAAAAGGGTCTTAAATTACAAAGTAGGCACTTAAAAATTAGCGGCCTTCTATAGACGTTGCAAAATTGAGGGAGATCTCAGGCTTGTGCATACAATAAAAAGCAACAGTCAGTTTGAGGGTTTGTAGTTGTTATAAGTTCAATACACTTAGTTTTTATACATCGTATTTAGGTAATTATGATATCTTGGTAGATCGCCGTTCCATTGTTCCATTGCGGCCGAATGAAGTCCACTGCTGGACACAGGCCTCCCCCAAAGATCATCACAATGACCTATATGGCTGTGTTGTGGGCTCAATGGGGGCAAAATTGTGTACTGTATTATCTGAAATAGACAGTATCAGCAGAAGTTAAGCTTTAGCACTTAGATTACGCTTCCCATTCTCTTATCCATTGAAATACCACCGCTACGCCAGATATTTCGTGTTTAAACTTTAGACATTACTGTGTCCCGGTTTGAAGGGCATTGTAGCTACTAAAATTCCGGGGCCTGTAATCTATACAAATAAGTAAAATTGAAGTGTCTGTTTGTAATGTCAAAATAACAGGTTTTTACTGAATGCATATAAAAGTATAAACGGTACATATAACAATATAAACACTTTTTTGTCTGTCTGTATGTCTGTCCGTTTGTTTCAGCTAATCTCACAAACGGCTGGGCCGATTTTGACGGGACATTGACTGGGAGATAGCTAATGTTGGTAGGTAGGTGTGACTTAGGCTACTTTTATTTTAGAAATAAGTATTAAGGTTCCGCGATAAAAAATTAAAACCCATGAATTTCTTTAAAATTAAACGGCGCGTGAAACCGCGGGGCACAGCTAGTACTAAATAAATAATGTCTCGAGGTTTCAAGCGCAGTGTGGTGCCACGCAGAATTGACAGTTCTGCGTAGTATTACAATCGTTATGGGCAGGTATGACGCTTAACATGAGGCAAATGACTTACTCGTATCGTTACTAGATCGTGTAAAAAGCTACATAGAGGCAAAAAGTTCGCAATTTAAAATTCTGCAGTAAATGGAATTTTTCGGCTCCTAGAAATATTTTTACGGTTGATAAAACTTTCAGGTTTTGAAAGATGTTTTTATGAATCTTAACTAAGTTTTGGCATGTTGGTTTTGGTAAAGCTTATACTTAAATATAAAAGGGTTTTCATTTTGTTGAGAGAATTTTAAGCTCAAATAGTTTTATTTTTATTGTTGTTATTTGTTTTCATCATTTCGGCCGAATGAAGTCCATTGCTGGACACAGGCCTCCCCAGAGATCACCACAACGACCGATATGGGTGTGTTGTCCACGCTTGGCAGACGGGTTGGCGATCGCAGTTAAGTTGTTAATGTATTCGAAGGACGCTGCTGCCCATCCTCCGGCTAATCCCTTAGTCGACTTTTACGACACCCACGGGAGGATATGGGTTGGTGGTATTCTGAGCCGGCACCATACGGCATTATTACGCCGTATTAGTAAAGAATTACATTAGGAGATTTTTATGGATGTATTTATACATGTATTTGTATGTATGGTTTATAGCTATGGATATTTATGTATGTATTTTTAGTTTTCGATTATTATTTGTCGATTGCCGTTAGTATTCTTCAAGGCAATAAAAAAAAAATTGTACAAGAAAAGATTTTAAGTCATTCTTTAACTAAATTCTTCATATTCGTATTTATAAAATGTATTAGTGATAATTTCTTGCTTGTCCAAAATAAATAATCATATTTTTTCATTTTTATATACGTAAGTTGAAACTTATGTTTGTAATAAATATGAATTGCAATGTTCGAAGACAGTTTTCCAATATTTTTTACAAACACTGGAAGGAATTATTCGGTCTGTTGGTACCAGAAGAGCAAGAAGTTAATAAACCCTGAAAGTTAGTATTCTAATGCTATTAATGCTACAAAACAGTAGCTGTGTATGTTATACAATAATTGCAAGGCTATCGTTTAACGAGAATAGCCCTTAGTTTTAAGTTAAAGCTTAATAATTTCAATTTGCTCTTACATGCACACAGTGAGTGAACACTTTCAACCACAACCAGATTAGAAAGAATAAGCTGTAAATTAACGTAACTACTGCGATTATTTGTTAAGCAAGATAATTTATTTAAATTAACATTCAATCCTTGTAGAAAAATCCCTTCATTATCGTGAGCCTACAGATTTCCCATCGGACGTGTTTCCAATTATCTAGTCTATTTGCAGGGCAAATTGAGCTGCTTTGTAACGTAAAATTACGGGTTTTTACTGTCGACTACTGGGCCTGTTCAGTACTGGTTCGGCTACATGACCAGAATATGCTAGGAGCACTAAAAATTGTTCCTTAATAGCCGTCATCAGCCTAAACTTTTCTTACCTGTGTTGGCATGGCTTCTTGTCTAATAAAGAAAGAAAGAAAGAAAGAAAGAAAAACGTATATTCTTAAACGCACACAGTCATCCAGAAATTGTAATTATTAATGCAAACTTTAGAGGACGGAACAATACTCGTGACACACCACGCCAATTGACATGTTATGGAGAGAAAAAGAATCAAAATTTCGCATTTGGGATCGCCTTATTTGTGTATATGTGGGATGACGTTGTATGTCACCAGTGAGTCACCAGGATTTTTCTAATGGTGGGTTCTAATGGTTCATGATATGGCGCATGACATCACATACCGTGGACAACTGCAGATAGTCGCAGAATGCACTAACGGCCGAAATTAATAATCAAACGAATCCAAACTCTTTGGATTTGGGATTAAGGATTTGTCTGTTTTGGTATTAAATATGATCCTTATACAAAAATGCATAAATATATAATTTAAAATCTTTAACCTAAACATTTTGTATCAGATTCATTACTCATTCCTACCGAGTCTTTTCCCTACTGTGCGTGTCTGTATTTGCGGATCTGAGGACCAACACCTTGTTTTTTAACCGGTACGGTCAAAAACAAATAATACTATTCAAACACATAAAAAAATTACTGTATGAACAATCGGTCATGCGTCTCTCTCACACAACCACAAAATTTCCGACAGTATCCTTGGCCATCCATCCCCAAACAATCAATACTACTTGATGTAAGTCCAAGACATCGTTGCGTCGTCCGGAGAACGCGCGTGGTATCGGAGCCTAAGCTCGGGCTTTAGCACTGCAGGTAGGCACAGGAAGCAACTTGTGTATCTTGCTGCAAAGGTAGAATCAATCGTCAATTCATACGTGAAATTGGTATAACAAAAAACCGCCACACTTGCACCTTTGAGGTTACCGACGCGCGAGGATTCGGCTCAACCCTCCTGGGTTCGCGATCGCAGTTGAGTTGCTAACGTTTGAAGGATGCTGCTGCCCATCCTTCAGCTAATCCCTTAGTCACCTTTTACGACACCCACGGGATGAGATGGGTTGGTGCTATACGTAGCCGGTACCACACGTATATTATTTTTATTTTTCCTTACGTTTCGAATACTTTGTAGCTTTCGTGGTCGCAGGATGAGTAAGGTGACAGGCGTCATTACAGATTATTTTTAAGTTATTATTTTTATCTACCGTTCAATTCTAATCAAAAATTGTTTCGATGCACGCAGTAATCACTCAAGTGTCAAGATGTTTTTCAGTGTGGTGCTAAGTTTGAGACTTTATTATTTTAATAACAGGGTTCTAAGCCAGGGTTACCTGTCAACCACCTTCTCTATTAAAATTAGAGCACTTTTTAATTTTAATAGCCTCACCAACCGTTCTCCGTACCTATCTGTTCTCTGTCGCGAGGAGTTGAGGTCGAATCAAAACGTAGAAAATTGTTTCGTTTGTATAAAGTATTTTCACACTGCAGACTTTGTAGAGCGTCTGTTTTGACATCAGCTATGTGTTTTTTAATCCTGGTGGCTGAATATAATTCGTTTAAATATGTTTTGTTGTGTTTTGTGTCTGTTTGTAATGTAAAAATAACATCTTTTTACTAAATACATATGAAATTATATACGGTACCTACAACAAAAAAATATTTTTTTGTCTGTCTGTCTGTTTGTTCCCGCTAATCTCCAAAACGGCGGTACCGATTTCTACGGAACTCTCACTGACAGATAGCTGATGTTATAAGGAATACCTTAGGCTACTTTTATTTTAGAAAAATAATTAGGGTTACGCGCAAAAAAATTAAACCCCATGATGTTCAATATACATACTCAATGTCCAGTGTCTATGCCGAAGTACTCTAAATTATTTATAAATAATCCGATTTATTTTAAAAAAAACGGTGGGTCCCAGCTAGTCATGAATATAAAAGTCTGGGGGTTATGCGTTTAAACTTATACTGCTGTTATGGCAGCTCTGATCTCTCTATTTTTGCATAATCTAGATGATAAGAACAACTTCGGAGTGAAAAACAGACTCAAGAAAGTGGCGTTCTCACCATGATGAAAGTACCAATATAGTGTAGTAAAATTTAAGGCTGGATTGGAAGGATGTTTAGATTTTCGGGTTACATGTCAAGTGCTCGTCGTGGGACATTTATTAAAAAAACAAGAGAAATGCTGCTATAAAATTTTATATCTGTCCTAAGTTGTGATATTAAGTTGCCAACACACAAACACACATTTATATAACATGTCAATTAAAAAAGTGTTGCCAATACTCAGCCAGGTAATGGGAGCAATCGAACCGAAAAAAAAACGAACAAAGTGGCCCCAATTAAGGTCCTTGTTCGAAAATCCTGATCAAACGATGGATTAGAACTATGTCTTTTAAATGAATATCGCTTCGGCTGTGTGTGCACAAAAACACAAACGCTTATCCCTTAGAAAATTACGGGCGTGAAGATATAATTTAATTAATTTCGTGTAGTTCGATTGGGTCGTTTTTTGCGTTGTCGTCATTGTGATTGGCACCAAAGTGGGTAAATAGGTCAGCTGTCTTTATCCTGTCTTTCAAGGAGGTTGTTGAGTGGCAGTGCCCAATACATGGTGATACATAATGGTTATTTATTTTCATAACTTTGCTCCTATGAGGAGGAGAGACCTTTTTATACAGACAGCCTTAAAAAGCTGTAAACACGTAACGAAATATAATTTTGCACATTAAAAGATAAAGTACATAAACATAATCATCCTATTACTGTCCCACTGCTGGGCACGGGCTTTTTATCCCGATGAGAAAGGTTAGACCTTTTTTACTTGGTGTAAATGCGTCATGTAATTTTTCCACCCGGAAAAGGGCGGAGAGGCGGAGAGACTCCTACCAGTGAAAACCACTAGGGTGGTCATCTTCGGTCCCGAAGGGGACTGCAGGAACTCAAGTAAGGAATGTAAATCGATCACCACAACTAGTGGAGGGGGGCGACTGTAAAGAGGATGAAGAAGATGAAGATTATTTATAATGAGCCTGACTGTAGAAGTGGTATTAATAATAAGCTTCACTGCTCAAGTGGCGGTAATAATAGCTACAGGGTACAGGATACCATAAGTTAAGCAACAATGGAATAATAAGATTATACCTACTTAGGAATTAATGCAATTTTACAGATAGTGGTAGTAGAGTGCTTTGAGAAGAGCGGGACTGGAATTGCAGCGACTGGTGAAAAGTAGAAACAGCCAGGGAAATTGCCATAATAAAAGGCATTAAAACTTAAATCATGATTGGCTACATATCCATAATTAGTATGTTGCTGATATCTATGGGTGCGACTACTACTATAGAGTCTGATAAGGATAAGGTTCTTTATTTATTAGTCTGACCTCACAAATATATTTTGACTGTAAAAGAAATATATATAAAAAGGGGATTCGTATTATGTTGAATATCTAACATATGGCTTCGTAGGACTCGTACATTCGAGACTCCATAGTTAGTTTGTGCTGTTTTCTACCGTTAATACTCCAAATACACCTCATAATACCATCCATACGGACAAGCGAAGGTATTAACACCATACTGCCAAAATAAATGTATAATTGTGGCATTACTGCTGGAGGCACTACGTCACGAAGGTTGTCACTGAAAACCAGCGCTGTTGTCGATGGATCTTTTCAACGTCACAGCATTATGCTGAGTGACGACCTTTTTTAATTTAGTTTATATTTTATGTTTGGCCTGGATTCTGAGTCTTTTGACCATGTTATTATAATTTTATGTTGCCATTTTATTGCATTTTGTATGTTTGTTTTTTGTGTTTCTTATAAATATGATGTGCCTAACTTTAATTGTGCGTCGTTACTGGAACGAAAATAAAGTTTTCTTTCTAATAACTTATTAAAGATATTCCGTAGTTGACATACTCCTATAACGATCACGAGAACATTATATACCATCAGGTAGAACGTTGGATAGTTAACCGTAACTGTTCCGATATTATTATATCAATAAAAAATAACCGCCGTGTGGTGCCGGGTCAGAATACCACCACCCCATCTCTTCTCGTGGGTGTCGTACAAGTCGACTAAGGGGTTAGCCGGAGGATGGGCAGCAGCGTCCTCCAAGTACATTAACAGCTCAACTGCGATCGCCAATCCGTCTACCAAGCGTGGCTATTATGGCTAAACCCCCCAATGAGCCCACAACACACCCATATCGGTCGTTGTGGTGATATCTGGGGAGGCTTGTGTCCAGCAGTAGACTTCATTCAGCCGAAATGATAAATAAAAAATAGCAACAATAAAAATAAAACTATTTGACCTTAAAATTCTCTCAACAAAATGAAAACCCTTTTATATTTAAGTATAAGCTTTACCAAAACCAACATGCCGAAACTTAGTTAAGATTCATAAAAACATCTTTCAAAACCTGAAAGTTTTATCAACCGTAAAAATATTTCTAGGAGCCGAAAAATTCCATTTACTGCAGAATTTTAAATTGCGAACTTTTTGCCTCTATATAGCTTTTTACACGATCTATATGTAGTAACGATACGAGTAAGTCATTCGCCTCATGTTAAGCGTCATACCTGCCCATAACGATTGTAATACTACACAGAACTGTCAATTCTGCGTGGCACCACACTGCGCTTGACACCTCGAGACATTATTTATTTAGTACTAGCTGTGCCCCGCGGTTTCACCCGCCGTTTAATTTTAAAGAAATTCATGGGTTTTATTTTTTTATCGCGGAACCTTAATACTTTTTTCTAAAATAAAAGTAGCCTAAGTCACACCTACCTACCAACATTAGCTATCTCCCAGTCAATGTCCCGTCAAAATCGGTCCAGCCGTTTGTGAAATTAGCTGAAACAAACGGACAGACATACAGACAGACCAAAAAAGTGTTTATTTTGTTATATGTACCGTATATACTTTTATATGCATTCAGTAAAAACCTGTTATTTTGACATTACAAACAGACACTTCAATTTTACTTATTTGTATAGATCACAGGCCCCGGAATTTTAGTAGCTACAATGCCCTTCAAACCGGGACACAGTAATGTCTAAAGTTTAAACACGAAATATCTGGCGTAGCGGTGGTATTTCATTGGATAAGAGAATGGGAAGCGTAATCTAAGTGCTAAAGCTTAACTTCTGCTGATACTGTCTATTTCAGATAATACAGTACACAATTTTGCTTTTAATTTTTATTACAGCGTCGGCAATGCGCGAATAGTGCCTTTGGTGTTGCAAGCGTTCATAGGCTATGGTTAACACATACGATCAGGCAGGCCGTATGGCTGTTTGCTACCTTAGTGGTTTAAAAAAGCAAAACAGAATTTGCGACAGTTGTGCGTACTTCATAGTGACAAACGATCCATTCTAAAAATGAAATCTCATTCAAAATACATGTAATATTCTTGCTACCAGGTTTACTTATAACATATTGAAAAAGAGAGAGAGAGAGGTATCCAAAATGACAGGTAGCCGGACTTTTGCCGTGTGGTGCCGGCTCAGAATACCACCACCCCATCTCCTCCCATGGGTGTCGTAAAAGTCGACTAAGGGATAAGCCGGAGGATGGGCAGCAGCGTCCTTCGATTTCATTAAAAACTCAACTGCGATCGCCAACCCGTCTGCCAAGCGTGGCGATTATGGCATAACCCCCCAATGAGCCCACAACACACCCATATCGGTCGTTGTCGTGATCTTTGGGGTAGGCTTGTGTCCAGCAGTGGACTTCATTCGGCCGAAAATGATGGACTTTTGAAAAAGAAAACCTGCTAGTACTAAGTGCCACATTAGTTGTCCTCGACCTAAATTTTTCTCATCTGTGTTTGGATTGGCTTCATGTCTATGGTGGTTTCCAATGGATGGTGATATCGCAAAGGTCATTACATTCCCCTGACGACCGCAGACAGCCACTGAAATGCATGAAGGCGTGGTTAAACTACTAAAATTAGGCATCCAAATTTAACGAGGGGCCCGGGTTGTAGCTGCACTTGAGTTGGCGAAAGGGCCCTTGAAGAGCCCAAAAATTCAAGGATTGCCACCAGAAAAAATTGCTTTACATTTCGTGTTTCACTTGCCACTTCAATCATCACTTTCCGCTCGCATTTGGACGGCGTTTTAACGAGAATTCTCATATTTTATTATGTTAACTCTTTTTAAGAAAAAGTAAGGATGGATGAGGATTTTATTAAGTATTAGCTAATGCTGTGGAAATGTATTTGATGTCTCTTCCTTCTTTAGGGTTCCGGACGCCCGAAAGAAAAAACGGCGGAACCCTTAAAGGATCACTCGTGTGTCTGTCTGTCACAGCCAATTTGCTTCGAATCCACATTAAGTTGAAACTTGGTACACATATGAAATTCTGCAACCCAAACACGGACATGTAACGTAAATAAATAAATTTTGAACATGGGTGTCACTTTTGGGGGGCAATATAGAAAATTAAAGAGTAAAGTTTCGCGAACTGTACCGTATAACATATGAAATGGAAGAACTTGATGTGAGGGTTTCAAATGTATATATATTTTATCATTTTAAAATATATCGTTTTAAAGTAATTTAATAAAATATGTGAAAATTGACCCCCCGCTTATCTCCAAAACTACTGAGCTTAACATTCTGAAAAAAATATTGTAATAGCTCTATACCTATAGATTACAGGAAAACCTATAAGAAGTCGGTGGCCTTAAAATAACATGGTAAATCTCACAATATTGTGCGTACAAACCTACGTTTGCGGTTGGAAAGTATGGGAAAACATGTTTTACGGATGGTAAATTTTGGTCTATTTTCTTAAGTAACTTTAAAACTATATACTTCAATAATTCTATTTAAGACCCCACAAGAAGCCCTTCTATTTAATATGCTACACGGTACAGTTCGCAAAACTTAATTCATTAATATTCAATATTGCCCCCCAAAAGTGACCCCATGTTCAAAATTCATATAATAATGTTACACGTCCGTGTTTGGGTTGCAGAAATCCATATGTGTACCAAACTTCACCTTATACGGTCCAGTAGATTTCGAGCAAATTAGCTGACGGACAGACAGACACACGAGTGATCCTTTAAGGGTTCCGCCGTGTTTTCCTTCGGACGTTTGGAACGGAAAAATAAAGAACTTAATTACATACCTATTCAATAAGAAAGAAAGAAGAAGAAAGAAAATAAATTTATTTGACACAGACAATGTGATACACATAAATTGAAAAAGAAAAAAAAATACAATAAAAACACAAGGAGAACATTGTTGTGTGCCCCACAGCTGCGCCAAACAGGCCCAGTTCAGCAAACATGCCAGACCACTAGTGCCTGGCGCTGGTTTTCAACTGGACCTTAAGTAGTGACGTGTTACGGATGTAAATCAGTTTGTAGAACATGGATAAATAAAAATACCTACGTGTAGCAAATAACAATAGTGAAAGTAGTATGTAGGTAAGAAGTAATAAATAAAATTGATGTTTGTGTTGTTACGTACAGAAGAACTAAATATACTAGAAATACAACCATCATAAACTAAAGCTATAATAAATTAATAAAAATCATGTTGATCTACCATTTAATACTAAAAAGATGCAAATGTTGACATAATTACCGTATTAATCCAAATACAAAACAGGCGGTGGTATTGACACTGGTTAACCTGATGTTTAGACCGCAGGCCAGCTGCAAAGCAATTCTCAGATATCTTACCGCATCTGGCGCTATTATGCTAATGAAGGAAGTTTGTGGAGCTACGAAGCGTGGCAAAAAGGGTGCAAATTTGTGGGCACAAGTTTGAAATTGGAACGCAATTTTAGTTTGAGGTATAAACTCAAGACTCAGTTTGTATAAAATCAGGAAAGCCAGAAATTATGAATGAGTTTGGACATCTAATAGTAATGAAATAAGTTTTTAATTAAGGTGGATGACCTAACTTCATTAAAAACTTGGTGATGATTTCAGCCCAAAGACGTCCACTGCTGAATATATGCCTACCCCAAAGATCACCAAATGACCGCTTCTGCGCTACTCGCATCCAGCAGATTCCCACAACGTTCACCAGGTCGTCGGTCCATCTTGTAGGGGGTCTACCCACGCTGCACCTTCCGGCACGCGGTTGCCACTGAAGAACTTTTCGGCCCCATTGACCATCCGTTATACGAGCAATGTGCCCGGCCACTGCCACTTTAGGTTAGCAATTCTTCGGGCTATGTCGGTTACCTTGGTCCTTTTGCGGATTCCCTCATTTTTTATTCGATCTCGCAGGGAATAGAGCATAGCCCTTTCCATTCCCCTTTGACTGACCTTGAGCATTCTTATGAGGCCCATGGTGAGCGACCACGTCGCGGTACCATAGTTCATCACCGGCAACACACACTGGTCAGAGACCTTCGTCTTGAAAACACTGTGGTATTTTGGACGAGAAGATATTGCGCAGTTTCCCGAACGCTGCCTAGCCGAGTTGAATTCGACGGTTAACCTTTTTCTGGAAGTTTTGAAGAATTAAGATAGGTATTGAGATTAATTGACAATACGCACCTATAAAATTTTCTCAATATTGATAAACATATAAAAATCTGCCATTAATCTGCATGATCGATTTAGTGAATTCACAATATTGACTGAAATTCTTCGATACGTGAGAAACATTAAAAGTTTCTCATAAAAGAATATCCATCCTTCCAGTTGACTGTGGACGAAGCATAGGTACAGCTCAACGGTTCAAAATTGCAATCTGGCTCTCTTGAACACTTGGTACAAACGGCCTTCTGGGACAAAAACTTTAGACATATTTGAAAGAATTACCTTCATATCTTTACACCAAATACTAATATTCTGTCGGAGCGGGTGAGACTGGAAGTAGCTACACGAAAATAGTGGAGTTGAGGCTGAGGACGAGTTGGAGATTACATACGTCACACACAGCTTGTACAATTAGAAAAATTGATTTAGTTTTGAAGTTTCGATTGAAATTTTGAAATTACTTCACATTTTATGACCCAAGTATTTATAACGTTTGCAGATGCTGTGTACTAATGTTGGTTATCTCTTTTGATATCCCTGTGGCGTCCAGATTCAGAATATAGCACCACTCTATCTCCTATTCGAGATATCGTAAAAGGCGAATAAGGGAAAGCAAGGTGGCAGCGTCTCTTTTGTGGGACAGCAGTCATTCTGAACCCACCAAGTGTGGCGAGTACTGACAAATTTCCCACAAAATGATGACACACGGCATGCAACTGTTTATCTATGGGTGCGGCTTATGTTCAGGAGTGGACGTCCTTTGGCTGATATGATGATTGATGCTCTATGTGATTTATAGAAGAACGCTGTAACTCTGCTGAGATATATTTGAGAAATTCAGTAGAGATCTGAATTATTCTATCGTTCGATTCTTATCTTCTTCTCTTAGATTATGGCTCCTGTAGAGTATCTTCCACATTTTCGCCAATGTCAAGTACTCATATAAGGCAACGTCGTATGGTGTTTAGAATAATGAATCTTTACATGTTCATAAAATATTTCTCAAAAATAAAAATAAAAATCTATAAAATATGTGGGCAACGTCGTACGGCTTTCCGACATAAGACTTCTTCTTCTTCTTCTCTTAGATTATGGCTTCTGTAGATTATCTTCCACAATTTCGCCAATGTCAAGTATAAGGCAACGTTATACGGTGTTTAGATTAATTAATCTTTACATGTTCAATAAAATATTTCTCAAAAATGAAAAAGTCTATAAAATATGTCGGCAACGTCGTACGGTTCAATTAAAAAAAAAAACCGACATAAGATTTATTTTGAAAATGGGTTGATTGACGTTTGTCATATTATCGCAAAAATAATTCATTTGTAATCTAACGACAGAAAAAAACAACTGAGCCGTACGACCTTACCGACATATTTTTTAGATTTTCGGAAATATTTTATGAATTTGTATAGATTGATAAAAACACCGTACAACGTTGCCTTATACTTGGCATTGACGAAATTGTGGAAGATACATTAGCCAGAATCTAAGATAAGAATCTAACGATAGAATAATTCAGGACTATAAGTACTGAATTTCTCAAATATATATCAGCAGAGTTACAGCTTTCTTCTATAAATCACATAGAGTACGCTATCCATTCCCATGTATGTTACATCACAGCATTACAGTACACAATATACCTAAATTACAGCAGACGTTCCTAAAATTTTGTTTGTAATTTTACTATATATTTTTGCTCATGGTATTGTATATTTGTGTTAAGAAATAAATCTTATCTTTAAAAAAAACAGTTAAATAAAAGTCGTAGCTGAATACAAGTGTAAACGTCGCACGCCAAACCTAATTAGATCTTAATTAATATCTCTAGAGCATCAAACAAAATTAATGAACGCTAATCGGATTAAACACAAAATCTTGTATCAAAACACTTTTTCAACCTAATAAAATACCTCAAGAATTGACCTTCGACGTGAATATTATCCCGTCACCAGTCTGGTCAGTAGATATAATGAACAATGTAGCCAAAGATTTCGTGGTGTAGCTGTAAAATGTATGCTTTCATTAAATTATTATTGAGCTATGAGTTATGGTGCCGGCTCAGAATACCACCACCCCATTTCCTCCCGTGGGTGTCGTAAAAGTCGACTAGGGGATTAGCCGGAGGATGGACAGCAGCGTCCTTCGAGTACATTAACAACTCAACTGCGATCGCCAACCCGTCTGCCAAGCGTGGCGATTATGGCCCCCGACCCCCGCAACGATCCCACAACACACCCATATCGATCGTTGTGGTGATCTTTGGGGGAGACCTGTATCCAGCAGTGGACTTCATTCACAGGATAGGTACAGTGGCGGAATAAAAGAATAATGTTACTGTTTTTCGTACGTTGACTGTTTAACTGTGTCAGAGTTGTTTAAGCTGTCCAAAGGTGACTTGGCTTAATGACTACCCTGCGGTTCCTGCGTATACGCGGGGCTACCACTGGCGCCTCGCTTTTCTGCCGGGTAGCTCCTTTCAGTTTATATTGCTCAATTTATTGCATGATTCTTATTTTTCTTCGCATAGAATAGCTAAAATAGTACTTCCCCATAACAACATAAAACAGGTCAAAATGGAAAAAAACAATAAAAAAATAATTTGGCCCCACGATGACTCCACCCGCAATATTCTAGCAGCAACTATTGCATGGTTATTTTATTATTTTTATTAGTAGAGAATACCTAAAATCTCAACACAAAAAAGCATATAGGTCACAGTGAAAAAACAATATAAAACAATTTGGCTCCGCGATTACCCTGTGATGTTGGGGGTTCTATGAGATCGTAAATAATACACAACCACCTTGATGGAACCCCGTTTATTCAATTCCACAATAATTATAAAATTATGCGCATAAAAGGTAAAATACATAATAAGCATAATATCGGATATGAATCTAAAGGAGTGTATACAATAGGGAAAATCCACTTAATTAAAGAGCATACACATTAATTACATACACTTCAACCCACTCCATTATTTTAGCGGCAGCAAAGTTGTTAACGACTGCCGTCTGATGACAACAACCGGGATTTTAGGTTCCCTCCGAAACACGGAGATGCTCAGTTCAAATACCAATCTGCGTTCCCCATTCATAGTCTGACCGCGACAAACTTTGCTTAACCTCCAATCGTTTACCAATCAGTGAGTGCAACTAGCTATGAGCGGTAAAGTGTACAGTCGCGAGATACTGAAATTTTGCCGTTTAATACATGATTGGCAAATTTATTTGGCTGATGTATCTTTTTTCACAAAAGAGGCATATTAACTATCGCATGAATCATATACATATAATACTAATACATGAATCATAATTACAAAAAAAAAACTAACATATTCTTTACTCTCTTATGAAGCACATATACAAGCAGGAACACGTAATAAGTTACCACAATATACCTACCTCAAAACAAACTCCAACACTTGAATGCGTATACTGTTGTAAGATTATTTACAAGTATTGCTTATTGCTTTGACTTTGACTTTGACACACATAACTCTTCAAACACATTGAGAAGCTTCTAATACCATAACTTTATTTTATTATTCATACTGATCTATCTCCCAATTTTGACGCCCAAGCAACGTCATAAGTAGAGGCCCAAATCCCGCTAGTGGGCACCCTAACCTGTGTTGCTTAGAATTCAAGTTATTATCTGGCTGGAGGCACTTTCAACTATCAAATCAGTTGTCAGAGTAATCAGCTCATAACTGGGTTCACAATCGATGCTGGCAAACACCTAACGCTGAGTCCGAATCAGCTCAGCTCAGCAACTCAAACTTACGTGGAAGTAAAAATATGGTTAAGAGAACTTACAAAGTTTCCATAAACACAAACAAAATAATGAAAAATAAATTAATTAAATGTTCATAGAAGAAAAAACTATTCAAATTAACGTACGAATTGTTATTTCACGAAGAAAAAACTGTTTATAGTAGGATGGGAAACAGAATTTGATTTTCTGTAAAATGATGGAATCCCTAAATGAAGGATCCCACGAGAGCGTTTGCCTATATGATGGCAGTATGTCACAATAGACATTGGAAAGAATTGAAATAAATAAAAAAATTGTACCAATATGATTTAAAAAGAGTAACGGGCAAGAAACTCCATGTTCTTGCCCGTTCTTCCATAGGTAATCCACACCTTGGAACGCGGTAACTAAAGTCTTGACTATTCCTAAGTGCCTATAAATGATTTTACATCGATAAACATATTTTTATCTTTTATGATATCAGCCAAAAGGTACACTTTTGAACAAAGGCCTCCCCATAGATTTCCACAATTTGTCAGTAGTTACCTCGCTTGGTAGGCGGGTGGGTCCGTGAGCGCAGTATGGCTATTTTCATAGAAGGGATGTTGCTGCACATCCTTCTGGTTTAGAGTCCCTTAGTCACATTTTACGAAATCCACGGGAAGAGTGGTGCTATAGTTTTAATCCACATAACAAACACATTCAATTTAACAACGTTTTCATAGCGATTTTGGGTTTGCCTCTCTACTGTAGCGCTTCGGGTATGTTCGCATGGGCGCACACGGACTGTTTTCATGCGACCATGCGGAAGCGCTGCGCGTCTCTTGTGCGCAGAGTGCGGGACAGCTCCAATACCACTCTGAGTATGATAGCAAACAGATTAGACTGTCCTTATGTGTGACATTGCTGTGACAGACAAGTTACATATAGTGTCGCACGTTAGAGGCTACTGTAATTAATATGAGTTAATCATAACACATTGTGTGTTGATGCTGTATTTATATTGTATTTATTTATGCGTGATTATGTATTTATTATTGAATAATTTAAAGATGTTTTCTAATATGGGTTATATGGTACTTGAAATAAATGAATTTGAATTGAAAACAAAATGACTGAAATGAAGCGCTGTTTTGATTACAAAAGACATTTTATGTGTTTTATAATGAACATACAGGAACAGAAATATAACGATAGTTGAAATAGGACTTAATGGTACAAAGGTACTGTTTCAGCATCATCATCCCATAAGCCACAGAACGTCCACTGCTGATCAAAGACCTGGTAGAGTTCCACAACGAGCGGTCACATGCCGCCCTCATCCAAAGACTCCCAGCAACCTTCACCAGGTCGTCTGTCCACCTCGTTGGAGGTCATCCCACGCTGCGTTTTCCAGTGCGCGGTCTCCACTCGATAACCTTTCTGCCCCAATGGTCACCAGTTCTACAAGCTATGAGCCTCACCCATTGCTACTTCAGTTTACTAATTCTTTCAGCTATGTCAGCAAAAGTTCTTCCAAGGATCTCCTTATTTCTGATTCGATCTTGTAGAGAAATACCAAGCATAGCTCTCTCTATAGCTCGCTGAGTGAGCTTGAGCTTTCTTATGGGCCCACAGTGAGTGAACACGTCTCTATTGTGTATATCATCACTGGTTACACACACTGGTTAGACTTTCGTCTTCAGGCATTGCGGTATTAGGTAGGTACTGTTTATTTCTTAAGATATTTCTTCTAGCAGACTTGCAAGAGGAGGGTACTAAAATGGTTAATCAGTTTGATGACTGCAAATTAAAACCGGTGTTAAAGTAAATACTTATAGAATTTTAAGTAAGGCAGAATTTTGCATGAAATAACACGAAGCTAGAATCGAGACACGAACTTAGTACTAGAATGTTTTTGAAATTACATTTTTATCATTATTTATTTATGTCATTAAAGTTACAGTCATGTATATATATTATAAATTCACAGGTCTAATAGTAAAATTATATTAAGTAGGTAAGTAAGTACATGCACCCCGTAAGGGTGTTTGCAACTGGGTGCGAGCATTTTACCCGTGTCATTTTACACTATTAAGTTTTTATTGTAATACATATTATTATTTTTATAGTCAGTACACAAAAATAGACAGAATATATTACTTCAGGTATCAAACTGGTCGTCATTTTACACAGTATTTTATTAATACTATTAGGCGTCATACGAGTTTATATTTATTAACAGTTCTTGTCGTGTCACATGATAATTGTTTAACTAATCATAATAAATTAAAAGTGGTATGTTTGTCTATGATGTTGTGATTGTCATTTTTAAATTCTTCTACTGAATAATAACATTTTCTAATAAGATATAATTTTAGCTTTTTACTAAACAATTTATATTTAGTTTCGGTTTTTAAATATTCTGGGATTTTTACTCGTACAATTTACGAGTGTAATAAAATCCCCGAAATACTAATCTAAATTTAGGACTTTTCCGCCTTGATTGTAAATTTGTTGAAGGTATGGTTAGCTTATTTGGATTTCATCTGTTATAGTGTGGATTAATTTCACGCTTGAACGGTGAAGAAACTGCGATATTTCTTTAATTTATACGCAACAGTTCGCATTAATATACCTATATAGGTCATAAAAATATTTTTCCCGCAAGTCGTAAAGTTGCGATATTTTGGTATAACGCCTCCAGATTGGAGATTTACAACCCAAAATTAGAGGTTTTACAAGATTAGGCCGGTTCATATAGGCATATGAGTTATTGGATTTTTATTGGGGATGCTTACAATTTGGGGATCATTGATAAACAAATTATTGGACACAAAATGTGATTTAGTCTGACCCTTGATTTATTTATTAGGGGTATTTGAAACTTACACTAGAAAATTTCGTTTCCGCGTCATTGAAACTTGAAATAATCTTTTAAGGCTTCGTTAATATCGTCGTTGTCTGGAGGCTTACGGACATGCTTCTTATATACTAAGTTGCGGATTCAAAACATGGCATACACCGTTATGACATTTTCAGTGAAATATGTACTTTCTCAGTTGATTTAACCGCCGTTCCGCGTGGTGCCAGCTAAGTAATAATAATAATAATGTTTATTTGATAGCAAACAAAGGTTATTTGTAGTACATGAAGAGAAGGGATACAAGGAAACTTAGATAAAAAATAAAACATATACCATGTACACACAAATTAATGGGTAGAGGACTGCTCCCCTAGCTAGATCACTGAGTAATCTGTATTTAGGTTTATTTTAAGTATACTACCTTCCCGTCTCTCCCACGGAGAAATATTGTAAAAGGCGAATATGGAATTAGCGGCAATGTCCTTCAAGTACATGTATCAACTGCAATCGCCACCCCGTCTGCCAAGCGTGGCGGTTATGGCAAAAAACCCCAATTAGCACACAACATAATACTGATAGTTGCGGCAATCTTTGGCGGTGGCTTTTGTCCAGTAGAGCACGTCTTTTGGATGAAAATGTATATAACCACCACTAATTTTAGGAGAAGGAAACATCCGGAGGATTCCTGGATAGAATGGTCTGAAATCGCCAACATGCAGTGAGCAGGCGTGGTGATTAATGCTCGGTCGTTCTCAGTATGAGAAGAGGCGTTCGCTTTACAGTGAGACAATTACTGGCTGATATTATATCACTGTAATTTTCCTAACATTTTTTCGAATTTCGCGAACTATGTTAGCTTATAATATACCTGTTCATTAATTTTTAACTGAAAATAACGCAATGGCACACGATATTTATCAGCCTAGAATTACTTGACAAATCCCAAATTACATATTTGAACAAAGATACAATTTGTTTAAAATGACCTGTGTTATTTCATGATAGCCTTCTTTCTCACCACCTTAGAAATCCTCATGGGCTTCCCTCTCCCGATCTATTCATACTCCTAATAGGTTCACAATGTATCACCGATTCCCATGGTTTTGCAGATGTTTATAGGTCGATAATAGACATACCGCAAACTGCATACAACTCTTTCAAATCAAAATCGAAACAATCTTATACAAAAACCAAAAGATCTGCAATCAGGCTTTTGTATCCATCTACTCTGAAACGTGAAAAGTAATTTATTGCTGAATCGTGTACAACTACAACTTATGTTTACCTTGCTTTGTGTGCGGGCATCATTTATTTTCTACCTTCGTAATGAATTCTAAACGTTCGATGTATTCACGAGACCCGTATATTTTATGGCCCACATAATAAATAGCCTTTTGCGAACATTAAGCGCGACAGGCTTATTCTATTATTGTGTTCTTTACAGCTATAATGATCGGCCATAGCGTTTCCCTTGTCATAAAATCTAAGTTATGCAGAATTGTTTTTTTTTAACACGCTTTTATTAGCTTCACCTGTATGTATGTTTGTTTGTAACCGACTCCTTTGAGCTCGATTTTGCCCTACTTTGAACGATCAGATTTGATTCAAACTTTGCACACTTGTCAAAGGTCGATGACAATGCAATAATCCGATCAAAATATCCGATTAGCCTAATTAGATTCGCCAGGATTAATTAATTTCTTTCCGCATCCTTTGCATGCGAGTAAGAGAGACAGAGCTAGTGCGCGAACTACGCATTCGTGCAGTTCCAGACTTGCTCTTTCGGGCACTCAGTTCAGCACAACCTAGCGTGTTTTTTTAGTTTTTTTAAACTATTATTTATTATTAATATTCCGTTATAGAATTACCGTGTTTCCGGACTTAGAATAGGTGCGAGGGTGTTTCTCCGATATTTTAGGGTTGTCAGTGTGAAAACGAGATCTATTTTGGTTATAGGTACCGGTTTAACCCTGGCAACGTAGAAACCAAACATTTTCGCTGTGATTTTATTTTCGATTGGCTAGTAGTGGTTCACTTTGTATCGGAGTTGTTAACCGACTTGGCTTAACATAATTTCAGCCGAATAAGGTCCACTACTGGACACAGGCCTCCCTCAAAGATCACCACAACGACCGACATCGGTGTGTTGTGTGCTCGTTGGGTTGAGTTTTGCCATAATTGCCACGCTTGGCAGGTGGGTTGGCGATCGCATTTGAGGTGTTAATAATCTCTAATCCCTTAATCGCCTTTTACGACACCCAAGGGATGAGGTGGGTTGGTGCTATTTCGTAGCCGGCACCAAATGGCTTAACAACTGTCGCCTTAGGACAACAATTGGGACTCGCGATTTTACGTGCCCTCCGAATTTAGGGCACGCTCAGTTTATATATCAATATGCGTCCCTTCATCGCATGTCTGCCCCTTACTGATCGTTCGATTTCTTCGATTCGACAGATTCCATCATTCAATGTTTCAAAAAAAGGTTAGTAAAACCAATACCGTAGTTATCAGTGTAAACCTAAGTAAATATTATTTTCTTCTTCAAAACCTATAATCACACTTCAGTGTGTCACTTTACAGTCACCCTCTCCGAGATGTGCCTATAGGCGTGGCACCAGTGGGCAGCTCTGGTGTGATCATACGAGGACCTGGAGTCTCCCTTAGGTGCCGAAGATGACCGCCCCAGTGGTTTTAGCCGGTAGGAGTCCGGCATACCCCTTCGCCCTTCCCCGGGGCGAAGGAAGTACATGAAGAATTTCCACTGGGCACCAATAAAACTTCATCATCATCATATCAGCCTAAGGCCAAAGCCAATACTTTAGCAGCATGTCTCAGTGCGTAAGCGTAAGTAAGCGGCTGAGTAAGCGATTTAAATATAGGCACTATATTGCTTAGTGTTGGCATGCGTGCCCCGCCCGCTGTTCAGTTCTATCTTGATATATATCTGTGTTAGGGCCCATGTAAAAGGTAGCATATAAACAATCATCATGCAATGATCCAAATAAATTACTGCTGTGTGCAATCGGAATACAGACACAAATTTTGCCGGTATGATTGGTGTTGTGGCAAAACCATTGGTATTCTGTGGTCATAGTTTCAATCACTGCATACCATGCATGTATATCTGTATGGCCTCATATAGTAGTTCTGGTTATTTGGCATGTGAGATTTACGCCTGTAAATTACACCCATAGTACAGGAAAAAAAGAAAGCAAGTAATGAGTTTATATTTTTAGTATTCCTTCAGTACCTAATTTTCTTATTTTTAACATAATCGTCAGTAACAAATAGTGACATACTTGTCTTCTAAACTATCTCACTAGCAATAAAACACAATAATTACTTAAAACTATTTACTGTACTCTAGAAAACGCATCATCATCATCAACATCCAACCATCAACCAGTTCATAAAACTAGCATCTAAGTGCTACTGAGGTTCTACTCCGCATCATCCGAATCCCTTCATGGATACCGACCGTTCTTCATCAACGATCGTTGTCACCCGAGGCACGTTTTCATCAACCCAGATGATGAAATCACTCTATATCACACAGAGACTTTCGTCGTCTCGTTCGAAAAGACCGCCATATCGACGAGGCCCATCGTGGTACCGTTCTATCCCCAAACCACGATCCTTGCTCTTGCCAGCCCGGGCCAAGCCAGTAGCTTTAAATATTTCACTGAATCAAAATCATTCTTGATCCAGCTTCTTAGCTTGTTCCTCCAGCAATTCCCTGAGTCAAGACCCGAGTCTGACTGGGGACGCACATAGCTGTGTTGGTCGGTTTTAAGTTTTTGCCCTTACAGCTTTATCCATCTCTGGTCAAGCAGCAACAGCTCCCAGAATTAAATGCGAGAAGCGCTTCGTAAAAATAGAACGAAAAAAAAGAACACAAAATACATCATCGTCAGCCAAAAAATGTCAATTGCTGAACAAAGGCCGCCCACACAGGTAAGGGGGTATGTGCCGTGTCTTAATTTTGGTGGGAATTTCCCAGCTCTCAGCGCATTTGGCAGGTGGGTTGGTGAATGCAGAACAGTTTCTGTTTCACAGAAGGGACGCTGCTGCCCATCCCTGGGTTTTAGAGTCCCTTTTAGTCACCTTTTACGACATCCACGGGAGGAGATGGAGTGGTGCTACATTCTGGATTTGAAGACCACATATTATGTATTTATACAAGATGGGTCATCACAAACATAAATTTCTACCAGACAACTTAGGTTGCATGAAACGACTTGCATTCTCTACCTTTTTCTTTATCTCTAGTTATCATTATGAAAGTGAATATCTCTGTCTAAGTTGGAATAACAGTCGTCGAAGAAATGGGACGGTATATTGTAAGCCAGCAACGAAAACATAAAAAGTACATTAAATTTTTATCACGAATGTCATTCTAGTCATATTCTGAAGTGAGTTGGAGTCACATTAACGTGACCTGTATTATTCAAAATAAGCCTTTCAAAAATATTTCATACATTATTACAACATTTTAAGACTTGTGGCGGGAACGGTATTGTGAGCATCTCTTATCAGCAAAGAGCTTAGCCTTTCACCACAGTTTGGTAAAATAAATGGTTTCTCTTAGAATAACTTAATTATAAACAGTAAATTCTGAATAAGAAGGGTTAAGATAATTTTAGGAGAACCGTGTGTGGTTTATGTAGTTATAAGTATGTATTTGTAGTTCTAAACTAATTTGTTAATTTATTTCAAAGTTAATATACTACTTGTTACCAGCGACTTCACCCGCGTCCTTCTCATCATCATCATCATATCAGCCATAAGACATCCACTGCTGATCAAAGACCTCCCCCATAAATTTCCATTTGGCAGTACTCACCACGCTTGGCAGGCGGGTTGGTGAGCGTAGTTTAGTTGATGTTCCAAAGAAGGGACGCTGCTGCCCATCCCTCTAGTTTAGAGTCCCTTAGTCGCCTTTTACGACATCGACGGGAGGAGATGGAGTGGTGCTATATTTTTAATCCGACACCATACAGACATATCTCCTTCTTATGGGAGCTTAGTATCGACGTATCACATAACATAATCTACCTCTATGTCTAAACTTCATTAGAATCTTTTTAGCCTTTTAAGTGTGACGGAGTCTCAAACATTGAAACATACAAACTTTCGTATACGCAATAGTAATAAGATAATACAAACTGTTTTTTTTAAACGTTTAAACTACGATTTCTCCTGTGTCGTGTGTGCGTTTACAGACATGAATTCCACATACAATACACCCAGACCCGGAACAACTATCTGCAGATCATACAAATATTTGTTCCGTGTGGGAATCGAACTCACGACCCGAAGTGCAGCAGCCGACTGTATCAGCCACTGCACCAACCGTGCCGTCAAATACTAATGTTATCTTCTACTTCTTTTTTATATTCACTATTTACTTAGACTTCATACTGTATGTGCGAGCACCAAGAGGGGGGTATTAATTTATTTTGTTTAACTGACGGGATAATTATCTGGCAGATTAGGTATCTCATGCTCCCGAGAAGACGGTGTTGCGCAAGTAGTCAGGTACAGGTTTGGATCCTTTTCAATCCTCCCTGAGAAGTGCCTGGAGGGGCGACCTTTTTACAGTCACCTTCCCTATGCTAGAGGGTGACCGCTTTACAGTCATCCCCTCCGAGATGTACCTAAAGGCGAGCATCATATTCCATGCCGAAGATGACCGCTCCAGTGGTTTTAGCCGGTAGGAGTCCGGCATGTCCCCTCGCCCTTCCCTGGGGCGAAGGAAGTTCATGTAGAATTTCCACTGGGGATCAATAAAAAATGTGCCTCATGCTGAATCTAGTGTCCTGCTTACGGTGGCGTCGTGTATCAGGTCGCTAAGTTGCCGTACAATATCGTTGAGGTAAGCGATGCTCATGCATGCGTCATGCTCGTGAACGAGTGCTATCTCTTGGGACTGGTCAGCTTATTACTGCTATGGCAATTTAATCATAAGCTTTAATGCCTCTTAAAGTCTGGTTTATTTAGTGAAATGATGATGATGATAATTATGGATGACTCCTGCTGCCCGTCCTCTTAATATCGCTTAGTCTCCTATTACGCCTCCCATAGGTGGAGAGGGGAAATTTATTCTTTGCGGGTAATCATACGAAAAATCTCGCTTAGCATGACAAAATGTGGTATTTCGTAACATCACAATTCATATGAAGTCATAATAGCACAATACCCAGCTATGAATTTAATGGACTTTTATGTCTGAAATGATGATTATGATGATGATGAAGGATGGCTCTTGCTGCCCGTCCTCTTGATATCAACGCTTAGTCTCCTACTACGCCTCCCATAGGTGGAGAGGAGACGTCTATTCTTTGCTGGTAAACATACGAAAAACGCTTAGCATGACAAAATATGGTATTTGAAAGAAAGAAAGAAAGAAAGAAAAATCATTTATTTGTCACAGATAGATAATACACGTATTACAAAACAGTATAAACAGGTTAAGCACACAAAAATAACTTATAGAAATAAAAAATTATAAAAAAGGATTAGATATGAGCAGTCATATGTGTCTCACGTCTGTGCCAAATAGGCGTTCAGCTCAGCATTATGCCAGGCAATGATGCCTAGCGCTGGTTTTCAGCTGGAATCCGAAGCGGCATACGGATGTCAGGCAGCACATTTTTTTTATTTTAATAAAACAAAATACCTTGAGTGTCGTACTCGTTCTTGATAAATATATAAACTCAATAATAAGATACGGGATTAAAGTTTATATATGTATGTAAATATATAAAATGTAAGTGCATTTTAAACCTCGCCAAAAGAAGATATAAAAAAATTACGTAACATCACAATTCATATGAAGTCTTAATAGCGCAATACCCAGCCATGAATTTAAATAAAATTGTTATGCAATTTCAACGATTTGGTGCACCATCGGGTCGCGGTAAGGTTTGCGTGGCTATTGGGAATTTGCAAAAATTGCAGCATTTTCCATAAAATCCCCGCATACTTGCGTGCCGTATCTCAAATTTACATATTGACTCTAGATTGGTAAAAACATAAGTTGCCTAGATTGTTCTGGATAAAGGTGGGACGCTTTTGAGGTTCAGGGTTTTGGCTAGAATAGACCATTACTCGTTTTACTTATTTATTCCGTGTGGTGTCCGGATTAAGAATATAGCACCACTCCATCTCCTCCCGTGGATGTCGTAAAAGGTGACTAAGGAAATCTAAACCAGATTGGAAGGGCAGCAGTGTCCCTTATGTGAAACGGTAGCCATACTGCGCTCACCAACCCGCCTGCTAAGCGTGCTGAGTATTGGCAAATACACCCCAGAATGATGACACAGTTGTGAAAATCTATGGGGGAGGCCTTTGTTCCGCAGTGGACGTATAAATGGCCGATATGACTCTTTTTACTATATATAATATGACTTACTAGATAATTATAAATCATAATATAGTCATACATAAGGATAAAAGTCTAATAACGTTTTACTGGTCTAGAAATATATTCGTTGAATAAGAATTGGAATTATGTTTACTCTTCCGGGCACATAGGTACCGCTCATCTTTCTAGATTTAAAATATAGTACCAAACCATCTTCTCCCTCCTGGATGACATAAAAGGCGACTTAAGGGCTTCAAACTAGAGAGGTCAGCAGCGGCCTTTCTGTGGAACAGTAGCCATACTGTGCTCACTAACCCGCTTGCCAAGCATGGTGAGCACTGGCGAATTCCCTCCAAATTACGACACAATTGTAGATCTCTATGATGGAGGCCTTTGTTCAGAATTGAACATCGTTAAACTGATGATGATGATGATCGTGAACATAGATAATGATGCTTATTATGCATGTATCAACGAAAAGACTGTCCAGCCCTAGAGGAGACCTAAACTAAGGTGAAGCGCGTAGCTCCAGAAATAACGTGATGGTGATTTCGCAATACTATCAACACCTTCTGTCCCACTAGGAAAACATTGGATGGAGTGCAGTGGCTTCCTTCTGCGAGAGCGGTGTGCTCCAAAAGGAGAACTCAGCGGGATCAGGACAGGTCCAATCCCACACGGATAAAGACGAAACTGCCCTGGCACCTAGTCTCAACACGCCTGAGCTCCAGCTATCACTGTATGGCTTTGGGGGTCACGGGCGCGCAGATTGGAGAATCTGCGTGTCTATACCAAGTGACCCCCGGGAAGGCGCACGTGGTGACGTGCTACCTTCTGCGCAGCACAGCGCACAAAGAGCTTCGGGGGGATCCTTTCTCCTTTCAAGACGTGCCTGGCGTGGCCTTTGTACAGTCACCTCTCCTCCACAAGAGGGGGTGACCACTTTACAGTCATCCTCTCTGAGATGTGTCTTAGGCACCAATAGGTGGCCCTAGTGTGATCATACGAGGACCTGGAGCCCCCCTTCGGTACCGAAGATGACTGCTCCAGTGGTTTTAGCCGGTAGGAGACTGCCCTTCCATGAGGTGGAGGAAGTTCATCATGATTCCACCTGGAGACTAATAAAAAAACAAAAAGGAAAGCATTTAACATTAGTTAATTTAAACTCTCATTTAAAGAAAGAATTATAAGTAAAATACCGAGACGAATAAAAAAATGGTTCTAAAATACGAAGTAAAATTTCTAAGGAATTCTAATTTTATTAAGAATAAGCAAAAGACTTCAGTATCATATAGAGCACAAGGATGGAAGCATCTCAAGATTTATTACCTCAACATTTTGCTAAGCTGAGACATGCAGCCGAGAGACACGAGGCAACATTTCTGTATCCTCCACAAAGAAACGGGGAGCTAAATAATACAATACCTGACAGCAAAACATCCTCGTATTGTCGGTGCTAATACCCACCCAGGAATATCTGGAATATCTTCAATGTAATTTACGCAGTTGGGCTCCAGAACTAGCGACTAAGTAAATAAAATAACGAGAAGCAAAGCGACTTTCATCATAGTTTTGCTACCAACACCGCACTGCTATAACCAGTATAAGAACCTTAGAAGCAAAGTCCTACTGATTATTAACCTTACATAATACACACAAACAGCCCGTAAATTTCCACTGCTGATCTTGGGCCATGTAAGGAATACTATAATGACCAGTCGTAGGGGATATTGCGCTACCATGCTCCCCGAGAATAACATGGGGGCTTTTTACAGTCGCCTTCCCTGTCCTAGAGAGGGTGACCACTTTACAGTCATCCCCTCCGAGAAGTGCCTAAAGTCATGACAATGGGGGGCTCTAGTGCGATCTTACGAGGACCTGGAGCGCCCTTCAGTGCCGAAGGTGACCACTCCAGTGGTTTTAGCTGGTAGGAGCCCAGCATGCCCCTTCGCGCTTCCCCGGGGCATAGGAAGTTCATGCAGAATTTCCAATTGCATCTAGTAAAAAATGGGATATTGACCATCTGGATGAGGATGACATATCTGAGTCATCCTGCGACCAGGAACCCTACAAAAGGTTCGAAATGTCAGGTAAAGTAAAAATCTATAATATACGCGATGTAATCCGTTTAAAAGTGTTTTATTATAACGTGTAATAATCGCGATAACTTAAGACTTATTAGCATAATTATTACAATGCTAGATTGTTCTAATATTAGGGTGCATCTAACGATTAACTCTAGGGAATAAAATTACATACTGGAGGATGCCGCTGCCTATCCTCTTGATATCAACCCTTTTACTACATCCATGGGTCACATAATAATGCTAACTAACGGTTAAAGAAAAGAGATTATAATTCTTTTGAGAAAATAAAGGATTTCCTCAAAAGAATTATAAATGCACTTACAGAGAAAACATACACTTATTAATTAAGTATGCATTGCGTTTACTTATAAACAAGAAATTTAACACACTAATTAATTCTAATATTTAACACATACTTTTACTGGTGGTTGGTCTCTTATTGCTTGGCTAGCTAAGTATCACCCCAGTGCCAGATATTCACCGCTAAGCAGTAGTGTTTAAACTTTAGACATTACTTTGTTCCGGTTAGAAGGGCACTGTAGCTAGTGACATTACTGGACATAAGCGCCTAAATAACATCTCGAGGTGACGAGTGCAGTGTGATGCCTCGCAGGACTACTCCCGGTAAGCATTACAATTGTCATTGGCAGGCATGTCACTTACCACCAGGCGAATTACTTGCTCGACTCGACAACAAGCTGTATAAAAAATGGTGTCGCAGAATGACTCGGGTGACAGGCATTGTCAAAGATTTTAAAAGATGTTGTTTATTCTACCGTACAATTCTAATTCAAGGTGGTTCCGATGCCACACACTAACATAATAAAACATCAAGACACTGCGAGTCATTCATCACCATCATCATTGCAGCCGAATAAAGTCCACTGCTGGATACAGGCCTTTCCCCAAGATAGCTACAACGACCGGCCTGGGTGAGTTGTGTGCTCATTGGGGGGTGTCGCTATAATCGCCCTGCTTGGCAGACCTGTTAGCGATCCCAGGCGCTGCTGTCCAAACTTCCAAATAATCCCATAGCCGCCTTTTACAACACCCACGGGTTGAGATGGGTTGGTGCTATTTTTAGCTGGCACCACACGTACACGAGTGATTACTGCGGATATATTATGAAGACATATTATTTATTTACGTACAAATGATGTACATAAAACAATATAAGGCTAAAATAATGACTTTTCCTGTATATCACGAAAAAGACATCTTGAAATATGAACTTTAGCGGAGGTATCATTTCCAGCAATATTAATGTTACGGGTGGTGTATAATTATTGTTATCTTTTTTCGTAACTTTAAATTCAAACTTTCAAAAAGTCCTACACTTCTTTAGACTTATATGATTTTTATTCTTTTTACTTATTTAAAACTTTATGGTGGAGAAAAGTTTCTTTTATGTCAATATTAGTATCGGCGAAATGTTGGTTATTGTTTTACGCAAAGACTTGGTTTCCGTAATAAATGTTTGGAGTAGCTGTTTGGATCTCAGTGAACAGGTGCTTATAGCTGCCATCCATACTATATGGTTACTTACTTTGACGAAAACCACAACGAGAGGTAGGGTAGCTTATGATATAGATATAACTCAGCAAATTATAGTTTATCACGCAGGCCGAGGCAGAGAGGCCTAACTAGTGATTTGTAGTGACTCCAAAATCGTTTCAGTTGCCTAGTGAGCGACGTCGACAATTATAGCGACGATTCGTGGGAACTGTCAATACGATCGAGTCCCTTAAGTACGTACAGTACATAAGTCGTACATACAGAAACAAAAAAATATCTGGTCGTACTTTTAGCTCGGCATGCAATGATTCTGCAGTCTTCAGATGATGCCTTTAGCTCCTGGGGATCTCAAATTCCTTGAAATCTTCAGATATTAAACAAATCGCATTGAAGAGGCAATAGACTGAATCAAAGGCTCTGACTGTCTATCTGTCTATTGAGCTGAGCCAGGTTGCGAATCTGAAGACAGAAAATGGGAGGGGCATGTCGTCCAAACTAGACATTTTGAGAGAGGTTGACATGTGCTATGGACACGCACGTATTTTGAGGGAGGTTGACAGGTGCTATGGATATACACGTTTGCGTGTAAACCCATTACATATCGGGCGAACGACCCGAGTGCTAAATTGAGCCGACACTATACCGAAGATATTCTGGACGTCAGCCTGTACGGACTGGAAAGATGGGCTGGAAACACTGGAAATATGGATTCGAAAGGGTTAGGCTGATGCCTAAAACATAAACGGTGAATACATCACTCACCTTTGCTTTGCTGACGATATTGTGGTCACGGCTGAGACCATAGATAACCTCAGTATGATGCTAGATAACCAAAGCCTCCAAAAAGTTGGTCTTTAAATTGAACATGGGCACGATGAAGATCATGTGAGATTTATGTCTGTAAACTGACCCAACGTTCCAGGAGAAATACAAATACATTAAATTCATCGCTTACAAAAAAACATGTGTTGTAAAGTTGACCACAATATTTGTATAATTCTAGATATAGATGAAAATAGCAGGTTTGATGTCCGGATAAGGAATATAGCGCCACCGTGGATGTCGTAAAAGGTGACTAAAGGCCTCTAAGCCAAAGGGATGATCAGCAGCGTCCTTTTTGAGTAATAGTTTAACCCGCCTGCCATTAGTGGTGAGTACTGGCGAATTCGCCACAAAATGGCTGACATGCTGGTATTAAAATAGAAGTTGGTTTACAACTGACATTTCAACGCTCAATCTAGAAACTTTTAAGTTCAAGTCAAGAAAAAGGTTGTGATAGATGTTATGTATACGATGAAGAGAGAAGAGATACATAAAAGAAGATAATTTATGTCAAACAACCTAATTCTTAACCTTTCAAAGTTTTGGAGTCATTGGATCATGGATCATTAAGTGATATCTTAGTGTCGCTATCCAGGCGAAATATTGATGAAATTGCTAACCACTTTGAAGTAGAAAACTTAAGAAGGTTAAATTCACGTACCGCCTATATGTTATAGTCAACTAACAGGTTCCTAAACTCATTTTTATCAAGGAAACTGATCGAAAAACTTAGATTTAATTTGAATATTTTTTCAAAGTTATAGATTCTAATTTGAGATAAGTGATATTTTCACGCTTTCGTTTATAATTTTGAAATTAGAATTTAAAATTCATGGCCCTCAGATAGAAATTGAAAGTGATTATTTACAGTTGGCGCATAGGCCAAGGGAATGAATTTCTCCGCCACGTGTCGCGGGTTCGATCCAAGCATGGAGCAGATATTTGTTAAAAAAAGTGTTTCTTTTCTGGGTAGTTTCCGCGTGTAAGATTCATCCTGCATTCTCCATAAGGAGCCTGCAGAGCGGGATTGGGAGAGGGCCAATTCCGCACTGAGAAGAACGAGACGGTGCTGGGGCAACAACCACCCTGTTGCCCAGGTCCGGCAATCCTGAGCTATCGTTGCGGCCATTGGGATCTTGGGCGCGCAGATTGAGAAATTTGCGTGCCCACATGGAGCAATCCACGAGAAGACGGTGGCGCACATGTGAACATGCGCCGCCGTGTGCGCAGCATAGCACAGCGTACAGCGAGGTTTTGGGAGAATGTGCTATAGGCGTGGCACCAGTAGGCGGCTCTAGTGTGATCATACGAAGTCCTGGAGCTCCCCTTTGGTGCCGAAGATGACCCATCCGTGCTTTTAGCCAGTAGGAGCCACCCGTGACCCTTCACCCTCCCCCAGGGTGGAGGAAGTGCATGAAGAATCTCTACTGACATTTTTGAAAAGTGTATATCCACGTTTTTACGAGATAATTTGTTGTCGTTCTTGAGAAAGAGTATGTATACAATATGCTACAGGCACAACGTGGAAATCAGTGTTTTCGTTTTTAATCTTGTTATGTTATTATTTATATTAGTCAGTGTTCATGTGGTGTCCGGATGAAGAGTATAGCACCACACCATCTCCTCTCGTGGAAGTCGTAAAGGCATTTAAGGGACTCTTAACCAGAGAGATGGGTGGCAGCGTCCCTTTTGTGCAACAGCAGCCATTATGCGCTCACAAAACCGCTTGCCCAGTGTGGTGTTTATTGTCAAATTCTCCCCAAAATGACGATACAATTGTAGAAATCTATTGTCCTTTTTTATTTTTTATTGGTGCCCAGTGGAAATTCTTCATGAACTTCCTTCACCCCGGGGAAGGACGAAGGGGTATGCCGGACTCCTACCGGCTAAAACCACTGGAGCGGTCAGCTTCGGCACCTAAGGGAGGCTCCGGGTCCTCGTATGATCACACTAGAGAAATCTATTGTCCTAGGACTACAACTAAAATGTCAGCAACGCTGAACAAAGGACCAGGATATCGTTTAGCGTCGCGGATGTCTTTCAGCTGACATAATGATGATGATAGTTGGTAAAGTTATATACTACTTTGCTAGATTAAAAATTTATTCCAGAAAGAAAGTTTTTTTTTATTCTGGACTCGTACACAATGACAGTGAAAACATAATATTAATAATATAAAAGTAAATGGCTTAGTAGTGCTGTACGAGGCCAAAAAAGGTCCCTATCTCAGCATATGCTGCAGCAATTTATGCTACAGCGCTGGTCTTCTGATAGGGACTTTATGTTGATGCCACGAGCAGCCACGGCATAATATTAACATGTATAGACTTGAAAGAAAGAAGAAAGAGGAAGGAAGAAATACATAAAATATTGGAGGGATAATTCCACTATCATATTTTCCGTATATAGATAGATACTATAAATTATTTTTCAACATTCTGTAATCCAATGCCATTTATATTATCATTTGAACCGAAATACGGCCACACTTACCACATAGGCCTAAGATCGCCACTACGACTGGCCTGGGTTTGTGTTGTTTGCTCATTGCCATAATCGCAATACTTGGCAAGCGGGTAAGCGATCACAGTTGAGTTGTAAATATACTCGAAGAACGCTGTTGACTATCCTCCGACTAATCCCATAGACACCTTTTACAAAACCCACGCGATGAGGTGGGATGGTGCTATTTTTAGCCGACACCACATGCAGTAATGAAATATAAGTACAAGTAACTTAGATTTGCAAAGTCCAGAATGTAATATAGTAAGTTTTATAGAGTGATATAAGTACTTAAGCGTCGTCGAGTGTAAGCTCTCGAGAGCTATCCTGGATAAGCTGACGTCGGAAAATCTGGTACTTATCGTGCGAATCTTTTCTATATAGACATAAAAAGTTTCAAGTAGTATTCCCAGGGTCAGCGTCTGTAATTGAAATATTGGTTCTAATATATTTACAAAGACGGTTATGTTTTTTATTCAGTTTAGTTTATTTAATAAAGCCAAACGAAGCATAGAATCGAGGTTTGACTTATTTTGCAGGAGTGAGATAGAAGTTCTGCAAAGTATTTAAGGAGTTACATAAGAGCCGATATAAAAGACAACAGTCTGGCTGTAGAGAAAGATAGAAACCACGTAGAACTCAAAACAACTGATTCAATTAAGCACTGTACTGAAAAAATCCACTGCTTGAGAGAAGCCTCCTCCAAAGATAGACACAACGACTGGTATGGGCTTATGTTGCGTGCCCCTAGAATTACGCACCCCTACAGTATCATTCCAATGGTTTCTGAGATCAAATATAAATGAACCTGTTAGATACCGCATTGCGTGTGGTGTTCGGATTAAGAAATTAGCACCACTCCATATACTCCCGTAGGATGTCGTGAAAGGCGACTTAGACTGCTTTAAACCAGAGGTATATGCAGCAGGGGGTGTCCGAAAACGCGACTATGGGATTAGCAGGAGGATAGGCAGCAGCATCCTCCGAATGCGTTTGTAACCCAGCTGCGATCGCTGACCCATCTGCCAAGCGTGGTGGTTATAGCAAAAACATTAGGGGCCTCTGGATTAGAGCAGTCTTAATCGCCTTTCACCACATCCTACGGGAGGAGATGGAGTGGTGCTCATCTCTTAATCCGAAAACCACATGGAATGCGGTAACTAACAGGTTTTTAAAACCATTGGATTGATACCGTAGGGGTGCGTAGTTCTAGTATGCGTGCTCACACCGAGTGACCCCTGGGACCACGGCGGCGCGCACGTGGTCACGTGCGGCCGTATGCGCAGCACAGTGCACAGCAAGGCTTGGGGGAATTCTTTACAATCCTCCCCGAAAGGTGCCTGGTTAAAAGGTTACCCACCTTTTTACAGTCACCTCCCTCCGCTAGGTGACCACTTTACATTATCCGCTCCGTGATTCCGTGATGTGCCTAAAGGCGTGGAACCAATGGGCGGCTCTAGGGTGATCTTATGACGACCTGGAGCTCCCCTGCCGAGTGCCGAAGATGACCACTCCAGTTGTTTTAGCCGGTAGGAGTCCAGAATACCCCTTCGCCCTTCCCCGAGGCGAAGGAAATTCGTGTGGAATTTCCACTGGAGACCAATAAAAAAAACGAGTTCGTAGTCTGGTAGTAGAAAATCCCGGTTCCGGATTTACTTCATTTAAACCACTTTTCTTCAATGATAGTCTTATATTTCTTATACGTCATTCATATCTGGTTCACCTGGATATCATTACTTTATATTTCCGACAATTTTTCAATACGAATCACACTTAACCGTCCGAAGATTTTCAATACTTCACAATTATTTTTTATAGGGATCAGACCTTTGCACCAAGAAGGCGAACTATATTACAATATTGAAGTCTATCGCCGAACAATCAAGGATACCAGTTCTAAAATAAAACTAAAGAAAGAACGAAAAACATACAATGAACATACCTTTGCAAGATATTCTAACGAAACATCTTGGCTTGGTTTGAAAAAGCTTAAGCTCTTACAAATGCGAGCTTCATTCAGGAGTCTCTTAACTCAAATCTCCACACAAGTAATTCTCACGATGACAATACAAATAGTGCTCGTATCATGTCAATAAAAAATAAAATATTCTTGCGTCCAACACTTCAACTAAAGTGATCGGTGGATCGTGCTCAAGCATCATCAGTGTAGCGCTGGGCTCCCATCGAGTCGTGAAGGTCGATCGTCTCAAGATCCCGCTGAGGTCAAGAAACCAGCATTAGGGTGTTATTATATCTGATTTTGCGGTAATTTTGAACGATGATATGCTGATTTTTAGGGATTCGTGGAGCCCTTAATATGTCCGGCAGTCTAAGTGATCGTTTCACAATAAAGTGTGTCTATACATTTCAAATATGTAAATAGCATGTTTTCAGTGCCATGTAGGGCCGGCTAAGAACAGGACCACCCAATCTTGTCCCGTGGGTGTCGTAAAAGACGACTATGGAATTATACAGAGGATGGGCAGCAGCGTCTTTCGAGTACATCACTGCGATCGTTAACCCGCCAGACTAAGCGTGGTGATTATAGCAAATCCCTGCATGAGCACTCAATACAAACAGGTCGGTCGCTGTGGTGATCTTTTCGGGGGGGCTGTGTCAAGCAGTGGACATTTTTCGGCTGTAATGATGATGTTTTCAAAACGATAAAAAAAGGCACTAGAGTATTTGATTAGTACTTTCAGTTTATATTGTTAAGTTATAAAAGAAATAGCCACCCGCCTTCGTGGCAGTCACGTGATAGACATAGAAGAAAGAAAGATATTTTGTCAAAAAAATAGTGTCGACAATAATACAATAATTAGTAGTTAATAAATATGGAGTTTATTAGAGTTTAATATTATTCTTAATTATAGTTTTGTATTAACTTTAATGTCATTTATATAATGTTTAAAGTTTTAGATAAGATTTACATGTATTTTTAAATATATGTAGTTTATTAGAATTTAATATTATTCTTAATTATTGTTTTGTATTAACTTTAATATCATTTATATAATGTTTAAAGTTTTAGATAAGATTTATATGTATTTTTAAATATATGTAGTTTATTAGAATTTAATATTATTCTTAATTATTGTTGTGTACTAACTTTAATGTCATGTATACATACTGTTTAAAGCTTTTTTATCGTTAGTTAAAATAATAAATGTTGGTCAATAAAATTCTCATAACATTAATTATGTTTTATAAGTGTGTCACCTAGTACCTAGTTAGTACGTGCTGTGATGTTCAATGGCACTTATGAAATGTCAGAATTTAAGTTGCACGGTTCCAAATACTTGATCTCATGGAGAAGAGCCGGCAAGAAACTCCATAGATACTTTTTTTAAATAAATTAGATTACAATGTTGATTGATACAAATGATAGTAAAACAAATAACGAGAAAAAGTAGGTTAATGTATAATTATGGAACATACTACAGTAACATAATAATAATTCATTTGCCATAGCAGTAACGGCTGACCAGTCCCAAGTCCCAACAAACGGCACCCGTATGCGACAAGTTGTCCAGTTTCATATAATTATCTTTTTGAATATAGCCGCGTACTTTACATTAAAGTGTCGAACTTTAATGTAAAGTACGTGATCCAGGTCCAGGTCGCCAAGAATGTTTAACGTTTTGAGGCTTAAAGACCTCGCCAAGGGCCACCCACGAAAACGAAGTCCCTTTGAGCAAATCACTTTTACTTAAATATACTTCACAACGCGATTGAGTTTCAAAATGGAAATTATTCAAATCACCTCCATCAAACTCGGGACTTTGTCAAAAGTCTGCATTAGCGGTTTGTTTGTAACACATTCAAAATTGTTTGAAGTTATATTTTGATGTTCTGGACTGTTCCAGTTATGAAACTTACTGATAATAGTTTTCTCATTTTAGAACCGCTTATTTGTATTACATATCATTCTATTACCGTATGGTGCCGCTCACGAATAGCACCAACCCATCTCATCCCGTGGGTGTTGGAAAAGGGGACTATTGGATTTGTGGACTATGTTCCACAGAATGGGCGCTGCTGCCTATCTCTCAGGCTTCGAAGCCCTTAGTCGCCTTTTACGACATCCATGGCAGAAGATGGAGTGGTGTTAAATTCTTAATAATTGTGCCCCAACACGGAAAAAAACTAATATTATTTAATTTATTTTCATAGTCTTCCATGTCTCACTGCTTTGCACAACCTTCTCTTCCATACAAACCTACTTATTTCGTGCAATTACTTATCACACCACATATATACGAGTACACTCAGTTTAATAGAAAATGGAGAATTTTCCGCTCCATAGGATTGACATTCCCAACCCAAATTAAAGTCTAGACGACTCATGAGCAGCTTTTGCGTGAATAAAAATTTCTCGACTTTGACACATCCATGAATAAATTCTGTGTTAGAATATCATATTCAAATCACTTCGAACGAACGAGTCAAGTAATAAGTACCTATATAAATCTGATATTTTCATGCTTCGGTAAATACTACGCGTGATATATGGCTATGAATGTGACATTACTGATAGGAGTTATTCGTTCCATTATGATGAAATAGGCTTTGTGTACTCTATGACGAATCTCATTTCTATAGTATGTATTTTTGTTGTTTGGAATTTTGAGGAATCCGGACACCATACAGAATACGATGGCGTAATAAATTAAAGTAAAAAGTTGTTTTTTGTTGACCGTAGCAACTTTATTTATTTATTCTTAAATAAAATGTTTTAGTGAAAACTTAATGTGAAGTAAAATTTGTTTTTAGGTTCCGAACGTCCGAATGAAAAACGGTGGAACCTTATAGGATCACTCGTGTATCTCCCTGTCCATCTGTCACAGCCAGTTTGCTCCGAATCTACTAGGAAAATTAAAAAATGATTTTTCAGCTGTGCCGTGTTACATATCAAATGGAAGGGCTTGTTGTAATTACGGCAATTGTGAGTCTTGCGGCCATGAAATAAGCCCAAAGACACAGATTTAGCCAAAAATAAGTACAAATTAAACTTTTGCATCATCATGTCGGCCATACAATGTCCACTACTGAACAAAGGCCTCCCCCATAGATTTCCACAACTGTGTCATCATATTGGGGGAAATTTTCCAGTACTCACCACGCCTGGCAGGCGGGTTGGTGAGCGCAGAATGGCTACTGTTCCACAGAAAGGACACTGCTGCCCATCCCTCTGGTTTAGAGTCTCTTAGTTGCCTTTTACAACCTCCAAGAGAGGAGATGGAGTGGTGCTATATTCTTAAACCGGACACCACACGGCACAAACTTTTGCATAACAATTACTATTTTTCAATTCACTATTTTCGCTTTTTTCCATACAAGCTGCATCAAGCGATTTCAAAGCGCTAAGGAAATACATCAGTATCGCTGTCAGATTTTTTTATAAATCATCATTTAATTACATACTAGCGTTCTTATTTATAGTAACACACTACATTTCCACATGCATTTAGTAAGACAATCATCAAATCATATTATTATTATAAGCGTTAAATATAAATTTCAAGAGCATAGAATATTCATTTATACAGAAAAAATACATATATTAATCGAATTACATGCTTGTAGAACGTCGTTACTTTCAAACCAATTCCCCACTTTACAAAGACCCAAGTTAGATTGACTGACGTATATTAGGGAGGCCACGAATAGTTAATGACGTGTAGTATGAGGCGTGAAAGAGATAACATCATGGGTCCATTTTTTTGTATGAGGAGCACAGAGGATAGAGGCGCCAATGTCGAATAACCTGAATAAAACTGATCAGTGTTTGAAATTCACTATACTAAAATACCCATTAAGAGAGTTTCATAAGTTATCTTGTCAGTTGTTTGTGTTTTGAAAATGTGGTGGATCTGCTTATAATGGGTAATTCAGTGAATTTTGGTAGACGATTTCAGTAAGTGCCAGATTAATCAGATCTGCTTCGAATATGTATGTCCTTTTATTATAAGTAGCTATAATAGTTTCTACGATTAATAGCTAAGGATGTAAAATTGTTTCATTATTTATATGCCCGATAGCTCTTATCCTATCATGTTAACTAAATTATCTGAGGGCAAGAGATACTTTCGAAAGTCATCCTTTGAATAGAAACAACTTTAGAGAGTAAATAAGTTCATATATCGAAGTGATGAGCGCAGTGCGGCTCCAAGCAAGGCTAGTCCCGGGTAGCATTACAAATGTCATGAGCAGGCATGACCTAAGATGTTTTTATAAGTGGTAGATGCATTGCCCGCGCTCTATGATGGTCACATGAAAGCAAGGTAGTTGCCCGGCATTCACTTAGTCACGCACCAACCTGTGTCACGGCTGGTCGCACCTACACGTCAATCTTAAACGTAATTCTTGCAACATATTGCGGAAATAATGCTTTCCTATGTTTATAGAAGGTTTATGCACGAATTATACTACAACTGAGAGAAATAACGTCATTTCATGCGTAAATCTATACTGTAAATAAAATAACATGATTTTGTTTTATTATGGGGAAGCGCAGTCGGGCCCTAGTAGAGTTGTTGATCGTCACCGGTTGCCTTCGGGGCTGTTCGGGGCTGGCAGGTCATGAAGAGGGTGGCAAACTTATCGTACCATCTATACATCCGTGTAGATGTCTTCACCTCCCAGGGTTACGTAGTGGCTCGAGCTTTTGGCACTGGTTTGGTTTCCGCGGTGGCCGGTGAACCGGCTCGATAGAGAGTTGCTGGCAGAAGCAGCTATTATTTAGGCACGGGTGCTGTCACCATCTCTCTTGGAGGGGGTCGATGTTAGGGCTAGCTGCAATCCTGTGAGTGCGCTGTAAAAACACTGCCCTAAACCGGAGGCTGTGTATACCATCCCTGGAATTGGATGAGATGGGTGATGGGCTTAGGGAACTGGTTGATGCCTGTCTGACATCGAGACGGTTCCCTAGCCCTTGAAAAGAGGGCCGCGTAGTGTCAAACTCCCCTTTGGCCTACAGACCGATTGTGGTGCTGGACGAGGTGGAGGTTGATTGACATGATTCTCACTACCTGCAGCATCCGACTTCTGGACACGGTTGAACCAAATTCGGATGTTTTCGGGTAGGGTGTTCAACTGTGGATGCCGTCGTATGCCTTAAGGCCGAGGCGAACGACGCAGCTGTGCGTGGGGAGGTACTGATGGCAGTGTCACTAGACATTGCCAACGCCTTTAAAACTCTACCATTTGGATCTGCCACAGGGTGCCCTTGTATCTGAGGCAGCCGGTGGCAAAATATTTAAGAGGGTGATGCGTCAACAACCCGGGACGTGACTGCCGTTGCTAAAACAAGGCCTCCATTGCAAACGACCGGTTATATATCATTTATCGCAATTTTAGGGGAAATTTGGCATACTTTCCACACTTGGCAGGCGGGTTGGTCAATTGTTGCTGTTGCAAAAGGTACTCTGCTGCCCATCCCTTTGGTTAAAAGTCCCTTAGTCACCTTTTACAATATCTACGAGAGGATATGGGAGTCGTGCTACATAAATTATTTACAATACTCCGTACACCACACGGATAGTACTGAGCGGTCGAATTGCCATAATCACCACACTGAGCAGGTGGATTAAAAATCGCATATTAGCACATGGGTGCTGCTGCCCATACTCTTGATATAACCCTTAGTCAACTTTTCTAACACACATAGATGGAGAAGGGTGGTGGACAGCAACAATAACACCAGAAAGGACAAAAGTCAAAGGAAACTATTCAACCCTTTTGATAAAAATTCAATGAATAAAAATATCCTCAATACACTACCCTTTTGAAACGTGAGATTTCAAGAATATTCGCTGCGAAGCTAGATATTGAATTCAGTGGACCTGAAATGCATTTTCCGCAAGTACATTTACGATTTTATTTACCTGAAAATATTCTGTTTGTCTTTTAGAGACTGCTTTAACCATATCTTAGTTTTTGAGTCAAGAGTGATTTAAAATAGAAAGGAAAATTTTAAAGGTAACATATTTGTAAAGATAAATAAAAATACAGCTTATAGAGGAATTATTATTGATATCATGAATATAAGATTAGATAAAAATATATGTTTTTATTTATATAAAACCAAAAAGAGGCACTAATGAATAGTTAGACTTTTTTTGCCCCATTCCATGATTTCCAGGAAGGAAGTCCATACTTATTTTATGGGATGTAGTATACAATTTTATAAAAAAATACAGGAGATCATGTTGCAGTTATCACAAAATAAATCTTTTTTTTAATTATTCTGTGTGTAGCCTACTCACTTAAATGCACACACAATCACAATTTATTCATATTGTATTATTATATATTTTCAACATAGATATAAGTATCTATTTACACAACTATATACAAAATCGAATACACAACAATACAATACAATAAAATACAATAACATAACAACATTTCTATTACAACTCAAAATAATAACAAATTAAATTGTAAAATAGTACATTGTTTACATTACTATGTTTTGCATTGGAAACGAGCTAGCCGCCCCGCCGGCGAACCCGTTTCGATCATTCGCCAGGCGCGTGCGCATATACTGCCGCCATTCTGCGAGACATTAACAATCGGCCGAATTAAGTCCACTGCTGGACAGGCCTCCACCAAAGATCACCACAACGACCCATATGGGTGTGTCGTGTGCTTATTGGGGGGTCTTGCCATAATCGCCACGCTTGGCAGACGGGTTGGCGATCGCAGTTGAGTTGTTAATGTACTCGAAGGACGCTGCTGCCCATCCTCCGGTTGTCGCGGAGTGCCTCCCTCCGTGTTCCTTCCCGGTTAGCTCAACAAGGAGGCTCTCTCCACGGCAGCAAGTAACGGAGTTCAGTTGTTGTGATTCAATTAAACGTAGCATATATGTTATATAGGTATATTGATATTCACAACTTCAACACTTCATCTTCATGGTGATGTTTATATATTTCAAATATAGCTTATAAACACAATATTTAAGCTAGTTAAAAATAAGTAATTGTTATATTGCAGGAGACTATTGGTCAGAGCGACAGCTGTGTGTTGAACCACTAGGGTTCAGAATCCCATGTGTAATGATGATCATCAAAATATGAAGAGCGACTCTACGTCACATAAATTCGAATTTTGATTTGAATAAAGAATGATTCGTGAGGTGGACAGTGATGGAAATAAAAGGTATGAAGTCATGAAAGAGGTTGATTGAAATGAAGATGAAGGATGACTTCGTCACACGGTTAATCCCTTAGTCGACTTTTACGACACCCACGGGATGAAATGGGGTGGAGGCATTCTGAGCCGGCACCACGAGACATTAGTCCATAGCATTAGTCGGCCCACTGCCATCGTCCACGAAGCTCGTGTTGCCTGCTACTAGTTCGCTTACCAGTCTTAATCGCGAATATTAACTGTTTTGTGTTTATTTGTTAACGCTTTACCCTGTCGCTGTTATCCTTCATTCTACTCCTTCTATTTCTATAGTTTATGACTTTACTATTGTGTTGTGTGGAACTATATCTTCTGTGTTGTCTTGTATGACACATAAAACTTTATTTGTGCATCTCAGTTGGACTACAATTATTTCACCGAACACCAGCCCACACCCTCTATACTACTATATGTGCAAACAAGCATAATTCATATGAATTTGAAGATTATCTTAGAGATATAAATGTTTGGCAGATTGCTCGTCCAGCTCCGCAAGACCACTAATATCAAAGGATTCCAATTTCATGCCGTCACGTGACATTTTTGTGACATCAATTTATTCATATTAATATTACTTTTTCGACATTAATATGTTGTTTTTTTGACATTTATGTTATTTTTCTTTTTTACATTAATATTATTAGTTACTTACATCTGAATGTCTGTTGTATCATTTTATTGAGGGCCCTAGTATGTTTTTTTCAATTTACATTCAACTCGTTTATCAACATTTGATACTTTTTAAGAAGTTTAGAAGCTTATATATTATAGTTTACTATGTTTAATGTAGGACATTGTATTCAAAAAACGTTCGTTTCGAGACAAAAATACACATTAATATTGTAAACATCTTATGATTTAAAAAGAGTAACCATGGAGTTTCTTGCCCGTTCTTCTCCATACGAAATCTACATCTTGGAACGCGGCAACTAAAGTATGACTATTCATAAGTGCCTGTAAATGGCTTAAACGAATAAAAACCTTATTATCTTATCTTACGTTAGGCCTTTGTTCGGCTGTGGAAGGCCTTTGGCTAATATGATGATAGATAGATAGAATTGCTTTAAAGCTAGTTTTAAACTCCCCATCCGTGAGAGGTTGGAATAGGATCTACTCATTATCATACATGTTTAAGTAGGATTTCCTAGGAAATCCTACTTAAACAATAAAAAACAGATAAGTACTTAGTTGAAATGTACATCAAAAACCGCCAAATAGAAATAGTTCGATCTCAAACAAAGACTATCATGCTGCAGTAAGCAACTGTGTACTATTCTTAATCTAGCTATATTATCTACCGAAAAATTTTGATAGGTAAATGAAATGACTACTAATTTTGTTTGCAGATGACACATCTATATTAGTCAGATGTGAATATCTTATTTAGATGTAAAAAAAATCCAGCAACAACTACAAATTGCTACAGAAACCTTACACGAGATTCTATCGGCCGATTACTAAAATGCCACTTAATATTAAGTCCCGCTTTAACTGTTAGAGCCGCCAAATTTCCTATCGAAACGGGTTGCTCGAATAGTTAAACCGGGACTTAATATTAAGTGGCGTTTCAGTATGCGGCCGCAAGAGAACTACGGCAAACTCAGTTTAAAGGTCCGGTAAATCCCATAGTCACCTTTTGCGACACCCACGGGATGAGATGGGTTGGTACTATTCGTAGCCGGCAACTACACGAAAAAAAATTTTTTTGTAAATACACACACACACACACACAACATAATCTGATGCCCAAAATTCGTTTACTTACTGGTTTCTTAAAAGGCTATGCAGGCAGTAAGGTGCATTAATACCGGTAAGATCGTAAATAGGTAGGTCGCAGCTAGCACGGTATAAAAATTTGCATCGAAAATGTTCCTAAAAGTTAGCGAAGAATTAAAAATAAACCACGACGTCCCCTTTCTACTTTTTACCGGTCTCACCGACTATTGTGCGAATTCACTTCCGTTCGACTCATCGTAGCTTAAAGAAACAAATTATAGCGGCTAACAAACTAAAATTCAACCAAAATTGCTCTCTATTTTGATTGTAGTAAGGTTGGTTATATTATATGTCAAACGTAAAATACAATTCGGTAATATTGACGTTCTTCGAAAATTGGAGTTTTCAACTGATATTCTTTAATTTGTAGTTGTATTGCTTAGTGAATAAAAAATGTTTTATTTCCCTATGGGGATCGAACTGAAAGTACCGTTTTGTATTCACCTGTACATTCATTTCTATTAGTTCTTGTGTGTAAAAATGAAAAGTTGTGTCAGATGGCATGCAATTATTCTGTTACCTCGGAACGATTTAAAAAAGATTCACCAGAGGCAGCACTACTGGGGGTGTGTACCCCCAGTGTTTAGATTTCCCTATTGACAGTAACGATAAACGCATGTCTTATCATTGAAATAAATAAATTAACAAAGAGATTATTTTCATTTTTGTGAAATATTTTATGGATATGTAAAGATTAATTAATCTAAACACCGTACAACGTTGCCTTATACTTGACATTGGCGAAATTGTGGAAGATCTAAGAGAAGAAGAAGAAAGTGAATAAAACCTATTAAATGATAAATTATCATGCCTACCAAACATTGTGCATTCGCGAATTGCACTTTGGAAAGTCGATATAAACAAAATGGTATAATACGGCAAGGAGTGCAGGGAGTAGCTTTCGTTGAGAAAACTCTCACAACCGTTCATATAATTTGCAGTGCAATAACATTGTCAGTGACTTGGTCTACAAATTCATGCACAATTTCCTATTGCATGCGCCCCAAGTTTTTTGTTTTAAGTCCTATGGGGCTAAAAAAACAAATTTCATGCTTTATGGTCAGTTCTAAAAACGAAGTATAAAAAATATATTGCTTGATTTATATACCTATAATATAATAATAATAATAATAATTAATGACCGAACATCGTGTCAACATAAAAATTCTTGAATATAAAATATATTTCAAAAATATTAATCAACGTATACATAGTCCGGAAAATTATAAACTAATCAACAAATCAGGCCAGAAACTCTTTACACATTAAAAATGACGAAAAGAAAACCAAATTATTTATACCAAGCACATAAAAAGCAATTATGACAGCTGCCATCAGGATGTACTACAAATAAAACCGAAATGTAATGAAATATATTTTTATGCCGTAAAATGCTGACAAGAGCCAGAGCAAGAGGAGCACACCCACCACCCCCGGACTCGTCGCTTAGCTCCGCCTCGCAGCCGCCGGATCCCGGATCGCCGGTGACGCCGGCAGCTGCAGACGCGTCGAGCTCCAGCGACGAGTTTTTCTCTCCGCCGACGTCGCCATCACCTGCACGTCGGCAGGGGAGAGGACGGCCACCGAATAGCTTAGGGTCTAGGGGCCAACCAGCCCCGAGCCGGGCCCCCGCTGCCGGTGGTTATGTGCAGCGCATGAAGTGGACTCAAACTATGAACGAGAACGTCATGCGCGCATATTATGGGTCTACAGAGGGAGGAACCAATCTCACTGCGTACCGTAGTAGAATGCTTACTCTGTTCCAGGAACTTGAACCAGCCATCAACGTCTCGGCCCAACGATTATCGGATCAAGTGCGGGTCATCCAACGTAATCATAAGTTGGATGACGCTGTACTTGATCGGCTACGCTCCGAAGTGCAGATCAGTCGTGTCATTTCTCTTCCATCTCGGACTGTGATACAACCGCAAGTGTTTGGTGAGGTTCCATCGCAGTCCAGCAATATCTACGGGGAAGAGGATGACAGGACCATGAATGTAAGTAACCAGTGCAATGAACAATTGAGGAACGCGCTGGTGGATGCGATCCGGGACTACCGGACCACTCCCACTATACTTAGGCCACGAATACCTCGCTTGCCTATGAATAACAAAAATAGGGCATTGGTATGTGCCCTGGATTCGCTGCTTTTTGATTATTTTGAAGGCAGCGAAGATCTCGCCGATACTCACTCGATCCTGTACTGTGCAGCTGTTGCGGCATGTCGTGTAGCTCGCGTTAAATTTCACCTTAATGACAGAGCTACACAACAGAAATCAGCCGTACCAGCTTGGCAGTGCAGGATTGAGCGGCGTATTGGCGAGGCCAGGGTACTTATCGGAAAACTAATCTGCTTCAGGGATGGCAATACTCGACCTAGAGTAATGCGCTTTGTGAGGCGGGCATTCTCGGGGACTGGGATTAGTCCTCAAGAATACATGGCCCGTGTCACAGAGCGCATCGATTTCCTGAAGCAGAAGGTATATGCATGGGCGAGCCGTATTCGCAGGTATAGACGACGAGTGGATCGATTCTCTCAGAATCGCATATTCCAGAGCGACCAAAGGTGGGTTTATAGATCTTGGGAGCGACCTGACCAAAGTGTGAGCAATGTGAGTCGCCCAGTTGATGAAGCCACGAGTGCATTCTGGCGCAACATCTGGTCGACGCCCGTTGGTCACACGGAGGGTGAATGGATGCGGGATATTGAGCGAGCGTGTGAACCTATACAAGAGATGGAGGAAATAGTAATTTCCACACAAGACGTAGTCAGTGCAGTCCGTCCGATGTCGAATTGGAAATCCCCGGGACCGGACGGACTGCATAACTTTTGGATAAAATGGCTGCGTAGTTCACACGCTCGCTTGGCATCCCAATTTCAGTCAGCCTTGGAGTCAGGATCGCTACCACAGTTCTTTACTACTGGAGTTACCCACCTGCTCCACAAATCAGGTAGTGCAGCGGAACCCAAAAATTATAGGCCGGTTACATGTTTACCGACGTTATATAAACTTCTTACATCCATTTTGAGAGAAAAAATTACTAGCCACATTGACAAGAATGCCATCATGTCTACCTCTCAAAATGGATGTAGGAATGGGTCCCGCGGCACTAAGGAGCTGCTCCTCATTGACATGGCCATTAGCCAACAGGTTCGTCGCTCCCGAAAAAATCTGTCGACATGTTGGATAGATTATAAGAAGGCCTATGACTCGGTGCCGCATACATGGCTCATGAGAGTGCTGGAGTTGTATAAAATAAATACAACTTTACGCACTTTCTTGTTGTCATGTATGGGGCAATGGAGGACGGTCCTTCGCTATCCAGGATGTCGACAAATTCAAGGGATCGATGAAACGATCAAAATTGAGCGGGGAATATTCCAGGGCGATAGTTTTAGTCCCCTGTGGTTTTGTCTGGCCTTGAACCCTCTCAGCACTTTACTGGAGGGATCAGGGCTAGGCTACCAGCTGCGGAGAGGAGGTCAGGTAGTATCCCACCTGTTTTATATGGATGACCTGAAACTGTTTACCCCTAGCAAATTGCAACTAATAAAGTTACTGAAAGTAACTGAAACTTTCAGTAATTCTATTAGGATGGAATTTGGTATGGATAAATGTGCGGTCATGCATGTAAAACGAGGGGAGATAATGGAATCCGAGGGAATTCAACTATCAGATTCCATTAACCTTAGATCGCTCTCCGCAGCAGAAACATACAGATACTTGGGTATGTCAGAGGCGTTAGGCATCAACGAGGCTGACATGAAGCAATCGTTAAAGGAGCGTTTCTTTGGCCGCCTGAAAAAAGTACTTCAAAGTCTTTTATCAGGTGGCAATAAAGTTCGCGCCTTTAACGGTTGGGTCATGCCAGTTTTGATGTACTCCTTTGGCATACTCAAGTGGACTCAGACAGAACTGGATGCCCTGGATAGGAAAGTTCGTACATTGCTGACCACAAATCGGATGCATCACCCTCGATCTTCGGTCATGAGGCTGTACATCCCACGGAAGTGTGGAGGTCGAGGCTTTTTGAATGTTAAGACTCTCCACAACCGTGAGGTGTGCAGTCTCAGAGAGTATTTTCTACATACCGATGAGGGAATGCACCGAGATGTGGTCTCAGTGGACAAAGGACTAACCCCGCTCGGTTTGGCTAAAGAGAACTGGCGCAAACCTGTAGTACTCAGTACCGACGACCGCAGGGAGGTATGGCAGAGCAAAGAGCTACATGGACGCTTTTATCGGGCACTTCATGGTCCCGATGTAGATTTTCTAGCGTCCGTGTCCTGGCTACGTTTCGGTGACCTTTTCGGGGAAACCGAAGGTTTTGCTTGTGCAATTATGGACGAAGTTATCATGACGAACAACTACCGGAAATATATTGTTAAGGATGGCACCGTTGACATCTGTCGGGCATGTCACTGTCCTGGTGAATCACTTAGACATATAATTTCTGGTTGTTCTCGTCTTGCTAACGGCGAGTACTTGCACAGGCATAACCAAGTGGCCAGGATCATCCATCAGCAACTTGCTCTAAAGTACAACCTTGTGGAATCTGAGGTGCCGTATTACAGGTATGTGCCCGACCCAGTTCTTGAAAATGACCATGTCACATTGTACTGGGATCGATCTATCATCACTGATAGGACTATTATCGCCAATAAGCCTGACATAGTGGTGATAGATCGATTAGAGCGCCGCACGATGATTGTTGATGTTACAATTCCGCATGACGAGAATCTCGTGAAAGCCGAGAAAGATAAACAAATTAAGTATCTTGACTTGGCACACGAGATTGTCGACATGTGGGATGTGGACTCTGCAATCATCGTGCCGATAGTTGTAACAGCCAATGGCCTCATTGCCAAGAGCCTCGACCACCATCTAAAGAGGCTCTCGTTAGGTGGCTGGATCAAGGGCCTGCTACAAAAAGCAGTAATCCTCGACACGGCACGTATAGTGAGGAGGTTCCTCTCTCTGGAGCCCTAACCACCGGTAGCTTGGACCCTGTGCCCGCTGCCGGTTGGTCTCTATTTTTTATATTTTTAAATGTATGTGTTTTTGTTTTTTACCTCTATATATATTTAAAAATGTAATTAATATGAAAGTATCAGAAATAAAGGAATAATAATTCATTTTTATTTCAGAACCAGTCCATATGCATACACGAGAAATTGAAAATATTAGATACATTATGAGTAAATAAAATTGTATATTTTTATACACTGGGGCTAATTAAAGTCCAATTACCAGAAAAATGATTTAATGCAAAAATTGTGCGTACAGTAAGAATGTCGCCGGTAGAATGAATTGACACTTAATTAATTAGAACAAAGGAACGTAGCTGGCGCCTGCGTAAATACTAAAGCAACACGACTTGTGCTTGACACTAAAGAAGTCCTTGTAAGGAGTTGCACCGCAACATATTCCCGGCCGTTGAAAGCCTGCTTTCAACCCTTCAGTTCTTCAGCAGTAGGTAGCGGGCAGAGACGAGTAAATGGTCGCCGTACACACCCTCGAGCAGTTTTGATCTCTGCTACTCTTGATACACCATCTGGTCCGGGAAACAGCCGCAGAACTCTTCCTAGACGCCAGTTTAGTGGAGGCGTATTATCTTCTGCTAGGAGCACCATGTCTCCTATATTAAGCTGACCATTGCCTTTACACCATTTTTTTCTTTGCTGAAGCTCTGACAAGTATTCCTTCTGCCATCTTTGCCAGAAGTGATGCCTTATTCTTTCGAGACGTTCATATCTGTTTCGTTGGTGGGTATCATCTCTGTCTTCCAGAGCTGGAGAGGGTAGCGCGGTTAACGGCCGACCGATGATGAAGTGCCCTGGGGATAGGGAAAGGAGGTCATTAGGACAGGATGATAAGGGGCACAAGGGACGACTATTAAGAATTGCCTCCACTTGTGCAAACAAAGTTGTGATTTCCTCAAATGTTAAATGGCTGTTGCCAATAACTCGTTTGATATGATATTTAGCCGATTTGACACCGGCTTCCCAGATGCCGCCGAAGTGAGGAGCGTAACTAGGGATAAAATTGAACTTAATACCCTGTTGACTTGCAAAATCAGATATGGGTTCCCTATTTTGGTTAATAAAAGTACCTATATCCTTCGCGGCGGCCACAAAATTACGGCCATTGTCGCTAAATATTTCCGCTGGTTTTCCTCTACGTGCAATGAATCGCCTAAGAGTCATTACAAATGCATCCTTAGTCAAGTCGCTAACTGCCTCTAGATGAATGCATTTATAACGTAAACATACAAAAAGACACATATAACACTTAATTAAGCGACTTCCACGTCCTTTACGATTTAAAATAGAAAATGGTCCAGCGAAATCCAAACCAATAGACAAGAATGGAAAATCCGGATTAACGCGCTGTGAAGGTAAGTTGCCCATTTTCGGGCACAATGTTTTTCCACTTATTCGTCTGCATTGCACGCAGTTATTAACTGTGCGTCTTGCAAGGTATCGGCCATTAACAGGCCAGACTGATTCCCTAATTGTTGCTAGTAACAATTGCGGCCCTGCATGTAGGTTCACAAGATGCTCTTTTACAAAATACAGTTTAGTTAATTTATGCTTGGCATGCAGAAGTATTGGATGCTTTTTTTCAAAGTCACATGCGGATGCATCTATGCGTCCACCAACGCGAATTAAATTTTCTTGATCTAGAAACGGAGACAATGCGATAATTTTACTCTTAGCCGGTAGTTGTTTACCTTTTATAAGCAAAGCATATTCACTAGAAAATGACTCACGCTGGGCGATAAGGCACAGCGAATGAAATGACTCCAATAACTCTTCAGCTGTAAGTATACCTACTCGTCTGTTACGAGGATGCCGCATATTAAATATTAACCGTCTTACATATGCAACAAGTTTTCGAAGCTTGGTAAATGATGTAAAACTATCAAAACTTATAAAGTTATTACTAATTACTATTGATGAGCATGTCCTTATCTCAGGTAAGTCGACTAAATTTGATTGCTTTAATAACGGCCAATAGGATTCATTTTTACATAAGAAGCTAGGGCCGGACCACCACAACTCACTAGACAGTAAATACTTTGCATCTATTCCCCTAGAAATTAAATCTGCTGGGTTCATTGTAGTGGGAACGTAACGCCATGACGATGGTTTAGTTAGTTCAACTATTTCACAGACGCGATTAGCTGCGAACATTTTTAATTTCGTTGGATCAGTATTTATCCAACTTAGTACTACACTAGAATCACACCAATGTAGTATTCTTCCCGGCTTGTACCGGAGAGAATCTGTAACGGATTTACAAAGCTTAGCGGATAATAATGCAGCACATAATTCAAGACGAGGTATTGTTGTCGGTTTTAAAGGTGACACCTTTGACTTGGCGCATAATAGCTTGACCGTGCTTTCACCATGACAATTTATTGATTTTAGATAAATACATGCACCGTATGCGCATTGAGACGCATCACTAAATGAGTGTAATTCTATGAATTCAGGTCGGTCACATAGAACTAATCTAGGAATCTGAAATTTATTTAACCATATTAAATTATCAGTCCATTTTTGCCAATCGTCCCTTAAGTCTTTCGTGACCGGTTCGTCCCAATCTAATTTTTGTTGCCACATTTTTTGTAATATGATTTTAGGCTGAATTATAACGGGACTTAAGATACCTAAAGGGTCGAATATTTTAAACGAATTAGACATAACAAATCGTTTTGTGACGACTGCTTCTTTATTATGAGTAAAGTTTTTAATTGGAAAATATAACGTGTCACTGGATGGAATCCATCCAAGACCAAGAGTACTTGAAGATTCACTAATAGTTAAATTGTCTTGATGATTTAAGTTGAAATTTTTAAAAATTGCTGGATTATTACTTTTATATTTTCTTAAATTGAAACAACCATTTTTGAGAGCCTCGGAAACGCCCTTTTGAATATAACGTAAGCCCTGCTCATCGTTTGCACCGGTTATGAGGTCATCTACGTAACAATCCTTTTGGATGATATTTTTAATGAGTTCATCATCTTCTTCTTCACCCAGCTGCCATAAACAACGTGTGCTAAGATAACTGGCACTTGCGGTTCCATAAGTGAGCGTATTTAGCTCGAAAGTTTTAATGGGGTGTGATTCGTCTTCTCGCCATAGAATACGTTGTAGACCGCGGTCTTCTTGGTCTACTAGGACCTGGCGGTACATCTTCTCAACGTCACCTGTTAACAGGAATTTGTATTGTCTAGCACGTATCAATATAGCGAAAAGAGAGTCTTGGAGGGTAGGACCTACCATTAAAATATCATTAAGTGCATAACCTGATGTAGAAGCTGCGGACCCATCAAAAACCACCCGCAACTTAGTAGACTCACTCTCTTGTTTTAGTACCGCATGGTGACATAAATGATAAGTTATGCTCCGCTCGTCTTTAGCTAACGAGAGATGCCCTAATTCGGCATATTCATTGATAAATTTTGTATATTCGCATTTTAACAGTGGATTTTTTCTAAACCGCTTTTCTAAATAATGTAACCGCCTTTTAGCTAACCTATAAGTATCTCCCAGACAGTCTGGAGTGTCCTTTAGTGGCAGTTTTACACAAAACCTACCAGTGATTTCTCTACGAGTGTGAGTGGTAAAATGTTTTTCGCAAGCCCTATCACTCTCACTTATTATACGTTTTGTGGGAAGCTCCTCCAATTCCCAGAATTTAGTAATTGAATTTTCAATATCAATTTGGCTTGATGCGGTACCTATAGTCGCTTGATTACAATAAGTAGACTGATTAGCAAATTTTGAGTATGTAGGACCAGATATTATCCAGCCTAGCTGCGTATTTATCAACTTTGGATTTTGTGGACCAAGAGATCGCTGCTCGTTACCCAAGACTTCCCAAAATAGATCAGCGCCTATAAGGACGTCTACGGGTGCTGGCTGATTAAATGTAGAATCAGCTAACATGATGTCTGTAGGCAAATTTAATGTATTAATATTGACCGGATACTTTGGTATTATACCGGTTAGTTCGTTTAAAACAAGACATGAACAATTTGCACTGTATTCGTTATCAAGAGAGTTAATTTTAATATTGCAACTTTCGGCAATGTGAGAAGACACTGTATTACCAATTCCTATGACCTTTAGCGAGTCAATGGGGAACGATTTTAATGAAATATTTTCCTTTAATACTTTAGAAATAAAGGATGATTGGCTGCCACAGTCTAGCAGTGCTCGAACCTTCGCCCTTTGCTGGGTCAATGGATTCGAGACTTCAATCATAGCCGTCGACAAAAGAACTTGACTTGAATTTCGCTTCGAAAAGCTAGCAATCGTTTCGCAACTATTATCACACGCCTCATCTACCGTTACAAGATTATTAATATCAGAAGCAGTGGGGCGGTGCAACAAAGTGTGGTGCCTTTTATTGCACTCACGGCACGGTCCCAAGCGACACGCACCCAAGTGATGTCCCTGCCTAAGACAGTTCACACATAGTTTGTATTTATTAACATCTTTCATCCTTTCATCGATCCCCTTTGCTTTGAAAGTGGGACAATCAAAAATCCTGTGCTTGTCATAACAAATAACACATGTATAAATATAAGGATTGTTAGATTTATTAACTTTAGTAGTAGAAGCAGCAAATGATTTCATATAACTATTTTGACCTTGTTTATGGCTATTAATTGAAACAGAATTATTGCGCGCGCTGGCTATTTGAGACTTAGGCAGAGTGCTATTATATTTATTATGATTTAATGACTCCAGCACGTCTGCACGGTCTATCATGAATTTATAGAACTGCTCTAAAGTTGGGGTATCACCGTCTAAATTATTTCTGTATTCCTCCCACTTTATTAAAGTATTGCCGTCTAACTTTGCGGACAACATAAAAATAATCAGAACGTCCCACTTATCCGTGGGTTGTCCTAAGCTGGCTAAAGCCCGCAAGTTTTTCGTGACATGGTCAACCAAAAATCTCAAAGACCTTTCTGATTCACGTAGAAGCTGCTTTATATTAAATAGTGAATTTAAGTGGTGATTGATTAAAATTCTTTTATTATTATAACGACTACAAAGCAAGTTCCATGCTTCAGAATAATTAGCGGACGATACCTCAAGATTTGAAATAATTCTTGCGGCATCTCCCTCTAGATATGACATAAGATAATGAAACTTATGGATCGGTGTTATACGCTCATTCTTGTGAATTAAACTCTCGAAAGTGTCGCGGAACTCTAACCACCGAAAATAAGCGCCGTCAAACTTGGCTATTTGGATCTGAGGTAATTTTAAACCAGACGCTTGATGATCTGAACAACAAGAACTGTCATGAACAGAAGTACGCCTGTATTCACATCCGGTCTTAGTGAATTTATCTAATAAAGTCTTTGCAGTGGCAATGTTGACAATAATATCACGCTCGATAGTATCGCGTTCATCAATTTCGGCAGATAAATTTCCTGGATTCAAAACCTCGATCTCATTCTGCAAGTCGTCAACCCTAACTGACAATGCCTCGAATTTTGAAAGTTTCAAACTTAACTCAGTTAATTGTATGTTATTCAATACCGTGACGTTCATAATACTATTTAAATAATTCTTGAATTTAGTTATCTGCCCTTTGGCAGACGATCTTTTAGTAATTAAATCTTTCAAACGATTTTTATCTACAGTATCGTCAGGCATTGTGAGTTAATACGAGTATTTAAGTTCAATAAATTACAACAAAACAACTTTAAGTATGACTAATGAAGTAAACAAAAGAATGGCTCACGCTCCTCGACTCGACGACACCCGGCGGCGGAAACCGGTTACGCCAGCACAGGTGATTGCAGACGGCGAGATATAATGCACTCGTCGCAGATAACAATCTGAAATAATCGGCGTTTACATGTAAGTATATATCATCAAAACGAGGAATAGCGTTAGCTACAGAGTAAATCAGTAACCTCTGCCTTGGACCTAAGGACTATATTTCCTTGAAAACGTATTACAATTGGATATAATTTATTTCTTAAGAATGTAATCCAACAAATAAAGTTAAAGTTGGTATCATTCAAAACATAATTAATTTAAGTAACAGTCATTTACATTAGATACCAATTTAGAAGAAATAACGTTTAATGTTGAACATACAAAGTAATTTATATTTACTTGTAGGTAGGTTGGTAAAAAATTAAATGATAATGCAATTTCTCTAAACTATTTATTGCATATAAAATCTTTATTTGCACAAATGAATTTGCTTCCTAATAGGAAAATAGTTTAAGGAATTTGGATGAGTTATTTGGAAGATTAGAAATACAGGAAGGAAAGGGCACTTATCTGCTTTCGTAGAACTTCGATGCGCGATGTGATACTTTTGCTGAACCACTGCTCGCTTCAGCCCAAATTCGTAGACGATACTTGCAGCACCTTGGGTCTTGACCACCTTCCTTCAATCTTCAATCACGTCAATGATGATCGCTCACCAACAGGCTGGCTCCACCTTGACGAGATTTTCATCCCGATTTTTCTTGTTATATTGCTTTTCTTGCTGTTTAGTTCCCCTCATGGGCCACCATTATGTATATTTTTATACACTGGGGCTAATTAAAGTCCAATTACCAGAAAAATGATTTAATGCAAAAATTGTGCGTACAGTAAGAATGTCGCCGGTAGAATGAATTGACACTTAATTAATTAGAACAAAGGAACGTAGCTGGCGCCTGCGTAAATACTAAAGCAACACGACTTGTGCTTGACACTAAAGAAGTCCTTGTAAGGAGTTGCACCGCAACAAAAATAATTACAAAAAGACTAACATTACAAAAAATCATCAATAAAAACAAATTAATTTACAATTCTACAATAACAAAAAGACAAAAACACTATATACTTCATCTTAGTCTATATTTAGGTTTGGATCCGGAGTGCTCAACATGCAACCTGGTCCAATATCGCATTATTGGGCAGTCTAGATCCATATCCATCCTCCATGCGAACAGCTGAAGGTAGCTGTTGGAACTGCCTCGTATGCGGCGCATCAGAGACACAACTCTTTTGCGCATAATCGCCGCAAATCCATCTATATTTGCGCCCACAAACATACCGGACGCGCTACAATAGCGAGGCAGCTTCATCAGCGCCCTAAAGGCATTATTGTAGAGAACACGCAGGTTGTCGTATGATTTTTTCGTATGCTTGACCCATAGGCTACACGTGTAAAACGATTGGCAAAATGCTCTAAACAACGTAGTTTTTACTTCCGTAGTACAGCGCGCGAACCTACGAGCCAGCATATTAGCTCTAACAGATAAAGCCCTGCGCTCCCTATCTATATCTATATCATCTACAAGCGTCTCGGTGACCCAGTGGCCCAGATATTTGAACTGCGAGACTCTTTTAAGGACACTGCCATTCAGCATAACCTGTGGGACAGTATGATAAGTTTTAGATCCCGCCTTAAACACCATGAGCTCGCTTTTACTGACATTATATCTGAGTCCGTGGGCCCCCACATACCGCTCGCAGATCGAAATCAGTTTTCGAAGGGCACTGATCGATGGACTCAGCAGCACCATGTCGTCCGCGTAACTAATGTTGTTAACAAGAACACCATCAATCGAACAACCCACACCAGCGCTACTGAGTTCATTGATCAGACGATCCATATACAAGTTGAAGAGAGTCAGCGAGGTTAGCCCGCCTTGCCTCACACCACATTCCAACCCATACTCAACCGAAAGTGACCCCGACCACCGCACAAAATTGCTCTGGTTGCCATACCAATATTTTAGGAGACTTATGTACTCTGTAGGCAAATCCGTATCTGACAACTTTTGCCACAACCTGTCGTATGCAACAAGATCAAAAGCTCTAGATAAATCTAAGAAGCAGGCATAGACAGGTGTGCTTCTGTCAGTGTAGTATCGGACGGTATGCTTGAGATTCAGTATAGCCATTTCTGTTGACAAACCAGGGCGAAATCCAAACTGTGCATCATGAAGCTGTAGGTGTTGTCTTAACTGAATATCAATAACACCGTCCAACACCTTAGCAATGACCGTCGCGAGTGATATAGGCCTGTAGTTACTTAATTTAGAGGCGTCTCCTGTCTTGCTCTTTACTATGGGGACAACTATAGTTCTCATCATTGCCTCAGGGATGTATGAATGCCTTATACAGAATGTAAACAACATAGCGAGCACCCTCGGCAGATGGACACCCGCATGCTGCAAATGTTCTATGCCGAGCGAGTCATGGCCTGGGGATTTTCCTCGCTTCATGTCTCTGATCACCTTGGCAACTTGTTTCGCAGTGATCCGAACAAGTGGTTTCGCAAGACCTCCCACCTCTGTAGTGGTCGTCGCTGGTTCAAGTGGAGAAAGTACCCTGAAATGGTCCCTGAATAAGTTGGCAATTTGGTTGGCGTCACTAACCCCCTCTACACTAACTGGAACACTTGGCCTCGGATTCAATTTGTTGGTCTCCTTCCAAAACTTACAAAAGTTTTTTGTGGCATGCTGTGATGCAAGAATGTCCATCTTTATCTGAGTTTTATTGTCCCTACACCACTTGAGCTGATGTTTAAACCAACTTCGTGAGTTTCGCATTTGGTCATAAGCCTGACCGGACGTATTTTTGCCCTGGGCGACCCACTCATGAAACCGAAGCCTAGCCTCCTCATATGCCTTTTTGCAATGTTTGTTCCAGCCTGTAACATACCCTTTATTTTTATTTTTTATTGTTCTACTTTTAGAGCACGCCAGGGTATATAAGGGTGTACCGGTTATCCGAGTCGTTCAAGCCGCCCAGTCCTCCGATTTGGCTCAACGACTGTCGCCTGACAACAACCGGGAGTGACTATTTTACGTGCTCTCTGAAGCACGGAGAGACTCAGATACGACTATGCGGTCGAACCATCGCCGTGTCAGCCCCTGACGAACATGCGCCTACAAGTTTTTTTTTTTTTCTTTTTTTTTTCAACTTTGCCCCACACTAGGATTTCTCCTGTGTCGTGGGTGCGTTTACAAACACAAATTCCACACACAATAACACCCAGACCCGGAACAACTACCTGCAGATCGTACAAATATTTGTTCCGTGCGGGAATCGAACCCACAACCCGGTGCGCAGCAGCCGACTGTATCAGCCACTGCACCAACCGTGCCGTCAATTAACGTGTTGGAATTCTGCTATAATTATTTTTTATGGATTTTTGTGCGCGATATGTTGTCATGTGTGTGCATAGTAGGTTTGTGGTGCTTATAATTTAGACCTCTCTATAACCTCTCAGTTGCTCTGTACGATACACATGACGTGGATGAGATAAACATTTCTTTGTATGTATCATATGTGTAACTTGTACACACAGTTATATAATAGTAAATAACTATATCAATTATTAGTACAGTTTTTTTAAACTTTGGTTTATTCAATGCGGGATTACTGTCGACCAATCAGGATGATTTTTTTAAGCCATGTCTCACCACTCAGTGGACATAATGGCTATTAATGAAACGTGGCTCCGACCTGGAGAAGAGGGACGAGCGCCCTCTGTACCGGGCTATAGGTTGAGGCATGTGCCACGCCCAGCTTCTATTAGAGGGGGAAGAGGAGGGGGAGTAGGCTTCTACATAAAATTATCTTTTGTTTCTTTTTTTTCTTACAATTCCCTACTCTATGATTTCTCTTGTATGATGGGTACAGTTTACAGAAAAATCTCACATATACCAACACCTAGACCATACATAGTGTAGAACTGATGGCCGTTGGGTCACAAAGGTTCTCGAATGGAAAACGCAGTATGGGACGCCCTCCAACAAGGTGGACATACGACCGCTAAGGTCGCTGGGAGTCGTTGGATGAGAGCGGCATGTGACCGCTCGTTGTGGAAATCTAAAGGGGAGGCCTTTGTTTAGCAGTGGACGTCCTATGGCTGATATGATGAAACAAAACTCATTCGGATAAAAAATAACATGGTAGATAACATATTTTGCCGCGTGGTGCCGGCTCAGAATACCACCACCCCTACTCCTCCCGCGAGTGTCGTAAAAGTCGACTAAGGGATTACCCGGAGGATAGGCAGCAGCGTCCTTCGATTACATTAACAACTCAACTGCGATCGCCAACCTGCCTGCCAAGCGTGCCGATTATGGCAAAACCCCCCAATGAGCCTACAACATACCCATATCGGTCGTTGTGATAATCTTTGGGGGAGGCCTGTGTCCAGCAGTGGACTTCATTCGGCCGAAATAATGAGATAAAATATTCATCAAGTTAAACTCGCACTTGGTTTTTCATATTAGTCATAACTTCAAAAGAAATTTCAGTCTGTCTACTTGAAATTTTATGTGTTTACGGCTCTACAAGCAACAGATGCAGATTAATTGTTCTCGTCCCAGTTGTTCAAGCACCAGAATAGAAAGGAACCTATATTTTATCCCGCCCGTCATATCTTCTATAATTTATTACCCACTAGATTCAAACGGTGAACAAATGGCCTGCGAGACGATCGAATAAAAGAGCAACCTGACATAACAGGTCGTTAGGAAATGCTTTACCTATCTCTACATCCCATCTTAGCTTTACACCAGTCTAAAAGAAGATAGGGACAGCTATGCTTTAAGCGTATTATTATAAAGTTCATACATACTTACTCATACGTTTTTTAGGTATTCTGTAATTTTTGACCGGAATTTTTGCCAGCCATTGGCAGAAATACCGTTAAGAGAATCACTCAAACGTACTATAAAAATCTTTAACTGAAGTTTAGAATAACATAAAATAATATAGTCAAACAAAATAAGCAATAATATATTACTAGCTCAATATGATGCTTACAACTGAATACTGAAACGCCAGTTAATATTAAGTAATTTAAGTGGCGTTTCAGTATTCAGCCCTTAATGACGTAGCATTCTAAGTGTAAACCCTAGTAAATGCTACGAATAGCATTTTTTTAAATACTTCTAGGCACACAAGCACCGCTGTTTTTCAGCGGAAGTGGAAATAAAGCAGAATCAAAATTTTCGCCAACATTTACTGTGTGGTGTCTGAATGAGTAATATAGTACCACTCCATATCTCGGGGATGTCGTTAAAGCCAACTTAGAGACTCTGCACCAGTGGGATGGAAACAGCGCACTTTCTAAAGAACAGCAGCTATTCTGCGATCATCAATCCATCTGCCAAACGTTGAGAGTCCTTTTTTTATTTTTTTTATTTTATTGATGTCCAGTGGAAATTCTACATGGAACTTCCTTCACCCCGGGGAAGGGCGAAGGGGTATGCCGGACTCCTACCGGCTAAAACGACTGGAGCGGTCATCTTCGGCACCGAAGGGGGGCTCCAGGTCCTCGTAAGATCACACTAGTGCCGCCCATTGGTGCCACGCCTTTAGGCACATCTCGGAAGGGATGACTGTAAAGCGGTCACCCCCTCTAGCGGAGGGAAGGCGACTGTAAAAAGGTCGCCCCCCCAGGCACTTCTCGGGGAGGATTGTAAAGGATCCCCCCAAGCCTCGCTTTGCGCTGTGCTGCGCACACGGCGGCACGTGACCACGTGCGCGCCACCGTCTTCCCGGGGGTCGCTCGGTGTGAGCACGTAGATTCCCCAATCTGCGCGCCCGCGACCCCCGAGGCCCCCCACCATGAAGTGACGGCAGGGGGCTCAGGCGTGTTGGACTTGGGAGCCGGGATGGTTGTTGCCCCGGCGCCGTCTAGTCCTTCTCCGTGCGGGATCAGCCCTCTCCCGATCCCGCTCTGCAGTCTCCTTCTGGAGCATGACGCTCTCGCAGAAGGAGACCACTGCACTCCAATTTTCATGCTCTGCCAACATAGCCGACACTACTGCCGGCAGAGAGAGATCTTGCCCGATCCGATCGACCAGGATCCGCCGCTCGGCCGCAAACGCAGGGCACTCCTCGAGCGTGTGCTGTGCGGTATCCTGGTCGCTTCCACAATGGTGGCACTGTGCCGTAACCTCGCGTCCTATTCTGTGCAGGTACGCACCGAAACAACCGTGACCGGTGAATACCTGCGTCAGACGGTAGGTGACGCGCTCGCTCCTTCTGAGCCAGGCTCCGAAGAGTGGCAGGATGGCCTCGACGACGCGCTTGGTCGCGAACTGCAACCGTAGGCACTGTCGCCATATCTCGAGTGCGCGCCGTCTAGCCAGCCGCCTCATTCTGTCAAACGCCCCTGATGGCACGCTTTCCCCACTTTGGCGGAGGGAACGTGTCCGGTCATAGACCCACGCACCCGTCTCCGCCTGGATGTCGAAAGGCGGAAAGCGTGCCAGGAGAGTTGCCGCCTCGTAGGACACTGTCCTGTATCCCCGTGCGATCCGTATAGCCACTCTGCGCTGCAGACTATGAAGTTTGGTTCTGCAGCGCTGGACGCCAGACAGCCGGGATGACCATACAGGCGCCCCGTAGAGGGCCACAGACCGCACGACGCCCCCGTAGAGACGGCGAACTTCCTCGCTCGGTCCCCCGAGATTGGGCAGCACCCGGTGCAATGCACCCACTACCCTCTCGACTCGGGGGACGAGGCGCATGAAGTGCTCTTCGAAGCCCCAACGACTGTCCAGAGTGAGCCCCAGGTACTTCATGTACTGGCCCACCCTGATTTGCGCGTCACCAACGCGTATCCACGAACTGGGTGGTTCTCTGCTCCGCGGCAGTTTGTGGAACCATAGCGCCTCGGTTTTGTGGGGCGCTATCTGCAGACCCAGAGCGTGGATTTTGGCCACGACAATTGCCACCGCTTGCTCGGCAAGCCGGATGGTTCCCTCGAAGGACTCCCCGCTGGCCAACACAAGAGTGTCGTCAGCGTAACAGACCAAGCTGATGCCAGCGGGGAGAACGACACGCAGGACCGCGTCGTAGGCGAGGTTCCATAAAAAGGGGCCGAGGACTGACCCCTGCGGAACCCCGCACGTAATCTCCCTCCGCTTTACGCTACCGTCCCTGCCCACGTAGCGAATGTGCCTATCGCGCAGGTAGGCGCCTATGATGCCCTGCAGGTAAGGAGGGCATCGATGATGGACTAGTGCCCCCCTAATCGCGCCCCACGGGATGGAGTTGAAGGCGTTGACGATGTCTAGACTGACAGCCAACGCCACCCCACCCCGCTGGGACACTGCCTGTTCCGACAGCGAGCGGACGCGAAGAATCGCGTCGATTGTGGACCGCCGCTGCCGGAACGTTGAGAGTCCTGGAAAGCTCCCGCTATAATGAAGACACACGGCATATAACCGTTCGTTTTGGAAATCTATAGGAGAGGCTTTTGTTCAGCAGTGGACATATTTTGGCTGATATGATGATGATTATGATGAATTATGATATTTCTATTTTATAGCTAGGCATCAATAGGGTGACTCTAGTGTGATCATAGGAGGACCTGGAGCCCCCCTGGGTGACCGAAGTTGACCGCCCCAGTTGTTTTAGCCGGTAGGAGTCCAGCATACCCTTTGTCCTTCCCCGGGGCGGAGGAAGTTCATGCAGAATTTCCACTGAGCCCAACAAAAATAAATAAAAAACGCATCAATAGGGTAGAGCAGTCTACGATAATAGAGTAGACTGTAGGGTTAGAGGCAATATTTGATATTCATAGATGTGAAATTTGTGGGTCACAGAAATCCATATGTGTACAAAATCTTAAGTAAATTGGCTGTGATAGACGGACAGAAAGACAGACATACGAGTGATCCTATTAGGGTTCCACTGTTTTTTCCTTCGGACCTTTGGAACTCCAAAATAGCAGTCCAATATATATATAGATTGTTAAAGTGTTTAACGTTGAAGAGTTGAACGCCATTCTAAACAGGAGTTCGATCCCGGCCCGCACCTCTGACTTTTCGAATTCATGTGCGGATCCAAATTCGATTAACACTTGCGTTAACGGTTAAAACATCGTGAGGAAAACTTCACACCTGAGGGGGCTCCAAAATGTTCTCAGTGGTGTGTGTAGTCTGCCAACCTGCTCTACGCTAGCGTGGTGGACTACGGCCCAACCTTTCTCATTGTCAGAAAAGGCCTGTGCCAAGTAGTGGGACAGTAGTGTGCTGATTATCTTGTACATAAATATACGTTTGTATAAATATGTTTAAATATGTAATTTTAAGTTAAGGGCTTCAACCGTCATAACAAAAACTACGTATAAGCGTATTTCGTGTGAAATCCGGATTAAGAATATAGCATCCCCTCCATCTCCCCCCGTGAATGTCGTTAAAGGCGACTAAACGATACTAAACCAGAGTGATGGCCGGCAGTATCCCTTCTGCGGAAGTAGCCATACTGCGCTCACCAACCCGGCTGCCAAGCGTGGTGAGTACTGGCAATTTCCCTCCAAAAGGACGACACAATTGTATAAATCTACGGGGGAGGCCTTTGTTCAGCAGTAGATATTATAGATTTATTATAGATAGATTTCCACACCCGTATCATCATATTAGGCGTAAATTGCCAGTACTCACCACGCTTGGCAGGCGGGTTGGTGAGCGCAGAATGGCGACTGTTCCACAGACAGGACGCTGCTGCCCATCCCTCTGGTTTAGAGTCCCTTAGTCGCCTTTTACGACCTCCATGGGAGGAGATGGAGTGGTGCTATATTCTTAATCCGGACACCACACGGATGTCGGACACAACACGGATGTCGGACACCACACGGATGCCAGACACCACACGGAACATAAGGCATTTAAACTTAAGGTAAAACAAGACTCATTTCTGACACTTCCTTTCAATAACCAAAAAACTTAATATTTAAGATATTTTCGTTACAAATGAAAAGGTTCGTATAGAAAAGCCTTTTCACATGAAAAAATAATTTCCGCAAAGCCACGCGACTCTGCCTCATTGAAACAGAAAACTCAAGCGGAAATAAAATTAAACGACGCTATTTTATTTACACATTACCTAGAATATTTTTAAATGAACTGTTAAGAAAGTAATGTTAATTAAAACGTTTTTAATTAAGGAGCCGAGTGCGTAATTACGAGATGATTGTACTCGGGTTCATTTCTGGGTTACACAATTTTTTATATGGGATCTGTTTGTATATGGCTCAGCAGCTCACGATCTGATCTGTTGATGATACTCGTTATTGATTTCAGGTATATAATTAGGTACTAAGAAGAGCCTCCGTGGTCTTTACAGTCTACGGTTGCATGGATTGACATGACTACATTGTATGTAACCTAAATTGAAATTAATATTACACCAACTGTATTCACTTTAACAACTCACAATATTTTAAACATGTTTAAAGATCATACCGGATCTTATCTGTGACATTAGTACAACAATTTTACTATGTATGAAATTAATTTAAATGTAGTGTAATAATACACTTTTAGTATTATTGGTGACATGAATCATGCTTACATTACTGTGAATGTGAGCATTATGTAGCCACTAATGTAATAACATATACGTACACCAGCCTGTAGCTTGGCCGTTTGGGTCTGTCATGCTCACTAAAATGTCTTGTTGAGGATAGCGTTGTGTGTTGGGTGGTTAAGTTCCCTGCATTATGGTTGAGCTGAACTATGCTAATGCATGCGTTATGACCGTGAACGGGTGCCCTCTTTCGGGACTGGTCAGCTCTTGACTGCTATAGCAATCTTATTGTAAGGCAATTAATATAATTGTGCATAAATATGTGGTATTTATCCCTCACATTGGTATGCATTATCCTCACATAGCTTCTTTTTTACGATTATATTGTGTTTAATATTAAGACTGTAATACATCATATTTTAAAAGAATATATCCATGGAGTTTCTTGCCGGTTCTTCTCCATAGGACCAATGACTTGGAACCGTGCAACTATGTAAATTCTGACTATTCGTAAGTGCCAGTAAATTGGTTTACATGAATAAAAAACTTTTGACTTTGACTACGGTGACGCAATTACACGTGACTGCTGCAACGTGCTCTGTGAGTTTTGAGTACCTCTGGAGGAATAGGAGAAACCTCACGTTCGGTTCACGACATTGTAGTCAGAGCAGAATCACTGCTAGAGCTCAGCACAATTGTCGAGGATTTCAATAGTTTCCCAAACGGTGGGCTTTACTATGAACATGAGTAAGACTTAAGTCATATCAAACGTCCATATCGTGCCCATCCTAACATCCGGTGGGAGTTTTGCGTTCGAAGTTGTCAATAAGTATATCTTACCTGGGACAAACCGTCCAATGAAGTAGGTCCATCTTCAAAAACTAGGTCAATCGTCGCATCCATATTGACTGGGTATGTAGCACTCGGAAAACTGTGCAACGTGTTATCGTGAACAATACCGCAATGCCTCAAAATGAAAGTCTTTGACCAGAGTGTATTACCAGTGGCGACATATGGCGCAGAGACGTGGTCACTCAGTATGGACCTGATTTTATAAAGAAGCTCCAGGTCACTCAGCGAGCTATAGAGAGAGTTATGTTTGATATTTTTCTAGGACATCGAATCGGAAATGAGATAAGTAGAAAATTCATTATGATCTTCCTCTACCCCGGGAAGGAAGAAGAGGCATGCCGATCTCCTTTTTTTTTATTGGTGCCCAGTGGAAATTCATCATGAACTTCCTTCGCCCCGGGGAAGGACGAAGGGGTATGCCGGACTCCTACCGGCTAAAACCACTGGAGCGGTCATCTTCGGCACCTAAGGGAGGCTTCAGGTCCTCATATGATCACACTAGAGCCGCCCACTGGTGCCACGCCTATTGGCACATCTCGGCACATCCCAGGGGGATTGTAAAGGATCCCCCAAAGCGTCCCACGGCAGCGCGTGACCACATGCGTGCTACCGTCTTCTCTTGAGTCGCTTGGTGTGGGCACGCATGCCAATCTCCTACTGGCTAAAACCACTGGGGCGGTCATCTTCGGTACCTAAGGGAGGCTCCAGGTCCACGTATTATAAATAGTCCTAAAGCTGGGCTCATTACTTGTATAGGCTGTTGAGACAGAAAGATTCTAGAATGGACACCGTCTACTGAAAAACGCAGTGTGGGATGCCCTTCAACAAGATGGATAGACGACCTGGTGAAAGTTGCTGAGCGTCATTGGATGCGAATGGTATGTATCGGTTGTGCGGAAATTTATGGAGTGGGCCTTTGTCCAGTAGTGGACGGCCTTCGGCTACTATGAAGATATTCTATAGGTCGCTTATTCATCTGGCTGGGGAAACTCCATGCTTCGATTTGATTTGCAAAATAAATAGCTCACAGAATTAGAAAACTACGGAAAAGGCAACGGGCAGCTATGTTTGTTGAATATCACGTCTTCTTAGCGTAACAATATTACTCTACTAACAAATGGTAAAAATCGTGTGCTGCCGGCTAAGAATAGCACCATCCCCTCTCATCGCGTGGGTGTCGTAGAAGGTGACTATGGGATTAGCCGAATGGTGGGCAGCAGCGTCCTTTGAGTACATTTACAACTCAACTGCGATCGCCAACCAGCCTGCCAAGCATGGTGATTATTGCAAAACCCCCCGAACACAAAACAAACCCAGACTGGTCATTATGCGAAAACACTTGCAGCATATAACAAGCGTCCATTTCGTACGTTGAATTCAATTTACACTTAAATTAGAAGCGGAGATATTCTAAATCGATTTTTACGGTGCATTTCTCTTGTAATATACTGAATGAGATGGGAAAGGACGGCCCTCGGGTAAATATATCCTTTCGAGCGAAATTATACCCTAGAACGACGACGCTCCAGTTGAAATTGAAGTTATGGTAGTCTTTCTTCACCATTTACAGTTTCCCTTTGTGATAGTCCTTGGAATATTTGAATTTGTTACTTCGAGTTATGTAGCCGTTTAGCCGGTTGTGAGAGAAGTAGGGAGGATTATAATTTGTGGACTATAATGTTCAGTTTTTTGGGGCGTCTTTTCTGTTGTAGCATGACGGCACGGTTGGTGCAGTGGCTGATACAGTCGGCTGCTGCGCTCCGGGTCGTGGGTTCGATTCCCACACGGAACAAATATTTGTATGACCTGCAGGTAGTTATTCCGGGTCTGGGTGTATTGTATGTGGAATTCATGTATGTAAATGCAACCACGACACAGGATAAATCCTAGTGTGGGGCAACGTTTAAAAAAAAAAAAAAGTTTTCTAGACTTTTTTTTTGTATGATACAATGATCTCCTGATAATGTTAGTTTTTATTGCTGAAATGTGTTAGCATTTTCAATGTTGTATAACAAATATCTTTTAATTTAGTTATTGATCTATTATCATGTTGTTAATTTAAATGTTTCATATTTGACGACCGCCTTTATTTTAATAAACGTGGAGGTAACGTCAGAGCTCCCGCCTGTCGTATGACTATTAAAAGCACCACTGTAGTTTTGTTGAGGCGAATATCCGGTTGAGTAAAGCCCAACAAATAAAATTTGTTGAGGCAGTTGTCAAAAGTTCGTCGAACAGTCAAGTACTAATAAATATTGGAAAAGGAGTTTACAGTGTTTTATTCAGTAAGAATATCTTAAAGGTTAACAAATGTGTGTTAAATATTGTGATTCTAAGTATTCTAATGTGTCTATAGCTTGTGTTTTGTTCCATTCATATGACTTACTAGCTGTGCCCCGCGGTGTTACTGGTGATTAATTTAAAAGAAATCAGATTATTTATAAATAATTTAGATACTTCGGCATAGACAGTTGACATATACAGTATATATACTGGATTTCATGGGTTTTAATTTTATTACGTGGACCCCTAATTTCTTTTATTTTCTTAAAATGTAAGTAGCTCGTCGGTCCAGCCGTCTCAGAGATTATCTGGAACAAACTGACAGACAAAACACATATTGTTTTTTGTTGTAAGTACCGTATCTACTTTCATATGCATTTAGTGAAAAAGGTGTTATTTTGACGTTACGTAGACACTTCAATTTTATTTATTTGTATAGATAATATTTCCCACTGAGGAGATTTCTGGTTCCCAGCAAATAATAGATCATCCCACTCCATCCATGAGTGTTGTAAAACGTGACTAGAGGAGAGGTCAAGCAGCAGTATCTTACCTTGTATCTGTAACAGCATACTGCTTTCTCCAATTGGCCTGCCAACTATGGTCATCATTTCAGCCGAACAAAGTCCACTGCTGGACACAAGCCTCCCCCAAATATCACCACGATGACTATTATGGGTGTGTTGTGTGTGTCATTAAGGGGTTTTGCCATAATCGCCACGCTTGACAGGCGGGTTGGCGATCGCAGTAGAGTTGTTAATGTACTCAAAGGACGCTGCTACCCATCCTCCGGCTAATCCCATAGTCGCGTTTTATGACACCCACGGGATGAGATGGGTTGGTTTTATTCGTAGCCAGTAGCAACAGCAGTAGGCAGTGGACTGCAGCAAATTTCTGGTATAGTATGACTGCATTTTACAACTATCAACTTTACAGACATACATCTCATATGCACATACACCCAGACCCGAAATAGCTATCTGCAGATCATACTAATATATGTTCCGTGTGGGACTCAAACCCGCGATACGCTAATCGTTTAGAAACAGCGCCAACCGTGCCGTCAGTATTGTACACACAGCTACATATCAAGCTATCTCTTATTGTACGAAAAACCTATAGAATGCGAAATCAGCTTTCACGGGAAACGTATTCATTCATCATTCATATCGGCCATGCAACATCCACTACTGAACAAAGGCCTCCCCCATAGATTTCCACAACTGTGTCATCATATTAGGGGAATTTGCCAGTACTCATTAAGCTTGGCGGGCGGGTTGTTGAGCGCAGAATGACTACTGTTACACAGAAAGGACGCTGCTGCCCATCCCTCTGGTTTAGAGTCCCTTAACGCATAACTACGGAAACGTATAACTTGATAAATATAATCACAGCATTTTATTAGCTAGATACATAGAGGTTACATGATCCGAACAATATGTAATACTGCCGAAGAACCCTGTAGTAAGGGCCTTTAACCCACAAGAATCTATGGTCTGCTATTATAAGTCGACCCACCCAAATAATACAGTATAAAAACAAAACATTAATTAAATCCAATAGTTCAGATACAACCACTGTCAAACAATTTGTACAAAGCACGATACCAATGCGTTTTTTCATCCGAAAGTCATTTGTATCGTGTTACAGTGTAAAATTCTGCGCGAAAATGAACCTTAACACTTTAGAATACAACTCATGTTGAGCACTAACGGGACCAGAACGACGTGTGACTTGCGAACCATGAAACACGTTTGATATGTAGCATTTGGCATTCCATTTAAGTCAGAAGGTACTTTTACGCGTGAAATTCTATACATTGCGTGAACTCTATATTATTCGTACATTTATTCCTATGTTCGCGTTCATGAAGGTCATGCTGCGTGGATCCCGGTTAAAGTGGATTGTTATTCTTGAAAATGTGGTATCATCATTTCGGCCGAATAAAGTCCACTGCTGGACACAGGCCTCCCCCAAAGATCACCACAACCACCGATATGGATGTGCTGTGGGCTCATTAGGGGTTTTGCCATAATCGCCACGCTTAGCAGGTGGGTTGGCGATCGCAGTTGATTTGTTAATGTATTCGAAGGACGCTGCTGTCCATCCTCCGACTAATCCCTTAGTCGACTTTTACGACACCCATGGGAGGAGATGGGGTGGTGGCATTCTGAGCCGGCATCACACGGCAAAATGTGGTATAGGGCTCACATATGACATACCATCGGTAGCCTTGAATTTGTCCAAATGGGACACAGTGGACATACTTCAACACAAACGAAATAACAGAGGTTCTTAAAAATGAAGGTGACATTTCAGCCAGCGAGTCTATTTGCCGGTAGAATGGTGGAAATAAAATAATTATACCTTTAAATGTAGTTGCTCTCCTTTTACGGTTCGGCTACGACCTGACATCAGTAAACATAATACATATCATCATCATCATATTTGTGGCTGACCCAAGAACGTCCACTGCTAAACAAAGGCCTCCCCAGATTTCCCCCTTAAATTTCCACAACGAGCGGTTACATGCCACCCTCATCCAACGATTCCCAGCAACCTTCACTAGGTCCTCTGTCCACCTCGTTAGAGGTCGTCCCACGCTGCGTTTTCCGGTGCGCGGTCTCCACTAGAGAACCTTTTTGCCCCAACGGCCATCAGTTCTACGAGCAATGTGCCCCGCCCATTGCCATTTCAGTTTACTAATCCTTTCAGATATGTCGGCTACTTTAATTCTTCTACGGATCTCTCTACGGACCAGATCTGATTCGATCTCGTAGAGAAATACTAAGCATAGCTCACTGAGTGACCTTGCTTTTTTATGAGGCCCACAGTGAGTGACCACGACTGTGATCCATATATCATCACAGGTAATATATATACATTATTAATATCTTTAAATGAGCAATTCTTGTATATATATAATTGGAATCTCGGAATCGGCTCCAACGATTTTCATAAAATTTAGTATATAGGGGGTTTCGGGGGCGATAAATCGATCTAGCTAGGAATCATTTTTAGAAAATGTCATTTTATAGGCGTTTGAGCAGTCTCAACTGAAAAATATGACTCTTCCTGACATCTATTGGCGAATAATAATACTATTTTTTGTGAGCAACTAATTGCTTTAACGACACAACAGCAGATGGCGTTGTTAAGTAACACGAAAATACCGAGCAAAGCTCGGTCATCCAGGTACTATACATTAATCGAAATAAAAGTATACTTTTGAAGAAGCATTTATTGACATTCTGAAATATTGTACACACAGTGCCTACCTGTGACCAAAAACTTGGTTTGGTAAATAATGTATCACTTAAAGTGCTGATGAATTAAATTGAATTTCGCTACTTGTATGATTTCCATCATCATCATCATATCAGCCAAAGGACATTCACTGCTTAACAAGGGCCTCCCCATAGATTTCCACAATTGTGTCGTCTCGGCTCCACTGATTTACCTACAACACTACAAAAAGTAACGGAGTTTAGACTGAATAGCGACCGCACAGAATAATCAATCTGCAACGTCAAGTCGCACTTGTCTATGGTGGGTGACCAATACCTTCCACATTAAGATTCTTTTCGTATCTCAGAAAGCACGTTAAGCCGTCATATTAGGAAGACCTATCCATCACTATGAGCGTCACGATGTGGTTGCATGAAATGAGCCTCCACGGCGCATACTGGACAGTCTGCCTCAGCTCAGCCCAGGGTGCACACATTACCAACCCGCTTCGTATTTGCTAAGACATTATTGAAGCTAATCAAGGACACATTGCAGACCGTGAGCGATGAGGACGAGTTTATTCAAGGAAGTATGGATGTTTGAGCTTAGATAATTTTGAGGCGACCCGCATGCTCGTTTCCCTCCTATCTAATACAAAAAAAACTGTAAGGTTATCGGTAGAAATATTCACATACACAACCATTTACGTAACAATGTCGGCATCGTTACGGCCATAACGTCGGATTTTCAGGTGCAAGGCAGGGTTAAGCAAACTGATCTTATCAAACTAATTGGAGTTTTATGACACCTCTATAATGAGAAACTTTGCCTTAGTATTCTTGCATGTAACATGTAAGCCAGCTGCTTTGACATAAAGCGTTGGCAACACGTACGATGTAAGTTTTTTCACCAGCTGTAAAATGGTTATGATAAGGACTGCTTTGTTAGAACCACTGCAGTTAAAATTTTGATACAACTGTTGATATTTCTCATCGCAAGGCACCAAATGAACTACAAACAACAACGTATTTATGGATAAATACCCAGAGATTTTGAGCCTAAGAGTTAGGAATTCTAAAGTCTCTCTATCTGTTCCTCTGATACTACATACGGTAGAAGGCCAGACTACGAAACAGGTCGTTAGATGCATGCACAAAAATTATATACTGCGGAAATTAAAATGCTAATGCATTTTCTTTATAAACATACATTACTACACATTGCCCTTTTACGTGTGCTTCTTACTTGGGGTACTTCAAAGATGAATAAAGGATAAAACTTTTAACAAAACAAATACCGACCTCAAAAACCCTAAACGATATAAAATATTAAAACCACTGAAAATACATTTGTACAAATGTAAGGTAAATAAAATTACATAAATATCGTCATAAGCAGCGATCTTCAAAAACATAATAGCCAATAGTCAATTACTCATTAATTTATATCAAGGAGTGACCACAAAAACGAAAATGTGAATTTCCGCATTGAAACCCCAATCTTGATTATGTCGTCCAAAATAATGTGAAATCATGGTTTTGTATGGGACAATAGAAATTTCAGTTCAGTACGTAATAAGGAAATTCCTTTTGATTCATTTTCGGTCAAATGTTCACAAGTTTGAATTCGTCGTTATTATTCGGTTTGTTCAACCAAACTTTTTCCCTATCGGCATTGTATTATTATGTCAATTGTATATTAAAAACATGGCAAATGAGTTTTATTTCTATACTATAGTATATAGTCCAGTAATAAAATAAACAGAAGGAAAATAATTTATTTGGCATAGTATGAAGCACATAAATAATAAAAACACCTATATGTAAAGGATCCGATCCTATGCCGAGTGGTGCCGGCTCAGAATAGCACCACCCCATCTCCTCCCATGGGTGTCGTAAAATTCGACTAAGGGATTAGCCGGAGGATGGGCAGCAGTGTCCTTCGAGTGTATTAACAACTCAACTCAACCCGTCTGCCAAGCGTGGTGATTATGGCAAAACCCCCCAATGAGCCCACAACACACCCATATCGGTCATTATGGTGATCTTGTGGGGAGGCCTGTTTCCAGCAGTGGACTTCATTCGGCCGAAGTGAAGATAAAGGATCCCACAGAAATAGTTAGTAGTACCGTATGGTGCCGGCTAAGGCTATACCACAACTCCATCTCAACCCGTGGGTACCGTAAAGGTGACTATCGCATAACGCGGAGGACGAACAGCTGTAACTTTCTTGTACATATATAACTCAACTCCAATCACTAACCCGTCCGCCAAGCATGGCAATTATGGCAATATCACACAACATAAACCCATACCGGTTGTTGTGGCAAGCTTTGGGGGAGATTGCTGTCCAGCAGTGGACGTAACCATGACACAGGTGAAGTCAGAAGGTATTATTTAATAAAATACAGTTTTCCACTGAGTGCAACATATTTGAGGCATAATTCTGGGGCCCTAGGAAAAAGGGCCTACTAAAATACAGTTTATTCAGCAAAATTATACATTACAGTCAAATCAAGACACTTAAACCTTATCATCGTAAATCCTTTAACAATAACGTATAAGGTAATTTTCTGAATCATCATATCGGCCATATAATGTCCACTACTGAACATAGGCATCCCCATAGATTTTGAAAATTGTGTCATCATGTTAGAGGGAATTTGCCAGTCCTCACCATGCTTGGCAGGCGTGTTGGGGAGCGCAGAATGGCTACTGTTCCACAGAAGGTACGCTGCTGCCCATCCCTTTGGTTAAGTCCCTTAGTCTTGGATGGAGAGAGCTATGCTTGGTATTTATCTACGAGATCGAATCAGAAATGAGGAGATCTGTAGAATAACTAAAGTTGCCAACATAGCTGAAGGGATTAGTAAACTGAAGTGGCAATGGGCAGGGCACATTGCTCGCAGAACTGATGGCCGTTGGGGCAAAAGGTTGTCGATTGAAGATCGCGCACCAGAAAACGCAGCGTGTGACTACTTCCAACGAGGTGAAGGTTGCTGGGAGTCATGGATGCGGGCGGCATGTAACCGCTCGTTATGGAAATCTAAGGGGGAGGCCTTTGTTCAACAGTGGACGTCCTTTGGCTTATATGCTGATGATGATGATGATTTTATTATACACCACTTAGTAAACGATAAAAAATAGTACGTATACACGTTTAGTATATTGAGGACAATGGGCGGCCTTATCGCAATCACCGACTTCTTCCAGGCAACCTTAGGATAAAAAAAAACTGAAGTGAACAAAATAACCTAAATAATTATACACTATGCTAAATACTTTTGAATAAATAATGAAGATTATATAGTATACACGAATAATACAGTTTGTGTGTACTCGAGGATATATTTTCCCATTAGCAACAAAAGTCGAATGGGGAACAACAAAACACCTATTTCCTGTTTATTCAATCAGCCATAGGAACGTTGGCGTAGCCTATGGGAAAACCTTTATATACGCTTTATGACAAAGCTTATCGGAGGCAATGGGAATACATCTTTATGGTCAATTTCCTTGAACCACGGTCGGTAAACAATATCAGTTTTCTCTTTTCACGACTTTATGCACGCGAACGAGTAATTTTGCGGTGGTAATAAAGTACAAATAATTATTTGCAGTTTAATTAAATGCTGTGAAACAAATTATGGTTTTAATGATGAATGCAATTAAGATAAGTGTTGGATAATATTTCGACAGAATTCGGTTCGGGAGTATTAATTAAATATTTTAGCAATCATCATTTCGGCCGAATGAAGTCCACTGCTGGACACAGGCCTCCCCCAAAGATCACCACAACCACCGATATGGATGTGTTGTGGGCTCATTGGGGGGTTTTGCCATAATCGCCACGCTTGGCAGGCGGGTTGGCGATCGCAGTTGAGTTGTTGTACTCGAAGGACGCTGCTGCCCGTTCTCCGGCTAATCCCTTAGTCGACTTTTACGACACCCTATGGGAAGAGATGGGGTGGTGGCATTCTGAGCCAGCACCACACGGCAACCAGCACCACACGGCATTTTAGCAATGATATCCTTTATTTTCTTAAGTACATATTCATTGTATGTTTCAATATTTATGTATTAATACGCGAAGAATCATATTGTACCCCTTTTTTAGCACAATGCGCGCAATCATTTATTTGCCGTGGCAGTTAACGGCTGACCAATCTCAACAGACGACGTTCACGAGCATGATGTATGCATCAGCATAGCTTAGCTTAACCATATTGTATGGAACCGAACCACCCGATACACAACGCCACCACCAGTAAGACATTTAAGTGAGCATGACATACCGATGCAGCCAAGCAAAAGACAATCAATATTAGTACTAAACATAACATTAATGGCTACATGATGCTCACACATTTACAGTATTATATGAATATTATAATTAAAGATTACAAGAACAATATTAACAATAATTAATAGTCAATCAATATAAGAAAATAGCATAAAAAATATGGAATTTTGAATGAATTAGTTCAAGATTAAATGTCAAGTTATTAAATGTAAGTAAATAACATAAAAATGCAATTTTAAATGAGTCATGTCAACTGTCAAGTAATTTTACATTACTAATATAATTTATTCCAATTTTAAACATTAAACCTTTGAATCATCTAAAATTTCAGAAGCTTTAAAATAAATTATACAGCGCCAAAGGCTCGCAGTGTGCAGAAGGGAATCGTGTGCCAGACATTTGTATCATCAATGTAATGATTTATACTATAGTAATCCTCCGACAATAAAACACGTAAAATCAAAGATATGAACTGTAGTTCTGGTAATACTAAAAGGAATTTCGTTAAAGAACCTAACACTGTTACCGATAAACGACTTGCTGGTTCTACTAAGTCCTAACCCAGACAAGACAAGCTTGTTTTTATTGCGAGTATTTAAATTGTGCACGTCCCTTTTTCATTGATACTAATAATGTTTTTGCGTATATACATGATGTTTTGGTATATATATATAAGGATGGTAAAAGTACGTTTTTCTCCTTAACACACAGCCCTACGCTACAGCCGACCCTACTGCCAGCAGAGATCTTACCCGATCTGATCGACCAGGATCCACCGCTCAGCAGCCAGCAGAAATATCCCCAATAGGCGAACAATAAAAAAACAATGGTTCAGATAATTCAACACAAATTACGCCTGACGATGCGGGTTAGTAAAGTGCTAATATTTATTGTAATATACCTCATGTTTTCTACTTTCTTAGTCACGACCTAAAAATATGTGACATGTTCACTATAAACTCATCTAAAGGCACCTTAGCGATTCACAGACGTCCAAGTCCTGCCCCCAATTTACTGTGTAATTAATTGCCGAAACGTTGCCATCCTCTGACATGCGGGGTTGTCATCCCACGTATCTACAGACGATAGTGGTCCCAATTTGTGGCAACCCTGTTACATCGACATTGCAAATTGGATAACGTGTACTTTGAAAATTGGAACGATTCGTACAATTATCGATATCAACACTATCTTATTTTTATTTGAGAAAATTAGAGACTTTAAAGATGGAAGTTTGTATTAATTTAAAACCGGCGCTTATGAATAGTATGATTTTAGCTGCCGCGCGTTTCGGGCGGCTTCTGCGACGGGGATATGGCACTTTTAAATTGTTACGTAGGAGAGTTTCCTTCACATCATGAAACTTCCCTGCCAGATAGTTGGGGTCGCAGATACCGTGTGCTCTCTGTAACAAAGATTTAGCCACGGTAGCTAACTGACAAGGGTGGTGGTGAGATTCACCGTAAAGGTACCTGTCTGTATGGGTAGGCTTTATATACATGGTGTGACTAACAGAATGATCAGGATTATCGATGAGAAGTATGTCAAGAAAGGCCAAGGATTAATTATCCTCCAATTCTATAGTAAACTGAATTTTACTGTGTATTGAATTTAGATGTTTAAAATGCAGACTTGATTATGAGACAAGATGGTAAAAGTGTCATCTACGTACCATTTGAACATCTATGATATAGTCGGGGCTGTTTTTCGTTTCGATTAACCTCAAGTCCTTGTGAAAGAGAACCGATATGTACCAAGAATGTTTCGTGAGGCTATTGAAATAAAAAACATCCTAGTTTTAATAGAGAAGATGGTTGGCAGGTATCACCAGTTTGAAATCCTGTTATTAAAATAATAAAATACCACACTAAAAAACATCAAGATACTGTGAGTGATTACTGCGTGCATTGAAATAACTTTTAATTAGAATTTTACGGTAGATAAAATTAACTTTTAAAAATCTGTATCGACGCAGCCTTAGTCATCCTACGACCACGAATGCTGCAAAGTGTTCGAAACGCGAGGAAAAACAAAATCTATAATGTACGCCATTTAATCCGTTTAAAATTGTTTTATTATATCAGAAATGTATTAATTTAAAGTAAGAAATGATAGTATTACTATATACATAGTACATAGAATATCAAACTAGAGCCACCGGTACAGTATTGGTACTGTAAACAATTGCAATCTAATTGCAAGGATACGGTTAGGTAGGCCTAAATTCTTGCAATTAGAGACAATCCAACAGGAGATGTCGTGTATCGCGGGCATACTTTACCTCACATGCAAAAACACCCAGGCTCAGAACTACTACTGTAGTACAAATATTTGTTTCGTGCGAAGATTAGGCCTGCAAACCATAGTGCCGAAAACCAATTGTTTAGCGACTACACTAAACGAGCTTGAACGAGTTAAAGCTTGAATCTAAATTTAATCTTTTCCATATTCCAAACTACAACAAAAGAATTATAAGCAAATATTTCTAAAGAACCTATTATCTGCTCCATAGAATTTGCTTAAGGGGTTACATTGTATTCATGATAACCATAAAGCTTTTACGGCGGGTTATTGTTCCCTTATTGTGCCTTAAGATAAGAGGAAGAGAGGTAAAAGCTAATATCGTTAGACAGCCTCTTTATTGCTTGAGATGCATTTACTACAGCGTAATTAACATTATACGGGTTTAATTAATTAATAGTTTGATGCACGGCAAGTAAATAAAATGAACAAATAAATAAAAACTCTATTTTATGGTAAAAAATATTTATATAATTAGAATAGTGAACTAATCACAGAGGAAGAAAGAAAGAAAACAATCTATTTTTGCGCTAAACCTTAACGCACAAATACACAAAAGTTTTAAAGTTCTACATAAGACGAGGAGAAGGAGAATGCATGACTAAGATAAAAATAAAAGATAGAATATCTTTTTATTCATTTGAACTATATCATCATTTCGGCCGAATGAAGTCCACTGCTGGACACAGGCCTCCCCCAAAGATCACCACAATGACGGATATGGGTGTGTTGTGGCCTCATTGGGGGGTTTGCCATAATCGCCATGCGTGGCAGAGGGGTTGGCGATCGCAGTTGAGTTGTTAATGTACTCGAATGATGCTGCTGCCCATCCTCCGGCTAATTCCTTAGTCGACTTTTACGACACCCACGGGAGGAAATGGGGTGGTGGTATTCTGAGCCGGCACTTCTCGGCGAACTATATGCAGGCACTTATAAACAGTCAGATGTAGATTTCCTATGGAGAAGAATGGGCATGAAACTTCATGGTTAAAGAGTAACCATAAATTAACCTTAAATCATATTTAAGTGACAGTATTCAGAAGCACCTCGCTCTAGAAATCAAATATATGTGGAAACAATGAATGAGAAGAAAGAAATTTTGTAAAAAGTCTTAAACACAAGCCTGATTGTATTTCATTTTTAAGTTTTTAGTAAACTGTCTTGCTGTTTTGGTTTAGTAATTTGGCTGACCAGTTCCAACAGACGTCTCTCGTTCTCGAGCTGACATGAAGTAAATGCAAAAAGTCTAGACAGAAAGAAAGAAAGCATTTATTACCACACTAATTTAACACATAAAAATTGAAAGTATAATAAGTAATTAGTCTTTATGGTGTGGCAAAAGGAGCGGTCTCAGCAAAATGTTGAACAGTGAGCACTAGCCGTAATACTGCCCAACGCTGATTTTCAGTCCGCCCCATTTATTACCGTTATGTAAATTACAAATATCATCATCATCATTTCGGCCGAATGAAGTCCACTGCTGGACACAGGCCTCCCCCAAAGATCACCACAACCACCGATATGGATGTGTTGTGGGCTCATTGGGGGGTTTTGCCATAATCGCCACGCTTGGCAGGCGGGTTGGCGATCGCAGTTGAATTGTTAATGTACTCGAAGGGCGCTGCTGCCCATCCTCCGGCTAATCTCTTAGTCGACTTTTACGACACCCATGGGAGGAGATGGGGTGGTGGCATTCTGAGCCGGCACCACACGGCCAAATTATTTTTAATATTTTTTATTTTTCATTTATTTTAAATTTATTTTTCAAAATTACAAATATAATAACTAATAATAATGTGCCGGCCCAGAATGCCACCACCCCGTCTCCTCCCATGGGTGTCGTAAAAGTCGACCAAGGGATTAGCCGGAGGATGGGCAGCAGCGTCCTTCGAGTAAATTAACAACTTAACTGCGATCGCCAACCCGCCTGCCAAGCGTGGTGATTATGGCAAAACCCCCCAATGAGCCCACAACATATCCATATCGGTCGTTGTGGTGATCTTTGGGGGAGGCCTGTGTCCAGCAGTGGACTTCATTCGGCCGAAATGATGATGATGAATAATAATGATCTAAACACTTATAATAACTAATCGCTTAAAATTGAAACACTGCAAAGCACATAGCTCTTCGACTCTAATTTGAAAAGCACTTTTACGTCTTTGTTCCATTCTGCTGATCCGTGTGAAAATATTACATTCTCTATTTAAGCCACATAACTAGACCCAATGGGTACCTAATAGTTCAACATATATTAATTCTACAACCAACACAAAACCCCTAGCCCCAAAATTCTTAAAACCACGAAGTACCTATAGAAATCTCGATTATCTAGGTAAGCGCTACGCAACTACGCCGTAGCGGTATCTCGTAGCATCGTAGAACTGCCTATGGAAGCGATAATGATATTACTATGGCGGGCTGGAATTCGGCGTAGGTATATGACGTGAAATAGGTTACATAACAAAAGAAAGTACAGAATTCTCAGTCCCCTAATATATTAATCGTGACGTAGTCGTTAAAGTTGGAACAGTCTCGAATCGCACACCCTGAATTTAGTTATCCTAAAAAGTGCTAGAAACAAGATCTGTCAAAGTCAGTCGACTGAAATCAGGCCGATCAATAATGTTCGTGGTTCGTTCAATCGATGTGGTCGCCATGCTACTGTAAAATTGAGCAGCCTTTAGCAGCAACAATAGTAAAACTTTTACAGAGCAGCACGACTCCTATGTCATCCTGGTCATCATCTCAGCTTGTGAACTGAAAATACCCAATGACTAGAACGATCAGTTACGATAGTCACGACATAAATGAGTTATTGTCATAATCTCCAGATGCTCAAGGGATAGTCGATTGGTGACGGCGGTATGGGGATTATTGAGTTCAGTTGAATATTAATGTACATATTCTGGATAGACCTGCAATCACCAATTAAATCCCAGTAAATAGAGGGTCTATATACCGAAATCGCATCATCATCATCATGTCAACCAAAAGACGCCCACTACTGAAAAGAAGTCGAGGAGGCTTAGACTCCTACAACGATCGGTTACATGCTTGTGTCGTCCCTATGGGGGAAATTTTCAAATACTCACCACGCTTGGCAGGCGAATTGGTATGCGCAGAAGCTCTATGGATAAGTAAATCCTTAAAAATACTGCAATCATCTATCACCAGCTAGATTTCTAATCCGGAAACCTCACGCAATTCAGGACCATGGCAAAAATATGCGCTCATGTGCCATTGAAGTAAAGTTGAGCTTCTGTATCTAGATATTAATCGTACAAGTCGAGACACGTGCAAGTATTAGTAGGTAGACGAGTATTATCATATTTATTGGGATGAACGAGCGGAGAATTATTGATATTTTTGTTTTTGTGCAAACGGAGGTGGAGATTTTGATTTATAATAAAGAAAAGTTTGGTTTCCCTTATGAATACAACTTCCCACCGTATTCATCTACATGTCGCAAACTTGGCTGCCGAGCGTTGAGACTTGGGTACGATTTCCAGGTTAATATGTAAGTTATTATATTTAGAGTTTCGGGCAGAATTTTGCCTTGAGAATGGCAAAAAAAGTTCGGCTTCTATTACGTGGAATGGATCATATCAGCTCGAAGACGTCCACTGCTGAACACAAAGGCCTCCACCATAGATGTCCACAACTATGTCAACATTTTAGGATGGGAATTTGCCAATACACATCACTCTTGGCAGGCAAGTTGGTGAGCGCAATATGGACATTGTTCCATAGAAGGAATGTTGCGGGTAGCAGTAGTTCTTCTGGTTTAGAGTCACATAGACGCCTTTTACGACATCCACGGGAGAAGATGACCACTCCATCTATACTATATTCTTAATCTGGACTGGACTACTTACAGCAATATTTAATCTACATATGCCTTAGTAATGTCTTAGATTTTCGCGATTATTACACATTATAATAAAACACTTTTAAACGGATTCTATCGCGTATATTTTGATATTAAAAGTGTTTTATTATTACATATGTCTTTCACTGGTGGTAGCTCTCGTATTGCAAGAGATCGATTAGGTCGGTACCACCCCAGTGCCAGTTTTTCGTCGTAAAACAGTATTTAATGTTTAGATATTATTATAATCCGGTTAGAAGGGCACTGCAACTAGTTACTTTACTGGGCATAACAGACTGAATAATATAATGTTTCGAGGTGACGAGCAGGTGTGGTGCCACAAATGGCTAGTCGGGGGTAGCATTACAATTGTTATGGGCAGGCATGACGCTTACGACCAGGCGAATTACTTGCTGGTATGGTCAGTAAGTTGTATAAAAATACTGCAATCACCAATCCGCCTGACAAGTGTGGTGATCATGGTAATATGACTGCTCACCGGGAGCCTCATTTTCAGCAGTCGACCTTTACAGACTGATGTGTTTGTGTGAGTATGTGATATAGTAAGCGTCGAATTGCGAATTGGGTGTGTAAAAAAATACACCTCTATCTTTTTTTGGTCCTCAGTAAAAATTCATCATGAACTTCCTCCACCCGGGGAAGGGCGAAGGGGTAAGCTGGACTCCTATCAGCTAAAAACACTGCAGTGGTCATCTTCGGCACCGAAGGAGGGCTCCGTGTTTTCGTCAGATCACACTAGAGCCGCCCATTGGTGCCACGCCTTTAGGCACAGCTCAGAGGGGATAATAGACGGCACGGTTGGTGCAGTGGCTGATACAGTCGGCTGCTGCGCTCCGGGTCGTGGGTTCGATTCCCACACGGAACAAATATTTGTATGATCTTCAGGTAGTTGTTCCGGGTCTGGGTGTATTGTGTGTGGAATTTATGTCTGTAAACGCACCCACGACACAGGAGAAATCGTAGTGTGGGGCAAAGTTAAAAAAAAAAAAAAAAAAAAAACTGTAAAGCGGTCAACCCCTCTAGCGGAGTGAAGATGACTGTAAACAGACCACCCCTAGGCACTTCTCAGGGAGAATTGTAAAGGATCCCACCAAGCCTCACTGTGCGTTGTGCTGCGCACACGTTTGGTGTTATATTTGTGAAATCTAAGTGGAGACTTTTAAATGTTTTTTCATGATGATTTCTCCTTTATCATGGGTACCGCTTACAGATATATATCTGCTCGAAGAAAGAGGAGACGGTGCCGGGGTAAAAACCGTGCTAGTGCCTAATTCCTATACGCCTGAAACCCCCTATCGTTGCTATAAGGCGAGGAACTAGTGGCGGACTAGTGTTATCAAACCGCCCCAGTGGTAGTAGACGGTAGAAGACCGGCATGCCCCTTCCTCCTTCCCCGGGGCGGAGGAAGTTTATGTAGAATTTCCAAAGGGCCGACTAAAAAAAGATAAAGGTACCTATTACCGCAATATAAAACTCGAAAGGATATTGAAAATTAAGCATTTACTGCACGCAGAACAGAAACAACTATCTGTAGGTTATACAAATATTTGTTCTGTGTGGACGTGCCGTCTGTTCTCTTGTGTCAGTTCTACGTATGTGTATAAACCCTTATGTCTGCAATCCCACCGACTGGCAGCTTGTCAACTGATGTTGGGTTAATGCCACTACACTTCATGTGAAACTTGGTTATGAAAGCGTGTACTAAATATAACGCCACCTTATGCCAAAAACTAAATAATAAACCAGTGAAAGACGTTTTGTTACATTTTGAAATTCAGAAAGAGCTTAGGTTCAATTAGAATTCTTGACGAGTTTGCACCTGTAGTTTTATTAACATTTTTTGAGATACAAAGGGAGGAATTTCAATATGCATTAACGAAATATAGAAGAAGAAAGAAAGCCATTGACACAGACAATGTGGTACACATAAACTGAATAAAAAAAATACAATAAAAACACAAAGAAAACATTTTTGTGTGCCCCGCAGCTGCGCCAAACAGGCCCAGTTCAGCAAAAATGTCAGACCACTAGTGCCTGGCGCTGGTTTTCAACTGGACCTTAAGTTGTGACGTGTTACGGATGTAAATCAGTTTGTAGAACATGGATAAATAAAAATACCTACGTGTAGCAAATAATAATAGTAAAAGTAGTATGTAGGTTAGTAATAAAAAAAAAATATGTGTGTTTTTATGTACAGAAGAGTAATAATATGTTTTAATTAGTGGAATAAACATTCTTATTGGTCATCATAATCAACCTATTACTGTTCCACTGCTGGGCATGGACCTTTTCTGGTGATGACAAAGTTAAAAGCCTTAGTTCATCACGCTAGTCTAGCGCAGGTTAGCGGATTACACATACAACTGAGAACATTTGGTGCACTCTCAGATGTGCAGGTTTCCTTACCATGTTTTTCTTCACGGTTAACTCAATTGGTATTCAAATTCTGATATTATATATATATATATAAACATATGTATATATATATTAATCCGAAAAGTCAGAGGATCCCGGGATCCAATTATAGCCTTAATGCACTCAGTATATTGATACTATACCACATTAATGTAATTAATGCGAACAAAATAGTACATTTATAGTGATGTACGAGTGTTGACTCATACATCACTATAAACATACTATTTTATTTGCATTAATTACTTAATAATAATATTAAATTTCCGTGTGGTGCCAGCTCAGAATACCACCACCCCATCTCCTCCCGGGGGTGTCGTAAAAGTCGACTAAGGGTTTAGCCGGAGGATGGGCAGCAGCGTCCTTCGAGTACATTAACAACTCAACTGCGATCGCCAACCCGTCTGCTAAGCGTGGCAATTATGGCAAAACCTCCCAATGAGCCCACAACATACGCATATCGGTCATTGTGGTGATCTTTGGGGGAGGCCTGTGTCCAGCAGTGGACTTCATTCATGATGATGATGGTATGGAAAGCAAGCGTTCAACTACTAGTTTATTACTGCTATATACATTCCAATTCATTATGTCAGCCAAAAGACGTCCACTGCTCAACAAACGCCTCCCCCATAGATTTCCACAACATGCGGTTACATGCTGCCCGCATCCAATGACTCCCAGCAGCGTTCATCAGGTCGTCTGTCCACCTCGTTCCCATGCTGCGTTTTTCAGTGCACGGTCTCCACTCGAAAACCTTTTTACCCCAAAGGCTATCAGTTGCACATTCCAGTGCACGTTACTAATCAAATGATTTATTTGATGAGGCCAATGCTGTACTCCTAGTACGAGTTTCATTTCAAATCGAAACGTAGTAAACTACACGTTTACCGCATTCGGCACTGTGATTGGCCCGCTCCAATCTCATCAACCAATCGGAGTAGTTAGAGTAGAGTAGCTTTCTATTACGTTTCGATTGTAAAATGAAACACGTACGAGTCCAGAGCAGTGGTCGTTTACTAGTTGGTAATTATGATAATGGAACGCTGCCAGTTCTGTTTAAGCACTAATATTATTTTCCATGTAGTATTCAAGTCAAGAATATAGCAACTCTCTATATCCTCTTGTGGCGTCACCGTCGACTAAGGGACTTTAAACCAGAAGGACGGGCAGCAGGATCTCTTCTATGGAACTGTAGCCATACTGCGCTCACAAACCACCTGCCAAGCGTGGTGATTACCGCCAAATCTCCTCTAACTGATAATTCTATTGTGAAAATCTATAGCCTTTGATCACCAGTGCATATGCTTTGGCTTTCATGGTGGTAAGAATATGATACAATATTTAACCTAGAATAAGCTCTACATGGAAAATAACGTGGAACCCGTTGTAAATTCATCACATCAGCGTAATCTTCCACTGCTCAATATGGGCCATCCAATTATACATATAATCACCATAAGCGGGACGATTGCTATAATTACCACGCTTGGCAGGCACGTTGGCGATCGCTGTATGTGGTACACAGCAGAATACTAATGCCCACCCTCTTGATATCAACCCTAAGTCACCTTTTACGACACTCATTGCTGGAGCGTTGTGGTCTTTTTTTTGCCGGGAACTTCATCATCATGTGGTTTAGAATCCCTTAGTCGCTTTTTACGACGTTTACGGGTGGAGATGGAGTGGTGCTAATATTCTTGATTCGGACACAACACGGAACTGATCCGGGCACCACACAGAACCACACTTAAACTCTTGTAAATAATTTCATAACATACGTAATACACAATAGGTAAAATTGTTAACATATACAAATATGTTAACGATTTTACCTATTGTGTATTACAATCAGTTACAATGTCATTAAGGTGAAAACTGAAACACCGAACTAATTTACGTATTGATATTTGACTTTCAATAAGAACGAAAATGCGTAGGTATCGAGGTGATTAACCTATGTACTATAGATGCTTTACAACCTTCAGGTATATTAAAAATAACAGTTAATAAATATCTAGATGCTTCTTGTAACTTTTAAGGTTCCGAACGTCCGAAGGAAAGAACGGCGGAACTCTTATACGATCACTGGTGTCTGTCTGTCTATCCGTCTGTCACGGTCGATTTGCTCCGAATCTAATAGACCAATTGAGTTGAAAATTGGTACCTATATGGATTTTAATGTCCCAAACATGGACTTGTAACGTATATATATATATACGTTATAAAATATATCTATATACATATATATATATATTTATATATACATTTTAATATAACAATTTTTTTAATATGGGGTTTACTTTTGGGGGGCAATAAAGAGAATTAAAGAATTAAGTTTTGCACTATGCCGTGTACTGTGAGACGCTCACAATAAGTATTTTCATTTCACATAGAAATGAAAATACTTATTGTGAGCGTCTGAAATATATTTATTTTATAATTTAAAATTATCTAGATTTAAAGTTATTTATGATAGTTTGACCATTTTTCCCCCTTATACCTATATGAAACTACGTATCCTTAAGTTTTAAAATAAATATACAATTGTTCTTTACCTATAGATTACAGGAAAATCTATTAGAAGTCTATGGTCTTAAAATAACATGGTAAATCTTTCTATATTGTGCGTACAAATTTATGTTTGCAGTTGGAATATATGGGAAAATATGTCATTCAACTACGATGTTATGTTTGTTGTTGGGATAAGTTATTGGTACAAGACCGGATCCAACAATAGACAATATATTCAGCAATTTCAGAACCTTCTCCACGCGAGGTCAACTCATACTTGTCCGGTTTTTTTTATTTCTACTCGGTGACGACACGAGCATCTCTTCCACCTGGTGGTAAGTGACATACAAAGCAGCACTCCATGTCCTCCCGTGGATGTCGTAAAGGCGACTAAAGGAATCTAAACCAGAGGGATGGGCACTAGCATCCCTTCTGTGAAATGGTAGCCATACTGCGCTCACCAACCCGCTTCTGGGAAGTGTGGTTGCTTAACCGATCATTTCTGGCGAAACCAAAAGAGGCCTCCAGCCAGGAATTCGAAGATAGAAGGGATCTGGTATAAGACCATCCAGTCTCCTCGTAGACCTTGTTTGAGTAACTTTAAATTAAATAGATCTTATGTGACAATGGCGAATAGACTGCGTTCTGGACACGTTCCATCAATAAGGTATGAGTATCTGATGCGAAGCTCGAATTCACTAGATTGTGAATTATGTAACATTGTGGATGATGTTCATTTTTTTATTATTTATAAAAATGTTGGCACACACTAGGATTTCTCCTGTGTCGTGGGTGCGTTTACAGACATTAATTCCACATACAATACACCCAGACCCGGAACAACTACCAGCAGATCATACAAATATTTGTTCCGTGTGGGAATCAAACCCAGGACCCGGAGCGTAGCAGCCGACTGTATCAGCCACTGCACCAACCGTTCGTATAATAATAATTGTAAAAAAGTCATAGATAATTATCAAAACAGGACCGCAGGTTTTTAGTGCCCTCCTAAGCGGTCACCATTGATTGATATCGGCGAGCGTTGCTTAACTTCACCAATCATTTGCAGATCAACGAAAGCAAGGCAGGTTATGAAGACTGAGCGGGAAAGCACGAACGTGAATCTTGGCTACCAATTAACCCCAATAAAACGTGGCCTGTTTTTTTATTTTTTTTATTGGTGTCCAGTGGAAATTCTTCATAAACTTCCTTCGCCCCGGGGAAGGGCAAAGGGATATGCCGGACTCCTACCAGCTAAAACCACTGGGACGGTCATCTTCGGCACCTAAGGGAGGCTCCAGGCCCTCGTATGATCACACTAGAGCTGCCCACTGGTGCCACGCCTATAGGCACATCTCGGAGAGGGTAACTGTAAAGTGGTCAACCCCCGGAGGGATTGCAAAGGATCCCCCAAAGCATCAGGAATTGAACCTAGGATTTACTGCTCACGTCCGATCACTATACTTATAAGGCGGTAAATCATCATCATCATATTTACGTGCCGTGTGTGTTTGGGGGGAATTTACTACTCACAGAGCGTGAGCGTCGAATAGCCACTGTTCCACAAAAAGAACGCTTCTGCCCATCCCCCTGTTTTAGAGTCTGTTAGTGGCCTTTTACGATATCCACGGGAGGTGAATTTTTGGGGTGGTTCTATATTCTAAATCCGGATACCCCACGGTATACATGTGGCGGTATATACATGTTTTTAATTAAAACTTTATCTCCTGTGTCCAAAATATGGCACAAAAGTCATTATGTCCACAAAAAGCCCTACATTTATTTTATTTAGATATCTCAAACACAGGGTTTCATTTTAATATTGTAAAAGTCATAGCTTAGAATATTCTTAAACAAAGGGGCTTAAACTTGAATAAAATTAATAGTTTAATTGAAAACTTATTATTAATTAACCCCTTTAATCCTTTCATTAGCAATACAATAACGGCAATCATAATCCATTAATTGAATTAAAAGTAAACCCCTTGAGAACACCGAGGCCTTAATACAAGATTAAAAAGATATTCTAGCAAATTTAGATTATAAGTGAGCGTCTTAGATGCTTTGATTATTATCATCAATTCGTCAAAATCTTATAACGAAGTCAGTTCCAAAACTAACCAGGATTTGTTTGACTCTATACCAAAGTCAAGCAAAATATGTAACCGTTTGAAATGCACTGTGAAATTACTGGGTATTAGAGACTAAAAAGCCAATATCTCGGGTAGGTAATAGGTAGCGGGTGCAGTGTGATGCGTAGAACTAGTCCCGGGTAGCATCTGCAGGCTCGACTCTAACCACCAGGCGAATGACGTGGTTACCTTGTCACTAGTTAGTATAAAAAGAAGACAAAAATCTCTGTAGTCATTCGTAGATGAGCGCCAGATTATGATAAATAAAATATAGTTATAATTTTTACAAACTCAAACCTTTTTAATTCTCTGACTGTCAACAAAATAATTTAAGTTCCAATTTTAAATTACAGGTCGTATTCGAATTATTTTAAAAAATCTGTCCGTCTCCAAATTCTTAGCTCAGTAGTAGACGCGCGGCCGTCGAGAGCGCACGCCACGATGCTCTTATAATGCGGACGCTAATATTAATATACATCGCGACGCTAGTGCAGTGCTATAGAAGTGAAGTGAGGAGTGTGCGACATGGTGGCAGGAGTCTCATAAGACATGGACGGTCCAGGGTTCATTTCACGCGGATGCACGGCCGGGCCCGAGACCTGGTCGCGCAGATTGAGGCTGAAAGAAGTAGTGAGTTAGGTAAAGTGTTACTTTTTTGGTACTATTTAGTGTTAAGTGCTTATCAAGGTGGTAATAATTTTAATTTTATGATATTATAGATATATAGGTAGAATTAAAAAGTTTAATATAGTAAGTGCTCGTAGGTTTAAGTTTCCCTATGTTGTAAACTGCCAAATATTTGGTAATTTTCCAATTATGCCAGATGTTTATGTAGATGATACTACATTTCATCTCATATGTAAGAGGCTGGGTGCGTTATGAAGCTAATAAAATAAAAACGGTTAACATATTATAATGTAAAAAATATGAAAAACACTTTGAGAACTGTTGAAGTTACATTACATATGAATGTAATACAACAAAAAGTTTTGATACCTTTACACTTTTATTTTATTATGTTAAAATTAAGTATTTTTCAAATATCACGAAACGGTTGATACCAAACACCGAATAATGACGTAAAAAGCCTTATATACAGGTCAAAAAAAAAAAACTTTGATGTCGATGAAATTATTATATACCTATATAAATGAAATATACAAACATCTTAGCACAGCACTCATACACAAAGTAATATATAGCTGTATAATGTAAAGCTACTTTTTGGATGCACAGCACTAAATAAAAGCGATCTTCTACTGGTTTTGAAAAAGAAATGGAAAAGATGCCGCGTCTAACAACTTAAAAAAAAACTCGAATTTTAATCAGCCTGAGCTTCTCCGACAAGCCACACCGCTTCATTTTTCAAAATAATGATTTGAAACTATTTTTTATAATATAACGCAGTATCCGCAAGGCTTTTCTTCTAAGGAGTGGAAATCGATCCATCATTCTTACTCATAATCCTAACGTCTGCTCTGACGAGAAACACGAATCATCTTATGAAGAGATACAACTAAATCCTCGCACTCATGTCTAATTTTAAATAAGTAATGATAAGTTTTTAGTCTAGTCCGTGGGGTGTACGGATTAAGAATATAGCACCACTCTATCTCATCCCGTGGATGTCGTAAAAGGCGACTAAGGGACTCTAAACCAGAGGGATGGGCAGCAGCGTCCCTTCTTTAAAACTGTAGCCATATGCGCTCCATACCCACCTGCCAAGCGTGGTGAGTATTGGCATATTCCCCCCAAAATGATGATACTGTTGTGGAAATCTATAGGGAAGGCCTGTGATCAGCAGTAGACGTATAAATGGCCGATATGATATGATGAAGTTTTTTATGGTCTAGCTGTTTCCGGCAAAGAAAATTCATACAGAGTGGGATCTTAAATGATGGCTAATGAGCCAATCTAAAGCTTCCTTTAGATGTGACCAAAAAGATGAGAAAAGGCAGAAACAAAGGGCTATGACCATAAATTCACCGACCAAGTTTGGTGATTATAGCTTAGTGCCCCATGGCTAACTGTTGTAGTGATCCACGAAATCCACGTTCTGCACCATTGCAATGTAGCTAGTCAGCGGTATAATACAGAATCAGTAAAACCTAATTCTTTATTTTACGCATAGCAACATTACAAGGTAAATATGATGTAACTTTTAAGCATTTGCAATAATCACATTGTTACCTGTCTGTAATTGTTAATCAAAATCGACCTCATAACTAAATTAAACCGAAATATTCAATGCTGAATATGGATCTTAATAAAGTCGAAGTCAAAGTTTCTTATTTCAAATAAATCTAATATTAGCACTTATGAACCGTCAGAATCTAAGTTGAACAGTTTCAAATAGTTGATCCTATGGAGAAGAGCCGGCAGGAAACTTCGTGAATAAACTTTTAAAATAATTGAGATTACAATGTTGATTGATACAAAAACTAGAAAATTGTAGGTTAATGTGTAAATATGGAACATACTACAATAATCTATTAATAATCTATTTGTGCTGATCGGTTCCGACATACGGCAGCCGTTCGCGAACATGACGCATGCATCAACATCGCTTATCTCAACAATTTTGTAGGGAACTCAACGACCCGATACACAACGCCACCACCAGCAAGACATTTTAGTGAGCATAATAGACCAATACAGCCAGGCAAACGATACAATAAATATAAGTATTAAACATATAACAATAATTTCTACATTATGCTGAAACATTTACAGTTTTAATATTTTAATCAAAATATTATAGTTTTCTGTCATAACAACAACATTAACAAGAAATAATAGTAGGACTTCGGCCGAATAAAGTCCACTGCTGGACACAAGCCTCCCCCAAAGATCACCACAACGACGGATATGGGTGTGTTGTGTGCTTATTGGGGAGTTTTGCCAGAATCGCCACGCTTGGCAGGCGGGTTGGCGATCGCAGTTGAGTTGTTAATGTACTCGAAGGATGCTGCTGCCCATCTTCCGGTTAATCCCATAGTCACCTTTTATGACACCCACGGGATGAGATAGGTTGGTGCTATTCGTAGCCGGGACCACACAGATAAATGGATTACATACCGTACATTATAGATTTACGTTTTCGTGACATTTCAAACACTGCAAGGTTCGTGGTCGCAGGATGACTCAGGTGACAGGCGTCGTTAGAGATTTTTAAAAGTTGTTTTATATTCGTCAGAAAAAACATAAATGTATAATATACGCGATGGAATCCATTTAAAAGTTTTTTTTTTAATCTATCATAGTAAGACATCATCATAGTAACTGTTCTTTGTGCAATGATCCAATTGTGTTACAAATGGGTACTTAAAAAAACTTCCTTGTCAATATGTTAGTCATATTGCAAAGGTTTTGGCCAAAGGGTTTTATAGTCGGTTGGTAGATTACCGACCACCTGCGGGTAACCCAAAGTGCTTAACAGTTCCCACGGGGTTCCAAGTTCTCTTAGTCGCCGTCTACGTTACCCACGGAATAAGATGGGGTAGCCTTATTTGTAACCGGAGCTACATAGCACCTACCAAAAGAAATTATTACACATAAGTAAAATAATACAACCCTTACGGATTACATTGCATGATTACTGTATATCCTAATGTTTCGACAGCCTTCGTGGTCGCAGGATGAGTAACTAATTTCTAGAGCGGGTGACCGCTTTACAGTCATCCCCTCCAAGATGTGCCTAAGGGCGTGGCATCAATGGCGGGTTCTAGTGTGGAGCCCCCCTACGGTACCGGAGATGACCGCTCCAGTGGTTTTAGCCGGTAGGAGTCCGGCATGCCCCTTCACCCTTCCCTGGGTTGGAGGAAGTTCATGTAGAATTTCCACTGGAGACAAAAAAAAGTATGCATGGTGGGAACACGAAGGACAAATCCGAGTAGCGTTACAATTTGTTATAGGCAGGTGTGACGCTCAATTAACTTGCTAGATTTCCCAGGCTATAAAAAACTGGCCCTCACGTGATCACATTAAATTATGGCATTATTCGACCATACGAATGTATATCTTGCAAAAAAGAAATCAAATAGATTCTATTATTAAGTCGCGAGTACTGTTTTGTTATATTTTTAAACATAAGGTACTTAAATGCATAGAATTATCATTAGATAAATACTGGAAGGACCTGGGTGAGGAAAAAGTTCTAAACTCTGCCAATCACACACTTCAAGATCAGTAAACTAATATTATCAAGATGTTTGATTTCGTGTCAATTTCCAGGCTGTATATTATGTTAGGAAGTTGTAATATTTTTATTTTTATGTAATGTTTAAATGAGTATTAAGCACTGTAGTATACTACACACACTATAGTAATGTAAAGCACTACTTTATATAAAAAATTAGATGCTGCGGCTCATCATTTTGATAAAATCCCTTACTCATCTTAAACGACACTTTAGTGTGGCTTCCACTCAAACCCTTAAGTCCTTAAAGTCAAGATGATGCAACTCATCTCATCTTTATACATCAAATTATAATTTAAATAAAAAGCTAATAAAAATCCGCCTTCAATTATGTTAAATTTATTGACTTAGTATGTTTGTTTGAACAAAAACTATAAAATAGATTCTTATGTAAAATAAAAACGTAGGGTACTCTTCATTATTCTGATAATTAATCTTCATTAGATTTTGAGCCTTTCTACATTTAAAAATGTATTCTTAATCTTATAAACCTATGATTTCATTACATTAAGATTTAAATTCATTATTTACACAGTCATGTTTAGTGAACCTAAAATACAAACCTGATAGCACCTATATATATATGTATATAGATAACCTTTTGCGCGGGTAATCCATACCCATATGGGAAGGTTATTTTATACAGGTTTAAATTAATATCTATGCTTTCATACACATTAATGTATTATGATCAAACTATTTATGATTAAACTAAATATTAAGAAAAAAACTATATATAAATGTGTGTATAATGTGTACTTAGGCAAAGTCAAAGTACTCCTTCTCATTGCTGTCAATTGATAATGTTCCTAGAAGGCTGGCAGCATTGCCACGTTTAATGGCAATGCTTATTCTTTGGCCAAAGAAAAGGCCAGCCCTCTGATCACGCGAAGTATAGATCAATCGTCAAGCTATATCTTTGAAAAGCAGACGTGCACTCGGACCCCATGACCCAAGCGTTTCGACCCCAAACGGCTCAAAACAATAATTGCCAATAAGGTTATTGTATTTGCGTCGTTGAGGGCTTCTGCTGCAGAAGCGGCAGCGCCAGCACAGCCTGCCGTGCTTGGAAGATGGGATGGAGCAAGGGTGTCGACACAAGTTGCATCCCACACCAGAGGCCTACCCATCTTCCATGGCAGTAACGATGTACTGTCCGGTATTTTGCCATCATTACGTGCTAAGCAATTAGGTTCTCAGACAGCTGGAACGCTGACAAAAGCACGACGAATAATGTAGTTAACATTGGTATGCCCTTTTACTGCAAGACAAGCGATGGTGTCCGAGGCGGTCGACAGCTTCACCACAGTGATACTGATCAGGAGCTACACAAGAGGCACCTAAACGTAGGCATGCAGCGATCTGAAAAGTGTGGCCGTAAAAGCACTCAAACCTGATAATAGGTTTTCTTAAATCATGAGTTGATGACCCTGATGATTGTAGTGTCATCGATTCTTACGTCTGCGAAATTTTAAGGCAATCGAATATCTAATAAATAGTTTTGGATTGGATTGGGAAGCTTTAGTAAACATGCATTTTTATTTAATGATTCCTCATAAATTTACATTTTTACTTAGTCTTGTAGTTGAAAATGACCTTCAACGAATACGACAATTGCGAGGAATCATAAATTACTATCCATAATTTTAAAAGCCTATTACCCTTCACATTTACCACCCTTATCAAATCAAAACAAAGGAATAGTAATATTGTATTCAAATCAGTTGCGTAATTTTCTAGATTACGTGTCACGAGCTAGAAATAAATGTGAACCTAATGGACTTCCATGGTAAGTAACGGTTTTGTTACCTTAAAAGAAAATGTGATTCTATTGAAATTATTGTAATAAAATACTTTTAGACGGATTACATCGCGTATATTAAAAATTTCTGTTTTTACTAACGATTCGAACACTTCGCAGCCTTCGTGGTCGCAGGGTGACTAAAGTGACAGGCGTCGTTACAGATTTTAAGAGCTATTTTATCTACCGTACAATTATGATAAAGAATCTTGGTAGGTTTCAGTTCTCTTTTGCAAGACTTAAGTTCTATCAAACCGAAGGAAATTGTTGGGTTTGTCTAGATCATGTTCACATACTGCAGACTTTGTGAAACGTCTATTCTTAACGTTACTTATGTGTACGTAACGTTACTTTCGTTCTGGTGGCTATACTATGCTTTGTTTACCCTATGTATGACAAACAATTACAGTCAATTTTATCAGACCCCTGCATCTTGTAAAGGAATGCGGCACTTACCGATCTAAGAATTTTTCTGATCTTATGCAGCTTGAAGTAAGTTTTGATAGAAACACTCTTCAAGATGTGAACAGTTCTGTTGGTGACTCCGTTAATGAAAAGTAAAATCATCATCATCATCATCAGGTCATCGATCAGCACTGGTGGGTCGCGGGCGGCTTCCGCGACGGGGATGTGGCCCTCTCAAATTGTTATGATGAAGAACTCGCTTTTGAAGCTTATAGTAAAACCTATTTAACTTTATTGAGTTTGAGTTGTAATTAAACTTGACTTTTTTCCCCTAAGCCAGAGCCGTTAAGGCGTTTTTATAGGAAAATGGGTTTCATATTATTTTGTATTTTCCATGTTGTTATCATGTCAGCCAAAGGACGTCTACTGAAGAAAGGCTTCCCCATTGAACTTCACAATGACCGTCAACAGTGACCGAGTATTTGTCAGAGATCTTCCCCTGTTTAATCTCTATCGGCAAATAGGGAACACCAAAATGACGTGAGACGTGAGAGAACAACAGTTCGATTGTTTTTTATTTTATTTTTTATTTAATATTTACCCATCTGAAAGAATACATTGTTTTTATGTCAATCCATATGTGAGAGTAGTGTAGATATACGGCCGAAACTAATAATCCATCTAATCCAAAGTCTTTGGATGAGAGATTGATGTATGTGGAATAATCCTTACCTCTCAGTAATGAAAAAATCAAAACTGTAAACTAAACAATTAATCACTTATTCTCGAGATGAATAACCTTTTTCATCCATTTTTGGATATCCACAATAGAAAATCTAATTCCTGTTACTATTAAAGTGCATTAATAATAATTATGACCTTTTCAAAAAGCTATTCTTTGGGAATGCTGACCACAAAATAAAGATTGGACACTGTTCAAAAATAACGTTTTGAGCAGGTCCATAATTTATTATGGATTTATCATTTGGTTTTTCTGAATTTGATTGTGCATAAGAATTCCCTTTTTAGTGACAGTAGTGGCGAAGAATAAATTAATATGCTATGGTGCATTTGAAGGTAACCTTTAATTAGTGGTGGTAATTAACTTTGTAACGATTATGTTTTGTTTTGTACAATTTAAACAGCATTTTTGTTTTGACGGCATGGTTGGTACAGTGGTTGACACAGTCGGCTGCTGCGCTCCGGGTCGCGGGTCGATTCCCGCATGGAACAAATATTTGTATGATCTGCAGGTAGATGTTCCGGGTCTGGGTGTATAGTGTGTGGAATTTGTCTGCAAACGCACCACGCCGTAGGAGAATTCCTAGTGTGGGACAAAGTTCAAAAAAAAATTGTAAACTGAAGTTACTTTAACAACTACTGCTACTTTCTTTCTCTATATATATATATATATATTTTGTTTATGTTTCTGTTATAATCAAAAATAAAATTGTTTTATTTTATTTAATAGTCCAACAAAACAATATGAATTAAACCTCACACTTCATATTTGTTACTTTATTGTAATTAACAATAATTTTCATTTTTGTTTTGTTCCACATTTGTTCATGTATCTTTTTTCTGCTAACGTCCCATATGCGCAAAAAGTCAACAACGAGTTAATTGTATAGCACTCCGCTTTAAGTTGAACTCAACTGGTTCTACACAGCAACCGCAGCCAGACCATTGTCGTATAGTCTCGACCTCATTCACAGTTCGCCTCATGTTTTCCTCTAATCCCCCGATCAGTACAAAAATACCAATTAAAAGTAGTTTCCAAAGATTAATTGCCAATTTATAATGAATTTTCAACTGAAGAAAATATTCCAAAGACGTTGATGTAACTTTCAATTTCTCATCCAAATTAATATTTTCTTTAATTTTGAATTATTAAGTTACCTTTGTTTGAAGGGTCGCGAATGAGCTTGTCTAAGTTCGTTCAAGATATTGTTCTAAATGCTAATATTTATGTTAATTTTAACTTACGGCGTGAGAAGAAAATAAATTGGATTGATGATGGTGTTTCTTGTAGTTACATTATGCTGAAATCAAGACGGCATTATATTGTGACATCAATTATTAATAAAAAACTATAATAATTGACATTTATACTAATATTTTATGGCATTTGTATAATCGGCATTTCTTTTTTGACATTTATGTTAATAATGATTACATCTGTAATTTGTTCTCTTTCTCAGTATTTATTAATATTGCAAATGTGAGTGCGATGTAGCAATTTGAGTCAGATTTTGGCACTAGCACGTAAGTTATAGATGATCTATCGGCCTAAATTAATAATCAATGTACGCAAAAATCTTTATTTAAGATTTTGGACTTCATATAAAAACAGACAAATTGTCAATATTTTTTATATACCGATAGAGATTAAACAGGGGAAGATCTCTGACAAATACAGGGTCACTGTTGACGGTCATTGTGAAGATCAATGAGGAAGCCTTTCTTCAGTAGACGTCCTTCGGCTGATGATGATAACATGGAAAATACAAAATAACATGAAACCCTTTTTCCTATAAAAAAACGCCTTAACGGCTCTGCCTTAGGGGAAAAAGTCAAGTTTAATTACAACTCAAACTCAATAAAATTAAATAGGTTCTACAAGTTGGTTCTATTATAAACGGCTGCCTAATCACAGTATTCAAGCCAACCGCTACCTTGACACCTCCGTAAATTACAACCCGTCAGTAATAACACTGAATACTTAACCGACAACTTAAACATTTACCAAAGGAAGAGTTATTGTAGGCGTCAACGTTGAAAACCATCAATAATTAATGATTAGTGAAAATCCTTCAACATACTAATATATACGAAATTCCTGTTTGATCCACTCAGAATGCTCGATATTACAGGATTATTTAGACTATCGCAGAGCCTTTTCATAGAGATAAATAAGGCATTCATCCCGAAATAAGTAAACGAATTGTTGCACGGGCAAAGCCATTCGCTAAATAATTTTAAGAATAAAGCAACACTCCATACGTCTCTTCCCATATATGTCGTAAAAAGCGACTAAAGACCTCTTAACCAGACGGGTGGGCCGCAGTGTGTCTTCTGTGAAACAGGAGCCATACTTCCCTCACCAGCTCGCTTGCCAGCCGTAGAAACTTATGTACAAGGCCTTTTTAACGTGTTTCTTAGCTTGGTATGTATTTAACGGAACGTTTGAACTCGATTTTCATCCCCTTAAAAACGCCGGATTGATTTGAAAGTTCGCACACTTATCAAGAACCGATAACAATGCAATAATTTAAATGGGCAATTGTATAAAATAGAAAGAGACTGTAAGAAAGAGAAAGAAAAAGAGAGGTAGGTCGCATAAAGCTTTTCGTTACATGACTATATGAGCCAGTTTAATCTACTGTAAGCCACGTAAAAGAACTACGTTCCAAATAAACAAATAAAAACACGTTTTTGTAGGTAGCCGCCTTAAAAATATTGAAAATAAATAATAGTTACAAAAATTATTAAGACAAGCTTTTGTAGATTATTATTATTACCATTTTTCTTTTGTACGAAAAAGTAGAAAATAATTTTCAATAAGTATAAAATAAGATTAGAGTGATTAATAAAAAAAATATGTAAAAAAGCATCGGGTGCTTTATCTGATATTTTTATGATGAGGCTACTTTCCAAATATTCACAACTTTATCCTCTCGCGTGTCAATTACAGCCGTGTAGACACAATATATTTTTAATTGTGTCTCATTTGACGACACTCAATAAGATATTTACTACAACTGACATCAAGCACCTAACGCTGTTTAAATAACATATTTTTTTGTTAAGCATTCTATTCATTATTTTAACTTATTGAAAAGTTATTTCTACTTTTTAGTTCGGTTATGTACTAAAGCGTCTTTTTGTTTGAACTTCTATTTAACTTCTATTTATTTAGTAGTAGATGTACTTTGGCTGACATGATGATGAAAAAATCATCTAACTAATAAACTTAGTAGATGTAATTTGTGAATCAAAATTGGTAAACAAGTTCTACATGAAGATGTCATAGTATAAATATTGTTGTAGTAGGTTGGTGCAGTGGCTGATACAGTCGGGTGCTGCGCACCAGGTTGTGGGTTCCATTCCCGCACGGAACAAATATTTGTGTGATCTGTAGGTAGTTGTTCCGGGTCTGGGTGTATTGTGTGTGGAATTTGTGTTTGTAAACGCACCCACGACACAGGAGAAATCCTATAAGCCATACAGTTTTTTTAACACCTTTTAAAAGTCATACTAGCTTTTCACCTTTAGTAAAACGAAAGGTAATAAAAATATTCATAAGAAGTAACCTTTTAATTCAGAAACTTTTATAAGCTAGACAGACATTCCGACAGAAACTATATTCAAAACTTATGGAGCTTAAAATGTCAAAATTTCACTCGCTATACTCGAATCGACAATAATCCCCACTATATTATTCTGTGACTATCCGCAGCTGCTTCAGACCATTCAACGAATACCTTCACAAACTGGTTCCTCGATATTCTAGCAAATTGGAATATTGACATAAAGGTCGAACATCTGTTATCGATACAGCCTTCAGAAAATTTTGCCTTTGCTTCTTGTTGCGACTCGCTCTCAATTTTCTTTATTTATTGAAATAAAATATTTTATCTTGGGCTATATTTTTGTTTTTATAAATAATATCTCCATTCTAGTGAAAACGATAGTGGCTTAGCCAATGAAATAAGTAACTAAATACAGTACAGAACAGTATGTAAGCATGTCAATGTATTTGCTCTAGTTATAACTCTGTTATGAATAGTCTGGACTAAGAATATAGTACCACCCCATCTCCTGGAACAGCAACTATTCTGTACTCAGAGAAAAATGAGGACCTCCCCCATAAACGACCGGATACATGCCCCAGGCATTATTAGGCAGACAGTATTTGTTCAGCAGTGGAAATCTTTTGACTGATATGATACTAATAACCCGCTCCAACAACTATAGTTATTTCAACTCACGCGAGTCATTTCAAACTTATACCAATATACGGGTCAAATTCATTACCTGAAATCACTATAAATCTCTCTTGAGCCTGCAAATAGATTTCACCTAGGCAAGAAACCAGAAAATAAATCCCTCAAGAACAGTAAACGTCTACAGCTACATTTGTATACATATGCATGCGTGGGTATATAAACATCCGTAATCATTTGCACTTGCACTTGGTAGATAGATTGATGATCACAGTGGGCATATTGATTTCAGCAAACGAGAAGACGCTGTGGCATCCATCTTGATTAATCCAGTCTCTGGGAAAGTACACCATTTTCATCATCATCATCATATAGGCCAAAGAATGTTCACTGCTAAACAAACTCCACTCCCAAAATCGCTATAGCTGGTCTGGTTTTGTGTTGAGTGCTCATTCGCACGCGCTCCTCTTTGCTTTATATTCACGCTCGCTCGCTATAGTTCTCACTTCATAAATTATATTAACTTCTAGTATCTATCTATTCCTTTGTTTGTAGTAACTTTGTAAAGTGTAAATAAATTAAATCTTTCTTGTTTCGGTTTTGGTATTTAAATTATCGCATATTAAATTCATCCTTCTGTATAGACACATACAATACACTTTCGCTTACGCTTCAAATATCAATCCCGGTGTATATCCGAGAAAGCTACACGCATACCTACAGCGGGTTTCCCCATAATTGCCATGATAGGCAGGCGAGTTGGCGATCTCAGTTGAGTTGTAAATGTACTCAAAGGATGCTGCTGCTCACCCTCCAGCAAGTCCTATAGTCGCCTTTTACGACACCCACGGGAGGAGATAGGGTAGTGGTATTCTGAGCCGGCACCACACAGCATTGCCGGCACCATTTAATCGTCACTTTTCTTTTAATATTATTCAAGCTGAACCAAAACGTGGCGCTCCTAAATAAACACGATATTTTCCACATAATTTGATCATGGATCAGTCAAGATAGAACAAGGAAAAAACTGGAGAAACCCAAAGATTAACATGCTGATCTGGATGAATAAATTCGCGCTTGTTTGTTTGTAAACCCGCATTGTAAATTAACTTGAAAATATAGGGTCGTCATCATTTCAGCCGAATGAAGTCCACTGCTGGACACAGGCCTCCCCCAATGATCACCACAATGACCGATATGTATGTATTGTGGGCTCATTGGAGGGTTTTGCCATAATCGCCACGCTTGGCAGACGGGTTGGCGATCGCAGTTGAGTTGTTAATGTACTCGAAGGACGCTGCTGCCCATCCTCCAGCTAATCCCTTAGTCGACTTTTACGACACCCACGGGAGGAGATGGGGTGGTGGTATTCTGAGCCGGCACCACACGGCCATCCGGCACCACACGGCCCGTAAGCCGTAGGGTCGTAACTCATAATATTATATGCAGTTGTGTAATTGAACGTAGTTATTTGAAAAGGATCTAACACACAGATCTCATGTATAGACGTTTGAAGTTTCGTTCGGTATTCAATGATAACGCATCGATATACGATATACTACGATCTGTTTGTATTGTCTCTGTTTTATCTTATATATATAATTCTTCTATACGTATGTATGTCACTGAACCACTTCTAAACGGCGGTACTGATTTTGATAAAAAAAGTATATATTTGAGTAGGTCCTTGAATGGTTTAGATTCACAATTGGACTGTAATGGTGCTGTAATCGGGTTTGCATGTACCTGCCTGTTGAAAACTGGGGCGGGCAGCTAGTTTTTATATTTCCTGGTGATGTGCTTGTGAGTCTTTTGCTTGGTGATAAGCGCGTACCTATAACAGTAAACGCCAACCCAGACTGGTACTGTCAGGCACCATACTGCATGAGTCATTCCGGTCATGTCGAGACAAGTTATTTAGTCGCTAATGCCCAGTAATTTCATTAGCTACAGTGCCCTTCAAATAAGAACACAGTAATATGTCTGTAAAATTCAAACGGTACTGTTTGGCAGAATATGTGGCAATGCTACCTGTGCGTTGATAATTATCAATTTCTTATCGTGTATTACAGAAGCAATAGTGTGTTTATTATTGTGTATATGTATTTCACGTATAGTCCACTTTGTTTCCACATACCTGACGTGTTAAATTGTAATATCACTTTTTTAAAAGAGTGTCTATGGAGTTTTTTGCTTCTTCTCCATAAGATCAACTTCTCCGAACCGTGCACGTTAACTTTTGACTTTTCTTAAGTGCCTATTAGGGGCTATCTGAAATAAAACTTTGACTTTGAATGTAGTGGCACCTACCTAACCGGCCACTTGCAGTAGGACACCATCACTATTAAAATAGTGAATATAGGACAATAGTGATAAACTGTTGCCCACCAAACATCTGGTTTGGTATTTTTATAAAAATGTTAATGTGATTTGCTGGAATTGTTTTTAACTGTGTAAAAGACAGACCTTGAAGATCATTTACACCTGTTTAACTCATGCCTGACCGAGTGAGTGTTGGATCCTTATTTCAGCCAAATAAAGTCCACTGGTAACAGTAGCAGTACCTAGGTACAGGTCTCAACCCCCTGCCGTCACTTCATGGTGGGGGGCCTCGGGGGTCGCGGGCGCGCAGATTGGGGAATCTACGTGCTCACACCGAGCGACCCCCGGGAAGACGGTGGCGCGCACGTGGTCACGTGCCGTCGTGTGCGCAGCACAGCGCAAAGCGAGGCTTGGGGGGATCCTTTACAATCCTCCCCGAGAAGTGCCTGGGGGGGCGACCTTTTTACAGTCGCCTTCCCTCCGCTAGAGGGGGTGACCGCTTTACAGTCATCCCTTCCGAGATGTGCCTAAAGGCGTGGCACCAATGGGCGGCTCTAGTGTGATCTTACGAGGACCTGGAGCCCCCCTTCGGTGCCGAAGATGACCGCTCCAGTGGTTTTTAGCCGGTAGGAGTCCGGCATACCCCTTCGCCCTTCCCCGGGGTGAAGGAAGTTCCATGTAGAATTTCCACTGGACATCAATAAAAAAAAAAAAAGGTACAGGTCTCAAACGAAAGTAACAGCAACGACCTGTCTGGTTTATGTTCGTTGGGGGTTTTGACATAATCGCCGCGCTTGTCAGGCGGGTTAGCGATCGCGGTTGAGTTTTTAATGTAAGTCAAAGGACGCTGCTGCCCATATCTCCAGCTAATCCCTTAGTCGACTTTTACGACACCCACGGGAGGATCTTCTTAGCCGGCACCACACGGTAAAACACAGTGTTTCTACGTCCAATTTACGTGAAGTTTTCTATTGTCTTACTGACTTGGGTCAAAGGTCGATGGAAAAATAAATGTGAAGGACGTTGGATAGTCAACGGATAATTTTCGATCAGCGAAAATGAATTTGACATTTCGTACTACAATAGCCACAAATGTCAACCACTAAAGAAGTTGCAAAAGTCGGCGACTTTTCAGCCTGATGGACTGTTTTTCTTGTTTCACAAAAAGAGCTAAGGCTGTACGATTTCTGTGATACGCGTCACGAGTTCGATCCCTGCACGGAACAAATATTTGTGTGATCTACAGATATAGTTGATCCGGGTCTGAGAGTTTGTGCATGTGAGATTTATGTCCGTAAACTGCATCCACGACACAGGAGAAAAAATATCTAAATATACGGCACGGTTGGTGCAGTGGCCGATACAGTCGGCTGCTGCGCTCCGGGTCGCGGGTTGGGTGTATTGTGAGTAGATTTGTGCCTGTAAACGCACCCACGATACAGAAGGAATCCTAGTGGGGGTAAACTTTTTTTAAGATAATTAGAAACCTAATGTAGAACATCTAAAAAAGGAGGTTGCCGACAGAAATGGTGGACGACTCCTTGGCATTTAACACGTCCTTCAACTGTTGTTAATACCCTCAAATCTAGATTGCGTTAGTCAAATATGAACCCAACGTAATAGGTTCAGCATTTATATTCAATTGATACAATCTCGACTCAAGTTCTACTTACGCTTTAATTCTAGCTATGTAACACAGGCCATCGCGTATCACAAACTAAGATGCAATATATCGTTGAAAATCCATTTCTTACGCAACAATTTAAGTTTCTTTCCAGATAACATGGGTTTAGTAGTGAACATGGTGATTTCAAGTCAACTACTTTATACAATTTTATGTAATCATCATTTCGGCTAAATGAAGTCCACTGCTGGACACAAGCTTCCCCGAAAGATCACCACAATTACCGATATGTGTTGTGTGATCATTGGGGTGTTTTGCCACAATCGCCACGCTTGGCAGATGGGTTGGCGATCGCAGTTGACTTGTTAATGTACTCGAAGGACGCTGCTGCCTCCTCTGGCTAATCCCTTAGTCGACTTTTACGACACCCACGGGAGGAGATGGGGTGGTGGTATTCTGAGCTGGCACCACAAGCCAAAACTTGCTGTACACCAAATTATTCGCGAGATAAAACTACTAAACTAAGAAGCAAAGTTGATAAAAACTAAAGACGCAGACAATTGTTTGACTTCGTTCTGAAATTGCAAAACTTGGCCTATATCTAAAAGTTCTGTGACAATATTTAAAGTTTACGCTTTAAGGGTCTATTACATAAGCGATGTTTGAGTGTTGGCGATGAGACAAAGATATCGCTGTGGTAATATGACCAAAATTGTAAGCCAAACTTTGGTTTTATTACTTTCTTTGAAGGTTTCATTGTGAGTGTTGTTTGGAGGGGTCAACTAAGCTAATAATGCATTCTTCAGAGGCTTCTAGGTAACTCTCTCTACTTCAAAAAGTCATGAACTCTCGCTGTAAGCTGAAGAAGCTCCAGTTTTTCAAGCTACGCCTTTGATGATGACTGGGCAAATTTGACGTGCTGTCAAGCGTAGTACCTTTTTTTTATTGATCCGGTGGAAATACATCGTGTAGTTCCTCCGTCCCAGAAAAGGGGTGCAGGGGTATGCCGGACTCCTACCTGCTAAAACCACTGGAGTGGTCATCTTCAGCACCGAAGAGAGGCTCCAAGAACTTGAATGATCTCCATTTGGAGCCACCCATTGTACCTACACTGTTGGTTTTCTACGCTACCTGTAGAGTGTTCGATCCCCGCACGGAACAAATATTTGTATGATCTACATATAGTTGTTCCGGATCTGGGTGATTTTGCATGTGCGATTTATATCTGTAAACTGTACCTACAACACAAGAGAAATTATAGATTTGGTTCCATGTTTGCCTATCCCATTAACATAATGTATGTAAAACGTCATCACAAATCACGGAATGGAATACACTATACGTTTACTAGGATTTCTTTAGAAACCTAGATCCGTACTCTAGGTAAATAGCACCCCCGCATTTGGAAGGTGTTATGCAAAATTAAGGCGATAGATGAAGCGTCGAGTTTGCCCATTTGTTCCGAAAAAGTCTGACTATGTATTTAATTTACTAATGGCTACTCTGTATTCTATAAAGATGTTCATCATATCGGTCATACAACGTCCACTACTGAACAAAGGCCTCCCCATAGATTTCCACAACTGTGTCATCATATTGGGGGGAATTTGCCAGTACTCACCACGCTTGGCAGGCGGGTTGGTGAGCACGGAATGGCTACTGTTCCACAAAAAGGACGCCGCTGCCCATCCCCCTGGTTTAGAATCCCTTAATTGGCTTTTACGACCTCCACAGGAGGAGATGGAGTGGTGCTATATTCTTAATCCGGACACCACACGGATATAGATTAGGTGACTATTTAAAAAAGACGTGCCATGAATTATATATTTCGATGAGTTTTATACACATCAATGATTTAATTTTATAACTACCCTCGGACAAGTGTTGCGGAAAGTAAACAAAGTAAGATTTCCGTGTTTTGGGACGTGATATCTAAATATAAATTTGTTTACTGTGGTTTACTAAGTATATATAATACGAATCACCACTCGGGATGTCGGTAATTTTTTTTATATTGCATAATGTTATTATTATGACGATGAATGCTCACGCTATGTATATATGTTAGCATACTTTTCACGTTCATTCTAACTTCAGGGAAACAAACACGGCTTGTTAAAATTCGTCACCACTGCAGTTTTCCTAATTAAAGAAACTATGACAATAGAGCAAGCCCTACAAAGCCGAACTATTCAAAATTTCAGAATTCAATACTGTTCTTCTTACATTCTTAAATTTTAAACTTGTTGATGCACGTTGAAACACCAACGTACCATAGTTTCATTAATTAGGAAAACTGCAGTGGTGACGAATTTTTGAAACTGGAATTTAATTTATTACGCGTGTTGACGCCTTGCATGCGTGCGCGCACACTGCTCTCAACACACACACGCATACGGCACGCCGGGCGGCGCGGGGCGCCCTCCACCAGGGGGGTGAAACTCTCATAAATAGTGAGTACGAAAAGTTGCATCGAAAGTAGCGCCATCTCCTGCCTACAGTCGGCACATTTCATATTAAGTTTTATTCAAAATATGACTAGATGACAGTAGTACCTTACCGGAAGTACCCAGTATAAAATTATTTAATGTTTTTAATTTGGTAATACGTTCTAAAATTACAATCTCTTTTTTGTGATATTAAATAAACACGATTTCGTTTATTTATTGTTGACAAACAATAATATGTTTATTATGAAAATATCATCACTTCACAAATTGTCAAAGAGAAAAGATACCTACCTAAACTTGTAAAAGTTTGTAAACTTAATTTAGCTGGTGTTTGCTATTGGATTAGATTATTTTACGAGTGTGATCATTTTACGTTGAATTTCTTGTAATTTTTGAATAATCTCGCACTGAATTTTATAAACCACGGTATAAAGAAGTGAATTTAACTTTGAATGTAAAATTTTCTTAATATGAAGAGAATGATCTAGTTTTGGTAAGCTTATGATTATTATACGAAAATAATAATAAATAAACATTGAAACGTTTCCCTTGTTTCTTTTTTGTAGAACTATTCTAGTTTCGAGAAATTATTAGGTCGGTTTAAATTGCAAAACTTTTTTCAATATATTATTATGGTATGTGGCGCAATTTAATCGATCTAGTGATTTTTTCATACAATAAACAAATTTTGTTAAAAATACTTCTGGAGAGGCGCGCCACATGCAGGATTGTTTCGGTACTAAATGAAAACGTAGCGCCATCTGGTAGTCAAGGTCGCATATTTGATTATTGTGGTCTTAGAGTTGCGCATCTATGTCAGTATTAAGTGTATAGTCTATGCCCTCCACAGAGCATTCTACGACACCGCGCATTACGGTCGTGTGTGACACTCTCATATTCATATTTGTTGTAAATTTAAAAGTCATTCATTACAGTCATTATTACATTATCATTATCGAGTTCAATTTATCGCGAGTCCACCCCGTCATTGCAAGCAGTACCTCAGTTCTACAACGCGTGAAAACATGCACGCCACTAAGTTGTCGTGGGTAAATGGATATACATACTATGTATTCTTATGATAACTTAAAAATAAATAAACAAAGGTCTACATAATTACGAAATCTTTTTTATCTCTCGAATATCATTATAATTTTTCTAACATAATTATTATAAATAAACACTTTTAAACAGATTACATCACGTATATTATAGAATTTTGACGTTATAACACTTTGCAGCATGCAGCAGCAGTGTGGGTTGTATCTATACATAGGGCAAACAAAGCGCAGTAGAGCCACCAGAATAAAAGAACACATAGCTTAGGGTAAATATTTGCACAACATATGTAATGGTAGTATGTAAATGGGTCATAATAATTTGAAATCATACTTTGTTCACCTACATTCTATGAAATTTATAAACTTAAATTTGAAATAATTGAAGCGTAGGCGCTCCACAAAGAGAAAGGAAGAGATACCCAATCATTTTCTTCTTTACGATCAACCTCAAGTCGTCGCAAAAGAGTACCAATATATACCCAGAATGTTTCATGAGGCTATTGATATTTGAAAACACATCCTAATTTTTATACAGAAGATAGCTGGCAGGTACCACCAGTTTAGATCCTGTTGTTAAACTTAATATTACAAAACAGTGCGATTTGGTACAGCTGTCGTAGCTGCGTAGCAATCGTAGCGCCATCGTAGCCAGTGGAAGTGTAGTAGCAAGATTACAAAAATGAATGCTTTGACTGTTTTCTTTTTATTAATTGATAATTATCATATCTGAAAAATCCTGCTAATGATAACAAACAAACTAACTATTCAGAAAAAAAATGATAATATGAATAAAATAACAATGTTGTACTGCCGGTTAAGTGGCTTTTAGTAAAATATATCTACAAGCCAAAAGAATGAAATGAAAAAGTAGATTTAAAGTAACGTTTTTAAAATTATAAACCTTCTCAACACAAAATGACTTCATCATAACATCGGCCAGAGGACGAACATTGGTGATCACTCCCATAAATTTCCACAAATATCTCATTTTGGGGGAAATTTGCCAGTACTCACCACACTTGGCAGGCGGGTTGGTGAGTTTGGTATTGCTACTATTGCAGAGATCGAACACTGCTGCCCATTCCTCTGGTTTAGAGTCCCTTAGACGTTTTACAACATCTACGGGAGGAGATTAGTGGTGCTATATTCTTAATCCGGACACCACACGAAAATAACTTTTTGTACTAACAAAAGTGGTAAGTTTCATTTATTATATAAATTGTATTTATCTTTTTACTACTTTTAATTCTGTTCATATTCTGCGAAAAGCAAATAAACACCTGCGCCTTTACCTTCAGTGCTGAAATAAATAGCCCTTATTACTCTCTGATAATTAAGTGTAACCCTAAATTGCTTTTACGACAGGGTAACAACTTGTTTCAAACATTTAATGTTAGGAGTTGTTTCCGCGGTGATAAAGAAATAAAATAATACAGAATATATCCACTGGCTGACATCCTTAAATAAATGCATTATGCATTTACTCATCATCATCTGTAAGTCCGTATACAGTAGCCTAATCTGAATATACGTGGATCGTTTAGATATTGTTAAGCTTTTGCCTGTGGCTCTGCTTGCGTAGTACTTTTAATCAGAATAAAAAATCTCCTATACGTAACTCTGAATCCCTATAAATAACTCGGCAAATGTTTTATTAAAACTATTTAGTGTATTTTTATGCTATGAGTTCAGATAGATAGATAGATCCTTTCCCCATAAACTGTTTTGTTAATAAAAACATCCGTCAAAAACGTCAAGTATAACAAAGATATGAAAAAATGAAAATAAAGGGAAAAAAAAGCAACATGAAAACCGTACGACGTTGCCGACCTACTATGTAGATTTTTTTCATTCTTGAGAAATGTTTTATGAATATGTAAAGATTTATTAATCTGAACACCCGTACAAAGATGCCTTAAATATGACATTGGCGAAATTGTGAAAGATACTCTACAGAAGCCATAATCTAAGAGACGAAGACGATGAAAATAAATTTTGATATATCGTCAATATTGGGTGTCATCATTTCGGCCTAATGAAGTCCACTGTTGGACACAGGCCTCCCCCAAAGATCATCACAACCACCGATATGGATGTGTTTTGAGCTCATTGGGGGGTTTTTTATTGGGTGTATCAAAGCCATAATATACACATTTTATTACAACAGTGAGTTTATTGTTATATCAAGATGTTGTCTGCAGTGAGAGGGCCTGATAAATTTATATCAACGTATTGGAGAGTATTCATCAACAGAATTTTAACAAGAGGAAACAACTTAATACAATCACGGAGAACAAGAAAATGGAAAAATTTCGCTTCACTTTATGAAAGAGTGAAACTGGACTTCTGGGGTGGAAGGCTTGGTGACCTGAGTTCAGGCACCAGTCTCTCACAATAAATTTGTATAATACTATAACTTTTTCATTATTGTGGTGAGAAATACATAAATTCATTCATGAATATAAAAAAAAAACAATCTATCAAGCCTGATTATCATTTCGGCCGAATGAAGTCCACTGTTAGACACAGGCCTCGTAGATCACCACAACGACCGATATGAGTGTGTTGTGGGCTCATTGCGGAGATTTTCCATAATCGCCACGCCAGCCTGATTATGATGGTAATATACCTCTTGGGCAAAGTCATCGTCTATTGATATCAAGAGGATGCGCAGCTGCACCTTCTCCTATGATAATAACACCATACTACGATCACCAGTCCGCCTACGAAGCGAGGAGATTATGGCAAAATCCCCTTTGCCCACTCATTGTAATGATCACTGGGAAGGCCATGTTCAGCAGTGGACTTTTACGAGCTGAAGTGTGTGTGTGTGTATTCAGTCAGTCAATTACTATTTGATACGAATCGTAATGCAGAAAATATGTACAAGTATTCTTCTTCCAAAAATATCAACTGTTAAAATAGCCTACCGAAGAGCGCTACAGTAATTGAATCATCATAAGGAGAAGGGTGGTTGGCAAGCGCTTTGGTGACAGCTGAATATATTGTTATTAACACGTCAAAAATATTGTGCTATCTGCCGTCTGGAGAGACCCTTATTATTACCTTTCACGAAAAAATAGATATGGGCTCGTCTTTTCAACTTTCTCCTTTCGCAATGTAAAACTAATGGAATACAAAGGCATTCTCTCGCTTTTGAGAATGCCTTTGTATTCCTTATACAAAGGTTGGTTCTACTTTTTTCCTCTCTCTTTAAATAAAACGTTGCCGCACACTAGGTTTTCTCCTATGTCCCACGACATAGGAGAAAGCCTCTCTTTTTAGGGCTAAGCGTAATTGACATTATGCTCAATCCATCGTGTAACTCTTATGCATATTATATGGTTTAAAAGAATAGACATAATTCATGGCACTTCTTTTTTAAACAGTTACCTAATCTATTTTTTTTTCATTGCCCCACACTAGGCCTTCTCCTGTGTCATGGGTGTGTTTACAGACATGAATTCCACAGACAACACACCCAGACCCGGAACGACTACCTACAGATCATACAAATATTTGTTGCGTGCGGGAATCGAACTCACGACCCGGAGCGCAGCAGTCGACTGTATCAGCCAGTGCACCAACTGTGCCGTCATTGTATTTGTGGCATAATTTCCGTAACCCACGAACAATTATTGCATATTGGGATGATTCCGTTGCCAGCATGCAATTATCTTCGAATGCCCGATATGTGTATATATTATGTGCACACAGAATATGCAACATTTTATTGTCTGCTTTTGCAATATATGTGAACATTGAAGTATGATTTGACCATTATCTGTAGACAGCTTTACAAGTAGTTGGTCATTTCAATATTGATTAAATTAAATTAAAATTGCGGGTATTTTTGCATAAACTTTGTGACGGTAAAGTTGGGCGATTAAATAATAGAACTCGATTACACAAAGTAAACATATTTTAATAATTTATAAAAGACGTTATGTTATGTGTTCTTATGCCCGTCACTATTTCTTTCACTCTCCAAGGTAGGTAGACGCATTTACTCTCCTGGCAGAGCAACCGAAGTTGTGAAGATCGCGGTGATAATGACAGCGTGGTGTTAATAACCATGGTGATGATGACCTCAAGTGGTGATGAACGGAGAAGCACTGGCCAGTACTCGATAGGCAGTACTAATCTGTCAGTCTAAAGTTGCAGACATAGCTGAAAGGATTAGTAAACTGAAGTGACAATGAGCGGGACACATTGCTCTTAGAACTGATGGCAATTGGGACAAAAAGGTTCTCGAATGTAGACTACGCACCAGAAAACGCAGCGTGGGACGACCTCCAATGAGGTGGACAGATGACCTGGTGACGGTCGCTGGGAGTCGTTGGATGAGAGTGGCATGTGACCGCTAGTTGTGGAAATCTAGGGAGGAGGCCTTTGTTCAGCAGTGGACGTCCTGTGGCTGATATGATGAAGGCTCAAAGGTATAAATTATTTCAAATAGTTCAAATCATCCACGGTTGGACACAAATACGACCGACGTCTAGATACGTTTAAACAGGGGTACTAGCTTTAAATTCACCCTCTCCACGACGTTCCTATAGGCGTGGCACCAGTGGGTGGCTCAAGTGTGATCATACGAGGACCTGGAGCCCCCCTTAGGTGCCGAAGATGATCGCCCCAGTGGTTTTAGCTGGTAGAAGTTCGGCATACCCCTTCGCCCTTTCCCGGGGCGAAGGAAGTTCATAAAGAATTTCCAGTAGGCACCAGTAAAAAAAAAACAAAAAAAAGGAGTCCGGCATGCCACTTCGCCCTTCCCCGTGGCGGAGGAAGTGCATGACGAATTTCCACTGGGATAAATAAAAAATGTAAAGGTACGTTTAAAAAAAAGCTATGTACAACATTTACCCAAACATACAACGTACCTAATTAATACTGTAATATTTTTTGTGCTAGGGCTGCACGTTGCGTATACTCGTAGCGCAAACTACGTTGTATGTAAATATGTAGAATATATGAAATAAACGCAACCTACTTCCGTACTGAATGTACTATAACACGTATTAAGTTACACGGTAAAATATCAAGTGCTTTCACTTAAATTTGATACACGTAATCCAGACAAAGTTGTCAAAGTCTTAAAACTTGTACTGCAGACCCTGCAACCTCGCAAACTTTACCAATCTTATCTTAATTTCGGCCGACTATAGGCCGCTGCTGGACACAATACTGCCTCAAAGATCGACTAAGACCAGTCTGGGTATATGTGCTTATTGGGCGGTTTTGCCATAATCTTCGCGGTTGGCAGGCGTGTTGGCGATCGCAGTTGAAGGAAGCTGCTGGCCAACCTCCGGATAATAGCAAAGTCGCCTTTCACGACACCCACTTGATAAGATGGGGTGATGCCATTTTTAGGCGGCACCATAGGGTTTAAACAAATCAAAGTTTAGGCAATACTTCCAAAATATGTTGAATCTTAAAACGCAACGGATTTGTCAACACAACATTACAATTAGGATAAAGAACTATCTTTATATTTATATAACTACCAATTTTTACGAGAAATGATTTGTGTAAATACACCGCCTCGGTTTCGACAAGTGATTTTTTTTTATTGCACAGATTTCTACTTCAATTTTAATTTCTATTTAACACCCGCAGTATCAGCTTTGAAGCGAAGTTTTTCAACCTCAGACGGCATTGCCTTAACGACCAGTTAGAAAAAGTTTTGTCGCACTACGTTACGTCTGCAAACTTAATTGATGAGACCGAGAAACTTATAACCTAAAACATAAAAGTACTTGTCATCTAAGTACTCTAAAAGTTAATGTACAATGTATATATGGGCTTTTAGTTCGCATATTTGAGGCCAGCTTTGACTGCATCGACATCACTTAAGCCAATAGCCCTTCTCATCCTTTGACATCAAACCCCAAGAGAATCTTCCGAATGTTTCATTCTGGCATTCCGAGCAATCAGACCTCAAACGGACAGACATCACAACGAAACAGTCTCCAGACACCAAGACAAATCAGGCGGTTTGTTAAGACTCCTAATGTTTCACTCGGGAATGTCCAGATTTATAGTCTAGGTCTCTGGGACTTTGGGATGTTATGTTGTGGTGAATCTTTGTTCCTAATTGTAGACTGGATTTTGTAAAAGTACTGTCACTTGGGGATAGGTATAAAGAGGATACATTGAAAGATAGCATTGCGCGATCGTTTTTATGTACATATCGTCTTAGGGTAAACATTATCATGCTCCCGCGGGTACCGTAAAAGGGTCTATGGCGATGCGAGTAAATAAGCTTACAATGTTTTAGTAACACCGACTTTTAAGTTGTAAACTGTTCATCGTATCAGCCAAAAGAAGTCCACTGCTGAACATATGCGTCCTCTGTAGATTTTTGACATCATTTTGGCGACGATGTCAAAAATCTACAGAGACGTGACGGCACAGTTGGTGCAGTGGCTGATACGGTTGACTGCTGCGCCCCGGGTCGTGGGTTCGATTCCCGCACGGAACAAATATTTGTATGATCTGCAGATAGTTGTTCCGGGGTTGTGTGTGAAATTTGTGTCTGTAAACGCACCCACGACAGAGGAGAAATCCTAGTGTGGGGCAAGGTTTAAAAAAGAAACTAAATAAACTATATTTGGGGGGAATTTTTCAGTACACAAAACGTTTGGCAGGCGCGGAATCCATATAATCGCGGGGTTACTAAAAATGTCGGTGAAAAATTATTTCTTACCATGATAGTACCAACATCGTTTCTTAGCAAGTATTCTTGTATCTAGTCATCATTCATTTGAGCCGTATAAAACCCATTGCTGACACAGGCGTCCCCCAAAGATCGCTGGACCAGTCTGGGTGTTTGCATGCTCATTGGAGGTTCTCGACAGTCGCCACGCTTGCGGGCTGGCGTTGTAGTTGAGTTGTAAACGTACTCGAAATACGTTGCTGTCCATCCTCCGACTAATCCTATAGTCTCCTTTTACGTCACCTATGGGATAAGATAGGATGCTGTTTCTCTTTAAGCGGTTACGATTGTAAAACCTAATGATTGATTGTATTGTAGTACAAAGGCATGACAAAGACGTGTGTGCAAGAGTTCTCGACCGACAGCAGCGTGGCGTTGCAAGGGCTGAGGCGAGACACATCCCACTCATACATTGCTCTGTGCTTTGAAGAAGACCTTATTCCAGTGGTCCCAGTTGCCGTACGAATACCTATGATAGTAATTAGTGCCAAAATAATAATAAACAACAACATTTCAATTTTTATGTAATACTAGCTGTGTCCCGCGGTTTCACCCGCCGTTTAATTTAGAAGAAGTTGGATTATTTATTAATAATTATTATATATTAAGTATATTCGGTCCAGCTAAAAACCAGCGTCGGGTATTATTCGTACGGCTTATGCTGAGCTGGTTACCCTTTTGGCGCAAACTCGAGACTCGTGCAGCTCTGTGTATGTTTAAATTTTATTTGTTAAACACTTTTTTATTTTATTTGAAGTATTATTTTATGTGTCTCTGTTTGTAGCAAATAAATATATTTATTTCTTTCTTTGTATATATTGGATTTCATGGGTTTGTTTTTTTAGTGGCACCCTATTTTTTTCATAAAATAAAAGTAGCCTAAAAATACTCCTTATAACATTAGATATCTACCAGTGAAAGTCCCGTTGGTCCAGCCGTTCCGGAGATTAGCCGGAACAAACAGACAGACAGACAGACAAAAATTGTTTAAGTACCGTATATAATTTCAAATTCAGACACTTCAATTGTTGTAGTTTATGGTAGTAAACCATAATGTCAATGTCACGAATATAGATTGTCACTCTAGTGCTTGCTCTCTAGTCGCTCTGTTCACTTGTTGTACTGTACTTTTCATCTTATAATCCAATAAATCAGTTTGCATCTCCATCTGTTGTTTTGCCTTACTCCATAATCCAACATCAATTTTATTGATTTGTAGTCAGCCCCCAGAATTCGTCGATCGCGGTTCTGTTTCTAAAGATATAGTCTATCCTTACGGTAAATCCTTAAGAGCGCAATCGGTGAGATTGAGCGGTACGCAACGATATGGCAAAGTGTTACATGTTGGGGTAGGGGCACTTGTTGGCCGCAGCCACCCGTAGTTCTTGTGTTGAGGGATTCAAGTCTGCGGCATGGGATCTCTCGTCACTGACCTTCGTGGCACCACACTGGAAGCTAGTATTGGCGACGGGTCTGTCCGTTTTGAACAGAGGTTCTGTACACACGTGCGTGCGACAGCGGGGTGGGTCCATAGTGGACGAGTCACTTGCTCGCTCCATTCTAGTGCGCCGTGCACGGAGGTAGAAAAAATTCCTAGTTTAATACCCATAGCATTATATTACATTGAAATAATCACAAGGACTTAACATACCGCGGGAGACATCGACATGCTGCGGGATTCTTGGGCATACCACGATGTCCCGCGGCATTCCAATATACACCTTAAAATTCCATACCGTGCCTTCCTATAAGTGTAAGTGTGAGTTTTCCGGGATCCACGTGGCCATGAAAAGTTACAAATATTTGTCATTTTGTGATATTTGGGTTCTGGTATGAATAAATCGAATACCTTACTCGATTAATGATAAATTCTTTGAGTAAAATGAACTTGGACCATTTTCAGAAAATCCTAGGATTAAGAAATAAGTATTAAGGTAAGCTCAACTACTCGCTCTAAATATAATTCTTTCTTTAATTGCCTCTACTCCGCCTCCCTCTATAATTTACGTGCACTAATAAATAACGAACTACCCAACTCAATATTTTCCCTTCATTCCCAACAAATGGAGAACTTATTTCTTCCAAACTATTCAGATGTAATCAAACTAATAAATATAGTAAATACGTAATTCGTTTAACTTTGCCAAAGCAGACTATTTATGTTTTATATTGGATCTAAAATAAGTTTATAGAAAAATATAACACAATGCTTTTTAAAATAAAACATTTTCCGAAGGACTATGAATAGGTATTCGGACTTATTTAGTTGGTGTGAACTTTTCACCGGGTCCACTTTTTAAACCCAATTATACTGTCCGTTCTGGGCTACGAACCTCGGAGCGCACTCTCCACAGCCACGGTTACGACCGCTGGTGTAATAAGACATTGATACCAAGCAAAAGTATCTTTGTTTAAAAGTAAAAAAACCCAAGCCTCTCAATATGTCCAGAAGGTTCAATCCAATCCTTGCTATCTTAACTTTTTATTCTATTTTAACTTTTGGTGAAATTTTATCTGCCAAGATAAAGCAAACATATACTAAATGAAACAAAAATCCGCATGTATAGTATGATGTGTATGGCCTTTTCTTATTGGTGTCCAGTGGAAATTCTATATGGAACTTACTTCCTTCGCCCCGGGAAAGGCCGAAAGGGTATACCGGACTCCTACCGGCTAAAACCACTGGAGCGGTCATTTTCGGCACCTAAGGGAGGCTCCAGGTCCTCGTATGATCACACTAGAGCTGACTTATGGTATACCTAAACCTGACCTTGACGGCATGGTTGGTGCAGTGGTGGATACAGTCGGATGCTGCACTCTGGGTTCGATTCCCGCACGGAACAAATATTTGCACGATCTGCAGGTAGATGTTTCGGGTCTGGGTGTATTGTGTGTGTGTATTTATATCTGTAAACGTACCCACGACATAAGAGAAATCTTAGTGTAGGGCAAAGTATTTAAAAAAAAAAAAAAGCCTATATTTTGTTTTACTTATAATAAACTTGTTAACACTCTGAGTGTAGCATTCTGAACGTCAAAAGAACAGACAAATTCAGATACCAATACCTCGCTGCGCTTCAAAACGGATATGCAACATGCATATCATATGGAAAACAGGCTGCCAGACTTAAATAGTATTGGGTGGGTCACGTCAGCGGAATGCGTAATAAAAAAGGCTGGACAAAAGTCTCCAAGCAATGGGTGACTTCCTTGACTTCCTCATGGATCCTCCTACTCCACCTTGGGAAGGTCGGAGCTGTATGCCGCATTTTTACCGGCCAAAACCTCAGGGTGTTCCTTCTATTTAGCCATGGCAGAGGGTAGAGTGTTCACCGGGTAGGTATTGGGCCACACAGCTGGTAGGCATCGCTCCATTACGTGGTCTGAGGAGAGACACGCGTAGAACACAACGCGCCACTGTCTCAGGGATGTGCCAAAAGGAGGCGATGGCATCCCATACATTCTCACTCCGTTCAATAGACTGAACCACGGCCGGAAGTGAAAGGTCACTCCGCTAGAGGGGGTGACCACTTTACAGTCGTCCCCTCCGACATGTGCCTAAAGGCGTGGTAGTAATAGGTGGCTCTATTGTGATCTTACGAGGACCTGAAGCCCCTTCGGTATCGAAGATGACCACCCCTGCGGTTTTAGCCGTAAGGAGTCCAGCATGTGCCTCCTAAATCATGATGAATTTCCACTGGAGATCAATAAAAAAAGAAAAATACAGTAGACAACCTTTTACAACTTATTTGTTTTGTACCAAAGTTTTCTTTAATATACTCGTAATAACGAACGCTCTTTGGAGTCCCTTGGTAGGGGCCGTTTTTCATTACACACTGTCAATATTACGCTTATGGCTATGACACGTTTGGTAACGTTAGTTCCTATTTCTTTTGATAAAAATATTTTTTCATCTTATTCCTGGGGCGTAAATAAAAATAATTAATGGCCTGTAATATTTTGGCGAAAACCTTTAGGCTGTAATGTTTTAGTACATTTTATTAGTATTCGCCGTCTTTATATGTCCGTGTGGTGGCCGGATTAAGAATAAAAGACCATTCAACTTGCTCTCATGGGTGTCGTAAAAGCCTTAAGAACTTTGGGTTATTCACAGGTGGCGGGTAAATCACCAACACTGGCGTCAGGCAGGCGGCCGAATGTAAACCTTTTTGCCTTTGCTATATAGCACATTGCGCCGACCACACGTATCTTGGGACCAGGCCAAGAAAAAAAGCAAGACTAGCAATAGCTACCTAAAATTAGACTAAATGTACATCTAGTTTTCGGCAAACAAAAGACCAGCTCACAACCTGTCTCAAAAGTCTCCATAGGTTCATTCAGCGAAATAAATTCCACTGCTGGACACAAGCCTCCCCAAAGATCACCCCAAAGATCGCCCCAACGACCGGTCTAGGTGTCTTGTGTGCTTATTTGTGGGTCTTCCCATAATTGCCACGCTTGGCAGGTGGGTTGGCGATCGCAGTTGAGTTGGCAATGTACTCGAAGGAAGCCGCTGCCCATCCTCCGGTTAATCCCATAGTCACCTTTTACGACACCCGCTGAATGATGTGGGAAAGTCTCCATGGTTCGACTAAAATCATGTTCAGTGAATGGGCGGCAGAGCCTTTTTCTGTGCTAACATCAATATACTGCGGTCAATAATCCACCTGCCAAAGCTGGTAGCCTTCTTTGTGACCAAAGCTACATGGGTTTTAGGAAGCTATTACAACTAACAGTTATACAGTAATAGAGGCTAGCTGTAGTCAGACTTCCGGTTGAAAATTGGCTCCGCCGGGGAGGCACCGCGCACTCATAGGCTGCCAGTGTTAAGTAGAAACATTGCAATAAAACACTTTTAAACGGATTCTATCGCGTACATTTTAGATTTTTGTTTTTCCTGACGTTTCGAATGCTTTGTAGCATTCATGGTCGCAGGATGACTAAAGTGAAAGGCGTCGTTACAGATTTTAAAAAGTTATTTTATTTTATCTACCGTACAATTTTAATCAAAAAATTAGTTTCGATGCACGCAGTAATCACTCACAGTGCCTTGATGTTTTTTAGTCCCGTATGTTGTTCGGGACTTTATTATTATACGGAATTATTTAATAAGAAAAGGCATACACCCACACTTACATACATACACATATACAAACACTCGTCAGGCAGTAAATCACCACGTTTGGCATATAGAATGGTAATGACAGCATCATTCATTCATTTCGGCCGAAGAAAGTCCACTGCTGGACACAGGCCTCCCTCAAAGATCACCAGAACGACCGATATCGGTGTGTTGTGTGCTCATGGGGTGGGGGGTCTTCCATAATCGCCACGCTTGGCAGGCGGGTTGGCGATCGCAGTTGAGTTGTAAATATATTTGAAGGACGCTGCTGCCCATCCTCCGTCTAATCTTTTAGTCGGCTTTTACGGCACCACACGGCACATTTAATAATTCGACGGCGCATAATTCGCTGTAAATAATTGTTTACTCAGTATTATTTAATTACCGCTTTGATCTCCACCTACAGTATTTCCGAAATATGATATTTACATTGGCATCCGCTCGTATTTCCAATAACATTTCACAGCATTTAAACACAGATTGAAATCACAAACAAATGCGTTTACCAATTAAGGAATCACATTCGATATAGCCTTAATGGCCAGATTTTTTTTATAAATATAGTTAATAATAAAGAGTATTTAGTAAATATATCTGAAAAGCAAACAAAACACACTATTTGTATGTAATTACCGACCATTAAAAGTTGCACAGTGTTCCATAGCTTATAATAACTGAAAAGAAGGTATGTTAGGCGCAGTGGCTCCGGGATCGGGAGGGGGCCGATCCCGCTCGTAGAAGGAGGATACGGCACCGGGGTAACAACCGCCCTGGCTCCTAATTCCCATACGTATGAAACCCCCTGCCGTTCGTATAAGGTAGGGGACCTCTGGGTTCGCGGGTGCGTAGATTGGGGAATCTGCGTGCCCACACCGAGCGACCCAAAAGAAGACGGTAGCATGCATGTGGTCACGCGCTGCCGTGGGACGCTTTTCCTTTACAATCCCCCGGGGGGGGGTGACCACTTTACAGTCACCCTCTCCGAGATGTGCCTATAGGCGTGGCACCAGTGGGTGGCTCTAGTGGGATCATGCGAGGACCTGGAGCCTCCCTTGGGTACCGAGGATGACCGCTCCAGTAGTTTTAGCTGGTAGGAGCCCTTTCCCGGGGAGAAGGAAGTTCATGAAGAATTTCCACTGGACACAAACAAAAAAAAAGGGCGCGATGGCTTAGTGAAGGCATTTTTAAGCTTCGTGTCGTGGGTTCCACTATCAGGCTCAAATATACGTATGGCATACAGGGTATATCGTAGGGAACTCTTCATCGACTTCTTCCACCTTGGGAAGGGCGGAGGGATATACTGAGCTCTTACCGGCTAAAACCCCACGGTGTCCTTACATGTCCCTCTGGTTGGGGGTGAGGTGTTCGCTTGTCAGCATTGGACGGCCTATAGGGCCTGGGTACTGACTTTCTGGCCCTGGGTGTTTGTATATATGAAATTCATGTCTGTGAACTGTACCCACGATACAGGAGAAACACTAAAGATGGACATTGTTTGATAAAAAAAGCTAGACACATACACATCAGCCTGTGGGCCCACTGCTGAACTTGGAATTCCTAATGATCACTATAATGCGATCATAGGGTATATTGCCATAATCACCACGATTGGATTGGTGATTGCATTATGTTGTTGCTAGCAAACAGGAGGTGCTACCCATTCTCTTGATATCAACCATACGTCGCCTTTACGACACCCAAGGATGGAGGTGGAGTGGCACACGTATAAAAAGCTGTTAGAATGTAGCTAAATTACTACTTACTGTGTATGTTTATATTGACATCATCATCATCATCATTTCGGCCCAATTAAGTGCATTGCAAGCAATATAATATAATAAGGACACTGGCCTCCCCCAAAGATCACCACAATGACCGATATGGGTGTGTTGTGGGCTCATTGGGGGGATTTGCCATAATCGCCACGCTTGGCAGACGGGTTGGCGATCGCAGTTGAGTTGTTAACGCACTCAAAGGACACTGCTACCCATCCTCCGGCTCATCCATTAGTCGACTTTTACGACACCCACGGGAGGAGTTTGGGTAGTGGTATTCTGAGCCGGCACCACACGGTGATTGACAGTACTCTGTTTAATGTATTAGTTGCCCGTGTGGTGTCCGGATTAAGAATATAGCACCACTCCATCTCCTCCCGTGGATGTTGTAAAAGTAGACTAAGGGAGTCTAAGTCAGAGAAATGGGCAGCAGCGTCCTTTCTGTAGAACAGTAGCCATTCTGCGCTCACCAACCTGCCTGCTAAGCGTGGTGAGTACTGGCAAATTCCTCTCAATATGATACAGTTGTGTAATTCTATGGGGGAGGTCTCAGTAGTGTACGTTGCATAGCCGATATGATGACTCTATTTAGTGTAGATTATTATGAAGTTTTCTCTTTCCTCCTACATTGTCTGTGAGGTTACCTTCATTTCGAGAAAAATATAGTCAAAAAATATTATTAAATTATGATTTAAAAACAGTAGCCATAGAGTTTCTTGCCTGTTCTTCTCCATAGGAAATCTACACCTTGGAACGCGGTCGCTAAAGTCTTGACAATTATAAGTGCCTGTAAATGATTTCACATGAATAAAAAATCTTTATCCAAATGGTTTATAAAAAAACATCAAAGATTTCTCCAATGTCAAGATGAATGAATAGAAATAGTTTCCCGAAATAGTGAGACGTCTCGACGTGACTATTAAAAAGACGGATGTTGGAGTGACTCGAAGTCTTGTGTTTAAGACAGCTGGCAGACAACTACTTAATGGTGTTAGACTTTGATTTTCGTAATGTCCTTGGCGTTTTCACGACATAAATATTAAGACTATAATATGTCATATGAATAAATCACCATATAATTCTTCTAAGTAATAAAAATAAACATATTACATAATTCATACTCTCATAAAAGTATATTTACTTAAGACAACTCTAAGTAATCCATTATTTTCTTCTGCAGAGCCTAAATACATGGATCTTTTGACATAGCTCACGCACTTGTGACATATACAAAGGTAGTATTAAAATGTATTATCATACGGTTAATGTCGTAAAAAAGAGCTTTTTTATGAGTGAAATTTTATGTCACTAACGTTTACTTATGTCATGTAGCGTTGGCAAAAGTCTTCTGCTATATTTTATTTGTTAATGTTTAACAATGTTAAACTGTGCTGTATTATCCCTTCCGGAAAATCGTGTCAATTGTGTTGCACTAGATTTCCATTAACCCATGTCAAATTCCACACAGGTAAATATTAATCATATTGGCATACATTTGTCTGAGAACGTGAATATTTGATAATGAGCTATGTCATTAAATTACAAGAGATAATTGACGCTAGGCTAAACTGACTACAGGACAATATATAAATGATTGAACGGGAGTAATTAAGATATTCGCGTAAATGAGGTATATCGCCTTCGCCGGAATACACATATTCTTTCACTACTGTACTTCAAGCTTTCAACCATCTTTTACCTTAAATCACGTTTTGAGTTCCTGAGTGACACACATTCTAAGTTCTTTTGATCATCAGAAAATTTGACATAGAAAATCCGTTTGCATTCAACTAATTTCGTTGACAAGTCGTTCACTACTCTAGCTCTTCCACTGTGGAATACATCACCACTTTCTGTGAGACGTGCACAATCACTATCCGTCTTTAAAAAGAACATAATTTGTCACATTAACTTGCTATTCCTTACTTATTCTTCTTCATTATTCTTATTTATGATTTTATATACATATACTATATTTATTTGTATGTAGCATTTATTAATTTTATTGTACCAATATGTATTTTAATCATTATTTGTGTAATATAAAATATTCACAACTTTCTGTACAGTGTTTTTCTTTTCTGTCCTTATTACTGACTATGGTGTATTAAAATTCAATTTTATATTTTTACCGACTGAACGAAGAGGTTCTCAATTCAACGCGTTCTTTTTTTTATGTGTGTACACCGATTACTCCGAAATTTGTGGACCGATTTGAGCAATTATTTTTTAACTGGTGCAAAATGCTTTCGGATTGGTCCCATATAAATTTCATTACATTTGATTAAGTAGTTTTTTAACCAGCATCAATAAAGAGGTTAATTTACTGCGCTTATCTAGATGATGTCTTAATGGTTTCGATCCCTCTCAGATCAGTGAACCGATTTGAGTAATTCTTATTTTTAGTGTTAAATACTGAACCAACATTGAAAAAGTTCTAACATATATTTACACTAAAAAGAAACAAATAAAACTTTTTAACAAAAAAAATACCGACTTTAAAAACCCTACACGATATAAAAATATTAAAACCACTTAAAAAATGAAGTCAGGCATGTTTAAAATATAACTTCTCGTTGGTCTGCATGAACCATGGTTGGGGCATACCTGGCCCCGCCAGACTTCATAAAGTGTTTTTTGGTTTTGAAGTCGGTATTTTTTTTTGTTAAAAAGTTTTATATTGCATAAGATTAAATTAATTACTAGGTACAGTAATAATAACACTTGATTTTTGCATGCCGATTGTACGGTGCTGCTCCAATTGATGTATCATCCCTGAAACCATGTTTCTAGCAAATAAATATTCTATGTTCTATGTGGTACACAATAAAGTGCTATGTGGTGTACAATAAAGTGTATATAAATAAATATATATCTTTTAGAGTTCAATTCAATTTAAACATTTATTGTACTTAGATTGTAGTGTTATTACACATCACATTGGAATAACGACATGGCTGTTATGTAGCGAAATCCTCACCACATTTTGTTTACATTTTGACCTCTGAATAGAAATGCCGTGAGAAAATTTCTTAGCCAAAACAACACACAGCTCATACATGGACATAAACCCGGTAAAACAACACACTGCCCACACATCGGCACAAACCCGGTAAAACAACACACTACCTATACATGGCCACCCGGTAAAACAACTCTAAAAAAAAAATTTTTATAATAGATAAAATCAATAACGTTATTGACGATAGGGACGCGTGACATTGTGCAACTGTGTCTTCATTTTAGGGGGAATTTTGCCAATACTCACTACGTTTGGCAGGCGGGTTGGTGAGCGCAGTACAGCTACTGTTCCACAGACGGGACCCTGCTGCCCATTCCTCTGGTTAAGAGTTCCTTATTCGCCTTTAAGAACATCTGCTGGTGGAGATGGAGTGGTGCTATATTCTGAATTCGGACACCACACGGAAATAGGATCCTGATGATAACAAAATGCTGTGATCAACACTCATTAAGCTGTATAATGGCGATATCCGCGAATGTTGTACGTAGCGGTTCCCTATTGTCCCAATGTTCAATCAAGCCTACATTTAATTGCCGATAAAATAATGACAACGTTTTTTATAAAATCGTTTTCTGTTTTTGCTGATGGTACTTACAACTAAATTCGGGACAGGTCTATGCCTTAAGACGTACATCGTATCTCATATCCGACACTCATAAAAGTTATTAAACGACCTTCGCTCACTCCAAAATATTTTAATAATAATGAGGTTTGTAATATATCTCCACTGTCGTAAATCGGCCTGACTCATCTTAGGAGACAAGAAAAATGATCTTGTGTAATATCTCTCCTTGTGTTCGTAAGCATATTCTTAATAAACCGTCTCAATGGTTTTATGGTCACGAGTACTTACGGTATCAATAAATGGTGATCTTTAAGATTTTTGATATAAAATATATAAAAAAATAAAATCTAATAATATATCTAATGGCACAACTATACCCGACCGCCTCACCAACGTCGACGTCGCCTATCACCACGGGATGTTGCCCGTTCATATTAATACTCCCCCCCCCCCCCGGCTCTTTCTCGCGACGGCCCGTGCCGAGCCTGTAGTTTTAAATGTAAATTTTGTTTAATACCGATCCAGCTGTCCCCAAAAACAATAGCGAATAGTGTTATCCTTAGCAACGGCCTAAGCCGAGGTCCTAGTCCCGCAAGGGACGCCCTTAGCGCAAGTTGCTTAGATTTTAATATATGATCGAGTAATAATGACGATTTGACAGCACGGTTGGTGCAGTGGCTGATACAGTCAGCTGTTGCGTTCCGGGTCGTGGGTTCAATTCCCGCACGGAACAAATATTTGTAGGATCTGCAGGTATTTGTTCGTACGACGTTGCCGACATATTTTTTATAATTATTTTCATTTTTGATCAATATTTTATGAATATGTAAAGATTTATTCATCTAAACACCGTACGACGTTGCCTTATACTTGAAATTGGCGAAATTGTGGAAGATGCTCTACAGAAGCCATAATCTAAGAGAAGAAGAAGAAGAAGAAAGCACATCCATAAATTATTCAGAATATAGTTTAGATCCCACAAGCTTTGCATTTTGGAGTTTCATGTTGTATACTTCTGAGATATTATGTGTACAGAACACATACATAGTCTCTGAGATACAGAAATATAATACAGATTGTCTTTGGTTAGTTTTTAAAAGCCGACGCAAAAACAGAAAATATACCTACGACAGAATTAAAATAAAAACTCAAGAGGAAAATAAAATGTAAATGCGAATGCATTATACATTCTACATTTTGGTAAGAAAAGGATTTCCTGAAGACAATTATGTTTCCTTTACTGGCTTTACGGTTTGTACCTACAAATTGTAATTTTAAAAGTATACACGTACAATTTTTGCAGGCTTTTTTATTGGGTGGGGTAGCAGCGTCCCCTTCTGCTGTTAACAATAACTATAATCAAGAAAGAAAAATCGTTAAATTGGCATAAAACGGAATACATAAGAAAGAAAATGTTTAATTTTGAACTCGTACAAAATGACAATGAATACGTATTGATAATAAAATAAACATGACTATAGTAGAGCTGTATCAGATCGAAAACCGGACAAGTGCTTGTTGAACTCGCGTGGAGAGGGTTCCAAAATTACTGAATATATTTTCTACTAGCTGGGGTCCGCGGTTTCACCCGCGTGTAATTTAAAAAGAGATTTAGAGTACTTCGACATAGACACTTGACATAGAATACACCACATATTGGATTTCAAGGGTTTTATTTTTTTTGCGCGGAAACCTAATTTTTTTTCTAAAATAAAAGTAGCCTAAGTTATTCCTTATAACATCAGTTATCTGCCCGTGAAAATCCCATCAAAATCGGTCCAGCCGTTTCGGAAATTACCCGGAACAAACAGACAGACAGACAAAAAAATTAAAAATTCTTTTTTTGTTATATGCACCGTATATACTTTCATATGCATTTAGTAAAAAGTTGTTATTTTGACGTTACAAACAGACACTGCAATTTTATTTATTTGTATAGATTGTTGAATTTGGTCTTGCACTAATAACTTATCCCAAGAACAAACTTAAAATCGTAGTTGAAAAACATGTTTTCCCATACATTCCTACCGCAAACGTAAGTTTGTACGCACAATATTAAAAGATTTACCATGTTATTTTAAGACCATGGACTTCTTGTAGGATTTTCTGTAATCTATAGGTAAGGAGCTATTATCTCTATCTTTTTCACAATTTTAGGCTCAGAAGTTTTAGAGATAGATATGAAGAAGAAGATATGGGGGAATGGTAAAGTTTCGCCTATTGTCTTAAATAACTTTAAAACGATTTATTTTTAAATTAAAAAATAAATACATTTGATAACCTCAGAACAAGCCTTTCCATGTAATATGTTACACGCTACAGTTTGCAAAACTTTATTCTTAAATTTTCCATATTGCCTCCCAAAAGCGACCCCATATTAAAAATTCATTTATTTACGTCACATGTACGTGTTTGAGTTGCAGAAATCTATATGTGTACCCAATTTCAATTTTATCGGCCCAGTAGATTCGGAGAAAATTGGCTGTGACAGACGGACAGACAGACAGACAAACAAGTGATCCTATAAGGGTTTCGCCGTTTCTTCCTTCGGACGTTCGGAACCCCTAAAAAGGTCACTGTCTCAGCATGTGCTGCCAAAATGTATGCAGCAGCGCTGGGCCTATATGTTGATGCCACAGGCAGTTACGATAGAATACTAATATCATATACTTAGTCATAATCATCCTCCGTCCTCCACCAGCCCATCCCTGTGGTTTATAGTCCCTTTTACGACCTCCACGAGAGCAGATGGAGTGGTGCTATATTCTTAATCCGGACAACACACGGACATCTTAAGGTATGTAAATACGATACAGGAGTAATCCTTGTGTGGGGCATAGTATGGTATAATAAAAACGAAAAAGAAGAAGGGTGCAATGAGAGTCATTTTTTAATTACACTGTCGGAAAGCAAACTCCCCCGAACAAGCAACGCAGCCTAGTTTCGCTCAGGAAAACATTTCGAAACTTGGGGCGTGTAAGAGGCACATAATTAAAATAAGCTGTCGTAATACAATTTCACAGGTGAAGCTTTTTCTACTTCCTGCAAACTACCTCTTTCGCACATACGAAGTTTCCAAATTTTCATCATCATTTCAGCCGAAATGTCCACTGCCGGACAGAAGCCCCCAAAGATTGCCACAACGACCGGTATGGTTTATGTTGTGTGCTCGGGGAGTTTTGCCATAATCACCACGCTTGGCAAACGGGTTGGCGATCGCATTTGTGTTATAATTGTACTTGAAGGACGCTGCTGCCCATCCTTCGGCTAGTACCATAGTCGTCTTTTACGATACTCACGGGATGATATCGGTGGTATTCTTAGCACCACACGGCATTTCACTTTATAACGATATACTACTGTTTAACGACCCAATCTTTTTTGTGTATATTTTTACATAAAAGGAACATGTGTTTTACACTAGGTAGATAGATATAATTTACCAGATTCATTTAGATCTGTAAATTCAAGATATCAATAAGTATTTCTACTAAATTATTTAATTTAAATTAACTGTTATTGAGAGCTTTACAAATAATAAACATAAGTACAAAATAATAAGTATCGCTCATAAATATGTTTAATTGCATTGAAAAACATAAAAACCCGAGAGTTCTTTATATCAATATTACAATGAACCAATTACTTTTTCAGAGAACACGCGGTATCCGAATTTATTAACAGTATTTCTCTCTGTAATACTTTTAGGAACAATTCTTTATTGGAAAATGGTAAAATAATAAATGTAACAAACTGTTGCCACCCGAAACTTGGGCCTCTTTATTGGACCGCAGTGGCTAAGCGATTGACTGCCTGCGGTACGAGTCGCGGGTTTGATCCCCGAACGAAACAAACGATGTATATTGTTATAAACATGGTGGATAACAATAAACATCGTACGGAAACCTCTCCATGCGAGTTCAACTCGCACTTGTCCGGTTTTTAGTTATACACTTCCAAAGGTAAATAAGGAACAAATAAAAAGTTTACCCTAACGACTTGTTTACACGAGCGGGTACGCATGCGGGTTGAGTTTACTTCAGTTTTACAACCCCTATCCAAGTATCTAATGCTCGTCATACAATGTGCTTCAAACCTAAAAATATTTTAATAAAAAAACTAGAATAAGGCTCAGAATACCACCACCCCATCTCCTCCCGTGGGTGTCGTAAAATTCGACTAAGGGATTAGCCGGAGGATGGGCAGCAGCATCCTTCGAGTACATTAACAACTCAACTGCGATCGCCAACCCGTCTGCCAAGCGTGGCGATTGCGACAAAACCCCCCAATGAGCCCACAACACACGGATATCGGTCATTGTGGTGATTTTTGGGGGAGGCCTGTGCCCAGCAGTGGACTTCATTCAGCCGAAATGAACAAAACTCTGTGTTCAACAATTCACCTGTGCAGTAATCCTGACAATATTCCCTATGATAATATACCACTGCGGTCAATAGGAAAGTTATGTTCAGCCATGCACATTTAACATATTAGTCGTCATCAAAAATTCCATTTACTTCCAATCAAAACTTCTCCAAACCCTTCAACCAAACTGGAAAACAGATTACAAAAGCACCAATTGTTTGATACCAATCGCGTTCCAAGTTTGAACAATTTTCCTCGACACTGTACAAACGGCGCAATGTACTTAGCAACAACAGGAAACTTCGACACGATACGAGACTCATTTCATCAGCGTGTCCTTCCAAGCGTTCAGTAATATCGAAGTATACGTTCCAGTTGATATTAGTCCGAGAGCTTGAAGCGGAATGGTTTCATAGGAAACTTTTGTGTTTGCATTCAATAACATACGCTTTAGTAGCTATGTTACTTAATAATAATAATCATTTTTGCTTGAAACGTGGTGCAGGAGTGCTACAGTAAACATTAAGTATTTTTCACATATTTAGCCGTTTTTTTTTTTTATAAAACTTTGCCCCACACTAGGATTTCTCCTGTGTCGTGGGTGCGTTTACAGACATGAATTCCACATACAATACACCCAGACCCGGAACAACTACCTGCAGATCATACAAATATTTGTTCCGTGCGGGAATCGAACCCACGACCCGGAGCGCAGCAGTCGACTGTATCAGCCACTGCACCAACCTTGCCGTCAAGTTTTAGCCATCATATCGGCCATACAACGTCCACTACTAAACAAAGGCCTACCCATAGATTTCCACAACTTTGTGATCATATTGGGGGGAATTCGCCAGTACTCACCACGCTTGGCAGGCGGGTTGTTGAGCGCAGAATGACTACTGTTCCAAAAAAAGGACGCTGCTGCCCATCTCTCTGGTTTTTTCCCTTAGTCGCCTTTTACGACCTCCACGGAAGGAGATGGAGTGGCGCTATATTCTTAATCCGGACATTCCTTTTAGTATGCAAAATAAAACCTGAGTATTAACAATATTATACACAACAAATTTACTGTGTTTTATAGTATAGCGCTTTTTATAGTCTTAGTAAATTTATTCATTCGAAAACCGGATCTAGTAGTAAATAGTTTTGTGAGGGTCAACGAAGGCGAATCGGCTATTGTGGTCTTTATTGCCGAAAGAAGACCAACTCCACGTCTGTTTCTTTACATTTTTATTATTGAACGATACTATTGTTCTCTTTTTTGTGTGGTTTCTGGAAATAGAATACCTTTTTTTATTGGTCCCCATTGTAAATTCGCCACGCCAATTGCAGTCTTTAGGTACATCTTAAAGACGATAATTGTAAAGCGATCATCTCCTTAAATAGAGGACAGGCGACTCTGATGTGGCTGCCCTGCCAGGCACATCTCAAGGGATTGTAAAGGATTCCTCGATGCTTCTATATAAGTTGAATGCATTTTTTTTTTTTATTGGTGCCCAGTGGAAATTCATCATGAACTTCCTTCGCCTCGGGGAAGGACGAAGGGGTATGCCGGACTCCTACCGGCTAAAACCACTGGAGCGGTCATCTTCGGCACCTAAGGGAGGCTCCAAAGATGACCGCTCCAGTGGTTTAGTGAAATCCGCTTTTGATAATCTCATTCATTACTCGAACGTGTATTGCACAATATTATTTAACTTTTACCTTAAAAATACAGTTGAAAATATCAATAATCTCACGCACGAAACATAAACAATCCAAATTCAAACACACCATCGATACACGATACATTTGTACACACAAACGCATAACTCATCAAGCTGGGAAACTTCCAAACAATCAGTAAAGCCGCAGCACAGTCATTAACTGAAAACTAAGATCATTAATCATGGTGTCAATACAGGCTCTCGGTTATCGGCAACTAACTTCGACTGCCATCAACACCTAATGATTATAACGATTGACGAACTTGTTACCCCAAAGGAATAAACAGTTACACAATACATTATATACATATTTTGTGTACAATAATCCTATCTGATGGAGCGCGCTGGTCCGGAAACGAAGTTTTGTAATATAGGAAAGGGACACAGACATCTATACAAATAAATAAAATTGAAGCGTCTGTTTGTAATGTCAAAATAACAGCTTTCTACTAAATGCATATGAAAGTATGTACGTAACATATAACAAAAACACTATTTTAAAATTTTTTGTCTGTCTGTCTGTCCGTCTGTCTGTCTGTTTGTTCCGGGTAATCTCCGAAACTGCTGGACAGATTTTGACGGGCCCTTCACTGGCAGATAGCTAATGTTATAAGGAATAACTTAGGCTACTTTTATTTTAGAAAAATACTTAGGGTTCCACGTAAAAAAATAAAACCCTTGAAATCCAATATACATATTCTTTGTCAAGTGTCTATATCGAAATACTCTAAATTTCTTTTAAATTAAACGCGGGTGATACCGCGGGTCCCAGCTAGTCGTTACTAAAGTTCATATTTTATTAATATCAATATATTAAACAGATAACAGCCTAGTTCATCCACCATCATTCTACCGTATAAATTCCACTGCTGGACGCAGGCCACCTCAAAGATGGCTACAACGACCAGTTAGCGTGTGTTGTGTACTCATTGGGGGGTTGGGGGGGCGGAGATTTTGCCAAGAACGCTGCTGCCCATCCTCTGGCTAATCACATTTAAATAAAAAAAATATGTAACTATAGACTGGCAAAATATAAAACGAATTCTATGTGAAAGCGCTAAAATAAAAATCGCTAGTACTATCCTTGAAATCCACCTCAAAGATAGCTACAACGACCAGTTAGCGTGTGTTGTGTACTCATTGGGGGGTTGGGGGGGCGGAGATTTTGCCAAGAGCGCTGCTGCCCATCCTCTGGCTAGTCACATTTAAATAAAAAAATATATGTAACTATAGACTGGCAAAATATAAAACGAATTCTATGTGAAAGCGCTAAAATAAAAATCGCTAGTACTATCCTTGAAATCCACCTCAAAGATAGCTACAACGACCAGTTAGCGTGTGTTGTGTACTCATTGGGGGGTTGGGGGGGCGGAGATTTTGCCAAGAGCGCTGCTGCCCATCCTCTGGCTAGTCACATTTAAATAAAAAAATATATGTAACTATAGACTGGCAAAATATAAAACGAATTCTATGTGAAAGCGCTAAAATAAAAATCGCTAGTACTATCCTTGAAATCCACCTCAAAGATAGCTACAACGACCAGTTAGCGTGTGTTGTGTACTCATTGGGGGGTTGGGGGGGCGGAGATTTTGCCAAGAGCGCTGCTGCCCATCCTCTGGCTAGTCACATTTAAATAAAAAAAATATGTAACTATAGACTGGCAAAATATAAAACGAATTCTATGTGAAAGCGCTAAAATAAAAATCGCTAGTACTATCCTTGAAAACCTTACAATTGACTGCCACTTTGTCCTTTAGAACGGAACCTGCTTTCGCAATATGCTGATTTTACGCGTATACGTTTAACGACTTCCAACTGACCTGTACGAGAAAAGCAACTGTATTTTTCAGCAAATCTCAGGAATATTGGGAACTGAGATTAACTGTAGATCGGGATTACATTGAAACATTCCATGAAAAACACCCGAGCAGGAACCCGAATCGTCTCATTACTATTATAAATTAAGAAAAAATTACAGTTCCTATATTCAAAAAAAAAAAAAAAAATTGAGGTTCCATCACGCGCAAACGGCTGAATGGATTCTAATGAAAATCTGGCGTCATCATATCAGCCAAGGGGTGAACTGCTGAACAAAGGCTACCCCGTAAATTTTCACATTTAATTGTTTCGTCACATTGGGGTAAATTAGGCAATACTCACCACACTTGGCAGGCAAGCTGGTCCTTTAATCGCCTTTAAAAACACCCACGGGATGAGATGGATTAATTCGTGCTATATTTTTAATCCAGACAGCACACGTTTACTTCGTTATGGGTTGGCTAAAGAGATGATGAATATCTACAGCAGTATACTTTTTTAGACGGCACGGTTGGTGCATTGGCTGGTACAGTCGACTGCTGCGCTCCGGGTCGTGGGTTCGCTTCCCACACGGAACAAATATTTGTATGATCTGCAGGTAGTTGTTCCGGGTCTGGGTGTATTGTATGTGGAATTCATGTCTGTAAACGCACCCACAACACAGGAGAAATCCTAGTGTGGGGCAAAGTTAAAAAAAAAAAAAATTACACGCAGCTCCTGTGACTTCCACAACACAATTGCTGGGCACTGGGTTGCCTATAGTAATATTAAAGTTTTTATTTCTACGCGCAATTGACACACAAGACTTAAAACTAGACTATTACAGCCAAAATAATAATAACATTATAAAAACAGAAGTATAATATATTGTACCACAGATTTTAAATAAGACTTATCAGTCCGTAAGAAACTAATCTCTGATAATCCAGTTTATAAAGTTCAATGGATCTGTATTATCTGTGGTTGTGATTTCTCGATGTAATAAAAAAAGAAAAAGTAGTATGTCTAAGTAATCTGTGCAACCAAACAACAACAAATAGGTTACAGTTATACACAACAAATGAAATAGATTATTGATGTACAAAGTTGTGCGTCGTATGTGCGCAGAAATGTAGGTAATTGCTCAGCATTATGCCGTGGCTCCGGACGAACCTAGAGCCAACAGCGCTGGTTTTCAGCAACAACCTTTGTGTGACGTATTGGAGTCCTACCAGTGAAAAACTAAAAAGTAAGTATGCCTGCGGTGATGAATGATGCTGTGAAAGTTAGATACATAAATGTTAGAAGCACATCATGTATTAGTAGGTAACATAACTGCTATCGTAGAGAACATAATCATTACTTACATTATGAATCTCAGAAGACGTCTGACGGAACGTACTATGCCAAAAGGGAATTAAACTTCAACTAACATCTGGTCTGGAACCTTTTCCTATAATCGATATCTTTAGCCAAACATATTTCTAAGATTAATAGTGGTAATTAAGCCGCCCAGCTTGTCCCAGGCACGTCGCTACACATGTAAAAAGATATAAAGTATTCGATAAACGTAGAATAATACTGATGTTGAATATACAAAATTTAAATTCAGCAGAAAAACGATCTACTCGCCTAATCAATAAAAGTAGCATATTGCGTACCTAAACAGTAATACTCGATAGATAACCTATGAGTTTATATATAAATAGATGTGTGTATGTATGTTCCCTATGGACTCCAAAACGACTGGACCGATTTTGATGAAATTTTCAGTCAATCTTCAAATTAGCACAGCGGGTGTTCCTGAAAAGTTTCGTAGCGATTGAATCAACGCATTTTTGTTTGGCTTTTTGGCAGTTGTGTGTCATCTCATAATCATCATCATTTTAGCCGTAAAAACGTCCACTGCTGGACAGAAATCTCCCCAAAATATTGCTACAACGACCAGTATGGGTTAGTGTTGTGGGCTCATTGGCGGATATTGCCATAATTGCCACGCTTGGCAGCGGGTTGGCGATCGCAGTTGAGTTTTAAATATACTCGAAGAAAGCTGCCCGTCCTCCGACTAATCTCATAGTCGCCTTTTGTGACACCTACGGGATGAGATGGGGTGGTGGTATTCTTAGCCGGCACCACAAGGCACTGTTGTTGTTGTGTCATCTGGCTATAGATCATTAGTGCTACCCGTGCGAAGCCGGGGCGGGTCACTAGTGTTTATATAAAGAGTAATAGATGTATGTCTTATTCTACACACAATGAAACATTATCGTCACAACTTAGTGTAAATAAGATGTAATATTGCAAATAAAATCAGATTTCGAACGGACTTAGTGTTGTTCTGATCTCACCCACTTCCTCACACTATGGCCAGGACACATTTAGCTCTTCTGATCTATTGTGTATTGAGGCTCATGCCTGCCCAACCTATTCTCCTACCCAACAAGCTTCCGTCTGTTACCTTAGGTGGCATGTTGCAGACATCCCGAATTTATTATATATTTATATTAAAAGGCTAGCTAGAGTTGTAAGAATGCTATGCAAGAATTATAATCTACAGTTTAACTTTTCATGTACACTCAGGAAGTTACAGAATAAAGCAGCCTCCCTGAGCAGTGTGGCTACTGCTGAATTATCTAGAAGAGACTACCTTTATAATAAAGAGTATATCATCATCATCATATCCGCGAAAGGACGTCCACTGCTGAACAAAGGCCTTCCCCGTAGATTTCCACAACAATCGGTTACATGCCGCTCTTATCTAATGATTCCCAGCGACCTTCACCAGACCGTCTGTTCACCTCGTTGGAGATCGTCACACGTTGCGTTTTCCGGTGCGCAGTCTCCACTGAAGAACCTTTTACCCCAACGAGCAATATGCCCCTCCCATTGCCACTTCAGTTTACTAATCCTTTCAGTTATGTCGGCAACTTTAATTCTTCTACGGATCTCCTCAAAGAGTATATAATTATAACCGCTTATACATCAGATATAATATCATAAATAAAGCTGAGCTGAGGTAGGGTAGGTGTGTATAAAATTATTATAATTGAACAATTTCACATTATTAAATCTTTTTCACAGTACTATTTTCCAGGCCACGGACTGTTTAACTATATGATGCTGAGCCTACCCTTTCATCAAAACAAAAGCCAATTACCGCAGAGACACGAAATATGGCTATAAAGTGTTATGTGTCCACATAAAATTTAATAATGTTTCATATTTCGAAATTACTACTAAGAGTGTATTAACGCTGTAAATGACTGTACCAACATAACCGCATAATACGATGCTTAAAGCCCAAAGTGGTGCTCATTTCACTCAAGTAAATATGACGTTTAATATCCCTGAAGCGAATAAATAACAGAACTGACAGTTATAAAAGTACACAATATAAAATAAATTGATAAGAAGCTGATAAGTGACATTTTGGACTGAAATGAGGCCTTTACTTGGAGAACGCGATAAAGTAAATCCTTCTTAGTAGTTTGGGCCTTATGTGTATTAGGCCGTTGGTTTGAAATCACGGCGTAGATATTTTTTTATATTCTAAACAGTAATTATTTTGGAAGGTACATGGATAACACTTATTTTGTGACAAATGAAGTTTTAACAATTAATTCTAGGCAGGATAATATTTATTTATGTCTAAAAAGTTGTCTTCGAAGTCTACCTAGGGAAAACCTTCCAGTTCGCTAGGTAACTTCAAGAAAGAAGTCAATCGTCGAATCCAACATTCCAACTTTACTTTTTCCTACTTAGCGTTCGAGAAACTTTGTCTTGTCGTCAATAATACCGCAGTGCTTGGAGACGGAGGTCATTAACTAGTGTGTATCTCCAGCGATGACATACGGCAGAAGCACTAGGCTCGCATACTATGGGACACATACAACCAAGGGTGCCAAGCAGCCGAGGGAAGTCATTTGGACAACATTATTTTTAGGTCTTACAAATTCCTATATTTCTACTTTTTAAAAATACAAATATATTTTTGTTATGTTTCGTAGTTCTTTTTTAGGTGAATATTGAAACCGCCAACACCCTTATGGCCCACCCTGTATATCAAAATATCAGTCAAAGGATGTCCACAGCTGAACAAAAGCCACCCCCATAGATTGCCACACCTGTCTCGTCATTTTGGGGGGAAACGGCTAGTACTCACGCTCTGCAGGTGGGTTGGTGCAGGCAGAATGGCGGCTGTCTACAAAAGGAACACTGCTGCCCATCTCTCTGCTTTCCAGTCTCTTATCTGCCTTTTACAACATCCACGGGAGGAGGTGGAGTGGTGCTTTAATCTTAATCCAGTCCAATCATTTAATTGCATCATAAACATAACCTTCTCGTCTTCCTAATTCTTGTATTATCATTGCTGCAGGATAATATAGCATTAGCTATAAAAAATGATAACAATGTTAAATCCTTTAAACAAATATCAATAAATACAATATTGAGCCCACATGTCACAAATGAAAAAGAACTATAGCAAAAATCGGAAGCCAGCAGTAGTCAGTGCAAATGAAACGCAGCGTTCAAACAAAAAGGAGTGAGACCCATTGAAATGCAATATCTATTTTGAAAAAAACAAAACAAAACGCCTGCCAAATAAACGGACAAATTGAACTATGGTCAGTAACGATTCAACTAGATGGACGGAAGCTAATTATTCTATTGAACTCAATACTAAATTCTTTGCATCCGCCGTATAATGTGTTGAGACTAAAGAGTAATTTGATCATCTTGAAATCATGACACAAGTACAAAACGTGGTACGCATTAAGGCCTATTTAGATATAGGTTCGGTATGTTAAGGGAAGAAAAATGTCGTGGTGACCGTCATCCGACTCGCTTAGTAAGTATTAGGCTGCAAGTTTCAGTGGCATCTATGCTGGCAGAGACAGAAAATTGGAGTGTTGCCGCGTCTTCCTCTAGCCCGGTTTTCATGCAGCTTGCTCAAAATTTCAATTTAAATGCTTGTCTGACTAGACTATAAGTTGGAATGCCTTGAGATCCGGTAATAACACTGGACACTCCTGCTCTTCAACCGGAACATATTAACGCTAAAACACAGTCCTCTATCATCATCATCATATCAGCCAAAGGATGTCCACTGCTGAACAAAGGCCTGCCCAATAGATTCCCGCAATTTTGTCGTCATATTGGGGGGACGTTCCCAGTACTCACCACGCTTGGTTTTTGGTTCACAAAAGGGACTTTAATAGTAAAACGTCAAAATTGTGACGGCACGGTTGGTGCAGTGGCTGATACAGTCGGCTGCTGCGCTCCGGGCCGTGGGTTCGATTCCCGCACGGAACAAATATTTGTATGATCTGCAGGTAGTTGTTCCAGGTCTGGGTGTATTGTGTGTGGAATCCATGTCTGTAAACGCACCCACGACACAGGAGAAATCCTAGTGTGGGGTAACGTAAAAAAATAAATACTAAATCTAAAATCTAATTGTAATTGTCAGTGAAATGGATAAGACTGTTTGTAGTACCACCCGAGTCAAGCCCTTGAAATAGAACTCAACTTCCGGTATTATGTTAACATGTATGCACGACGTTTAATAAATCGAGTTTACGACATTGTAAATGTCTGTTAACGTCGTTCTATCCCACTGGACCCAAATACAGATTATCCCTGAACTAAGGTGAGAAGATAACATAACGACGGACGCAAAAAAATCCTACATATATGTGGATCTAACAAAAGATCACGTTGATGGACGGGTGTAACCAAATTATAAGGGTCTGCCTACTTTATTAACTGGGAGTAGTGATGGGAAAAGAAATCTACACGTGTTTGTGATATTACTTTTTACTACAAAATTGTGGAGGCATTTTTGTTTATGTTTTTTTTTTTATATTTTATACTAGCTGGGACCCGCGTTTAATTTAAAAGCAATTTAGAGTACTTCGACATAGACACTTGACATTGAATATATATATTGGATTTCAAGGGGTTTTTTGTTGCGTGGAACCCTAATTGTTTTTTTTAAAACAAAAGTAGCCTAAGTTATTCCTTATAACATCAGCTATCTGCCAGTGAAAGTCCGTCAAAATAAGTCCAGCCGTTTCACAGATTACCCGGAACAAACAGACAGACGGACAAAAAATGTATTAATTGTTTTTTTAATACCGTATATACTTTCATATGCATTTAGTACAAAGCTGTTATTTTGACATTACAAACAGATACTTCAAATTTATTTATTTTTGTAGATTTCTATGAAAATCATCAGTTGTAATTTATATTATGAATCCGTTTATCATCATCGTCATCATGTCTGATGACGTTTTGTGACAAAATTCTTCTTCACGTCTTATTATATATTTTCCCCTCTCCCAGATTTGGTAGCCAATTCAACAACAAGATAACCATGTCTAATGGTATTAATCAGATCAGTGTGGTGGAGCGCGTTCGCTATTACATATTATTTTAAGAACAGAAATAATCACTTTTTAATAATCATATTGGGTTATTAGAGCAAATAAACATGTTACATTATTAAATTCAAAAATAAATACTTCTATAAAAGTACTTTCGAATATTTAAGAACGTCACCATGCTAAGTGATATTGAAAACGTTTTATTCTAAAGTAAACAAATAATTAATTAATGATTTTCAACTCAATTATTACTTAAAAGTCGAAGAAGTCACGCGATATAGCCAGTGAACAATTAACAGCACATTAATTTGTACAAAAAAATAACGACGACATTACAAACATGCATACTGTATTACCCATGGGTAAGATGCCTGAATAAATAAACCCTATCAAAGGTGAATACGATTTGAATAATTACAAACGATACTATTTTTATATGTCTTCTGTCAAAATCTTCTTCTTCTTCTTGCTTCGGGTTCAAAACCTGGATTTTACGAACGTACTACACCGTGGCATCAGCTTAGAATAACATTAACCCATCTCATCCCGTGGGTGTCGTAAAAGGTGACTATGGGATTAACCAGAGGATGCGCGGCAGCGTTCTTCGAGTACATTAACAACTGAACTACGATCGCCAGATGGGTACCTGTCAAGCGTGGCCATTTATGGCGAAACCCATGGGGGGGCCCAATGAAAACACAAGCTCACCCAGAACGGTTATTGTGGCGATATTTATTTATATCTAAATTTTAACGGCACGGTTGGTGCAGTGGTTGATAAAGTCGGCTGCTGCGCACCGGGTCGTGGGTTCGATTCCCGCACGGAACAAATATTTGTGTACGATCTGCAGGTAATTGTTCCGGGTCTGGGTGTATTGTGTGTGGAATTTGTGTCTGTAAACGCACCCACGACACAGGAGAAATCCTAGTGTGGGGCAATGTTTAAAAAAAAAACATTTATATATTTTTATAATATTTATTATTATACATTATTATTTATAATAACATATATTTAGGCATGTGTCAAACAGTGGACTTTATTCGGCTAAAATGATGACTTTGTCAATGCCATAATTATGTGCTTTTTTATGACAGAACTGACTTTATCGTCGTGTAAATATTTAATTTACATGATGATCGTGAGGAAACTTTGATCTTACTACTTCTCGAAACTTCTCTACTCTTGATCGGAAATCGCCAACACGCAGTGATCAAGCATTGTCATTAATTCCCATTCCTTCCTTTTTGCTATATGCGAATAGACCTTAATCCAGCAGTGGGATAGTTACAAGATGATATGATTATGTATTTTTACCACAGCCGACAATTTGTGCTATAACACATTCCTCCGCCTCCTGCGTCCAGTCGACCACAGCTGGCTTGTAGCAGCTAGTGTACTAAAGAAGCCCTAGGTGAACTACTTGGTCTACATGCTATGATAATTATAATTATAGGACCATTATCGCAAGTAGTTACTCAAGAAAATTGTCCGCTACTGAACAAAGGCCTTCCCCGTGTGCCACCCGCATCCTTCGCGTCCCAACGACTTTCACCAAGTCATCTACCCATTTCGTCCCACGCCGCATTACTGGGCGAGTGGTCTCCACTCGAGAGCTTTACTGCACAGACGGCCATAATATATACAAGTTCTACGAGCAATGTCCTTTGCTAGTTCAGATTATTTTAGCTCTTCCACAAATCTCGGCATTTAGATTAATACCAAGCATGGCTCGCCGAGTGACTTTGAGGGTTTCTTAAGGACGATAGTGAGCCCCCACTCGCTCATTATGAAATACACAGCGGCTTGAAATTATTATTCTGATCACAAGAAACAAACAAGCTCTTCATAATTCACATTTATCAGTAAACAAACGCAGGAATAACACTGTGAAGTTTATAAACGAATTATAAACGTCCAACTATTACTGTCGGATAGTGATGGGGATCGGACGGCTTGACACTCGAGTTGATTGGAGGTATTAATGAAATAGTGGATCCATCAACTATCGCTTTTGCTAAGTGGATTAGGTTTTCATTTAATTGCGTTCTAGTTAATCGATTCTATGAATTTTATTCGAGTTGCCCAACTATTCACAACACATCATGATGAGTTAATTCATCAATTATTGGTAAACTAGCTGGGACCCGCGGTTTCATTTAACAGAAATGAGATTATTTAAAAATAAATTTGAGTACTTCGGCATAGACGCATGGCATAGTGTATATATATTGGATTTCATGGGGTATTTTTTTACGCGGAAACCTAATTATTATTCTCAAATAAAAGTAGCCTAAGTTATTCCTTGTATCATCAGCTATCTGCCAGTGAAAGTCCTATAGAAACCGGTCCAGCCGTTTTGGAGATTAGCGGGAACAAACAGATAGATAGACAGACAAAATAAAAATAATAAAAATGTTGTAGGTACCGTAAAAAACTCCCGTAGGTGTGGTAAAATTCGACTGAGGGATTATCCGGAGGATGGGCAGCAGCGTCCTTAGCCAGCCACCACCAGGTCACCAGCCCTTAGATCCTTAATCCCTTAGTCGACTTTTACGACATCCATGGAAGGAGATGGGATGGTGGTATTCTGAGCCGCTACCACACGGCATTTCTCAATTCCTCTTTCAATAAAATCCTTTTTTTTTTGTAAATTCAGCACGAACTTCCTTCTCTCCGGGGAAGGGCGTAGGGGAATGTTGGACGTGTACCAGCCAAAACCACCAGAGCTGTCACCTTCGGCACCGAAGGGGGACTCCAGGTCCTCGGAATATCACACTAGAGCCACCCATTGGTGCCACGCTTTAAAGCACATCTCGGGATGGATGACTGCAAAGCGGAGAGAAGGCGAGTGTAAAAATACCGCCTCCCCAGGCAGTTTTTGAACCCCCCGAAACCTAGCTATCTAATGTGGAACGCATACGGCGGCACATGGCCGTGTGCGCTCTGCCGTCTTCCCTGGGGTTGAATTAAGAGATGTATGACCAGGAAAATCTGTGTTTCCAAACCAGTTTGGAATTGAATTGAATTAATTTTGGAAGTAAATAGTAGCATAGTAATACACATTTTTGTTCAAATACAATATGTAGCAAATCTTTAATATTCATACAATATAAAAAAATAAATAAAGGTACTTTCACCTCCAGTATTCTAATCCCATCTCTACTGTCTAGATATAACCTTTTCTGAGGCAATAAATATGAAAATTTCGGGTCTTTTGTTTATAGCTTAATCAAATTTTCAGGTGTTATAAATAAAATAGGACAATGGAAGGATTAACAGATGAATGGGGGATTAAATTTAACATTTAGATAGCTTATTGCGAGATGTAATATGGAGATACATTTGCAATTTGCTGACCAAATGTGGGAAGTGAGATAATCCAGAGTATGTTTAAAATATGTGATTTTGTTACCACACTTAGGGACTAGTGGTAGGTCTTATATTGCAGAAGGAGAAGACGGTACCGGGGTAATAATCACCCTGGCGCCTAATTCCCATACGCCTGAAACCCCCAGCCGTTACTATAAGGCAGGAGATGATGGCAATATTTTTCCTCAAGAATGATATATATTTAGGACATCAATCAAAAAAGAAAGAAAAGAAAGAAAGAAAGTCTGAAAGAAGATGTAGTGACAAAAATTGAGAAAGGTATGCTGAGATGGTTTGGCCATGTTGAGAGAATGAATGAAGAACGATTGACGAAAAAAGTGTATAAGGCGAGTGTGAATGAAAGTGCTGGAAGGGGTAGACCTAGGCGGACGTTTCAAGACCAAATCAGGGACGTCTTGGAAAAAGGCCAGGTCAAGAGTACCCTAAACCGAAGAGCATGTATGAAGGGAATAATGAAAGTGGACGAAGCGAAACAAGTATGTAAGGATCGTAGCAAGTGGAAAGAAGTGGTCTCTGCCTACCCCTACGGGAGAGAGGCGTGATTATATGTATGTATGTATGTACATCAATCAAATAAAACGGTCACTCCAACGTATAATCTTTGGCAGTAAATAGTAATAGATTCAACCCGTATCACATTGGATTCAATATCGTAATCGGCGATCTTTGGGATAACGAATGTGGCAGTCCATCGACATCCCATTCATTCTACGAATATTTAAGTCGAGTGAATAGTATCATCTAGGCAAGCGGGCTTCATCCTCCTTATCAGGTAAGAGTAGACGTAGGATGCAAGTATCGTTGTAAGAAAAAAAGATTCTGATTTTGAAATTTTATTTTGTATTTACTTTTCTTATAAGAGGACTGTAATTATAGGGTATTCTGGTTTGTTTTTAATCGATTGTGAGTAGCGCTTTTATATAGACATCATAGGTATATTAGTAAAAAGTTAATTTTATAATACACTGATACAGTTTTCAAAATCAGGCTGTCAGCCTTTGTAAACAAATCGTGGGTTTTGGTAATTAATTATTTTTTTAGGAATCATTAACTCTTTATACATCAAAACCATTTATGCATAGTTGTAAGTTTTATCACAAGCTGATATCGTTGAGTAATAAGACTTTCGGGCTGCCATTAAAACTTACCAGTTCCCTTACAACAAACCACATAAAACTGTTATAAAATAGAGCGGACGTTACATCCCAAGTGGAGTGTCATGTAATTTTTAGGAGTCTGTTATTTTCGCTATCGAATTTCATGCGGCTCCGATTACGTGTATGATAAAAAAAAATTAATTCACCTATTTCTTTTTTTATTTCTTGCAGTATCAGACGTTTTATCGAAGAAACGATTCATACTTGTCCCAGTTCTTGAAAAAAATTGCTCATCGAATTAACAATACACAGAACTAACGATAGATTACGGCTACAATTAGGTTCTGATACTCTATATATACTATTTATATAGCGGGGCACAGCTAGTATTGATATAAACACGAATGCATTCACTGCCATTTTTCTTAATTTCCATTGAAGATGTTTTGTTCATTGTCTAGCATTTATTTTTTACTATGATAATATTACACTGAACTATCACTAAAATGTCAAACCCCTCAAAAGTTTTCCTTGTCACAAGTCATCCATGTTACATAGAGAAGCCGCATAACTTCAACGTTCTTTTGACATTGCGTGTTTTTAAGTACGAATGAAATACAATTTTCCCCAGCTTGCTAACGGAAACCGTGTCACCTGTGCGACCAGGTTGACTTTGTAGCCTTCAAGCCACTTTCGAGACAAGGTAATGGAATGTATGTGTAATTTAGTAGGAAGAATCATGATAGGATTGTGATAATGACGAACCTTTTCCCACGATCTTAAATTCGAGTATCTTTCGATGCCACTGCTGGCCAAGAGATTTTGCCATTTGGTTTCTATGCTTCACAGTCTTATGCAGATTTTGGTTGAAGTTGACCAAACTTTGTTATTTTTATCTAAGTTATCCCACTGCATTGACACTGCGGTCTTCATGGTGTGGATCCTAAAAAACGTACAGTTTACAGACATAAATCTGCAATGCACGAATACCCAGAGCAAAAACTATCCGTAGATCATACGGATATACATTTCGTGTAAGAAACGAACCCGGAACACGTAACAAAGTAAGCAAATCGGTTAGCCCCAATTTTTTATTGGTGTCCTGTGGAATTCTGCATGGAACTTCCTTCACCCTTGGGAAGGGCGAAGGGGTATGCCGGACTCCTACCGGCTAATACCACAGGAGCGGTCATCTTCGGCACCGAAGGGGGGCTCCAGGTCCTCGTAAGATCACACTAGAGCCGCCCATTGGTGCCACGCCTTTTGGCACATCTCGGAGGGGAGTACTGGTGGTCACCCCATCTAGCGGAGGGAAGGCTTTACGGCACCCATGACATGAAGTGAGTTGGTCTGACCAAACACAGCCTACAAATTAATTCCTAAGCGAGGATTACTAATGACACGTCGATTGCTAAACAAGTGTAATTTGGTAATTTCTCTGTTTATGACAATTATAAGTAAATGTTAGTATATTGCTATAGGGGATGACCGTAAGGCGGTCACCCCCTCTAGCCGGGCAGGTGGCTGTAAAAACGCCGCCCCCAGGCGATTCTTGGGGAGGATTGCAAAGGATCCCCCCAAGTCTTGTTGTGCGCTGTGCTGCGCACACGGCGGCACGTGACCACGTGCGCGCCACCGTCTTCCCGGGGGTCGCTCGGTGTGAGCACGCAGACTAAATCGGTTGGCCCCTACGTCAACTCAGCTGTCAGACACGGCAGACGTATCACATGAGCTAAATAAAGAAAATAATGCCACCGTTTTTAATGTGCCTCATAGCCATGCTGTAGCCCAAGTCTGATTTAATGATCCCACATAAATTCAACCCGACCTAAGCGCGTTCGCACGGGTTAGTTCGTTAGGGCGAACTACTTGAACAAGTTATGCCTATTTGAATAACTAGATGGTTTGGGATACGGTGGCTTGACATAACGCGTCCCAAGGGCTGCGGAATGGAATCTGGTTAATCGTTTCAGATTGTTATGGTGAGTGGGTATTTGATTGTGATAATGTGTATTTAATTGTTTTAGTTTAATTTCATTAGTTAGATGTGTTTCATGCGGACGCGATTAAATCCGTCAAAAAGTGTTTTATTATAATTTGTTATAATAACGAAAGCCTGGTACTGGAGATAGGTCTCTTACTGCAAGAGGCAAGCTAGATAGGTACTAGCGCAGATAGTCTCGTGCCCATACCAAACGACCCCCGGGAAGACGGTGGCGCGCACGTGGTCTCGAGCCGCCGTGTACGCAGCACAGCACACTGCGAGGTTTGGGGACATCCTTTACAATCCCTATCGCCTTCCCTCCGTAGGAGGGGGCGAACGTTTTACAGTCATCCCCTCCAAGATGTTCCTAAAGGCGTGGCATCAATGGGGGGCTCTAGTGTGATCTTATGAGGACCTGGAGCCCACCTTCGGTTCCGAAGCTGACCAGTCCAGTGGTTTTTACCGGCGGGAGTCCGACATGCCTCTTCACCCTTCGCCGGGGTGGAGGAAGTTCACGTAGAATTTCCATTGGAGACCATTTTTTTTAAGTTACTACCCCAGGTATTTACCACTATGTTTAACTTTAAACATGGCAATGTTTAAAAGGGCACTATAGCTAGTTAAATCACTGAGCATAAAAGACTTAAAAACTTAATGTCTCGAGGTGACGAGTGCAGTGTGGTGCCACGCTGGACTAGTCCGGGCTACCTTTACAATTGCCTTGGGCGGGCATGCTGTTGACCACCAGGCGAGACCCTAGCTCGTCTCGTCAGCGTGTGGTGTATAAAAACACTAAGACAAAACTGTGGCGACACCTACATCGCCAGCAGGTAACTACAACGTACAGTGACATCTACTTGCACAACAAGTGCAACTCTCTGCTGACGCCAAAGACCTGAATCGCACATATAAAGAGTTTGCACAACGCTACTATTTACTGACTGACTAACCTTTGGGCTTCGGTCCACCAGGCATAACACCCGCCGCTTTTCTACGGTGGAACACTTAGTTTCGACAAGTTAGCCACAGGACGCCCATTTTCACAACAAGTGGTTACTTGCTACCCTTATCCAATGCCTCCCAACGTTCCTCACCAGGCCTTCTGTCTACCTTATTGGAGGTCATCCCACGCTGCGATTTCCGATGCGCGGTCCCATTTATTATTTCCGTATACGTAACAATTGTTACGTATACGGAAATAATTTCTCATCCCGACTTATTCCTCCTACCAAAGCAATTGAATTTCGATTCCAGAATTAACCTTTTGTTCCACTGAAGTGATTGCGTGGGTGACAACGTTTTGTTTTCCTTATTAAGAGTGACGTATTGTAATTGTGTCTCAAGGGCTAAGCCTACACACTAGCCAGTTTAAATAAAACATCAAATGAAATTGTCTTGTAATTGTACGCTGAGCAACGACATATGTTTCGCGAAGATGTGGCACACAATTTCGACCGTATTCTGTAATTGGTTATGGTCCAGGCATTGGTTATTTCAGGTAATCGTCCGCAGATAAGAAAAAATAGAAAACATCAATGTTGCCAGTGTTTGCTATCATGTAATATTAGTTTCTAAACGTAAAGTCATTATAATATAGTGTTAACCGTGTAGTTAGTCATTCCTTTATAGTTCTTTGCGTATTTGTAGGATTTTTGCCGCAAAAATAAAATGGTTTTCTTTCATATAGGTACTCGTCTCGCCAGTTCCTCTCTGCTCAACTCGCGCCTGGCTCAACTGCCCTGCTTAGTCCATAGCACTTGCCTGTTTAAACGCGACGCGACACAGAGTGACGCTCGACGAGAATTTATGTAATTGTCGCGACGAAAGCGCGGTATTAATGAGTTAGAGTGAACGGCATTGCTCAGTTTCACCGCTATGCGGCTGATTGTTCGCTTGATGGATAGCAGTTTTGATGTCATGTGAATTTGGAAGGTTTGGGCATATATTTTCGAAGTTTAATAATAGGTAGGTATTTGGGTCATTCAACATCCTTAATGTGAGGTTTGATATAGATATTTCTACTTTTTTTTTATAAACTGTTGCCCCATTTTTGGATTTCTCCTCTATCGTGGGTGCGTTTACAGATATAAATTCAACACACAATACACCCAGACCCGGAACAACCACCTGCAGATTACACAAACATTTGATCCGTACGGGAATCAAACCCACGACCCGGAGCCGGACTTTATCAGCCACTGCACCAACCGTGTCGTCATATCGTCATCATCATCATATCAGCCAGAGGATGCCCACTGCTGGACAAAGGCCTCCCCCTTAGATTTCCACAACAAGCAGTCACATGCCGCTCTCATCCAACGACTCCCAGCGACCTTGACCAGGTCGTCTGTCCATCTTGTTGGAGGTCGTCCCACGCTGCGTTTTCCGGTGCGCGGTCTCCATTCGAGAACCTTTGTGCCCCAACGGCCATCAGTTCTACGAGCAATTGCCACCCATTGCCAATTCAGCTTACTAATCCTTTTAGCTGTGTCGACAACTTTAGTTCTTCTACGGATCTCCACATGTCTGATTCGATCTCGTAGAGAAATACCAAGCATAGCTCTCTCCATAGCTCGCTGAGTGACCTTGAGCTTTCTTTATTTATAAAAAAAAGAAAACATGTTGGAGCTCTAATACGAAATCTGTTACTGGCATACTCTGAAAAGAACTCAGTTACAAGTTCAAGTGGAAATTGAAACAATTTAACTTATTGAACTCGATGTTTATATTTGACCCAGTTGAAAGCTTTCGCCTTAAATTCTCAAGGTCAACACTTCGATTCTTGTTAGATACAAGATTAACAGTTAAAGTCTTATATAGCTTTTAGTCTATAGGAATTATTTTCATCATCATATCGGCCATTTATATGTCCACTGTTGAACAAAGGCCTCCCCATAGATTCCACAACTGTGTCATCATTTCGGGGGTCATTTGCCAATACTCACTACGCTTGGCAGGCGGGTTGGTGAGCGCAGTATGGCTGCCGGTTCACAAAAGGGACGCTAATGCCCATCCCTCTAGTTTAGATCCCCTTAGTCGCCTTTTACGACATCCACGGTAGGAGATGGAGTGATGCCATATTCTTAATCCGGACACCACACGGACATCCGGACACCACATGGACGAATTATTATAGTATAACTATTTATCCTGTCCGTGTTTGGAATAAGAATATAGCAGAACTCCATTTCCTCCCGTGGATGTCGGAAAAACTGACTAGGGGACTTCAAACTCGAGGGATAGGCAGTATCATTCCTTTTGTGGAACAATAGCCATACTGCGCTCACCAACTCGCCTGCCAAGCGTGGTGAGTACTGGCAAATTACCTCCTTAATGACGACACAATTGTGAAAATCTGGGGTAGGCCTTTGTTTAGCAGTGGACATATTTTGGCCGATATGATGATGTTGGTGAATTATTTATTTATTTTTACTTACTTCTATCATTAGAGGTTATATATTAGTTAATGCCGCATTAGTAATAGAACAGAGCAGTATTACAATTGCCTGAATACTTTGAAGTCGTATTTGTATTCCGTGGCATACATCTAGGTGAATAAGTTATTTATTCTTACTTACTTCTATCATTAGAGGTTATTTATTAGTTAATACCGCATTAGAAATGGAACAGAAAAGTATTACAATTGCCTGAATACTTTGAATTCGTATTTGTAATCCGTGGCATACATTTATTAGGATTACTTCATGTCGCGTGGTCACGTACTGCTGTGTGCGCAACACAGAGCATAGTGAGGCCTCGGGGGGAATCTTTTACCATCCCCTCGAGAGATGCCTGGGGGGTGGCCTCTTTACAGTCGCCTTCCCTCCGAGATGTGCCTAAAGGCGTGGCACCACCGGGTGGCTATAGATGGATATTATTCGAGTTCCTGGAGCGTCCCTTCGGTGCCGACAATGATTACTCCGGTGGTTTTAGCCGGTAGGAGTCCGGCATGCCCCTTTGCCCTTTTCCGGGGCGAAGGAAGTACATGAGGTATTTCCACCGGATCAATAAAAAAAGGGTTACTTCATGTGTGGATTCATTCAGGACCTGGAGATATGCTGCTACTACGCTATGATGGACAAGATTTGCCAGTCCTATGATTAGTAGGATTAGGGTTTTTCGATAGACTGAGTCGAGGAGTTGGCTGGATTATGAATGTTTTGTGTATGCTGTTATTGTACATACAAGGTATATATTCTAATATATTACCATATCATTTCGCAAACTATTACTAACATCATATCATATCGGCCATTTATACGTCCACTGCTGAGCAAAGGCCTCCCCCACAGATTTTCACAACTGTGTCATCATTTTGGGGGGTATTTGCTCACGACGCTTGGTTTGTGAGCGCAGTATGGCTACTGTTTCTCAAAAGGGACGCTGCTGCCCATCCTGCGACATCCACGAGAGGAGATGGAGTAGTGATATATTCTTTATCCGGACACCACACGGACTTGACTAACAATAGCCCTTGATGCATCCAAAACAAACTACTCCAAGAATTCGAAGTGAAGGAAAATGCTTCGACAAACATTCATTTATGCAAATAGAATCATTTTTTATCCAGACCCCATGAAAAGGGATGAAGTACCAATTTTCGGGGTATTGCAAAAGCCGAATTTAATATTCCAATAGGTCGTAGCCATACTGCATAATACGCCGTATTACAAAACTGCCGTTCGTTTTGCAAAACAGCGCTGTTTTCTATTGTAGTTGTTTCGTGTTCAGATTGATTGTAGCTGTTATTTTCACGAACTTACAGTATCACCATCAATCAATCTTTTAAGACGAGACATATTTAAAGATACTGGTTTATGTTTATTTTTAAGATATATTAGATTAGCTGTATTTGCTTCTTAAATAAGTCATTATTTGCCTTAAACATGGTATAATGGTGTTACAGTCTGGTATTAATGTAATGGCCACATGTTCAGCTATACAGAATATGTATAAATTACATGCAAAATAATAATTAACAATGATGATGATGATGAAATATCACAGATTAACTGGTTAAAGAGTTATGATAACTGTACCAGCATATATCGTTATCCGTAATTGCAACAGTGCATAGTATTTTACACCTATTAATTTGTAAAAAATCTTCAATGTCATCAAAAATATGTCAATTCAGCCATTTATAAAGTTTATTTTTAAATTAACTTTATAAATGGCTGAATGGAAATAGTGCTGCGTGGTGCTGGCTACGAATAGCACCAACCCATCTCATGAGATGCCTGGGGGGTGGCCTGTATACAGTCGCCTGTCCTCCGCTAGAGGGGATGACCGCTTTACTGTCACCCTCTCCGAGATGTGCCTATAGGCGTGACACCAGTGGGTGGCTCCAGTGTGATAATACGAGGAACTGGAGCCTCCCTTAGGTGCTGAAGATGACCACCCCAGTGGTTTTAGCCCGTAGGAGTCCGGCAAACCCCTTCGCCCTTCCCCGGGGCGAAGGAAGTTCATGAATAATTTCCACTGGGCATCAATAAAAAAAGGCTAGGCTAGTTAGCAAACCGACTAGCCGTTTTGTAATACGGCATATTATACAATATGGCTGCGACATATACATTTGAACCTTTAGTTATGAAAAACACTGTTAGCGGGTTTGCAAAGTGTGGTTGTGATAGCAGCCGGTTTAATTGAATTGTAATTACTAAGTTTTGAAACTGAGTTCGTGCTATAAATAAACTAAAGTTCCGTCGTCAGAGTGTCTGAGCTTATTTGGAAGCCGACATAAATTAATGTAGGTTTTCTCCACAAATTAGAACATAATGTAATGTTCCAAAAATATGTATACAAATATTGAGCGATGTTGTTTTTATTTAGAGTAAATATTGAAAGTGAATTTAACAGGAAGTATAGTTACTCGAAACCTTTTTTATGGGCATGCCCTCTTACCAGCTGAAACCCCACGAGGTCCTTCCAGTTACCTATGGCTAGGGGTGAGGTGTACGCCATGTAGGCATTGGACCACACCCATGGCTGGTGTCAGCCCGTCATTTAGTCTGACGGGCCTGTCTCTATGTGATCTGGACGGCCGCACATTCCTTCAGAGAGACACGCTCAGAACACAACGCGCCACCACCGTGTCAAGCCTGCCTCTGTTCGGGTGATGGACTGCCCCTAGTTCCAGCGCCTGCAGGCCGCAACTGATGGAGGAGTAACGTGGAATCCTTAAAGAATGGACAACACACCCTAAATAGATTTGGCCTTGCAGTGCCTGCGACTAATAGCACCTACCCGTATCATCACGTGGGTGTCGTAAAAGGTGACTACGGGATTAGCCCGAGGATGGGCAGCAGCGTCTTTCTAGTTCATTAACAACTCAACTGCGATCGCCAATCCGCCTGCCAAGCGTGGCATTTATGGCAAAATCCCCAATGAGCATACAACATACCCAGATCGGTCGTTGTGGTGATCTTTCGGAGAGGCCTGTGTCCAGTAGTGGACATTTTTCGGATATAATGCAAGCAAGAAAGAAAACTCATTTATTTTCTCTCCCACATTGACAATAGGCAGAAGACTTAAATGTGACAGTAAAAAAAATATTATCTTAAATAGAAAAAAAAAATTGCTATGCTTTTATGTAATGATTAATTTTATTGAATTTAATGACTTTAGCTATAAGTATACAAATGATTAATTTATAAATTAACTAAACGGACACATTATTTATTATTTTGCTCTATTACACGGGTTTATATCCCCAGTAAGAACGGGTCCGGTCTTTTGATAGGCTTACGCGGGGACATGGGTCCAACACGCAGAGGCCCTTTAGAGAATTTTAATCTAAAATGTAATAGAACACTAACCGGGGACTCATGGCTGCACTATAAAATGCAGTCTCGGCTTGTCCCTGGAGGTATAAAACTATTGTATGAAATGGAAACTACAAGTGCTAAATGGGTTTACTACTGAGAAAAAACAGAAAAACCTGCGTCTGCCTTTCAACCTTTAAAGTAAAATTCTGTGGCAGACGGTGACTTATTTTTGTTCTATTATTTTAATTTTTGATATCAATATTTTTATATTGATTACCTTAAACTTTACTTTGTGAATATTTATTACTGAAGACTTTGTGCATTTTGATTTATGTGGGTACCTACATTACTTTACTGAAACTCCTCGCAAAGACTACAATATTATATTTGCTCCTCGATTTCATGGAAACAATGCTGCCTCACGTTCATTTTGTACACGGGGGTACGCGTTCTTATTATGTATTCATTTATTTCAATTCTCTTCATTGTAAATTACATAAAGATAAACATTTAAAACATAAGTGTGGGTTACACAATGGGTGGTCTTATCGCGGAAGGCGATCTCTTCCACACAAACTTTGTATGAACTGAATGAAATGACGATGTTTGGCTGCCAAGTGTACAAAATATCATACACAATATTAATTTTATATAATAATATTAAATCAATATCAATGCATACAATAAATACCTATTTATTTATAAAAATATTAATAAAATATACTAATAAATATCAAATATAACTGGGATAAGAAAATTAGGGAGAAAAGTTGTGCCGGTCTTCCTTCAGAAGGTAGTGCAATCTACAAGCAATGAATAATAAAAGAATTGTCGAAGAAAGAAGTATATGAATCTAAACTTAAATATGCGTATGCATTCCACGCATACGCATACTTAAGTTTAGATTCAGATGATCTCAAAAAATTAGAATATGTGTCACAGAGGAACTGAAAGCATTTCTTAAGATAAAATGGGGTAAAAAGATTAAATATGAGCATACCCACGAAGGCAGTAAGGAAGCATACGAGTACCAAAAAGTGTTGATATCTGGCACTGAATCCACGTACACACCGCTTCTAAGCATTTTCGTATGTTTTCTTGATAATCCGCAAAACTAATGGCTTCGGGTATAAAAGTAATATAATCTGTGACTGAATAAATTGCTTGTCAATCTCAGTTGCGTCTTTATTCTACACTGAATAGTCATACAGAATGTGTTACGCAATTGTTGGTCAATCAATCATACCTCTCGCTATTCACTACTGGACAAAGGCATCTCCGAAAGAAATAATTTCTCTTCTTTCTAGTTGACTTGTGTCAGATAAAGATTGAGATAGCAGGAATATAAATTATGGTGCTCTGCCTGAATCGGATTTATTCAGAAAAATAATAGTTATTGAGGGTCAGAGTTCAGAGTAAGACCTCAAAGGACATCGGCCAAAATAGGTCCACCAGCGGTCAAAATGTAATGTATGTGAAAACATTGCTTAATTTTTTGTATATTTACCGTAATTTGTACATAGCTCAAAACGGCGGGATAGTGGAGTTCACAGAAAAGGGACTCGACAAAAGAAATTGATTAAAACTGTATTGTCACTTCAGTGAGTTGCCATATGCAAAATATTATATTCGCAAGTATTTGTCTATTATATACATGTGTTGTCTTTGGCTACAAGACTAACTGCCAAATCAAATCAAACGTCATGTTAAAATGGTTATTATGAATAAGCAGACTATTAAATATACCTTTTGATACAGCAGTTTTAGTTCTAAAATGTGTAATTTATTTATTCATTCGTACTTAGCTTTTAGTAGCATTATCTACCCTCGTTGTCTTGAAAAATATGGTACCATCTATCCTCAAAATCCGTATCTTTACGTTGTGTTGTGTATGAAGAGGGGGCCATAGCTGAAAGGACCGTCCGTGATTGGAACGCAAGTTAAAATTGAAAATTTTGACCCCAAAGATGCACCTCATTCTGGCTCATCATTTCGGCTCAATAAAGTCCACTGCTGGACATAGGCCTCCCTCAAAGATCACCACAACGACCGATATCGGTGTATTGTGTGCTCATTGGGCGGGTATTGCCATAATCGCTACGCTTGGCAGGCGGGTTGGCGATCGCAGTTGAGTTGTTAATGTATTCGAAGGACACTGCTGCCAATCCGCCGTCTAATCCCGCAGTCGGCTTTTACGACACCCACGGGATGAGATGGGTTGGTGCTATTCGTAGCGACACCACACGGTAAACTGGCTGCTGAGCGATTAAACACACTTATGCATGAAAAATTCATAGTAAATGACAACAGCAGTTCCTTCTTGTCATTTGACATAGAGAAAACGGAATGCTTCCACCCTGGGTATAGATTTATTTTAAATTAAACGGTTGGAACTCTATTGCCAACCCTTTTTTTTATTGATGTTCGGTGGAAATTCTGCATGGAACTTCCTTAGCCTCGGGGAAGGGCGAAGGGGTACGCTAGACTCCTACCGGCTAATACCACTAGAGCGGTCATCTTCGGCACCGAAGGGGGGTCCTCGTGAGATCACACTAGAGCCGCCCATTGGTACCAAGCCTTTAGGCACATCACGGAGGGGATGACTGTAAAACAGTCACCTCCTCTAGCAGAGGGAAGGCGACTTCAAAAAGGTCGCCCCCCAGACAATTCTCGGGGAGGATTGTAAAGGATCCCCCAAGCGTAAAGGATCCCCCATATATATCCCCCCTTCAATAACCTGACAAGTCACTATACAAAAGCTTCCGATCTAGCAGGCGAGGGAATAAACCTGTACATTATTGTTACTGTTATACCAGAATTTACAAACAATAGGTACATTATCATGTAGCGATTCACGTTGATCCGGGTATTGCTTCGTATATTCACTGAACGGCAAGCGTAGATTCAATTTCGAGACACAATAATAGATTGTCCAGCGTATCAACTGCTCTGTCGTTATACAAAGGACAGTTGCAACAAAGATACTATGAAACAGTTTAGTTGATGGAATTAGGATCGAACTCCAAGCCACATGGCAAGTCAAGTTTGAACTCGACCATTGAGTGTTTACTATTATGAGGATATCATCATCATTTCGGCCGAATGAAGTCCACTGCTGGACACAGGCCTCCCCCAAAGATTATCACAACGACTGATATGGGTGTGTTGTGGGCTCATTGGGGGGTTTTGCCATAATCGCTACGCTTGGCAGACGGGTTGGCGATCGCAGTTGTGTTGTTAATGTAATCGAAGGACGCTGCTGCCCATCCTCCGGGTAATCCCTTAGTCGACTATTACGACACCCACGGGAGGAGATGGGGTGGTGGCATTCTGAGCCGGCACCACACGGCAATATGAGGATATCATCATCATCACCATATTAGCCGAAGGACGTGAACTGCTGAACAAAGCTCCTCCATAGACTCTCTATCTACAAGGACCAGTTACATGCCATCCGCAGTCATCACCTTCCAGAGACCGTCACCATGTCTTCTCTCCATCTCGTTGTCGCCGTCCCACGTTGTATTCCGGTGCGCGGTCCCCACTCCAGAAAGTAACCCAATGGCCATCAGTTCTACGATTCACGAGAATATGTTCATCATTCAGCTCGTAAAAATATACATATTAGTGGCGTTCGGCTGGGTTGGCTGGGCTGGTTACGGTGTATTGGCTTTTCTAGTATTAAAAAAAATGGTTGCCTTAAAGTCTTCGGCGAACAGTTCTACCATCAAGTATATGTAAAGGTTCTGGTTTTACGTCGCGTCGGCAAATATCTTGACAGAACTTTTAAAAGCATAGAAGCAAAAATATAGTTTATTCAAAATAAACAAAAGAAATTGGAAGGAAGAAATACGGTAGCGCAACATGCTCCCTAGTAACATATCTATTAGTCACAACACAATATTTTTATAACATATCTGTTTTTAGTTGCCCCACACTAAGATTTCTCCTGTGTCGTGGGTGCGTTTACAGACACAACCTCCACACACAATACACCCAGACCCGGAACAACTACCTGCAGATCACACAAATATTTGCTCCGTGCGGGAATCGAACCCACGATCCAGAGCGCAGCAGCCACTGCACTAATCGTGCCGACTATACAAAATGCATCATATTAAATGACAAATATCCGGATATTCCGTGTGATGTCCGGATTAAGAATATAGCACCACTCCATCTCCTCCCGTGGATGTCGTAAAAGGCGACTAAGGGAATCTAAACCAGAGGGATGGGCAGCAGCGTCTCTTCTGTGAAGCGGTAGCCATACTGCACTCACCAAACCACCTGCCAAGCATGGTGAGTATTTGCAAGTACCCCCCAAAATGATGACACAGTATTTGGCCGTAAATAATTGATGGCTTAACAGTGATTATAAAATTGGCTTTTAAATGCCAAACGGTCACACAAATAGTTAATAAATGCCAACAACAATCCTCAACAAACACTTCCAATTCCAATCAATAAAACCAATAACCACGACCAATTTAAAAGAAAATAACAACTGGTGGAGTAATGGCGGCATTTGTCTCGGAATCTTTATTGCTAGAAATAAGAAACGATTCAAGATGGCCCCGAGGGATCGAAGCTGTTATGTAACGACTTTGACAGATGTCCGCAAGGCAATACGCGGTATGAAGTTTTTAAATTGAGACTCAATTAATGACCCGCCTTAGAAAGGCTCTATTGCTATAAATGAGAATTATTGGGGCACTAATATGACTGGTCTATTGGGCTTAGCGTTGTAAGCTGCTCCCAAGCGTAACGACCTTTTATATTATTGATCTAGTGGAAATACATCATGTACTTCCTCCGCTCCGGGAAAGGGCGGAGAGTTAAGCCGGACTTCTACCGGCTAACCCTGGACTGGTCATCTACGGCACCGAAGCGATGCTCCAGGAACTCAAATAATCTCCATCTAGACTTTAGAGCCAACCACTTGGTGACATGCCTTTATGCACATTTCGGAGGGCATGGTTGTAAAGTGGTCACCCCCTCTAGCGGAAGGACTGTAAAGAACCCATCCCCCATACACCTCTCGGGGGGATAGTACAGTATTCCCGAAGCCTGACTATGCGCTGTGCTGCGCACACGGTATAATCACGCAGATTTCCCAAACTGCGCGCTCGTGACTCTGAAGGGCCTTGGCCCTCTCCATATAAAGAGGTCAGGGGGCTCAGGCGAGTTGGACATGGGAACCGTGGTGGTTGTTACCCCAGCTATGTACACCCGTACCTACAGTACAAATCTAAACTCACCTTCGGGGACTTGAGTGATATTTTCAACTGTTGTGTGGTTAGTGGCCAACCTCGTGTCAGAGTTATTCAAGCCACCCGAAAGCCTCTGACAGACTTAATGACTGTCGTCTATCGACAAAAACCATTTTTTTATTGTGCCCAAGGGATATTCTTCATGAACTTCCTCCACCCCGGAGAAGGACGAAGGGGCATGCCAGACTCCTACTGGGTAAAACCACTGGGGTGGCCTTCTTCGGCACCTAAGGGGGTACCAGGTCCTCCTATGATCACACTAGAGCCACCGACTGGCGCCACACCCATAGGCACATCTCAGAGAGGGTGACTGTAAAGCGGTCACCCCTCCGGGGGGATTGTAAAAGATCGAAGCGTCCCTATTCGCTGTGCTGCACATACAGTAGCTTGTGACCACCTCCGCGTCACGGTCTTCTTGTGGGTCACTCGGTGCGGGCACGCAGATTCCTCAATCTATTCACCCGTGAACTCAGAGGCCTCCCGCCTTATAGCAACGGCAGGGGGTTTCAGGCGTATAAGAATAAGGCGCCAGAGGGGTTGTTAAGCCGGCGCCATCTCCTCTTTTTCGAGCAGGATCGGCCCTCTCCCGATCCCGTTCTGCGGTCTCCTTCTGGAGCATGACGCTCTCACAGAAGGACTCTCCACCTTATTTCAGTTTTCATACTCTGCCAACATAGCCAACACTACTGCTAGCAGAGAGAGAACTTGCCCGATCCAATCGACCAGGATCCACCGCTCAGCCACCCACGAAGGGCACGCCTCGAGCTTGCTATCTCTTTCGAAGTTAGCACCAAAACAATATTGGTTCATTTCCGTCAAATTGGTAAGACCTTAATTATATTGCAATACACATAAATAATTTTCAAGTCTTGTTTGGTATTTGGCATTTTGAGTGACCAATATCTACATGACAACATTTTGAAAGGATGCTGAATTGCCTACAGAGTATCGGCAGAATGCCCAGGGTCTGTTCTTATTGCTATTTATTCTCTATTCAGAATCCAAACAACATAATCCCTATATAACAAACAGATTTTTCATGAACACAAAATTCCCGGTAGATTGTTTATTAGTGTCAAAGACTTTCAGTAAGAAAATATTGTTTCCAATCAGGAGCTTCGAGATTAAAGGCAAGAGCTAATTTGATGGAAATAATAAGGAATATTCCTGGAAAAGAAAAACATAGAAAAATTATGTTGAAGCTGATTTATAATAAAATGGAAGTTTGTAGATATAATTAAAGAAAACTCTTTTAATAACTTGAATTTTCTGTGAAAGCAACAATCGGGGGGATTCTTTACAATCCTCCCCGAGAAGAGCCTGGGAAGCGGCTTTTTATAGTCGCCCTACCTTCGCTAAAGGAGTTGACCGCTTTGCAATCATCCCTTTTAAAATGTGCTCAAAGGCGTGGCACCGATGGGCGGCTCTAGTGTTCGGTGCCGAAGGTGACCACTTCAGTGGTTTTACAATACAATACAATACTCTTTATTGTACACCAAAAATAACAAAAATAAGATCCAATGTAAAAAAAAACATGTACAAAGGGCGGTCCTATAGCCGGTATATTTTAGCCGGTAGAAGTCCAGCATGCGCCTTCGCCCTTCCCCAGGGCGGAGGAAGTTCATGATGAATTTCCTGGAACAATAAAAAAACGAGTACAATCAGCAACAGAAGTAGCAATTTTTTTATTTTATTTTGTTATTTTATTTAGTAAGAAGATGTAAATTGACATCACAAACAAACACTTCAGTTTTATTTATTTGTACCTATAGGTAATGAAACGTTATGATTATTTATTCAAAATAGACTAATATATCATTAATTTCGAACGTAAACATTAATTAGACAGCCCCCATATAAGCCCACTCTTTACCGCTTCCTAGGGTTTAAGCTGGGGAAAACAAACGGCGCAACAAACTCCCCGGCAAATACTCTGAAACTCTGTCTACCACTTAAATACAAGCGACCACCCGACACTTTCTCGCCGCGTTTTCTCGTTTTTATTTATACTTACGACGCAGAGACATCACTCCGTTCTGCCAACTAAATCTTAAAGTATTACATTTAGTATTTTTATTTTTTATTTATTTATCTGTGGTGTAGTAATAATAATCGACTCTATGTTGTTTTCAAGATTACGGTCCGTAAACTCACCGAAGGTGTCAGAAAATTACCATTGCTACTTCATCAAGAAGTGGCACAATTCGGGCTAAGTTCCATTATTGTCTGTGAGATAAAGTACTTAATTTGTATACATATTTCTGTCACAATTAAATCTTTTGCCTACTTTCAATGTGTGAGTGCAAAATAAATGTGTTTTCTTTACTTCTTTGAAAGGCCTCTAGCCCAAAAGACTGCCGTCTAATGACAACACAAACTAACCGCGTGGAGTTACTTAACCGTGCCACTAAATGGATTACACAGCAGTAAGGACTGACCAGTCCCACATGGCGGCACCCGTTCGTGAGTATGACGCATACATTGGTGACGCTCAGCTCAACCATATTGCAGGAAACTTAACGTCACAATACACAACGCCACCATAACCAAGATATTTTAGTGAGCACGACAGACTCATACTTCCAAACAACTGGCAGTTATATCCATAGATGTACTAGGCTACATGACACCGCATTTACCGTAATTGTACCTATACCTATATACATTTTATAAAATGGTATTATCAATACTTAATTTTACAGAGCTATACTAGTATTAACACATTAGTAAATTATATACAAAAATATTGGGGCAAACGCCCCGGTGACCTCCAACCTCCCCTTAAAGTCACCCCTGACCCATCAACACTCTGTACTAATACTACACTTGTCTTCTTCGAATCGATTGGCGCCGGCCGCTACCGCTTGTTCCCTCGCTCGCTGTCACTCGAATGCCACGCCATGGTGGCAGTGTTGTCAGCCGAAATACTGGGTTGCTAACACTAGTTTTTGCAATATAATTTTTTAATAGTATTTTAATGTCAACTTTAGACACTAGATCTATTCTTTCTTACATATTTTCCTCACGCACAAACTCTTTGTTCTGCATAATCAATATGGCTGTATCTAAAATAAAAAGATCGTACAAAGTATTGCCTCCAATTTCTCGTCTCGAGATCAAAGTTATAAGCAGCTTTGTGGGAAATATTGCAACATAGCTATTTTAATAAGTTCAGCTCTTTGTTAAAAGCTAGCACTAAACAAATACGCCTCCGTGTACAAAATTACTGATAGTCGGGTACCTTTTTTTAGAACTTCTTCCGCCCCGTGTACGTGTCTGGTGGGAAACCAGCTAAAACCATTGGAGCGGTCATCTTCGGTACTGAAGGAGGGCTCCAGGTCCTCGTAAGATCACGACAGTTAGTGCTACGCCTTTTCGCACGTCTCTAAGGGGGTGACAGTAAAGCGGGTGACTGTAGAAAGCTTGCCCCCAAGCTCTTTTCGAGGAGGATTTTAAAGGATCCCCCCAAGCCTCGCTGTGCACTGTGCTGCAATATGGTGGCACGTGTCCACGTGCGCACCACCTTCTTCGAGGGGGTCGCTCGGTATGAGCACGCAGACTCCCCAATCTGCACGCCCGGGACCTCCGGTGATAATTGGGTACCTACTGTAGAAGGCTTCCGATAGCAACTTGTAAAATATTTACATCACACATTAGTTTAATACCAAACCGCAAAAACTAAGATAAGTAACCGAGAATACTCCCGGGAAGTAGGCGTGCGGTGAGGTGAGGTGCACTTAGTGACGTATCAATTTCGTATGTCGTATGCACAGCACAGCACACAGCAAGGCTTCTGGAAACCCGCCCTAAAAGAGCCTGGGGGAAGCCTCTTTACAATCGCCTCCCCTCCGCTAGAAGGGTGACTGCTTTACAGTTATCCCTACCAAGATGTGCCCAAAGGTACCATTGAGTGGCTCTAGATGGAGATTTTTAGAGTTCCTGTAGTAATCCCGGTGGTAATTTTTTCCGGTAGGCGTGCATGCATGGTGCCGGCTCAGAATGCCACCACCCCATCTCCTCCCATGGGTGTCGTAAAAGTCGACTAAGGGATTAGCCGGAGGATGGGCAGCAGCGTCCTTCGAGTACATTATCAACTCAACTGCGATCGCCAACCCGCCTGCCAAGCGTGGCGATTTTGGCAAAACCCCCCAATGAGCCCACAACACATCCATATCGGTCGTTGTGGTGATCTTTGGGGGAGGCCTGTGTCCAGCAGTGGACTTCATTCGGCCGAAATGATGATGTGCATGCACAACTTTAAACTATGAATTTTAAAATTATAAAAAATATACGTCTCACCTCACAACCAGCGCTTCTATTTGATATATCACACGGTACAGTTAACAAAACTTCCTTTTAAATCTTCTAACTTGCCCCAAATGTTACACTTATCAGTCAAAATTTATTTATTTACGTTACACGTCCGTGTTTGGGTCGCTAAAAATCATATGTGTACCAAATAAAAACTTAATTCGTCCTGTACATTCGAAGCAAATCGGCTGTGACAGACAGACACACCGCCGATTTTCGTTCGAACGTGCGGTACCTACCCTAAAAAGTAATGTCAAACCGTTATCCAGAAATTTAAATTCACCAATTATTTATACTTTCACAAAGCTTGTTGCAGCACGTAAGCCTTCTTAAAAAATAAAGCATTTTAATAGAAGTCTTATAATAATTACCGTAATTAATAGATTAAGCAAATTGTACGCTTAAAAATAAGTGCACAATCTAATTCCTTGGAGAAAAGTCGACAGTTTGCCGGAAGCCGCAGGTTTTATACGTACATGAAAGTTGATTAATCACTTAAGTAAATTTTGAGGGCCGAGTTTAACATGAATGTTACTTGGATTATTTTATAAATTAGTTATGGGTGGCAACATTGTACAAACAGCATGAGTCTTTCGAGTTTTGCTATTTTCTAGAACATTGCAGCCTGGGATGACGTCCAACGAGATCGACAGACAGCCTGGTGAAGGCAAAGGGGGGGCGATAGATGCAAGCGGAGTAACCGGGTGTTCTGAAAATCTATGGAAAGAAAGAAAGAAGAATTTTTTTTTTATTTGACAGCAAAGTGAGACATCACAAACGGTAATAAAACTTAATATAAAACTGAAAAAAAAAACACGATACAAATTTGGATAGGGTTATAAACAACAAAAAAAAATCAATATTAGGTTAAAGTTTGTTGTGTGCCACACAGTTGCGCCAAACGGGTGACCAGTTCAGCATTTGCCAGACAAGAGCCTGGCGCTGGTTTTCAACTGGACCCTTCGGTGATTTGGTGATTCACGGGTGTAAAAACAGTATATAAAATAAATAGGGGAAGCATTCGTTCACCAGTGGACATTCTTCGGCTGAAATGATGATGATGATGATGAAGAATATTGTTGAAGTAATTCTTGTCTATGGTAGTATAAACGTTTACTTGGATAATGTTGTGAAATAACACTGATAGTTAATTTTTTGAGCTTGGAATATGCTAGCATTTTTTTATATATTATTAATTTGGGAGTCGTTGGATGAGAGCGGCATGTGACCGCTCGTTGTGGAAATCTAAGGGGGAGGCCTTTGTTCAGCAGTGGACGTCCTGTGGCTGATATGATGATGATGATGATGATGATTAATTTGGGAACAAACAATAAAACTGTTGTGTTGTGTTGAAAACTGTGCTATGTCATACATTCCAAGTTTAAAAATATTTTATTTCAAAGTGAAGAAAATAAAGAATCGTTACAAAAACCACAACTACTTTTAGGTGTTCGTTTTCCATAAAATACCTGAGTTTCTTAGTTAGGACATCACTCTAGCCATACCATTCACAGCAAGGAATAAGGTATCTTCTCTTGCTTGTTAATTATCTCTTTCTTTTCGTTCTTTTGTTGAAAAAAATGTTGCCCCACACTAGGTTTTCTACTTCTCCTGTGTCGTGGGTGAGTTTACAGACACAAATTCCACACGATTATTTAGACAAAGAGTAGGGCGTGTTTTCGTGGTTGGTGCAGTGGCTCATACAGTCGGCTGCTGCGCTCCGGGTTGTGGGTTCGATTCCCGCACGGAACAAATATTTGTATAATCTGCAGGTAGTTATTCCGGGTCTGGGTGTATTGTATGTGGAATTCATGTCTGTAAACGCATCTATGACACAGGAGAAATCCTAGTGTGGGGCAACGTTTTTTTTTTAAACAAGAAACAAGAACAAGATTTAGTAGATTGGAAAGTTCCTTAGCATAAATACAGTTTGTCTAAATTACGCGCAAGAACTAGTTTCGTGTACACTTATATCTATGCCACAATCTGTCCATAGCCTGTCGCCCACCTAAGTACTACAGTGGTATTATACTTCGCGCCACCAAGACACAACCTTGGGCCCGTAAAAAGCTCAATAATACATACCTCGTTGGTTCCTAAAAGTGGCCTTTTCTACTTCATTGGGTTATCCTTCTAGAATATTTCACACCGCAACGCTCCAATTGATAATATTGGAAAAGGTGAGGCAAAACTTGGATCTGGCGTTAGGGAAACCATACACAGTGGCGTACATTTAGAATTTTTACCGTGTCTTGATGGCAGTACGAAGGTATTGATGACATAAAATCCTACATTTTATTTACAGACACAGGACAAGATTCCTCTAGTTTATAGACGGCACGGTTGGTGCAGTGGCTGATACAGTCGGCTGCTGCGCTCCGGGCCGTGGGTTCGATTCCCACACGGAACGAATATTTGTATGATCTGCAGGTAGTTGTTCCGGATCTGGGTGTATTGTGTGTGGAATTCATACATTCCAACCGCAAACGGAAGTTTGTACGTATAATATTGAAAGATTTAGTATGTTATTTTAAGACCATAGACTTGTTATAAATTGTAGTTTATAGGTAAATAACTATTACCTATATTTTTTCAAAATTTTAATCTCAGTAGTTTCGGATATAAGGAGATGGTCAATATTTGTCAATAACTCTAAAACTTTATACTTTAAAATTATAAAATAAATACATTTGTGATTATTTTTGCTTAGAATTTACTAAGTATTACATCTGAAATAACTGCTTTTCGATATTTTGTCGAATAAATTAAAAAGTATTTGTATATCTATACAAATAAATAAAATTTAAGTGTCTGTTTGTAATGTCAAAATAACAGCTTTTTACTAAATGCATATGAAAGTATGTACGTTACATATAACAAAAATACTATTTTTATTTTTTTTGTCTGTCTGTCTGTCCGTCTGTCTGTCTGTTTGTTCCGGGTAATCTCCGAAACGGCTGGACCGATTTTGACGGGACCTTCACTGGCAGATAGCTGATGTTATAAGGCATAACTTAGGCTACTTTTATTTTAGAAAAACAATTAGGGTTCCGCGTAAAAAAATAAAACCCTTGAAATCAAATATATATTCTATGTCAAGTGTCTATGTCGAAGTACTCTAAATTTCTTTCAAATTAAACGCGGGTGAAACCGCGGGTCCCAGCTAGTGTGTATATATAAATGTTTGTGTATTTATATATCTATATTGTGTATAATCTTCCATTATTTATATATTTAGTATAGTATACGTAATTTAGTTATTTCATTATGTATCTGTGTGCACCATCAACTGCCGCATATATTATCCAGTTAAGTATTTCTCCATCCTAAGGTTGCCTGGAAGAAATCGCCGAGCGCGATAAGGCCGCCCATTGTACTCTACCTTCTACCTACCTAGCCTTAGTTATTCCTTATAACATTAGCTATCTGTGAGTGAAAGTCCCGTCAAAATCGGTCCAGCCGTTTCGGAGATTACCCGGAACAAACAGACAGACAGACAGACAAAAAAAATTAAAATGCATTTTTTGTTATATGTTCCGTATATACTTTCATATGTATTTAGTTAAAAGCTGTTATTTTGACATTACAAATAGACACTTCAATTTTATTTATTTGTATAGATGACATAGAATATATATATATTGAATTTCAAGGGTTAAATTTTTTTGCGTGGAACCCTAATTATTTTTCTAAAATAAAAGTAGCTTAAGTTATTCCTTATAACATCAGCTATCTGCCAGTGAAAGTTCCGTCAAAATCGGTCCAGCCGTTTCGGAGATTACCCGGAACAAACAGACAGACAGACAGACAGACAGACAAAAAAAATTAAAATGCATTTTTTGTTATATGTTCCATATATACTTTCATATGTATTTAGTTAAAAGCTGTTATTTTGACATTACAAACAGACACTTCAATTTTATTTATTTGTATAGATAGCTAAAACTCTTTTCCAACAATCATAATTTAAATAAATTTAGGTTCAAAAATTTAACTAAACGCGACTATAAAAAACTCAAAACAAGTATGAAGAAAATTTTATAAACTAACACAAAATAAGTTTGGAGAGAACTTTACAAACCAATGTTAAACAAATAAATACATTTCTCGCCGAGAATCGCTAGTTACGCTTTGTGCATCGCGGTTGGGCCTTCGACTGCCTTTGTGCTTTTACATAGTCGGGATTTAGATATTTAATCTTATTTTTGTTTTATCTTCATTAAGTACATACAGGTATATATTTCATGCATAAATTATATATCGTTAGTAACCAACACTAATATGCAATTCACTGAACCGCTCACTAAATCTCTTCTATACAGTTTATTACCAGACTGTAATAGCTTTGTTTTGCATCATTCTGTTTTAGTGGCAAAATAATGTTATTGTACTGAATAGAACGAATGGGTTTTATATTAGAATCCTTCCGTCCAGGATAATTGAATGTATGTCTCGTTTTGTTCAATAAAAAGTAGCCTTACATACTATCGCAACTATAAGATAAGTTATGCGTAAACCATCTGGCGGCGATGGAAAAATAGAAACGTAAACAAGAGGCCTATGATAGAGGTAGATTTCTTTGTAATCCATCAATTTAATAGAAGTGTGACTAACCTAATACGAACGACTGACTTAAATTAGTGACCATTTTATTTATAGCTAGAGCAGACGATATTCGGAGACGGTCGGTGTGCCATTTTTCACCGACTCAACGTCTTGAGAACACTCGTATGTGCTAGCCTTTTCCTCGAATTGTTGCAGAGGAACAGCGAGTGTCCTTAAAACTAGCCTCGGTTCTTATGCCAGACTTTTTCTGTCGTTTGTGTATGGCGTGTGGCATCGTTGTGAAGGAGTCACGTTCATTTTTGAAGTGAAAACTTATTTTAGCGTGGTACGCATATTTTTAGATGAGATAACATCTCTGGACTCGCGACACCGTTACGAGACGCTAAACGTTTAGTTTGGCGTTTCGCCGTCGGGATCGCATTAACCCTAGTACCCATCTAAAAAATGTCTAACGCGCCAAAATAAGTTTTCACTTCTGTCGGCACTCCCGGAGCGCAACCTGTTTTTTTTTTTATCAACTCACAGCGTGTATTCAGTTTAGTTCCACTATAGAAAATTTTAAAACAGTCGATGATTCCAATTGATTGTTAGTATCTGTATCTATGTCTAGCATTCCTTATTGTATTTGATCGATGATATTACAACGGCTGACTGTGGTCTGCCCTACATACTGCTTTGAGTCAAGTTTTGCACAGAGATAAATGTCCTGACTAAAGTAAACGACCTTTGAATTTCCAATAAGCACTAGATCACCAGATTTTTGCTGTTATCAAAATCAAATCTAACTTTTGGACAATCAGGTGAATTTCAAAGTTGATATCATGAGTCTTCGTTCGCTCTTTACTGTGATGTTTGATAAGCGCCTCCATAAAATTTCTTCTTAGTAATTTTACTGGCGTAGTAGTAACAGTCTGCCTATAAACTGAGATAGAAAGCCAGCAGTAAATTTACGATAAAATACAGATCCTAAAACTGTGAAAAAACAGGCAAAGCGCCGCATCTTTTTGCTCGTAAAATAATATGTACGGTCAAGTTCAATGTTATTAAATCTGCGTCATCGAGATTCAATTTCAAGACGTCCGAGCATCTGCTGTTTTTCTTCCTAGCACTCGCTTTGGATAGATCATGATATATCTACCGTGTGACCAATTATCAAGTGTAGTAGGGTGTGGTTAGTTTCTATTGTTTTGTCCATCGACTGAATAATCGAATGATCTTCCAATACCTATTCATATCTGAGAAACCTGCTTAATTACGAACACTTCATCATTTCAGCCTAAACTCGTCCACTGCTGGACAAGTGTCTTCCCCAAAGATTATAGGTTTGTGTTATGTGCTCACTGGGGAATTTTGCCATAATTGCCATGCTTGGCATACGAGTTGGTGATCGCAGTTAAGTTATAAATGTACTCAAACGATGCTGCTGCCCATCCTCCAGCTAATTCCATAGTCGCCATTTACGACACCCGATGGATGAGACGGGGTGGTGGTATTCTTAGCCGGCACCGCATGGCGTACGAGTATTTATACTTATAAAACAAAATGTCATTGCAACATCGAATTTATCTGCCTTCTCATTTAATCTCACGAGAGTGACTGTGTTCGCAATATTTGACGACGACAAGGCATTATATTGATTCTGATTGAGTGTAATACATTTACGCTAAAAGCAAGATCCATACAACATTCACAGGACTACAATCGGTCTAACTTCATAAGGGCGCACCTTAGCCATCGTGCCATTGTCGTTGCAATTTATGAAAGTGTGCCAGTTCCAAATAGTGAACTTTATTGTTAGGGGACAATCAATAGGTAATAGGGGTCGCGTTTATTAAAAAACAAGCTGTAATGATCATTTCCTTTTGAAATAATATATGATTATTTCAAAAGGAAATGATAATTACAGATTAAGTTGTAATTTGTAATACAACACGTGAACATAACTTATTGTAACAAGAAGTGTTCCTTTACTAGTCTCTTAAAACGTGTAAAGATTGCGCACGTCTCACTGTTACAGGTAACGCATTCCACAGACGTACTGCCTGGACCGAAAATGAGCTGTCGAGAAACTTCTTCGTATAGATTGGCATTTTTAATTTTAAGTTTTCTGATTATCTTAAAAACTTTGAATGTGTATCATGTAGGAACTCAAAACGTTTTTTAAGATAAGGCGGTGTAGAAGGATTGAACAATATATTGTATAGTATTGTCTTAGGTTTTCGAGATTATTACACATTATAATAAAACAATTTTAAACGGATTAAATCGCGTGTATTATTGATTTTTGTTTTTGCTGACGTTTCGAACACTTTGCAGGGTTTGTGGTCGCAGGATGACTAAGGTGACAAGCGTCGTTACAGATTTAAAAAGTTATTTCATCTACCGTACAAAACTAATCAAAAATTGTTTCGTTGCACGCAGTAATTACTTACAGTGTGTTGATGTTTTTAAGTGTGGTGTGTTGTTTGGGATTTTATTAATTTAATAACCGGATTCCAAACAGGTGGTACCTGCCAACCATCTTACATAATACGGATCCCGAGTCTTCAAACTAAACGTGACGGCACGGTTGGTGCAGTGGCTGATACAGTCGGCTGCTGCGCTCCGGGTCGTGGGTTCGATTCCCGCATGGAACAAATATTTGTGTGATCTGCAGTGTTCCAGGTCTGGGTGTATTGTGTGTGAAATTCATGTCTGTAAACGCACCCACGACACAGGAGAAATCCTAGTGAGGGGCAACGTTTTTAAAAAAAAAACACTTTCCCTTTAAAATAAAGTTCACTGTGTGAACCCTATATATATTATGACTTAGCGGATCCATCACAAAACAGGAGCGATCAGCAAAGCTGTCTGTGGCACACGATGTCATCTGAGATACGAACTCAATTTACTTTGCTGTACTGCCTTTACCATGAAGAAAATTACTTTTATTGTATTACTGACCTAACCTTCATTTTAGTTACACGGTTACATGCAGCAATTTATTGTCTAGACTATTTCAATGAGGTTAATGGAAGGCTTTGTGAACGCGGTCTCGGAATCAAAGGAAAATCTGTTTCTGTGTATTAGCTGCCGTTGCCTTTTCAGAAGGCTAAATGATGAAAGAAATTTTTATGAACATGAAAACTGTTTATTTTGTGTACAATCAGGCGTTTTTTGGTCGTTGCTTTTACACAACATATTATCAATGCATCGGGAAATTGTTAGAAGCTCTTTTTGCCCATCCGCCTTATGTAAGATGCAATTGTCATGAAAAACCATTTGTACTGAGAATTAAAACTCACATACACACATCCTGCTGTCCATTCTCTTGCCTATCTATTTGCCTGTAACTACATAGAAAACAAACCGGACAAGTGCGAGTTGAACTCGCGTCGAAAGGGTTCTCTAGGATGACTATGTTATCTACCATGTTTTTAAGTCCGACCCAAATTTGTTGTAACTAATAATAGTATGTATAGTACAGGACTGTAGTGGTAAATTCCTGAATATATTGTCTATTGTTGAATAATATCTTGTACCAATAATTTATCCCAAAAACAAACTTAACATTGTAGTTGATAAACATGTTCTCCCATACATTCCAACTGCAAACGTAAGTTTCTACGCATAAAGAAAGACAGTAAGAAAGAAAAAGTTTTATTTTGGACTCGTACACAATGACAATGAAAACGTAATATTAATAATATAAAAGTATATGGCTTAGTAATGTGCTGTGTTATTTAAATTATGTATGTTGGCTTAATATCCGTCCGTCACATAGGAACTGAAAACCAGCCCTGTGTTGCGGCTAGCGTCGCAACGCGGTGTTATGCTGAGAGTTGACCTCCTTGCCACTGTGACGGACGTGCATCGGCAAACTGTTGATTTTGTTATGATTATTTTGTATCTAATTTATTTATTTATTTATATTTATATTCTATGATCAATCTTTTTGTTATGTGGTTTTTTTATGGCAAGTTTGGTGTAGATTTTGGTTTAATTTAATGTACCAATGCGCGTTTTGTTGTGGTAATAAATCGCTTTTCTTTCTAATGCTGTGCGAGGCCAAAAAGGTCCCTATCTCAGCATATGCTGCAGCAGTTTATGCTTCAGCGCTGGTCTTCTAATAGGGCCTATATGTTGATGCCACAGGCAGCTACGGCATAATATTGCATAACATTCACAGTCATCATCATCATTTCTTACGACACCCGCGGGAGGAAATGGGGTGGTGGTATTCTGAGCCGGCACCACAGGGCTGCAATCACTAATGAAATAACATGTGAGCACTTTTCACGACAGACAGAAGACGAAGCTACAAATATATCTTTATAATGTTCTGCAATTTAACTTGCTTGTAACAATAAATTGTTTAATACCCCTGAACTCACTGTCAGAGATTGCAAACAGTGTAGTCAGCCTTCAACAGCTTTGTTTAATTTGTTGACTCTGAACATGTTGAAAACGAAACTTATTTTGTTTGAACAGAATAGAGTTGTTTCAGCTCTCAAAATTTACGACGAGCTTAAGGAATAGTTGAGATATGTCGCAGAAAAGAAAATCATTTGTGTGTTGAATTTATGTCTGTAAACGCACCCACGACACAGGAGAAATCCTAGAGTGGGGCAACGTTAAAAAAAAAACGATATATATATGTGTATATATATATCAAGTCATTTTATTTACCCATAATGTTCCACACAAAGCTACAGCTAACTCTTTCTCTCTAAAGCTGACTAAGGCATTTACGAGGATCATTCAAATTCTTTTTACCGACTTCGTTTAATGAATTATTTTTAAAGTAGACAGATATTATCAAACCGTAATCACCACTAATTATCAAAATATTATATAAATCGTATCTTTGTTTTTATTTTCTTAATGGACTTATTTTTTTGATGGACGACGCGGTTAGTGCTGTGTCTGATACAGTCGGCTGCTGCGCTCCGTGTCGCGGGTTCAATTCCCGCACGGAACAAATATTTTGTATGATCTGCAGGTAGTTGTTCCGGGTCTGGGTGTTATAGTGTATGGAATTTGTGTCTGTAAAAGCACCCACAACCCAGGAGCAATGCTAGCGTAGGGAAACGTTTTTATAAAGAAAAAATATATATATATATATTTTTATAAAGAAAAAAAATTATATATATATTTATATACGCCGTGTGGTGCCGGCTAAGAGTACCACCACCCCATCTCATGCAGTGGGTGTCGTAAAAAGCAAATAGGATTAGCCGGAGGGTGGGCAGCAGCATCCTTCGAGTACATTTATAACTTAACTGCGATCGGCAACCTGTCTACCAAGCGTGGCGATTATGGTTATAAAAAAAGAACACTAACCCATACCGGTCGTTGTGGCCATCTTTGGGGAGGCTTCTGTCTGGCAGTGGATGATTTTCGGATGAATTGATGGTAATGATGATGATGATGATGATACACAACACAACAACTATAATAACAATTAAAACATTTGATTCCCGTATATTTTTATCATCCTGCGACGGAACGCTAAGAAGGTTTCTAAACCTTAGGAAAAAATCTATAATATTCGCAATATAATCCGTTTATTTTAAATGTTTTATTACCAACAACACACAACATTACATAAAAAAAAACGTCCAGTGTCCATGTTCAGACATAAGTTTCCCCACAGATTTCTACAAAGACCAGGGGGCCTAAAAAGGCCGCTTTAGGTGAATCATAATATGAATTACAATAGAAATCACAAAATGGTCACGTTAATAGTCAGTTGTGATTAAGTGACCATTTTGTGATTTCTAATGTGCATCGTATTGAGATCATTATTATGCCTTATAAATAAAACCTAACACGGTCTTGTTAGGCCTTCTGGACCATTTGGTGATATTTAATGTGATTCATATTATGATTCTGCTAAAGCGGCCTTTTTAGGCCCCCAGTTCCATGACGCCCACATCCAACGTTCGTCGTTCGTCGTTCCAGCCAAATAAAGTCCACTGCTGGACACGAGCCTCCCGAAAGATCGCCACAACGACCAGTCTGAGCGTGTTGTGTGCTTATTGGGGGGCTTTGCCATAATCGCCACGCTTGGCGGGCGAGTTGGCGATTACAGTTGAGTTGTTAATAAACGTTAATAAACTCGAAGGACGCTGCTGTCCATCCTCCGTTTAATCCCATAGTCGTAGCCAGCACCACACGGCTCACAACGACTTGCGTCAATTCAACTAATGAGTCATATTTTGTATAGTTTTCTTTCCTAATGTTGACCGTGTATATATTTACCCAATCAAGTACTAATTCAGGTTGTCCTCCGTTTATTTGCCAGTAGTTAGAAATAGGTTGGCTAATGAATTCACTTTTATGTTTTGCTCCTAATTTACTACAAGCCCTAACTTTCTGTGGGTCTAGGAATGCCTAGATATATTCTGGGGGAATGAAGCTAGCAACTTTTATTATTGTAGTAAATGCTCCACCGAAATTCCGGCTAGACATTTTCGTACAGATTTTTTGGAAGAATAAAATAAATGTCAGTATTGTACGCATGGCTACATAACAAGCTAAGCTTACAAGATAAGATGATGTCGCATTGTATAGGCTATCCGTACAACGGGAGGTCAGCTTATACTGAAAATGTATAGCTTGTAAATATAAAATATATAGCCGGGTATACTAGTGAAATCTTTGAGGAGAATGATATTCTCATAAATGATGCCACAACAAATATGGATAGGCACCAGATGATTATAAGCTGCAAAATCCTTAAAGGGAGGATCGATGCCACTGATCTTCACAACAAAGTGTGCCAGTTATTTGTTCCGAACAATTACCGTCGCAGCAGGAGCCATCAGTTATTAGCAGTCCCTGCATGCCGTACTGTTGCACACTCCAAATCTCCCATACCCCGGACAATGATTGAGCTTAACGCTCTCTTGGATTCTAACCCCGACCTTGATTTGTTTGAGGATGCCTGGAAGACTATTCTGTCGAAATGTTTAAAGTTTTGTGAAAATAATGCATGAATGTGTTAATTGTGTGTTTATTTGTGCCTTATTTTTAATTAATAATTGTGTAGTAGACATTATAATAAAACAATTTTAAACGGCAGTCATCCTGCGACCACGAACCCTGCAAAGTGTTCGAAACGTCAGGAAAAACAAAAATCAACAATACACGCGATTTAATCCGTTTAAAATTGTTTTATTATAATAATAATTGTGTCTTATTTATAATTCTGGATTTTGTCTTTTTACCTTATACTTAGTTGTGATAATTTTGTTTGTAATTTATTGATAATTGTCTTTAAGTAGTGTAATTGACTTATAAATCTCTGATTATTCGGATGATCCTGATTATGATAGGTGATAGCAATGTTTTTGGGAACGCTATTTTCTACATTTTGTTCTATGTCCTGTGACATCAGAGATATATTCCACATTCTCAGACCCGAAACAACTATCTGTAGATAGATAGTGGAGAAATGTTTGTTCCGTGCGGGGATCGAACCATCACCACGTAGCTCAGAAAGATAGTACAATGCTTACGTACCGCGCCAACAGTGCAATCAAATTGTTGTAATTGTAAAAAGGAAGAGAAGAGCAAGTCCTTTTTTAAATACTTCTCGTAAACATTTCAGAGAAACGTGGTTGCTTAACCGTGCAATTTCTGGCGAAGCCAAAAGAGGGCTCCGGTCAGGCTTAATATTTATTTTATAAACTATGCAACCGCTGCTAATGACGCCCTCTATGGGACTCGAACCTCAGCTTAGGGCGTTAATACAAGCTAAATAGGGATAGTTGGTCGGTATGATTGCTCTTTATTTTTACATGATTTGCTTATATAGCAAGAACACGCTTTCCACATCGTCATCATCATATCAGCCACAGGACGTCCACTGCTAAACAAAGGCCTCCCTCTTAGATTTCCACAACGAGCGGTTACATGCCACCCTCATCCAACGACTCCCCACTGGGAGTTTGGGAAGGTCGCTACCTTCACCATGTCGTCTGCCACCTCGTTGGAGGTCGTCCCACGCTGCGTTTTCCGGTACACGGTCTCCACTCGAGAATCTTTTTGCCCCAAAGTCCATCAGTTCTACGAGATATATGCCCTTCCCATTGCCACTACAGTTTACTAATCTTTTCTTGAATCAGCTCATTTTTTTTATATTTGTAAGGTTAAATACCTCGGTGTCTGACACCGACTAAATATTATTGAACGTTATTGTAACACTTGTCGTTTCGTATTCTTAATAGAGAAATGAAAAAAAGCCTTACATAAAAAATGCCAATCCACTGATAAATCAATATGACCTTCGTTAACAAACAGCTCTACAATATGCGACTCACAAGGAGCTAAATCAGGCATACCATAGAAAAATCAAATGCAACAAGAGGATTGTAATATGATTTGCCGGCTGCTACACGTGTCAATGGAGTTGTTGACAACCCTGATTGGGTTTAGAGAATGGTTCGGATTTACGATTCAGTGCTCCAAAGTAAAACTATAAATAAATTTGAAGGGTGGATAAGATTTCATGCTGCCTTTTTAATATAACATACGCAAACGTTTGCATTGCTTGTTCTCTTTATTTACGCTTTTCTTTCAACTACCTATCGCTACGCCAGCTCGTATCATTACTCAGGAATCAGAAACAGATTTAAATTCATGAACTGAAATATGTTGTTACCAATAAATTCTCTTATTCTAATTTAGACAGTGACTAAAGCTTCAGCCGTCTAGCCGAAGCTTCCCGTGACCAAAGCGAGAAGCGGGAGCCTTATCTGTAATTCAACCCATGATATCTGCACACTTACGCGACCTAATGATCAGACGATTCATTAAAGCATTGGCCGAACATGAGCGTCAGTGACGTGAAACGCGTCTATTACGCGAGAGCATCTACAACGTAAAACTAGAAGTGTACACCTGCGCGACTACGGTGCGAATCGCTAACTTATTTTGTTCGTGAATCGTCTGAACTGGAACCGTGCGTACTGCTCTGCTGACTCAGTTGTCCCACGTTGTAGTCTCGTAGATGTGCATGAGTTCATATCATGGGTAGTATCCACGGCCCGTCCGCCGTGTGACTGGAGCTCGCTCTCTGGAGTCGCTTTTGTCGCGTCGGTTTAGCCCACAGAAATAGGAAATAAAAAGAAGTGGTACGGGAGTATAACCATGCCACCGCGACTGGATCAATTTGGGCCATCCGGAAAAATGGCCGTTTTATAACATCAGTTGAGATTCGATCGCGTAAGTGAAACTTTGTTAAATTGTCGTGTTGTTCGGGGATAACATGCAAAAACCGAAGCGAAAATAATAACTTTATCAAGGAAGGAATCACATACAATATGCAAGTGACGGAATTTTTATTGTATTTGTCTATAAATAAAAAAATATTGTTTTCTTTATTATGTTACATTTGGATTGATAGAGCAGCACAACGTTACTATTTCTGTACAAAATACAATGCTTCTTATCTACCACTCTTAACTAGCAATCGGTGAATAACAAACGCAGTGAATAGAACAGAGAATAAGTACTCCCAATAAATTTACGCGTTGCGTTGCGTGTCGTTTGCGGTCTGTACGCTCGGTATGATTGGCTACCTACAAACTCGTGGGTGTGTTTTAGTATGAGAAGCCAATTATAATGTTGTGTTTAGTCAGTTCATTGGATGAGACCTTGTAACTGTGTGCATTAGTGTGCTTTTATGAAGAATGGTAGTGGGGAAATGGATTTCTAGGCTCGCATACATTTTGATTTACAAGGTATATCTCCTTTCTTCCAATACCTTTCGTTTTGCCTAAGCTTAAAAATGAAGTTCACAGCGCCCTCATCATTTCGGCCGAATGAAGTCCACTGCTGGACACAGGCCTCCCCCAAATATCACCACAACGACCGATATGGATGTGTTGTGGGCTCATTGGGGGGTTTTGCCATAATCGCCACGCTTGGCAGACGGATTGGCGATCGCAGTTGAGTTGTCAATGTACTCGAAGGGCGCTGCTGCCCATCCTCCGGCTAATCCCTTAGTCGACTTTTACGACACCCATGGGAGGAGATGGGGTGGTGGCATTCTGAGCCGGCACCACACGGCACCGCGCCCTAGTCGCGTCTAATTAGTTGCACGTCGTAGATGCCCCTGCATCACCGACGGTTAGGTTTTAGACGTTTAATTAAACGCCATGTTTCATAATTGCCATCATATCAGCCAAAGGATATCCACTGCTGAACAAATGCCTTCCCCATGGATTTCCAACATTTTGGGGGAATTTGCCAGTACTCACCACACTTGGCAGGCGGGTCGGTGAACGCATTGTGGCTACTGTTCCATAGTAAGGACGCTGCTACCTATCCCTCTGGATTACAGTCCCTTACCCATATTTTGCGATATCCACGGGTGGAGTCGGAGTGGTGTTATATTCTCAATCCAGACACCACCCGGATTTATACACGGACGGCGTGTTTATACATGTCATATCATAATGCTTGTCATACGCGCAGCGCCTGCTACTTTCTAGTCTCAACTATACTTAGCGAAATCGTGTGGTTCCCGGTAAAGAATAGACCACCCCGCTTCACTCGTGGGTGTCAAAAAGGCAACTTAGGGTTGATATCAAGGCAACAGCATTCTCCCTGTACTGCGATCACCAATCCGCCTGCCAAGCATGGTGATTACGCCAATATATTCCATTTCCATACGCCCATTGTAGTGATAATTGGAAGACCCATGATCAGCAATGGAAGTTGACGGGCTAATGTGTGTGTCTTCCCACCAATTTTAAAAGCAAATTATGTAAACTCTCCTACATCAATTTTTCCGTCTCACAAGGAGGGATATCTGCCATAAAGCGGAGCGGCAACGGGAGGAACATATAACATAATTTGTCGCTTGGCTCCTAAATGTGTCAATGGCGGTGTTACTCCTAACTGAAGAGCGAGGGAATTGTTGAAGCATGTTATTTTTGTATAATATTGTTTTGGTTAGTCGTAGGGATTGACATGTTTTATGCATATTGAAGATTTCTTCTACAAAGTGTGTTTGGTACAGGGGAAATCATAAGCCAAAGTAGGTAATGGAAAACTTTCTTTGGAGACATCTCGCCTACCTTACCTTGGCTGTATATCAGCCCGTGGTGAACGAGAGCCTCCTAATGCCCACTACAATGAACGGTCATATGGGGATTTTGTCCTAATCACCACGCTTCGCAGGCAGATTAGTGATCGCAGTATGTTGTCATTAGCCTCATTTTGGCCGAATGAAGTCCACTGCTGGACACAGGCCTCCCCCAAAGATCACCACAACCACCGATATGGATGTGTTGTGGGCTCATTGGGGGGTTTTGCCATAATCGCCACGCTTGGCAGGCGGGTTGGCGATCGCAGTTGAGCTGTTAATGTACTCGAAGGACACTGCAGCCCATCCTCCGGCTAATCCCTTAGTCGACTTTTACGACACCCATGGGAGGAGATGGGGTGGTGGCATTCTGAGCCGGCACCACACGGCAAACGGTGTCATTAGCCTAACCACCTTTTACTATATTCACGGGTTCAGTGAGGCACTATATCAAGTAAGTGTTTTTGAAGTTAAACTTCTTTTAACGCATTAGATATGAGTATAATGGGGGGCTCCTCATGCATACCTTCACCGTATAGTATCATGTTGGCCGTCACAGATAATTAAAAATGTATATTTACTTTACTAACTAGTATATTATTAAAATTATATTTCAATATGTTTTACCGTGTGGTGCCGGCTCAGAATACCACCACCCCATCTCCTCCCGTGGGTGTCGTAAAAGTCGACTAAGGGATAAACCGGAGGATGGGCAGCAGCGTCCTTCGAGTACATTAACAACTCAACTGCGATCGCCAACCCGTCTGCCAAGCGTGGCGATTATGGCAAAACCCGCCAATGAGCCCACAACACACCCATATCGGTCGTTGTGGTGATCTTTGGGGGAGGCCTGTGTCCAGCAGTGGACTTCATTCGGCCGAAATGATGTTTCCCCGTAGGTATCAAAATAAAATATGATTTTAATTTAATTATATTCTTTAATTAAACCTCTATTGATTGTATTAAATATATTTTCGCAATCATTTTGTAGTTTTTCCTAAATATATTATTGGCATGCAGGGTTTTTTAGTTACTCAAAAGATGTATTAGAGGTTAAATACAAGTGTATATTATAGCACACACCGTTTTTCTTCTTAAAAACTTAAAGCTTAACCAATGTTTAGTAGAGTAAATAATGCTCAAAGAATTTTGAATGAAATATACATAAGGACTAAAGACAACTTGACGGCACGGTTGGTGTAGTGGCTGATACAGTCGGCTGCTGCGCTCCGGGTCGTGGGTTCGATTCCCGTACGGAGCAAATATTTGTATGATCTGCAGGTAGTTGATCCGGGTAATTACACCCAGTATTGTATGTGGAATTTATGTCTGTGTGACATAAATTCCACATACCACATACATTCCACATACACCACATTCCACATACATTCCACATGTCGTGACACAGAAGAAATCCTAGTGTGGGACAACGTACTATACAAAAAAAATATACAAATATAATATTTAGACTTCATTTTACTTCGGTCACCGTAGATTTATTTATTTATTAAACAACAGAGCTCTGTGCACTTATAGTTTCCTAATGCGTGCACAGATTAGTTAATAAGGATATCACAAATTGCATAAATAGCCATAACATTGTCTGATAAACTGAAGTTTGTTTCTTGGACTTTCAAATATGCTTATGTCTTGGTGTCGTGCAACCATAGTATTGGCCAGAGCAAGTGCACTGTGCGTGGGAGCATGTCGTGACGCATTGCAACGCGTATTGCGCAACGCGAATAGCGGCTGCTGGTGCAAGCGCAGGTAGTTGTTCGGTACAGCGAGTACGCATCGCGCCACCTCCGCCGGGTTGTCAACTATACCATTAACAATCTCGAAAAGCCGAATCAGTAACGTCAACTTACGTCACCCTTGATAGATCTCATGAAGAGACTCGCGCAGTCTCGTTTCATCAACATACCGGTTTACCGGCCTTGCCGCCGGGGATGACCTGTCGCCGCGACACCATTACGTTCAATTAATAAATTAATGAATAATGTTGTAGTCTTAATTTTAGACAACACGAAGCATATTAAGAAAACCCACCAGGGAGGCTAACTGTTTCTCCTTAATACAGGTCGCTTAGCAATCTAGCTAGGAGAACAGTAGCTCATCCAAAAAAATTTAATTTCTTACGATCTCTTTACCATACTTTGAAACATTATGTACTACAAATACCCTTATAAGCAGTAAAGTATTATTATTATTAATTAACTTCTCCCCCCTGTCCCTTGCTCGCGCTGGTCCGTGCCGAGCCTATAGTCTTAATCCCCTAAACCCCTAATATATAAAAAAAATACACCAATCCAGCTGTCCCCTGAATAGCTTGTAAGTAATCGCCCTAAGTCGACGTTCGAGTCCCACAGGGGGCACCCTTAGCAGCAGTTACTTAGTTTATAATATTCATTTTAAGCCTGGTTGGAGGCCTCTTGACTTTGCGATCCGGTTTCGCAGCCATATTTCCAGGAAATGTCTGCGAGAAACCCAACATAAAAGAACGTATTTATAGAACAAACAATTCTTCCATACGAATAAATGACAAACCCCTTTCAACATTCCAGAGTCTTTTAAATAATCAAAAGAAATCGAGCGCTCAATTACGATGTTAAAAAATTCTTAAACGAATCCATAAAACTTCGAGAGAGTGAAGTCAATACACAGTTTGGAATCAATTATACCAAAACTACGATCCACAAAAATAGCTGAACGGTAAATCAGTCCAAAAAAGTGCCTCGGGGATGAATGGGGGATGTAATTAAATTTAAAACAGTACAGACGATGTTCTCGCGAAATTAAACGATTTCATCCCATTGTGTGGCCAGGAAAACTTCGGGATTACAAACAATTACGGGATTTTTACGATACTTATTGAGTTATTCGTAATTTTTATTTAAAGATGGCTTTCATTAGATTGTAGACAAACTAAGGTCCCTTTAATATTTTAACATTTAGTTTTTAGGGTTCCGAATGTCCGAAGCAAAAAATGGCGGAACATTGAGTCAATAACATAGATAAATAGCTCTTTACCTATATATTACACGAAAACCTAAAAGAAGTCTATAGTCTTAAAATAATGTGGTAAATCTTTCAATTTTGTGCGTACAAACTTACGTTTGCGGCTGGAATGTATGTGGAAACATAATTTTCAAGTACGATGTTAAGTTTGTTCTTGGGATAAGTTTTTGATACAAGACCAAATCCAACAAAAGACTATATATTCACCTATTTCGGAACCCTTTCCACGCGTGTTCAACTCGCACTTGTCCGGTTTTGCATTTATAATGGCATTTCTTTTTTCAATAATTTTATTTCATCAGGTCCACCCGTAATCTAAGCTACTAAACTAAGAAGCACAAATGTTTCCATATAAAAAAAAGAGTTGTTTAAATTATGGTATATAAGATATTCTCTGAGCTAGAAGATTACAGTACATAATAATTCCACAAAACTTAAAAAGTAGTACGCCTGTCTGTGGACGTATTTTTCTTAATAAAACAATGGAATTTTTGAAGTGAAAACTGCTTTTAGCGCGGTACCCATATTTTTAGATGAGAAAAAATCTCTGGACTCGCGACACCATTACGAGACGCAGCTATAGTGTGTGCATATATGCATGTATATATAGCAGACCGCGAACGCGTTTAGATAAATAAAATAAAAAAACATTTATTGCTATAAAAAACTCCCTTCTGTCGGCACTCCCAGAGTGCAACTCGTATTTTTTTCTGCTTTGTGGGTATACCCCGTGGATGGCTAGCCTTAAGAGCCATATATCTCCCATTCTATACAAACGAATTTTCTTTTTTGTTCGTCACCATAAGTGCGATTTGATTATTTTTTTTGTATGAATAGGATGAGAAGTGTAAAGGCGCGCAGTTTATTGGTTTAAAAAAGCAACAACAAAGTAAAGTTAGCGTTAAGAGGAGTATGTATTATTCGGTGTCCAGATTATTAAGAATATAGCACCACTCCATCTCCACAAGTGGATCTTGTAAAAGGTGACTAAGGCAGAGTCCAGAGAAACCAGAGAAATGTGCAGCAGCGTCCGTTCTATAAAGCAGTAGCCATTCTGCGCTCACAAACCTGCCTGCTATGCGTGGTGAGTATTTACTTAGACGGCACGGTTGGTGGCTGATATAGTCGGCTGCTGCGCTCTGGGTCGCAGGTTCGATTCCCTCACAGGACAAATATTTGTATGATCTGCAGGTAGTTGTTCCGGGTCTGGGTGTATTGTGTGTGGAATTTGTGTCTCTTTACAGACCCACGACACAGGTGAAATCCTAGTGCGGAGCAAAGTGTAAAAAAAAAACCCAAATTCCCCCTAAAATGACGACATTTGTGGAAATCTATGGGGGAGGCCTTTGTTCAGCGGTGGACGTGCTTTATCCATTATGATGAAAGACAGTCGAACTCTTAAAATTTGAACTCTACTATGACTAAAGTGTCCAAAAGTAATTATTTATTAAAGTAAGTATTTTTTTAATAGGCTGATAACTTAACTTTGATTACGATAAGAGCAGAAGGTAAATTCAGAACTCCGAAACAGCACGCCCCGAGGGTTTAAAGGCCACAACCGTTCCTTGAATTAATTACAGACTCTTTGTAATATTTCTCATTCAATATGAGTTGGTCTCGCTTTCCCACTACAACTCTCATTCGTTTACAAGATGTAATTACTTTCAAACTAATATCATCGAGGGTTTCTCGTGGCTCATTTTATATTTTGCTTTGAAAGTTGAGTAGAATTTAATTTCAATTTATATTAAGGTTAAATAAGTCGGCAGCTCTAAGCCATATTGTTTTATTACCCGCTGCGACTCTCTTTAAAGACTCTTTACATGGGTGAAAACATATAAACTTTCCAAGTACAAAGTAAATATCAGCCTGTTAACCGTGTGGTTCAGAATACCATCACCCCATCTCTTCCCGTGGGTGTCTTAAAAGTCGACTAAGAGATTAGCCGGAGGATGGGCAGCAGCGTCCTTCGAATATATTAACAACTCAACTGCGATCGCCACCCCGTCTGCCCAGCGTGGCGATTATGGCAAAACCCCCCATTGAGCCCACAGCACAGCCATATCGGTCGTTGTGGTGATCTTTGAGGGAGGCCTGTGTCCAGCAGTGGACTTCATTCGCCCGAACTGATGAACGGTCAATGCTGAATAAGAAGAAATATCTGATAATGCAGGCCAGCTTCATTGAAAGTTCCTGACGAATATTGCCATTAGAAATAAATTATGATTTAATTAACATTGCATTTTGTTTTTGGTTTCTTATCTGTTTATTTTCTGCTTTTTGCACGCCGTAATTGGTTGAATGTGGTGTATTAACTACACGGCACTTTAATACTTTAGTTGTGGTGGGTTAGCCAGGTAAGTATCAAGTCAGTGCGGGATATTCTGCTGCCAAGAAGCAGTAGTGTATATTTAAGCAGCACAGCACATAGCGAGGCTTTGGGAATCTTTTACAATTCCCCCGAGAGGTACCTGGCGAGTGTCTTCTTTACAGTCACCTTCCCTCCGCTAGAGGGAGTCACCGTTTCGCAGCCATCCCCTCCGAGAAGTGCCCAAAGGCGTGGCACCAACGGGTGGCTCTAGATGGAGATTATTCGAGTTCATGAACCTCTAACAGCCTCCCTACGGTGCCGAATATGACCACTGGTTTTAATCGGTAAACGTCCTTCGGTAAAATTTTGTAACGTAGAGATTTGTTAAGGTTTTTTTTATTACTATACTAGACCTAACCCTGAGTTTCTTTTAACATTTCTTCTCAAAGATAGTCATGTACCGAAATGCCCTCCATTGTTCCAATATGCCGTGTGAAAGTGTCTGTTAGAACCTATTTACTGAATAAATAATTCTATTCCATTCTATTCTATTCGAACCAAGTTTCTTTTCAGTAAAGTTTTCCACAAATATTTTATTAGTAAAGTATTTAAAAATAGACGTTGCAGTTTGATTACTGTCTCCGCGCTCAGCCACATTTACGCTCGCATGGTAGTGACGAGCGGCTGAATACCACATCAGTCATTTGGAGACAAACGGAATTTATAAGGGCATGAAATGGATTGACTTGGTTGAACGGCATCCCCGATATAGAAATGGCTTCGTAATTTCACATAACTACGTTATTCCTCTTTTTTATTGATCACAATCAAAATTCATCATTAACTTCCTCCGCCCCGGAGAAGGATGAAGGGGCATACCGGACTCCTACCGGCTAAAACCAATGGGGTGGCCATATTTGAAACCTAAGGTCCTTGAATGATCACACTAGAGTCGCTCACTGGTGCTGTAAAATTTTGCTCATCTCAGAGATGGTCACTGTAAAACGGTCACACTCCCCCCGCGGGGGATAGTAAGGGATCCCCCGAAGCATCCTTGTGCGCAGTACTATGCTGGGTACAAGGCTTGTGCCAACAAGCACGCCTCCTCTTCTCGTGGGTCACTTGGTGTGGGCACAAAGTTTCCCCAATTTACGCATCCGCGAACTTGAAGGCCCTATAACTACATTATTCCTACTGCAAATCAACGTGATCATATACCGGAAAAGCGTCACGACACGATTGAGTTATTAGCTCCTGTCACGTATTGTCACGCTACTGACAGTCACGTCGATGGCGTTTGTGACGGACGACCGAATATACCATAAAGCCTAGAGAGAAACGCAATTTGTAGCTTATTGGGTTTTCATAACACTTTCGTCGGTACGATAACTATATTGAATTATGTGAAATGTACAGGTTGCATATTGCAATTAGAATTAAATTATATTACAACAGTTAGGATATAAATACTAATAAGTGAAAATCTGTTTGGATGCTGTTGATCATTTAATTGGACTTCTGTTTATTTATTTATATTATTACCAAGAAGTTAATATCTTATTTAGAATCCGTGTGGTGTTCTGATTAATTTATATATCAACCACTCCATCTCTTACCGCGGGAGTCTTAAAATGCGATAATGGGACCTCTCCACGCTGCGTGTCGCAAAAGTGGTCTATTTTTTCCCGGAAACTACACGGAGAATCCAGCAATGACATACTGCGATCACATCCCCAATCTACGCACCTGCTAACCCAGAGGCCGCCACCGCCTCACCTTTTAGCGACAGCAGAGGGTTTTAGGCGTATAGGAATTAGGCACCAGGACGGTTGTTACCCCGGGGCCTTCTCCTCCGTTTTCAAGCAGGATTGGCCCTCTCCCGATCCCACTCTGCGATCTCCTTCTGGAGCACGAAGCTCTCACAGAAGGAGACCAATGCATTCCGGTTTTCGTGCTCTGCCCACGAAGCCGATCGACCAGGATCCGCCGCTTGGCGGCCCACGCAGGGCACGCCTCGAGCGTATGCTGTGCTGTGTCCTGGTCGCTATCATAATGGTGGCATTGTACCCTGGCCTCGTGTCCTATCCTGTACAGGTACGCACTAAAAAAACCGTGCCCAGTGAACACCTGCGTCAGGCGGTAGGTGACGTGCTCACTCCTTCTAAACCAGGCTCCAAAGAGCGGTAGGACGGCCTCAACGACGCGCTTGGTCGCAAACTGCACCTGCCAATTGACTTGGTCACCTTTGTTTTTATTTCACCCTCTGGAAATACATATTATACTTCCTCCACCCCGAGAATGGGCGGAAAAGCATGCTGGACTCCTGTCCGGCATGCTTTTAGGTAGGACCTACTAAAGCCACTGGAGTGGTAATCTTCGTCACCGAACGGGGCCTCCAGGATCTTGCAAACAATCATACTGGAGCCGCCTGTTGATGCCACGCTTTTAAGCACACTATCCCAGCCTCCCTCAGGTAGGATTGTGAAGAATCCCCCCGAAGCCTTGCTGTGGCGGTGGTGGTGGCGCAATGGCCACGTACACGCCACCCATTGTCTTCCCGGGGGCTTCTTATTTTTTTTTTGTTTTTTTTTTTAAAACTTTGCCCCACACTAGGATCTCTCCTGTGTCGTGGGTGCGTTTACAGACACAAATTCCACACACAATACACCCAGACCCGGAACAACTACCTGCAGATCGTACAAATATTTGTTCCGTGCGGGAATCGAACCCACGACCCGGTGCACAGCAGCCGACTGTATCAGCCACTGCACCAACCGTGCCGCTGCGGCTACTCAATATGAGCACACAGATTCACTAATCTGAACGATCGCGATCCCTGAGTCCCCCCACCATATAGCGACGGCAGAGGGCAAACAGCCTTAGCCGCTTGGTAACCTTAGCAATGTCCCCCTATGAACGGTCATTGTAGTTATCATTGAAAGCCCCATGTTCGGCAGTTGGCGTTTACGAGCTGATGTGTATGTGTGTTGTAAGTTTCTTTTTTTTTACATTGTGTACGAACACTTATAATACATAAATATAAACAAGCATAAAAAACCTACCATTGTGCGTATGTCTACTCATCAAAGATTGACTTGTGTCTCTCATACATACATAAGTAAGTAGGCGTATTTTATCCTACAGGTACCTATATATATTCAGACGCAGAAAATGATATGTCAGAACAGCATTACGTTATGAATTATTACCGTATCGCACATTTACCACGGAAACTCGGCGACATCACGTTCTCTTGGGGAGAGCGGCAAATGCTACTTAGTCTTCGATAGAATACTAGAGGAGAGTGTTCTGGGAGATATGAACTAGGCGAGTAGTTGACCAAATGACAACTGCCTGTGAAAGTATCAACGGAAATACCGATGCGTCAGATTTGCACGAGGAGCTGTGTCAATTATTTGTAACTAATAATTACCATCGCTCCCGGTAGTATAAATTATTTAATGTCCCATTTTGTCGTACTGTGTCCCGATTCAACTCCCCCATACCGCGCATGTTGACGATGGTCAATGCGCTCGTGGAGACCAGTCCAGGTTTGGATCTGTTTGCAGATGAATGGAAGACGATAATGTTGGAATGTTTGCAGTTTTGTGAGCGGACAGAATGAATGATTAGTTTAATTTCGTGCTAATGGCTAATCGCTGTACTGAATAAATATAATAAACTAGCTGGCCGCCCCAGCTTCGCACAGGCAGATACATGCCAAATCCGATTTTACACACAAAGTTTCATGAAAATCGGTCCGGCCGTTTAGCAGGTTTTCAGTGACATACACACATACAGAAGAATTACATGTATAAAGAATAAATAAATCATATCAGCTAGAAGACGCGCACTTCTAAAGAAAGGCCTCTCCACACACTTCCATAATTGTATAATAAATTTAGGGAGAATTTTCCAATACTCACCAGGCTTGGCAGACGGCTTGGTTAGCGTAAAGTGGCTGCTGTTCCACAGAAGAGTAATTGCTACCCTTCGGGTTTAGAGTCCCTTAGTTGCGACGACGACGTTTTGCGACGAGAGGAGATGGAGAGGTGCTATATTCTTAATTCGGACACCACACAGATCTTGTTTATACTTACACGAAATTATTACACAATTTAAAAAATTGTAACCATTCTAGAACAGTATTATTCATTTTTTGAAGCGAAAGTTCTTTATGCTCTATGAGTAAAATTTGAAGGTCAAATTTGAGTGGAACCTTTCTTGAATAACATTAAGTGTGAACAAAAGTGGGGATACATGCGCGGGCAAGTTCCACTATTGCCACAGTATCATATGTAAAGTTGGTGAATGATTTTGTAAGCTATATTTTAAAGCACGTAATGTAATGTACCTTTTTTTTTTTTTTTTTATTGATGCCCAGTGGAAATTCATCATGAACTTCCTTCGCCCCGGGGAAGGACGAAGGGGTATGCCGGACTCCTACCGGCTAAAACCACTGGAGCGGTCATCTTCGGCACCTAAGGGAGGCTCCAGGTCCTCGTATGATCACACTAGAGCCACCCACTGGTGCCACGCCTATTGGCACATCTCGGAGAGGGTGACTGTAAAGCGGTCACCCCCCCAGGGGGATTGTAAAGGATCCCCCAAAGCGTCTCACGGCAGCGCGTGACCACATGCGTGCTACCGTCTTCTCTTGGGTCGCTTGGTGTGGGCACGCAGATTCCCCAATCTACGCACCCGCGAACCCAGAGGTCCCCCACCTTATAGCAACGGCAGGGGTTTTCAGGCGTATCGGAATTAGGCGCCAGGGCGGTTGTTACCCCGGCGCCGTCTCCTTCTTCTTCGAGCGGGATCGGCCCTCTCCCGATCCCGCTCTGCGGTCTCCTTCTGGAGCATGACGCTCTCACAGAAGGAGACCACTGCATTCCAGTTTTCGTGCTCTGCCAACATAGCTGACACTACTGCTGGCAGAGAGAGATCTTGCCCGATCCGATCGACCAGGATCCGCCGCTCAGCGGCCCACGCAGGGCACGCCTCGAGCGTGTGCTGTGCGGTGTCCTGGCCGCTATCACAATGGTGGCATTGTGACGGCACAACGTGTACCTGCACAGGATAGGACGCGAGGCCACGGGGCCTCGCGTCCTATCCTGTGCAGGTACGCGCCGAAACAACCGTGCCCGGTGAGCACCTGCGTCAGGCGGTAGGTGACGCGCTCGCTCCTTTTGAGCCAGGCTCCAAAGAGCGGCAGGACGGCCTCGACGACGCGCTTGGTTGCAAACTGCATCCGCAGGCGATGACGCCACTTTACAAGTGCGCGCCGCCGAGCTAGCCGCCGCAGCTTGTCCAGCGCCCCTGAAGGCGCGCCTTCGCCGCTCTGGCGGAGGGAGCGTGTCTGATCGTAGACCCACGCATCCATCTCCGCCAGGATGTCAAAAGGCGGAAAACGCGCCAGGAGAGTTGCCGCCTCGTAGGACACCGTTCGGTATCCTCGTGCGATCCGGATAGCCACTCTGCGCTGCAGACCGTGAATTTTGGTTCTGCAGCGCTGGGAATGTAATGTACCTAGCATGCACGTGATAGTAGGGTATCATCATATCAGCCATTTATATGTCCACTGCTGAGCAAAGGCCTCCCCCAAAGATTTCCACAATTGTGTCGCCATTTTGGGGGGTATTTGCCAATACTCACCACGCTTGGCAGGCGGGTTGGTGAGCGGAGTACGTTTACTGTTCCACAGAAGGGATGCTGCTGCCCGTCCCTCAGGTTTAGAGTCCCTTAGCCAGCTTTTACGACATCCAACGGGAGGAGATGGAATGGTGAAGAATATAGTTTGTCATACGTAGGGCAAACAAAGCGTAGCATAGCCACCCGAATAAAAGAACATATAGCTGACGTCAAGCATAGACGCTCCACAAAGTCTGCAATGTGTGAACATGCCTTAGGCAAACCCTACAAATATCTTCATTTAGATCAACCTCAAGTCCTCACGAAAGAGAACCGATATGTACCAAGAATGTTTCGTGAGGCTATTGAAATTAAAAAACATCCTAATTTTAATAGAGATTTGGAATACAGTTATTAAAATAATAAAGTCCCAAACAACATACCGCACTAAAAACATCAAGATCTGTGAGTGATTACTGCGTGCATCGAAACTATTTTTTTGATTAAAATTGAGATGATAAGAGATGGAAAGTGTGAGAGTGATATTGAAAGAAGAGTGAACGCAGGAAACATGGTGGATGGAGCTTTGCACTCCTTTATGAGCAGTCGGAAGGTGTCTAACAAGGCTCGGCTTCGCGGCTTTGGCTGTGCATGAGGGGGTGTTGGTTCCGACACTCATGTACGGAAGTGAAAGTTGGGTATGGCAGAAGAAACATGAAAGCAAAATAAATGCAGTTGAGATGACAGCGTTAAGAAGATGATAGGAGTTAAACTGAGTGACAGGATAAGAAGTAGTGAGATAAGAAAACGTGGTGGTCTGAAAGAAGATGTAGTGACAAAAATTGAGAAAGGTATGCTGAGATGGTTTGGCCATGTTGAGAGAATGAATGAAGAACGATTGACGAAAAAAGTGTATAAGGCGAGTGTGAATGAAAGTGTTGGAAGGGACAGGGACGTCTTGGTAAAAGGCCAGGTCAAGAGTACCCTAAACCGAAGAGCATGTATGAAGGGAATAATGAAAGTGGACGAAGCGAAACAAGTATGTAAGGATCGTAGCAAGTGAAAAGAAGTGGTCTCTGCCTACCCCTACGGGAGAGAGGCGTGATTATATGTATGTATGTGTAATAATCGCAAAAACCTAAGACATTACTATGAAGAATACAGTTCTTAATCCGGGCACCACACGGCCGTGATACGGATAGCAGGGTATAGTGGTATAACATTGTTTTATCTCTACGACTGTGCTTGCTGGTTTTATTTGAAATTGTAATTAAATAACGACAAACTTACTTAACTATGGTAGTTCAATGCTGGATAAAGATATCTCTCGAGTATTTTTTGTGTATTTTTGGCTTAGAATACCACCACCCCATCTCCTCCCATGGGTATCGTAAAAGTCGACTAAGGGATTAGCCGGAGGACAGGCTGCAGCGTCCTTCGAGTACATTAACAACTCAACTGCGATCGCCAACCCGTTTGCCAAGCATGGCGATTATGGCAAAACCAACCAACCCCCCAATTAGCCCACGACACATCCATATCGGTCGTTCTGGTAATCTTTGGGGGAGGCCTGTGTCCGGCAGTGGACTTCATTCGGCCGAAATGATGATGATTTTTTGTGACAAATCTAATGGTGCGTTACACGCCGGTAAGAACGGTTCCCATGGCACGTCGTGATGAATTGCCATTCGGTCATCTTCATGCCTCGTTGGCTCTTTCCGCCTTGACTTGGCACACGTCGCGACAGATTAGCATTCGGCCATCCTCGTAACTCGTCGGCTCTCTCCGTTTCAACTGAGCTTTCACACTTTGTGTGTATCGGTATATCACCGTCGTTTCTTCTGTACTATTTCACGCTCGTTGTTTAAAAAATATCGAAATTGTTGGTTTATATTAATTTTCCCTCCCTTCAATAAAACTAAAATATATGAATTTTAATGTACCGCATCTGCGAGGCGTCTTGTGACTGCTCACTTTTTACGTTATTTTAGTTTGCTACACGCCAGGATTTCTACAGTGTAGGGTACGATTTGCAGACATTAACTTCATAATTATGCAAGAACACCCAGACCCGGAACAACTGTAGACCATACAAATATTTGTTCCATGCGGGAGCCAAGCCAGCGAACCGTAGGTCCAAGTCAATTAATTAGCTTCTGCGCTAGCCGTGCATGGAAACATTTTGCCCTTTACCTTCTAAATCCAGAATGTAACAGCAACTTTTATCTTTCTTTTGTGTTATATCTATTTACAAAAAACTAAACTAATGTTGAGTTGGCCCAGAATTTTATAGAATCGCTTTCTAAGCACTAAGATGTGGGTTCGAAACCTAGCTTTAACAATGTTAATTTGTTAGACACTTCTACTCCCTAGCATATTTCTGGCGGCCAACTAAGGGAAGCTAGAGATGAGATTTCTGTGGAAACTGATAAGTTTCCACTCCAGCCGACCAATAAAGGCAAGCCGGAGACCAGGTTTGTCCAATGATGAAATAACAAATTTCCTAGAGGGAAAGTCATTACACGTAATCACATTAAGTGTGGTGCCGGCTGAGAATGCCACCACCCCATCTCCTCCCATGGGTGTCGTAAAAGTCGATTAAGGAATTAACCGGAGGATGGGCAGCAGCGCCCTTCGAGTACATTAACAACTCAACTGCGATCGCCAACCCGCCTGCCAAGCGTGGCGATTATGGCAAAACCCCTCAATGAGCCCACAACACATCCATATCGGTCGTTGTAGTGATGTTTGGGGGAGGCCTGTGTCCAGCAGTGGACTTCATTCGGCCGAAATGATGACATTATAAATATAAATTAAATTGTGGTATGAAAATTTTATTTTTACTATCAACATCTCGTTTCAAAAACCCGGTATTAAAGTAACGAGCTATGAAACAAAATCCAGCTGTTATCACTTTACATTTAACCTAGCAAACAAAGTGATTTCATTAATTAACAGTAACTCTGAGTGCTTTTCCTATCAGGTTTACATACGTTATATTTTTGTGATTGAAACTCAAAGCTTCATTGCTGCGAATAATTGATGAGGTAAAACTGTACGATGTTTAAAAGCAAACATATTTGTTTTCTGCTTTCAACAGGTTCCGCTGTACCTGTCAAAGTCAAAGTCAAAAGTTTTTTTTATTCATGTAAACCATTTGCTGGCACTTACGAATAGTCAGAATTTAAAAAGTTGCACGGTTGCAAGTCGTTGGTCCTATGGAGAAGAACCGGCAAGAAACTCCATGGATATACTCTTTTAAAATATGATGTATTACAGTCTTAACATTAAACACAATGTTATTGTTAAAAACCTGTGCTGGGCTTTACAGAATGGCTTACGTCAAACGGAAAAACTTTCAGACCAAATAGCACTCACATAGTGGCAGCATCAGATATATGCTGATGATGTGTTCTGTATTTTATCATCATCATATCGGCCATTTATATGTCCACTACTGAACAAAGGCATCCCCCATAGATTTTCACAACTGTGTCATCATTTTGAGGGGTATTTTCCAATACTCACTACGCTTGGCAGGCGGGTATAGCTACAGTATAGCTACCGTTTCTCAGAAGGGATGCTGATGCCCATGCCCCTGGTTTAGATTCCCTTAGTCGCCTTTTACGGCTTCCACAGGAGGAGATGGAGTGGTGCTATATTCTTAATCCGGACACCATACGGAAATTCTGTATTTATCTATGCTTTATGTACATTGCCCAATGACCGTCCTGATGCCGTAGACATTTTCTACCAGACGACCTTTGGGTGATGTAGAGACAACAAGGTATCAACAAATATTAGAGAAAAATATAAAAGCGAAAACATTTATTTACACATTATACAAATATTTATCTAAACAATGGCGTTGTTGTTTATCATGTGCGGATCAGAAGTTGATAATCACTTGCGTTAATGGTGAAGGTAAACATTGTGAGGAAACCTGCACACTTGAGAGGGCTCCAAAAATGTTCTCAATGATGTGTGGTCCGCCAACCCGCACTACGCCAACGAAGTGGACTAAAGCCTAAACTTTTTCATCGTGAGAAGCGGCCCGTGCCCAGCAGTGGGACGGTAATGGGTTGATTATGTAAATAAACAATGAAATAATAATAAAATGCTTAAAGAAAACCGATAAAGAGATGGAAATAAGGCACTGAATCAGAAGAAAATTCCTGGATCGTGGATATGTACGTTGGGACTTGAGTTCGGTACCTAAAATAAGTACAACCTTCTTGATTTGTGCGTGGTTAATGGCCAACCTTGTGTCAGATCTGTTCAAGCGGCCCAAAGGTCTCCGACTTGGCTTAACGACTACCGTATAAGGACAACAACCGGAAATGGCGATTTTAAGTACCCTCCGAAGCACGGAAACGCTCAGTTCAAATACCACTATCCGGTTACCCACCCATAGACTGACCATGCCAAGCATCACTTAACCTCACCCATCGTTTGCCGATCAGTGATTGCACTATGAGTCGGAAGTAGAAAAACAACTACATCGACCAAACAGAATACTGTAACATATTATTAAGCTTTCGCTTGCCTTTTCATTCCCTAGTATTAAGACTCATTAACATGTCCTTAGCTTTTATATCAGTACTGGTACAAATATGAATTAAATACTACCAACTGCCTTTGTGTTATGCCGTGTGGTGCCGGCTCAGAATGCCACCACCCCATCTCCTCCTATGGGTGTCGTAAAAGTCGACTAAGGGATTTGCCGGAGGATGGGCAGCAGCATTCTTCGAGTACATAAACAACTCAACTGCGATCGCCAACCCGCCTGCCAAGCGTGGCGATTATGGCAAAACCCCCCAATGAGCCCACAACACATCCATATCGGTGGTTGTGGTTATCTTTGGGGGAGGCCTGTGTCCAGCAGTGGACTTCATTCGGCCGAAATGATGATGATGAACTGCCTTTGCAGTAGCTAGCAGTGATAGCCTGCTGGTTGAAAGCTTGCCTTGCATACAGGACGGTCTCAGTTCGTTGTCGAGCTGAACCTTTGTATTTATATGCGGATCAGAATTTGATTACCACTTATTTATATTGTATATGTGTTCAGAAGGACAGACAGACATACGAGTGATCCTATAAGGCAAGGATTCCCAAACTATTTTGGTCAAGAGAAGAGAGATATCGACCACATTGGGAATCCCTGCTATAAGGAATCCGTCGTTTTTCATTCGGTCGTACGGAACCCTAAAAACATGTAAATTGCTCACCTGAGTAACGAAAACAGCTCAAAATCACTGAACCATGAATAAACACAATTCCCTTAACGCATCAAAACACCCCAATGTTTTGGCAAAACAAAAACCAAAGCAGCATTATGAGGGTATGGAGTACGCGAATAAGTCGCGCAAATTTTACGGCCGATCACCCGGTGTCGCATAAAAAGTAATTATGTTATCTGAATACTGAGACGTTTTCCTCCGTGCGACGCCTGAAAATTGACACAAAATGATTGCGATTGACAAGTCAGTGGGCCTGTAACAGGATTGTTGTTATGACTACAGAATAAATAAAGAAAGAATATTGTATTGTTGATATTAACGCGAACAATACGAGGATCACACTGAACGTTTTTAGGGACAGGAAGAAAATTTGCCGATGAAAAATATAAATTTGGCAGGCTTAACGCTTTCCACCAGGCGAATGACTTGCCAATCTCGTTACTATGTTGTATAAAACAATAAAACTATATATTATACGGAGTAAGTAATAAGGCATAGCCCGTGTGCTGTCTTTTTTAATTTTTTATTGATCCGGTGGAAATACCTAATGTACTTCCCTCGCCCTGGGAAAGGGCGAAGGGGCATGCCGGACTCCTACCGGCTAAAACTACCGGAGTAATCATCGACGGCACCGAAGGGAGGCTCCAGGAACTCGAATAATCTCCACCCGTTGGTGCCACGCCTTTAGGCACATCTCGGTGGGGCTGTGAAGTGATCATCCCCTCTAGCGGAGGGAAGGCGACTGTGAAGAGGCCAACCCCCCAGGCATCTCTCGAAGGGATTGTAAAAGATTCCCCCGAGGGCTCACTATGCGCTGTGCTGTGCACACAGCGATACGTGACCACATGCACACCGCTGTCTTCCTGGGGGTCGCTCGGTATGAGCACGCAGATTTCCCAATAAGTGCGCTCGCGACCCCAGAGATTCTTGTGCTGTCTGGACTAAGAATGTAGCATGTATGTAGCGTCCACCACAAACGTCCCTTCTGTGGAAGAGTTGTCACACTGCGCTAACCAACCCGTCTGCCAAGTGTGGTGAGTATTTCCCCCAAAATGACTACACAACTGTGGAAATCTAAGTGGGAGGAATTTTTCAGCAGTGAACGTCCTTTACCTTATAAGGTTACGGTATCCGTTCGCAAAATCTATATATATAATTTTAATGTTCGTTTGTTCAAAATCACAAATCTCCTAAAGTTCTTTACTGATCGTTATGAAATCTTCACACATCGCCGCGTTCAAAATCTTGCCGTGTGGTGCCGGCTCAGAATACCACCACTCTATCTCATCCCGTGGGTGTCTATAGTCGATTAAGGATTAGCCGGAGGATGGGCAGCAGCGTCTTTCGAGTACATTAACAACTCAACTGCGATCGCTAACCCGTTTGCCAAGCGTGGCGCTTATGGCAAAACGTCCCAATGAGCCCACAACACACCCATATCGGTCGTTGTGGTGATCTTTGCGGGAGTTCTTCACCGATCGTTTTGAAATTTTCACATATCGTTGTGTTCGTATACGCATGTTTGTGTTAAATTGTATTTTTTTATTCAGAATCAAAATCATGTTGTAATTACGTGCATTTAACCACAGCATCGCGTTGCAGGGTAAAACTAGTATTATTATATATGATAGCTGTTTTATGAATTAATGGAGTGTAGATGTGGTGCTACACCACCAAGGATGGGCCACTTAACATCATGCCCTGCGTACCTTAACGTCTGCAATGCCACTACAGAAGCTCATGAATGCCACTGAAAATTCAATACCCAAAACTAAGTTGTGGGCTTGAACATTCATTATTGCTATCAACACCCTTTTTTTTTATTGGTGCCCAGTGGAAATTCTTCATGACCTTCCTTCGCCCCGGGGAAGGGCGAAGGGGTATGCCAGACTCCTACCGGCTAAAACCACTGGAGCGGTCATCTTCGGCACGTAAGGGAGGCTCCAGGTCCTCGTATGATCACACTAGAGCCGCCCACTGGTGCCACGCCTATAGGCACATCTCGGAGAGGGCGACCGTAAAGTGGTCACCCCCCGGGGGATTGAAAAGGATCCCCGAAAGCGTCCCACGGCAGCGCGTGACCACATGCGTGCTACCATCTTCTCTTGGGTCGCTTGGTGTGGGCACGCAGATTCCACACCCTAAGCAGAATAATGAACGTCATCATCATCATATCAGCCGCATGATGTCAACTGCTGAAGAAAAGCCTCACCATAGATTTGGCAGGCAAGCTGGTAGGCGCAGCATACAGTTTCACAGAAGGAATTCTGCTGCCCAACCCTCTGGTTTAGAGGTCCTTAGGCACATTTTACGACATCCACGGGACGAGATGAAGTGGTGATATATTCTTGATCCGGATAACACGGAATTAATGTCCCTTCAGCATTTTTTTTATAAACAAATCTAGTTTTATATTGAACAACGGGAATTAGTCGAACATATGTAACTGGCCCACAGCAATATTTCAAGCTAGTCATTTGCAGTGACAAATCGTCGGTGGTTATGAAGCTCAATAAATCTAGATCCAGCTTGCGGTGCAGATAATTGATTGTATTATATTTATAACCCTGTTTGCCTCAAATGTTTAACTTTATTATAAAGGTTACGATTAAATAAACTCACGGTTGACGAACATTATGACTGTTTTGGATTTATTATATCATGATAAAATATTATCTCAGATTATCTCACCCCATCTCCTCGCACACCCACGTGTCGTAAAAATCGACTAAGGGATTTGCCGGAGTATGGAAAGCAGCGTCCTTCGAGTACATTAACACCTCAACTGCGATCGCCCACCCTTCTGCCAAGTGTGGCGACTATAGCAAAACCCCCCAATGAGCCCACAACACACCCATATCGGTCGTTGTGGTGATCTTTGGGGGAGGCCTGTGTCCAGCAGTGGACTTCATTCGGCCGAAATGATGACCATATTATCTGTAGTAGCAAATGTCTAGTCGGTTTCTGACATAATCTACCAACAGCTCTTAGGGTGCATATTGCCAGAAATATAACCCAATTCAGAGCACGTACCTATCGTTTTTATTAAGATAGAAATTTTAACTGAGTAGCCCGTGACGTTATTCGCTATTAAAGAGGTCACCTTACGTTGTATGCTATTGAAGACGTCTTCTTACGTTATTTGATATTGAAGACCTCAAACTTACGTTATTCGTTATTGTAGACCTCATCTTACGTTATACGATATTGAAGACGACATTTTACGTCATTCGCCATTGAAGACGTCATCTTACGTAATACGCTATAGAATACGTCATTTTACGTTATTCGCTATTGAAGACGTCATCTTACGTTATACGCTACAGAATACGTCATCTTATGTTATTCGTTATTGAAGACCTAATATTTCCTTATTAGGTATTACGTTTTTTGCTGTTGATAATCTCATCTTACGTTATTTATTTATTATACGATATTGCAGACATCACTTTACGTTATTCGCTATTGAAGACGTCATCTTACGTAGTTCGCTATTGAATACGTCATCTTACGTTATTCGCTATTGAAGACCTAAGATTACCTTATTAGGTATTACGTTTTTTGCTGTTGATAATCTCATCTTACGTTATACGATTTTGAAGACATTGTGGAAGATACTCTACAGAAGCCATAATCTAAGAAAAGAAGAAGAAGAATTGTGACTGACTGTGACATTTGTCTAAATCTGAAAAATATTACATGTACATCATTAAATTACAGCTGAAATAAATTTCATTTATCCTTGCAAGTATTTAAAGTGCTGTTTTTACAGTTCACGACATCACACTTTATATTTTCTTACAAATATTTAAATCTTAGTTTTCTTAAGAATGTAAGATAACCGGGTACTCGATCGCGTCTGAAGTCAAATGCACTCGTGCACTCATTTGAGTGATGATCTTTGTTCTTCCCCGGAACATCTGTACAGAATAAAGTTCGTAGACTCCCCTTTATATCAGTGTGGCAATGATAATGGTGATCTTTTGCATATATCACGGTTCCGAATGTCAACGACAGAGCCCTTATATGATGACTCATGCGTCTGTCTGTCTGTCCGTCTATCACAGCCAATTTGCTCTGAATCTACTGATCTGATTAAGTTGAAATTTGGTACACATATGGATTTCTACAACTCAAAGATTTACGTGTAACCTAAATAAATTATTTTTGAAAATATTTCTGGAGGGCTTTTTTATAGAAAATTAAAAAATAAAGTTTGGCAAACTGTACCGTATATGAGATGAAAGGGCTCATCATGAGGGTCTCAAATGTATTTATTTTTTAATTTTAAAATATATAGATTCAAAGTTATTTAAGAAAATATACGCAAATTGACCATTCCCCCTTGTAACTGGAACTACTGAGCCTAAAATTCAGAAAACAATATAGGTAATAGCTCTTTACCTATAGATTACAGGAAAACTATAAGAAGTCTATGGTCCTAAAATAACATGGTAAATCTTTCAATATTGTGCGTACAAACTTATATTTACGGTTGGATAGGAAAAAAAATATATACAGCAATTTCGGGACCCTCTCCGCGCGAGTTCAACTCGCACTTGACCGGTTCTTTTTAATTGCCCTAGTTATAGATCATTTCCTTTTTATGACTTCCTCATTAGATATAATGTTCCTCTTCCCTGCGACCTTCCTTCTGTCCTATTCTTCACTAGTAAATTATTTATCAAATCTCTTGGTAAGTTTATTTTATTCCATAATATTTCCATATAATATTATACCTGACTTTTATAGATTTATGAAAAAAGAAGTATTTGTTGCCCTTCTCCGTATAAATCCGCCTCCCTTAATCCAAATCACAGAGTACTTTATGTCATATCGGCCATTTATACGTCCACTGTTGAACAAATTTTGGGGGGTATTTGCCAATACTCACCACGCTTGGCAGGCGGGTTGGTGAGCGCAGTATGGATACCGTTTCACAGAAGGGACGCTGCTGCCCATCCCTCTGGTTTAGGTTAGACGCCTTTTAAGACATCCACGGGAGGAGATGGAGTGGTGCTATATTCTTAATCCGGACACCACACGGAATACTTTATAATATACTGAAAATCCATATCCAACCTCTCAAACTATATTGCCATGTAAATATATAGAAAGAAAGAAGAAAGAAAGAAAAAACATTTATTTGGCAACAAAAATGAGAAAACACAATTAAAGAATATATAACAATAATTATTATAACAAAAGAAAACCACCCTATGTGTGTCTCACATCTGCGCCAAAAAGGTTCAGTTCAGCAATATGCTAGACATTTGGTGCCTAGCGCTGGTTTTCAACTGAACCAGTTTGTGTAGGACTCACGGATGAAAAATATAAAATTGGGCTTTGCAAGATCCATACGTTCAGACATGACATTGACCTATTTGGAGCTTCGATATATATGGTAAGGGCGTTTTACAATAAGATACCTACCTATTTCTATATACGTTTAAGTATGTTATTTACTCCATAAAGGCATTAATATTTCTCAACATGATTTCTATTGAAACACTAGGCGTTAAAGAAAAAATATTTTAGAATGTACTTACATAAAATTTCAATACGTCAGCTACAAGGCGAGGCGAAATTGCTTCCAATACATAATACTGGCAGTCAATTTCTCGGCCCGACTTGTAATGAAAATCGCGATTTGTAGTCTTCATAAACAAAATCCCCCTTTATTGGGCGATATTGCTGTGATTTCGTTTGCTGTTACTTCGTAGAAATCCCCTTTACGAGTCCAACGTTCACACGCCGTCTAAGTAAATTATTGACGCTGTAAAAAGTGAGGAACTGCGCAGCTTTAGAGGTGTGAGCTAAGAACGGCGTACCTCATTGCTCTATCAGCGTTTGGTTCGTGTATTGCGATAGATTGTTGTGTGTGTTAAAATCTGTTGTTTTAAAATGTGTTTAGTCGGTCTTACATAGCTCTTGTCCAATGATACGGTGGGCTGGCTAAATGATTGGTTTTCTTCGCTACCAGTCATGGGTGCGATCTTTGACGGATCACCACCCTGGGATCTAGAAGCGAGAGCCTTTGCGTCGCTGTATCAGTAGCGCAGAGAGGCGCTAAGTCGGTGTGAACCACCAGTAACTCCTGAGATCGAGGTGCGATGGTTCGAGCTTCGGCGGATCCTGGTGGCGGAGTGGAAGGAGCGTCTGGAGCGGCCCACAGCAGGGCACACCGAAATAGCAGTGGCAAGACCCATCTTGGAGAAATGGCTGGAGAGGCGGCATGGTGCCCTCACCTACCGGATGACGCAGGTACTCTCGAACCATGGGTGTTTCAGGAAGTATCTGCGTCGGATAAGTCAATAAAGGACGCCCGGTTGTCATCATTGCAGAGACTGCCCGGAGGACACGGCGCACGTTGGAGCAGTGCCCAGCTTGGGCAACTCAGTGCCGTGACCTCGTCGGGGTGACCTCTCGCTTCCGGCCGTGGTTCAGTCCGTCGTCCGGAGCGAGAGCGCGTGGTATGTCGTCGCCTCCTTTTGCGAGGAAGTGATGCAAGCAAAGGAGGCGGCAGAGCGGGGACGGGAGGAAACCACCTCTGATCCCCGCCGCAGAAAACGCACTGGGCGTGAGCGCTGGAGGAGGGCGCTGAACGATCTCCGGCCACCATGAGGAGCGGCCTGCGGGCGACGTACCAGGGGTGGTCCATCGAACAGAAACAGGCCCGAGATGGCGGCACGTGTATTCCGCGCGCGCCTATCTGAAGGACAGGTGCGGCCAACAACGTCGCACAGAGAAGGGGCCCGTCAAATAGTGACGGGCCGGTACCTGCCAGGGGTGTGGTCTAATGCAGATAAAGCGTACACCTCACCCCCGGCTATAGAGGTAAGAAGAAGGACACCGTGGGGTTTAAGTCAGTTTGAGCCCGGCATGCCACTCCGCGCTTTTCAAGGCGGAGGAAGTGCAAGAAGATTTCCCAACGTTAAAAAATGGTGCCATCTTAGAACAGAACAAATATTTGTATGGCTTTCTAGTAGTTGATTTGGGTTTTCACCACTCATTCATCGCCAAGCTGCAGTGTTTAAACTTCAGACATTACTGTGTACTGTAGCCATTGAAATTACGATACGAGACTATATAACAATGTCTCGAAGTGACGAGGGTAGTACGGTGCCATGTAGGACTGGTTTTGAGTAGCATTACCATTACTGTGAGCAAGCGTGACCTCTTACCATCAATTGAAAAATGAATTACCAGATCATCTCGTCAGTAGGTGTTATAAACAAAAATAACCTTAAAACACATAAGTATTTACAGTATTCGCCAACGGTCTGCAAAATAAATTAAAGTTTAAAAACTAAAAAACACGCTTTTGTAGATAACCGAACTAAAAAGTAGACAATAATTTTCAATAAGTTTAAAATAACAATAGCAATATTAACAAAAAACAATATTTTATTGTTAAAAAGCGTGCTTTATCAGATATTTTCATGATGACGCTATATTTTTACTAATATTCACAAAAACATTTACCACAATAGACATCAAGCACCCCACGCTATTTAGAAATAAAATAGGTTTTTTTTGTTAATCACTGTTTGTTATTTTAAACTTATTGAAAATTATTGTCTACTTTTTAGTTCGGTTATCTACAAAAGCGTGTTTTTTAGTTTTTTAAACTCTAATTAACTTTCTATTTTTTAGTGCGGCTAACTACAATAATTGTTTTTATTTTGTTTTGTGCATGGCTGAATGTTCGTGTTGCCTGTCCATAGTCTCAATAACTCCGGGTGGTAATTATTTACCCAAGCATCTTCTTTTCGACGTTTAAGTTCACAAATTCTCCCTCCATTACGGATAAAATCATTTGAAGAATGAGAAACTATTCGAGTCTTATCGCACTCTTGCCGTAGATTTCTTATTTTGTGCAAGTTCTTGTATTTCGATGAATTTGTCATTTGTGCAAGTTTTTGTATGTCGAGGAAATTATAATTTTTTCCTCGCTAATCCTGAGGATCCTGGCGAGGATAATGGGACAAACTATTTAAATTATTGCATGTGTGCGAAGTTTCGAATCAATCCGACGTTTAGAACGGGATGAAAATCGAGTTCAAAAAATCTGTTACTTAGATTCATAGATACATATAAAAGCTGATAAAATCGTGTTAAAGAAATCTCGCCGGTTTTATTACTTAGCCCAACGGCTATTCCCACTTCATTAACATCAATAGAAATCACGTCACTTCCAAGTTTTTATCATTATTCCCTATTGCCACGTTATCTGATTTTTAAATGTTTAATTCATTTCGGTGTATTGCAACTATAAAACTTACAAAATAAAGTTGGTATTAAACAAGTCCAAGTTTCCTCCGCTACTCTATGTTTAAGAATGGAATCGTTCCATTATTAAACTGGCCGTGATTTTAAATCTTTGACCTGCAGTGCAATTTCATAATTATTTTAGTTTAGTAGTTAATAGACTATACTTGTATGAGACAGAAACTAGAATTATAAGGGCTGTTACAATGCGAGATAAATATATGGATGAATACTTTGACTTAACAGGAACAACGGGTTTGCCTTTCCATCTTTTAGTGACAATCTGTGGCAGTCGGTGACTCGCCACTCACAAGATGGGTCACCTAAATGGCCACCACTACAAGTAACAGGGATCGACACCGGCGTGAGCGGTTCGGGGTGCCGAGAGGTGCGGCACCAGTTTCACCATCACACGGCTCGAAGACTTGGAGTGGGATTCACCGTTATTAGATCATTAGACACTTCTATCCATATAGAATTTTATTCTATCTTCTATCTTCTTCTAATTCTATCTTCTATCCACTATAGCTATAGTAGCCCCCCTCTGATCGGCAAACTAAGGCAAACCAAAGTTAAAAGTTCTGCGGGAACTCATGTGGTCCATTCCAGCCAGCTCATAAAGGTCAGCCGGAGAAGAGGCCGTGGCAGCCTCTTTGGGCAATTCAGGTATACAGTGTCCCCACTCACATACAGCTCGCCACAAGCTGGCTTAATACATTTAATTTTGTATTGTGGGCTCAATCATCATAGAAAATGTTTCGTATCCCTGTTAATTATTAAAACAAAGCATCAAGGATCACGTTACGCATTGACAGTTGGTGACAACTGTTGATGGAACAAATACAACCAAATAACACGTATATATCTTAATACGACCAAAAAACGTGTATATACACATCTCAATTATAAGCACATCTCAATTATAAGCGTGTATGGATGCCTTGGGTGCCCGGCAATAGACAACCTTTTCTCAAACTTGCACTAGGCAAAAAGCTTTGTTTGATTTGATTTAACACTCATAATGTATTTATGGAATCTCTTATCGTAAAAAATCTCTTACTCATAAATAGGTCATTAGACAGGCAGAAACTCTTTCTAATCAATTGTTTGAAAATGTATTCTTTGTCAAAATTGAATATTTAAAATTGTATCACTTCGCAACACTACATCTATTAACTAAACTTTTCATGCTGGGTTTAGTTTAGGTTAGAGCTGTGACCAAATTTGACTCAGATCTGAGGTAAACAGTCAATTGCCTTGTATAATAATGTTTTAGAATCCAGTGGCTTGTAAAAATAACGATTCAATCATCATCAATCATTTCGGCCGAATGAAGTCCACTGCTGGACACAGGCCTCCCCCAAACCCTCCACCACAATGACCGATGTGGTGTGTTGTGGGCTCATTGGGGGGTATTGCCATAATCGCCACACTTAGCAGGCGGGTTGGCGATCGCAGTTGAGTTGTTAATGTACTTGAAGGACGCTGCTGCCCATCCTCCGTCTAATCCCTTAGTCGACTTTTATGACACCCACGGGAGGAGATGGGGTGGTGGTATTCTGAGCCGGCACCACACGGCGGGTAAAATAACGATTAACAAGATATATTGTGAAACATTGTTTTTAGAAACGTGTAGCTTATAAAAAGAAGACAGCCGCTTGTGGAACACGAGCGCTTTTCATGTCATGGACTATCAACATTTTGGTGTAAAATAATTTGGTGATGTGCTCTTAAAATACGATTACTTAAGAATATAAAAATGTTGCGGAACTCTTGATTATTTATTACACAAAAGAAGCTATAATCTTCTTGTGACAGTGAGAATATTAAAACATTTTTTTATCCCTCTGGAATTGTAATCGTAAAGTTATCAATTATGCCAAAAATAGATGATCTTATCTCCACGCTATACGCTCCCATCAACATTTTACAACAAAACAACCAATAAAACATTTATAACTGAATGCAATCAAAGTCGTACTTTCAACAAGTGATTAACTCATTTTCTTATGCTTGTCAGTAAAATACTGAATATTCGGCAATTACTTGAACGACTACCGTAAACGGAGGAAATGGTTCAATAAAACTGCGCACATTAAATATTGCATAAACTATTGTTTATCTGTTTCCTTCGAGAAATATGTAAAGTATTCGCGTGTTGACGTGATTGAGTGGGAATGAAAAATAATACATTTTGATGGTTTCCTACTATTGTATGAGAGCCTGGTAGTTAAAGAGTTCCCATGCTCTCTTTTTTTTATACAGCAGGTTTGAATTGGTTTCTGTTAAACTATTACAACGATCCATGATATGGGTCCTTGCGAATCACATAAAGATATCATTAAAAATGTTAATATACTAACCACTGTTAGTATATTAACATTTGTTATTTTGTTGTGATTTATGTTTGGTAGTGAGGTCACTAACTCCCTATACATTTTTGATAAAATTTTTAACAAAAAACAAACCGACTTTAAAAACCATGCACGATATAAAAATATTAAAACCGCTGAAAAGGAAAAAAACTTTGTTTATGAAGTCGGGCCAGGTATGCCCCAACCATAGTTCATGCAGACCAACAAGAAGTTACATTTTTGCCGCCCAACTTCATAAATAAAGTTTTTTTCCTTTCTAGTATTTTAAAGAGTATCCATGGAGTTTCTTGCTGTCTCTTCTCCATAGAATCAACTAATTGGAACCATGCAACTTAAATTCTGACGTTTCATATATGCCAGTGAGTCTTATTTTAAATAAAAATATTTGACTTTGACTTTGATGACGGCACTACGTTTTGGTCGCGACCTTTGAACAGTGTGAGGATGTCCGTCTCATTTTCACTGGTGTGCCCCATTAGAGACTTGCTATATGTGCTTTAGGCAGCTACTAAAGGGATTTAATTTTAGTGCGCAACTGGTAGGCTTCAGCAAATTAGGACCTTCTATATATGAAAGCGTCTAGAGGCGTTCCATTTAAACAATCCAATTTCAAGTCTTCTGCAAGACCAATCTAGTAGCCTTTAAATTGGGATGGCACTTCGTCCACCAGCGACCTAGCTTCATAATCGAATCCACTTATCTCATTTGATAGGGTTTCTGTAAGATGGACCAGTATCTTATAGGTACCATACGGTTACGACAACCTCGTTTGTCGATTAATTGGCTTTCAAATTGAATGTGAGATTGAAATAAACCTGTCTCATAATAAAATGTATTAGGGTATTTAATGTGTAATAAATAGGCAACTGGGTATCTAAATTGGGCTCATTAAATTTCAGTACACTCTTAAAATAATAGAGGACTAGAGACAATGGAGGAGTGGCTAGAGTGGCTGGAGAGACGGCCTGCTCACCTTGCGGCTGACGCAGATAATCTTGGGACACGGGTGTTTCGGGAAGTATCTATGTCATAGGCCAGGAGCAGATGCCCGGTTGTCAACACTGTGGTGACTGCTTGGAGGACACAGAGCAGTACACGTTGGAGGACTTGAGGCTTGGCTTGAGTAATCACGCCATGCCAGACATATGGTAGGTCAAAGGAATACCGTGGTGCCAATATAAGTCCAGCACGCCCCTCTTTCATCCCCAGGTCGGAAGATGTCCAGTAGGATCTCCCCACGATAAAACTGTGCTAGGATTGTGATACCTATAACAGCGTGTGTACAATAATAAGAATTAATTAGTACATTTTATATCACTAAATAAAATCATTGTAATAAAAAAAAAGCTTAGATTTTAACATTACTGTCCATGGGCATGGTCCTTTTAGCGACCCTGTCTACCATGGTATCATAATGAGAGATGAATTTAGATTAGAGTTGAGAATCACTTCTAAGTCCCGAACTTGTTGTAACAGTGATTTTCTCCTTACTGATGTGAAAACTTGTCTCAAGTAAGTACCTATCTTTTTCTCATGAATCATAGATTTTGTTATGTTTGTTCATTTGTGATTCATGTTCGTATCAAATATCTTTTTATTTTTAACTAAATATAACCCAATATTTTTCTGTCATACAGCAAATGCACCTCTTCAATCATTGTTGGTGGTATTGTGGGAAACGTACTCTTAAGGTAGTCCTTGCTACCGGGTTACTGTAAATAAAATAAATTATCTGATATTTTATAGTTAAGTTTATAAACCGTCACAGTTTTTCAATCTACATGACTAGAACACATCGTGTTACCGACACTTGTACGCATGGCCAAAAGATATAGTATAACCTACGTACATAGATATGCATTAAGTTGAACAAATTTCCATTATTATATACTTGTCATCCTAATGTTAATAATACGTGTGATAAAAAGAGAAAGTAGGGTTGTAGATAATGATAACGGTAATGTTAATAGGTTTAAGATGAACCTAACATCATTCGTAAAATATGATGTAAAATAATTGTAGAAACTATGATTTTATTACCTTTATGTTAACAATAATTTTGTCTATTTTTGTTAAGTATTATTATTCGGAGGCATTCGTTTCACCTATTCCTACCGAATTCGTAATGTAATCATTTCGGCCGAATGAAGTCCACTGCTGGACACAGGCCTCCCCCAAAGATCACCACAACGACCCATATGGGTGTGTCGTGTGCTCATTGGGGGGTCTTGCCATAATCGCCACGCTTGGCAGACGGGTTGGTGATCGCAGTTGAGTTGTTAATGTACTCGAAGGACGCTGCTGCCCACCCTCCGGTTAATCCCTTAGTCGACCTTTACGACACCCACGGGATGAAATGGGGTGGTGGCATTCTGAGCCGGCACCACACGGCATTCGTAATGTATTCATCATTTAAGCCGAAAAACGTCCACTGCTGGAAAGAAGCCTCCCCAAAATTTGATTGGTGCAGTGGCTGATACAGTCGGCTGCTGTGCAACGGGTCGTTGGTTCGATTCCCGCCCGGAACAAATATTTGTACGATCTGCAGGTAGTTGTTCCGGGGCTGGGTGTATTGTGCGTGGAATTTGTGTTTGTAAACGCACCTACGACACAGGAGAAATCCTAGTGTGGGGCAACGTGTTCTTTAAAAAAAATTGCCCCAGCGAACGGGTTGGGTATGGAACCCATAGGTTTGTGTTGTGTGCTCATTAATGGGTATTGCCATAATCGCCACGCTTGGCAGACGGGTTGGCGATCACAGTTGTGTTATAAATGTATTCGAAGGACGCTGCTGCCCATCCTCCGACTAATCCCATAGTCGCCTTTTACGGATACCCACGGGATGAGACGGGGTGATGGTATTCTTAGCTGGCACCATAAGGCCTCGTAATATAATGCACCGAAAGAATTTATGCGTACAATTTTTATTGCGGAGTAATTTTTTTCTATACATAAATTGAGGCAATATTGGTTGTGACCGAATACCCTCGAACGTGTTAGTGATAAAGATAACTATTCTAGCTATTGGGGCAGCAATCTCCTACATTATAATGATGTTTTATTGTAAAGTATGGTGTACTTTGAGATTGAATAGTTCTTTTTACTTTGGAGGAACAAAAGTAAAAATACATTGCAAAGAAGTATTGTAGAACCATCATTGTATCAATCAATCAGACGCTAGCAATCCTAAAAGGTCAATTTTTGTGATACAGGCTGGGGATATACTGTAACGATGGTCACCACTTTGGTGCAGGTGGCTGCCCAGTATAGAAAAATATACGATTTAGTAGAGAATTAATTTAAAAATACTCTGACATGACGTTTGGGTCATGCTTAAGACCAAATAACTATTGACCTGGTAGAAAGAGATTTGCCTGCTTAACACAATTGTAGTGTTAACCGTGTGGTGCCGGCTCAGAATCCCACCACCCCATTTCATCCCGTGGGTGTCGTAAAAGTCGACTAAGGGATTAACCGGAGGATGGGCAGCAGCGTCCTTCGAGTACATTAACAACTCAACTGCGACCGCCAACCCGTCTGCCAAAACCCTCCAATGAGCCCACAACACACCCATATCGGTCGTTGTGGTGATCTTTGGGGGAAGCCTGTGTCCAGCAGTGGACTTCATTCGGCCGAAATGATGAACGCAATTGTAATGTTACGACTGGTCTTGCGTAGCATGACATTACACTTGCCACCTCGGAACATTCGTTATTTAGTCTTCTATTCCCAGTAATTTCATAAGCACCTGTGCAATTTTGAACGGAATACAGTCCATTGGAGTATGTTTAAATTTTAACATATGTACTTAACGGTAAATCCGTGGAATCTATCTAGACAAACTCTTGCAATAAGAGACTTTCTCAGTAAATGGTAATCATAATAATAGTTATCAGCAAACTGGAGGACGCTGCTGCCTCAATCTGGACACAATCCTATAAAAAGAGGTGTTTTCCTCAACTCTGCAGTTTAAGTACCGAATGTGATATTTTAACTTATCTTTCAATGCTAACACAATTACTAATAAATAATCTACTCCCACAAATTCTTCTATATAATTCATGCTAGTAGATAACCCTTGATAAAAATACTCGCGATTTGTCGGCCATCCGCGTAATCTAAGTAAAGAGATGCCCTTGTTTCTGAATCGTGAAAGAGGGTTTTGTCAAAAGGATTTAAGTGTATTGACTTCGAGCAAACTTTTTGTAATGCCAAATGAATCATGTTTGCAGGGGTATGTTATTTTTTGTTTGGGATGTTGTTAGGGATATTCGATCCGCGTAGTATTCGACGTTTTTATATCGAAGAGAATATTTTATTATATAGATTAAATACACAAGAGAATATTTTACTTTGTGAAGTTTCACTTTGTACAAGTGTAATTTGTCCTCAAGTGAACGTAAAATGCTGTCATTTAAAATAAAATATTGCAATATTTACCTTCAAAATAGTTATCTGTATCACTAACATATTCGAGGGTATTCGGTCACAAACAACATTGCCTCAATTTATGTATAGAAAAAAATTACTTCGCAATAAAAATTGTACGCATAAATTCTTTCGGTGCATTACATTACGAGGCAGTGTGGTACCAGCTAAGAATACCATCACCCCGTCTCATCCCATGGGTATCCGTAAAAGGCGATGGGATTAGCCGGAGGATGGGCAGCAGCGTCCTTCGAGTACATTAACAACTCAACTGCGACCGCCAACCCGTCTGCCAAGCGTGGCGATTATGGCAAACCCTCCAATGAGCCCACAATACACCCATATCGGTCGTTGTGGTGAATTTTGGGGAGGCCTGTATCCAGCAGTGGACTTCATTTGGCTGAAATAATGATATACACTGAACGAGCATCGATTCAACTACATCATTGCAATATACAGATATAGATTTATTCTGCTGACCTATTGGCTGTATCATAAATACCCCTCTCTATTCATTCCACCTTTCACTTAGTGTAACAATCAGAGAAAGCTCTACGAGATCAAATCAGAATTGAGGAGATCCGTAGAAGAACTAAAGTTCCGACATAGCTGAAAGGATTAGTAAACTGAAGTGGCAATGGGCGAGGCACATTGTTCGTAGAACTGATGGCCGTTGGGGCAAAAAGGTTCTTGAATCTAGACCACGCACCGGAAAACGCAGCCCGGGACGACCTCCAACGAGGTGGCCAGACGACCTGGTGAAGGTCGCTGGGAGTCGTCGGATTAGAGCGGCATGTAACCGCTCGTTGTGGAAATCTTTGTTCAGCAGTGAACGTCCTTTGACTGATATGATGAACAATCCTTTCGTATGGGATTATCTGTTTCAGGTCAGGCTTTTTGAAAGCCAACAAAATGTTGTTACTATTAGGTACTTGTGAAAGAATTTTCCATCTTTTACACTTAAAATTAATCACTACGTACGTAAGCTCGTTACAGCATAAAAAAATACATCCCAAAACATTATTACTCTGCCCCTTTCAAAATAAAATCCGACAATATGGCACTACACTATAACCGTCTGCATAATATTGCTATTTGTCCGTACTTGTAGCCCAAAAATTCAATAACGTTGAAGGTAGCTTCGGAGCTTCAAAAGAAGTATAAAAATAAAGACTGCCTTTTGTACGAGTAGTTTCACGTGGCTTTGACCGAGGGCTTAGCATACCTAGAAGGTTTCCTAAAACCTTATATCACATACCAACGAATTGAAATCGAGCGGGGTATTCATAGTTTTGATCCTCACAAAGGCTTTATTGAAATTCAAACTCTCGGTTATGTAAAAATAAAGTATGTTTTGTTAGATACCTTTTTGTTATACGTGACTTGCAGCAGCGTCACGGCATGAGAAGGCATGAAATTATTTGTCTAGCAGTATTTTTTGTAGCTACCAGCTACAAATTCTTAACTATGATAATGTATCGTTTCTTTTCTTTATTCCTTTAAAGTGAAACTTGTCGCCCCTAGTGACCCAAGGCGGCGGATCCAAGTCAATAAGATCGGGCAAGATCTATATCCGTTGGCAGTAGTTTTGGCTATGTTGTGTAGTATGTAGTGTATATGCAGAACATGAAAATTGGAGTGCAGTGGTCTTCTTCTGCGAGACCGTCATGCTCCAGAAGAGTCTGCACAGTGGGATCGGGAGAGGGCTGGTAACTGCCCCGCCACCCAGGTCCAACACGCCTGAGCCCCTGCCTTAATTCAAGCATCAAGGCCCATATAAGAAAATACAAAATTTATTTACAAAGCACAGAAGAATATATCAGTTTCTTCACTCAACACAACAAGTATGTAGGTACAGAAAATAAAGTGTGAAGATTACAGCGATAGAATGACGGAATAGGCACCAGTATACAGTTATTTCATGCACTAAGAAATAAAAGGAGAAAAGTAACAGTCCAGAGAAACTATAGCGAGCAGCGAGTAGCGAGCTTTGGTAATAAATACATATATGCGCAAGCGCCAGACATGCTTTCCGCCTCGGAGAGAGTATCTGACTGACGGCCGGAGGGTGCAGTCAAATGTCTCAAGCGCACGGTGCCCTCCCACCGTACAAGGTCAAGCGACAAAGCAAATACATAGCTATCGGTCACTTTTAATAAAAGTATTGTTGTATTTTGTATATAAATAAAAAATATATACATCTTATATCCCGCCTCACCGACGTCGCGGAGGCCTATCGCCGCGTCACCTTCCCTTTCAAGTTAGCACTTCTCACTCACTTTAGCCACGCCACATAATATAAGACTTATAACTAACATAAAATACTAGACATTAACAATATAATGTAAACACGATTAGTCGGCATCGTGTGTCGCTCTGTCTCCAGTATCCGGCCTCTGAATCGCCGGAACACTACACCGTTTGGCCAAAATTATTCCTTCATAAGGGTCGACAGATGTTCGGTCGGCACTTTCACCGCGAAGGAATTGAAATTCACACAGTGACGGGACCCCAACCGCTCAACCCTCAATGTGAATTTGGTCTTCACTTTGATGTACTCTACTATATGCTCGAACTTAGTAGAGTAATGCAGTGTTACGTATAGCAGCGTCGTAGAAACAGCAGGACGCAACAGATGGTCCGCAAAATCGACAATGGTGACGCCACTACATTCGCCGACTCAAACCTGCTGATGGCGGAAGCATTTTGCGCTCGGTGAAGCGTGCTCACCTTAGAGGCGTCAGGTGACCTGCTTACCGAAACCGTGTTGTGTAACAACATTACCTAGGCAGGTAGTTCCCCTATGGTTTCTGACGCCTTGATTTCAGGAATATAATGTCAGCAGCCTAGTGACATTAACGTGGTCAAATGTGACGAATGGCAGCCTATGTAGCCACGAAGGCGGGCAGTTCGTCCCGACCGGTCATCTTCAATAAGGCGATAATGTCCTGGGAACTGTTCTCCGTTCCATCTCTCCCGCCTGACGGCATCTGGTCGATCTTACCAGGTGTTTGATATAGCAGCATTATGCCACTGCTTGTCTCAGCTTTATTAAAGCTTGATTTGCAGATCTTCAAATTACTGACTTCATTTATGGTGTCCGTGTGGTGTTCGAATTAAGAATATATGACCACTCCATCTCCACTAAACCAGAGGGATGGGTAGCAGCGTCCCTTCTGTGGCACAGTAGTTATACTGTGCTCACTAACCCGCCTGCCAAGCATGGTGAGTATACCCCCCAAAATGACGACACAATTGTGGGAATTTTTGGGGGAGGCCTTTGTTCAGCAGTGGACGTATAAATGGCTGATACGATAATTCATGGTGTCGATGGCATATTAAATGAATGCCAGCAGCTCGTATGCTATAAGTTGCTGTGAACTGATAGCGAAAACGACTTGCAGCGGCTATTGCCGCGCAATACGCGTACCAAATACTTAAACTATGGAAACACGTCCATATCGGTGCACGCATCGCGCTGAACTGATGAACTATGGTGAGGAGCTCGGGGGTCGTAGGCGTGCGCATTATGAATTCTGCGTGCTTATACTGGGCGATCTCCGGGAAGACAGCGGCTCGCACGTGGTCACGTGCCGCCGTGTGGGCAGTACAGCGCATAGCTAGGCTTGTGGAGACCCTTTACAATCCTCCCCGAGAAGTGCCTGGCGGGTGGGCTTTTTCAATCGCCTTCCCTCTGCTAGAAGGGTTGACCTCTTTACAGTAATCCTCTCCAAGATATGCCTAAAGGCGTGGCACCAATGGGCGGCTCTAATGTTATCTTACCTGGACCTGGAACCCTCCTTCGGTGCCGAAGATGACCACTCCGGTGGTTTTAGCCGATAGGAGTCCAGTATGCTCCTTCGCCATTCCTCGGAGCCCTGAGGAAAGGCGAAGGAGCAATAAAAAATGAAACATAAACAAAAAGGTAATGTTCGTTAAAATACAATACCACATTAGTCGAAGCAACACAAATCGTATGCAGCAAAACGCCAGCCATATAAAAAATTGGTTCTTTAGGAGGTACTAGCTTATGCATGCGTTCCCTCGTGTCCCGGTTAGGAGTTCCCTTTTCACTGGCAGTATTTGATTTCCTGTTGATAAAACTGTTTATATACTACGTCTAGGAAAGGAAATTGAATATAGTGAACCGAAGTAAAAAAAGCGTTTAACAAACAGAATTTAGGAAAGTGGTCTGAATCTTTTCCTGAGAGCAGTGAAAGTGAGTTATGTTTCTTTAACTTTTACGCAACCATTTAATTGAATACGGTATTTTATATTTGAAGATACAATAATCGGCACGGGATCTCATACCATCTATGTTCCACATTGGAGATTATAGACTACATACTACATGTCGGATAGATAGCAACTGATTTCTTTCTTTTTTTTTCCAATCGATATAAATCTTTGTATCCAATTCCAATTTTAGTTTAAAATGCCTTAAATTTTTTTAATGATTCTGCTCATTTCAATTATAGGTATAATTCTAGGCTAAAAATAATGTATATCAAAATTAATTCATAAAAAATCTGATTGTAATGAATGAATCAAACCAAAAAGAATATGATATATGTATAAGATGCACTGATGCCAATTTTCACTTCCAGCAAACGTTTTTTTGTTGGCTTTTCGCATACTTTTCATATAAATGTTGTTGCTTAACCGGTCGTTTCTGGCGAAGTCAAAAGATGGCTCCAGGAAGACTTCAAATCAATTTTAAAAACGAAGTGACTTGCGCTAAAGGCTCCCCCTGCGGGGCACGCGCCTCGGCTTAGGGCATTGCTGGGGATAAGAAGCAATTGTTATGGGGACAGCTGGATTGGTGTTATTAAATATGTATTAGGGGACATTTAATACTACAGGCTTGGCATAGGCCAGCACGAGCAAGAAACTGCTGGAAGAAGTAGTTACTTGAACGAAATGGTGGTGTCGCGGCGATAGGCCTCTGCGACGTCGGTGAGGCGGGCGGGCATCCTCGTCGGTGAGGACGGAAAAGGGGTCAGGTGTTAAGTGAACTAGACAGCGCGAGTCTCTTCATGTGCTCTATCGTGATTTTGTCGTCCGGGTCGACCAGAACGTGGTTCGGGCGCCGTACTCAACTAATACGGGAGGGGCCGATACCACTAGCCAGATTTAAGTGGGACAGGTCAGAATCAAAGTAACGTTCGGACGCATGCTTCGTGTATTACCTGATGGTCGGCTAGTTTAAATCGAAATGAAGGACCAACAGACTTTATTGTCTTATCCCTTTTTATATCTCTGTCAGCAACTCGAATAGCTGTCACTAGGCAACAAATAACACAGGTTTCTGTAGGAAAATTTTTTTTGTTCTTTGACTTGAAGGACGAAATTTCATTTCATGTTCTATTTGATCACACTTGCAAAAAATAACTGTCGATTGTATTTTGACTACGTTCTAATTAATAGTATTTCAAGATATGTAACATAATTTTACGTCAGTATAGGAAATCATACACATTACACATTACTACTGGTAAGTCGTGTAGATAGCAAATGCCAGTTCCCAGGAATTGAGTTTATACAACTGTTATTTCCGCCCTATACTAGGTTAAATACAGCTCTAGCACAAAGCAAGGCTTGGGGGGATCCTTTACAACCCTCCCCGAGAAGTGCCTGGGGGGGCGACCTTTTTACAATCGCCTTTCCTCCGCTAGAGGGGGTGACCGCTTTACAGTCATCCCTTCCAAGATGTGCCTAAAGGCGTGGCACCAATGGGCGGCTCTAGTGTGATCTTACGAGGACCTGGAGCCTCCCTTCGGTGCCGAAGATGACCGCTCCCGTGGTTTTAGCCAGTAGGAGTCCGGCATACCCCTTCACCCTTCCCCGGGGTGAAGGAAGTTCCATGTAGAATTTCCACTGGACATCAATAAAAAAAAAGGTTAAATACAGCCCCATATCATAAACAAGCTATTAATAACTCGATAAAAGATAAAAATATTTAATATATTTATATATTTATATATTTTATATATATTTTTATTTTTATTATATATATAAGTTGTAAAATAACAAATTACTGAATATAGGTCTTTTCATCACCGCGACGTTGAACATAAAGAATTTTATTATAATCACCGCGCTTAGGGGTTTAATTTGTGATTGAAATATATTGTTATTAGCACACAGCAGGAAGCTGCTGCACATCATTTAGATATAATCCCTCGAAGTCGGCTTTCATGATATAAACTGGTAAAGAGCGCCCTCTTTTCCGTATCAGGAACCAAACGGTCAAGCCGCTTAACCACTAAGTAATCGTAAAATTAACGTATTGATTTTCTTATTGTTACAGAAAGTATTGACAAATCCGGTGAAGACCCTGTGATAGCAGCACTAAGACCTTATGCAGCACCAGACGACGATGGTGGTGCTAGAGACCCTTATAACTTCCAAAAACTCTTCGGCAACACATCAGTCGTAAAACACGAAATCACAGACGATGTATCATTAGTTGAGCATTTCATTAACGTAGAACACAGTTATGATAATAATGAAACGAAAATTAATTTCGACGAGAATTCAGAGTTGAGAGACTCTAATGGCACTGTTGAAAATGTGACGATTTCGAGGCCAGTGCACGAAGATGTAGTGACAAAGTTTCTTAGATTAATAGAAACTCAACATCTGCTTGGTGAAAACTGTACAGCAGGCACCCATTTGAATTTGGGTGAAGGTGTGGTAGACAGATATGCGCAAGAAAGATTTAGGATAGAAGCAGATGTTGCAGTCAATAGAGCCAATATGTTGACAAGACTGTGGAAGTACGCTGGTCCTTCAGTCATGCATAATGAGTATTTGCTCCACGCAAGCGTCTTCTCCATGGTGGAATTTGACGACGACATATTTGCAGCTGGAAACTGCTATGACCAGCTCCAATACAAAGACTATCAGTTGTTCTGTCCATTCGCATACCGCTTGCCAGAAGGCCCGATACTTGCCAAGGATCTGGCAGTGGAGTACAAATATTTGAGCAATACGTCTGAATGGTTTTACATTGCGCGCAAGAACGCTGAGCGCGTGATCAGGAATCACAATCAATTTAGAAGAGGTAAGTGATACATTATGAGCTTATAGCGTTTTAGATGAGTGTTATGTAATCTTCTTGAGATTCAAGATACTGTTACAGTAAAATAGAATAAATCGAAAACAGTTGCATGTGATCAATTGATATCCATGCGGAGGTTTGCATGGATCAGAATTTTCCAGTGACAATATTGCAAATGGTTTAGAATTAGCACTATCTAACCAAATGCCGTGTGGTGCCGGCTCAGAATACCACCACCCCATCTCCTCCCGTGGGTGTCGTAAAAGTCGACTAAGGGATTAGCAGGAGGATGGGCAGTAGCGTTCTTCGAGTGCATTGGCAGCTCAACTGCGATCGCCAACCCGTATGCCAGGCGTGGTAATTGTGGCGCAACCCCTCCAATGAGCCCACAATACACTGTGGTGATCTTTGGGGGAGGCCTGTGTCCAGCAGTGGACTTCATTCAGCCGCAATGATGAACCAAATGAGTAGACGTTGACCCAATTCCCATTTTTTGGTAAGGTTTCCAACGCAGGACTATTATAATTAAATGATTATTTATTCAAAATAGACAAAAAAAAAGATCATTTTGTACGTCAACTTAAGATAGGCACCTACATAAGCCCACCCTTCACCGCTTCTTAGTGTTTAAACTTGGGAGAAGAAGCAGGGTACAAATAATCTCGTCTTATTCAATAAATTATTTGCTTGACCATCATTACAGATACGAACAGCACTATTAACAATTCAGAAGTTTTATTTTTATTTTTTATCTTTATTTTATTACAAGGGATTTTTGTACGTAGGAATGACGATGACAATCCCATCGTACCTTATTCTAATAATAACGGTGATTATAAATTGACTCCTGTGTCCACTATGTATCAACGTTAATTAAACTTAAAAGAATATAGCGTTCTAGCCGCAACCGAGTTTGGTTCTGCTAGAATGCTATGAAAAGCACCGACATCTAAAACATTTAGTTCAAAGAGCATTATCATTTGTTCTCTTTTATTAGCATTACGGACACACTCCGTTAGCATGTGTTGCACGTCATCAAATTTTCCACATAACTCACAATTAGGTGAGTTAACTTTTTTCATTAAGAAGGCAAAACTTCTACTAGGGATGTGTCCGGAACGCAACCTACATGCGGTAACAATTTTCTGCCTATTTAACTGAGCACTAAAAAACCATGGGACATGAGGAGGTACGCATTGGAATCTTTTATACCATATATATAAGATTTAGATCTTGCATCGAAGTATTCTTTAAAGTTTTTGTAAAATATCGATTCATATTTATTAAGGACTTCAGAATAGTTCGGCAAAATATTTATTTCAATACCATCAGATGCGGCTTTCTTAGCAAAATTGTCAGCCTCCTCATTTCCTCCGAGACCGATATGAGACGGAACCCAAATACAGCAGTGAAGAGGAAAGTAAATCCCTAGACTGGTCGCACGTGCCGAATTGCATTAGCCATTGCCGGTTCAGTTACGTTTCGGCGGCTCTGCGAGATTTTTACCTCTGTGCGTTTGACTTAAGATTTATCTATGTTTTACTATGGAACTTATATCGAGTTGTTACGTAAATTCGGTGTCCAATTATCAAATATTCATTGAAAAAAAAAAACCAAATAGCGTGTAGTACAAAACGTGCCTACGTTACTGTGTATCGGTTACGCGCATGCGCCGAGTGCTACGATTATTGAAACCGCTACGCGTTTATACGAGAGCTTTGCTATATTATGAATAGGGATATACATAACACTATTGTGCTCACAGTTAGTGTACTACATCAAGCACTAAGGTTTAACTATACACAGTCTTAACAAGCCTAGAGTAGCACATTCGATGCCATACACTCTGACAATTGAATCCTAACATCACCGCTATTTCTTGATCTATTTCTGGTTGTTGATATCAGCATGTTGTGCTGTCGGCTCAGAGTACCACCACCCCATCTCCTCCCGTGGGTGTCGTAAAAGTCGACTAAGGGATTAGCCGGAGGATGGGCAGCAGCGTCCTTCGAGTACATTAACAACTCAACTGCGATCGCCAACCCGTCTGCCAAGCGTGGCGATTATGGCAAAACCCCCCAATGAGCACACAATACATCCATATCGGTAATTGTGGTGATCTTTGGGGGAGGCCTGTGTCCAGCAGTGGACTAAATTCGGCCGAAATGGTGATATCAGCAAGTCAATCAATGTTCATGGAAAATCGGTAAATACCAATACTGGAGATATACCGAGTGAAAAGTATGTAAACAAGGGCCTACGAAAAAAATTGTCACGAAACGAATTCCACTCAGTAACACAAAAAATATTATACTCCATGCCGTCCATGATTTTAATAATGGGAATCTCCCGACTGACTAACTAAACAGCGAGCACATAGGCTCGATGGGAGAGCGCATTCCTATATACATTGCTGATCGTCTCCCAGCTGGATTGAGGTAGCTATTTTATGAGGCTCGAAAGTTTTTAAATACTAACTGTCAATACTGCTGAACATCCAAATATGTAATGGTGTACTGTTTGCTGATGCCACTTCACTTAAAAGTGAGATACAGAAATGAGTCTAAGCGTGAACTTACGCTTCCATCTGTCAAAATCCACTGTTTACACTCTATAACAAACTACAAAATGTCGTGCTGACTTACTCACAGTACAGCAGCAATACAGCATGTAAAAATAATTATGTGTAAAATATTAAACTTACTTCTTAGCATTTTGGCAAATTGTTATAGAAAGAAAGAAAGAAAGAAAAGTATTTTATTTGCACTGAAAAGGACATATACCTACAACAAGGACCAAATAAAAACAATTTGATTAAAACAAAACAATAAAATCCTGTTGGGAAGATATGCGCCATATCCGTGCAAATTGGTTGTCGCTCAGCATACTACTGTGGAGAGGCATCCCCACAGCGCTGATATTCTGCGACAGCCTGCGTCGAGAGTGCCGTCACTCGGTGCAGTCAATCCAATATAAAACAAGACGTGCGTATAACATGAAGATACTCAAGAATAATATATCTATTGTGTTCAAATAATATAATAGTGTATATTGTAAATCAAATGTAAAAAAGCAATATGAAAACAGCAGTTAAAATAAAATAAAAATACAAACAAATACAAGAAATATACTGTAAATTATTGGCAACATTAGGCCGCGTCGCCGCCAGTCGCCGCTGGACGACCAGGCGCTAGCGCAGCTAAATACTGTTACCTCTTGACACTTTGTCAAATTGATTACATAATTGAATTATGTCTGCGAAAGGAATTCCTTAATAATGTAGTTATCTAATAACTTATGTCAGTTTTTATAAACATAAATATTTGTGTTTGTAAAAGTTCACTTCTGTTTAGTTTTATGTCCAGACTCCAGTGCGTATCTTTGTGGTTGTTTGCCCGCCGTATGTAAATTGTAAAACACGCATCTTACGAAGATAAGTATACAGAGATGCGCAGAATTCAGAGGTTCTTGGAAATCTGTAATAGCACGATGTAATAGTACGAGATGTGTAAACATTTCTAATGCGATTATTGTTATGTTATGCTAATACTAAAATAATGTGAAATAAATTGACAGTGATTATATGCCCTTGTTATTTCATTCCATAGCCCGAAATTTATTTTTATTAAATTCTATGTCATATCTTTTTTACATTCTAGTATTATTATTTTTTAAAACGTGCCCCACACTAGGATTTCTCCTGTGTCGTTTACAGACATGAATTCCACACACAATACACCCAGACTCGGAACAACTACCTGCATATCGTACAAATATTTGTTCCGTGCGGGAATCGAACCCACGACCCGGAGCGCAGCAGTCAACTGTATCAACCACTGCACCAACCGTGCCGTCATGCAGAATATGAAATACTGATGACATTAATACTAGAAATGGGCATAAATTATGTGCCCTACTGTGTGCTATCACCGGTAATCATAAAGTACATTACTCATTTTTAGGATTCAGTGTCCGTCTTTTATATCAAAATACCTATTAGTCTTTTAGATTTAGCATTTATTCCTTTTAGGACTAAAATTAGAGATAAGTTGATAAAGGCTTACGTTCACACTGTAGTTGATTATTTAAATTAATGGTCACTTAATTCAACACAAAATTATTCTGTTTACTTTAGAGTTTTCTTTATTATAGGTACTGGTAAACATGTACCCATATTATATAACAAGCCCATTACTGTCCCACTGCTGGGCACGGGCCTTTTCTGACGATGAGAAAGGTTAGACCTTAGTCCATCACGCTGGCCTAATGCGGGTTGGTGGACTACACATACCATTGAGAAAATTTTGAAGCCCTCTTAGGTATACAGGTTTCCTCACGATGTTTTCCTTCATCGTTATCATTTCGGCCGAATGAAGTCCACTGGTGGACAAAGGCCTCCCCAAAGATCACCACAGCATAAATGATACGGGTGTGTTGTGGGCTCATTGGGGGGTTTTGCCATAATCGCCACGCTTGGCAGACGGGTTGGCGATCGCAATTGAGTTGTTAATGTACTCAAAGGACGCTACTGCCCATCCTCTGGCTAATCCCTTAGTCGACTTTTACGATACCCAAGGGAGGAGATGGGGTGGTGGTATTCTGAGCCGGCACCACACGGTAATTTTGTATAAAATTAAGTAATTATGTATTTAGAAATATTGTATTAAGTATGACAGATGAATGTGTGGCTCGGGAGTTTGTTGCGCCGTTTCTTCTCCCCAGCTTAAACACTAGGAAGCGGTGAAGGGTGAGGTTATGTAGTGCTCTCCTATGATGACATTCAATAAAAAAATGGTTTTGTCAATTTGGAATAAATTTATTTATTTATTTATGCTATTTCATTTCATATAAGGGAACTGTTCTCTCGACGATTAATGACATTTAATCCGTATACGAAAAGAGGTCAATCGTCGAATCCGACTCGGCTGGGCAGCGTTTGGGAAACTTCGCAACGTCTTTTCATCAACAATACCGCAATGCCTCGAGACAAAAGTCTTTAACCAGTGATGACATATGCAACAGAGACGTGGTCACTCACAGAGGGCCTCAAAAGAAAGCTCAAGCTCACTGAGCGAGCTATGGAGAGAGCTATGCTTGGTATTTTCTCTACGAGATCGAATCAGAAATGAGGAGATCCGTAGAAGAACTAAAGTTTTCGACATAGCTGAAAGGATTAGTAAACTGAAGTGGCAATGGGCGGCGGCACATTGCTCGTAGAACTGATGGCCGTTGGGGCACAAAGGTTCTCGAATAGAGACCGCGCACAGCGTGGGACGACCTCCAACGAGGTGGACTGACGACCTGGTGAAAGTAGTTGGGAGTCGTTGGATGAGAGCGGCATGTGACCGCTTGTTGTGGAAATCTAAGGGGGAGGCCATTATTTAGCAGTGGACATCATGTGGCTGATATGATGACGTATCTAACCTGATCTATTGAAAATCACGATCTACTTTTAACCAAAGCATGCAAAATCTCAAGTATTTTTGCACCAAATTATTCAAAGCCTTCCAAGAAACTGGCAGCCAATATTTTCTTTACATATACAAACAAAGTCACGACTCTCGGGGGTTCTTTAGCAGGCCGATCGATTTACCGTTATTTAAAACAATACTGCGTCAGCTTTCACGACAAAGTCTTTGCGTAGTCTATCAGTAGATCTTCAACAGATTCTAACAAATATTTGTTCGGTGCTCTTGTGAAACGTTTAGAAGTAAGAATGGGACCGAAAATAAAGTTCCGGGTAGTTTTCCGTTTATTGTTCAAATTCCATCCTGATTTGAATGAAGGAAAACATAGATATCGTTTGTATTGTGAATTTCTGCCAACAGCTTTGGATTTGTGTGGCCAACGTCTCTTTCTCTCGGGGGAATTGTAAAGGATTCCCCCGAAGCCTTGCTATACACTGTGCTGTGCGCACGGCAGCACGTGACCACATGCACACCACCGTCTTACCGGGGGTTGCTTGGCACCCAACTATGCTCGGCGCCTATATATTACGAGACATTTGCTTTTAAGTCTCATATGCCCAGTAATTTTACTAGCTACAGTGTCATTAAAACCAGAACTAAGCATGTTTAAACTGTAGTTTGGCGGTCTGGTCTGGTACTGTGGTGACCAACCACCAGTTCGAATCTATTAAATATAAAGTGTAATCATCTTCTCACAGCTAATTAGAACTTGTTTACCACGTTAGTGGTATGAAAAAGCTTCTATACCATGTAGTGCAACTCCAGAAAGAACTCCAAGTTCCGTGGTGCAACCAATTATGCATTACTTCAATACACCCACTAAAGCTACAGATAAATCTAAACTTCTCACCTGAGTTATGTTCAATTCAGGTTACAGAAGCACTTGAGAACTGCAGGGAAATTCAAGTTAGCAAAGTCTTCACTTACACCACACATTGGGAACAACATTATACAGTAAATTGTTTGAGAAAGTTGTTCTTGCAACAAAATAAGTAACTCGAGTTTGTTCGCAATTAGCGCGGCAACCACTACAGTGTTTAGAGAGCCACTTAGAATACGGCTTTGTTTTATTTTGTTCTGTTTAATAGGTATCAATTCTGCGATCCAAATAGCGGTATTACTCTAAAATACTTACAAAAGTGCGTGGTCACCGAGAGAAAAATAGACCACTTCTTTCAACCGTTTTTACAGTGGCAACCTTTGATATCATAAGGAAGGGCTGCAACATCCTCCTGTCTGCCAATAACAACATACTGGGGTCGCCAATCTGCCTGCCAAACGTGGTAAACAAATCAGTTGAGGTCTTCAATTGACTCGTATTAAGAGCTCATGGTAAGTCTTCTGTCTTAGTTTGAGGTGTAAGCTCGTTAGGAGGTTCGGTCATTCTATTCTATTCTATTGTGGCTCTCAAAGACTTGGCAACTGCAGCACGTCAACTTGAATAGTTTTATTATGCTGCCCAAAGCTCTGTATCACTACTTAGCTGATAAATCAAGGAGTTCCTGTAAGTATTTCACAATCACACCTGCCTGGAGCCATGCATATATTATAGGTATAATTGGAATACTATTCACAGCAAGGTGTCATGAAATTCATAAAAAAAAACATTCACTCTTGGACGGAGCCGTGAGTAGCAGCTAGTCAGGAATGTATGGTCATGATATTACTAATATGTATGTGGAATTCATGTCTGTAAACGTCGTGGGTGCGGACATGGCAAATCCTAGTGTGGGGCAACGTTTTTGTTTAAAGAAAGAGAAAAACAAAAAAAAAGTTCTTTGTTAAAGTAATATTAAATTCTGTCAAGTATTTTTACGTATAGTGTGGCGTGTGGTGTCCAGATTACAAGATTAGCACCACTCCATCTCCTCCTGTAGATATTGCTAAAGGTGACTAAGGGACTCTAACCCAGAGATATGGGCAGCAGCGTCCTTTCTGTGAAAGAGCAGCCAATTTTTGCTCACCAACACAACACAACACAACACAAGTTTAAAAAAAACGATCTAAACAAAACAATATACGAATTTGATGATGCAGACCATTTTCTAGATGAAATAAATGATCAATTCTTCAACTAAATTACACAAAAATAGATCTAGGCATAGCTCTTAGATACCGCTGAGCTCGGATTTCTTTCTTTGTGCTGAAGTTTTCTTAAATTACGGCTAAGACTTTGTTTTTCTAGAACCGAAAGGAAAACAGACTGACTGTTTATTTCTTTTTGCTAGTTGTAAGACCCAAAGGAAGAATCCTAACTAAGTTAGGAAGGATCGCATTTTTTTCTGTCTCTCCTGCTATGGCGAACAAATTGAAGCTAAAGAATTTGCTTTGTAATATTATATCTAATTCTGTACAGGCTAGAAAAGTGAAATTCACAAACCTAGTTTGAAATAAATCACTGAAGAGTCTTACCACTTAAATAAGTTGCCCATATATTGCATCACAAATTCGTTCTCGCTCGCTCGTATGGGTCACTCGCTAAGAAGAATATTTTGTACCTCGTTTACACTCAGCCACTGTAGCAACTCCTTGCCCTGCTGATTTCCCTTCCGTAAATAGTTCAACGATACCTCTGACGGTAACGAGTGTTAACATTCTCCCTCCATTCTTCTTTTACGTCCAACTTTCAGCAATGTGTGGCAAGTTGAGTATACTATAAGAATATAATAAACACGCCGCAAGAGGCTTCGGTGACTGACAAGCACTTTTAACGTCAATCAATCATAATTTCGGCCAAATCAAGTCCACTGCCGGACACAGGCCTCCCCCAAAGATCAGTACAACGATCGATATGGGAGTGCTGTGTGCTCATTGGGGAAGTTTTTCCATAATTGCCACGCTTGGCAGACGGGTTGGCGATCGCAGTTGAATTGTTAATGTACTGGAAGGATGTTGCTGCCCATCCTCCAGATAATCCCATAGTCGCATCAATTATTGTAAACTTATGTAATAATATGCAATAACTTAAAATTATTGTTACACCGCGAACTACCCATTTATTTTTCACTTACAAATCTGTCCATCCCAATGTTGCCTGGTAGAAATTTCAGAGTACGATAAGACCGCCCTTTGTACATGTCTTTTCTGTATTCGATATTATTTATGTTATTTCGGGTGTACAATAAAGAGTATTGTATTGTATTAACATTACAATCTTTACTCCATCCAAAGTAGATAGGTATAAGTATCAATAGAATAGTAATTGCCATCTAGTGTGATCATACGAGGTCCTGGAGCCTCCTTTAGCTGCCGAAGATGACCACCCCAGTGGTTTTAGCCGGTAGGAGTCCAGCATACCCCTTCGCCCTTCCCCGGGGCGAAGGAAGTTCATGAAGAATTTCCACTGGGCACCATAAAAAAAAGAGGTAGTAATTGCCAATATTACGCGCCAATTGGACAAAGTAATATCCATCAGTAGACTGCAGTGGGCCAACTAATTAACTAATGGACATACTACAACGATCGTGATCAAAATTTTACCAGGCAAGACATGTCCCACACAAATCAGGGTACTACCATTAAATAAACAAACGTCTTATCCCACGGCAATTACCTTCCAATTATCTAAGAAACCACTTCCTAAGAATTGTTTCTTTTATTTCATTGATTAGCTTCCCTTTTGTATGCGTTTACGACCGCTGTAGATGAGATAAGAGATTGGTTGTTAGATCGGTTTGAAATTTAAGCAGATGCTCGTATTTTCTTTGTGATTTATAATACTGAGTGCAACTGAATTGAAATCGTCGAGAATATATCTATACAGATAAATAAAATTGAAGTGTCTGTTTGTAATTGTCAAAATAACAGCTTTTTACTAAATGCAGATGAAAGTATGTACGTTACATATAACAAAAAAGCTATTTAATTTTTTTTTGTCTGTCTGTCTGTCTGTCTGTCTGTTTGTTCCGGGTAATCTCCGAAACGGCTGAACCAATTTTGACGGGATCTTCACTGCCAAATAGCTGATGTTATAAGGAATAACTTAGGCTACTTTTATTTTAAAAAATAATTAGGGTTCCGCGTAAAAAATAAAACCCTTGAAATCCAATATATTTATTCTATGTCAAGTGTCGTATGTCGAAGTACTCTAAATTTCTTTTAAATTAAACGCGGGTGAAACAGCGGGTCCCAGCTAGTCTTAGAATAATAATAATAACTTAAACGATAGTCTCTTGTGGAGCGCTTGCTATCACAAACGCTTATATTTTGTATGCGTTTACGACCGCAGTTATGTTGATGAGATAACAGAGTTGTTACATAGATAGGTTTAAAATTGAAGTAGATATTACTATTTTCTTTGCGACTTATGTGCTATTGAATTCAAATCGTCAAGAATATTTTAAAATTAAAATAATAACATTAAAGGATAGCCTCTTTCTCGGTGTCGCAATCGTTTCTGTTTCGTATGCGTTTATGACCGCTGTAGATGAGATAAGAGATTGGTTGTTAGATTGGTTTAAAATGAAATCAGATGCTTGTATTTCCTTTGTGATTTCATCATCATCAAATCATCCACAGGACGTCCTCTGCTGAACAAGGCCTCCCCTTAGATTTCCACAACGAGCGGTTACATGCCGCTCTCATCTAACGACTCCAAATGACCTTCACCAGGTCGTCTGGCCACCTCGTTGGAGGTCGTCCTATGCTGCGTTTTCTTGTGCGTGGTCTCCACTCCAGAACGTTTTTGCCCCAGCGGCCATCAGTTCTACGAGCTATGTGCCCCGCTCATTGCCACTTCAGTTTACTTTCAGTAGTTAGTTAGTTCTAGTTCGTTAGTTCTTTTACGGATCTCCTCATTTCTGATTCGATCTCGTAGAGAAATACCAAGCATAGCTCTCTTCATAGCTCGCTGAGTGACCTTGAGCTTTCATATGAGGCCCACAGTGAGTGACCACGCCTCATATATTATCACTGATAACAAACACTGGTTAAAGATTTTCGCCTTGAGGCATTGCGGTATTTGATTTATGCGTTATGAAATTAAAATCGTTAAAAATGTCTTAAAATAATTATACTTAGAAGGATACTTGCGGACTGCTATTGCAAACGAGTAACCTAAACATCGTCCATGTGTGCGTAAATAGCGCATGTTAACTCACGCTACCGCACACAAGCGCAAAGATAATGTTGTTACAGTTTACCATTTTGTCACATCACAAATATTGTTGTAAGTAATTATTTATTGGGAGAAGTGTTGACAAGAAAATAACACAGCACTAACGGGTGGTCCAACGAATGGTGCCATATCCGTCACCGTTTCAATGTTTACCCATTGCGTATGGCGATAATCCTTCTAGGTGTTATATAATCATAAGCTTTAATAAATACTAAAATCTGGCTTGCTTAGTGTAGACTTGATGTAATTTAGGCTCTTCTCTTGTACATTGTCCTCACTTAACCTTCATTTCAGGGACAATGTAGTTAAATCATCATCATCATTTCAGCCGGAAAACGTCCACTGCTGGACAGAAGCCTCCCGAAAAATTGCCACAACGACCGGGTTGGGAATGGAACCCATAGGTTTTTGTTGTGTGCAATGAGCATGGGCGGTTTTGCCATAATCGCCACGCTTGGCAGACGGGTTGGCGATCGCAGTTGAGTTGTTAATGTACTCGAAGGATTCTGCTGCCCATCCTGCGGCTAAACCCATAGTCGCCTTTTACGACACCCACGGGATGAGATGGGGTGGTGATATTCTTAGCCACCACCACACGGTAATTGTAGTTAAATATTGTAATAAAACTATTACGATTTAAATAGTGCCATTGAGTTTCTTGCCCATTCTTCTCCATAGGAAACCTACATCTTGGAACGCGGCAAAGTCTGACTATTCATGAGCCTGTAAATGGTTTTATATGAATAAAAATATTTTTAACTTTCTTAATCTTATCTTTATTAAACAGTCAAAGTCAAAATCTTTTATTCAAAATAGACTATAAATAGTTCTTTTTGAACGTCAACATACGACAGCACCCATATAAGCCCACCCTTCACTGCTTCCTAGTGTTTAAGCTGGGGAGAAGAAACGGCGCAACAAACTCCCCAGCAACACGTTAGTCTGTCAAAGTCATATACATTTTCTTATTTTAAATGATTCCCATTTATAAAAAATAATAAAGGGGATGATTACTAGTAGTAATGTTTTCATAGCTACTTGTCCACTAGCACACACCATTACGCAATCAAATTAATATATCAAACTGAAACTATATAAACCAATATTATATACGAGATTTTATGTAGCTCAAGGTCAATAGGCATGACCGCTTACATGTGAGATAATATAATGCTAATAGTATGTCATGCAAATTAACATTTTCGAACTATCTCTCTCATACAAACCTTTTGACAGTTGCCACACGCAATCACTGACGCGCAAATTTTCGAATACCCACCGCAACTGTAACAATGTAGTATAGCTGACTTTTGCCGTGTAGTCTTGTGATATCGGCTTGGACTCCAAATAATGGGTTCACATGAAATTTTACATGGACGTTTCATCAATGAAAGAAAATCATGTTTTTGGTATGTTGCTCCTAGCTCCTTATATTTTGTAAATATAAAAAAAACATTAATTACTTCAGTATTTAACCGTAGAATATAATATTATGGAAATGGAACATCTTTTGACTCTTTTGATGAATCTTTTCATCTAATTATTTAAAAATCATACATTTTCTTCTTCTATCTACCTGTCCAGCATTTTGACCTCGTAAGTCTGCTCGTGGTCACAGGAAATTTCATGATATCCGTGGAAATTTGAAATGCAAATTTTAGATTAATTATAAATGCAATATATTCCGTTAAAATATTAGTTTTAATGGGTAATATTTACTTGAAATACATAAATTTAATTTAATCCCGTCGTTTCCCTCACTATCTTTGCAGTTTAATAAGTTACCCATGTTATGCAGAGGAAGTCTTCATTTTACAGTTTGACAGATAAAATTACCATGACACCTTCTTGACGTCATCAACCAGGCTTAGAACATAATTTATTATTGGATGTAAGCACATATGGTACGTGCCACGCGTCGTTCAATACCGTGAGCGTAAATTCGTATAAATAACAATTTGATCCCGACTATCAGTCTCCTGTCTGTTTCCTCTTGTCACCTGTCCATCCCCTGTCGGCTTTGTATTTTTCCCATTAAAAATTTAGGACTCATGTTTTGTTTTCGATATTTAAATATTTTTCGATTTTTTATTTTGATCCATTCTGTAATAGCTTGTCCCCCAAAAGACCACAGCTGGTCCTAGTAAAATATCTCTCGGCAGTTTGTTGCGATTGTAAGCTGCATATATATTGTAATGTCAAATTTGTGTTTCTGGTAGTGCCAATCACCAATAGGTTGAGGGTGGTATTGTGCGGTTAAGTTTCCTGCATTAGGGTTGAGCATAGACATGCTGATGCGCTATTCTTGTGAACGGGCCTTTATCGAGCTTGGTCAGCTTTTAACTGCTACAGTAATCTTATTGCAAGGCAACATTATTTTACAATTCATTTACTTTTGCCGTCACATAACTTTTTATGATTGTAATAATACGACTATAACAGGTAATACTTACACATATTTTAAAAGAATATCCATGAAGTTTCGTGTCGGTTCTTCTCGCCTTGGAACCGTGCTACGTTTTAAATTCTGACAATTCATAAGGACCTGCTAATGGCTTTGACTTTTAATAAAAACAATGGACGTGATTTTTTTTTATCTAATCTAACGGCCGAATGAAGTCCACTGTTGGACAAGCAACAATCACCACAACGACCGATATGGGTGTGTTGTGTGCTCATTGGGGGGTCTTGCCATAACCGCCACGCTTGGTACTCTAGTAATCTGGTTGGCGATCGCAGTTGAGTTGTTAATGTACTCGAAGGACGCTGCTGCCCATCCTCGGGTTAATCCCTTAGTCGACTTTTACGACACCAACGGGATGAAATGGGGTGGTGGCATTCTGAGCCGGCACCACACGGCAAGCAATTTTTCCTATAAAACTAGGAAATTCAATATCTCTTACGTTGCCATTATCATTAAATTCTAAAGGTATGGTAATTACGTGAGTGAAGCGCAAATCAAGGAAGGCCGGTATATGAATTACCTGGAGCTCACACTGGACAGTCGCTGGGGCTTCGAAGAGTACTTCGAGTGCATTGTAGCCTGGATCGATATGCGCGTGCCTTGCACTAGCTGCTGCCCAATCTAGGGGGACTGAGAGAGGAAATTAACCGCCTCTACGGGGATGTCGTCCACTAGGAGGCGCCTGTATGGTTATCTCGACTGTTAGCCATCCAGCGCTGTAGATCAAACATTCATGGTCTGAAGCGTAGAGTGGCTATACGGATCGCATGAGGATACTGGAAGATATTCTACAAAGCGGAAACTCTTCGGGCGCGCTTTAAATATCGTGGCGGAGATAGATGCGTGAGTCTATAATCAGCCCCAAAAAGATTGCAGTACGCATGTGGCCAGCGTGTGCGCATCTCTGTGCACAGCAAGGTTTCTGGGGGATCCTTTACACAAGAAATGAAATTAAGTGGGGCGGCCTCTTTAAAATCGCAATCCTTTCGCTAGAGGTGTAACCTGGATACACCTCCTCTAAGATGTACTTAAGGCGTGGCACCAATTGGTGGTTCTGGAGCGTTCGCTACTAAACAGCACAATTAAAGGAAGGACAAATCAAGAATCTATACTAATTAAGAATGTATACTTATCAAAGAGTCTTGTTGTATATTTATGTATTTAGTATCTAACGTATATGTATAGTAATATTTATTTATATGTGTAAGCTACACCTCAGACTGCGTAACAACTTTTCTATTTCCTCTTTTCCATCCAAAGATTGCCTGGAAGAGATTGCGGATAACGATAAGGCTGCCTATTGTACAGTTTGTTTTATTAAAATGTCTGTAGGTATATGTATAATATGTTTTGGTTTACTATAAAGAGTATTTAAATTAATAAATAAAGAGTCTGACTGAGTACGACCTCTGAGTTTTCGGATTCATGTGTGGTGGAATCTGATTACTACTTGCGTTAACGGTAAAAAAATACATCATGAGGAAACCAGGACACCTGAGAGGGCCCCAAAAAAACTCAATAGTGTGTGTAGTACGTCAACCTGCACTAGGCAAGCGAGTTGGACTTTAGGCCTAATCTTTCTCATCTTGAGAAAAGGCCCGTGCCCAGTAGTAGGACTGTAATGGGCTGTTTATGCAAACTTATTAAGAACGTATTTCTTTTTGTTCTTCCCCGGTGGGAAATCGTCATGAACTTCCTCCGCCCCGGGAAAGGGTGAAGGAGCATGCCGGACTCCTAGCGATTAAAACCACTGGAGCAGTTATCTTCAGCGCCTAAGGGAAGCTCAGAACCTATACTAAACAAAAAAAACCGCCAAGAACTTATTCTAATCAAGACCTTTCTTTCAGGATACAATACCTACACATACAACGACACAGCCCACACTGACCGAGAGCCAGACGAGATCCTGTCAGTGACGTACGAAGATGGGAAGTGGTCGAAGCCTTACTACGACTGTGGTGGAGGGAACATCTGGATGCTCACTTACACGGTGCCTTTCTTCGGGTACAGCAACGGGAGCTACTTCTTCAAGTAAGTTGACCTTGATGCTCTTATTCCGTGCGGTTCACAGCAAAGAACAGACGACATATCGACTATCGACTTCACCTATGGGTATCGTAAAGGCGACTATGGGATTAACCGGAGGGTGGGCAGCAGTATCCTTCGAGTACAGTAACAACTCAACTGCGATAGCCAACCCGCCTGCCAAGCGTGGCGATTAATTATGACATAATAAATAAAATGGATCGGTACTCTAGGTCCTCGTAAGTTCACACTAGAGCCGCCCATAGATGCCACGCCTTTAGGCACATCTAGAAGGGGATGACTGTAAAGCAGTCACCCTATCGGAGGGAAGGCCACTGTAAAAAGGCCGCCCCCCAGGCACTTCTTGGGAGGATTGTAAAGGACCCCCAAGCCTCGCTGTGCGCTGTGTTGCGCACACCATCGCCGCCACCGTCTCGGGGGCTGATCGGATGCTATAAGAGGCCTACAACCGGAAGTATTATAAATTGTACTTAAATATGTTTATACTATTATTGTCTCATTGATATATCACAATATCTAATTAAACTGCAGAAATGAAACATTACTTAATAATTTGAAACTCATTAATTTCTAACAAATGTAGAGCTGCACAACAGTATATTTATTTAAAATTCGATATCAGTACATCGTTGGTAACAGATCAGGAAAGTTTAACGACAAAGAATAAATAGAAATAAAGCTTCATATTTATTACATTATCCCTCCATCCCAAAATAACCTTGAGGAATACCATAAAATGTCATCATTACAAATGAACCATAAAGACCAAACCCTTCGAATAACATCAAAGGACGCGTTACGACTACGATTTCCGTCGCTAAAAACAGGACAGAAAAATTCGCGCTTAAAAAGATTAAATAGACGTTATCAGTTGCATTTGAAGTCGTTTGAGCAATAACACAGATTGGGTCAGTGATACGCGCGGCCGGCCGTTTGTCCCTGAAAATGGATTATTCATGGACACCGCGGTATCGGGACGATCTGTTGCTGACCGTATGTATGGTTCCTTTGGAAATTCTAGAAAGGTCTATAAGAAGGATAACCGTTTTAGACTAGTACTTGATGGAATGGCAACGAAAATATGTAAATAGGGTTTAGTAGAATTTTTTACTCTTTCTTACATAACTTCGTCCATCGAAGGTCGATTGTCGATCGCGTGTTACCCGACTGATATTCAACTAAATTTTATCCAAGCTCTTGGTACTTTTCTAGTGGTTTTGGCACTAAGGCAGTCAAACGCAAGTGCAGTTTCTCGTGTCGTGAAGATGACAACGCGATATCGGCGTAGTGCTTTGAAAACAACGAGGCTATTGAAGTGCTGGAAAGTTCATAAGGCCGAATTATTATTTTTGGGCTATTTATTTATTCAATAATATATTCTCTTAGTAATGAGATCAACAATATGGTTTTCCGAGATTTTGTAGACAAATAAGAAAGAAAAAAAAAACAAATAAAGAAAAATTTGCTGTACAAATGTGTAAAATGGAAACTATCTCAGCACATGCTACAACACGAAGTGTTGCAATGCTGATTTTCATATAGGACCTTAGTGACTTGCGACACTCACGACGGTTAAATACGTTTATATTATTGAAATAATTATTTTCAAAATTAACAAAGTTTTGGTAATTTAATTGAAATAATTCTAATAAAATAATAATATTAATTACATTCAATTCTTAAGTAAAACCTAACAAATAACTTTAACTTTAATTTAACCGGCTCAGAATACCACCACCTCATTTCCTCCCGTGGGTGTCGTAAAAGTCGACTAAGGGATTAGCCGGAGGATGGGCAGCAGCGTCCTTCGAGTATATTAACAACATAACTGCGATCGCCAACCCGCCTGTCAAGCGTGTCGATTATGGCAAGACCCTCCAATGAGCCCACAACACACCCATATCGGTCGTTGTGGTGATCTTTGGGGGAGGCCTGTGTCCAGCAGTGGACTTCATTCGGCCGAAATGACTGCATTTAATTTGTAAGTATAAATAAATTAGGGTAAAAATAGTGTACAATCCATGAAACAAATATTTGTATTTTGTGCCACAACTTCGTTGGCTTTGTCGTCGTTCGTGTATCCTACGATGCACTGTTTCTATTGTCAATGACAAGAGAAGTGACGCATGAATCATATTTAAATAATAATCAGAAAATAAAATAATAATATAGTTGATGGTGTAATTAATTTAATAGTAATATAACAGTATTTTTATATAGACAAATTGCAAGTATTATTATTTGTAATATAATTAGATTTGTATTAAATTATTGATTTATAATTAAATGTTTATACTGATTTCATAGCTCGATATCAACAACGTTTCTACGTCTCTCTCTGCATTTATATGTTACAGCTGAAAGGAGTTCTTACACCAACAAACTTTTTCGTATATGATCAGATTTGACCAGGACTAGAAAATTCTCCGTGGAACTACAAAGCTCTCGTGACCTCGAGACATTGGTTACTTAGTCTCTTATGCCCAGTAATTTCACTAGCCTAGCAGTGTACTGCCCTTCTAACCAAAGCACGGTAATTAAAGTCTAAGGTTTAAACAATACTGCTTCGCGGCAGAATATCTGGCACTATGGTGTGGTACCTACCTAGCCGGCCTCTAGTAATTTAAAAATGTTCAAAATATGATTCCGATATAGTCTCAGTGTCATAAATGTCACAAACGGTATTCTCCTAAACTAACAAACAACTTCAAACGTGAACTTACACTGTGATGAGATCAAAAATGGATCGAAAGATGATCGAAGTCTAAACGGTATTCTGCTAACATTTCGAACTGTCACATGTACTAAATTGTCATTAAATAAACGTCAAAATTGAGATTGAAATGAGACTAGATCGAGATTATACTGAAATCCGACTGAACTTTAAAAGTGTGACAGAATACCATTTTTTCGGTCAATTCATAATTTAATCTCAGTTCGGTAAGTTTCAGTCACAGTGTAAATTAATTACGAGAATTGGCCTTCAGAGACCTACCACCAGTAAACAACGGTACTGTAACAAGCAACAATACCCATGAAGACAACAAATTTGATAAAAACATCAACTTTGATAAAAATTGACATCATTACTTTGCCCAAAAAATATTGTAACGAAGCCATATTTCTTTTGAAAGAGGTCCGAGCCCTTCGGCAATAAATCTTTTATTACAAAAATGTAAGAATATTATAAGATCTATACCGGAACTGGCCTAATGGGGATACCGCATCAAATAGGTATAGAAGGTCCATTCTATACAATTTGCAATATCTAACTAACATCGTCTAAGTCGTCGAACTCATCTTCTATTTGTCGATGGTTCATATTATGCCACCTCGATAGCATTGTCAAGGGTTAAGGCTCAGTGGACAGGTCTGCTGGTGAGTATGTTGCAGCGTAACTTAACAGTCACATCGGTCATCGTCAAAGTATCAGTATTTCAGTAGATTGTACCTTTTTCAGATTGGTTTCCAGTGGAAATCCTATATGAACTTCTTTGGCCCCTGGGAAGGTGCGAAGGGGTATGCCTGACTCCTAATGGCTAAAACCACTAGAGCGGTCATCTTTGGCACCGAAGGGAGGCTCCAGGTCCTTGTTAGATCACACTAGAGCCGCCCATAGGTGCCACACCTTTAGACACATCATAACAGAGGGATGGTGAATAAAAAGGTCGCCCCCAGGCAGTTTTTGGGGAGGCTTGTAAATGGGATGTGATGTTCTGATGTCAACACTTTTTTCTAGTCAGTTTTTTTTTATTCATTTATAACCATTTATAGGCACTTATGAATAGTCAAGACTTTAGTTGCTTCGTTCTTAGGTGTAGATTTCTGGAGAAGAATGGGCAAGAAACTCCATGGTTACTCTTTTTAAATTATATTGGTACAATGTTCTCGAAATGATGGTATTGTGAGGACAATGCAGGAGAAAAGAGTCTTAACTTCTTAAAAACTCTACACTAAACAAGCTTGATTTTAATAATTACCAGAGTTTTTGATTCAATTGTCATACAGCATTAAGATGACCAATCCCAACAGACGGCACTCGTTCACAAGCATGAGGCATGCTGCGACCCTCAGCTCAACCATATTGTAGGGAAACTTAGTTGCAAAGGCTGCAAGCCTGCATATAGAAGCGCAGAAACTAGACAGATGATCTACATTACGCAGCTTTGTTCAAATTGGTACTACTGTATATATATTTTGTGTGTATGTACTGTGTTTATGCAGATCCCAGCATCTAATTTAAATTTTGGACCATCTAAAGGGGTGTAATGACTTGTTACGAATCGAGATACATGGAAAAATGGTGCAGTGGCTGATACAGTCGGCTGCTGCGCTCCGGGTCGTGGGCTCGATTCCCGCACGGAACAAATATTTGTATGATCTGCAGGTAGTTGTCCCGGGTCTGGGTGTATTGTATGTGGAATTTATGTCTGTAAACGCACCCACGACACAGGAGAAATCCTAGTGTGGGGCAACGTTTTTAAAAAAGATAAAGAAAGAAAGAAGGAGAAGAATGTTTGGAGAAAATTTGGTTTATTGCTGTCTTAATCATGAGAGAAGTTTGTTTGAGTGTAAACTCGGTTATGTGGCTTACCGCTATTCATAGAACTGGATGGAAAAATATACTTTGGATTCCTGTATTTTACCATGTCTTACATATGCTTGCCAAACATAGATGTATGAAGGAAAAACTAAACGAAAAATTCAGACATGTCAGAAACTCCAGTCCATTCACAATGGAGCGCAGCATATTAATCCTGAAAAGTAAAACATGCACAGGAATACTGACATCAGAAGTCAAACCGACGCAATGGATACTCTAGAATATTATAGAACACCGAAATGGAAGTGGTCAGGCCACATCGCGCATATGTATGACGAAAAAATTTACAATAAACACGACAAACAAAGCAACAAACTGGACTGGTTCGTTAGGGAAAACAAAAAGACTCTTGAAAGATAGCTAGATGAGATATACGCCAATATTTAGGTACCTACCATTTTACATTTGACTATCTATACTATAATACGGACGGCATGGATGGTGCAGTGGCTGATACAGTCGCCTGCTGCGCACCGGGTCGTGGGTTCGATTCCCACACGGAACAAATATTCGTACGATCTGCAGGTAGTTGTTCCGGGTCTGGGTGTATTGTGTGTGGAATTTGTGTCTGTAAACGCACCCACGACACAGGAGTAATCCTAGTGTGGGGCAACGTTTTATAAAAAAAAATACTCATAATACAATATAATTAATATATCAAAGCTGAAGAGTTTGTTTGTTTGAACGCGCTAATATCTGGAACTACTAGTCGGATTTGAAAAAAATCTTTTTGAATTTAATAGCCCAGTTCTTAAGGAAAGTTATAATAGGCTATTAAAAATCACGCTTCAACTCTTAGGAGCCGAATGAAAAGCAAAAATGTCAGAAAGAATGCCAAGTGAAAACGAAGTACTAGCACGGGTGATGCGACGCGGTGGGTCGCCGACGAGAAACCTGTATTACCGAGAAGAGCCGAACTTATTTTAAGTTAAACGGCGGGTGATCCGCGGATACAGCTAGCTACTTATATAACCTACCTAGTACCTACATTTATCTCGTTTGCGCTTTGGATAGAAACGTTGCGGGTTGACACCACATTGCTGATCCGTGGAGGGCGGGAGCGGGCTTTGATCTTGTTCAGTTGTGTTGTGGACTCCTTAACCGCCGCGCGCGTGGTGCTATTTATTAATTATTATCAACAAAAAAAACTGTTGGGCTTCTCGCTTACGTCAAAGTAGATGTGGATGCTTAACCGGACAATTGGTGAAGCTTAAAGAGCCTCCAGCTAGTAATTATTATCATATTAATGATTACTATTTATTTGGAGTCAGGGTGTTTCAATACGACATTAATTAACTATTCATTGGCACGGCACTGACACCGAACGCGGCTTGTACGTGTGTGTGTTTGGATATACAACTTGTTGGGACAACGTATCAATATTCAGGTGTTTACAGCACAAAATATACCTAATTAAAATCAATTGTTTATTTGCTGGAACACTTAGATGATAAATTATTGTTATCAAAACAGAGGCAAAGAATATTCTTACTTACTAATCGCACTTTCAGCAGTCAAACACATGTAGGAGATACACACTATTTTGTACGTACGCATTTCGAGTTCCAACTTCTGTTTTGAACTTATGTTTGGTACTTGAGTACCCTGCCCACACCGCCCGCACCCCGCACCTCGACCGAGTGACTGAGCCGAGTTGAGCAATCACCCGCTACCGGGCAAAACGAAGAAAGTATTTTACTGAAAATTACGTAAACATTCTTTTTATTTATTTTTTTATTTCAAGAAACGTTGCCCCCCACTAGGATTTCTCCTGTGTCGTGGGTGCGTTTACAGACATGAATTCCACATACAATACACCCAGACCCGGTACAACTACCTGCAGATCATACAAATATTTGTTCCGTGCGGGAATCGAATCTACGACCCGGAGCGCAGCAGTCGACTGTATCAGCCACTGCACCAACCGTGCCGTCAAAATATATGAATTTTACCGAAAAATACGTATTTTACTGGGGTAATTTTACTTGTTTGCATCCTTAGTGGTGAGAAGTGGTAAACTCCACCCAAAATGACGACACACGGCGTGGCGCTTTATGGCTATGGCTGACATGGATATATATGTACTATGTTCAGCAGTGGACGTATTTTGGCTTATATGATGATGATATACTGATGATACGTCTCTTATGACCGTGTGGTGCTGGCTCAGAATACCACCACTCCATATCCTCCCGTGGGTGTCGTAAAAGCCGACTAAGGGATTAGCCGGGGGATGGGCAGCAGCTTCCTTCTCGTACATTAACAACTCAACTGCGATCGCCAACCCGTCTGTCAAGCGTGGCGATTATGGTAAAACCTCCAAATGAGCCTACAGCCACATCACACCCATATCGGTTGTTGTGGTGATCTTTGGGGGAGGCCTGTGTCCAGCAGTGGACTTTATTCGGCCGAAATGATGAGGTCTCTTATTGCAAGAGTCGCGCTAGGTAGGTACCACCCCAGTACCACATATTCGTCACTAAACAGTAGTGTTTAAACCAAACAATATTGTGCTCCGGTGAGAAGATGGTGTTAGCTACTGAAATTACTGGACATAAGAGACTAAATAAATTTACGTGGCGAGTGTAGTGTGATGCTTCGCAGGGTTAGTCCTGGGTAGCATTGTAATTGTTATGGGCAGACATGTCGCTTACCATCAGGCGAGTGACTTGATCGTCTTGTCACCAAGGAGTATAAAAAAGTATAGTGGTGTACTAGAATAAAATATTCTTATAATAAACTTTGATACTTGTAACTACTGCCCCACTTATTTGGTGGGCACAATCCATTTCCGAGTGTGAGTTTTTGTGTTTCTAGGTTGAACAAAGTCGTTGATGATGATATATTTATCCTGTTTATCTTTTACATGTAAGCCGTTTCCAAAAGTGTTTAAAACAGGTATTTACACATTAAAACAGAATTTGAGTCTCTTCTCATTTATATCGGTATTGGTTTACATGGTAACTGACAAATCTAACATAGCCAGTGCTTGTAATGTGATTGTTTAATATAACAGTTCCTGAGTTTTCTGAAAACATATATCAGCTTTCTAGTTCTACAGGTTAAAAGATCAATATATGGACACCACGTCAATTTGTCATCAAGTAGAATGCCAAGATATTTTACCGTGTTCTCTCTCAAACTCTTTCCATATAGCTACTTTCGCAGGTAATAAATCAGATAAGTCGATTTGTGTTTGAACAAGAATGTATTTGTAATTTAATATTTTGTGCAGTTTTTAGTGATTGATTCGTATTTGTAAAAGTAATTAATTTAGTTTTCAAGATATTGAGAGAAAGCAAGTTTTGGTTAAGCCATTTAGCTGTTTTTTGAAGGCCTATTTTAGAGCAATTCCGTGCTTCATCCTGTGCTATCCTATTACCATGGAGGATTAACGCCGTATCATCTGCAAAAGTGAATATTTTACAGTTCTCTATCATTAGGTTAAATAGGGCATTTATATAAACAAGGAAAAGGTTTGGGCCAAGAACGCTTCCTTGAGGCACGCCGATAGTTATTTGAGCGTCAAGACTAAAGAGACCAGCTATAGTAACTCACTGTGTTCTATTAGTTAAATAATTACTAAATAAATCCAGGACTTTACCCCCGATGCCAATACTTTCCATTTTATTTTATTGATTAGGATAGGAACAGAGACCGTGTCAAATGCATTTGCTAGATCCAAAAATACACCTAAACATTAATTTTTGTTATCAATATGTGTAGCTACATAGTTAGTAAGTTCAGTGACTGTCTGAGCTGTCAACCTACCCTCGAATACGAAAACTAAGAAACCTCTAAAGACTGTGTTTATAACCAGTCAAAAAATAGCAACACATACACAATCAGCCTCTATAAAATATTATGTAACAAAGCAATATAAGTTAACTGAATATTAACTAAAGCCAATCGTAGATAACCAGTAAGTTAAGATCAGTAATGGATAGCCGATATCCAATAGTCTTCAGAAACAAATTTGAATAATTCGATTAACTTATTTAATGTATTCACCCCTCACTATCTGGGGCAATAAGATAGGTTAATACCAATTTAACTCAATTTCCAGTATATTTATTATACACGCCTTTGTCAGTTTAGGACAATTAAAGGTCAAGACAATCATAATTAGATGTCTGGTTTAGTGAACAAAGTTTTAGTGTAAGGTTTTCGTTAAATCACCTGTTAAATAGGTACATTAACATGTTTACTTAATTTCATGGATAGCCCACCATGAATCTTATCTAACAAATGAAGTAATTCATCGGTTGCTTCGGAAATTTCAACTTTAAATTCTTCGGAATATACTAACCTTCTAAAAATATATTTAAATTGTAATCAATTACACTATTATTATAATAACATTTTAAAACATCACATTGGCTTAGGTTTCCAGGATTTGGTACGCGGTACATACTAGCTTCATGGTTTGCCATGTCCATATTTTTTATTTTTGTATATAGTGTGCAAAACCTACATGGCAATGACGGTATCATATTAAAATAATATAGATTACTGTAAAGGGATGTAAGAAAGCAATTGACAGTCGCGTAATATTGAGAGGACGCGGTGAAGCCGTCCGAAGTGATTTTAACTAAATGAGGCCGTTAATTGCTATTTCGGCAGAGACCTGAATAGTACTTTTCTCAAATTTGCGAGGCAATAATAAATAATTTAATTCATGAATTATATTGCAGTTTGTACTAAAAAACTTAAAATTGGGTTTAAATCGTCCACAATTCAGTATTTAATTTCCATTCGCGCCTAGTCGACGGCGCGTAGCCTTGTACATTTTTAAGTTTTGAAAGAATATGTGCATTCGGGCTTTAAAATAATAAAATCGTGTACCGAAAACACCTCATTTATGTTAATGTGTATTTAGTTATGAGAATAGCACGAGCCTCCTTTATTAGCCGCATAGTTAAATTTGATAATTGAATGTTAAATGCCATATGTGAAGTTAACTACTTCTTTGCATATGACTATTAATTTAATGTTCCTGCTATAACAAAACCCGTCCTTATTATTTATTTTGGATTCCGTATATAAATGTTGAATTATTAATTTGAATAATATCAGTATTATTTTCTATTAGTGTACTCACCTTTTTTTTTTTAAACGTTGCCCCACACTATGATTTCCCCTGTGTCGTGGGTGCGTTTACAGACATGAATTCCACATACAATACACCCGGAACAACTACCTGCAAATCCATACAAATATTTGTTCCGTGCGGGAATCGAACCCGCGACCCAGTGCACAGCAGCCGTCTGTATCAGCCACTGCACCAACCGTGCCGTCCGTATTAATATCTACATGTATCTCTATTCACGGATTAATAACCTCTGCAAAGAGAAACCCTCTCTTTTGATAGGCTTACGCGGGGCCATGGGCCCAATATGCAGAGGCCCTTTAGCGAGTTTTAATCTAAAATGTAATGGACCACTAACCGGGGACTCACCATGGTCGCGGATTATCTCCAGTGGTGTGGGACTACTGTATGACATGAAAACTACCTAACTCTCCCCTGATCGGCCAACTAAGGCAAGCCAAAGTTGAAAGTCCTGCGAGGACTCATGGGGTTCTACTCTCCAATAAAATCAAAGCCGTAGACGAGGCCCTGATCGAGATCAACACAGGGGTTTATTTATTTTTTAACACCTCTTGGAGAGCTACGCCGTGGACAATTGAAAATAATAAAACTGTCCAGCAATTTATATTATTGTCATATTGGCAATTGCCCAAAATGGGAGGGCTTGTTATGATATAAATAAAATTATTTTATAATTTTTGAATATATGGTTTTAAATTTATTTAAGAAAATGTTCAAAAATTTACATTTTCCTTTGCCTTATCTCGGAAACTACTGAGCCTTTGAAAAAAATGTAATTAATAGCTATTGACCTGTAGATTACAGAAAAACTTATAAGAAGTCTATGGTCTTTTAATAACATATTAAACCTTTCAATGTTTTGCGTACAAACTTACGTTTACAATTGGAATCTGTGGGAGAACGTGGATGTTAAGTTTTTTCTTGGGATAAGTTATTGGTACAAGACAAAATTCAACAATAGACAATATATTTCAATTACGACAAAGGTCCAGATTAATACAAAAACATTGGTGGATAACACATTCATCGTAGGGAACTCTCTCCACGCGAGTTTAACTCGCACTTTTCCAGTTTTTTTTATAATGAAATAATTACTGAGCCTGTGGGAGAAAAGTATTTCCTTTCATAATCTGACAAAAATCAGACATGATGTCGTCAGAAGCCAGTGAATACTTGCCCATTAATTTTATTGTAAGACAAGACAGGCAATTACGTAACTTCATATTTTACGATCATAACTAAAGCATTTAAAACATGAATAACATGACCATGTACAACCTTGCGCACCTGATAAGAAAAGCCATGAATTTAACCTAATTGCTGGCCTTAAGTAATCGGTTTTATCGTCCGCATCTGAAGTACAAAGCAGGAAATGGCCTCAACGTTATAAATCTTGACAAAAACATTGCTTTCCCCAAATGAAATTTGTTGGAAAATTTGTTAATTCAATGGTAAATGAAATACTGGCTCGTTCCGTTTCTAAATCAACATGTTTTGAAATGAGTGGGTAAAAAACATTTGTCTTTAGTAGAATTAACCAGCATCAGTTAGGTGCACGATATGGAGCTTTTTTTATTTTGATAGGCGGATCCTCGATCAGTTCTGTGTGTCTGTATGTACTCGAATTAAGCAAAAAGTCATATGCCTACTGCCAAACAAAGGCCTCCCACATAGCTAAAAAAAGACATATGAGCCAAAGGACGGACGTCCTTCCGTGGACGTCGTCCACGATTGTGTCATCATTTTGGAGGGAATATGCCAGTACTTACCACGCTTGGTAGGCGGATTGGTGAGCAAAAATTGGCTGCTCTTTCACAGAAAGGACGCTGCTGACCTCTGTTTTAGAGTCCCTTAGTCACCTTTAGCGATATCTACAGGAGGAGATGGAGTGGTGCTTCTCTTTTAATCTGGACACCACACGCCACACTATACACAAAAATACTTGACAGATTTGAATATAACTTTAACAGAGAACTTTTATTTGTGTTCCTTTTTCTTAATAAAAATCGTTGCCCGTCACTAGGATTTCTCCTGTGTCGTTGGTGCGTTTACAGACATGAATTCCACATACAATACACCCAGACCCGAAACATACAAACATGCGGATCATACAAATATTGGTCCCGTGCGGGAATCGAACCCACGACTCGGAGCGCAGCAGCCGACTGTATCAGCCACTGCACCAACCGTGCCGTCCGTTATATAGCATAGTCAAACTCCTATTGCCCGTCATCTATTTTACCATTGCCATACATGCTTTGCATGGCTTCTGTAACGGATCTTTACGCGATTTGTATATGGAGGTAGCCTGTGGTCTATTGCACAATCTGAGCTTCTCTCGAGTTGTTTCATATCTAGTACTTGTTTCATAATACTTGGTATCAGTGCGATGTCCGGATTAAGAATATAGCAACACTCCGTTCCCTCCCGTGGATGTCGTTAAAGGCAAAGGGACTCTAAATCAGGCGGGTGGGCAGCAGCGTCGCTTTTGTAGAATAGTTGTCATACTGCGCTCATCAACCCTACTGTAAGCGCGGCATATTCCCCCCAAAATGACGACAATTTTGGAAATCTGTGGGAAAGGCCTTGGTTCAGCAGTGGACGGCTTTTGGCTAATACAGTACTTAGAAAGACATCTTCCAAGTTTTCTTGAAAACATGGTCTTCTTCCTCCTCCTCATTTCAACCGAATAAAACCCACTGCTGGACGCAGGCCTATCCCAACGATCACCACAACGACTAGTGCTCATTGGAGGGTTTTGCCATAATCGCCACGCTTGGCAGGCGGGTTGGCGATCGCAGTTGAGTTATTAATGTACTTGAAGGACGCTGCTGCCAAATCCTCCGGATATTATTATATTCAGTGATGGTTTGATAATACGTTTAGACTATTGAGACTTTTGATACATTCGGCCTCAAGCTTCCATGAAATCATTTAGCTATGATGACCCATGTTTGTTCTTTAATGTGTTTTTAAATCAATAGCTCTGATTTCTAATTGATTCTGAACCCGGTGCCTTGGCACCATTTAGATTACTCATTATTGTTGCCACATGTTTTGATCTTAATGACGGTAATGGTATTCTGAATATATTATTCTGTATATAGCAATCGCACTTGACACCCTTTATATTATTTATGTATTTCCTTCGTGAATGTATGACAAAGGTTGCAGGTAGCTTCTAAGGGTTCTTGCTTTGAAAGGTACTTTTTTATAACACTATCAATCGCCATTTTGTGTCTTCCCAGCCAATTTTTTATGTTATACCTTACAGATCTTGCATATGTCCTCGTAAAATTTATTAATAAATAAATGTACGTCTGTATTTGCTTTTCACATCAGCAGTGTTTGTGGTCGCAAGATGACCACGCACACTGCAAAGTGTTTGAAACGTCAGGAAAAACAAATATCTATAATATACGCGATGTAATCAGTTTAAAATTGTTTGATTATATTGAGTAACTAACTGGGACCCGCGGTTTCACCCGCGTTTAATTTAAAATATATTTAGAGTACTTCGACATAGGCACCTGACATAGAATCTATATATTGAATTTCAAGGGTTGTTTTTTTCTTTCGCGTAACCCTAGTTATTTTTCTAAAATAAAAGTAGCCTCATTTTTTGTTATATGATCCGTATATACTTTCATGTACATTTTGTAAAAAGTTGTTATTTTGACATTACAAACAGACACTTCAATTGTATTTATTTGTATAGATAACCGCGAAAACCTAAGACATTACTATATGGAAACAACTTGTTTAGGCAATGAAAAGTAGAACCGCAGTTTTTTTTATTAAGACCAAAATAGACAAAGTATCGAAATAAGACTCCGAGATTTCAATATATATAGACAAAAAAATACAAACCTATATCTATTTATTAATACATTTAATGAAGACATATATGCCAGATTGCAAGGTATAAATTAGTAATTGGCTGGGAAGATACCATTTTTATTATATATGTATATTTATTCTATCATTTTTTGTAATGAATGGTTTACCCAGAGCTGCGGTATCGTTATTTCTATTTTACTTCACAGAAAACGTACCTGCACCTTGTTGCGCAGAAACCTACCGCATTAACTATGCCGTCATAATCTGCACACACTTGTTTAATCTTATTATGTGGATATATAAATGTATTCTCATAATATTACATATATGGTTTTCACACGGGTTTCCATACATTTGAACAGAAAAATATAATTGGCGTAAGTAATGCTTGGCTAAACTTGTTGGAACCATGTGTTGTATAGAACTCGCTTTCAACTGAATGATATTTGAAAATATATCAATTTTCCATTATGATTAGGGGATGAAAGAAAAGGACTTACAGCTGTGATCGTCCCACGCTGAGCATAAGGATTTAGGGAGATCGCTCACTAGGCTAGTTGGCATATATAGTCACTAGGCTTATGCGCGATGTTGAGTTAAGCTTCGATTTCTAATATTTACCCAAATATTACGTTGTGTGCATTGAAATGAAAAAAACTTACAAAGAATGTAGATGTTATATTTTATTCATTTTTGTACGTGATTTAGAATTTTATATTGTTTGATGTTTGTCTATCAAAAATCAAAATGATTTTATTTACTAAGTCTTTTAAGAGTGCTTTGCTCCGCTCTCGTTGGGGAGAGAATGCCAGGTAACACCAGCAATATGTATCCAGATTGGTAAAACATGAAAGTAACAGTTTTAAAATCGCTACTTTTGATTCGAACGTGTGTGCGTTGCGGTCTAAGCCCAACCGTAAATTAAAAATCACGGGTATAGTTCAAATACACGAATACCCAGATCTGTTTTTTTTATTATTATTATTATTTCGGCCTAATAAAGTCCACTACTGGACACGGGCCTCCCTCAAAAATCACCACAATGACTGATATCGGTGTGTTGTGTGCTCATTGGGGCGTTTTGCCATAATCGCCACGCTTTTCAGGCGGGTTGGCGATCGTAGTTGAGTTGTTTAATGTATTCGAAGGACGCTGCTTCCCATCCTCCATCTAATCCCTTAGTCGCCTTTTACGACACACACGGGATGAGATGGGTTGGTGCTATTCGTAGTCGTATTCACACGGCAATTATTTCTCTGAAATTATCTGAAGTTACTTCTACACAATACAGTTGTTCTATGTGAAATAGAACTTGAGAAATGTAGTATTAAAAAGCACATCGCTTAGACACCCAACCACTTCCATAGCACGCTAGTGATAAAGTTTTTGTAAGTTTAATTCACAAATCCGAGTTTTGAGTTTTTTGAGTTTGGCTGATACAGTCAGCTGCTGCGCTCCGGGTCGTCGGTTCAATTCCCGCACGGAACAAATATTTGTATGATCTGCAGGTAGTTGTTCGGGGTCTGGCAGTATTGTATGAAGCTTAAAAAAAACCCCGCGTGCGTCGATCAATATCCACGGCTACCGTTTTCAATATCCTAAAACATGTTTTAGCTGAGATATTATCTTTATAATATAAAAAACTGAGTGGTTTAAAACCAGACCATTTTCACTTCAACAAACACATTTATAATATTTTACACATCACTTGCATTTGCATAGAACTAGCCCGAAAATCTTAACTCAACGAAAACCTCATATAAACTTCGTATAAACGTCATATTAATTGTGCGGTACAGCGGTTAATGGGTGGCGGGCCTGCTGTCCTTTATAGGGCATTACCATAATCTGTCACGGAGATGTAATGTGTGCTACATATATATGAGGGAGAGTGAGATAGTCCAAGATTCAGGGCTGGACTAGGACACATAATTGAGTAATAAAACAATGTTAGTAGAAAAGGTGGTGCACAGCTGCACAATTTACAAAGTCACTACAGTAGAAGCACTGTATGCTGAGTCATTTGCGTTTGAACTTATAATTAAATTCCGTAAATATTGACAGCTAATTATGACGGAACAAATCCGTCATCCGAAATAGTGAGGTATTGTTGGAGGTCGCCTCTCAGTAGGGTAGGTGCAGCCTGCAAGGTCGCACAGAGAAGGGGCCCGTCAAACAGTGACGGACCAATACCTGCCGGGGGCGCGGTTTAATGCAGACAAAGCGTATACCTCACTCCCGGCTAAAGGTAAGAAGTGGGGTTTTAGCCAGTTTGAGTTCGCTAGTGCCGGCAATGAATGAAAGTGCATGAGGATTTCCCGAGGTGAAATAAAAAAGGTAGTGCTGGAGATATCATTTATAATAGTTTGAAATGCATAAAGACACTTTTACACGCGCCATCATATAGTGCTGCTAGTAAAACGACTGTATTAGCAAATGTTCAATCACTGTACTTTGTGTAAACTACTCTTAAGAGCTGACAAAGTAAGTGGCTCAATCATTACTGTTGGTGGCCTACCCCTGCGCCTGCAATCTTGACGCTAGTCTGGCTTGCGGTTCATCATTTCGGCCGAATGAAGTCCACTGCTGGACCTGTGCCTCCCCCAAAGATCACCACAACGACCGATATGGGTGTGTTGTGGGCTCATTGGGGGGTTTAGCCATTATCGCCTCGCTTGGCAGACGGGTTGGCGATCACAGTTGAGTTGTTAATGTACTCGAAGGACGCTGCTGCCCATCTTTAGGCTAATCCTTTAGTCGACTTTTACGACACCCACGGGAGGAGATGGGGTGGTGGTATTCTGAGTTGGCACCACACTGCAAACACGGTGACTTGCGGTTACTTACCTTAATCTGATGATCTGATCAGGACGATGTCAGGGACGAAAGAGGGTGAGCCCAGCTGTCAACGTCAAGTACATCCCAGTACATTTATTTTGTGGATGCCACAATATATCTTCAAACAGCTGCACCGACACCATTTACACTAACCACTGGCCGGCCACATTTTTGCTGCTATCATGTGATTGTGGCACCTCTGTACAGAGCTTCCTCAGCGACCCCCGGGGCGACGGTGTGCGCAAATATTTTCGTGGTGTCGCCGTGTGCGCAGCACTATACAGTGATGCTTTGGGGGGTTCTATTACCCCGACATGTGCCGGGGGAGCTGCTTCTTTACAGTCAACTCCCCTTCGCTAAAGGGGTTGATCGTTTTACAACCAACCCTACCCGAGTGGCATTAAAGGCGTGAAACCAATGGCCGGTAGCTCCACCAGTGCAATTGTTTATCTAGATCCTGGAGCCCATGATAGCAGCTGAAAATAATGAAAAAATGGGTTGCCTCAGCGCCATGTTTGGTCAGTTGTTTTTCTGAAGCTATTGGTTTTTGGAAAAGTTGTAGAACAGACGGCACGGTTGGTACAGTGGCTGATACAGTCGACTGCTGCGCTCCGGGTCGTGGGTTCGATTCCCACACGGAACAAATATTTGTATGATCTGCAGATAGTTGTTCCGGGTCTGGGTGTATTGTATGTGGAATTCATGTCTGTAAACGCACCCACGACACAGGAGAAATCCTAGTGTGGGGCAACGTTTTTAAAAAAAAAAAAAAAAAAAAAAAAAAAAAAAAAAAAAAAAAAAAAAAGTTGTTTAATAACACGGGTAGGTACTCTATTTTGGCCTATTTCAGCGTAATACTTTCTTTCCTTGCCTTTCTAGCTATCCTGCAATAGGTTCCGCATTGATTGTTTATTACTATGACTACTGAAATGGCCCAGGGAACGTGTTTGTCATTTGAAGGCCTATGCACTCAGCTTTGGACATTTCAGGGCTGGTTTCATGATTCGAATGAATATATAGGTTACCACCCGCTTATCAATTACGACCAAACTTATCATACAACTCCTCCAATTTAAGGAGCATTATGATTCTAAACAGAATTGCTATGAACCCCGGTTCTGATTTCGGATGTTATTTGAAATTTAGCCAAGTTCGGTTATGCACAGCCGTTTGCTGGATGTGATCCAAAAAGTTTTTGATGGAATTTAATTTAATTTGCACAAGTTTAATCGCCTTAATGTAAGTGTCATGCAGCACAAAATTATAGCTCCTAATAGCCTGTTTTGGGTGTTTTACGGAGCTAATTTGGGATCGTTGAATTTAAGATATTTGTCTTAGATTTTGTTTTTGGTTGTTATTAATGTGTTCGTGGTTTTAAATATTAAACTAGAATACTGAATAAAGATTCCTTTTATACCTATTATTTTAGGCCAGTAAGAAATGTTGGCGATAAATGTTTTATTTATGTTTCGAACTACTAACTCTTTGTAAAGCTATAGATGTTTGACATTGAATTAATATGTCATTTATTTTTACAAATTGGCGGGAAAATAAAAAGTCCATGTTGTGCGTCTAAATTATTTTGATTAGAGAAAATTTTCACTACATGATTTATTACGACTTTCGTTGCGACTTTAATCAACAACTATGTTATGATAGACTTCTGATTGGCAGTATATGATGAAGCCCTATCTCGTGTCACTATTTATAACTGGTTTTATGCGTTTAAACGTGGTCCAAACAATCGCACTGATGATTTGCGAGAAGGACGTCCTTCTACGGCGACCACTGATGATAACGTGAGTACTGTGTGGCTAATGATAAAAGCTCACAAATTAGTGATATATCAATAGATCTGGGCAAGTTAAGGCATTGTTATGAGTCAAGTGCAAAAATTCTACATGAATATTTAGACGCAAAATTCTTGAAAAGATTATTTTTTTCATTGACTTGATCTGGTGCTGTCGCCAGGAAAATCAGCTCATGATTAAAAAAAAAAAAGAACTATTAACACACGTGTAAAATAATGAATCTGAATAAGTAATTAATTTATGGGTTTAATTTTGTTTGTAACCGAAACCGTAAACCGGCTCAGAATGCCGAAAGATATAAAAATAATAATATTGCCAAATTGCTTTTGTACATTTTAAAGAATTCATAATTACAGGAGCCAAATAAAAATATAGTTTTGTTATTTTGTCGATATCAGCGGTATATCCACCACTATCCGTGTGGTGTTAGGATTAAGAATTCACTCCATACCCTCCCGTGGAGGCAGGAAAAAGCAACTAAGGGACTAAACCAGAGGGATGGGCAGCAGCGTCCTTTCTGTGTAACAGTAGCCATTCTGCGCTCACCAATCCGCCTGCCAAGCGTGGTGAGTACTGGCAAATTCCCCCCAATATGATGGACGTTGTATGGCCGGTACGCTTTTTTTTTCAAGATTTTTATACATTTTATTCATACTTATTACAGTACTTTCATATATCAATTCTATAATTATGTGGTATAACCAGGTTGTGGTATATTTTTATACAAAATATGCCGTGTGCTGCCGGCTCAATGCCGTGTGGTGCTGGCTCAGAATACCACCACCCCATTTCCGACTTTTACGACACCCACGGGAGTGGGTGTCGTAAAAGTCGACTAAGGGATTAGCCGGAGGGTGAGCAGCAGTGTCCTTCCTGTTCCGCCAACAGGTAGGCAAAGGTCCGAACCATACAGCCTGGTCTGACTCTCTCCCGTAGACAGAGTATAAACATGACATACATTTAATAAGTATTGATCATATCTAGTACATGCACGTAAGTAACACTTATATATTTAATTATTGGTTTATTCAGTAGTATGCTACACATATAGGATATTTTATAAATATTACATATTTTATTATTAAATTTATATTTGACTAATTACTCGGCATGTCTTTTTATTAACTTATTTATTGGCCTATGTCGTAACCGCCCGTGGTATCACAACTGTCTTGGTCCTATCTGAAAACCAGCGCTGTGGCATTTTTTTATTTAAATGTCACAGCATTATGCTGAGATAGGGGCCTTTTTTGGCCTCGTCCAGGTTGCTTTAATTTAATTATAATATTTTTATTTTTACTTTATGTTATTTGTAACTTCCTGTGCGAGACCTTAATAAAACTTTTTTCTTTCTTTCTTTCTTTCTTTCTTTCTTTCTTTCTTTCTTTCTTTCTTTCTTTCTTTCTTTGAGTACATTGACAAATCAACTGCGATCGCCAACCCATCTGCCAAGCGTGGCGATTATGGCAACACCCCTCAGTGAGCCCACAACGCACCCATATCGATCGTTGTGGTCGTCTTTGGGGGAGGCCTGTGTCCAGCAGTGGGCTTCATTCGGCCGAAATGAAGATGATGACGATGCAGTTCCCAATGATCTTGTATTGTAACGGATAACAAAACCCCATCTACCGAGTATTACTAATTTCCTTAACTTTTCTTTATTAGAGGAACGAGCGGCATTGACATCGACTTGCGGAGAGTGGACATCGACCAATGTCCCATAAGGCCGGGCTCCACGCAGCTAAACATCTTCGCAGCAACTGATAAGTGCAAGAAGAAGACCACTGAGGTAAATGCCTTTAAAGATTAATCATCTTGTAACAGCCCATAAATTCCCACTAGTGGGCATCCCGATGACCACTATAATTGCTTTGTTTCTTGACCCACGCCTACGCAACGTTTTCTCTTGTATATAGATTGGCCGAGTGGGGACTAATATTCATCCATTGCCTGGCTAAGCTGCCAAATTAACACGAAATGTTTGCGAATAGCCCTTAAAAAAACCAATATACATTTACAAAAACCAGACTTGATCACACGGTTGGCCCAGTGGCTAAACAGTTATCTTTCTGCGCTACAGGTTGCGGGTTCAATTCCCGCATGGAAGAAATATTAGTATGATATGCGGATAGTCGATGCGGTAGGCCGCTGGGGCACAAAGGTTCTAGAATGGAGACCGCGCACCGGAAAACGCAGCGTGGGACGACCTCCAACGAGGTGGACAAACGACCTGGTGAAGGTCGCTGGGAGTCGTTGGATGAGGGCGGTATGTGACCGCTCGTTGTGGAAATCTAAGGGGGAGGCCTTTGTTCAGCAGTGGGCGTCCTGTGACTGATGTGATGATGATGATGATGTGGATAGTTGTTTCGGGTCTGGGTTATTTTATAATAAAATCAACCCTATCATACGGGGATCGCATTAAATATATCCCGCTTATAAAAGTCGCCGTGTGATGCCGGCTAAGAATACTACCACCCCATCTCATCCCGTGGGTGTCGTACAAGGCGACTATGGGACTAGCCGGAGGATGGGCAGTAGCGTACTTCAAGCACATTTATACCTCCACTGCAATCGCCAACCCGTCTGCCAAGCGTGGCAATTATGACAAAGCCACAACAAATGAGCACACAACATAAACCTATACCGGTCATTGTGGCAATCTTTAAGGAAGGCTTCTGTCCAGCAGTGGACGTTTTCGGGCTTGAATGATGATAATGATGTCAAGGTTCTTTGCACTGATACATCGTTGATGGAAATTTTAATTAACGTAAGGGCCAAAACCTTGTTCATACAATAAAAATACCGTGTACTGCTAAATAAATAGCACCAGCCCATATCATCCCTTGGGTGTCGTAAAAAGCGATTATGGGTAAAACTTGGGCAGCAGCATCCGTCGAGCACAGTAACAAATCAACTGCTATCGTCAACCCTGCCACCAAGCGTGGCCACTATGGCAAATCCCCCAATGAGCACAAAACACACCCAGACCAGTCGTTGTAGCGATATTTGGGGGAGGCTTGTGTCCAGCAATGGACTTTATTCGGCTGAAATGATGATAAAAAAATGCATAATTACACATTAGTTTTTAGGTGTTGCGTGTGCCAAAAGGTTCTAAATGTATTTCGAAACTTGAAAGCATCAGTTTGTAGAGCAAGAAATGCTGAGTACGTACTAAGCATTATGCATAACAAGACAAAATATGGATCCGCTCGTTATGCCACCCTTATTCTCTTTAGGTACGACTTTTAAATTCAAATCTATTTTTAATTAAATATAATGACAGACACAATCTTTTTAACTAAAAATAAAATTTACAAAACAAAGTAGACTATAAAATAGTTATTTTGAACGTCAATAATAAGACCCACTTAAGCCCACCCTTCACCGCTTCCTAGTGTTTAAGCTGGGGAGAAGAAACGGCGCAACAAACTCCCCAGCAACACGATGGACTGTCATACTCATTTTCTTTTCTATTTTAATGCTTCACATTTATACAAAATAACAAAGGGGATGATTAGAATTATAATTAACCACAACCACAGATAATACAGATCCATTGACTTTATAAACTGGATTATCAGAGATCTAATTTCTTACGGACTGAGAAGTTTTATTTAAAATCCGTGCTACAATTTTTTTTATATTTCTGTTTTTTTTATAATGTTATTATTATTTTGGCTGAAGAAATTCTAGGTTTAAGTCTTGTGTTAAGTTATGTGTGTGTCAATTGCGCGTAGAAATATAAACTTTTTCTTTCTTTTTTTCTTTTCTTTTCTTTTATTAGTTACATGCACACATCATATCAGCCACAGGACGTCCACTGCTGAACAAAGGCCTCCCCCTTAGATTTCCACAACGAGCGGTTACATGCCGCCTTCATCCAACGACTCCCAGCGACCTTCACCAGGTCGTCTGTCCACCTCGTTGGAGGTCGTCCCACGCTGCGTTTTCCGGTGCGCGGTCTCCATTCTAGAACCTTTGTGCCCCAGCGGCCATCAGTTCTACGAGCAATGTGCCCTGCCCATTGCCACTTGAGTTTACTAATCCTTTCAGCTATGTCGACAACTTTAGTTCTTCTACGGATCTCCTCATTTGTGATTCGATCTCGTAGAGAAATACATATAGCATAGCTCTCTCTATAGCTCGCTGAGTGACCTTGAGCTTTCTTATGAGGCCCGTTGTGAGTGACCACGGCTCTCGTTCCATAAGTCATCACTGGTAACACACCATTAGGCTATATAAAATATTGTTTGGCACATTGGATCAAATTAGTACAAGGCGCAATTGTTTTGTATCTTTCTGTTATGTCTATCACTATGTTTGTTATATCGCTGATAAAAAAGAAACCAGATGAAATAAAAACATATACAAAATTATAACAAACGCAAACGGCATATGTAATATATAATCAACTGACAAACAAAAAATTTATAAAAATACTAAATAAATTATACTAATAAGAATTTTAGCTTACGTAGTATTTCACCTTTAATTTTCATAAATATTTAAATTAAAAAGCAATTTAGTTGTCAACAGTACACAGAGCTATTTAACTCTAAAATGATAAAAAGTAAAAACTAAAATCTATTCAAATGGGTTGCATACAGCACGGGGCCATGGGACGCCGGGGACATAACGAACGGACCCCTAATTTTTACTTTTTGGCCCCTTACGCCATTATCACTTGTGTCGCATTGAAGCATAATATACTACGTACTAGAGAAGACGCCTATACTTGATTCTTTGTCACACGCGGTAGAGCGCATACACTCTAGCCCAGTTAGTATGTGCCAGGCCACTTGCCGCTACGTGACCCGTTTGAGTGCTAAGTTTTATTACTTAGTACATGTCTTCATATGAATTACATGTTGTTTTAAAAACTTGAGTAACATATATAAAAGTCAAGGAGTGACTTTTCATCAGTTAGTTCAAAATATTATCTTCAAAATATACGTAATTAAATTAAAAATATTATCAATATATGAAGAGTGGTGACGCGTTACCATGGTAACGGCCATATTTCGGTTACATGTTACTATGAGAACACGACACCCCCGCTTACCCCGCGCTCGCCCCGCAGTTATGAAGTTACGCGCTATAATTTGTTTGTAATAGTTATTTACTATACTCTATTACATAGTACATTATAACTCAGTGTTATGTCGACGCTTTTATAATACAAGTTGTTACCAAACCATATTGGGTCTTTCTTCACAAGCCTATTTTTTATAAGATATCCAGTTAAATTATTCACCTACATATAATATAGAGCAATATTTTATCAGACAATGGAATTTGTCTGAAAGTTTCATGAAGCCTTTTAGTAGAGGCTTTTTGATAGCAGATCTTCAAAGGCAATATAATTGGGGACGTAACGCTGTCGCTATTATGTTACTAATTTGAAAGGTCGAAATGATTCCTTACTTTAATAAGTCAGAGAGGTTCATTTTATTTTATATTATGAGACAATTCAATTGTTATCCAGTTCTGTAATGGAAAGTAATTATTTAATGGTTATAAAGGTAACATGAAAGGAAAAAAATATATAAGTTAAATAGGTGCTTTTTTCATTAGAATGGTGATTTCTTTAGAGTGAGAATGAGTTTTCAACATGTCGGTTTAATTCGTCAGTCTTTGAAAAAATACGAGCCTACAAAATAACCATGAGGCCACGCATTAGTGATGCGGCTTGATAGGCGACTCGATAGTCTATCGATAATATCGATATTATGAAAATTGACAGTTCATCATCATCATCATTTCGGCCGAATGAAATCCACTGCTGGACACAGGCCTCCCCCAAAGTACACCACAACGACCGATATGGGTGTGTTGGGGCTCGTTGGGGGGTTTTGCCATAATCGCCACGCTTGGCAGACGGGTTGGCGATCGCAGTTGTGTGTACTCGAAGGACGCTGCTGCCCATCCTCTGATTAATCCCTTAGTCGACTTTTACGACACCCACAGGAGGAGATGGGGTGGTGGTATTCTGAGCCGTTGATTTTGTTTTGACCAGTTGTAGAACAAGAATACCATCGATAGTATCACATATAAATAGAGACTGCGATATAAATCCTATCAATAGTATCGACACTACCGATATTCGTAAGCAATATTGCTGGACTATCGACAGTAGACTATATAAACATTTACAGTCTTATCACAAAAATCTTGTTAGACTCAGGTTTAAACCAGAACTATGAAGTCTGGACTTAGTACGGAACTAACGTTAGTACCGTGGTTTAAACCCGTCCGTATTACAAATATCAAAATAAGTCAGGACTAGATAGTACCTGACTTTAGTTCTGGCTTAAATTATTTCCACAGATTATACACGGAATTCCTTGGAAACATTCATTCAATCAGATAGCATTCGGTTACATCGTTCCGTTTACCCAAATGCTGAATATTTATGTAAATTTTTATAATAATGGTATTGATATTTTAACATATATAATAGGGTATTTAATGACGTTAACTATCAGAAACTAATGGTTGTTCTTGTTTCAATAAATGCCATTTGTTTTCTTCCTGAGGAATACTTTTATGACATTTATTTCATGTCCGAAATATGTACTTTCAAACAACACTAATGCGTAACGGAATGTCTATATCGCGCAGAAATCTTTAAACATAGGTACAACTATTCTGAGATTCGGACGTTTCTTCGTACTGATTATTGATAAGAAGTTAGGGAATAATATTAATAAAATAGAACAACGGAAAAAGGAAGAAGTGAAAACTGGAATTTTGAAGAAAAAGTTAGTACTTGCCTACAATTATTGTAATTACGGCACATTACTATCTTTAGGACAACGCAAATTTAAACCATTTCAGGAACTATTACAATATAACACACAAAAAGAAACCAAATCTAACCTCAAAACAATGAATTTGACGTATATTTGTGACTTAGACCAAAGGTTTATAGAGTTAAACTAGGTCCCCATCAGGTTTATCTTTAGTACCATAGATAGTCCAAGACTAAGAGTTAAACCACTTTTTGTAATAAGAAATGTTATTAAACCACACTTTTAGTCCGAGACTATCGATAAACCATGTTTTGTAATAAGACGGTTATTGTTTAATTTCACTGTAGTGCCGACTATGAATAGCACCGACCAATCTCATCTCATGGGTATAGTAAAAGGCGACTATTGGATTAACTGGAGGATGGGCAGCAACGTCCTTCGAGTACACTAACAACTCAACTGCGATCACCAACCCGCCTGCCAAGCGTGGCGATATTAACAAAATCCAAAACACGAACAATCCGGTCATTGTGGTGATATTTGCGGGAGGCCTGTGTCCAGCAGTGGACTTTATTTGGCTACAATGATGATGATGGTTTAACTAAGTCAAGATTACCTGGTAAGTAAGGATGATTTATAACATTATTTAATAACACACACAACTATCATCACAGGGTTACCTAATACAAAAGTGTAGTTATAGTTATAATAGCTTACAATTATATTATTATGAACAACCAAGAGAAATTTTACAAAATGCGGCCTGTGTGAATTCACTCAGAGTACAATTGAAGCAGTCAATCTGCTGTGACACCATTTTGAGTGTATGCAGGGCGCGTGCTGCAGTAGGTTGGTGCGAGCAGGCAGCACCCACAGAAGACGCGGTCGCCTCCGTCCCCCCACGTGCCCATCCGGTACACACAGCCCAACCATGCGTAAAAGTTGTGTATTTTACCACGCATAATCTTAAATAAGTAAGTGGCGAGATCTACTTCTCTTCTTACTTCTAGTTTATTATAGCCTACCATGCCCAGCACAAATAGAGTAGGATACAGCAGTGGATACCCTGGATACACACCATACCGATTTAAGTACAGGAATCTCACAAATTTGTTCTGGATCCGTTCTAGCATTTTGTGTTTTGTGTTTTTTAAAAAACATTGCCCCACTCTAGGATTTCTCCTGTGTCGTGGGTGCGTTTACAGACATGAATTCCACATACAATACACCCAGACCCGGAACAACTACCTGCAGGTCATACAAATATTTGTTCCGTGTGGGAATCGAACCCACGACCCGGAGCGCAGCAGCCGACTTTATCAGCCACCGCACCAACCGTGCCGCATTAGTTTGTACTTGGCTTCATGTGGCGACCAGACGACTGCATTGCATTCCAAATGACTTTAATAATGTTCTACAAAATATTTTATTTTAGGAAGTAAATCTATAGGTAGCAATGATGCGTTTTAGCAAAATAAATAAACGCAACATCAACCTTTATTTTATCAAATAGTACAGAGTAGAATATTGATTTATTTATTATCAATAAAACCGATACTTGATATTTGAAATGAATTCTATATACCATTCAGCCTTAAAACATTTTCCTTTATTAAAGTAAGACCCTATATATAAACTTAGTCGGATTTTATAACATGTGTTATACAATCCGAATAACAACACGATATGCAGACATTAGTAAGTATTACGACATTTCCAAAAACATAAAAATCGTGTGATTTGCGCGATAGCCGACTATCAAGTGGCATCACTAGTGCATATTGCTGGGCTATTAATATGCAATCGAAATTCTATCGATAGTGGTTTATCAAGAACACCCTTACCATGAATAGGTCAAATAACGTTAAATGATATGAGGTTTGGAAGTACCTATCAAATACATCAACCCCAGTTTTCAAGTAGGCGTCTCTCCAAGGGTCACAGCATCACGACTTTAAACAATTTTCAACGAAACCGTACAAGTTGCGGGTCGGGACAATGTTGAGACTGCCTCGCAAAAGCGAAGTTACTTGTGGATTATACACAGTCCAAAAGTTTATATAATTTTGGGTCTTGTAAACTATTCCATTTCTATAGAAAATATTTATAGAGCAAATGTTGATATAGTGATTGGGAGTTAGTTCAAAATAATAGTTTCGGTTGCTATTACAGTATTCTCAGTAATTATACTGGTCATCTGGAATTGGGTGAAATGCTTTGAACAGATGGCGGAGCAATAAGGTTGATTGGAGGTTGAATTATTTTGTCGTTCTGGATACATAGTTAACGGAACGCAGAGAGCTTATTAATAATTTAGACGGCACAGTTTGTACAGTGGCTGATATAGTCAGTTGCTGCGCTCTTGGTCGATCTGCAGGTAGTTCCGGGTCTGGGTGTATTGTGTATGTAAACTTGTGTGCGGATTTGTGTCTGTAAACGCACCCACGATACAGGATAAATCTTAGTGGGGCAACGATTTTTAAGAAAAAAGTTTTTATTAGGCTTCCGTTTTTCCATTATCTGATCACTTGGTTGTTTATCTGTCGCCGTCAAGAAACGGATTGAGGTATTAAATTGAAAATAATATCAAATACATAAAATCTATAGCCACATACTGCTGTAATGTACAGATTCAATAAAAAAATTAAAACAAGTTTCTAGTTTAAAACTAGAAAGATACTGCCTTTCAAAACGTATTTCCATACTAAAAATCCCACTCGCTGACTGATCGTAAAAAGGTTAAACAGTCGACCACCAGCCTGACACCAGCACTCCTTGGATATGTTAGTGCTAGTGGCTTACCCGCCACCTGCGGGCAACCCTTAATGGTACGCACCTAGTTCCAAACTCCCTCAGTCGCTTTCTACGAGACGCACCCAAAGAGATAGGGTAGCCCTTTTTGTGACCCGGAGCTACACGGGTTGCTGTGTGAACTTTGTAACATAGTAAATTCAATGTGAGACAGTTTTAAAAGCCAATCAATCGTATGCCACTCTTCATGACAAATTCCTGACGTTCCAGCCCATGATGAACCCATGTTACGCCAGTAATTTATCCCTAATGTGACAGATAACGGGACCTCTCGCCCTTCTCAGAACATTTGAATTTATTATTCATACAAATGATACCTTTTTTTCGCCTCTTGTAAATTGAAACGGTGATCATAATACAACATCACATGTAATATTAACAATATACAGGCTCATCTTATGCTTCCAGTCTTCAAGGTGCGAGTTTGGTCTAGCTATAAAAATTTTACTCACGCACGGGTTCAATCATTTCAGCCTAAAAAACGTCCACTGCTGAACAGAAGCCTCCCCCAAAGATTGCCACAACGACCGGTATGGGTTTGTGTTGTGTGCTGATTGGGGGTTATGCCATCATCGCCACGCTTGGCAGACGGGTTGGCGATCGCAGTTGTGTTATAAATATACTCGGAGGATCCTTCTGCCCATCCTCTGGCTAATCCCATAGTCGCCTTTTACGACACCCACGGGATGAGATGGGGTGGTATTCTAAGCCGGCACTATACACCAAAGCCGGCACCATACGGCAACGGCACGCACGGGTTACCACTGTGTTATTTTTAGACCCACCTATTTTTGAAGTACGTTGTCTGTCAGTCAGTGTTAGAATTTTATTATCATTTAAGCCGAATAAAGTCCACTGTTTGACACAGACCTCCTCCAAAGATAGCAACGACGATTGGTCAGAATGTTTTATGTACTCATAAGGGGGTTGTTGCCATAATCGCCACGCTTGGCAAGCGGGATGGTGATCGCAGTAGAATTGATAATGTACTCGAAGGACGCTGCTGCTCATCCTCCGACTTATTCCATACTTTTACGACACCCGAAACGAAACGAGATGGGTTGGTGCTATTCTTAGCCGGTATCCCACAACAAATACACACAGCTGAATTTGATTAAGAAGATAATAAAAAAACAGGATTACTTCTTAGTTTTTACTTATATCTTGGTATCTTGGTAAAATCTGGCAGGTTATGGGCCTATCCGTACCAAATGATTCTCATTCGTACATCATCATCATCATATCAGCCGAAGGACGTCCACTGTTGAACAAGGCCGCCTGTTGCTGCTTTTAGTGTGGTATTTAGTTTGGGACTTTATTATTTTAATAACAGGATTCCAAACTGGTGGTACCTGCCAGCCATCTTCTCTATTAAAATAGACTCACGAAACATATCAGTTCTCTTTCACGAGGACATGAGGTTGATTGAAACAAAGAAGAAACGGGAGTTTTTGTAGAAATTTTCGTGTCTGTTTCATTTCGATATCTTGCAGGGTTCAGAAGATATAAATATATTTAACGTATACCGATGGGACCGGGTAGCGGGCGAGTAAGCTAAAAACCTGTTTAGACTACTAGATCTACAAATAGGTAAAATTATTGCGACCGTGAAATCGTACATATAATAGAAGAAAGGACACGAATGTTTATACTTGTCTAGTATATATTTAGTCTATCGGCGAGCCACTCGTAAAGCAATGTTCGAATCAAAATATCAGCACAAATTTCGTATGTTTCTAAAAGATAACTCAAATATCCTTTGGGACCCTCCCTTGTTGGTAGTTAGAGTACAGGGATTGGGATTGAATCATTCTTTTATCTATTTTGGTAAGCAGCGGTTGAAGCAAAAATGTGCTTGTTTAGGACAAGTAGTCAATGTTAGAAAGATAGTTTGTAACCAGCAGTAGAGATGGCTGTTTTATGGACCAGTTGCTGATACTCGAATGAACGTGTTGCTATAGCAAAGTTGAACATGAACCGTGGTCCTAGTGGCTTTCACATACAACAGTTATTAACTTTACCTTACTCGCGGTAGACCTCTTATAGCAGCCCTTTTTTAATTGGTGCCCAGTGGAAATTCTTCATGAACTTCCTTCGCCCCGGGGAAGGGTAATTTGGCCGAGCGACCCAAGAGAAGTCGGTAGCACGCATGTGGTCACGCGCTGCCGTGAGACGCTTTGGGGGATACTTTACAATCCCAACAACAATTGAAATCACACCCGGGAAGACGGCGGTGCGCAAGCGCAAAGCGAGGTTTGGCGGATCCTTTACAATCCTCCCCGAAAAGTGGCGACCTTTTTACAGTCGCCTTCCCACCGCTAGAGGAGACCCCTCTTGCAACAAACTATAGGCACATCTCAGAGAGACCTATGAGATGTGCCTATAGCCTTGGCACCAGTGAGTGGCTCTAGTGTGATCATATGAGGACCTGGAGCCTCCCTTAGGTGCCGAAGATGACTGCTCCAGTGGTTTTAGCCGGTAGGAGTCCAGCATGCCCTCGGATAGGTAGGTTTAAATTTAAACATCACTGTATTCCGGTTATAAGGGCACTGTAGCTAGTAAAAAGAGCCTGAATAACAAATTCCGAGGTGACGAGTGTGGTGCCATCGAGGACTAGTCCTGGGTAACATAACAACACTTCATGTGAATGACTTGCAGATCTAGTCACCAGGTGGTAAAACAGGAACTAAACTAAACAAGCACTTAGGTGAACTGCTTGTTAAATACATAGTTTGTTACAGGTCACTAACGACTAGAGCAAAAATAGAAGTTATGTTAAGCAGAGCATTTCAATATGTAGATTATTTAACAGTAATCTAAGGAACTCTAACCCAGAGGGGTGGATAGCAGCGTTCCTTCTGTAGAACAGTAGTCATACTGCGTCATACGCTCACCAACCCGCCTGCCAAGCCTGGTGATTACTGGAAAATTCCCCCCAGAACGACGACACAATTGTGGAAATCTATGGCGGAGGTCTTTTTTTCAGGAGTGGACTTATAAATGGCTGATATGATGACGATCATACATGGGGTTCCTTCGTTGAAAAGGTTCCTCCGACGAGGCGGATGGTATGCCTGTGGGCAAAACCCAACGATTAATGTTGGGCAACCGTATAGATAAAGCAATCTGCTCCTTTTGAGCCGCTATTCGGAGCCTGGCTCTAAAGGAGCGAACGCGTTACCTACCGCCTGACGCAGGTATTTACCAGTCATACTTGAGGCGTGCCCTGCGTGAGCTGCCGAGTGGCGGAGGCTCTGTGAGAGCATTATGCTCTAGAAAGAGATCGCGGAGTGAGATTTGGCAGAGAACCGATTCCTCATAGAAAGAGATGAGACAGCGCCGCGGTAACAACCACCATGGTGCCCAAATCCAACACGTCTGAGCCCTGCCGTCTTTCTGAGGCGGGGGGCCTCGGGGGTCGTGGGTGTGGAGATTGGGGAGTTTGCGTGCTCATATCGAGTGACCCCGATCAGATGGCAGTGCGCACGTGACTACGTGATGATATGTGCGCAGCACAGTGCACAGTGAGGCTCATTAGTTACGACAGCATTTCATTTTTTAATAATAGAATCAGCAATAAACAATTTGTGTCGACCTATCTTGATAAAATATGTTTCAAAGACCTTCAGTGAAGTACTTTTTTTTTATTACGACTGCAATACATAGAAAAATTCTCAATACGAGTCTGCATCTCAAACCAAATACGCTGAACACGTCAATACTGCCGTCCTCAGAACGTTTGCTGATCAAATAGTAGTCCATTGTAAACGTCTATGCAAACATCGATGTCCCAAAGTGCTCGTAAGGGACCATAAGCAAACATTCTATAATGTTCCTTGTTCAAATGGATATCTTCAGTGTGTTTAAGTTCTGAAGCTAGAAAGTGCTGAGTTGATAATTTCATAATCAATAGATTTTATATTGCCATTTCAACATTGTCTTGGTCTTTGAGTTACTGTTAGTACTGTCAGTCAACTGAGTTAGATTACAAATCTATACATCTATACAAATAAATAAAATTAAAGTGTCTGTTTGTAATGTCAAAATAACATCTTTTTACTAAATGAATATGAAAGTATATACGGTAACTATAACAAATGTCTGTCGGTCTGTCTGTCTGTCTGTTTGTTCCGGGTAATCTCCGAAACAGCTGAACCGATTTTGACGGAACTTTCACTGGCAGATAGCTGATATTGTAAGGAATAACATAGGTTACTTTTATTTTAGAAAAGTAATTAGGGTTCCGCGCAAAATAAATAATACCCTTGAAATCCAATACATTCTATGTCAAGTGCCTATGTCGAAGTACTCTAAATTTATTTTAAATTAAACGCGGGTGAAACCGCGGGTCCCAGCTAGTAAGTCATAATATTCCTATCTATCTACAAAATTTGACCAGATTGGCAGATACCGCGACTTAATCGTAGGATGTTTTAATAAGTGGTAGCGGTGACTTTCGAACCATAGATTGCGGTGCTTGGATTGTTCACGTATTCTATAACTGATAAACAGTCACCGATGGAGTCGGAAAAGGTAAAGCACTCTCCAAATATTTCTTCAGCAGCTTACGTTGTAGTTATAGCGAGTGATGTCCAAGTTATGATAGATCCTAGTGATGTTATTCACGCATGGATATATTACACTGCAATCAGATTTTTATCTGCGGGGAATGGTTTTATAGCAGTTAAAAATGTTTACGGGAATCAGGTCAAACCCGTAGATATGAGTTATGGATATAAACTATATGAAGCTTTTTGTGATCTACAAACGCATACAGCGCCAGCTGCGAAGACGTGCTTTGATTGGCGAGAATAGTTGTCCATCCTCTTTCTTTCTTGGCCGTAAGGATCGAGATATAGGAGGAAAAGGGAAGGAAACGGGAAAACGAATAAAGTTAACGTATTATCGTAAACAGTACTAAATTTTGACTATAGGAGTCACAAATAATAAAATATGCTGCAGTTTTTGAAATATTAAATACTTGTCGCTTTAAACACACGTGTTAATCGAAGATTGCTACTTAAATATATGCGGGTGTCGTAAAAGGCGACTCTGGGAATAGCCAGAGGGTGGCCAGCAGTGTCCTTCGAATAAATTTGTAACTCAACTGCGATCGCCAACCGGCCTGCCAAGTGTGGTGGTTATGGCAATACCCCCAATGACCACACAACACAAACTCATAGCAGTCGTTGTGGCAATCTTTTGGGGAGGCTTCTGTTCAACATTGGACGTTTTTACGGCTGAAATGATGATGATGATTATTTATTTATTCATTTATTTTTCACCACAATAATGAAAATGCTATAGTTCTGTTCAAATTGTTGTGAGAGACTGGTGCCTAAACTAGACTGAAGCCTGGTCACCAGGCCTTCCACCTCAGAAGTCCAATTTTGCTCGTTCATAAACTGTGCTAAGAGAATTTTTTCAATTTTCTTGTTTTCCGTGTATCTGATTCTATCAAGTTGTTTCCTCTTGAAAGTTCTTTTGATGAATACTGTCCAATACGTTGATATCACTATATCAGGCCCCAATACTGGTTGATTTTGTCTTTTATAACCCAGTTGTTATCTTACATCCCATAAATGCGCACTTTCGCTGCAGACAACATCTTGATATAACAATAGACTCGCTGTTCTAATAAAATGTGTATATTATGCCTTTGATACAACCAGTATTGACGATTTACCAAAAAAAAAAAAAACATATCTTTGTTTACTTTTTTTGTAATGAGTTTTAAAACATAGCCCCGTCAATTAATGTAGCTGCCTTATGATTAATATAGTTTTATAAGAAATGGGGTACGGATTTAAACCTGAGGTAGTCGTTTAGGGGCCTTAGTGATTTTTTTCATATGACAGCCACTTTAGTCTTGCAACGGCCTACGTAATGATAAATAGCAACCGTACATACATATCACCATATCAGCCAGAGGCAGCTGCTAAATATTGACCTCCCCCATTGTATCACTGAGGTATTGCTTGCAATGACGGGGTGGACCCGCGATAAATTTAACTTAATAATGATATAATAATGACTGTAATGAATGACTTTTTAAATTTACAATAAATATGAATTCTATGAGAGTGTCACTCACGGCCGTAATGCGCGGTGTCGTAGAATGCTCTGTGGAGGGCGCCCCGCGCCGCCCGCCGTGCCGTATGCGTGTGTGTGTTGAGAGCAGTGTGCGCGCACGCATGCAAGGCGTCAACACCCATAAACAACCGGTTACATGCCTAGTATTGTCATTTTGGGGGAAATTTGCCAGTATTCACCAGGCTTGGCAGACGAGTTGATGAGCTCAGAAAGGCCCCGGTGCCACAGAAGGGACGCATTGCACATATCTGTGGCTTAGAGATCTTTCCTTAGTCGCCTTCTCGAGGAGAGGAAATGGATTGGTACTCTGGACATCACACGGATAGACAGCACACATTTACGTCGTCAATTTACTGATTACGGGTGCGTTGCGGACAATACAAGATGGAATGCCTTGTGTCGGTAATTTTACAGGCATTTTCGACCCTTTACAAAGCTACGCTTACACATAATTATAATTCCGGGTGGAATATGTAGAACTGTAGTACCACCCCAGTCTAGCTCTTCACAAACATCTCTTCTACCGTATGAAAACAGACGACTCACTACTAGATATAACTTAAGCGGCACGGTTGGTGCAGTGGCTGATACAGTCAGCTGCTGCGCATCGGGTCGTGGCTTCGATTCCCGCACGGAAAGAATATTTGTACGATCTGCAGGCATTTTTTCGCTGTCTGGGTGTAATGTGTGCGGAATTTGCGTTAGTAAGCGCACCCACGACACAGGCGAAATCCTAGTGTGGGGCAAAGTTTAAAAAAAAGTTCGTAATAAATCCCAGTTCAGTCAAAAGTATAGAATTAAATATATGTATGTCAGCCAAAAGACGTCCACTGCTGAACAAATGCCTCCCCATATATTTCCACAATCTTGCCGTCACTTTGGGGGGAATCTGCCAGTACTCTCCACGCTTGGCGTATTCCGCAGTATGACTACTGTCCCACAGAAGGGACGCTGCTACCCATCCTTCTGGTTCGGAGTTCCTTACGGCCGAAATTAATACTCGATCTAATCCAAAATCTTTTTTTTTTTTTTTTTTTTTAAATGCTGCCCCACACTAGGATTTCTCCTGTGTCGTGGGTGCGTTTACATACATGAATTCCACACACAATACACCCAGACCCGGAACAACTACCTGCACATCGTACAAATATTTGTTCCGTGCGGGAATCGAACCCACGACCCGGAGCGCAGCAGTCGACTGTATCAACCACTGCACCAACCATGCCGTCAAAAAATCTTTGGATTTCGGATTACGGATATGTCCGTTTTTTGTGTTAAATGTGATCGTAACACACCAACGAATGAATTTTAAAATCTTTACTTTGAAGATTTTGGATTAGATTGATTATTAATTACGGCCGTAAGTTGCCTTTTAAGACATCCACTGGAAGAGAAATTGTGGTATTATTTTTTTAATATGGACACCTCACGAACTCGGCAGCACACAGAACTATGTATATCGATATGTATACATGAATAGACAAACATATCTAGTTCACAATTTTTTTTGATGGATATAGTTCATTTTAGCAATAGGATAATGAGCGGTTTGACGTTTTCTTCCATCAATAAAATAAGTACCTCAGTAAAAGTATATACAGGTTGTCCAGTAAATAGCACGACATACTGCAGGGGCTATTTACTGGTAAACTTACTTATTCGAAATATCGAAAAATCTCTACCTTGACACAGATTTTTAAGCATCTCGTAATGAAAAATTCATTTTCTAGTTTTGTTTTTACCTCAAATTATTTGTGAATAGTTACTTTACTCATTGATAAGCCTTTATTCCATTAAAAACTAAAATGTTTTCAAGAAATATAATTTTTATTTAAATTTTCACAGTACAATTTTCTTATCGGAAAATTTGTACTACTGTAAATCCGTAAGATTTTGCTGAACATATATTGTGTTTTTTTGGTAGGTATTGACCCAAGCTCTCACCCCCTGCAGTATGTCGTGCTATTTACTGGACATCCTATATATGAAGAAATGAAACGACATCTGTTGGTTGTTTTCCATTTGCTTCTTTTCTAATCATTTAAGGTTATTTTTGTGGTTTTTGTTTATATGTGATCGGCATCGTTCTCAGTGTGCTATGGAAAGAACTGTGCTAATACTCTACGAGATCGAATCAAATGAGGAGATCCGGAGAAGAGCTATCCATAGAGAACGAAGAACTAAGTTGCCGAATTTTATGGAAGGATTAGCAAGCTAGAATGGCAATGGACGGGGCACATTACTAGTAGAACTGATGGCCGTTGGGGAAAAATGTTTTGACCATGCCCCGGATAAGCGCAGCGTGGGAAGGCTTTGAACGAGATGGCCAGATGTCCTGGTTGAAGGTCGCTGGGAGACGGTGGATGTGGAAGGCATGTAACCGGCCGTTGTGGAAATCTATTGGGGAGGCCTTTGTTCAGCAATGGACGTCTTTCGGCTGATATGATAATCGGTGAACAATAACCAAGACTTTGTCCAGTCCAATAAATAAAAAAAAGATGTAATTTGTTGCAGATTATCCTTCTTGTTGTCAAACTAATTTCTGGAAATTTCCCTTTAAAAGTCGCAAGACTATTTTTGCATATCTTGATTGGCACCTTGAATGTCACTTCGACTTTTGCATGTACTAAGTTTATTGGAAATGATCCAAAAAGTTCAAAACCTTAAAAAATTCTACTATGACGTTAAAAACTGCACTTGTTATTCCGTGAGAACTCACTTCTGTTTCCGCAGTGAAAAATAGAAAAACCATACGAAATTAAAGATTTTACTGCGGGTTCACAAGTGAGCTTGCTAGTGAAGCCAACTCACACGGAGTCCATAGTGAAAAGTATTTAAAACAGTACGATATTATAAATTTCACCCCCGATTTAGAAGTGAGTTTGCTAGAGAATTCTTACAGAATAGCCACGCTGATACAAAAGTCGAGTATCGAGTCTTATTTCAGAAAACTATTTTGTTTTTACTCTGTCTGTACTTTGTGCATAAATTTTGTTGTTGAAGTGTTTTCAAACTTAGGAAGCTCTATCGTGAATTATGGTTGTTTGAGAAGAAGAACTTTAAGAACAACGTTTTATTGATAAAAATATGTTGAAAAAAGACGAGGAGCCCCGAACCCTTTTTAGCAAGAATCAGTATTTAGTTTGTCGGTGTTTACATCATTCGAAAATAGCCCATGCGTACGACTGTCTTAACGAACAATTTAGGTCGATAGTTTAGGTACTTACATGTATTTAACCTTGAATCCAAACTCTACACAATCGGCTTAAGAACTATACTATATTATCTGTATAGTTAACTATAGTATATTGATATATATTGATTATCGTATCAAAAGATTTTTTTTAAGTTTATTACTATGGACCCAAGTACCAATATAAATTTATTTCATCATCATTTCGGCCGAATGAAGTCCACTGCTGGACAAAGGCCTCCCCCAAAGATCACCACAATGACCGATATGGGTGTGTTATGGGCTTATTGGGGGCTTTTGCCATAATCGCCACGCTTGGCAGGCGGGTTGGCGATCGCAGTTGAGTTGTTAATGTACTCGAAGGACGCTGCTGCCCATCTTCCGGCTAATCCCTTAGTCGACTTTCACGACACCCACGGGAGAAGATGGGGTAGTGGTATTCTGAGCCGGCACCATTATTTATTATTATTTTATATGTATTATTAAATTTATTTACGATTTAATAATACATATAAAATAATAATTTAACATGTTAATATACGAGTATATACATTATGACATTATTTACGGCGTTGGGGGTTATAATTCCCTTTATTTTATATAATTTAATATATTCTAACTGTTATAATTAAAGAAGTTATTTCATGTCCAATTAAAAAACATTATATAAAGCTCCAGCTAAAAATCCTCGAACGACGTTTTAGAATGGCCTCCGACACATGTTGATATTCACATAATCCTTTACACGTACTTACAGAACAAAGGGAATTAATCCCTTTCGATACCTTCTTCTATTTATATATATATTTTCTTTCCCGAACCAATGGTGGGCGTACGTTAGGGAAACAATTGGTTTATGTAGAGAAGATTTTACTTTGTACGTATTATAATCTTCATTTTACTGTTATTTATTTGCGCGAGCATAAAAGGTAGAGAATGGAGTAATACAGGAGGGTCTGAGTTCTAGTATAGTTAATATTATATTAGTATTATGTTTCTCTATTACACGGGTTTATATCCCCTGTAAGGGGGAACCCGGTCTTTTGATAGGCTTACGCGGGGACATGGGTCGAACACGCAGAGGCCCTATAGAGAATTTTAATCTAATATGTAATGGGACACTAACCGGGGACTCTCCATGGCTGCACTATAAAATGCAGTCTCGGCTTATATTAGTATAGTTATTACATGACTTAAAATCTTCTTTCAACTTTTGGGTGGCTCCCACAGCTCTCCTCTGACGGACTGGTAGGTGGTATGAGACACTAACCATTTAAGCTTAGATCGGTATGAAGAAATGTTAATACCGTATCTTTGTAGGCAGGTTATCGACACAGAAAGCTTTTACCCGTTTAGAACCTCAGGGTGTCAAATTAGATACACCGATGAACTGCTGATAATATTCATTACTCTCCATGTAAGATAACTTCTAAGATAATTAATTCTAAGATAATTAATTCACTTCTAAGATAATTAATTCTTCTTCTCTTAGATTATGGCTACTGTAGAGTATCTTCCACAATTTCGCCAATGTCAAGTATAAGGCAACGTCGTACGGACTACGGTATTTAGATTAATAAATCTTTACTATTCATAAAATATTTCTCAAAAATGAAAAGAGTCTAAAAAATATGTCGGCAAGGTCGTACGGTCGTACGGTTCAATTCCAAGATAATTAATACAAGTCCTTTCCCGACAAGCTTGCTGTAACAGTTAAACTATATCTCAGTTATCAAAGTAATTCTCAAATACAAAATTAATAATTTATTTTTCTTTTCTATATGGTTAGTGTCTCATACCAAAGAGTATCATCGATATTCCAATACTACCGCTGTCGTAGAGGCCGTCCTGTCTGGCTACATACGAATTAAGACGAAGTGGAGATTGACGGTTGAAAAGTTGGAATCACGCCACGATATCAACTTTGTTGCGGATTCCAACACAACATTTTATACTTTCGTGATGAAAGGGTGTTGACGGAAGGGTGTCGTGTAAGTACCGTCGTTTTAGAAGGCTACATCGCGTCACATCTTCGCCGGCACAGCGTGTTCCATGTATTTGTAGGCTGTATAATATTTATGTGTATGTTGATTTATATAATATTACTAGCTGGGACCCGCGGTTTCACCCGCGTTTAATTTAAAAGAAATTTAGAGTACTTCGACATAGACACTTGACATAGAATATGTATACTGGATATCAAGGGTTTTTTTTTTGTGCGGAACCCTAATTATTTTTCTAAAATAAAAGTAGTCTAAGTTATTCCTTATAATATCAGCTATCTGCCAGTGACAGTCCCGTCAAAATCAGTCCAGCCGTATCGGAGATTACCCGGAACAAACAGACAGACAGACGGACAGACAGACAGACAAAAAATGCAAAAATTGTTTTTTTGTAATATGTACCGTATATAATTTCATATGCATTGAGTAAAAAGCTGTTATTTTGACATTACAAACAGACACTTCAATTTTATTTATTTGTATAGATGAGTATATAAGATTTAACGCCTACGTCGTCTGAGAACAAATATAAAAATTAATCACGAAAATATGTCTTCTTGATTCGATGCTATTTTGATTCTTAGTAGAATATTTCGACCAAAAGCCTTTGGCGGGTTATGGTATAAGATTATTGAACCTCTCTCCCTCGTTCACTATAGTCCGACGTGAGTACTTCTCTGACCATGGTTGTGATGCTTTGAAGCTTCTAATCCGCTCGACAGTTGTGGCTTTATGGTGCATAAAGTCGATTTGCCTAATTGTGCCGTATTCCGAGTCGTGGAGCATGCAATGTAGCCGCATTTGGGTTCACAGATATCAGGCCCCTGGCTGTTTTATGTGGGTCCTTATAATGGAATTTCGGCTTCACCATTTTCGGTTGCGGCTAGAATGCTATTTATAATAATTACTGTAGGTTTATTGATGCGAGTAGGTTTAATGTAATTCTTGATTGTTTTTGTTGTTTGAATTCAATAATGGTATGGCTATGAATTGTAAAAACAAAAAAAACTAATCTAACTATGAAGAAAAAAACCTATTGTTACAATAGTAATGTCTTAGGTTTTCGCGATTATTGCTCATTATAATAAAACACTTTTAAACGGACTACATCGCGTATATTACAAAAAGAAATTGACGTTACTTAGGGCAGATAGGACGTTACGTAGTATAGCCACCCAAATAAAAGAACACATAACTGACGTCAAGCACGCTGAAGTCAAGCTGGATGCTTTACAAAGTCTGCAAGTGTGTTAACATTCCTTAGCCAATCCTAACCACTTTCTTCGATTTGATTATCCTCAAGCCCTCGAGAAAGAAAACCGATATGTAGCAAGAATGTTTCGTGAGACAAGTGAAATTAAAAAATATCACACTAGAGCCACCCGTGAATCCACCTTTAGGCACATCTCGGAAGGGATGACTGTAAAGTGGTCACTCCCTCTATCATAGGGGAGGCAACTGTAAAACGGTCATCCCCCAAGCCTCGTTGTGCGCCGTGCACACGGTGGCACATGACTACGTGTGCGCCACCATCTTCCAGGGGGTCTTTGTGGATAGTGCCTCACAAAACCGAGGCGCTATAGTTCCACAAACTGCCTCGTAGCAGGGATCCTCTCAGTTTATGGATACGCGTTAGGGACATACAAATACCAAGTACCCTGGGCTCACCCTGAATAGTCGCTGAGGCTTCGAGGAGCACTACGAGGATAGTGGGTGCTTTGCACCGGCTACTTAAGTCTTGGGAGACCGAGGGAAGAAGTTCACCGCCTCTACGGGGGAGTCGTTCGGTCAATGGCTCACTATGGGGCGCCTGTTTGGTTATGTCAACTCTCGGGGGTCCAACGCTGCAGAGCCAAGATTCACGGTCTGCAGCGTAGAGTGGCTGTACGGGTCCCACGAGGATACAAAATGGTGTCCTTTAAGGCGGCAACTCTGTTGGCGCACTTTCAGCCTTTTGATATCCTGGTAGAGATTGATCCGTGAGTGTATCATTGAACACACTCTCTCCTCCAGTGAAGTGAAGGCGTGCCTTCAGGGGCGCTCGGAATTTTGAGTCGGCAGGCTTGGTGAGCTGCACTTGAGCTGTGGCGCGAGTGGCACATTCTGCCGCAGTACGTGCAAAAGCGCGTCGTTGAGGCTGTCTTGCCGCTCTTCGGAGCCTGGCTCCAAAGGAGCGAGCGCGTCACGTTCCGCCAGACGCAGGTATTCACCGGACACAGTTGTTTCGGTGCGTACTTGCACAGGATAGGACGTAAGGTCACGGCACAGTGTCACCGCTGTGGAGATGAATAGGATACTGCACAGCTTACGCTTGGGGAGTGCTCTGCATGGGCTGCCGAATGGCGGATCCTGGTGGATCAGATCGGGCAAGATCTCTCTCTGCCAGCAGTAGTATCGGCTATGCTAGCAGAACATGAAAATTGGAGTGCTGTGGTCTCCTTCTATGAGAACGTCATGCAACAGAAGGAGGTTGCTGAGTGGGTTCGGAAGAAGGCTGATCCCGCTCGCAGCCTGGGTAACAACCACCGTGCCGCCCGTGTCCAACACGCCTGAGCCCCTGTCGTCTTTATATGACGGGAGCCTTGGGGGTCACGCGTATTTGGCAGTTGGAGTGCTCACACCGAGAGACCCCCGGGAAGACGGTGGTGTGCATCACATGCCACCGTGTCCGTCACACACGGTACGACATCCACGCGAGGAGATTAAGTTGTGCTATACTCTTTATCCCGACACCACATGGAAGTGTTATAATAACCTTGGTCTTTGTAGACGCAAGCCTTCACACAGTTCATTTTTTTCATCATTTTCGGCCGAATGAAGTCCACTGCTGGACACAAGCCTCCCCCAAAGATCACGACAAAGACCGATATGGGTGTGTTGTGGGTGTCACACAGTTCACACCACATAAAAGAGACCATAGCTAAAGTTGTTAGTCACATGTTATGCTATGTTAGTAACATTTGCTACATTATTAGAATCAGACTACCTTTTTCCACATATCAGGCTCACTGGACTCCTAATACATGGAGTTCCGTACACCCACTGAGTAGATCAGTATTTGTTATGAACAAACATGTGACGTACAATTTTATTGCTGCCGACCAAACGGTCGTTTGTGCTGTTGAACAATCAAAATCATCGTCATATCATCCAAAGGACGTCCAATGCTGAACAAAGGCCTCCCCCATAGATTTCCACAACAAGCAGTTACATGCCGCCCATATCCAACAATGGGAGTCCCCAACCACTTTCACTAGGTCGTCCGTCCACCTTGTTAAAGCGTGGTAAAACTTTCATCTTGAGGTATTGCGGTATTGTTGACGAAACACAAACGCTTAGACAATATGTAGGTATAATCTTACTTGTAAATTGGAACCGGAAAGGTGCATCTAAAAGCACATGTTAAATGGAGGTTGGAACGCCCGTCCGTCCTCTAAGTAACGCTGATCAGCTTAATTGCCGTCAAGCGAGAAATCAGTCACACATTTTAGTTAAATTTGTTTTGTTTGTGGTTTTGTCAATTTAGGATGTCGACATTTCAAAATGTTGCCAGATTAAAAATATCTACCTGTCGTATTTAATACTGAACTGGTTATTTTATTGTAATAATATAAAATATATACAATTAATAACAATAGGTACGTAAGTAAAAAGCACCAAAAATACAAAAACTATTATTGTATAATACATAAAATCCGAAAACAATAATTAGGCGAAATAAGGCCGATCATTACCCACCTCCTTTTTCATATTATTTTATCTTGGCTTTTGCGAGTCCAGCCAGGATTTCCGAGGATTGCACAAATTTTTCCCCGCCTTTCGTCTTTACTACTGTTTATGGCTTTTCTTTGATGGTCTCTTAGACTAATGGATTAGACTGATATTGAAGTATTTTTGTGGAAGTCAGAGAAAGTATTTATAACCAGGAAAGTGTTATTGTGATTATTCGCTGAAGGATAAGCGCTGCTGTCGCGCCATTAACAAGAGACGTATAAAAGCTCACTAATAAGCTTACGGAAGATATATAATATGTGTAACGCACATCTAATCTGCAAGTGGGTGTATGAAAGGAATTAAATAAACGCGATATATTTTCCGTAAGCTATCTTGAGATCTTGATCTTGATCCGTGTGGTGTCCGGATTAAGAATATATCACCACTCCATCTCCTTCTATGGAGGTCGTAAAAGGCGACTAAGGGACTCTAAACCAGAGGGGTGGGCAGTAGCGTCCTTTCTGTGGAACAGTAACCATTCTGCGCTCACCAACCTGCCTGCCAAGCGGGGTGGGTATTGGCAAATTCCCCCCTATATGATGACACAGTTGTGGAAATCTATGGGGGAGGCCTTAGTTCAGTTGTGGACGTTGTGTGGTCGATATGATGATGATAATGATGATGATCTTGAGCTCGGTAAATGTTTAAACTCTATCTAAATATTAGATTTCACCATTTATTAAGTATTATTAATTAAGCTATAATAATAACACCACGGATGGCTGGCTGCACGCTGTCGCAACCGCGTAACCTAGACACTATTCATGTGTGTGTAAGCAGCGTATGTTACCTTTTGCTAGACTGTCACACACACAAGGGCATTTATAATATTGTTATAGATAACTATTTTCGTCACATCACAAATCATCAACCGTCTTCAATTTCTCAAGAGCACCGTTCAACAACTTTAGTTCTTCTACGGATCTCCTCATTTCTGAGTCCATCTTATAGAAAAATACCAAGCATAGCTCACTTAATGACCTTGAGCTTTCTTATGAGGCCCATAGTGAGTGGCCACGTCAGACGACGACACGACAGAGCACGAACGGGCCTCCCAGCGAATGGTGTCCGATAGGACATGGTTACGCATTGCATGTGCCGAACTCTCTATTTGTTATTTTTTTAAATTATTATAAAGTAAGACAAGATTTTTAACACACCTAGGAAGTAATGGAACTCAGCCCAGAACCAAACGGTCCTGAATTAAATATACTGAATCGATTACCTACTAACAATTTTATTCGTGTTAAGGGAATGGTATAAAATAGAATATTTAGGTGGGTAGAATATTTAGGTAAGTACCTACTTTATCTACGGAAGGATACAAACAACATTTTAAAAATGGATAAAGAAGGTCAAATTTTGGCAACACAGTCCCCATGGTATAACATTATGGTAAACAGATCTGGAATCAAAAAGCCCTTTGCCACATGGTACCAACAAAAACATGCGCGTATATAAATATAATGTATAATATAATATAATGACGGCACGGTTGGTGCAGTGGCTGATACAGTCGACTGCTGCGCTCCGGGTCGCGGGTTCGATTCCCGCACGGAACAAATATTTGTATGATCTGCAGGTAGTTGTTCCGGGTCTGGGTGTATTGTATGTGGAATGTATGTCTGTAAACGCACCCACGACACAGGAGAAATCCTAGTGTGGGGCAACGTTTATTTTTAAAAAAAAAAAAAAATAAAAAAAAAAAAAAAAAAAAATACAATGATATGTAAAAAAAAAAAAATGATCTGTGAAGAACTTCAGGAGATTTTGAACAAAGAAACATAATTTTGATATAGATTACGAGTCTACTGATTTACTATGAACACAATGATGTGTAAAAATTTCAAAACAATCGGTAAAGAACTTTAGATTTGCGATTTCGAACAAACAAACATTAAATTTTTATATATATTCAATGAAAATAATTTATATAACACTTACAAATGGATTACATCGCTCGCGTATATTATAGATTTTTGTTCCCACTCTCCTCTCATCGTCAGACTGTATCGGTCCAGTGCTGGACGTAGGCCTCTCCTAGCATGTGCCACAACACCCGGTCATCAGCATGCAGCATCTAGCCGGACCCAACAACCTTCTTCAGGTCTTCCGTCCATCTGGCTGGTGGGCGTCGCATACTACGTTTGCCCATACGCGGTCTCCACTCTAGGACTCGTCTGCTCCATTTGCTATCGGTCCTTCAACAGACATGACCAATGCCAGTTCAGCTTGCTAATTCGGTGTGCTATGTCAACCATTTTAGTTCTCTTCCGGATATCCTCATTTCGGATTCTATCCTTTAGAGAGACTCCGATCATAGTACATTCAATAGCCCTCTGAGCGATGATAAACTAGTAGACTAGTCCGACTGTCAGTGTCCATGTTTCGGCTCCGTAGGTCATAACAGGTAGGACGCACTGCTTGAAAACTGTCGTTTTCAGATATTGCGGAATATAGGACGACGAGAAAATCTGGCGAAAAATAAAGACCAGTCTCATTCCAATAATCAAATTAATTAAGATAAAAATTTCAACCCACTTTTTCTACCTTTCCCAAGTGACCTCTTGGGTACTCTCATTTTTTCCACAATGTATGGACGATAAAAGTTGACCAGCAAAAAAATTAACTCACTACTACACTCACGAGAACATATAAATGTCAGAACACATGAAGCCGGCAATAAAAAAGAGAACATTCATCGGAACAAAACACACGAGGTATTTATGTTATAAACGTTTTCTCGGGTTTTACGATATGCTTGTATATTTACGATATTCGTTTATATATGTGAACACATATACAGTGTATATATTTAAGAGGCCATCAACTTCGTGTATTTAAGCGACCATCAACTTCATGTATTGAGGCAATCAACCTAAGCTTCACGGATATTTGAGAGCGAGTGAGTGAGCGCAGTATGGCTACTATTCCACAAAAGGGACGCTGCGGCCCATCGCTCGGGCTTAGAACATCTTACGGCCGAAATTAATAATGAATCTAATCCGAAATCTTCAGATTAAAGATTTTGAAATTCATCTGTTGTTGTGTTACGATCACATTTACCACAAAATACAGACATATCCGAAATACGAAATCCAAAGATTTTGGATTATATCGGTTATTAATTTTGGCTGTTTAATGCCTTTTACGACATCCATGGGAAGAGGTGGGGTGTTGCTATATTCTTAATCCGGACACCATATGGAAATAAATGAACTAACCGACTTACAAATGCATGACCCCCATGACCACCCCCCTGGATCCGCCCTTGATCCCTTCTGTGAAATTATAAACCAGTGGCCATGTTTTTTGTATGGCAATCTAGAACGTACATGATCTTATGAAAAGGTTAAATGTTAAAAAGTGAACACTTGGCTTTAGTAAATTTTGAGCTTACTCTAACTCGACTTCGCTAGCAAAAAAGGCCTATGACTAAATTTAGTTCCGATATTACATAATTTAATAACCATTCACAGTTTTTATCGTTTATTTAGCTTGGACAATTCTTCGGCTCAAGCGTTTTTCACAAACGTTATTACACAACACAACACAATTGTTGCTTTCAGAATTTTGCTTGATAATTACACGTCGCAATATAACGAGAAACAAATTTTAATGGATTGTGTAAAGATTTCTTTATGATTTAAATCATAATCAACACCAGGACAACATTACAACAAACAACATTAGGACAAACATTGGTCAACAAAGGCTATCTATAGGCCCAAAGATTTCCAATGGGCGGAGGAATTAGCTCTTAAAATTGGTGGCTGTTAGGGCAGAAGGTTCTGTAGAGGAGACCGCACAGAAAGAAAACGCAGAGTCAGACGGCGACAATGAAACAGATGTCCTGGTGGAGGTCACTTTTTCTTTCTTTATGGAATTTTATATATTGAAGACTCGTGCCACGTATCGTTATTGTATCGTAGCAAACAAAATTATAAAAGAGCTCAATGTTTTTCTTTTTGAAAACGTAATTAAAGCTGTAGCCACATCCTGTATTTTCAATCAGCGAAAACATGTTGTATCTTATCCTGGAGCTTGAATCTTCGTTGTAAAACAAATTACATTTTCTGCATTAGTAAAAATGTTTAGGAGTCCGTAAGATTTAGCTATATGGTGCCGGCTACAAATAGCATCAACCCATCTCATCCCCTGACTATGGGATTAGCTGGAGGATAGCCAGCAGTGCTCATTGGAAGGTTTTGTCGTAATCGCCACGCTTTGCTGGGTTTAGCAATCACAGTGTGCTCGAATGACACTACTGCTCTTCCTCTGGCCAATCCCACAGTCGCCTTTTTCGATACCCAAGAACTGAGATGGGGTGGTGCTATTCTTATTCACGGCAATTGAATTGCCATGAACATAATAAAGGATATTATAAGATTTCTGATTGTCTCGAGGATAAAAAAGCTTATAAGTACATTTTAGTATAGTTGTAATTTTTTAATTTTATACGTACACATATGTATAAATATTGTATATGACAGACTAACGTGTTGCTGGAGAGTTTGTTGCGCCGTTTCTTCTCCCCAGCTTAAACACTAGGAAGCAGTGAAGGGTGGGCTTAATGGGTGCTCTCTAATGTTGACGTTCAAAAAGAACTAATAATTTAGTGTATTTTGAATAAATGATTATTTCATTTAATTTCAAAAACATATTATTTAAGTAAGTGAGAACAGACAGTATAGCAGGTACATATATTATCACAAGTAAAATAAAAGTTATTAAAATCCTAGAGTGTCTAGAGTCAGCTTGGATATGTACACTTTATACAACGTATTTATGTGAGAAACTTATCCCTGCTTTACGATTATGTATCGGGAGTCGTAATGTGCGGCTCATTTTGTTCATACCCGACGTGACCAGGTTCTTTGAAGGCATAGGGACACATGTGCGATGTAATATATTCTTCATAATCTTTACGTTTATCAGTCGTAAGAATGTGCGACAGTCAAAGTTGGCTTCTTGATATTCTACAAAGATAGGTGAAGTATTCGTACATACCGATATGGCTTGTTGTGCGGAAGGGTTCATAGCCTATCATGCATATTTATACAATCGTGCATTTAATAGTAACCATATTATAACCACATCTATACAGAATATACTCTGGGAGGGTTAGATTGTTACGTAACCGAGAAGGCTGAAGCCCCGTGAAAATTGTAATTATGCATAATCAACCGAGTGGTGCCGGCTCAGAATACCACCACCCTATCTCCTCCCGTGGGTGTCGTAAAAGTCGAATAAGGCATTAGCCGGAGTATGGGCAGCAGCGTCCTTCAAGTACATTAACAACTCAACTGTGATCACCAACCCGTCTGCCAAGCGTGGCGACTATAGCAAATCCCCCCAATGACCACAACACACCGATATTGGTCATTGTGGTGATCTTTGGGGAGGCCTGGGTCCAGCAGTGGACTTCATCCGGCCGAAATGATGATATGATAATCAACACTGATCATCATTTTAATTTATTTTCGTCAATTTGGGGGGTATTTGCCAATACTCACCATGCTTGACAGGGGGTTGGTCAGAACACTATGGCTACTATTCCACAGAAAGGATGCGGCTGCCCATCCCTCTGGCTTAGAGTACTTTGGTCACCTTTTACGACATCCACGGGAGGAGATGGAGAGGTACTATATTCTTAATCCGGTCACCAGTGAGTAACATGCCTGATCTACCGATGCAATGTCACCGGAGCGGCCAACTAACTTGCTTGTTACTGTGTCAAACTTCAACAAACTGGGACAAAATAAAACATGATTCAAAAACCATTGCAATCGTACCTATTACCGATTCTGAACAACCTTTTTCAGGTTTCGTACAAGCTAACAATAATATTGTACAGACTCTTCGTCTAAAAATACAATCCTATAAATGAAAGTCGTCAATATCGGTATATTTTTTCTGAGCTGCGTTGGCTCCGATAGCCATGAAAAACATTTGTAGGATTGTCCCGTCAAACCGTGACGTCTGGGCTAGCTATTTATCCCTCGTATATTTTTACCCGACTTAGCGTAAACTGTTTGCTTACAAACCTACTTTCTATGTAGCAGTAAAAGTGTTTTGTAAGATATTTGAAGAAAAATACAAAACGCATTAAAAAGTTATTTTTAAACATAATTTTAAAATAAGAACATTTAATGAAATTACAAATTACATTCCAATTTTATATAGTCAATTTCAAAGCAAATAAAAAAATCTTAACACCATTGTAGTAATCTATTTCAAGAAAGGTACTATTGACATGACCAATATGAAGATGTGTCTTATAAAACATTGCACTAACAAGATGGTGAACATTACCTGATTTAATAAATCCATCATCCATATAACAAAACGAGCCACTGGAACTGGAATACGCATCAAAGAGCATATAAAAAATAGTAAAGCTTTCAAAAATCTATCTTATCTTTTCACTCATTTATAACTTGTTATAGGTAATTACTTACTATCTTTTAACACATTGGTTCAATATAGTTATTCTATTTTATTTATTTATTTAGGATTGCCAACAGCTATTACATTTTTCTTAACAATTAGGTTTACATGGCACGACTTACGAGCTTAATGCATGGCCAATTATAGGCAAACACCACATGCAATATACTGTTACATATCAATTATAATGAATTGCATAAGAATTATGCTCAATATATTGTGACTAACTTGACATTATTTGATCTGACTGTAAGTAGTCTTGAATGGCTTTTTATTACCTTTACATTTATTCATTTGTTTTTTAAAAGCCCTTCGTATCTGCTTTACTCATATACTGCGTGCCATTAACGTGTATTTACATATTAGATTATTATTAAATGTTCCAACTTTTTTTTACGGAAATCCAAGTACAAAATCTGACGGTTCTCATTAACACCAAATTTACTCCCACCAAGTAACATACACGATACCTTTTGTTCCCATTGGCTCAGTATGATGTGATACGGTGTTGGGCTTGAACAATTGATGAACCCTAACCCACCATTTATTTTATATATCTGAAACTTTTCTTCTTAATGAAAACAGATATTCATTCGTAGAGAAAATATCTAACAAAATCCCGGCCAAGTGCGAGTTGAACTCGCGGGAAGAGAGTTCCAAAATTGCTGATTAATTTGTCTATTATTGAATTCGGTCTAGTACCAATAACTTATCCCAAGAACAAGCTTAACATCGTAGTTGAAAAACAGGTTCTCCCATACATTCCAACTGCGAACGTAAGTTTGTACGTACAATATTGAAAGATTTACCATGTTTTTAAGACCATAGACATCTTATAGGTTTGCCTGTAATGTATAGGTAAAGATCTAATATATATTTTTTTTTTTTCAATATTTTAGGCTCAGTAGTTTCGGAGATAAGGTTGGGGGGATGGTCAATTTTCTTAAACAACTTTAAACTATATATTTTAAACTTATAAAATAAATATATTTGAAAATAAACAATAAACTAAACAAGCTCTTTCATTTCAAATGTTGCACGGTACAGTATCAAATACCCCCATATTCAAAATTCATTTATTTACGTTACACATCCGTGGTTGGGTCGCAACAATCCATATGTGTACCAAATTTCAACTTAATCGGTCCAGTAGATTCGGAGCAAATGGCTGTGACAGACGGACAGACAGACATACCAGTGATCCTATAAGGGTACCGCCGTTTTTTCCTTCGGACGTTTGGAACCCTAAAAAGGAACGCAAAGATAACAGAGACTATACATTTATCGATAGACGAATTCGTAGTGTTCGACTTTTATTACCATTTTACGTGCGAGTGAGGTGGAGTATAACAAATATTTGAGCACCTGGCTCGTTAGCAAACTTCATCATATTTATATAGAAAGCAGTTTCAAGTTGGTTCTTGACGAATGTAGTACTAAAGTCGTTATCATAATCACATAGAAAAGAGTAGCGGTAGTATTCTGTGACACGGTCGGAATAATACGAAACGGAATAATTTTTATATTCTTAATCCGGACACCAATCCCGATTAAGAATATAACGGTATTCCATCCCCTCCCGTGGATGTCTTAAAAGCAGCCATACTGCGCTAACTAAATCCGATTCGTTCACGTTGCGTTGCGTTCGCTGTTTGGTTGTTAATGTACTCGAAGGAGCGGGATGAGATGGGTTGGTGCTATTCTTAGCCAGCAAATTAATTTTATGGGGGAGGCCTTTGTTCAGCAGTGGATGTCCTTTGGCTTAGATGATTTCTATGAATCAAATGTATGTAATAAAAAGAAAATTTTATTTTCGAAAATAAGCAACATACGTCCATAATTTCACTACAAGAAATAAAGAAAATCTTATAACACCAGGCTCCAAAAAATGTGTAATTCATTTAGGTGCCAAAGTACATATACGTTACGTACGTACTACTTGGTGGGATCTTGTTATACAACAAGATCCCACCAAGTAGTATTAAAAACATTGGTCTTCATAAATTGTTAAAAAAAATACGGTGTTAAAGTGATTTTTATACATTGACATTGATCTGGTGGTAGTAAAATAATTGTGAATGCGAGTACTGTGTAGGCTAGTTATACACACTTAGACTTAAATTGTGTCAGGTTGTTTTGGGTATTCATGGAATCTACAGAAATATCACGCTGATGGTATTGTTGGCGATCGGTTGTTGAGCTTAAAATAGAGTTCAGCTACACGATGACTATTCATTTATTTATTATATTATATATATATTTATTTACTATATTATATTCTTTATTGTATCGTAGTAATCGGTTAAAGAAATAAAAACAGTAGTGCTTAATAGTATACTTTAGAGTACAATGGGTGGCCTGATCGCGCTCAGCGATTTCTTCGTGGCAACCTTAGGATGGATAAATACTTAACTGGATAATATATGCGGCAGTCGATGGTGCACACAGATACATAATGAAATAACTAAATTACGTATACTATACTAAATAATGGAATGGATAATGGAAGATTATACACAATATAGATATAAAAATACATAAATATTTATATATACACATATACAAATACTCTTTAATTAATTTGACAAAATATCAAAAAACAGTTCAGATTGAATACTTAGTAAACTCTAAGCAAAAATAATAACAGTGACAAGTAATGTTCCCTCACTATTCTTTTGAACACTGATATTGACTGAGCTCTCTCATCTTATTAAATCTGGTAATGCATTCCACAAGCGAGCAGCCTGGACCGTAAAGGAGTTATCAATAAATTTTGTGGAATGCATTGGCATTTTAAGTTTTAGGTCGTCTTATGATCTTAGAAATCTTGTATGAGTGTCACCAATGAACTCGAAGCATTTTTTTAAGGGAAGAGGGAGTAGAAGGAATGAAAGCACTGTAAAGTAGCGAAAGAATATGAGTATTCCGACGAAGGCGAATTGGTAATTACTTGAGCTTAGTGCGGAATTCTGAGACGTGATCACATTTTCTTAAACCAAATATAAATCGTATACAAACATTTTGAAGTCGCTCAAGTCTATCAAGTTGTTCCTCTGTAAGGTCAAGATGACTGGCATCACTATTCATGCTTGCCGTCTCACTGGACATGTCATCCCAAAACAGCTATGGATCCTTCTACAAAAGACCATTCCAGACGTTGGCCTACATTATTCTCAAATATTTTTGTATCCAAATATGTCTGGAGTTCAAAACAGAAGCCATTGAGTTTGTTTAGGCATTTCTTCTCACATACAGTCAGTAGAAAATGCCGACTTAATCTAGATTAATTGCTCAGTGAAACTGTATTATTAAAACTACTTGTTTAAATTCAGATCATATTTTCATTTTATTTCAAAAGGACTTCCTGAACAATTTTGAAATTCAGCACGAAGAGTCACCGGAAAGTACCAGTAATTTTTTAAATAATCAGTCTGTGTGAGGGAAAACACGCTTTGAAATGCCACATATTTTTATTACGACATACTCATCATCACCATTTCGGCCGAATGAAGTCCACTGCTGGACACAGGCCTCCCCCAAATATCACCACAACGACCGATATGGGTATGTTGTGGGCACATTGGGGGGCTTTGCCATAATCGCCACGCTTGGCTGGCGGGTTGGCGATCGCAGTTGAGTTGTTAATATACTCGAAGGACACTGCTGCCCATCCCCCGGCTAATCCCTTAGTCGACTTTTACGACACCCACGGGAGGAGATGGGGTGGTAGTATTCTGAGCCGGCACCACACGGCATACGACACACTAGTAACTTGAAATTTCAACTTGGTACCTCAAGCCATTTCTGAGAAAAAAGGCCTTGATTCAAGAACCGACCGACAGATAGGCATACATACAGATAACAAAGTGATCATATAAGAGTCTCCTTTATCCATTGTGAAGTAAGAAACACAAAAAAAGTTCACTGTTAATAATAGGTGCATGTTTTTCTAACAACCACTCCAATCACCGGTCTTGAGAGAACATTGCCACAATCGTTGCCAATCCTTATCTTTCTGGTTTTGCAACTGTTTGTCTGACTTGGATCAATAAGGTAATGTATATTGCTCGGCTTTCATTTGCCCTTCTGTTCCTACAAAACTTTTGGCTGGTAGTCTGAACTGCTCAACCACAATAATATATTTGTCCGGGGCACTGGAATCAGTGTTCCATGCCTCAATACCTATTTATATAAAATCTGACGTCATATTATATTGGAGAATGATCGGGGTTGTATATCACTTTCACATTAATCCGTTAGCAAAAGAGACATAAGATGTTTTATTGTGGACACAAAGGACAATGAGTTTGGAAATAGCAATTATTCTCGTGTCGTTGAATAAGTTTGCCAAAAGGATAAATATATATTATATTTAGTATGGTGATTTTTCTGTGCGTAAAGCTTTTATGGTTCCAGTTCAATATTTTGTGTAATATCAGTGTTGACAAAAAACTTACAAAGCATCGGCACGGTTGGTGCAGTGACTGATACAGTCGGCTGCTGCGCTCCAGGTCGTGGGTTCGATTCCCGCATGGAACAAATATTTGTATGATCTGCAGTTAGTTGTTCCGGGTCTGGGTGTATTGTGTGTGGAATTCATGTCTGTAAACGCACCCACGACACAGAAGAAATATTAGTGTGGGGCAACGTTTTTTTTAAAAAAAGAAAGAAAAAAGCTTTAGTTGATAAACATATAAATACATTTATATTAATATTACTATTTGGTATGTATAATTGCACGAGTAGTCCAGTTGCTAAACCATATGAAAGAAAGAAAGAAAATGTCTTATTTTGGTCTCATACACAATGACAATTAAAACGAAATAATAAGAAAATATACAAGTATATGGCTTAATAGTGCTGTACGAGGTCAAAAAAGGTCCCTATCTCAGCATATGCTGCAGCAGTTTAGAGCGCTGGTATTCTGATAGGGCCTCGATGTTGATGCCATGGGCGGCTACGGCAAAAGATTAACATATTCTTGTATAAATTAATCTAATACACTTAAAAAAAACTCACAATAACAAAAACTGACAATGTAATTCTAAAAATAATTAATTAAGTACAAAATAAAATTACAAAAATGTAGGTAGAAAAATGTCGGACAAACAAAGGTTTAAGGAAGCAATGTTTTCCTGGCGATAGCTGGCAGCGAAGTAAAAGGGGTGTGACTAGTAAGCACTACCTTTTATATCCTTGGTGAGAGTAGAGGGGCCTGATCTCCAACACGGCCTCTCCTGACAGGAGTCCGTCCTCGGGCTCCCTTTACTCCGCAGGTCAGTCTCCAGTAGGGCATGGAGTTGGGACTGGCAAATCACTTGCCTCCGGCTGTAAGAACTCTCGTCTTCAATAATAGCGGCTCCTGTCGCTGGCCGGTCCTCTTGTAGCTCAATGGTGACGCTGACACGCGTCTCAGCAGTAAGTCAGAGGCACTACGTGAAGCAATGACTTATCGATAAACAGAAAAACTTGCTTAGCTAGAGGCACGACGTGAAGCATAACTTAGCAATAAACACGAAAAAGGCAGCCAAGCCCGAGGCACGACGTGAAGCATAACTTGGCTATAAACACAAAAGTACCGGCTAAGCTAGAGGCACGACGTGAAGCATAACTTAGACAGTAAATACGGAAAAATTGTCAACTAAGTCAGAGGCACAATGTGAGGCGTTACTTAGTGCACAACCGGTTCAAGTCAGAGGCACGACGTGAAGCAAGTAACCTGGACCGGCGGTCGAGAGTAGAGGCACAACGTGAAGCATAATCTCAACCTTTCTCAGAACAAACTCACCATAGTATACACTTCAGGAGTCCACTCTCCATGCCACGGGGATATGTACTCAGCTGCTGCTTGAGTCGACTTCCCGTAGGAGCCAGCCAGTGATTGCATTTCTTACCACCCATGTGGCAGTATATGCACTATTTGGTGGGGCTCCGCATGCAGGAGTCCATATTTACCTGGGACTGCGCATACTTAATTACAAAGACCATGCCAGGTTTCTGAAACGTAGGAATACATCTGTCCTTGTTGGCAACTGTATCTTACGGCGCCTGATTTCTCGTTAACCGTTCGGCCTTTCTGTCTTAACTCCTGTAATATTTACTTACGACATAATCTGAAAACAATGTGCGTTTCACTTGACCATAAGCTTCGTGCATCTCTGGAGGTATGTCATGTACCTGACAAATCAATCATTAAGGTCAATCAACAAAAACCACACGACTAAAACGTTCAATGACAGAGGTCACAGATAACTGTCTCAGGTGTACCCGAGATATTAAAATCTTCTACATAAATCCACCACCTTGCAGTACGTGGTAGTAAATCATTTTAATCCAGAGTTACTTCTAAAGCGCTGTGACTGTGCTAATAGCATTTCCACCCGGTAATGTATAAAATGCACCTCTTGCCTGTCAATTGTCGGCAGTCGGCGAGGCAATAGATTTTTAATTGTGTCTGGCTTTGTAACAGTTAAGCGCTCTCGCTATGGCAAGAGTTACCAATTTATAAGAATGGTACTGTTTACCACATCCTGTAAGCAAACAAAATTAGAAACAGCTCATATTACCATCGCCACGAACTTGCAACAGCACAGCACCGTAGCCAGTACTACTTGCACTGTGGCAGGAAGTTCTAGGTCGTAAATGGCTAGTATTGGCTCAATTGATGAATTGTTGATTTCTTCTCGTGTTCCATACATAATTAACACTTAGCATGGAATAACTTACTCCTTTCAACCATCGATTGAAGAGTTTCGTTGCGCATGAAAAATAACCAATCACATCTGAAGAAATGGTGGTGGGTGTGACAAAGTTCACATTACTTTGTTAGCAAAACAATTAACCATCTCATATCCAGGGTTATTTTTTATTGTTCTTGTCAGATGTACTAGAACTTATAGGTATAACAAGACTCAGGATACAGATAGATATTTTGAATGCCTTAACTTGAGGGGAGCAAATTCAGTATCAGTTGAAAAACTGTCCGAATCAACCATTCATTACATGCCAACGCTTATCTTTATAAAATAATAAAAAATGTGACCCATTCTCCGAGCCAGTCGTTGGCTTTAGTTAGTTTCCATTACGTGACAAACGTACGTATTTTTTTTTAAGTCACTGTTCTATTTAATTTACCCTCAAGTAATATTTCGTACATCACTTTTTATAATATCGCAATGCTTATAAAAGTCCACTAAGTTACAAGTACCAAAACAAAATGCAACACCTGTGATCTACACTTGAAGCTTCGAGGCAAACAGGACACAACCCCAAATCATACGAGTTCACTTTAATGTTAACGTCATAAACTGGCAATGCTTTTGCTAGTATAAAATAAATCTAAACAAGGCAATGGCTCTTAGCACCTTAAATACAGGCACTAACACGTAATACATCATACCTCAATCAAACACTTGAGGAGTTATCTCAACCAAGTATTTAAAGTTGGAATATAATGAGTGTTGATAGATAACGACACTATCAGGGAGTACCTTGAATTACCGCCACGATGACATCATTATTGCGGGTAGGTAACATTACAAAAGTTAACGTCGCTTATACTGCGCGACTCCGACTTAAACTCTGCAAAACTCGTCTACGTAACGTCACGAAATCTATTTCATGTCCAGGTTTTTTGCAAAATGAACATGGTTTAAGTATTTGGGCGATCTACCTCTGTCACACCAATTATCAAGTTCGCATAAAGCAGGATTGAACCTCGATATATATAAAAATGTTGGTTTGACCTTACCGCAGTGTTGATCGACCTGATGGCATCAACAATCCTGTCCGTTATCGTTGGCTGTACCGGCGCACTCGTTTTCTCACCGACATATTCCATGCTATGTCCCAGCATCCGGTCCACGCGTGACTCGCTGGGGGCAGCTGAGGCAGCAACGGCGACGGTACGATGGTAGTCAACAGCTCATGTGCCTTCGGCGGTTCGAGCTGCGCTGGCAATAGTGACATCAAATGTTTTCACTGCTGCGGCGGCAACGGTGTGGTGCAGCACCGTGGTGACGAGGAACGCCGGGACTGGCGCTGTGACAGTGGCGATGATCGGCGCAGACCATCATGCGCGCACGGCCTGTGTCGTTCGCGTGATCGAAGCCATCGCGTTACAGATCCCTCTTCCAACGCTGTGAGCCTGCTCATAATCGTCTCCATCATCTGCTTGCACTTTCTATAAGACGCACGATGGCGGTGTCTACCCGACCACCAAGCCGAATTATCACGATGATGCTCACGGTCCGACATTTTTCGCAATTCAGGCGGGCAAGATATAATTACAAGGATTCTATCCCACTTCTGATCTTGTATAAATTAATCTAATTCACTTAAAAAAAACTCACAATAACAAAAACTGACAATTTAATTCTAAAAATAATTAATTAAGTACAAAATAAAATTACAAAAATGTAGGTAGAAAAATGTCGGACAAACAAAGGTTTAAGGAAGCAATGTTTTCCTGGCGATAGCTGGCAGCGAAGTAAAAGGGGTGTGACTAGTATGCACTACCTTTTATATCCTTGGTGAGAGTAGAGGGGCCTGATCTCCAACAATATATATACTTATTAGTAAATGAGGTAGAAACATATAAAATATTGGAGGGATACATAACATATTACGTAGGACGAGAGATATCAATATACAGTCTGTAACTAAAAATGTTCCATCCATCCTTGAAGGGATTAGACACGTAAAATCATCGGTCGTGGTTGTTGTCATTAGACGGCATTCGTTAAGCCAAGTCAGAGGCCTTCGGGCGGCTGGAACAACTCTGACATAAGTTTGTCTACCACACAAAAGAAGAAAAAGATTATATTCTTATTTTTATTCACCTGGATGTAATGCTCATGCATCGTCCCAACGCCTCTGGGAAGAGGGACAAAGGGTATGGCGCTGAAGGGTATTATATTCTTACAGCCTGAAACCCCCTGGGTAGTCTCCTACGGCACCGCAAGGCGGCTTCAGGATCCCAAGAACGAACGCAATGGATTGTGGTTGTTCATCATCATCTTCAGAATATAAGCCAGGGGACGTCCACTGCTGAACAAAGGCCTCATAGATTTCAGAACTTGCAGTCACATGTCGCCCGCGTCCAAAGAGTCCCAGTGACCTTCACCAGGTCATCCGTCCATCTCGTTGTAGGTCGTCCCATGCTGCGTGCTGCTCCGGTACGTGGTCTAAACTCGAAAACCTTTTTGTCCACAGCAAAGGCTATCAGTTCTACGAGCATTTCAGCTATGTCGGCAACTTTGGGTCTTTTACGGATCTCCTCATTCCTGATGGGATCTCGTAGAGAAATACCAAGCATAGCTCTTTCCATAGCTCTCTGAGTGACCTTGAGCTTTCTTACGATGCTCATAGTGAGGGACCACGTCTCCTTGCCATATATCATTGGTGGTTGTATACATGTCATAATGTGCCATATATCATCGTTGTGTGTTTGTTGCCTGATGTAAAATAAATACTGGATATAGGCCTCAAGAACAAATATAATTTGCTGGAGATTTGATCTTGGAAATAAAGTCTGAAGCTTTGTGTGTTTACCGTTTATAGTAATACTCGATTACATCAGAGTCTAGTTTAGAAGTCACGTTCTAACACTTTGGATGTCTGCCGAAGTACCGATGTCTCGTGTTCGATCTAGGCGAATACACGATAAATCAGGGAGCTTGAATATGTAGATAAGCTAGGTATTGTATTCGTTTAGATTTGGTAGGAAAAACGAGCTTCATCTGTTTTTACCCGCAAGATCAGCAATCTATTTAGAAGATCCAACGATGAATAAGACGGTAACGTGTGATTTCAAATAAGGCGATTCTTATAGCCATGTTTTGCTCAAATATATACTCATCTGATTAATTACGGTGTATTGGTGTAGTGGCTGATATAGTCGGCAAACACAAATATTGGTATGATCTGCAGGTAGTTGTTCCGGGTCTGGGTGTATTGTTTGTGGAATTTGTGTAGGTAAAATCACCCATGATACCGTTTTAAAAAAAAAAGAAATAACTGAAAAATGCGCGATTATAAAAATATGAACATACTTACCCGCCTGCCAAGCGTGGCGATTATGGCAAAACCCCCCAATGAGCCCACAACACATCCATATCGGTGGTTGTGGTGATCTTTGGGGGAGGCCTGTGTCCAGCAGTGGACTTCATTCAGCCGAAATGATTGACTTACCCACCTGTGCGAGAAAATTACATACGCCATTTTTTAATATTATCATCTACATAGAAAGAAAGAAAAGTAATTTATTCTTTGCGCCATAGGGACAGCAATAGTATTAAAAAATATCAAAGGAACACATTAATAATACATTTGAAAGCATAGACAAAAAAGTACCAACAATAGAATCAGCTATATAAAATGTCAGAAGTGGTCAGTCGTACATACAGTAAAAAATACAGTGCAGACAACAATCACTTCACAATTCTACAAGTTGGCTACACCGGAATAGACCAACTCTCGTTTGGCCAAAGGACTTGGAATCCAGTTAGCGTATTATCTACGAGTGTCAATCAAGGAAGTGACACAACATTACTATTTAAAAATGTATTTATTGCTTTTCGAAGTATTCTCCGCGAAATTTGACACATTTTTCCATACGATGGAACCAATCATTGAAGCAACCATTCCATTCGGAAGTTGGGGTCTCCAAAATGGCCGTTTTGTAGGCGTCCACAGCTTCTTTAGGTGATGAAAATCTCTGTCCACGCAATTTATTCTTTATTTTAGGGAAAGTATAGAAATCATTAGGGCTTAGGTCGGGGCTGTACGGCGGATGGTCTAATAATTCTATGTTTTCTTGCTCTAAAAACTCTTTTGTTCTGTGCGCGGTGTGAGAACTCGCATTGTCGTGATGGAGGATGATGCGGCGGTTGCAGTTCTCTCTACGGAGTTCAGAAACGACCTGTGGCAAACAAATGCTAGCATACCATTCTGCATTAACCGTTCTTTGTCCCTCAAGAGAAATAGTCGTAACATGGCCGGTTTTGGAGGCAAACGTGGCCACCATTTTTTTTGCAACACTCCGTGAACGAACAATTTTTGTTGGCTTTAACTCATTTTCGAACACCCAAACTCGTGACTGGTTTTTTGTTTCGGGTTCGTACGCATATATCCAGGATTCGTCACCTGATACGATGTTGTATACAGCATTTGAGGATCCTGCGTGGAATCTTTCGAGAGTTCTGACGCACCAAGTAACGCGAACCGCTTTTTGCTTTTCACATAGCAAATGCGGTATCCATCGGGAAAACAACTTTTTTACACCTAATTGTTCATGCAAGATTATTTGTATTTGACTCATGCCAATGTTTAAAGTTGCCTGAATTTCGCGGTATGTCACATGTCGATCTTCCTCAATCAGCTTACGCACAGCATCAACGTTTTCTTGGGTGACTGCAGTTTTTGGACGACCTTGACGAGGATCATCACTGAGCTTGACACGTCCACGTTGAAATTCAGCAAACCAGCGATAAATTGTGGTTTTGGATGGGGCTTCATCACCAAATGCAGAAATCATCCGGTCAACACACTGTTTTTGTGTTAAACCACTTCGAAAGTCATAATAAATCATCGCTCTTGAATTTTCTCGAGTCTTCTTCTTCTTCTCTTAGATTATGGCTTCTGCAGAGTATCTTCCACAATTTCACCAATGTCAAGTATAAGGCAACGTCGTACGGTATTTAGACTAATGAATCTTTACGTATTCATAAAATATTTCTCAAAAATCAAAAAATTCTATAAAATATGTGGGTGACGTCGTACGGTTTTCAATTGTTTTTTTCCCTTTTCTCGAGTCAATTCCATTTTCTCAACGACTAAACAAGTTTGGCAAAACCTTGTCACAAGACCGTGAATCTTTTTTTAAATAAATAAATGGTATTCGATTTGTAAACCAAGGAGTTTTCAATTAAAAAGATTTTAATATGACAGGAACAGTGGAAATATTCCATTCCCGATACTTTTAGTGCAGCCTATGTATGATCTAGTCCAAACATAGACCATAGTAAACACTAAACAATAACAATAATGTCACTTCACTGTACGTGTGGCTATGAATACCACCAACCCATCTCATCCCTTGGGTGTCCTAAAAAGCTACTATGGGATTAACTTTACATTAACATCTCAACTGCGATCGCCAACCTGCCTGCCAAGCGTAGCGATTATGGCAAAGCCTCCACTGAGTACACAACGCACCCAGAACGGTCGTCGCGGCGATCTTTTGGGGACGCCTGTGTCTAGCAGTGGACTTTATGCGGCTGAAATTATGATATTCCACATTTTAGACAAATCTAACAACACTTCATAAGCTAAAACCTACCTGTACCTAGATTGACACAAGGTTCTCAAAATATTGGATCCAATTTTAGATACAAATCTAAAGGGGCGAATTGGGATTTCTTTAGCTCACTTTTTTCATCTCCTGCCAAAGACTTCACTCGCGATGGGTTGTCAGCAGAAGAAAGTGCTGAAATCATGTCAGATACATATACATATAATGCTGATGTTGCTGTAGTTCGCGGATCAATAACCAATACTCTTAGATATGATTGGTGGAATAGCTATTTGACTAAGCATCGTATACGTTTTCGCAGAGCGTGCAAAAAACCAAACAAGCTTAAAAACAGCAAATCACGCGAGACAAAGTTTATTGTTACATTAAATAAATTCAGAATTGCCAGATCTAGTTATAGAGCCACGGTGGTAAAATCGAAAGGAAATCTGTTACACAAAACAGTGGAAACACTAGATAGAGTGGGTCCGTGGTCTCCTCTGTATCACGAGCTTAAAGCCAACAGATCAGTCGATCTTACTTATATCTAAAATATTGAAATTAATAATATACATACCACTGGTACTGAAGAGACCACGGAAGCTCTTCTCAATACTCTAAAACCTGATGATCTACCTAGAAATGGTAAAAAATATCATCAACAGATAAGATCGTGGGCTGCTGAACCACCGGTATCCCCAGCGTCTGACCTTCCATCCACTAACAAATTCATAAACGTTGTCAATGAACTGCCACTTAATAAAGCATCTGGAGAAGATATCGAATCGAATGATTAAAGAAGCTTGTAAAGTATCGGTTGACTCTATACTGACCGTTTTTAATAGCTGCATTGCTGAAGGCATTTTCCCTCAAAAAATATTTCCCTCCTTCTGGGGCATTCAGGTAAAATCGTCCACACCTGAACATGGGCCTCCCGATGATTACTATGCCTAATGTGTGGTTATAGGGGGAATATTGGCTTATTCACCTGTCTTGGCGATCACCATCGCAGTATCTGGTTAATAAAACACGGGAGGATGCTGCTCCCAATCTTCTAGATATCAACCCTTAGTCAGCTTTTACAAAAGCCATAGGTGGAGAGTCTATTTTTTGCCGGGAACCACACGGAAAGTTTCTTTCTTACAAAAGATATTGACGTTCAAATCACACCCGGGAAGACGGCGGTGCGCAAGCACAAAGCGAGGTTTGCCGGATCCTTTACAATCCTCCCCTAAAAGTGCCTGGGGAGGCGAACTTTTTACAGTAGCCTTCCCACCGCTAGAGGGGGTGACCGCTTTACAGTAATCCCCTCCGTGATGTGCCTAAAGGCGTGGCACCAATGGGCGGCTCTAGTGTGATCTTACGAGGACCTGGAGCCCCCCTTTGGTACCAAAGATGACCGCTCTAGTGGTTTTAGCCGATAGGAGTCTGGCATACCCCTTCGCCCTTCCCCGGAGTAAAGGAAGTTCCATGTAGACTTTCCACTGGACACCAATAAAAAAGACGAAGGAGGATCGACGAGATCAGCCGTTACTGAGACGACGATGACATAAACCTTACCCATTTTACTAGACAGCTTGTTTGAGCCTGAGGTCTGAATGTAGCATTACACTCACTACTCACTCACTCTATATAGATACTTACTAGCAAGAGCGTCACAGTTACACAATATGTAGGTATAACACAACTCTTTTTCACTCCTTTTTTGTCGTGGGGAAATCCTCATGGACTTCCTCCCTGGGCAAGGTGGAGGGGCATGCCGAACTCTTACCAGCTAAAACCCCAATGTGTCATTCCACTTACTTCTGACCGGGGTGAGGTGTCCGCTTTGTCTGCATTAGACATGCATCGTTCCGTCACTGTTTGACGGGCTATATTAAATGCACCCAGCAGACCTCTCTACCCCACATAAAAGAACAACTAAGGATTGATCTCACGAGGATGGCAGCAACATCCCTCCGTGTATTCGTAACATCATACTGCGATCACCAATCCGACTGCCAAATGTCGTGATAAGCAGTATATCCTATGACCGCTCATGGTAGTCATCATCATAGGGAGACCCATATTCAACAGTGGACACAAAAGGACCGATGTCACACACAGAGCTGAGCTGAGGAGGCTGGCACACATATAGTCTCGAGTCCGATCCGTTATCCAACTAACTGAGATCCATAATTTCTGAAGCTGGAACTTTCATAGGAACCATGAAATAATAAATCTATCGATGTGACAAGATTGGGCAAGAAAATGAAACAATATTTCCCCATGCACCCCAAGGATCCATCTTGCTGATATAAATCGGCCCCCATCCATTTTTTGATGTACGAATAAGGTACCGTCGACTTCCATTGCCCCGCAGAGACGAGAACGGACAAACAGTTTGCCGTTATTTGTTCGAGTGTAGATATACAACCTATGGGGTTATAGTATAGCTGTTGCGTTGGCTTCTAATAAATTTCACTCCTGTGTGTGGATAGAAACTCGTGGAATGCGCTCCCTCTGGAAATCAGGATAGCCACGAGTAAATACGCATTTAAGCGGATTACCTTTTTAACGGCAAACGTAGTAGAATCTTTATTCGAGGCATGCCTTTTAAGTTTTGTCGTTTGAAAAAAAATCAACTAGAACCTTATAGTAATTTTTATTGTTTTTCAAAGTATTCACCACGCAGCTTAATACACTTTTCCATTCGCTCAAACCAGTTATTATAACATTTATTCCACTCTTAATTGGGGGTGTTCAAAATGGCTGGCTTGAAAGCGTCGACTGCTTCTTCACCGGACTGGAACCTTTGACCACGAAGACTTTTCTTAATTTTAGGAAATGTAAAGAAATCGTTAGGGCTTTGCTCAGGACTGTATGGAGGATGGTCAAGAATTTCTATCTCGCTGTGTGAGCTTGCGTTGTCGTGGTGCAGGATGATGCGTCGCTTTAAGTTAGATTTTCGAAGTTCGGCGATGACTTGTGGTAAACAAACTGTAGTATACCACTCTGCGTTAACCATTCTACGATTTTTAAGTGCAATAGTCGCAACGTGGCCGGTTTTTCCAACGAACGTGGCCACCATCTTCTTTGAAGTGCTTTGAGAACGAACAACTTTAGTCCGCTTTGGCTCGTCTTGAAAGACCCAGATTGTAGATTGTTGTTTGGAATCAGGATCGTAGGCATAGATCCAAGACTCGTCACCTCTGATGATGTCGTAGCCGTGATTTGACTCTCCTCGGTTAAACCTTTGCAGTGTTTTCTTACACCATCTGACGCGGGCCGCCTTGTGATCGTCGGAAAGCAGATGCGGTATTCAACGGCAAACTAGCTTTCTCACACCAAGCGCTTCATGCAAGATCTTCTGAATGGTTGTCCCTGAGATGCCTAATAGAGCTTCTATCTCTCGATACGTCACATGACGATCTTCGAGAATTAGTTGTCTCACAGCAATGATGCTATCTTCAGTGAAGGCGGATTTTGGGCATCCTTCGCGAGATTTTTCACTAACACTAGTATGTCCACGCTGGAATTCTAAATACCAGCGTTAGACAGTCCGCAGACATGGGGCTTCATCAATGAACACAGATCTTAGCTCTTCAAAACACTGAAGCCGTGTCAGGCATCTTCTAAAGTTATAGAAAATTATTGCACGAACATGTTCCTTATAAAGATTCATTTTCGTAAGTAACCTGACAGATTCCAATCGATGCTGTGGCTAAACAATAGCATTAATCCTAATACTTTGAACTGTTTTGAGATTCAAAATTTAAACACATTCGAATATAGAACAGTTCCAAATTCAAAATTGCCGGGAAATATGGAAACAGAACAGAACTTAAAAGGCATGCCTAGTATGTATGTATGTAGTAATGTGTTAGGTTTTCGCGATTATTACACATTATAATAAAACACTTTTAAATGGATTACATCGCGTATATTATGGACTTTTGTTATTCCTGACGTTTCGAACACTTTCCAGGGTTTGCGCTCGAATGACTAAAGGGACAAGCGTAGTTACAGATTTTAAAAGCTATTTTATCTACCGTACAAAACTAATCAAAAATTGTTTCGATGCACGTAGTTATCACTCAGTGTCTTGATGTTTTTCAATGTGGTGTGTTGTTTGGGACTTTATTATCTTAATAACCGGATCCCAAACAGGTGGTACCAGCTAACCATCTTCTCTATTAAAATTACAATGTTTTTTAATTTGAATAGCCTCACGAAACATTCCTATTAGATATCGGTTCTCTTTCGCGAGTACTTGAGAATGATCAAATTAAAGAAAATAGTTGGGTTTGCCTGAGGCGCTGAGCACTTCAAAAACGGCCCGAGAAACAGGAGCACAAATAATGTTGTTGTCTTATTTAATATTATAGTATGGTCCAATTATAGCCAACAATAAGATAAAGAGAAAATGCCGCAGTGCGCTTTCTAAATATCTAAAAATAACTACCGTAACACCAAGATTTCTGAATATCTTTTTTTCGATATGTTTATAACAAGGTATTTTTAATGTTATAAAAATAAATCATGAAAAATAGATTTACAATGAATACGTTTGTTTCACCAATGTGAGACAACGCGCCAACTATTGTGCCAAACATTCGACTAACTTAGAACAAATGCATGGAGTAGGGTGGGTGTTTGCAGTGTTGTTGTAGTGCAGTTGCAGTGAGTTAATATAGTTAATGCTAAACATGCAATAAATATATCTGTCAACGAATGTTGGATAAATCTCCGCAATTTATCCAAAATTTGTTGACAGATTGACACACTTAAAAAACAAATTACATTTAATGTTATTCTTCGGTTTAGTTACTTATTCATATGTACAATTAACTATTATGATATTATTACGCGCTTTTATTTATTGATTAAGTTAAAATGACTACTACTACTACTACTATTTTCAATCAATCAAAATACATATTGTTTAATTTGTTTTAAAGATTACCAAATAATTCCACACTGAATGAACAGTCAGTTAAAACAACAAATTCTGCCGCTATATGTATTTTTTTATTAGTTTATTTTTTAATTTAAATATCAAACCTGTCATAATACCAGGAAGTGCATCTAGTTTCAAAATGGTCAGCACCAAATGTCAACATATGTTTTAACCTTATTGCTTAGACAATATGAATTTATTTAGAATTAATGTTGTTGTAAAAAAAATACTTTACAACAATATTTATTCTAAACTAAATCATATTGTCTTGCATAACTTGCACTTTACATTTGCTTTTACTTTGACTCCCATGACAGATCATCTTATATACAAATTTATTGCAAACATTAATAGACTTTATGTATAATCAACTGAAATTGCTGATAGTTTTTCTACATTTAGTAGTAAGAAATATAAATCAAAGTCAAAGTCTAATATTTTTATTTCAAATAAACCAATTTTAAATTTTAATTTTAATAAACATTAGAATTTATGTTGCACGAATCCAATTAGTTGGTCCTATGGAGAAGAGCTGGCAAAAAACTCCATGGATACTCTTTTAAAATACTTGAGATTACAATATTGAACAAGATATTAAGAACGTATACAAGTTGTATAACCTCGCGCGTAACAATTTCCGGCAGCCGTGTAGCCACAATAGATTTTTAATTGTGCCTCATTTCACGACACTCAATGAGTTAAAACTTTCAATCATCATCAATGAAGAATAAATATAGCAGCTATACAGTACAAATAGCACTTCAGACATATTTGGTTACCAGGGAAGCCACATGTGCAGAATGTGCTATCGTCAACATAGTATATAATCCTAAAGTAGGCTTTTTTATGAGAGATTTTTAACGTGCGCTTTAAACTTCCCGTCTGTGAGATCAGTAATCTCATTGGGTATCTTGTTGTAGAATGGAATACAGTTTCCTACAAATGATTTATCGTTTTTGGCAATTTAAATTTAGGAACTACAATTTTATGTTTATTTCTAGTATTTATACAATGAATGTCGCTCTCTACATTAAACATTAGCAAGATTTTCCGGACAAGCATAATATTTTCAAAAATGTTAAGGCATGTATTTGATTCGTATATATTTGTGTTATGGATAGACCACCGTATGGTGGTAGTGTGTGCCGAGCGCTCAAACTAAACTAGATTTGTATAGCTTGATGTATAGCCGAGTAGTCGAGTGTGTACCTAAGTGGGACGAAAGCGAAACGACAAAAAGTACTACACCCTCTTGCACGAGTCGCAGCGTTCAACTTCTAGTAGTTTAAAGTCCAAGCACTCAACGTTGATGCGTAGCCGTATGTACAAAGGCGGTCTTAATGCCGTAGACATTCCTACCAGACAACCTATCCTCCGGCTTAATCCATAGTCACCGTTTCAATAGCCACGGAATGAGATAAGGTGGTGCCATTTTTAGCCGACAGTATTACCTCGAGCTAGTCTTAACTATGCGATTGTTTCAGTGTGTCCCGATGCCTGGATTGGGGTTCCGTCGTGGGTCCTACCGCTGTGTCTGCCGCAGAGGGTTCTACTTCCCCAACACGACAGCTGACAACAGATACTACAATGGCAGCGATATTGAAGAAGAGTATGAAAAACATTTGTTGGTAAGTATTTGATAACACCAGGCCACCAACCAAATTGTCCTGGAGTTCTGAAAAGCTAAGTTTTTGTGGAAAAAAATATCATGAATATGTTACCCCATTTTTGGTAAAGACCGGTCTCAAATTAAACTGCTATATCGTCGGCTTGAAACTAAATAACTAGCAAACTCATCACTCAAGTTTAACTGTTGTTTCTTTGTTTCCTTCCATCTTTTTACATGATATGTATCCTTGTAGTTATAGATCATCTGTTATGTAAATCAACTAAATAACTATTACTGACACTACGAAAAATTCAAATCCGTTCAAGTAATTCTTTTTACAACCAAACCAGTTTTTTAAATGGTTTAAAATATAAAAACATGTGTTTTAGACTAACGGCCATATTGGATGGAATATTGAAACGCCACTGAATATTAAGTCCCTCTTTACCTATTCGAGAAACCGGTTTTCAGTAGAAAATCGGGGACGCAAATAGTTAAAGCGGGACTTAATATTATCTGGTGTTTCAGTATTCGGCCGTAAATGGAGAAATGCAACAAAGTCAATTTGGATAAAAAGGTCAGTTATTTAGTTCTCCGTCTACGCCCACGATATGGCACTGCTGATGGTGACGATGGCTGAGCCAACAGTATTTTTAGACCATAAGTCTACAAGCCGTTACTCACCCACTTGGAAGGGCGTACTTTTAAATGTATCTTTTCAAATATGGACAGTTTTTTTTATCAGAGGTTGCCTATATCCTATTCCACGACCGTAATCTATGTATGGTTGACGTACAAACAGAGTGCAAATACAGCAACCTACTTTTTGTTAATGTATAACTGGGTCAGTTGACAAATTACTGCGCGACTAATATTTAATATAATATATAATATTTAATATATAATAGTTAATAAACAAATAATTCGCAATAAAATAATATTGCGATTATAAATTGAGATATAAACTATCCTATCTTTTAAGTTGGATAAAACTGCACACAGTCAGAAATTTTTTATTAAAATCGGTTCAGTAGTTTAGGAGTCCATAGCGTACAAACAACGTGACACGTAATTTATGTATATTAAGATATAGATACATGCAAATCAAAATAAACAAAGAATTGGATGTAGGACATTACAGTGACAGATAGTGTTCCTTTAATAGTCTTTTAAATATTGCAAGGGAGTTTGAACGTCTAATCGTTATTGTCAACACATTCCATAAGCGAGCAGCTTGGATTATAATGGATTTTCCAACGAAATTTGTGGAATGTGTTGGCATTTTCAACATCAGATTCTCTGATGACCTTAAGAATACTGAATGGGTATCACCATACTACAAACTGTCACATTTATTATAACAGTAAGATTATAAGATAGCTATGATCAGACCTATTAACTCTAGTTTTAGAGCCAGTCTTATAAATAGATACGCTGACAACGTTCTTTCATAATTACATTTTATCATGGAGGCAAAAAATACACGTTCAAAAAATATTATTATCGTAGACTACGTGCGAGCAATATAATCTTTTAAAATTCCTTTGAATACTATTTTAATTTACGTAATGAGTTTATTAAAATATAAAATGATTTTATGAAAGGCCTCTTTTATAAAAAATATAACATAACGGCTTTAAAAAGTAACTTCGTCTCGACGCGTTAATTCACATAATAAATCGCCTGAAGCTATACATTTTACAAAGGTGTCGACACCGTAGATACATTACGCCGGCAATGTCGCTGGCTCAAATTCTACGTCATCTATACATAGATACATTTTTGAACGTCAAATAAGTGTGAATACGGTCTTGCTATGTTGTAGATGGAGACTGAAATTATTTCAATTCTTTAATGTTGAGTAGGGTACAGGAGTTCCTGGAGCCTCCCTTCGGTGCCGACGATGATCACTCCGGCGGTTTTAGCCGGTAGGACTCCGGCATGCCCCTTCGCCCTTTCCCGGGGCGAAGAAAGTACATGAGGTATTTCCACCGGAACTATGAAAAAAAAAGGGTACAGGAGACAAGCCCTCAGCTAACGGGCTCCACTTGAAAACTGGCTAAGAACAACCATCAGTCGATACGCATTGAATTGCTCAAAAGGTGGGCTTAGAAAAATCTCGTGCTGTGTCCGGATTAAGAACATAGCACAGTGGATGTCGTTAAAGGCGACTAAGGGACAGCAGCCATACTGCGCTCATGAGGTATTTCCAACGGATCAATAAAAAATGTAGTTTTGGTCCATTTTTTGCACTGTCCACTGCTGAACGATGGAGATAGATTCCCACAGGACTGACATCATTTTGGAGGGAATTTGCTAGTACTCACCACACTAATAGGCAGCTATTAGTGTGGTGATAACATAAAAATACTACAGAGAAAAATGGACCAAAACTACATTTTTTATTGATCCGTTGGAAATACCTCATGTACTTCCTTCGCCCCGGGAAAGGACGAAGGGGCATGCCGGACTCCTACCGGCTAAAACCACCGGAGTGATCATCCTCGACACCGAAGGGAGGCTCCAGGAACTCGAAAGATCTCCATACCTAACAGAAGTTTACTTTCAACAGCTCCAACGCAGCCTGTACTCCGTCCCGGAAGCCTTCGAGTGCCTTCCCTGCGCCGAGGGTTGCGAAGCCTGCGTCGACGGCTCCCCGTGCGTAGCAGCCCTGAACTGGGTCGTAAGGACGACCATCTTCGCACTCGCATGCTTGGTGATATCTTGTTTGCCGTTCATCGTGTACTTCACTATAAAATATGGGCATGTCAGGGTTAGTATGCTTTCAAAATTATATCATATCACACTAGCTTCTTTTTCAGGGACCGACCACTAAACCCTGCACATAACAAGCAAATTTTTATTGTCATATCCGGTTTTGCGATTCATGAATACTTGTTGATCGCGATGCAGTTACGTAGAGTCAATGTTAAACTTCGTCGTTAAAAATAACAACAAGCTAATTTTATGTGGCGACTACAATATAGACTTAATGAAAAGGACTAGACTATCTTCCCAGCTTGAACACCTTGTGGCAAGTTATAACTTGCAAATAGGATTGCGCCAACCCACAAGATTATGTAGTAATACTTGTATAGACAATATATTTCATAATATAAGAGGAAGCAAGTGCGAAACTCTAGATCCCTTGGATACTTAGATGCCCTTTCAGATCATACGGCTCAAACATTAAAATGTCCGGTGCGAAAAACATGTACTATTACTTATTGGTACGTAAACAGACGTGATTATAGCACATATAACATGATTAAATTCAAAGAATCTATGGCGAAATTAACATTTAATAAGATCTACGAAATGCATGATCCCGATATGGCTTTTGACTTATTTTTTAATAAATTTATGGAACAGTATAATGGATGCTTTCCATTAAAAAAGTATAGACAGTATGTACATACAAGACCGAAATGGATATCGAAGGGTATACGTAAGTGCTGTAAAAGGAAAAGGGTACTTTTATGGAACTATAGGCGAACTCCTAATCTAGAAAATTTGGCACGATTTAAAAACATCAGTAAACGTCTAAAAAGTATTATTAAATTCACACAGAAATGTCAAAACAACCACTATATACACAAATCAAGCAATAAGTCAAAAGCAACCTGGATTTATATAGTTATAAAGAAAAACAAAATTAACTATCCTCCAGAAAATATACAAGAAATAAATGTAGACAATAAAAAATTAACAGGGCCTAGTCAAATTGCACAAGCTTTTAATGACTTTTATATAGACCAAATACAATCAATTAATAACGGTATACAATTTAACACTTATAATTACCTTAAATCTATGACATATAAAAATTCTAATTCCCTATTCATGTTACCAACAATTCCACTTGACGTATTTACAATTATTAACCATTTAAAAAATAAATCCAGTACCGGTTATGATGGTATTATAACAAAGGCTATCAAAGCCGTTTCTGTAGTTATTGCCCCAGTCATGAGTTTTATTATAAATTTATGTATCGAACGCGGTATTTATCCAACAAAATTGAAAATTTCCATAATTAAGCCGGTATTCAAAAAGGAAAATCGGAATGATATGAATTGTTATAGACCTGTGGCTCTGATACCGATTTTTTCAAAAATAATTGAAAAAGTAATATATAATAGCCTGTATACGTATCTTGAGGCCAATTGTATTCTAGCTCCGGAACAAAAAGGGTTCAGGAAGAGCAAAACCATTAATATGGCAATTTATGATTATCTTCGTAATGTTATTATTAATATGGATAAAAGGAAACCTATTTTGGCTTTATATATGGACTTATCGAAAGCGTTTGACCATGTGAACCATAGTATATTAATAGCCAAGCTAGCTCATTACGGAGTTCGTGGAAATGTATTAAATCTAATTACATCCTATCTAGCTGACAGAAAGCAGTTTACGAAAATTAACAAAATATGTCCTCGAACAAAAGTGGACAAGCATTACACTTCATCTACTAGAATAGTTCGATTTGGCGTCCCACAGGGAAGTGTTCTAGGACCCCTGCTTTTCCTTGTGTATATAAATGATTTTCCGAGAGCTATTGAACACCCAATGATTCTGTTTGCAGATGACAGTACCGTCATTTTCAATAACACTAGCATAAGTAATATTGAATCGGAGATTAACAGTACTTTGATAAAAATAATAAATTGGCTTAATATGAACAATCTTAATATAAACTTAGGTAAGACAAAAATTATGAATTTTCGGCAGAGATATAATAACAAATATAATTATGACATAAATTACTGTAATAATCAGATTGACATTGTACATGAAACCAAATTTTTAGGACTTTGGATTGATGATAAAATGACATGGACTAAGCAAGTGGATGGAATATGCAAAAAGCTTTATCAATACTCGTATGCTTTGCGGATGTTGAATAGGGTTGCCGACCAACATACAGTAACCATTGCATATCATGCGTATGTATCATCTATATTACGGTACGGTATAATGTTTTGGGGCAATTCATCAGATAGAGAGCTTGTATTTAAAGCACAGAAAAGATGTATCAGAGCGACATTTAATTTAAAACCCACGGATAGCTGCAAGCCATATTTTGAGAAAAACAATATTCTGACTTTCCCTTCGCTTTTCATATTTGAAGCTGCTAATTTTGTAAAAAATAATAACCATTTATACGACAATCCTCGGAGCATGCGTTACAGAAACAGGATTTGCCACACAGCCCATAAAACGGCCTTGTTTGATAAAAGTATTTTTGGTATGGTTTCTAAAATATATAATAGGTATAAGAAGCGTGATATAAGAAGTATAGATAATCTACAACTATTCAAGAAAAAACTCTTTAAATTTCTGATAAAGAAAACATACTACACGATTCAGAACTTCCTTGTAGATGAATAAGTACTTAATTAGGGTATGCTGTTCTATTTTGTCCTTACACCATAGACTAGGTACTTGCATTTGTAATAATGACAAATACAAGTCAATATGAGAATGTGATTAATAACATTATTATATTTCAATCATTAATGTCAAAAGATTTATTATTCCTTTTGACATTAACTTTAATTTGTTATTATTGCAAAACCTTTGACATTTATATAATTCATAAGTTTTTATAGTTACTTATTACTTTAATTTGGTAAAAATTCATTTGTACGCCTATATCGGCAAAGCATGTTGATACAAACAATTTTTTAAATGTAACATCTTGTAAAATACTGTGTACATACATATGCTTTGAACAAATAAATAAATATGAATATGAATATGAATATGAATATGAATATGAATATGAATATGAATATGAGTAAGTGCACAAATTTGATACCTCAACCGAAAGCTCAGAGTTGCCAAATTCTGGCACGGTGTTGTTACAATCACAAAACAGATAATTGCCAATGCTAAAGGTAGTTACGTTGCTTCAAGCGTTAAACTTTGCCGTGTGGTGCCGGCTCAGAATACCATCACCCCATCTCCTCCCGTGGGTGTCGTAAAAGTCAACTAAGGGATTAGCCGGAGGATGGACAGCAGCGTCCTTCGAGTACATTAGCAACTCAACTGCGATCGCTAACCCGTCTGCCAAGCGTGGCGATTAAAGCTCCCCAATGAGCCCACAACACACCAGTATCGGTCGTTGTAGTGTTCTTCGGGGAAGGCCTGTGCAGTCCAGCAGTGGACTTCATTCAACCGAAATCTAGCATTCAACAACGTTAAATATGGGTAAGATTCGTGACGGCACGGTTGGTGCAGTGGCTGATACAGTCGACTGCTGCGCTCCGGGTCGTGGGTTCGATTCCCACACGGAACAAATATTTGTATGATCTGCAGATAGTTGTTCCGGGTCTGGGTGTATTGTATGCGGAATTCATATCTGTAAACGCACCCACGACACAGGAGAAATCCTAGTGTGGGGCAACGTTGTAAAAAAAAAAAAAAAAAAAAACTGATTCAAGCGATCTTTCAAATAAAAAATGACATAGTTATCAAAATATTTAAAGACTTATAAAGAGTGTATCTGCTAGATGTGCGAAATAAGAACATAGCACCACTCCATCTCCTCTCATGGATTTTGTAAACGATGGCTAAGGTACTCTAAGCCTTTTGGTTCAGCAGCGGCACCTCTTCCGTGAAACAATAGGCATACTGTGCTCACCAATCCGCCTGCCCCAGCGTGCTGAGAAATGGCTAATTCCCCCAAATATGAAGACATAATAAGCTGTCTTAATAAATGTGGGACGCCTTTCTTGAGCAGTGGATGGCCTTTGGCTGATGTGATGAAATAAAGTATGGGACTTTGACCGTAAATGTGTTCCAGTATTTCTTCTTAAGAGATCAGTCTTCTTAAGATATACAGACCTTTATAAATGTTGTATATCTACCTTTATATATAAACAACACTTACTGTATAAATGTACTAATTTACTAGTATACAAAGGACTGACTAGTAATAAATATTAAGTAAATAACATTTCAACAGAGAATCGTAAATGTGCGAGCTGATTATTCATTACAAGTTGGTTGCTGGAACTCAAAATACACATAAAATGTTGATAGAAAAATAGATTACATAGATTTGATAAGCTATCATTTCGGCCGAATGAAGTCCACTGCTGGACACAGGCCTCCCCCAAAGATCACCACAACCACCGATATGGACGTCTTGTGGGCTCATTGGGGGGTTTTGCCATAATCGCCACACTTGGCAGGCGGGTTGGCGATCGCAGTTGAGTTGTTAATGTACTCGAAGGACGCTGCTGCCCATCCTCCGGCTAATCCCTTAGTAGACTTTTACGACACCCATGGGAGGAGATGGGGTGGTGGCATTCTAAGCCAGCACCGCACGGCAAAATAAGTTAAATATTCATATATCATGGGGCTCATGCCCGCAGCTGATACTGGCATCAGTATCTTTTTGTATTAATGTCTACTAATTAACTGATTAGTTGATAATACAAATATAGGTACAATATATTTTCAATGAGGTGTCCGGATTAAGAATATAGCACCACTCCATCTTCTCCCGTATATTTTGGCATCGACAGCAGCGTTCACTAAACAGCCGCCATACTACACTCATCAACCTGCTTGCCAAGAGTGGTGATTAAAAATGACAACATAAATGTGGGAATCTACGACCTTCTTTAGCAGCAGCAAAGAAATATAATCGTATAAACTTTAGCAATCATCATATCAGCCAAAAGACGTCCATTGCTGAACTAAGACCTCCCCATAGATGACCGGTTAAATACAGTGTGTCGTCATTTTGGGGGCAATTTGCCAATACTCACCACGCTTCACGCTTGGCAGGGCTTCCTACCTTGTCTACTCTGTTATTTCTTGTCCAATCACTAATTACTCTAATTGCCATTGCCAAAGCGAATCACGTCAAAAGGAAAAACGTATTATGATTTTGGCACTGACGGATGGGCTCGGCTTATGACTTCATGATTGATGTAATGTCCTGCCAGTCTGTTCTAAATTAAAGAAATACAGTGTTAATATTGATGGTTGTTTGTCTGAGAATGGATGATGCTATTTTGGGAAGTAAATGAAAAAGACAGAGAAAATATTTTTTATTATTCAATCAATCAAAATATTTTATGGTGGATGTACGGTACGACAGGTAGGGATGGGAATACGACAGGTAGGGATGGGAATAGGTACGATAGGTTTTACAGAAGGATACATAAAGAGTGTTGCTGTATTGTAACGGAAAGGCTTTCGATAGTTTTATGAAATCATCATCATCAGTATCATCGTCATGTCAGCCAAAAAACGTCCACTGCTGAACAAAAGCCTCTCCCGAAAGACGACCGGTTACATGCCTGTGTCATTTTGGGGGGAATTTGCCAGTATTCACCACGCTTGGCAGGCGGGTTGGTGAGTACAGAATGGCTACTGTTTCACAGAAGGGACGCTGTTGTCCATCCCAGGGCTAGAGTCCCTCAGTCGGCTTTTACAACACCCACGGGAAGAGATGGAGTGGTGCTATATTCTTAATCCGGACACCACACAGAGGGCCGGTCACCACTTACTACTTAGTAATAAAAAATAATTAACACATGATATATGTATATAATAAGCTGTTGCCGGCGGTTTCATCCCCGCGTTTATTTTTATAATATAAATGCTAATATAACCTATAAATTCAAATGGTTTACATGAATAAAAAAGCTTGAACTTTGAATTCTTTTGACATTGAATTTGATTATATAACTCAGGTATAGTGTAGCTTCCTATTGGTGAAAAATTATTTGTAGCGGTTTAGAGAGTACCCCCTACTAAAAAACAAACAAATACTCTTTCTAATATTAGTATAGATAAACAAATCCAACGATACAGCCAACATTTCTTATATTGATCCTGTGGTTAAAACCACAACTGCCCAACGTGAGATCCTGGGTTCGATTTCCCGGTTTCCCGGATTAGAAAACTATCATGGCTTATATTATGGCTGCTCACATAAGATAGTTTTCTATAAGAAAGTTATCAGTAACAATAACAACAACAACACTTGGAAGTATCCAGTGGATATAATAAGGGAATGGGACGCCCTCAACTCAGTTAATATCTTAAAATTAATGGACATTACTATTTTATATTATTTCATAAAGGCGTGTTTCTATAACTCAACTACAAAGCTTTTTTAAAATTAGATTTTTAAAAAATCCTTGCTCCACACTAGGATTTCTACTGTGGCATGCGTGGTGCGTTTATAGACATAAATTCCACACACAAAATTAAAAACAAGTTACTAGTTCGATATATGATTTGATATCAAGCTTTCATAATCTAACTCTCCTCTTCTGAGTTGCTTATGGCAAACGATTCAACTTTAATGTTTATGGATAGTACTTTTCACCAAAAATCTTTGATTTACTTCTGTATCTTCCTTCATTTTTATAAAATCCCAAAAGCAGTCAAGCTTTAGGATACTCGAAGTTTCTGAAATTGCAAACTATAAATATGTTCAATGAGAAGCGATACGAAAGGTCATTCGCCTAAAACATGTCTATGGAACAGACAACCTATTATCTATCTCTTTCAACCTCGTGTATTTGACATAATGCCGCATGTTCAAGGTAGTAGTAATGTTCGAAGGTCAAGTCACCTATTATACCAATCAAATATTTCGGCTCGCCAACATTCGGGCGGCCGTTTTATAACTAAGTGGTTCATAACGTGTCGGAAAGTGGTCGACATGATACATCATGTTTTTATGTTCTATTTGCTTTTAGTTATGTGTCAATGTTATTTATTACAGTACTTTCATTTGTTTTTGTTATTTAATTATTATTTTCAATAGACTATACGCTCAACACAAATATTTAAATATTATAAATAATATAGGCCTTTACCTATGAAATTACAAGTCTGTAGTTACGGCCAATACAATTTTTTTTTTATTTGGAAGTGAGTTCTAATTTCAATTTTATTGAATTTTTGTAAACACGGTTTTCATTGTTCAAAATCAGTCTTATGTGTATTGATGAGTGTTATGTTTTCATCACGTTTGAATATGTTTCATTGTCAGGGATTCGTTGAAAATTCGTGTAATCAAAGGAAATGAGTACCGCTGTGGTAGCAACGCGGTACAAGCAGCTTGCAACATCAACAACGCCTACGGAGTGAACACTACAACCGAACGCACAACTCGTTATTGGTTTGCCCGCTTTCGTTCCGGAAATTTAGATCCGAAAAATGAACCCTATGATCAAAAACATTTGGTCGACAATGACGAATTAAATGCGATTGTTGAAGCTGATGATACTCTAATCTACGCAGCAGTAAAAGCTAAAGCAGTAGCTTTCGACGTTAGCATCAAAACAATATTGGTCCACTTGCATCAAATTGGCAAGGTAATAAAGCTTGACGAATGGGTGCCCCACGAACTTAACGATCATCAGCGCAACGTGCGGGTCGAAGCCTGCCTTACGCTTCTCAACGACACAAAAATAAAGGAGTTTTAAATGGCATTATTACCTGCGATGAAAAATTGATTTTGTTTGACAATCGCAAGCGCTCAGCAAGTTGGTTAGATCCAGGTTCAGCACCTAATCAATGCCCTAAACGAAAAATGACCTCTAGAAAAGTGATGGTCACTGTTTGGTGATTTAGTGCCGGTGTGATTCATCACAGCTTCTTACCAAACGGGTTGAGCATTACTGCAGATGTGTACTGTGAAGAATTGAAGACTATGATGGAGAAACTCGCACATCTGCAACCAGCTTTGATCAATCGTCGTCCCCGCTACTCCTGCACCACAACGCGTGACCCAATACTGCAGAACAGACGATCTGCAAGCTACAAGAGCTGGGGGCGGAAGCTCTCCGTCATCCGCCTTACTCACCAGACCTTGTGCCTTCAGACGTCTACTTTGTCTTAGAATTTCGATAACTTTTCAATGCGAAAATAAATCAATACCTGAGAGACAGTACAAAATACCTTTGGAGAGTTTCCCTCTTCCCATCGATCTGGTTTCTTCAAGAAGGATATCGTTAAACTGCCACTGCGTTGGCAAAGATACATCGATTGCATGGGTGACTACTTTGATTAAAATAAATAAAAAGATAAATTGCAATACTTTATTTCATATAAAACGGCAATTTTATAAGTTTTTTAGCAATATTAGCCAGATATTTAATATTAAATGTAAAAATAACTACTAAAATAAATAATAAGATTTTCATAAATATGAGTTTCTAAAAACTGCGTTAGCAAATGACGAGTCGTGGGTTCGATCCCTGCACGGAACAAATATTTATACGATCTGCAGGTAGTTGTTCCGGGTCGGGTCTGGGTATATTGTGTGTGGAATTTATGTCTAAACGCACCCACGACACGGGAGAAAACCTAGAATGGGGCAACGTTTTAAAAAAATAATATAATTAATTTAATGAATTAAATCTTCGAGATGCGCGACGGTGAACCGGCACATCCCGACACTCCGAGCCACTCACACCGGTGTTGCTCCCTGTTGCCTGTAGTGGTGGTTATTTAGGGAGACTATCTTGTGAGTGGCGAGCCACCATCTGCCACAGAATTTCACTTTAAAGGTTGGAAGGCAGACAGTAGGCAGTTGGTACCATATTTCTGACAATCCGTGACTTCATTTTATAATACAGCTATGGAGAGCCCCAGTTGGTGTCCCATTACATTTGAGATTCAAATTCTCTGAAGGGCCTCTGCGTGTTGGACCCATGTCCCCGCGAAAACCTATCTAAAGACAGGGTTTCCCCTGACATCTACCAAGGTCAATAGTCAATAGTCTACCAAGACTTTGAGGGAATATAAACCCGTGAAGAGAGAGACAATTAATAATAAAATACAATGATGTAATTAGTATTCAACCAAAACAGTTGCAACTTATATATGTCCCAGTCTCAAACAGTGACCGAGCGCTAGGTGGGCCCGGAGATTTTGGTGAAAATTTAAGGTGCTATTTTGTACTCTTGAAGAAAGCCATGAGTCATTCACCTCATTCAAGATTACAGGTTAAATGCACCCGATAATGATAATGAATACGAAAATAAGATTATAATTCCTCAACTATTTATAGTGTTTTTAAAATTAATCATCACAATTGAACATTTCTCGTAATGTCAGTTTTTAGTCAAATAATGCATAAAGTAACTTAATTCCACAATATGATATTTGCATGAAGATCAGTAAATATTTTGACTTGCAGCTACAATTGCTTCGTTTCGTTACTTTTTGATTTCCTGAATCATCCATCATAACTACTGATCGATTGCCGTGTGGTGCCGGCTCAGAATGCCACCACCCCATCTCCTCCCATGGGTGTCGTAAAAGTCGACTAAGGGATTAGCCGGAGGATGGGCAGCAGCGTCCTTCGAGTACATTAACAACTCAACTGCGATCGCCAACCCGCGTGCCAAGCGTGGCGATTATGGCAAAACCCCCCAATGAGCCCACAACACATCCATATCGGTGGTTGTGGTGATCTTTGGGGGAGGCCTGTGTCCAGCAGTGGACTTCATTTGGCCGAAATGAACTACTGATCGATCAACTACACCAAGGTCGCAACAAAAAATTGGTACTTTAATAAATACACGCTTTGAGAAAATCAAATTATCTTTTGAAATAGCTACGAGTGCTTTTACAAAGTTTTTCTCTTTTATATAATCCTTAAAACTCACTATAAATTGAAGTACTTTTCAAAGCTCATAGACATGAGTGTAGTAAGTTGTATAGTATTTCCACAATTGAAAGAAATATTTTTCTGAGTGAAGTGAAACCACACTTAACTGGGTGGCCATTATCTATACAAATAAATAATATTGAAGTGTCTGTTTGTAATGTCAAAATAACAGCTTTTTACTAAATGCATATGAAAGTATATACGGTACTTACAACAAAATAACATGTTTTATTTTTTTGTCTGTTTGTTCCGGGTAATCTCCGAAACGGCTGGGCCGATTTTGACTAGACTTTCACTGTCGGATAGCTGATATTATAAGGAATAACTTAGGCTGCTTTTATTTAAGAAAATACTTAGGGTTCCGCGCAAAAAATATAAAACCCTTGAAATCTACTATATATATTCTATGTCGAGTGTCTATGTCGAAGTAGTCAAATTTTTTTTTAAATTAAACGCGGGTGAAACCGCGTTTCCCAGCTAGTTAGAACAATAAAAGCTAAACTCAGTGTCATTGTGCAACTTGAATCGTTGTAAAATATTATAGTCTGATTCACTAATATTATACAACTTACTCTAGCATTTTATACATCACTTCTTCTTTCCACAGGTCGTTAGAGCAGCGAGTCCAGCTCTGCTCAGGGTCATAGTCCTTGGAGCTCTTCTCATCTACTGCACAACACTGGTCATGTACGGGAGGCCTACAGTCCTGACGTGTACCGCGAGGGTTTGGCTACGGGAAGTTGGCTTCTGTCTTACGTATGGAGCTCTCATGTTGAAGACTTGGAGGCAAGTGATGATAATTAACCATGACTAAAAAAACTAAATTTTGGTATATAATGTTCCTGTGTCCTTCATTTCGATATCTTGGTAGCAAAAATATCAGAGGTTGTTAAAGAGCCGTAGCATCAGAAAAAGAAAGAACACCACTAAATAGACATATCTGCTCACATCATTTGCAATATTCAACTGAATACTGACAGAGTTGGTTGAAAGAAGTAGTTAAGCAGCCTAACACCTTCAACAACGTATAACCCAAGAGAATTATTATGCGTATGTAATATCTAAAGTCCAAAATTTCAATGTTTTGACCCGTAAATCTACATCGAGGGTTACAACTTTCGAGAGAGCTAATTATTTATACAGGTATTCCAAAAATCCACTGGACCGTTACTAAGCCCAGAATTAGGACGGGTTCTTAAAATTCGCCTAGGGCCTCACAAAACATACATACGATGAAATTTCAATTTCAGGTTCAAAATTTGTTTTCCATTAATGTAAAGCGAGGGAAATGATTAGTTTACTTAATTTGAATCGGAGCCAGTTAGTATTGAATTTTGTGTTCGGAGTTTAAACACGTTTAAGAAGCTGTGTATGAGACGCGGTGAAAGTAATATATATACTATTACTTGTTTAATCTATAAAACTTAGGTGAACTAAGAAGGGCACATTGCTCGTAGAACTGATGGCCGTTGGGGCAAAAAGGTTCTCGAGTGGACACCACGCCCGGAAAACGCAGTATGGGACGACCTCCAACAAGGTGGATAGACGACTTGGGGAAGATCACTGAGAGTCGTTGAATGCTGGTGGCATGTGGCTGCTTATTGTGGAAATCTATGGAGGAGGCCTTTGTTCAGCAGTGGATGTCCTATAGCTGATGTGATGATGATGAACAAAGAAATGAGTCGGGCTTACGTATTGTCACTATAACAGAAATTCGTTGGGAACATATCCGGCTATTGGAGATTAGCTGTTCATGATAGGTACACTTTAATTACATAGTAATTGCCGTGTGGTGCCAGCTTAGAATGCCACCACCCCATTTCATCCCGTGCGTGTCGTAAAAGTTGTGTGTCGTGTTGTCCGTGTGGTGTCCGGATTAAGAATGTAGGACCACTCCATCTCCTCCCGTGGATGTCGTAAAAGGCGACTAAGGGAATCTAAACCAGAGGGATGGGCAGCAGCGTCCCTTCTGTGAAACGGTAGCCATACTGCGCTCACCAACCCGCCTGCCAAGCGTGGTGAGTATTGGCAAATACCCCCCAAAATGATGACACAGTTGTGTAAATCTATGGGGGAGGCCTTTGTTCAGCAGTGGACGTATAAATGGCCGATATGATGATGATGTGTCGTAAAAGTCGACTAAGGGATTAACCGGAGGATGGGCAGCAGCGTCCTTCGAGTACATTAACAACTCAACTGCGATCGCCAACCCGTCTGCCAAGCGTGGCGATTATGGCAAAGGGGGTTTTGAGCACACAACACACCCATATCGGTCGTTGTGGTGATCTTTGGCGGAGGCCTGTGTTCAGCAGTGGACTTCATTCGGCCTAAATTAATGAATCCATGAAAATCAAATAGAATTGACTCTTCTGAATAAGGAATCTTGAACCCAATATTTTCTCTTACATCAGTATTGTTTTTATTTGCAGACACTAGATGATGGATGTAATTTCTCAGAACTAATTTGGACGCTGCGTAACGATACCCTTATTCTTCTTAACGTCAACAACTTTTTACATCTCCAATCTGAGACTCATTTCAAGTAGATAATTGGGTTTGAACTTTTTAGATTGCGATCAAGTTTCTTTTAATTAGATACCGGCAAAATAAATTGTCCTCTCGTTAAGATAAGAATCAAGTTGTCTTATAAAAGGACCCTCTTTTGGAATACATTAATGAGGGCATCTGATTACAAGTCTAATTTATGATGGTCGTCTTTATTATTATTTATGCGTATTGCAAGAATCTGTTTTACTTTGAATTAACTAAGGAAGTAACTTACATGTTGCGCACGCAGTTACAACTTAATCTTTCAACCTCAAACCAGGGACCTATTTTCAATTTGGTTTTTACTTTTACTGTGGTAAGCTAGCTTTAGACCAATCAGGTGTACGTATGTTTTTATTTTTTTTTTAAACTTTGACCCACAGTAGGATTTCTCCTGTGTCGTGGGTGCGTTTACAGACATGAATTCCACGTACAATACACCCAGACTCGGAACAACTACCTGCAGGTCATACAAATATTTGTTCCGTGTGGGAATCGAACCCACGACCCGGAGCGCAGCAGCCGACTGTATCAGCCACTGCACCAACCGTTTTCCGTTCACATGTTATATTACCTTAGTCAATTATTATTAGGACCCCCATGAGCAAGTGAGACGTAGCCGTCTATATCCAAGAACCTGGGATTCCAAAAATTGCAACCCTAAGGATCTTAGTAATCCTAACGAAACTCGAACCTACCTGGAACAGCCGTATGATCAAACTAAATTTAATTCATTTATTTGTCAACAGGATATCAGTAATATTCCAAGTACGATCAGCGAAAGCCGTCAAAATTTCTGACATGTATCTTCTCCGACGTATTGGTGTGATCGTCGGTGTGGCATGTGTGTTGCTGGCCATACGAACCTTAGTTGCCCCACCGGCTGTCATAGTTGGCAGGACGAAGGATGACCTGAAGGCGTATCTGTGTAACACAGACTGGTGGGACCACTCTTTTACAACGCGTAAGTATCTCTAATACTTCTAAAAATCACTTTAAAATCATAAAATGCCGAACAGAACAAAGATAGATACATACGAGTAATTATGTATTTAGTGGATCCAAAGAAGGCTCTATTTTTTCAAAACTTATAATATACATTTTACAGATATCTGGTAAAAAACAAAGGAAATGTCTTTTTATACCCATCCATTGTTTCACATGAGGTATCCGCAGATTTTCTGTGAAATCGGGATATGGTTGGTCCTAAAATCACTACACGGCCGAAATTAATAATCAATCTAATTCAAAATCTTAGGATTTTGTATTGAGAATTTGTCTGTTTTTAAAAAAGATCTAGTTTTATATCTATTATCTAAAGATTTAGGATTAGATGGAGACTAATAGATTATTAATTTCGATAGGGTTCTTGAAAATGTATACATTATAACTATAGATTTACGCGTATAAAATATCTGTATTGATCAGTTGAGTCCAATTCTTTTAAACCGCCCGGAGATGTATTATTTTAACTTAAAAGTTTTGCTTCTATCCAAAAGCAGTTAAGTTATGCAACAATGGTCTACTGTAAAACGACATACATTAATTAAAGGACACAAAAATATAGAATCTTATTCTTGGCATAAACAAGTTGGTTCTTAAATGCACTTTGTAGTTGAAAACAGTGATCTATTATGTTATCCTAAAATTCATTAAGATTCCTTGTTCTGACAACTTTAGGAGCGTCCAACAATAGAGACGGATAAGAAACTGACATCTGTATTTTATATGTTAAAGTGAGGTGATTTATAAGAACATTTTTACTATGTATTTATAGAAACAACAGATGATATAACTGCGTTCTGACTTTGTTGACCTTACTGCAGGAAAATGAAGTGGTCAAGGAATAAAAAGTGTAATAAAGATATTTTCATAATAATATAAATAAATATAAGGTCCTATTTTAATAATCCACGATATTTTGCATGGCGTCTAAGTAAATGCTAACGATGATCGGTGTTGGGGATTTGATTCGGTAAATTTTCAGGAAGAAATAAAAATACGTGATGCTTCTATGATTAATATCAAATTTTATAAAAAATAATACAAATAGTGTAGGGTAGACTAGACAGATGAAATAAAACCAGAATGCAATAATTAATGTTATCGCGACACTTCACTAACACAAAACTGCTAGGCGTTTGCCTAGACATACCCCCGGGCGTTGAAAGCATGCCTTTCAACCGACAGCTTCTGTCTCAAGGCAGTCAGGAAGCGGACAAATCTTGCTGAATGATCTGCGGAGCAGACCACTAGAAGTCTTCACATCTGCCACTCTGACCACACCGTCAGAACCTGGATAAACAGCGATGACTCGACCCATTTTCCATTTTAGGGGTGGCAAGTTGTCTTCCTTTAAGATAACGAGAGAGTTCAGTTTCAGAGATCCTTTACACGAACGCCATTTTATACGAAGCTGGAGCTCAGACACGTATTCCTTACTCCACCTTGACCAAAAATGTTGGCGAATTAGTTCAACGCGTTGAAATCTGGTTAGGGAATTCGTGGGTCGCTCTTGAAAATCATGTGACGGCAGAGATGTCATCGGACGTCCAATCAGAAAATGTCCCGGTGTAAGTGGCGTCAAGTCTTCCGGGTTTGATGATATCGGTGTCAGTGGTCTGGAGTTCAAGACAGCTTCAATCTGAACTAACGTTGTATAAAGCTCTTCATACGTAAGATTACAAAGGCCCAACACTCTGACTAAATGATATTTAGTTGATTTGACGCCAGCTTCCGCAAGGCCCGCGAAGTGAGGGGAATAAGCAGGTATAAAATTAAAGTTAATGCCTTCTTTGGCCATCTCCGCAGACAATGAATCACAGTTTGCCTTGATAAACTTAGAAATGTCGTTGTATGCACCGATAAACGAGGTACCATTGTCCGAATAAATATTGGTAGGTTTGCCTCTTCGCGAGATAAATCTCCGCAACGCCATGATAAAAGTATTACTCGTTAAATCGCCGACTAACTCAAGGTGGATTGCTTTAGTGGCAAAACAAACAAAAATAGCAATATATACCTTTACTGTTTTACAACCACGACCTTGACGTACAGCAGATTGAATGGGACTTGCATAGTCTAAACCTATATTTTTAAATGGAAAACCGGCTAGAAGTCGCTGCTGTGGTAAGTTTCCCATAATAGGTGTTACAGTTTCTCCTTTAATACGACAACAACGTACGCATCGCCTGCAGCACATTCTAGCTAAATTGCGTCCTCTGATAGGCCAGTATGAATCTCTTATTGAAGCTAAGAGCAACTGTGGCCCAGCGTGTAATAGTCTTTGGTGTTCATAATTAAATAATAATTTTGTAAAACAGTGAGTGGACTGTAAAAGGATAGGATGTTTCTTCTCATAAAGGAAATTTGAATTATGGAGCCGACCTCCAACACGCATTATCTTATTTTGGTCAAGGAAAACGTTAAACTTAATCAATTGACTTTTTATAGGTAACTTATTATTATTAATCAACGCTTTGTATTCATTAAATGATTCATTTTGAGATGTCCTAATGATCAAATTCAAAGCACTTTGCAGCTCCTCGTTTCTCAGAGGGCCCCCAATTGATTTTCTTCTGCAAACGTCTATAAAACGTAAAACATAAGCAACAGAGTACTGAAGGCGTAAAAATCTTGAAAATCTATTGAAATCAATAAATTTGTTGCAATCACTATTAACTATACCATGCAACGTAACATTTTTTCTTATTTCAGGTAAAATTGATATATCTTTGTCTGAATGTAAAAACTTAGAAGGCCAGGATGATATATCGTTCATTAAAAAACTTGGACCGGACCACCAATCGTGTAAAGACGACATTGAAGTAATGTCTACTCCACGGTATATGTAATCAGCGGGGTTTAGATTAGTTGGGAAATATCTCCATTCACAGTCACCGGTTTTGTCTAACATTTCTGCAACTCTGTTTCGCACAAATGGCTGTAGTTTATTTGGTAACATTTTTAGCCACCCTAAAACGATGGTGGAGTCTGTCCAAAAGAAGGTACGCCTAGCACTCACTCGTAAAGAAGCGACAACCTTTTCATAGAGACGGGTTCCAAGCAAAGCACCACAAAGCTCAAGTCTAGGTATCGTTGTTGGCTTAAGTGGTGCAACTCGACTTTTGGCCAACAATAAGCGAACTAAAACTTCGCCCTTGTGATTAACACTACGAACATAAATGCTCGCACCATATGCTCGCTCAGACGCATCAGAAAAAATGTGAAATTCAATGAATTTAAATGATTCAATAATAACATGGCGTGGAATGTGAATCTGGTTTAATTGTGGCAGTTTGATGATTAATTCAGACCAAACCTTACTGATGTCCTGCGGTAGCTGTTCATCCCATGACAGTTTATGCAGCCATAACTTTTGAAGTAAAATTTTCATAATGATTACAAAAGGAGCTAAAAGTCCTAAAGGGTCAAAGATCTGCGCAATAATAGAAAGCATGTCACGTTTCGTATAACGACAGATGATCGGCTCACTAATAGGGAAGCATAGTTGATCAGACAGCGACTGCCAACCGAGGCCTAAAGTTTTAGCTGACTCTGATCCTCCAATATTCAAATCTAGTGAACATTGTGGAGAGTCAGACCCAGTCACCAATCGTACATCATTTGACTTCCACTTTCTTAAATTCATTTGTGCTGAAGCTAGAATTGAAATTAATTTATGACGCAAGTTTGCAACCTCTGTCAGTTCATCCCCCCCTGTTAGGAGGTCATCTACATAAAAGTCGTGAAGAATAATTTCAGCGACTTTTTTATCGACACACTCTAAGCCTAACTGTTTCAGACACCTTGTTGCAAGAAACGGAGCGCTTGCCGTACCGTTACTCACTGTGTTAAGTTGATAAGTTTGTAAAGGGACTAACGGGCTGGCACGCCATAGAATCTGTTGCAAATATCTGTCCTGTGGATGAACAACTACCCTGCGGTACATCTTCTCCACGTCACCCGAAATTATATATCTATGCTGTCTAAAACGCAACAATATTGATAAAAGATCATCCTGTATTACAGGCCCTATCATCTGAATGTTATTGAAGGAAATACTTGTCGTAGTAGGGCTACTAGCATTAAAAACTACTCGCAATTTTGTGGTAGAACTGCTTTCACGCAGTACTCCGTGATGAGGTATATAATGCGCGTGAATTTGGTCACTTTGACACATAGACATGTGACCCAAAGATTCATATTCTAACATGAAATCTTTATATAGTTCGCACAATTGAGGTTTACCTTTAAATCTACGCTCTAATGAAAAGAAACAATGTTTAGCTCTTGATAAGGATTCGCCTAACATGTCAGGTGAATGTTTCAGAGGAATTTTGACACAAAATTGACCGTTATCTAAACGTGTAGTATGTTGTTTAAAATGTTCCTCGCAGCACCTTTCTTCTAAAGAATACGGTGACGTAATCGAAGCGCCTACTTCCTCTAATTGCCAAAACCGTGTAAGTTGATGTTCTATATTGTTATTTAAAACATCAGTACTGTCAGAGACAACTGTTGTAAAATTACATTTAACTATTTTTGACGATGCTGATGCATTGCCGTTATTAATTGAGCCAGAAACTAGCCACCCCAATCTTGTTTCACAAAGATATGGTTGTCCAACTCCTAGTTTTATTTTCTGTGATCCCAATAAGTCCCAAAATATGTCAGCACCGAGTAAAATATCAATCGGAGCCGGTGAATGAAATTTGGGATCAGCCAGGCAAATGTTAGATGGGATCTTAAACTTTGATAAATCTGCATGTCTACTAGGAACATTACCTGTAATTGATGGTAGAACGAAACAGTTAACATATGCTGAAAAGTTGTCATTTAATGATTTTATTGACACAAGACACATTTTATCAATAAGTGACGTTGAACTATTTATACCTAAAATAGAATTATTAACCGTTTTAGCCGATAAACCTAGAGTTTTATACATACTCTCACTCAATAGACACGATGTGCTACCACTGTCCAGAACCGCACGTGCCATATGTTCACGATTATTTAATCCCATAACCTTAATTAATGCAGTAGAGAGCAATACGTCCCCTTGCTCAACACTTGCAGACAACGATAAGCCTGCACCATGGACTGACGGTGTCGTCATCGCCGTCACCGTACACGCGGCGTTGCTGGTATCGTCAGGTCTAATGGCAGCCGTTACAGGTGGCATTGACTTTCCCTTTGAGTAGTCCGCGACATGCACAAGAGTGTTGTGCTTGCGGTGACAGATTTTACACCCAGCCTTTTTACAATTATTAGCGTAATGACCTGGAGACAAACAATTAAAGCAAATCTTGTATTTAGGCAACAATTGTAACCTTGCTTCATTGCTTAGTGCCAAAAACTCAAAGCAACTATTCAACTTGTGGTCACCACCACATTTAAGACAACCCTTGGGTTTTAAAGAATCAGAATTTATCTGATTATTCGTATAGTCAAAGTTATGTTTAGTTTTACAATCCTGTATCATCATTGTCTTAACTCTGATATTTTTAACAATGTTTGACTGCTTAACAATCGTATTTGACAATTCTAACGTCTCAATTAGTTCAGCTCGATTCTTAACGAAAGTTATAAAAACGTTAAATGTTATATTAAAATCTTTATCGAGGCGACCCTTATATTCTTCCCATTCCCGGTAAGTTTTGCTATCTAATTTGTGTGTAATAATATAAATGAGAAGTGTGTCCCATTGGTTGACTGGTTCGCCAAGGGATTCCAAGGCACGCAAGTTTTTATTAATTTTATCAATTAAATCTTTTAAATTAGTTGAAGACTCCTTATTAATCGTGTCTATATTACATAACGCAGATACATGGTGTTGAATAAGTAAATGTTTGTTATCAAACCGGTCACAAAGGAGCTTCCAAGCTACAGTGTAGTTAGAGGCAGAAAACTGAACTGAATTAATCACCACAGCAGCTGATCCTTCTAGAGACGATCTCAAATAATGAAATTTGTTAATTTCATTCATCTCGTCATTGGAATGAATGAGACTCACAAAAGTATCGTGAAACTCTAACCAGTTCGTATAAGAACCACCAAATTTAGGCAACTGGATAGTCGGCAATTTAACATATTTATGATTGCTAGTACGTGAACTTACCTCACTGTCTGTTTGATCTCTTTTCCTATAATCGGTCAAGACCTTTTGAGCCTGTGATAGGGATTTGTAATAAAGAGATTCAAATTCGCTACGTTCCAATATCTGGCCATCCAGGTTATCAGTATTACACTCAAGGGACAACTGCACCTCGTCATACTGCACATACAACGCCTCAAGCCTATTTAAACGTAATTGCAATTCATTTACCTCAGAATGACTTAAAGTAGCAGGATCCAGTGAATTTAAGTAATTGGAGAACACAGTTACCCGACCCTTATAACTTGCTCGTTTTCTAATCAGTTCCTTATCATCTGGCATTGCGTAAGCTGGTGCAATCAACCTGTAATTTATGTAAACAAAGTTGTTGTACTAATTATTGCAAATAAGCAGCAAATAAGTTCTAAATTCAAATGTGAGTACAGCTACCTTTAGTATGAATATAACATGTAAACTAATAATATAGGTAAGTGTAATAGACACTAATTAAAACGACACGTATTATAATTACAGCCGATATTAGAACCTTTCTTATTATAATTTGTTATGACCTAAACTAACTTATGAGAATACAAAACTGACTCAGTTTATGATTACTTGTAATCTAAATAGGCAGGTAAGGCTCAAATAATGTAGTTATTTAGATAAAGTAACTACTCCTTACAAGGGATAAACTACCGATATTAACAAATAACACTGATCAGATAATAATTATAACAATTTATAATCTCTAATAGGTTTAAAACAAACAAACATCACGGTACTAACCTTATATAAACGGCTGACTAACACTAAATACTACCTGAATTAGAGTGATGGGTGGAATTAATAGTTGCTAGGTTCTTCTTATTATAGTTAATACGTTAAATAAGTATCCAGACCACCGTATGATCTTGATTTTCTTTGAATGACACAGCAAGATTGCACGACCACACCCAGCGTAAATTATAATCCTTGATATCCACCAATTATCTTCAAATCCTTGTTACTTAACATTTGGTTAGCGTAATATCTTCTAAATCAGGCTCGATAGGACCATGTTGGGGATTTGATTCGGTAAATTTTCAGGAAGAAATAAAAATACGTGATGCTTCTATGATTAATATCAAATTTTATAAAAAATAATACAAATAGTGTAGGGTAGACTAGACAGATGAAATAAAACCAGAATGCAATAATTAATGTTATCGCGACACTTCACTAACACAAAACTGCTAGGCGTTTGCCTAGACAATCGGTTTACCACAAAATCAGAAATGTGATGGTCCGTTCCATTTCCTCATTTTGTGTGACGCCGATATGTCACGTTGATGTCAGCCAGCTGTATCCACCTTTTTCCCTAGATGCATGTAGATATTATTACAACTAAGGGGTGTGGTGCCGGCTCAGAATGCCACCACCCCATCTCCTCCTCCTGGGTGTCGTAAAAGTCGACTAAGGAATTAGCCGGAGGATGGGCAGCAGCGTCCTTCGAGTACACTAACAACTCAACTGCGATCGCCAACCCGTCTGCCAAGCGTGGCGATTATGGCAAAACCCCCCAATGAGCACACAATATACCGATGTCGGTCGTTGTGGTGATCTTTGGGGGAGGCCTGTGTCCAGCAGTGGATTTCATTCGGCCGAAATGATGAAGGGGACCAATAAGTCAGTAACGAGCTGATTGATTTATAAAAAAATTATAATGAATTTTTTTGTGACTCGTACATTATCTTCAGTATTCACTGAAGCACCATGCAAATCATCGTGGACTATTAAAATAAGACCTTATATAATAAAATAAACTTGATTAAAATAACCCACACCGAAAATGAATTCGCGTTCATTATTATTATACAACTTAAATTGTAAGCCAAACAGGTGGTTCTCTTGGTAACGTATATTGCCTGCAAACAATAATATAATCAAAAGTAGATTTAGCCCAAGGCATGAATTATTATGGAAGGAAGGCTGAAGTTTGATTGCTGCGTAGATTCAATAGTTGCTTAGTGGTTTCTAAATGTTTGTGAAACTTTGATGATTAACTACACATGTAATTAGTTGAGATCTACTTTGTTTATTGCCTCCTTTTTTAGTTAAAATTTTCAACATTTTACTTATAAATATTTAGTTTTAGAATAGGTAATGTGTGGTGCAACGCGAGAGATTTGATGTAAAAATTATATCATCATCATCATCATTTCGGCCATTTATACGTCCACTGCTGAACAAAGGCCTCCCCTATAGATTTCCACAACTGTTTCATAATTTCGGGGGAATTTGCCAATACTCACCACGCTTGGCGGGCGGATTGGTGAGCGCAGTATGGCTACCGTTTCTCAGAAGGGACGCTGCTGCCCATCCCTCTCCCTCGGTTTAGATTCCCTTAGTCGGCTTTTACGACATCCACGGGAGGAGATGGAGTGGTGCTATATTCTTAATCCGTACATTTAGATTATTAATAAAGTTGATTTTTTCCTACCAGTGGAGGTGATATTCCTGATGTGGGGCATCAGACTCTGCATTATGGTGCGGAAGGCGCCATCAGAATTCAACGAGAGCCGGTTTATATCCATGGCGATATACAACGAGTTCCTCCTATCAGTTTTTCTTAATATATCTATGTAAGTTTGACATTTTCTTAATTCTTAACGCTTTTGTAATGTTGGATCAAAAGACCACTTCAAATTTATATATTACAGATTCTCTATTTTTAGTTATTCCTGAACAGAACATTGCTCAAATAGTTTCTAGTGCAATCTATTTCAAATAACATTTAAGCCGACCGAGAAAGAGACAGAAACAAAGTATAGCTATGCTTCTGTCCTTTCTCATTTGTCTGTTTGGGGTTGGACAGACTTAAACATGTTGGTCTGCCATGCGCTTACAAGCAAAATAATTGCAACATATTCTAATACTTATACATTTTACTCCTGTGAACCGGAATTTTGACAACCTAGGTATGCATTATATAATGTGACATTGCGTCGCAAACACTTCTCGACAAACTGAATAGTTAACTAAACCTTCTCACCTAAACCAGAATTAATATAAATTTCGGACAGTTAGAAAATAAATGGTTTGCAAAGGCACTAACGACAGAAAGTTTGGAGTACGGAACTCAGTAGACTACTAGAGTAGTTTCGCTTCTGGCTCAAACAATTTGTTAGACATTTATTAGTGATGCAATATTAAGCAAAATGTGATTGTTTAGGTTCTAGACTTAATTATGATTTAATTCAGATCTGATTTAGAGATAGAAAACTATATAGAAGAACGAAATTAACGAACCATGTAGCAATGGATCAAACGATTGCCTTGAAAGATTATCCGTTACAGCGTTTTGAATAGAATTAAATAAATATAGTTTAAATTATTTTTTTGTGAACATTTGTAAGGCGGCATAAAAAAAAGGTTAGGCACATGCTTATATTGTGAAGAAAAGAAGGAAATGGTGAAGGAACTTATCTTCACCATTTCCTAGTTATTAAGCTGAGAGGCAAGTTTTTTTTTTTTTAAAGTCTAGGATTCATTATGTATACATGAATACAACATCTAATAAATATAATCTTTGTATATAATAAAAACGCTACTAATAGGTCCTGATCCCGCTTGGTAGTATTATTAGGTTATATCAACAATTTCAACTAACATTTTATAATGAGAGAGACCAATTCGTTCTTCTAAATTAAATAAACTTGGCTTAGAACTTATTTTCTATACAATCCAGTGATAAGCCGAGCTAGTCAATGTGTGGAATTTGTGTCTGTAAACGCACCCACGACACAGGAGAAATCCTAGTGAGGGGCAACGATTTAAAAAAAAAAACCTCATTCGCCTGGTGGTAAGCATCACGCCTGCCCATATTTCTTAATCCGGACACCACATGGAATTTAATAAATTTAAGTTGTACGTTAGAATAAAACACTTTTAAACGGATTCTATCGCGTGTATTTTAGATATTATTGTTTTTCCTGACGTTTCGAACGAACGAAAATATTATAATAATGTGTAATAATCGCGAAAACCTAAGACATCATTAAGTTGTACGGTTCCATTTTGGTGATCATATGGAAAAGAGCCGGCAAGAAACTCCATGGATACTCTTTTAAATTAATATTAATAAATTGGTTGTTAAATCTCTTGTACCCAGTAATTTCATTAGCTACAGTGCCCCTCAAACCTGAACACAGTAATGTCTAAACTGAGATGGTATTGTAATGAGGTTAAGACTCTTTGGTATACATTCTAGCCATTTAATATAAAAGTAATTTAATTTATTTTTGAAATGTGAGAATGTCATTGACGAATAAGAAAAATACGGGCTGTAGACAGCAAGTTGGTCGGTCGTGTATCAATGTATTGTAATTATTAGATTTCAAGAAGTGAAAAGTAAAAGGATAAATAAATTAACGTATAATATTCCTCAAGAGTTTTCATGGACTCTCAGGACTTTCAGGACTCATGCATTATGAGACCTACCACCAGTAGATATATATGTAGATCAAATTAAAATTAGCCGAAAATTACACATTCAGTGTAATCTCGAACTTTATTTAATAAGTGATTGTTGCCTGCTGTTGTTTTAGTTTTACGCCTGAGTTGGTTTCTTTGAGTTCATCAGTCATATATATGATAGTAACGGATTTTAAGCATATTATAAGCTTAATTTATTAGGGTTATTTTATAAGTTTCTTCCTCCTTATTCTAAGAGTTCAGTTCGTATAAAAATGCAAGTCGTTCTAGAAAATGTACTGGCTGGAGGCCTCTTTTGGCTTCGCCAGAAATGACCGGTTAAGCAACCATATTTCTCATAAATGTATGCTAGAAGCCCAACAAAATAAAAATAAAAATTAAGTTCGTTGACTGAGTTTTACACAGACTTCCAATTTATTATTAATTGCTACCTTGACAAAAACCCAATTCATTTTCAATCTAAAAATATTAGATACAGGATGCGATAACTTAGTTATACGAGAAAAGAAAATGGGTGACCTTTTCATCAAATTCTCCATTTCTTTCAGCGCTTCTCATTTTACTATGACGTACACAAGACTCTTATAAGAGTTATTCATTATTTGATTCATCATTTTGGCCAAATTAAGTCCACTGCTGGACATAGACCTCCCGCAAAGATCACCACAACGACCGATATGGGTGTGTTGTGGGCTCATTGGGGGTTTTGCCATAGTCACCACGCTTGGAGACGGGTTGGCGATCGCAGTTGAGTTGATAATGTACTCGAAGGACGCAGCTGTCCATCCTCCAGCTAATTCCTTAGTCGACTTTTACGACACCCACGGGAGGAAATGGGGTGGTGGTATTCTGAGCCGGCACCATACGGCAAATAATTTGATTATGAGTCATTATTATTTATAGTAATGGTAAAAATGTTTTAGTAAGATTACCAAGCTCAAAAATTAAATATTTAATCACTAATCCTAGAATAGTATTTGTAAATAATAGATTGTTAGAACCAATCTGCATCCCACGAAGGTTTTACTTCAAGAAAATTTTCATATCAACATTTATAGACCGTCTTACTGTCACAAGAAAATCCATTTCTAAAGCGTGCCAATTTATGCGCCAATAAAGACGAATAAGATTTAGTACAAATGTAAAACGGACCAGATTTTCTGGACAATTGACTCTTTGTTCAGATTTTATCTTTCAATCCTCTTTGAGCACAATTTTTGAAGAAATATGTGGCATGGGATGGTCTAGATTTTTGTTAAACTTGCTATTAGAATTTATCTGCGTATGAGTTAATTTAAAAATTTACTTACAACGTAGTAGTCACAACACTATTATTTCAAAATACTCAAATATGGAGAATATGCTTATGTAGCATAGGTTAACTATTAGTATAACAGGCACGACGCTTTCATGCTGAACATACTTATCAAAAATATTACACATACACCAAAACTACATATGAGAGAAGTGTAGCGAACCCTTTTTTGTCATGGTGTAATTCTCATGAACTACCTCTGCCTTGATAGGGGCAGAAGAATGTCCATGAGGATTTATATATATTTATAGCTAACCTTAATTAACTTACTCTTAACTTTAAAAATCCAAAACAAAATTAAATTAAATGTTCAGAGAAGTTTAATTCACCTGGGCTCTTCCCGCTGTATATTGCGATAGGAAACAGGCACGGCAGGCACGGCAAAATCACAAGTGCAATCAGAATACATAACTATTAACAGAACCTGAATCAGACAACTAAATTATATCTACATCAAAATGAAAACTGGTTAGTTCCTACCCCCAGTCTTTTTCTGTACATACAATTAGATTTTCGAACTCACTCCCGCCTGTATTAAGAAACTGTACAACTGTACTCGTCGATCTAATAGCGTACATATTTTATTTTCCATTTTGGATATATATGCGTGTATTTACTTTCACATTTGTGTGCATGTTCTTTATGTATTTATATATTTTACATAATATATATATATATATATATATATATATTATTTATTTACTCCTTTACACACAGTGTGTCAACATTTCTCGTTCAAACTCCTGTTGCAGATCTGCTGGAAGAGATAATTTTACCTTATGGTTCTAAGTCATATTTCTCTATATTTCTGTTTCTACATCTATCTACACAAATGACGAAATAAAATAAATACATTAAATAAAACAGGTCACTAGTAACACAAATAAAACATCATAAATGGAGAAAGAAAGTTTGATTAGAAGTATCTGGTTCTAGAAAATTCTTTCACGGCAACCATAATTTACCAGGCGGCCATGGCCCTATTCAACCGCAAACAACTCTGAACGACACGAAAGCAGATCGCTATCTAGTATAAACATTATCTAAGACCGATAGATCCTTGTCATTCCGGTTCGCTAGCCGTGAGAAAAAATGAACTCGATAAGATTCAATCGCAAGAACTTCGACGATAAAAAGTGCAGCTGTAACAAAAACTGCAAGTAACATTAAAATATTAGTCGGAAAGTGGGACGGTCATAAATCAACGTGAACTAGAAGTTTTGAAAGTTTTTGATATTCCACAGGAACTAGTGAAACAATGATTGTGTATGAAACTAGTTCTTGTGAACTAGCTGCATAGTTTTAAATGTCACTACAGCTTCAAATTTTTCGAGCAATCTACGAATGGGAAAAGTTGGCGAGTGTCAACTGTTTGTAGTCAGTGAGAAACTGGGTTATGGTGATGTTATTCATTCAGTTCTTATGTAAGGATTATATATATCCAATGTTCTACTTGGAATCTGTTTCGGAGACAATGCGTGTATTGCTGACCGGAAATTGTAATGTACTGGATGGGATTCCTTTGTTTGTTATGCATTGTTATTCAATAATTATATTTGCATTAGGTGAAGGAAAATGATTTATTGATATATTTTGCGGGTATAAAATGATAATAGACCTAAAATATGACAGCTAAAGTTTAAATTCAAAAATGATACTGATAAATGATTTAATATGGTAGTGAACTAAATTAAAGATTGAAATCTAAATACTATGATCACTGAAGTGTTTTGCGATTTTAAATTTGAACGCTGAATTAAGCAGTCGAAATATGGAGAACTGTATTAGTTTGTTGGCAAATATATGAACATGAACATTTACAAATTTATAACGTTTCATTCGCAATAAATGAAAACTGTATAGAAGCAAAGATATAGCAAATTAGAATAACCAATCTATTGTTTTCCAGTTTGCCTACCACAGATAGAAATTATATTTTACATATATGGAGCTTATGTCAATTTCCTATACAGCCTAAAGAATCTTAGGGCAAATCATTCGTCAGCTGGTAAACGTCACGCTTGCTCATAAAAATTTAGGATGGCACGGTTGGTGCAGTGGCTGATACAGTCAGCTGCTGCGCTCCGGGTCGTGGGTACGATTCCCGCACGGAACAAATATTTGTATGATCTGCAGGTAGTTGTTCTGGGTCTGGGTGTATTGTATGTGGAATTCATGTCTGTAAACGCATCCACGACACAGGAGAAATCCTAGTGTGGGGAAAAGTTGTATTAAAAAAAAAATTGTATGTTACCCAGGACTAGTACTTTGAGGCATGCGTTATTTAGTCTTTTATTTCCAGTCAACTTCAGTGTCCTTCAAACCGAAACACAGTAATGATAAAAGTTTAAACACTACTGCTTGGTAACAGAATATCTGGCACTGCAGCGGTACCAGGTAGCCGGCCCCATGCAATATGCGACCTTTTTTTTTATCCGGTGGAAATACATCATGTACTTCCTTCGCCCCGGGTAAGAGCAGAGGCGACTTCTACCGGCCAAAACCGAGGGAGTGGTCATCTTCGGCACCGAAGGGAGGCTCCAGGAACTCGAATAATATCCATCTAGAGCCACCCGTTGGTGCCACGCCTTTAAGCACATCTCGGAGGAGATGACTGTAAAAGGGGGTGACCCCCTCTAGCGGAGGGTAGGCGACTGTACAAAGGTCGCCCCCCCGGCACTTCTCGGGGAGGATTGTAAAGGATCCCCCCAAACCTCGCTTTGCGCTGCGCTGCGTACACATGCGTGCCACCGTCTTCCCGGGGGTCACTCGGTGTGAGCACGCAGACTCCCCAATCTGCGCACCCGCGACCCCCGAGGCCCCCCACCATGTAATGACGGCAGGGGGCTCAGGCGTGTTGGACTTGGGAGCCGGGACGGTTGTTGCCCCGGCGCCGTCTCGTCCTTCTCCGTGCGGTATCGGCCCTCTCCCGAACCCGCCCGCTCAATGCAATATGAAACTACTACACTAAAGTTGTTAGTGATTCTTAACGTGATCATGAGCTAACATCAACCCATATTTCCAGGTTGTTCCTGCAGTCTCCAGCGAATCCTGACCTGCTGTACATAATATTCTTCTGCCACACGCAGCTGACTGTGACACTTCTGCTGTGTTTCATCTTTGGGAGCAAGGTAGGCACGGTAAGGTTATGTATACGTAGTCAGAATGTATGTATATGTTGGTCTACCATAACAAACTGTGACTTTTAATACATGATCTTGAGTGTTTATGTAATTTTGTGTTGATTTTGTTTACAAAGTTTTCCTTCATTCCGGCGCTCATATCCCGTCGAATGTTTAATTTTGTTTCATATATTATTATTTTCTCTTTATTTTATTAGGGACTTATATCCTATATGGATATGCCATTTAAAACCTTGATTTTAGCATACATACAACTTTTACAATTATAGTTATCTACAATATGATAAATCATAAAGACATAGCTTCTTTAGAAGTCGGTAAAACCAATATGCTTTGAATTATACCGACATCTCAACAGTTGACTTTTGCCTGCTCCATTTTTTTTTTAATTATATGCCATTTTCTGAGATCAAATACTTATTCATTTTACCAAAGCTAGACATTTTTCGCGAACTATCAATATCATATTTTCTTTGTTGGGATTCTTACATACTTTTCTTGGAAATATTGCTGCTCAACCAGACATTTCTGGCGAAGCCAAAAGAGGCCTCCAGCCAGGCTTTAAGTGAGGCTGGCCAGGCTTTGGGTTTGCGGAGAAGTATTTCTTACTTGAACGGAGTGGTGTTGTCGCGGTGATTGGCCTCCGCGACGTCGGTGAGGTAGGCATCCTCGTTGGCGAGGGTGGTATACCATTCGGGTGTTGAGTGAACGAGACAGCACGAGTCTCTTCATGTTGTCTAACATGATTTTGTCATCCGGGGCGACTGGTGCGTGGCTCGGGCGGCGAACGCTACTGATACGAGAGGGTTGGTAATCGGCGGCCATACCATGCGGCGATACCACTAGGGGTTCGGGCAGAATCGAAAAACTATTTGGACGTTTGTTTCATGAATTGCCTGATGATCGGCAATGTTAGATCGAGGAAGTGATCATTTATACATTACATTGCAGTATAAAGCAGTTTACCGCAGTTGATTAATTGTTATGTGCAGGTATATTGATCATGTTATTCATGAAACCACAAAGATATATGCTTTTTAATTATATATGTAAATATATGTACATATAGTTTATCATACATTTCTATCACCCTGTGAAACAAGAGTTCATAGTATCAGTCGTATGATGTTTAATTAACCAAAAAAGGGAAAGTACCTTTTACAAAAGGCCATATTGCATGTCTACGCACTGAAACTGCCAAGTGTAGCCATAAAATTTCGCAAGAGACGAAACAAAAAACCTCTTTAATACTATAATGAAGAGAATAAGTGTCTAAAGTGGCTGCAAAACAAACATTTTAAGCATAATTCAGGATTCCGCGAAACGTGTAATTATTTGTGTGTTGAAAAGCGAAAGTTAAGTGATGGAATTTATTAACAAGCGCGTTCCCGAAACGAGCGGCTTAACATCGCGTGTAAATAAAATTGATTTCGCCGTGTTTTGCTTGTTTTTTGTGCGAAAGAAGAACATTTCTTGTTGACTTACATATATGACTATATATAAGTACTGGGGGTGAAAGTTATCATCATCATATTCATCAACAAAACCATTTTTTGTTGTGGAGAAGTTAAGATGGGCTTCCTCCGCTCTGGGGATGAGGCATGCTGAACTCGCGTAGCGTAGCGGCTAAAACCCCACGGTCTTTCTTCTATTTGAATAAAGGGTACGCAGCTCGCTAGGCGTTAACCCATCATCAATATAACCTTAACACTCAGAGTTTTCTTGTTCTTGTCTATAAGAAACTTTGTATAAAGAATCAGCAAAATATTAAGACTTGATCAAACCAACGTCTTAACACTAAAGAGTTGAAGAAAGCTGAATATCCCTTCACAATGGCGACTAGTAGATCACGCGTAATGTTCTTTTGTTTAATTATGATAACTTTGCCAAGTCACTTAGGTTTTAGGCGTCGAGAGACCAAACCGTCGTCCTAACAAGCGAAAAGGTTTAGATCTTTTGACTTGTTACAAGACTGCGGTCCTGCCCAACCCGCTTGAAATTATACATACAATCATGTTGAATTATCAGTCTTTTATTCAAATACATTACATGCCCAAAATCAATTTTCTTTCAAAAATATCTCTATCTTCCCAAACATAAAATTGCCTTCATTCGCCAAAAGACCGAGTTAGGTAGCGGCCGGCAACAAGTCTTACATTTTGTAAAAGGTTTGTAAGGGTGTACCTCGCTGAGCCTGATAAATTCGTCGGTGATGTGAAACGTTGAAAAGATGCCCAAATATGGTGAAAAGAGAACGATAAGTGCAAAGTATTTCGAATAATTTTCGGAGAAATCTTGAGAACACACGAAGGTTCTAAATCTTGTTCAACACATTTGGCTTATTTGACGAAGCACGTGTTACCTTGCTCAGTATCTGGTACCGAATATATGTTGTTTATAATATAAATTACATTATGTAGAAACAGACGAGTGATATGTAGACTCCGTAATAGGATGTTGAGAGTTATGGCTACGTTATATTTTACATAGTTATTGGAAACATCAATATTTATGTAAAGCAGCTTAGTAATAATAGAGTCACGCTTCTATTGGCCTAAAGGTTTTCTAGAAATGGATAAGGCTCTGTTATCTGTTGTAATGAAAATGGCAACCAAGTAGAACGATTGACTCGTAATGTTAAGCTGTGCTTGTCGTGTTCATGCCTTCGATGGATGAGCATCATTGTCATTTCCCATCCATTCCTGAGGAAGCACGTTAAACATTTAGTCCTGTTTTTTTACGAATACCTACCTATTCTAAAGCTCAATGACAAATTTTGTTTGGCGTCCAATATCCGGCATAAAGATACGATCACGGTACCTGATTTTTATTAGTCCCAGTGGAAATTCATCATGAACTTCCTCGGCCCCGGGGAAGCGTGAAGATGGGCAAGCTGGACTCCTACTGGCTAAAACGACTGGGGTGGTCATTCATTTTTGGCACCTAAGGAGTCCCCCTTAGGTCAGGTCAGGTCAGGTCCTCGTATGATCATTCTAGAGCCACACATTGATGCCACGCCTAAAGACGCATCTCGGAGAGGGTGACTGTAAAGCTTCACTGTGCGCTGTGCTATGTAGAACACATGCTGCGTCGCGTGACCACCTGCGCGCCACCGTCTTGTCGTGGGTTGCTCGTTGTGGGCCCGCAGATTCCCCAGTATGTTCGATCACCGTGGCCCCCCACTATATAGCGACGACAGGGGCTCAGGCATGTTTGACCTGGGGGCGTCGGGATTTTTGTTACCCCGGCGCCGTCTCGTCCTTCTCCGTGTGGGATCGGCCCTCTCCCGATCCCGTTCTGCAGTCTCCTTCTGGAGCATGACGCTCTCACAGAAGTAAGCCTAGCTGGACTTGCAATAAGAGACCTACCACCAGTCAAAAGCTAGCCGGATTATCTGTCATGTACTTACAATTTGCTGATATTTGGTTCCTATCTGAATGAATATAGAATAGAATAGAAAGTGTTTATTTTAATAAAGAATCACATTTACAAAACGTAATACTTCTGCCAAACTGTATAGCAGTTTGTTGGGAGGCGTAATACAGTATCATTGTTTGGACGACAAAAGGCCAGACAGAGTACATACTCTGTTACAAGGATTCGCAGTTTACCAAATTGATTGGTACTTATTGAATTCCATCAACAGGCACAAAAGCAATCATAATCATAACGGAGGACGATACAGATACAACAGAAATACTAAAATATTACTTTAGCCAAACTTGGGTTTCGAACTTAAGAAATAATTTATTGTCTAAGAACAAACAAGTTTAAAGAATCAGCTTATAATATTTAAATACCTCATCCCCTGTATGCAGCATGTTACATTAACTACACTTTACATGTTAAGAATAGCAAAAGAAGCAAGAAGAATTAAATTAAATTAATATTCTAAGAGATTCACTTCAAAATTCATAGCAGTTCTAAAGTCTTAACTTTAACTTAAAACTTCCCCTACATAAGCACTCACGTATTCACACTAAGTACCTTATGAAAAAAACTATTGAACTTTTTATTGAATCATGAATAAGAACGAAGTTTTAAACCGATTGCTCAGGAGTTTCAAACGAAATTAGCTTCGCTGTAGAATTTCAATTGGTGAGTAAAGTATTAAGTGTACAAGTTGGTCCATGTAACCGGTCGTTGCATAAATATGTGGCGGTGGCCTTTGTTCAGCAGTGGACATCCTTTGGTTGATATGATGATGATGATGATGAGTTAGGCTGTCAGAATCTGGTTTATAAAGGCTATTTTGATGAGGGTAGGAATGCTGATTTTGCGGATGGACCACTTCTTTTGGTATTCACAGGTGTTTAGAAAGTTTTATCATCATCATCAACAGCCCATAGTAGTCCACTGCTGGACAAAGGCTTCTCCAATATCACCCCACTGAGCAAGATCCTCGGCTTCTCTCGTCCAGTTTATGCCAGCCACCCTGAAAAGGTCGTCGCTTCACTGAGCCTGGGGAGTCCTACACTACGTTTGCCAAGCTGCGATCTCCACTTAAGAACACGCCACAGCGGCCCTTGGTTCTATGCCTAATGTTTCCAACCCATTGCCACTTCAGCTTGCTAATTCGATAGGCTATATCGCTGATTTTCGTTCTCTGTTGGATCACCTTGTATCGGATTCGACCCTACAAAGAAACGCCAAGCATAGCCCTCTCCATAGCTCGCTGAGCAACTTTTTATTTGTGGATTAGCCGAACCGCCAGGGTCCACGTTTCGGCACCGTATGTCATAACAGGCAGGACTTACAAGGTAGGACTTAGGACTTCGACGATTTATCAAATCGTTACCTGCGACCGACAAACGTTCCTTCCTTCGTAAATGGGTCAATGACTTTACTGGGACCCATGAACGGCCCCAGCTCTCATGTCAGATGTATAAATAACAATAACTTGCCAGTTCGTCGCTTTTAATTTGCCTTTTTAAAATCCATAATTATGGCCCGCTTCCCCATCTGACTTTATTCTTGCCTAAATTTATACTTTTACACCTAACCCGAAGCCATTGAACCATCTAAGATCAATTGATTCTACCTTACCAAGTTTTACGCTCTAATTACTAAATCTCATGGGTCTGAAATACTTTCGAACCCATAACACCTCTGTGATTCTTTAAATTAATCTCCATGTCGAAATTATGTAATTTGGAAGCTGTAACAAAATTATTAAGATTATAATTGCGGTCGATATATGGTAATATTTTTTTTTTAGTTTAAAAACTAGGATTTCTCAGGTGTCGTGGGTGAGTTTACAGACACAAATTCCACACACAATACACCCAGACCCGGAACAATTACCTGCAGATCATATAAACCGTGTCGTGCCGGCTGAGAATACCATCACCCCATTTCCTTCCGTGGGTGTCGTAAAAGTCGACTAAGGGATTAGCTGGAGGATGGGCAGCTGCGTCCTTCGAGTACATTAACAACTTAACTGCGATCGCCAAGCCGTCTGCCAAGCGTGGCGATTATGGCGAAACCCCCCTCATGAGCCCACAACACACCCATATCAGTCGTTGTGGTGACCTTTGGGGGAGGCCTGTGTCCAGCAGTGGACTTCATTCGGCCGAAATGATACAAATCTTTGTTTCATGCGGGAATCGAACCCACGACCCGGAGCTCAGCAGCTGACTGTATCAACCACTGCACAAACCGTGCCGTCAAACTGAATAGAAAGAATCGATTTATTTTAAAGCGCAAAACGTCTACAAGAAATACAATATTATTTCCTTTATTTTCTTAGTATACATATTATTACATTTTTAAATATATATATAAAACAAAAATAAAAACATATATTTAAAAATATAAAAATAGTGACCAACCGGCATCGGGAACAGGGTCCAAGCTGACGGTGGTTAGGGCTCCAGAGAGAGGAACCTCCTGACAATACGTGCCGTGTCAAGGAGAACCACTTTCTGTATCAGGCCCTTGATCCAGCCGCCTAACAAGAGCCTCTTAAGATGTTGGTCGAGGCTCTTGGCGATCAAGCCGTTGACCGTAACGACTATCGGCACAATGATTGCTGAGTCAACATCCCACATGTCGACAATCTCGTGTGCCAAGTCAAGATACTTTATTTGTTTCTCTTTCTCGGCGCTTTCACGAGATTCTCATCATGCGGGATGGTAACATCAATAATCATTGCGCGGCGCTCTACTCGGTCTATCATCACTATATCAGGCTTATTAGCGACAATAGTCCTATCAGTGATGATAGACCGGTCCCAGTACAATGTGATATGACTATTTTCGAGAACTGGGTCGGGCATATACTTGTAGTATGGTACCTCAAAGGCCACAAGTTTATATTTCAGCGCAAGTTGCTGGTGTATAACCCTGGCTACTTGGTTGTGTCTGTGCAAGTACTCGCCGTTAGCAAGACGAGAACAACCAGAAATAATATGTCTAATGGATTCACCCGGACGGTGGCATGCCCGACAAATGTCAACCGTACCATCCTTAACAATATATTTCCGGTAATTGTTCGTCATGATAACTTCGTCCATAATCGCACAGACAAAACCTTCGGTTTCTCCAAAGAGGTCTCCAAAACGTAACCAGGATACTGATGCTGGAAAATCTACATCGGGACCATGGAGGGCCCGATAAAAACGTCCATGCAGCTCCTTGCTCTGCCATATTTCCTTGCGGTCATTGGTACTGATGACTACAGGTTTGCGCCAGTTCTCTTTTGCCAGACCAAGCGGGGTGAGCCCGCTGTCCACTGCCACTACATCTCGATGCATCCCCACGTGAGTATGGAAAAAATACTCCCTAAGACTGCACACCTCACGGTTATGGAGGGTCTTTATATTTAAAAAGCCGCGACCCCCACATCTCCGCGGGATGTACAGTCTCATTACCGAAGATCGTGGGTGATGCATCCGATTTGCAGTCAGCAATGTGCGGGCTCTCCTATCCAGGGCATCCAGTTCTGTTTGAGTCCATTTGAGTATGCCGAAGGAGTACATGAGAACTGGCATGACCCAGCCATTAAAGGCGCGCACCTTGTTACCGCCTGATAAAAGACTTTTTAATACTTTTTTCAGGCGGCCGAAGAAGCGCTCCTTCAACGTCTGCCTCATGTCAGCCTCATTGATGCCCAACGCCTCCGACATACCCAAGTATTTATAGGTCTCGATTGAGGAGAGAGATCGTAGGCTCACAGAATCCGAGAGTTCAATTGCCTCGGATTCTATAATTTCCCCTTGGTTCACATGCATGACTGCACATTTTTCCACACCAAATTCCATCCTGATAGAGTTACTAAATGTTTCAGTCACTTTCAGTAACTCCATCAGTTGCAACTTGGTGCGAGAAAATAATTTTAAGTCATCCATGTAAAGCAAGTGGGAAATAACCTGACCGTCTCTCCGCAATCGATAGCCTAGCCCTGACCCCTCTAGTAGATTACTAAGAGGGTTCAAAGCTAAACAAAACCACAATGGACTGAGGCTGTCACCCTGAAATATACCACGCTTGATAAAAATTGCCTCACCATCTCCCAGAATCTGGCGACATCCCGGATAGCGAAGAACTGTCTTCCATTGCCCCATACATGACATCAAGAAGGTGCACAGGGTTGTATTTATTTTGTACAACTTCAGCACCCTCATGAGCCATGTATGTGGCACGGAGTCGTAGGCCTTCTTATAATCTATCCAACATGTCGACAGATTCTTTCGGTTACGGCGGACTTGTTGACAGATAGTCATATCAATGAGGAGTAGCTCCTTAGTACCGCGGGACCCATTCCTACATCCATTTTGAGAAGTAGACATGATAGCGTTATTATCAATGTGTTGACTAATTTTTATTCTCAAAATGGATGTAAGAAGTTTATAGACTGTCGGTAGACAGGTGATAGGCCTATAATTCTTGGGTTCCGCGGTGCTACCTGATTTATGGAGCAGGTGGGTAACACCAGTCGTTAGGAACTGTGGTAGCGACCCACGTTCTACGGACTGTTGGAATTGAGACGCCAAGCAAGCGTGCGAGCTTCGGAGCCATTTTAACCAGAAATTGTGCAGTCCGTCCGGCCCCGGAGATTTCCAGTTTGGCATTGGACGGACTGCACTGGCCACATCTTGAGCGTCTATAGTTATGGCCCCCATGTCCTGTATTGGCTCGCACACTCGCTCAACCTCCTGCATCCAATCGCCCTCAGTGTGATTGACGGGCACCGACCAAATGTTGCGCCAGAATTTAATCGTGGCGTCATCATCTGGTGGTGGCCCGTCATTCACACTTTGAACGGGTCGCTCCCAGGCTCTAAATACCCACCTTTGGTCACTTTGGAACATGCGATTCTGGGTATATCGCTCCACGCGTTTCTTATACCGTCGGATACGGTTTGCCCATGCATAAACTTTCTGCTTCAGGAAGTCAATGCGCTCTGTGACTCGTGATGCATATTCTTGAGGACTTATACCCGTCCCCAAGAATGCTCGCTTCACAAAGCGCATTACCCTTGGGCGATTATTGCCCCCCCTGAAGCAGATGAGCTTGCCAATGAGTACCCTGGCCTCGTCAATACGACGTTCGATTCTGCATTGCCATGCCGGTACAGATAATTTAGGTCGTGCAGCTCCGTCAGGTATATCAAATTTAACGTGAGCTACACGACATGCCGCTACGGCAGCGCAATACAAAATCGAATGTGTATCGTACAAGTCTTCGCTGTTATCTAAATACCTAGGTAACAGCGTATCCAGGGCACACACTAGCGCTCTATTTCGTTTGTGCATAGGCAAACGCGGTAAACGCGGTCTTTGCTCTGGCGTCATGGATCGATACTTCCCAATCGCATCCTCCAACGCGTTCCTCAATTGTTCATTGCACTGGGTACTTACATTTGTAGCCCTATCATCATCTTCCTCATCGGTCCTATTGTGCTGCAGAGGGTTCACTATAAGGACTTCCGAATGAACTGCAGTCTCCGACGAGGTTGGGATAATACGGCTACATTGTATTTCTGAACGAAGCCTGTCAAGCACGATGTCATCCAACCTATGGTTTCGTTGAATGACTCGTACTTGATCCGACAGTCGTTGGGCTGAAACGTTGATTGCTGGCTCAAGCACCTGAAACAGAGAGAGCATCCTATCTCGGTACGCCGTGAGGTTAGTTCCCCCCTCTGTTGCCCCATAGTACGCGCGCATCACATTTTCGTTAATGGACTGTGTCCATCTCATGCGCGGCACATTTCCATCGGCAGCGGGGACCCTATTCGGGGCCGGTTGGCCTCGAGGTCCCAAGCTGGCCGGCGGTCGGCCTCTTCCTCGCCGACGCGTAGGTGTTGGTGACGTCGGCGGCGAAAAGTACTCGTCGCTCGAGCTCGACGCAACTGCAGCGGCCAATACCACAGCACTCACTGTTGAGGCGGGTTCCGGTGGCTGCGAGGCGGAGCTGAGCGACGAGGCCGAGGGTGGTGGGCGTGCATTTTGTAATTCTCTGGCTTTTTTGCGAGTCAGCATTTCCAATCCAATTCCGTTATTATCATTTTTATAAAATTTTCATCTCCAATATTATTATTATTACCAATGTGACTGGGTGGGTGAACATCACTCGTGTTATACCACGTTAAGGGGCGAATCAAAATATCGCATGAGGTAGCCTTTATCACGACTATATATGCGTGATAATAAAACACTTTTAAACGGATTCTATCGCGTATATTTTAGATTTTTGTTTTTCCTGGCGTTTCTGTTTTTTTCGTGGTCGCAGGATGACTCAGTCTCATGACAGTACCTATAACATTGCCGATATAATCATATGTAAATGCGGTTTCTCTAAATGTTTCGAAAGTCAGCCAATAGATGCCCCTTGGCCCTTCATAGGGCCTTCATACATAGCTGATATATATGCTACAGCATTAATTACGGTATTATAGACGAATATGAGTCGGACACCGGTGAAGTATACAATCCTAATAATCTTTTTGTTCAATTATTCTATTTTAATTATTTTCAATGTTAATTATAAATTCCATTTTCATGCTATGCTTTTAATTTTGACTCAGTCTCATGGCAGTCATCCTGCGACCACGAATGCTGCAAAGCATTCGAAACGTCAGGAAAAACAAAAATCTAAAATATACGCGATAGAATCCGTTTAAAAGTGTTTTATTATAATGTGTAATACTCGCGAAAACCTAAGACATTATTATAGATGGTTTGCGTGGTTTGACGTTGGGTGTCATCAGTGAGTCATCGGGATCTTCAAGGTTAACTGTGTGATGCCAGAAAAGGCCCGTATAGCATTGTGCTGCAATAAAGCAATGTTGCGGCGCTTGTCTTCCGAAAGAGCCCTAAGTGAGGCTACGGACCGCTTTCCTAGCTACGTATTAGGATAATATTTTCTACAATTATATTTACAATAAGGTTCACATAATTACAGAAAATTAAAAGCATAGCATAAAAATGGAATTAATAATTAACATTGAAAATAATTAAATTTGAACAAAAAGATTATTAGGATTGTATATTTCACTGGTGTACGACTCATATTCGTCTATAATACCATAATTAATGCTGTAGCATATATAGCAGCTATGTATGAAGGCCCTTTGAAGGGCCAAGAGGCATCTATTGGCTGACTTCCGAAACATTTAGAGAAACCGCATTTACATATGATTATATCGGCAATGTTATAGGTACGCGTTAGGGTCGACTTCCAGTCTAGCAAATGACTGTAGCTATTTATGAAGAAAAGAAGGTAAAGAATAGTCCACACCTCTTCACGCATAGATATCGTAAAAGGTGACTAACGGCCGAATACTGAAACGCAACTGAAATGTATCAGTTGGTCGTACGTGATGATGAGGATCTCCAGGATAATTAATGCCTGGTCATGGAGGCCCAAGATTAGCGCAGTCATGGCCTGGGATTTGGTTCACCCGTTCGCTTTCATAACGGCCTCAAATTGTATCTCATAGAATGACCACGAAGACGTTCCATTGAATAGTGGGACTTTGAAGCAACCTGCTGAAGGTAGAGCAACCATGGAACTCGAGGCCCGTCTCCAAATTGAGATCACGGAAAGCCCTACTCAAATCAGCAATTTGAAATTCTCGCCTTCGTACCGAAACTGGGGGTCCCAAATATCACTCAGGGCTTAAATATAGAGTGGCGTTTCAGTATTCGGCCATAAAGGTATCAAGAGCATGAATAGCAACATCCTCCTGTCTGCTAATAGCAAGATACCGCAATCAATAATTCGCCTGCCATGCGTGGAAATGATGGCACAATATGGTCCAATCACCGGTCATTATAGTAATCATTGGGAAGCCCACGTTCATGGATGGATTTCGATGGATGCTTACAGGTTGATCATCTAAGTAGAACTCGTAAGTAACCTGTCTGCAGTTATTATTATTAATTTGGCGACGTTCCCAAAGTTGCTGGCAAATGCTGGCCACTGCTGCAACATTTGTTTCATTATGTTATGATATGCGAGATGCTATTTTATCTTGAGGCTAGGGTATAAAGGTGCTGTGCTGTTAATGAGCTCATCGACAAGAGCCATGAGGATATTTGGATATATTCAAATTTGAATAAGCACTCGTGATATTTGAAACTGGTCAAATTAATATTTTAATACATTCTTCTTGTTCTTCTCTTAGATTATGGCTTCTGTAGAGTATCTTCCGCAATTTCGCCAATTTCAAGTATAAGGCAACGTTGTACGGTGTTTAGATTAATTAATCTTTACTTTCGACGACACGGTTGGTGCAGTGGCTGATACAGTCGGCTGCTGCGCTCCGGGTCGTGGGTTCGATTCCCGTACGGAACAAATATTTGTATGATCTGCAGGTAGTTGTTCCGGGTCTGGGTGTATTGTATGTGGAATTCATGTCTGTAAACGCACCCACGACACAGGAGAAATCTTAGTGTGGGGCAACTTTAAAAAAAAAAAACAATAAAATATTTCACAAAAATAAATAAATTCTAAAAAATATGTCGGCAACGTCGTACGGTTAAATTTTTTCTCCAAAATCAAAAGTCTATTTTGATACATACCAGCAAAATATATTTTGACGCTGTCTTATTGTAACTGCCAATAAAAAAATTGACCTATATTTTTTTAAGAGGTTTGTAAATATTACTCTGGCCAGTCATTGGTGTCATAATAAATAGAACTAACTATTATCATAATTCCACCTACTAATCGTGGTGGTTTTGACAATGTAATAGCCGTGACTTGCTGTGGACGTTTATAGGCTGATATTATGATAGTGAGCTCTCTATAGCTGCAAAAATAGATAAATTTGTATAATGACATTGGATTAGTGTGGGTACCTACCAAGTAATCTATTTTCTTTCTTATCAAAGTGCCGCATCGTTCTTAACATCGACCAAAATTCAAAGTGATTTGAAATTACTTCCACCTACATTTGCAATGTTGTACATGAACCGCTAAAAGAAGCAGATCATGTACAACATCGTCCCATGAAACTGAATCACTAGTCATATACGAGGGCGGCACTGAAAATTTCGGGAATCAAGGAAGTGACACAACGTTACTATTTAAAAATGTATTTATTGCTTTTCGAAGTATTCTCCGCGAAATTTGACACATTTTTCCATACGATGGAACCAATAATTGAAGCAACCATTCCATTCGGAAGTTGGGGTCTCCAAAATGGCCGTTTTGTAGGCGTCCACAGCTTTTTTAGGTGATGAAAATCTCTGTTCACGCAATTTATTCTTTATTTTAGGGAAAGTATAGAAATCATTAGGGCTTAGGTCGGGGCTGTACGGCGGATGGTCTAATAATTCTATGTTTTCTTGCTCTAAAAACTCTTTTGTTCTGTGCGCGGTGTGAGAACTCGCATTGACGTGATGGAGGATGATGCGGCGGTTGCAGTTCTCTCTACGGAGTTCAGAAACGACCTGTGGCAAACAAATGCTAGCATACCATTCTGCATTAACCGTTCTTTGTCCCTCAAGAGGAATAGTCGTAACATGGCCGGTTTTGGAGACAAACGTGGCCACCATTTTTTTTGCAACACTCCGTGAACGAACAATTTTTGTTGGCTTTAACTCATTTTCGAACACCCAAACTCGTGACTGGTTTTTTGTTTCGGGTTCGTACGCATATATCCAGGATTCGTCACTTGATACGATGTTGTATACAGCATTTGAGGATCCTGCGTGGAATCTTTCGAGAGTTCTGACGCACCAAGTAACGCGAGCCGCTTTTTGCTCTTCACATAGCAAATGCGGTATCCATCGGGAAAACAACTTTTTTACACCTAATTGTTCATGCAAGATTATTTGTATTTAACTCATGCCAATGTCTAAAGTTGCCTGAATTTCGCGGTATGTCACATGTCGATCTTCCTCAATCAGCTTACGCACAGCATCAACGTTTTCTTGGGTGACTGCAGTTTTTGGACGACCTTGACGAGGATCATCACTGAGCTTGACACGTCCACGTTGAAATTCAGCAAACCAGCGATAAATTGTGGTTTTGGATGGGGCTTCATCACCAAATGCAGAAATCATCCGGTCAACACACTGTTTTTGTGTTAAACCACTTCGAAAGTCATAATAAATCATCGCTCTTGAATTTTCTCGAGTCAATTCCATTTTCTCAACGACTAAACAAGTTTGACAAAACCTTGTGACAAGACCGTGAATCTTTTTTTAAATAAATAAATGGTATTCGATTTGTAAAACCAAGGAGTTTTCAATTAAAAAGATTTTAATATGACAGGAACAGTGGAAATATTCCATTCCCGATACTTTTAGTGCAGCCTATGTATTAAACGATCTTGTATTAAACGTCTTGCACGATCACAATCTTTTACAGTCTAATTTTAATTTGAAATACGCCTTTCTTTCTTTCGTTTTGTAATTATTTTATGTACATGATCAAGTGATCTGTGCGAGTGCCTAAGTATTACAATGTTATTATTTGGCGGCACGGTTGGTGTAGTGGCTGATACAGTCGACTGCTGCGCTTCAGGTCGTGGGTTCGATTCCGGCACGGAACAAATATTTGTATGAATTGCTAATAGTAATTAATAGGTAGTTGTTCCGGGTGTGAGTGTATCGTATCTAAAATTTGTGTTTGTAAATGCACCCACAACACAGGAAAAATCCTAGTGTGGCGCAAGGTTTTTTTAAATGAACTAAACGAGGAACGTATCGAATTACTTTCGCATTATACTTAAATTATTAACACTAATATAAACTTAATTCTTTTCATTTAGGCCTACATGGTTTACAAAGGGCATGGCAAAGATGAACGAGAGAAGACGGGGAAGTTCAGATCGAGACCCGCAGATTCCACCTACACCATGACCACCAATCGCAGTGCGAGATTCTGTGACAATATGACTGAGAGGGAACTTGAGGTGAGAATGATTTTGTTCGATGAGGCACATTACAGGGATGCTAAGCCAGCCATGAATATAAAAAAAATATTTGTGTTATGTCTATTCTAAACTTCCTATTGGCTATTATGTTAAGCTTCCAGAGTGGTTCTAGTATAAGTAATAATTTTAAAATCTACCAGATTCTATTAACCGTTAGTGTCCAATTACTTTTGTATAAATTTGAATCGTTATTTCGAGTATCAGGCCGCTCATCTTGCAGTATTAAATTACCAGACAAGTAAAACGAGAACTTAATTATTTTCACTTTGGTCATCAGACCTAAAACTTCTCGCACTGTAGGCCGAAATCCGATATTTCCAGCCCAGATTCTAGAAACTTTATTTGAGAATATTAAATTGGTTATTCATTACTCAATTATAGTATTTATGATAACGTTTGCAAGATAAATATTGATTTAACTGTTTTTCCATAAAAGGAGGAGTTCAGAAAAATTTGCAACCAGCTAGATAAGCTTCGTGAGCGTTGTGGAGCTGGAGCAGTTATATCCCGAAGGATAAGTGCTATGCAAGACGCGTCAGCTATATACGATAGAAAGCCTCCCACTTCTGATCACGCGGCACCATTGAAACTGAACACAGTATTCAGTGCTGTCGCAGACCGGTTAATGTGTACCGTCACACCTGCTGAAGAGTCTTCAAGCAGCGGTAGGGACTTGCCCTTTGAAGCTCCTCCACCCGCTTACAAACATAAGACTTTCAGTCCACCTAAAAGTACCGAAAACAGCAATGCAGAACAGAGTCAGACAGATATTACCACTGACTCTCCTAAGAAACGCACAGATTTGAATGAAGAACCTAAAGAAGATAAACAAAATGGAGTGTTCAAAATTTCAGGTGAAGAAAATTGTAGTGATATTCGGCCGCCAGAAGTAAGTCGTAATGGTTATAATAATAAAAGTGAAAAATCAAGTGAATTAAAGTCAAGTCCGAGCAGTACTGAAACTGTGAAAGGTGTTAGATCAGGCCACGCGAGGACTCATGCTATAGTTATTAATTTAGATGATAAAAGTCGCTTTACTGAAGAGGTAACTGTCTAAAGGAAGACTGTACTTATTGTTTTGATTAGAAAAAGCGTGGAAGTACCAAAGATTGATTAATAAATAAATAAAATATTTTATAGCGAAATATGTCATACAATTAAAATATTAATGATATTCTTTTCTTTCTGAGAGTATGAGTGTATAAAGTACCGTTATTTTATAATAAGCTACCTGCTACTCCTTCTTATACCTTATATCGATGAAAGATGGTACAATTCAGTTTAAGGCTTTGGAGTTACAATTATTTTTTTATTGTATTCCTTAAATATCCTTTCTAAAATACCCAAGATCTCTAGAAAATGTTTTACGTTAGAATTGAATTAACCCTAACATTTTAGCGGGATCGAGATCTTCCAGCATGCTACATTATCATAAAGAAAATGAAAATTCATATTAAAATAAACCAAACTGATTTTATAGTAAATTGTTTGCTACTAACTCATGTTACAAAACAAATTACAGAAGGTTCACCATTTGAGATCATGTCACCCGTAGATTCCGAAAGAATCAAAATGTTGTAAAAGCACGTGCAATCTACGAGTTGTTTCGAAATTTTTCCCTGATCAAGTCCCACAAACAACACGCTTTCCACAAACGTTAACAATAAAAGTTAAAACATGCTTTGAACTCACGTTAAATATTAAGGTCCAGGTTTTTATCGCAATGACTAATTTAAATACAAGGTTCTTAGGCTGCATTTGGAACCGGGCAGTGAAATGCTAGAACAGAATAAAATAAAAAAGATATTGATGCATAAAAACTATTTAGACGTACTAATGAATAGTCAGACTTTAGTTGGCACCTTCCAAGATGTAGTACTATATGTAATAATATTTAAGCTGCGTCTTTCTCGCTAATAGCCACTTCCACCATTCATCATAAATATAGGCGAGCGCTACACGCTCAATAAATATCGTGATTTAGCATGGTGTGTTGATGGACTGTGATAATCACCCAGTTTACCATAAATAAAAAAATTACAGAAACGTACTAGCGATTCTTCGTTCCTAAATTTTATGGCACCCGTCTACATTGTTAATTTTACTCACTGCAAAGCTGAAATGATTTGCATCAAAGCGTAATTCTAAGTGAGTCTTGACCGTGTAGCTGTCCCCCTATGAGTAGGCCTTCTATACTTTTTTGATTCTATGCCTGTATTGATTCGTCATTAAGGCTGGTATTTGACGGAATCGCTCCCTCTATCATCGATCGCTCTGAGCTTTATTAAGAAAAATTCTTCGCATCTTTGGTCCGACATAGTAATAAAATTTCCAATCTCAATTAACGTACTCTCTTATTAGTGTACGGTCACACTAAGAACTTATAAAAATTAAGCAAGTAAAGTTTACAGTATTTTTCATATCATGACCGAATTTAAGCACATAGCTAAATTGCAGTGAAGTGAATTCAGAATACATCTCCAACTACCAGATCCTATAATAGTTGGAACCGCTACAGTGGTTGAACTAACAAGACACTAGGTAAAAAATAAATCTGAGGGGTATGTTGCATACTAACATTATTAACTTACTGTAATATCTTGATAAATCAAACTCACTATAATAATACTGGACTTCGGCGATTCCTAGCATGGTTTCTAGCATTCCATTACTATAGTTTTAAAATCCAGACAAATTATTTCGGCAATTATGAGAAACCCGATTTAGGGTAATGTCTGGGAGTTTTGAGTTTGACAATACCTGATAAATGGTTCGTATGGATCAGACATCGTGTAGCTGAAATACAATTAGGAGTCACGTGACTCGAATAATGACACCGCCATCAGCCATCAGAACATTGTGTGTAAGCATTTCATACTTAAACTTTTAGGCAGTTATAAGTAATAACTTAATAACCCATATAAGTACGCACTCACACAGTACAAATCATGACAATATTGTTTTGATTACTTCGAAGAAAGTGGAAGGTATCCAAATTGACAGTTATTTTTAATATTACCTCTAATCTTGCGCCATTAAATGACTGTTGTGTCTAACTTTATAGCGAGTAATGTGCCGTTACCCTAAACAGCCTGAAGAAAATTATGATCCCGCTAGATTCATTTTATCATATTTTAATCTTAAAAATAAATTAACTGGTATGATATGATAATAAATTAATTACATTTTAGTAAGAATGAGCGAAAATGAAAATATGGCTACTAGTCACATTGCAAATTGCAATTAAATAAGCGACCGTGCATGGATGGTTTCATTTTCAAATCAAAACAGGAAATCAGCTTTTGTTTATCAAATCCAAACTAAAACCAATCTCGTCTCATACGAGCTGATGAATCTAATCCTCCTCCCTAATCATAGCATCTGCCAGCTAGCACTTAAATTTAAGCAGCACAATAAGTTAATATGTTACTTGATGTATAACTCCTTACACACAGATAATACATTATTTATCAGCCGTCAATAAGGATGAAACGAAAGAAATTCCCATCCCTAACATTCCGATAGTATTAAGAAGCACCAAAACGTACTCTACGGACCAATCTTTGGTACATTCATACTTCTAGTTTTATATTGTAAAAGCTAGTCCTTACTGTGATTCTTAGATATATATGTTCGTTTATTCATAGTTTCCAAGATGCATATCAAAGTACTTCCGTGTACATGTGTGTTGTAATCTGGTAATATATAAAAAGGTATATAATCTATGGCATGCGGCATTTGTATGCTTGAATGTTTGGGTTTAATTTATACTGTTACTCATACTCATAGATACGTATGACTTCTCGATACCAATGATTTGTTATCATTCTTTTTAAATATATGCTTGTTATTTTTCGTCTATTGTGGCAAACATAGTGTTCCTTATTCAAATATTACTTTTTGTCATCACTGACATGTTAAGAATAGTTTATTTATGTCCCATTATTATTCATTAATATCTTCATGATTGCAACCATTATATATTTATAACTTATCTATCAACAGTTTGCCCTAAAAATGTATGTATACATTTCATTTGATGTTAAAGTAAATGGTAAGGGGAAATACCATACGTAATTTGTTGAAAAATTCCATGAATATAAGCTAATGTCAAATCTAGTAACTAAACTTAACCAAGCATCAAATTATGTGACAACTTAATCTGTAGTAAAAGAGCAATTAGACCCAATATAATTTAAAATGTGTCAGTTTGAAGTACCTAGTCTAACATTTATTTTAAAATTCTTTCTTTTTTCTATAATAAATATTACACCACATTAATATCAGATAGAACCGTAAGGTTATTCAGCCATGGTTTTTAATACCTACCAATATTTTATCAAATTTAAAAGTCATTAGCCTGCGAAAGGTATTTATAACTTTATGCTTTCACGACTCGCAAACATTTCGCAAAATTACTTGAATTCTCATTAGTCGGGCTAATTCAGTATTCCATTTTCCGTGCAAACATTCGCGCTAAAGTTTTTAGTAATAACTTCATTCTGGTATGTCTTCCGAGTAGTTATCGCGCCACTTACATTGGAAGAATCTTCAACGCTTGTAGTTTTAGAACTGGTTGGTAAATTTTTCTTAAAGATAGTTTTTATTATTTAGATAATATTATTTCTTTATCAATAAAACTAGACTCTTGCTAAGACTTAGCATTTATCTTAGATTTACATTAAATGCTGGAACTTATAATCTATTTGTAAAACTAAACATGCATTTTGTCGCGATATGTGTATACCTAAATTAAAAATCGTACTGTAAAAGTATACATACCTGCAACATGCTTTATTACAATTCCTATTGTTATTTCTCTTATGTATTTATTGTTTTTGTTTCTATAGTTTACACAGACTACATTAATTTGACAAAATAACATACACATTGTAACCATCACAAGGAAATCATTTTGCATATTATTTTAACATTCCCTGAATCCAAATGTATACTAGTAATGGAATTTTAATAGAATCAGTTTTATATTTTTACCTTTATTATTATTGTTGTTTCCATGGATGACATTTATGCAATTGTCTTAGTTAAAATTTATAATGTAAACTGTCTGTGACGTCAGACGGAAGGCCGACCATGAACAGGCTGAATTTGGAATGGCGCAATACAATACTATTATAAAGCATGTAAGAAAAATACTAAATTAAACATAATTAAATCGGTTTTCAATACTAGATTAAAATTCGCTTGCTTCGTCTTCTGACTCGCAGCTTATAGTCATAATTTTAAATACTTGAATCCTAAGCCAAAGATAAAAGCCAATTCATAATACACTTCAAGCTATTAAAAGAAACGTAATTTAGATACTTCGTTTGCAATTAGCGCTCAATGAAACGCTTTAACGTGAAGTAATATTAATGTTGTATTAGATATAACATTACAAGCTAAGGGAGGTGAGAGTCAGAATTTCGTATTTTCATAGCATATAGGTTTGAGTTTGTCTATCATCTTATCGAATTTTAAGCGACATTGCGATTGACTCTTAGTCCTATTCACTTAGTGACTTGAAGACTTCCAGGTTGTATCTGGAATGTATGTGAAAAAAGACTCGCAAGGAGTTCCACTTCTTAGCCTAAATTGGAACCAAAAGGCTACGTGCGTGTGGGTGGAACATGCACCATGTAATGCTGGCCCAATGCCGTTAATAATAGTTATATAATTACTTTTTATGTTGAATCTTCTTATTTCTAGTCTAGTCCCAACTATGCTGGGTTCGGCAGCCTAACTAAGTACGGCTGAGTATTAGTATTTTTATCAAAATTTTGTTCCATCTGAAGCATTTAATTAGGATTGGGGAAAAACATATGCTAGTTCAACGATTTTACAGGATATTTACTGCATAATAAAACCATGACCAGCGAATTACTGAGTCATTTTAGCTGGATTAAAAGTAATTTGTCCCAACCTATGTAGTTGTCTGCCAGAAGATTGCTCAGAATTGACCTTCTCTTGGTAAAAATATTCAGTCTTGGTGAGGTTTCGTAATAAATTAGGACGGCCGTATATCCAACAAAATTCTGACTCTTACTGTAAATTGTATAATTATATTCGAGCCACGATGAAAGACACCTAGTGAATGTATTTTTTGTATATAAGTAAGCATGTATAGCTAAGTCTGTATAATATGCCACAATTGTATATATAGAAACGATGTGCCATTTACGCTAATAAATGGATATTGTATGTAATAATATATATATTTCAATTTTGAGATGGCATTGACCGGTTGGTTTGGGGAAACATTAAAATAAATGGCTAATATTTTTTGTAGGATTCAAAAATTTAATCATTATTATTATTCACATCGACCAAAGTTTAAGTATTTTCGCAGATTAACCGGTCATATCCAAAACTGTACCAACTAGCAACAAACTTTCCATGCATAGCGTTTTTAATACCATAAATATAAATACCATAAAAATAAGTATTTAATGAAAGCGTGCTATATTTGTTTCACATAAATAGATTTAATAACTTAATTATGGTCTTTATTATGAAATTATTACACTTCAGTACAATACTGAATAATATAGACATTAAACTTCCTTATGCCTGGAAGGTTGTACATAATACAGTTAAAGCACTACTGGAATATTATCACGTCTTTCTGACCTCTATTTCAACCAATCTTAACCACGACTCACTTTGTAGCATTATCTTGAAAAGCTAAATGAACCACAATATAACAAATAATATTCCTCAGTTGTTACTGGCACCATAAAATAATAAATTCTTCTAATTTTACATATCCATTATCTCAGGTAGAAGTTATAAGTTGAAACATCCATCACTTATTATTTAGATTCTCTGAAATGAATCAATGTGTCATCAATATTACTGATGTTGCATTTTCTGTTCTGCTCTTTCTCGTTACAAATCTTAAATTTTTACTATTCGTGCGAAATTTCAATCTTCCTTCACCTCCTTCACTGTTAATGGTTGATTGAATAAGTATGGCTTTATAATGAACAGTTTTAAAATCTAGAGCAGTTTTATATAGCCTATGTGAATCCAATGTTCAATAATGAAAAGTACCTTTCATTATCGAACAACAACATTTGTTTTTTCACGTATTGTACACTCAGCTTTATAATAAAACAAAACGTTAAAACTTACATCTCCATTATTTTGATGCGTGAATTAATTTGTGTTAGATTATTTGCAGAGACAATGTCATTCGGAGCTCTCAATCAAATGAAAACATAATATGTGAGTACCTATATTTTTATTTATATAAATCTCTTCATACAGCTTAAACTGGAATCTAGTCTGTAACTACAACGGGTAATATAGAAATCGCCTGATTGTTTATAACCGGTTTTTACGGAGGAAATATTACCATTTATGCCATCGAGTGGACACTTTTCAAAACATTCCATTTTATCATAACAAATTTAATGTTAATTATGTGTAAATATTGTAAATAGATGATTATAATTAAGCTTTCAATAATATTGTATATCGTTTAATTGGTTATCGGAAACTTACATAGAGACAACTAATTTGCGTTTATTGATTGAGCGACTAACTAATTAATCGCTATCAGTTATCAATTTGTAATTAAATATCCTACATTAAAGCGTAACATTGAAATATATTTTCGTTGTGGTGTGAAAATTAAAATTGTTTTCAGTGTGTACTTGGTATTTGTAATGTGTAGCTCCCAGCAAAGTAATATCAGTCGTCTTCACCCGTGGGTGCCCTAAAAAGCAACTTAAAATAAATTAAGTCAACATGTAAATAAATAGTTATTAATTAATCAACAAATATTATTTACTGTTGAAATACGTACAGCACTGGATCAGTCTCTCTCGCTCACACCTTGTCTTTTTCTAATATATCCTTCTGTTATCTCTTTTTTCGTCTCCGGCCAAGTACCTATATTCCGTTATTGTTGCATCAGCAACGTTACACATAGAACGTTGCATTCAAATTTGACCTTGAAATTTTACTGTCATCGCGGCCAAATAAGGTTTTTTCTTCAACAGAAACTTAGTATGTGATACCAGCCCGATACTACATAAAGGTTTCAAAATGTGTATTGGAAGGAGAACATATCGAAAAAAGAAATAGAGAGAGGTATGTTTTAACAACAGTTCCCAACAACAACAAGAAATAATAAGCTATCAGCAGTATTTATGACAGTATTGTTGCCATTGCGAATTCAAAAAACAAATTGTTGACTTGGGTGACAGATGTTACTCCAGATGGTAGGTTTTTTTTATTGCAAGAGTCTAGTCGGACTCTGTAGATACCGCAGTAGAATATCTACTGCCAAGCAGTAGTGTTGAAACTTTAGACATTTTTGTGTTCCGATTTAGGTTAGATAGTAAAATTACTGGGCATAAGAGACCAAATCATTAATGTCTCGAGATGATGAGCGCAGTATGGTGGCACGCATGACTAATCCTTGTCTTTATTGATGTCCAGTGGAAATTCTACATGGAACTTCCTTCACCCCGGGGAAGGGCGAAGGGGTATGCCGAACTCCTACCGGCTAAAACCACTGGAGCGGTCATCTTCGGCACCGAAGGGGGGCTCCAGGTCTTCGTAAGATGACACTAGAGCCGCCCATTGGTGCCACGCCTTTAGGCACATCACAGATGGGATGACTGTAAAGCGGTCACCCCCTCTAGCGGAGGGAAGGCGACTGTAAAAAGGTCGCCCCCCAGGCACTTCTCGGGGAGGATTGTAAAGGATCCCCCCAAGCCTCACTTTGGCACGTGACCACGTGCGCGCCACCATCTTCCCGGGGGTCGCTCGGTGTGAGCATGCAGACTCCCCAAACTAGGCGCCCGCGACCCCCGAGGCCCCCCACCATGAAGTGACGGCAGGGACGTATGACTAATCCTGGCCAACATTACAGTTATTATGTGCAGGCGCAACGCTCCTCATTAAGTGGATAACTTACTCGTCTCGTCACCGGTTTCTTTAAAAGAAAAATCTAGAAAGGTGAACTTCATAAATTTTTCAACTAATTAATATACTTCGAAACTTGCTCCACTTGTAAAGGGAAAGGCGTGATACAAGAATATAACTAATAAAATCTAAACTTTTCCATCTAACAAAAAATATAAAAGAGAAACAAAAGGACAGCTTTATCGTAGACATAACTTTTTCCTCGTCAGATAAACTCAAGTTTTTAAATCTTGGCCATTTCTGAACAGGGTTGCCTGAATGTGGTATTGTTCGAATATAAACAACATAGTAACGTTAACTGATACCATGCATTCAGAACATGGTTCTGGAACCCACAGCGTTAGAATTTTGCTTCGATTTTTTCATAAATATTTAGATTTTTTCTTCTATCCTAACGTTATTTTGCATCAAAACAACAAACTGTTTATTTTCATATAAAACTGCAATGTAAATAAAAACTAAATGGCTGTTCACGGATGAGGTAATCGCTCGCAGTACCATAATAATCTCATATCATAGTATACTCACATAGCGTTTTAATCGCGTTGCTTATGTTACATTGCGTGCTCAACAATGTCAAAGTTGTAAAAAGTGTTGTATTCTTTTAAGATAATTGGCTTACCTTTTTTATATTATATGCCAAAGTGTAACCCCTCGCCTAAGTTTTCGGTACGTTATCACTTACACTCGGTATAGTTTTATTTTTGATGTTACATTGATAAATTGTTTCTCCCTTTAGAGTGTGAGTCCGCTCGGTAAATCGATATAGCAGATGGGACCTCATACCATTATCGCCGAATTTTGAGGGTACTGTGGTATCCTCAGGTTTCAACTTTTGATTAACTCGGTTACACAGGTGCTGTATTTTTGTTTGATATCACTGTGATTTTTATTGCAAGTGACAAAGTAATGACCACAGTTTATTTTATTTTATTTGACAACCCTATTTCCGAGACCTGTTTCCAGTCACGATTCATCTTAGGAACGAGTTCTCACATGTCCATAAAGATTCCCTTGCACCTGGGCACTGCAACTAACTAGTTGATACAGCCATCTTTGAGAGTAGTAGTAGAAAATTGTGGTGACAGTTTTGGTTATACCTATAAAAACGTAAAAAAAAAAATGACAAAAAAGACCTAACCCTGAGTTTCTTTCAGCATTTCTTCTCAGAGGTTGTCATGTAGCGAAATGCCCTCCGTTGTTTCAATATGACGTGTAAAAGTGTCTGTTAGGACCTATTTACTGAATAAATGATTCTATTCTATTCTATTCTATTCTATAATATAACTATTTTAGATACTGGTATAATGAAATGGTTGGTTTAAATTTAATTTAGTACGCCAATTTGATACTATACACAACATCAAATAACAGTAAACAAATACAGTCCTGGGATCGCCTAAAGATTTATGAAAGTTAAGCCTACTAAAGATACATGAAAAGGCAAGAATCCCACACAATACAACACAACTCTCTATAAATAAACTTCGCTCCGGGCGATTTATTTTATTCCTTGTGGTGTCCAGATGAAGAATATAGCACCGCTCCATCTCCTCTCGTGGACGTCGTAAAAGGCGACTGGGGATTCTAAACCAGAGGGACGGGCATCAGTGGCACTTATGTAGGAAGGCAAGTAGCCATACTGCGCTCAACAACCCGCCTGCCAAGCGTGGTGAGTATTGGCAAATATCCTCCCTAATATGTTGACATAGTTGCGGAAATGTAATGAGGAAACCTTCGTACAGCTGTGCAAGTCCTCTGGTTGATATGATGAGGGTGATTTGAAGGTATACCAGAGAACTTCATACAGTCACCTCCACGAGCTAGTGCTTTTCAATGAAGTCACCGTTTTACTAAATTCATTAGAAGATAATATTATGAGCTACTCCACACTTTAATTTACACACAGCAATGCGGTTAATGTCATCAATGCTTGAACAAGTATTGCCGACGATCCGCTGAGCGTCCGCAGCAACACAACGGGCTTGACAAACAACACACTGACAGTCAGTATCTGTACTGGCCCTTGCATAAGACTCAAGTACTAACTGCACGAACGGAAGTCGAAGGACATCGCAAAGCCTTACGCTAGTCGTGACGAAGGACCGTTAGCGTCGTTGCGGACACCCGACGGATTCGTCAGCGTCTCGCATTCATTATGTCGTGTCGATTCCTCGGTATTATTGTAAAATATGTCCACCGACACTTGTTTACAAAAAAGGGTGTCCTAAAGGGTGTCACTACAGTAAGTTATTCTAAATTCTTGCCCATTATATTCGCTTGGCGGGTCATTTGCTGCAATATGCATGCTCAGAAGTTAAGCTTTTAGTTTTCGTATTCTTTTTTAAACGGCTGATTTTTTGCTCCTGTGTCGTGGGTGCGTTTACAGACATAAATTCCACACACAATACACCCAGACCCGGAACAAATACCTACAGATCATACAAATATTTGTTCCGTGCTGAAATCGAACCCGTGACCCGGAGCGCAGCAGCCGACTGTATCGGCCGCTGCACCAAACGTGCCGTCAAGATTATAAATATAGATTTTTTATTTTATTCAGAGACAGAGAGAAAAAAATTTAAAAACTAAATAACAAAATGATACTATATTAAACAAAATTGAAAGTAATTATTTTTTCTATCAAACTGCTAAGCAAAAAAACTCTTTAAAATTTAAACATTTTAAAGGATGTAAAATCTAGTGAAATTATGGGCATAGAAGTCTAAAAAGCGAATGTCTTCAGATGACGAGCGAAATGTAGGCCCACGCAGGATTAGTCCTGGGTATCATTACAATTTAGCGTAGGCGGTACACACCAAGCCTATGAATTGCTAGGCTTGCCATTATATTTTTTTAAACATACATACGTGGAATGCCTTTTAAGTTTTGTCGTTTGAAGAAAAAAACACAACTAGAACCTTATAGTACTTTTTATTGTTTTTCAAAGTATTCACCACATAGCCTAATACACTTTTCCATTCGCTCAAACCAGTTATTATAACATTTATTCCACTCTAAAGTGGGAGTGTTCAAAATGACTGACTTGAAAGCGTCGACTGCTTCTTCACCGGAGTTGAACCTTTGAACGCGAAGACTTTACTTAATTTTAGGAAATGTTAAGAAATCTTTAGGGCTTAGGTCAGGACTGTATGGAGGTTGGTCAAGAATTTCTACTTTTTGTGTGAGCTTGCGTTGTCGTGGTGCAGGATGATGCGTCGCTTTGAGTTAGATTTTCGAAGTTCGGCGATGACTTGTGGTATACCACTCTGCGTTAACCGTTCTACGATCTTCAAGTGCCATAGTCGCAATATAGCCGGTTTTTCCAACGAACGTGGCCACCATCTTCTTTGAAGTGCTTCGAGAACGAACAACTTTAGTCGGCTTTGGCTCGTCTTGAAAGGCCCAGATTGTAGATTGTTGTTTGGAATCAGGATCGTAGGCATAGATCCAAGATTCGTCACCACTGATGATCTCATAGACGTGATTTGACTCTCCTCGGTTAAACCTTTGCAGAGTTTTCTTACACCATCTGACGCGGGCCGCCTTGTGATCATCGGAAAGCAAATGCGGTATCCAACGGCAAACTAGCTTTCTCACACAAAGCGCTTCATGCAAGGTCTTCTGAATGGTTGTCCCTGAGATGCCTAATAGAGCTTCTATCTCTCGATATGTCACATGACGATCTTCGAGAATTAGTTGTCTCACAACAATGATGCTATCTTCAGTGAAGGCGGATTTTGGGCGTCCTTCGCGAGATTTGTCACGAACACTAGTATGTCCACGCTGGAATTCTAAATACCAGCGTTTGACAGTCCGCAGACATGGAGCTTCATCACTGAACATAGATGTTAGCTCTTCAAAACACTGAAGCCGTGTCAGGCCTCTTCTAAAGTTGTAGAAAATTATTGCACAAACATTTACTTAGAAAGATTCATTTTCGTACGTAGCCTGACAGATTCCAATCGACGCTGTGACTAAACAATAGCATTAATCCTAATACTTTCAACTGTTTCGAGATTCAAAATTTAAATAAATTCGAATATAGAACAGTTCTAAATTCAAAATTGCCGGGAAATATGGAAACGACAGAACTTAAAAGGCTAGTATCACTCAACACACCAGAATAAACGATAATATTTTAACGAACCTTTGCATGACGAGGCGATATACCAATGGTATACAGAAAACTTATTACATCAGCATAAAGTAAATATTATCTAGAATTGTACTATAAAACTTCCATTCGCTACATGGACTTTCGATTGATAAATAGAGCTTGCACACGTCTCGTTAAAATCTATAAAATTTGTAACGAAGAAAAAATATGAATATGAATATAGTCTAAAATTTTATTATAAAACTTCCATTCGCTACATGGTCTTCATCATCATAATCACTCACAGTGTCTTGATGTTTTTTGTGTTTGGGACTTTATTATTTTTGTCACTGGATTCCAAACAGGTGGTACCTGCCAACCATCTTCTCTATTAAAATTAGGATGTTTTTTAATTTCAATAGCCTCACGAAACATTCTTGGTACATATCGGTTCTTTTTCTTTTTTTTTTCTTTTATCTTAAAAAAAAACGTTGCCCCACACTAGGATTTCTCCTGTGTCATGGGTGCGTTTACAGACATGAATTTCACACACAATACGACACCCAGACCCGGAACAACTACCTGCAGATCATACAAATATTTGATCCGTGCGGGAATCGAATCCACGACCCGGAGCGCAGCAGTCGACTGTATCAACCACTGCACCAACCGTGCCTTTCGCGAGGACTTGAGGTTGATCGAAACGAAGATAGTGGTTGGGTATGCCTAAGGCATGTTCACACACTGCAGAAATATGTAACGACGCCTGTCACCTTAGTCATCCTGCGACCACGAATGCTGCAAAGTATTCGAATCGTCAGGAAAAACAAAAATCTATAATATACGCGATCTAATCCGTTTAATATTGTTTTATTACAATGTGTAAAAATCGCGAAATCCTCAGACATTACTATATATTTATACAATTACCAATAAAATTTTGGGGTACGCATAATAACTAGCTGTCTAAATTCTTCACGTTAAACAAAAAATATATCTGTTACAGAGTAAACTCAAATGTACTTACATCAACACGAGTAGATCCTTTCACAATAAAGCCTATGCGTAAAGCCGTCCCGAGTCCTACGTCTAAAGCTAGGCTTTGAAGCGTCGGGTACTACCACCTGTTACTTCATATACCTATTTATTATGGCCGCGAAGATAACTCGATATATAACGATATATCGATCGATAACTTATATCGTTTCGAAACTTCACTATGATAAATTTATGCTTCATTTCGGCCGAATGAAGTCCACTGCTGGACACTGGCCTCCCCCAAAGATCACCGCAATGACCGATATGGGTGTGATGTGGGCTCATTGGGGGGTTTTGCCAAAATCGCCACGCTTGGCAGACGGGTTGGCGATCGCTATTGTTATTGTGCTCGAAGGACGTTGCAACCCATCCTCCGGCTAGGCAGGCTGGCAGATCTCTGACACAAGGTTGGCCAGTAACTACACGAAAATAAGAGGAGGATTTTAATTCACCAACAACACACGTTGCGTGTGGTCTCCGGTAAAAATAAATACCGTCCCTCTCCACGCGTGCGTGACGTAAAAGGCGATTGAGGGTTGATATCAAGAAGATGAGCAGTGGAAATTCTACATGAACTTCCTCCACCGCGGAGAAAGACGGATGGGTGTGCCGGACTCCTTTTTTTTTTTAATTCTACATGGAACTTCCTTCACCCCGGGGAAGGGCGAAGGGGTGTGCCGGACTCCTACCGGCTAAAACCACTGGGGCGGTCATCATCGGCACCTAAGGGGGGCTCCAGCTCCACCCACTGGTGCCACGCCTATAGGCACAGGTCGCTGAGAGGGTGACTGTAAGGCGGTCACCCCCGGGGGGGGGGGGGGGGGGGGTTGTAAACGATCCTCCGAAGCGTCCCTGTACGCTGTGCTGTACGCACACGGCAGCGAGTGACCACATGTGCGCCATCATCTTCTCGGGGGTCGCTTGGTGTGGGCACGCAGATTCACTAATCTACACACCCGCGAACCCAGAGGGGGCCACCTTATACCGGCGGCAGGAGATTTCAGGCGTCTAGGAATTAAGTGCTAGGGCGGTTGTTACTCCGGCGCAGTTTCCTCCTTCTTCGAGCAGAATTGGCCCTCTCCCGGTCCCACTCTGTGGTCTCCTTCTGGAGCATGACGTTCTCACAGAAGGAGGCCACTGCATTCCAGTTTTTGGAGCAGCAGCATCATTCCGTATGCTAATAATACGTACTGCGTTCACCAGTCCACCTGCCAAGATTGGTGATTATAGCGATATGATCGATCTTTGAGAGGCCCATTTTCAGCAGTGAATGTATAACATGATGCGATGTTATCCGTTCGTTATTCCATATATTTTATTGTTATTCTTTATTGTACACATACAATCATAATACACAGATTGTTAAAAGAAAAACATCTTGCCTACGTTTGTAAAGTCTGCCAATTGCTGGTGATAAATGTGCGTGCGGGTCGTCGACGGCGTCGGCTGTTTGCGTGTCCTGTGCCGCGAACTCAACACGCGCGCAATGCGCCAACGTTGAGGGCGCTCTCTCTTTTAAATGCATTTGTCCACGAGTTCCAACATGTCGACATTTTCAATGATTATTTAGGTACTATTGAACTTTCTGTAAAATTATATTTAAGTCATAAATTAAGATAGTAAGCGTTTTGGCGTATGCTGTAAGAATATTATTATAACTGAATTGTAAATAAATAAGTCTGTCTAATAGTGGGTTTATATTATCAGGATTTATCTTCTATTCTTTATGGTTCAGAAGCAAAACTATAGATACGTCTTTCCAGAATAAATTACTAGCAGTGCCAGCCACACTGTCTACGTGGAATTTGGAGGAACCTCCTCAGGAAATTGTAACAATTATGTTCATATGAAGTCAAATATTTTTTAAATACAAATTCAAATAAATCTATTGCGGCACTTATGAAATGTCAGAATTAAAGTTACATTAGGAGCCTAAATATTCAAGTTTGCCAGGCCAGAGATATGGTGATGAGCAATGATTGGGACCTCAGGTGCTAGCATAATATTAATAATAATAATATAGTTTTACACCTCCAGGGACAATCCGTGACTGCATTTTATATTGTAGCTGTAAAGAGTTCCTGTTTAGTGTCCCTTTACATTTTAGATTAATATTCTCAAAAGGGTCTCTGCGTGTCGGACCCTTGTCCCCGCGTAAGCCTATCAAAAGACCGGGTTCCCTCTTACAAGGGATCTATGCCCGTGAATAGAGAAACATAATAATCAATACTTTCAATTCGGATCACGTCCATAGTGTGTTAGTAACAATTTACTTAATTCTAGTCATAGTAGAAATACTTGCAAGCGATTATGCTTATGCCGTGTGCTACCAGCTAAGAATATCACCACCCCATCTCATCCCGTGGGTGTCGTAAAAGGCGACTATGGGATCAGCCGGAGGATGGGCAGCAGCGTCCTTCGAGTATATTTATAACTCAACTGCGATCGCCAACCCGTCTGCAGAGCGTGGCGATTATGGCAATATCCCCCAATGAGCACACAACACAAACCCATACCGGTCGTTGTGGCAATCTTTTGGGGTGGCTTCTGTCCAGCAGTAGGATGTTTTTACGGCTGAGATGATGATGCTTAAAACACAGTATGGCGCCGCATCCATTTCCGTAACATCGGGGACTCCCGTCGATCTGGGAACACACTGAGGATAGTGTTAGTGCTGCCACGGACACGCGCCATCAGGGAGGCGCACCTTTTTCGCATAATGACAGCGAACCCGTCAATATGTGGCTCCGCAAACATCCCTGACGCACTGCACCTCCATGGCAACCCCAGCAGCATCCTGAGTGCGTTATTATACTGGACTCGTAGGGTTGACATGTCCACTTGATTAAATCAACGAAAATAAATATTCAATGAGAACAATACTTATTAGAATTTACAGATTATACAAACATTAACAAAATTAAGAATCTACTTAACGCTTTTTACGATTCCGTAAAAAAATATGTTTAAGTGTAGTTGCACTCGAATTTTCGACTTGATGACTCAGTGAGAGCGTGGTATTTAGGTTTTATATATAATATATTACCGAAAAGTTTGCTAATATCAACACATGTTAACTAACCTTTAATTATATTTATTTATTTTTTGTTGGGCTTCTCGCATACATTTCTAGGAAATGTAGTTGCTTAACCGGTCATTTCTGGCGAAGCCAAAAGAGGCCTCTAGCCAGGTTTAAATTTAATATTAAAAACTAAGCAACTTTCGCTGAGGGCGCCCCCTGCGGGACACGGACCTTGGCTTAGGGCGTTGCTGAGGATAACAAGCTATTGTTTTGGGGAAAGCTGGATCGGTATTATTTATTATGTATTAGGGGACATTTAAAACTACAGGCTCGGCACGGGCCGGCGCGAGGAAGAGACGGGAGGGAATATTTAATTTAACTTGTCATTTATTTATAACAATTGCGATTACATTTTTGCAGCTGTTTCCGAGAACCAATTAGTGATATTTCTGGTTATTTGCAATAATAACTAAATAAGGCATTGTGATTGAGTTACTGCATTATTGTAAATTATATTGAACTATGTCGTCGATGATAGAAAGAACTATGTTGACTATCTAAATAAACAAGTTGATAAAATTATTAATGTATTTTTCTTACCTATTTCCTAATTACTTAAAAATAAATCTTTCTTTCTTTCTTTCTTTCTATATTGCAAAAATTGTGTTTTAATTTAAATTGTATGTTCTTACGAGTTATTTTGTCTGTCAAAGGTTTTGGTAGTTGATTAATAAGGTTAAATCTTTCTGTTAAAGTCTGCATGCACAGGTAGATCAGACTGGATAATCTTCTATACAAATAAATAAAATTGAAGTGTCTGTTTGTAATGGCAAAATAACGGCTTTTTACTAAATGCACATGAAATTATGTACGTTACATATAGCAAAAACACTATTTTTAAATTTTTTGTCTGTCTGTCTGTCCGTCTGTCTGTCGGTCTGTCTGTCTGTCTGTTTGTTCTGGGTAATCTCCGAAACGGGTGGACCGATTTTGACGGGACTTTCACTAGCAGATAGCTGACGTTATAAGGAATAACTTAGGCTACTTTGATTTTAGAAAAATAATTAGGGTTCCGCGCGAAAACAATAAAACCCTTGAAATCCAACATATATATTCTATGTCAAGTGTCTATGTCGAAGTACTCTAAATTTCTTTTAAATTAAACGCGGGTGAAACCGCTGGTCCCAGCTAGTCCAATATATACATTCTATGTCAAGTGTCTATGTCGAAGTACTCTAAATTTCTTTTAAATTATACGCGGGTGAAACCGCGGGTCCCAGCTAGTTTATAATAATTTAGAAGCAATTTTCTCATAACTCATACCTCAAGAAACATACACAATATTTAATATACACCTGCCAAAGTCACCCTGAAATTGTACATCCAAAGTTTGACTGAACTTCTAAAATATTTTCAAATATAAAAAGCTAGTATTTTCGTTTCAGTTCGACGTGTGTTACGAACTGACACGCTCTAGTGATAATATAAGCATCAACGTTTTGAAGGGTACGTCAGTCATATCGTGTGTTGTCATTAGATATACTTCTGAAAGAAACATGAGCTTACTTCATGCATACAAAAAGTATCTTTTGTATTCATAATATGGCACTTTGAATTTTTCTTCTACATCGATCCGTGGAGCACAAAGGTGGCAGATGAAAACCAGCGTCAGGTGCATGCACTTGGACACCTATTTGGACCAGGTTTGAGACACATACTTAACATCTTTAACTATTATACTATTTTTTTTCTGTTTCTTGTTATCTGTTGTCTTTTTTTTGTACATTTTGTGTCTCAATGTACTGTTTCCAAATAAAAGTTTCATTCGTTCATTCATTCATTCATTCATTCATTCATTCATATAGACAGAAAGAGGTTTATGTATACTGAATATTTGAGAAGCTGTAATGTTTCGGCAAGTAATATTTGGGAAAGGTGCGGTGAACTGTCATCATATGATTAGAATTTGTCAATAGGTACTTACTCATCACGATTTGCATAAAAAAATAGCCAATGACGGCATGATTGGTGTAGTAGCTGATACAGTCGGCTGCTACGCACCGAGTCGTGGGTTCGATTCCCGCACGGAACAACTATTTGTATGATCTGCAGGTAGTTGTTCCGGGCCTGGGTGTATCGTGTGTGGAATTTGTGTTTGTAAATGCACCCGCGACACAGGAGAAATCCTAGTGAGGGGCAAAGTTTTTTGAATAAAAAATAGAAAAAGTAAATTTGGGTTTCATAGAATAGGTCAATCATTTACCGATGGCATTTCAAGCTTAATAACAGTAAACAAATATATTCTCCAAAGTCTATGTTGCAACCGGATTAAGAAGGTAGCACCACTCAATCTCCTATCCTGGATGTCGTAAAAGGCGACTAAGGAACTAAACCAGAGTAGAACTAATGTGGAACATTAACCGCACTGTGCTCACCAACCCGCCTGCCAAGCATGGTGAGTACTAGCAAATCCTCCCCAAAATTACGACGCAATTGTGGAAATCCATGGGGGAGGCTTTTGTTCAGCAGTGGACGTCCTTTGACTGATATGATGATAAAACAAATGATACAGTAATGTACGTTTGTCAGGAAATATTACTGAAATCACCATGTTTGGTACATCATTGCAATTAAAAACATCCACTGCTGGACAGAAGCCTCCCCAAAATATTGCCACAGCGACTGGTATGAAAAAAATGAAAAATGTTTATTTGCACCTTTAAGTTTACACACATAACATACAGATTTATAGAAAAAAGTAAATACAGGCCAAAGGTAATAAAGTAACACAATAAAGTTGCAACTGATACCTAAACTAAGATAAATTAATATCTTGTAATATAGGCATCAGCGCCCACCCTCATTATCATTATGCCGATATATTTATCCTAATCTAACACAAATTTCACAACATACAGTGTGAGGAACGTTCAAAGTGCAAGGAAATTAGGAAAGGAAAGAATATGGTAAATTTTGATACATTTGTTTGTTGTGAGTGTGGTGCCGGCTCAGAATGCCACCACCCCATCTCCTCCCGTGGGTGCCGTAAAAGTCGACTAAGGGATTAGCTGGAGGATGGGCAGCAGCGTCCTTCGAGTATATTAACAGCTCAACTGCGATCGCCAACCCGCCTGCCAAGCATGGCGATTATGGCAAAACCTCCCAATGAGCCCACAACACATCCATATCGGTGGTTGTGGTGACCTTTGGGGGAGGCCTGTGTCCAGCAGTGGACTTCATTCAGCCGAAATGATGAGTGTGTTATGAATGTAACGGGTGTGTTAGTGGTATTTGATGGGTGTGTGAGTGTATGTGTGGGGTTTATAAGTGTATGTGGGGTGTGTGTAATGGTGTAAGCGTGGCGACTGAGGATAAACATAAGGAAATTAATGTAATAAACAAATAAAATGAAATAAATGTGTGAAAGTATACATTACGTTTATGTGTATAATGTATTATTATTTTATATGTTAATAAATTAATTATGGTAAAATTATGTATGGGTTTGTGCTGTGTGTTCATTGGGGGATGTTTGGTACTCAGATTAGTAATCGCAGTAAGATGCTGTTGTCCATCCTCTTGAATAATCTTTTGATAGACTTTTACGGTACCTTTACGTTTTCATTCCTAGAGGAAACTTGCCAGTTCTCACTACGCTTGGCAGGCGGGTTGGTGAGCGCAGAAAGGCTTCTATTCCACAGAAGGTACGTTGCTGCCCTTCTCTTTGGTTCTCAGTCCCTTAGTCGCCTAATACAACATCCACGGGAAGAGATGGAGTGGTGTTATATTCTTAATCCGGACACCACGTAAACGTAAAAAAACACAAATCTAAAGCTCCTGAAATATCTGCTCACCTAAAAACAAAAAGCTGTAAAATAATTGTTAATTTTTCCCCTTCGAATTCCCCATTAATTTCAAGAAGGACCTGCGGACTGACGGCGTCATGTTTTCTTGTCTACTGTTAATTTTCCGGTTTTAATTTCCGGGCCCTTATTCCCGACCCACAAAATTATATCGACCATCCCTACAACACAATTTCGAATTTAACATAAGCGGGAGAGGGCTGGATTTTGAATTTGCTGAATCGTGTTTTTATTTAGCTTGTCAGATACATACTGTTTCCATAGAATTCCGTATCCTTTGATGTTCTGTCAGCGATCAAAAAGATTGATTTTCAGAGTAAAGGTAGCAATTACTTATTATGATGTAAAGTAATAATTGTATGGCAAATAAATTGAATATTTTAAATATGAATAATTTCAAAATTTCAGCGTGGTTTGATCTTATTCTGAGATACGTAATTACTTGAATTCAAAACATTCTCGCATCCATCGTAATCAGCTTACAGTTATCGATATTTTTTATTTAAGTTAGAACAAATGAAAGAAACTCAGAATATCAAAAGTAGTATTGAGAAATATAGCAATATTAATAAGGTTTTACATCTCGATTTTAATAAGGAGAGCTGGAGTAGGATCCTACAAAAATAGTGAACTGTAAGTAGATTGTAGGGACAGCGTTTATCAGTATTTTTTTAAATTATTTGCTTGTTTTTTTTATCACTGCTGGTCCGTGTGATCTCCGTATTAAGAATATAGCAACAATCCATCTCCTCCCATGGATGCCGTAAAAGGCATGGGCACTAAGGGACCAACCAAAGGGATGGGCAGCAGCATCCCTTTTGTAGACATAGCCATTCTGCGCCCACCTACCCGCCTGCCAAGCGTGGTGAGTACTGGCAAATTTCCCTGAAAATCTAGGGCCTCCCTTTGTTCAGTTGTGGACCTTGTATGTTTGTTGATGATGAATTACTGTTATTTGGTGGTAATAAGTCAAGCTGCTACATGGCCAATAAAAAAAATCGCGAATACGCACAAGGATTAAAAAAGCAACGCGGCGATAAAATCCTAAAAATAAATTGCTCGAAAGGGACTTTGTTCATTAATTATCTAAGAGACAGTTTATATTTCATCCAATCTTTCATACAAGTCATCAATTAAATGACTAATGATTATGCTACCTTTGTAAAGTCAAAATACTGCAGCCCTTCAATTAAAAATCAGTGGGCAGATTAGACTTTATATTATTAACAAAAAGACATGTTTTTGATAATCAAGTGAATATAATAATTTGCCGAATTCCTTTTACTTAATTCAAATAAATAATTTAATTTATATATTTTTTATATACTAATTAATTTAAAACTTCAAGTCTTTTTTAGAAATTACTAAACAAATATAACTTACTGATTGTCTCCTTAAAATAAAGATCACGATTTTTATAGGATCCTGCACAAAGTTTAAACCTCTCACCTTTGCAAAAAAAATTACAACTTAAATCCTTTCCTATAAACATTTAACATCGCAACTCCTTTTTGATCCTCGCTTTCAACAACCTCTTAAACTTTACTCAAACAGACGCTGTCAAAGGCATAAATGTTCGAATCAAAAGGTGGAACGTGCTTTAAAAAAGTTTTTTTTCAACCTTTTCAAAGTTTGACTTAAATGGGTAGATGACCAGATAGCGGGTGGAGCAAGGAGTTATGATGGAAAGTGGTACCTTTCGTATTTTTATTATGGTACTACCTTTTTAATACTGGTCGTCCAGTGGAAATTCTTCATGAACTTCCTCCGCCCCGGGGAAGGGCGAAGGGGTATGCCGGACTCCTACCAGCTAAAACCACTGGAGTGGTCATCTTCGGCACCGAAAGGGGTACGATTGCACAAAAGCCGCCCCTCGTGCCACGCCTATAAGCACATCTCAGAGAGAATGACTTTAAAGCGGTCACTCCCCGAGCCCTGTGCACTGTGCTGTGCATATGGCAGCGCATGATCACATGATCACCACCGTCTCCTCGGGAGTCAACCGATGTGATTAAGGTACTACCTGAAGAAGCGCGAATTGAGAGCGAGGTTTGATTCCCGTGGCACCTAGTAGGTAAAATGGCCTCGACAACCAGTTATTTCCGTGTGGTTTTCGTATTAGGAATATAGTACCACTCCATGTCTTGCTGTAGACGTCGTAAAAGGTGACTAAGGGACTCTAAATTGGAGGGATGAGCAGCATCCCTTCAGCGGAACAACAACAATTTTGTGTTCACCAACCCGACTACCAAGCGTGGTAAGATCGTTTTTTTTTTTTTTGGTTGGTGTCTAGTGGATATAAATTCTACATGGAACTTCCTTCGCCCCGGGGCAGGGCGAAGGGCTATGCCGGACTCCTACCGGCTAAAACCACTGGAGCGGTCATCTTCGGCACCGAAGGGGGGCTCCAGGTCCTCGTAAGATCACACTGGAGCGGCGTGGTAAGCACTAGCAGAATATCCCTAAAATGACGACACAATTGCGGAACTCTATAGAAAGGCCTTTGTTCAGCAGTGGACACCCGGGTGATATGATGATGATGAATCAGCCAAGTGAATAGATGACGGGTAGGACTTGCACCCTCTGCATATCAGGGCATTGACTAGAGTGGAGCCTCTGATTATTCATTTATCGATTCTAGAGATGCCACCGCTGAACACCGCAAGTATGTTGCAAGAGATAGAACTGCTTCCAAAATTTTTCGTGCTGCATCCAACTTCGTATTCATACCTGGCATAGGAAAAGTCAAGAGGATAGAATACTAGTTTTCTATTCTGTGCTTAAAAAAGTCCTGATCGATACATGTCAAAGGTGTATTTATAATTCGTGGATCTAATCATTTTAATGGTCGTTGTAGAGGCATCTTAATAGAGACCCGTTTACAGCAAATGCAAGCTGATTATATGATAAATAGGATCGATAAGTACATCACATTTTTCTTTTTCTCCTAAATTAATCAAGAAATATCAAGGTCTCTCCTCAACATTGTAAAGGGCCTCAGTCTACGTTGGTAGCAATTAAAATGAGATTATAGACAAAACAAAACCAATTTCGCCCGCCATGTTGTGAAAATTAATTTCATTTTCGGGAAAAAGTATCTTCAAGGCTTTTGTTTAATACTGTGTTAATGAGTAAGACGTCAAGAAGCTCTCTTGACGTACAAACCTTTTTTTTTTTTTTACGTATATTTACATATTTATTTATTGTTAAAACATTTTGTAGACTTAACAGGTCAACCCAAAACGTCTACAAACAAGTTCAGTTAAACATACACGTACTGAAGCTACTGCTTGCATGCTATATTTATTTTAATGTTAAAATTTAATGCTCGTCTCCTAACGTGCTATGAGTGTGGAGTAAGGAAGAAGAATGTGAGGTGGATCCGGGCCGCGGATATGATTTTGTTGAGTTTGTCTGAGAACAGGTCCACATCTTGTGTAGATATAAGTGAGTTAAGAAGTGCAAGAGTACGTCGCGTAGGTGCGTTCGCTGTGACGCGGGTGCGAGCGACTGCCACGGCCAGCAGGGACCGCCGTCGACGTAGACTGCGGCCTCCGACACCCTGAATCGCTCGCATAGGAGCGTATAAGTTTATATCCATCAATGCTGTGGGATTGTCGATCTTATTGGCCAGCAGTTGGCAAAAGTGGATGATTGCTTGTAAGCTCCTTCGTAACTCTAACGTGTCGAGTCCGAGCATACCCGTAACGAAAAGCGATGGATAAAGAAACGGATAGAATCCGTACTTCTTTTTGTACAAAAATCGGCAGAATTTTTTGTGAATTTTTTCTATAACCGCTTTGTACTTGACTTCGTACGGGTCCCAAACCAAGGCATTATATTCCAGCCGGCTGCGAACGTACGCATTGTATAGCATTATTGCCGGTCTACAGTCCTGAAATGTATAAGTTTGGCGCATGATGAAACCAAGTGTTCTATTCGCCGTTTTCGCCACGGACAAGACGTGTTCTCTAAAATCAAGGCGAGGATCAAACGTCACACCAAGGTCACGCATTTCATAAACTCTTGCCAGTGCTGTGTCAATCATACGATAACTGTAGTTAATGGGGGTCCTAGATCTGGTATAAGTCATTACTTTGCATTTTTTTTCATTCAATTGAAGACGATTTCTGTTGCACCAATCTATTATGTTGCGTATGTCGTTCTCGAGAGCTATACAGTCGCAAACTGACCCGACGCTCGTGTATACCTAAAGGTCGTCGGCAAACATCAGGCACTTTGCATGGTTGATGACCTGGGGAAGGTCGTTGATCATGATTAGGAAGAGAATAGGTCCTAATGTGCTGCCTTGACCGACTCCGGATCTGGTGTAGTAGGACTGAGACTTGTATCCAGCAAGTTGGACATATTGCTTACGGTTACTCAGGTAACTGGAAAAAAGTTGAAGTAACTTCGGAGTAAAGCCTATAGCTGAAAGTTTGCCTAGGAGCACATCGTTATCGACCCTATCAAAAGCTTTTTGGATATCAAAGTAGGCCGCATCTACCTGCCGCCTTATGTCGAGTTCGGAATGAGTATAGTTAACGAAGTTTATGTGATTAGTGGCAGTAGATCGACCCGCCCTGAATCCGTGCTGAGCATCGTCCAGGCGTACCTTGATTTGTGAACTAATGTGATTGGCTAATATGGCTTAAATTTTTTTACCAAAAATGGAGGGGACAGCAATGGGCCTATATTCATCCAATTTGTGTCTAAGTGAACTTTTGGGTACAGGCGTGACCCTGGACGACTTCCAACACGTCGGGTAAGTGCTGGTTGTTATGGATAGATTGTATATATATAGCAGTGGTATTTCTAACACAGAAGCACAATCTTTTACAATGAATGGTGGGATGTCGTCAGGACCTGATGATGAATTTTTAATTATTAATAACTATTAATAAATACTAGAATTGAAATATTTGTTGTCGCTTTTACTGGACCATAAGTAATAAATTGAAAGTGAGATTAGGTAAAAGCGCACGAATATAAGCCCAATTTTTTTTCCTATCTGGCCTTCTGTTCGTGACGTCTCGTCGTTACTTTGTTATGTTTGTGATGATATTATATTGACTTCCCGGGAAAGTATTATGTCTACCGTGGATAAAAAGTATATGCTTTTGAGAGAATAATGTATTCCAAGTATTTTGTCACTAAACATATTCCTAGTTTATTTATTGAAAAAACAAGGTGTGGTGTTCCTCCATTGAAAAGGGAGGATCTTCCAACTAGGCGGGTGGTATGCCTGACGAGTCAAAGCCCAACAGTGATCTTGGGCGTCAGTATATATGCAGAGTTGTGCGAATTCTATTCTATTTCTGCGTAACTCAGGACAAGGATGTCGTCATCGGCGAGACATTCGGTGCAAGTTCAAGTAGATGTCGCTGAGAGTTGTAGTTTTTACATGGCCACACTAGTTATATGTGTATATAGGTTCTTACTTTATTAACGGAAAATATTTTAGGAGGTAAATCTATAGGTTGCAATGATGCGTTTTAGCAAAAAAATAAACATAACATGAACCTTTATTTTAAACATATTCAAAATTGAATTTAATTCATTTAAATTAATTTAATTTAAATAATTCATGTTTCCGTTCGTATTAAAATCGCAATTCACCACGTAATAACTGAAGGTCTATAATAATAATAACCTGGCAACCCTGCTTGTCAACAAGAGCATAATATTGTTTCTCATATTGATAAATTTTTACATCGTTTTTTTAACTATTTAATAAATCAAATCAGGTCACTTTTCAGAAATTAAATCAGAAAAAAGGCGTCTATTACAATATTTTATATACATTCTATGAAAGATACCATTATTATATTTAAAAACTACATGCATCGGACTGACAGTGACAGAAATTGAAATTACGTGAATTTGAAAAACTACAAGTAAATAGTAAAATCGGACAACAAAACCATTAAATTAAAATTGGAATTGGATTGGAATTCAACAACAATATGCAGATAACAAAATATAATGCTGACCAGAGCCAGAGCCAAAGCTACACGTCAAACATCTCCGGACTCGTCGCCAAGCTCCGCCTCGCGGCAGCAGGCAGTGGATCCAGCTTCACCTGCTGCTGCAGTAGCGTCGAGCTCTAGCGACGAGTATTTCTCTCCGCCGTCGTCGCCACCACCTGCACGTCGCCGGGGAGGACCCCGGCCACCGGAATGCTTAGGACCACGAGGCCGACCGGCTTCTAACAGGATCCCCGCTTCCGGTGGTAGTGTGCAGCGCATGCGATGGTCACAGGCGATCAATGAAAACGTCATGCGCGCATACTTTGGGGCTACAGGGGGGGGAGCTAACCTGACTGCGTACCGTGCTCGGATGCTCTCTCTGTTCCAGGTACTTGAACCAACCGTCAACGTTTCGGTCCAACGACTATCGGATCAAGTAAGGGCCATCCAACGTTGTCACATGTTGGACGACACCGTGCTTGATCGACTTCGCCTAGAATCGCAGAGTAATCTTGTACTCCCTGCCTCGTCACAGATTGCGGCACAGTCACACATATATTCCGTCGCTCAGCCGCAACCCGATCGCGTTGACGAGGAAGATAGTGACAGGATTACAAATGTAAGTACCCAGTGCAGTGAAAGTTTAAGCAGAACTTTGGACGATGCGATTCGGGAATATCGATCCACACCACCTGAGCATAGACCGCGTCTTCCACGTTTGCCTATGCATAACAAAAATAGGGCGCTGGTGTGTGCTCTGGATTCGCTGCTACCAAATTATTTTGATAGTAGCGAAGATCTGGCTGATACACATTCAATCCTCTACTGTGCGGCTGTTGCGGCATGTCGTGTGGCTCATGTTAAGTTTCCAAACGACAGAGCTACACGACCGAAATCTGCCGTGCCAGCTTGGCAGTATAGGATTGAGGGTCGTATTAGTGAGGCTAGGGCACTCATCGGCAAACTTATCTGCTTCAAGGCGGGCAACACCTGCCCAAGAGTGATGCGCTTTGTGAGACGGGCGTTCTCGGGAACTGATATTAATCCCCGAGAATATATGTACCATGTCACAGAGCGCATCGACTTTTTGAAGCAGAAAGTTTATGCATGGGCAAACCGTATCCGTAGATACAAGCGGCGAGTGGAGCGATATACCATGAATCGTATATTCCAAAGTGATCAAAGGTGGGTATATAGAACTTGGGAGCGGCCTGATAAAGAAGTGGATGATGTGCACCTGCCGGATGATGATGCCATGAACACATTCTGGCGCAACATCTGGTCGGTACCCATCAGTCATTCGGAAGATGATTGGATACGGGACGTTGAACGAGCATGTGAACCGATAACCGAAATGGGGGCAATTGTAATTAGCCCCCAAGACGTAGCTAATGCAGTCCATCCGTTGCCCAACTGGAAATCTCCAGGACCGGATGGGCTACACAATTTTTGGCTGAAGTGGTTGCGTAGTTCACATGCCCGTTTGGCGTCTCAGTTCCAGTTGTCTTTAGAGTCTGGGTCGCTACCACAGTTTCTTACTATGGGAGTTACCCACCTGCTCCATAAATCTGGTAGTACCACGGAACCCAAAAATTATAGGCCGATCACTTGTTTACCGACGGTCTATAAACTTCTTACATCCATCCTGAGAACAAAGATTAACCATCACATTGACACCAATTCTATCATGTCTACTTCTCAGAATGGATGTGAGAATGGGTGCCGTGGTACTAAGGAGCTCCTGCTTATTGACATGGCCATTAGCCAACAGGTTAAACGTAATCGTAAAGATCTGTCGACATGTTGGATAGACTATAAGAAGGCCTATGACTCAGTGCCACATACATGGCTTTTGAGGGTGCTAGAGTTGTATAAAATAAATACAACTCTACGCACCTTCTTAATGGCATGTATGAGACAATGGAGGACGGTTCTTCACTATCCAGGATGTCGACAGATCCGAGAGGACAGTGAACCTATAAAGATCGAGCGGGGAATATTTCAGGGCGACAGTCTGAGTCCCCTGTGGTTTTGCTTAGCCTTGAACCCTCTGAGCACACTGCTGGAGGGGTCAGGGTTAGGCTACAGGATGAGAAGAGGTGGTCAGATAATATCCCATCTTCTGTACATGGATGACCTGAAACTCTTTGCCCCCACCAATTTGCGACTGATGGAGTTACTAAAGATAACTGAAACTTTCAGTAACTCTATCAGGATGCAATTTGGTGTGGACAAATGTGCAGTCGTGCATGTCAGACGAGGAGGGATTATGGAATCCGAGGGAATACAACTTTCGGATTCCATAAATTTCAGATCCCTCTCCTCAACCGAAACTTACAAATACTTGGGTATGTCAGAAACGTTAGGCATAAACGAGACTGACATGAAACAATTGTTGAAGGAACGCTTCTTTGGCCGCCTGAAAAAAGTACTAAAAAGTCTTTTATCAGGCGGTAACAAGGTGCGCGCCTTCAATAGTTGGGTCATGCCAGTCTTAATGTACTCCTTCGGCATACTCAAGTGGACTCAGACTGAATTGGACGCTCTGGATAGAAGAGTTCGTACATTGCTAACCACAAACCGGATCCATCACCCACGTTCATCGGTAATGAGGCTATACATCCCACGAAAGTGTGGGGGTCGAGGCTTTTTAAATGCCAAGACCCTCCACAATCGTGAGGTGTGTAGCCTCAGGGAGTACTTTCTCCATGCTGAAGTGGGGATGCACCGAGATGTGGTTGCAATAGACAAGGGACTCACCCCGCTCTCCTTGGCTAAAGAGAACTGGCGTATGCCTGTAGTACTGGACACTAATGATCGTAAGGAGGTATGGCAAAGCAAGGAGCTTCACGGACGCTTTTACAGGGCCTTACATGGGCCCGATGTGAACTTTATAGCGTCCGTATCTTGGCTACGTTTCGGTGACCTCTTTGGGGAAACCGAAGGTTTTATCTGTGCAATTATGGATGAAGTTATCATGACGAATAACTACCGGAAATATATTGTGAAGGACGGCACGGTGGACATCTGTCGGGCATGCCACCGTCCGGGCGAGTCTATCCGTCACATTATTTCCGGTTGTTCTCGTCTTGCTAACGGCGAGTACTTGCACAGGCATAACCAAGTGGCCAAGATTATCCACCAGCAACTTGCACTGCAATACAACCTTGTGACTTCAGAAGTACCATACTACAAGTATATGCCCGACCCAGTTCTCGAAAATGACCATGTCACACTGTACTGGGATCGATCTATCATCACTGACAGGACTATTGTAGCCAATAAGCCTGATATAGTGGTGATAGATCGAACAGAGCGACGCACAATGATTGTGGATATAACTATTCCACATGACGAGAATCTCGTGAAAGCCGAGAAAGATAAACAAATTAAGTATCTTGACTTGGCCCACGAGATTGTCGACATGTGGGAGGTAGACTCTGCAATCATTGTGCCGATAGTCGTTACGGCCAATGGTCTAATACCCAAGAGCCTCGACCAACACCTTAAGAGGCTCTCGTTGGGCGGTTGGGTCAAGGGCTTGATACAGAAAGCGGTACTCCTTGACACGGCTCGAATTGTCAGGAGGTTCCTCTCTCTGGAGCCCTAACCACCGGTGACTTGGACCTTGTTCCCGACACCGGTCGGCTACTATATTTTATATTTTTAAATATATATTATGTTTTTTATGTATTTAAAAATGTAATTTATATGTGTTGTGTTCAATAAAGGAAATAATAATAATCGTTTATTTCAGATTACAGAGATCCATAGTGTTAGTAAATAAAAAATAAAAATAAACTAATGTTAATATAATCTCGAACCACACACTATCCACGTAGCATGTAGCACGTACTCGTAGACGTATGAAGTTCGATCCAATGACGCAGCATCGGACAATCCCACCTACTGCATAACGTGCTCAGAATGCTATGGGAACTGGCACGCATTCTATGAGGTCTTTCTAAAAATATTGTGGTACTGTCACCGAACACGCACACAATACCACTAAAACGTGTTTGAAAATGGTCCGATCGAACAACAATGTGGTTGTTTAGTAGCCCACCAGTGTGTGTTGTAAATTGAAATGAATTCTATACCATTCACACAACCTAGCCTTGAAATATTTTCCATTATTAAAGTAAGACCCTATATAGTGTAAAAGAGGTGTCCGGCGTACAATCAAATTATTATCCCGTTGTTAACCTTTTCAACTAACAGCAACACGATAAAAATATTTACAAAAGCAAAATCTAAATAAATGGAAGCAGAACACATAAAATTACCGAACAATTTTCAGAAGCAAAAACATACCCAACCCGCCCAAATTACCTAACAATCACTCCGAAAAATAAAACAAAAACAATACAAGCCGAGAATTGAGTTAAGTTTTGTAAATTGATCGTCTGGTATACGAAGAACAGGCGTTGTACTGTTCATTCTTAGGGCAATAAGCGGTATATGTAGGTACCAGGAGTCGCACGGTTCCCACGAGCCTCATTATAAAGGGCTTATTGGACTTAGGGAGTGGTCCAAAGATGGGGAGAAATAAACAAATATGCCCACGGCTGAACATGACTCGCCTAATGACGGCACGTTTGTTGCAGTGGCTAAGCGACTGGTTTTCTGCACTTCTGCACTACAGACCGTGGGTTCTATTTCCGCATTAACAAATATTTTTTGGCCTACTGAAAATTTCGTTCTGGTTGTTTGGAATGTATGTCTTCGTCTAATCCTAGTAAGGGGCATAGATAAAAATATAGTTACAATGATCGATCGTACGGGGCACGGGCATCGGGAGAGGGACGATCCCGCTCGGAGGAGGAGTAACAACCGCCACGGCACCCATGTCCAACACACCTGAGCCCCCCCTGTCATCTTTATATGGCGGGGGACTCGGGGAGTCGCGAGCGCGCTTATTGGTAGGTCTGTGTGCTCTACCAAGCGACACACGGGAAGACAGTGGTGTGCATGTGCTCACGTACCGCTGTGAGCGCAGCACAGCACATAGCGAGGTTTCGGGGAATCCTTTACAACCCCCCCGGAAAGTGCCTGGGGAGGTGGCCTCTTTACAGTCACCTTCCTTCCGCTAGAGGGGGTGACCGCTTTACAGTCATTCTCTCCGAGATGTGCCTAAAGGCGTGGCACCAATGGGTGGCTCTAGATGGGAGATTATTCGAGTTCCTGGAGCCTCCCTTCGGTGCCGAAGATGACCACTCTGGTGGTTTTAGCCGGAAGGAGTCCGGCATACCCCTCCGCCCATTCCCGGGGTGGAGGAAGTACATGATGTATTTCCACAGAATCAATAAAAAAAAGGTGCCCGGGCATAATCCCCTTGGCAGACACACTAGTGATCTACAGATAGTTGTTTCGGGTGTGGGTGTTCATGTGAGATTTATGTCTGTAAGCTGTATCCACGACACAGGAGAAATCCTTGCGTGGGCCCATAGATTACTTACTTATAAGTGGGCCATGGTTTTTTTTTTAAAGAAAAAAAACCTTATTCTGCGATGGAAAAAAGAGGCGAATAGTAAAGAAGTTGCCTTATATGTAGCCCCGTTTAATTAAATAGAACAATTTTCCTCTGTGGATTTGCGGCATCGGCGAATAGACCTCGAAGCTTGCGGAATTTAGACATGATTCTTCTTACAAAACCAGAATATCAAGTCATATTTAGTTCATTAGACAGTTTGCTTGAGCTCGTGAGCGCAAACTTGGTAGCAATTATCCATATAACACCTTCCCAACCTTCCTTCCTACCACCCAGGATTGGTGTCCGGGTCGTGGGTTCGATTCCCGCACGGAACAAACATTTGTATGATCTGCTGGTAGTTGTTCCGGGTCTGGGCGTATTGTATGTGGAATTCATATATGTAAGCGCACCCACGACACAGGAGAAACCCAAGTGTAGGGCAACGTTTTAAAAAAAAAAAATATTCTTCACTATTACACTAACACACTAATAAAACTTGTACCGCGACCGACACAAGTATCTCATTGATCGATAAGCCACGGTCTGAGCCCCTTATCGTGGTCTGAAACGTCTGTATTTTGTGCCCCACACCGTGAATCTTCCTCTCTCCCGCACTCCCGACATAAGTACTATCGACAATTATTTACATAATTCCAATTTAGGCGATGTTTCACCGCTTTTTGATAAGGGTTCTGATTCGAAAGGTTTTTCTGGAGTGACAGACAAAAGTTAACTCGTGAATCACTCACGCTGCCATAGAATTTGTAAGCGCTTACAGGCAAACGATATTTTGTCCGTGACGCGAATTGCTGACGGAAGTTGACAACTGGCAGGTTGGGAGACAGAATCGATTTACGGTTGTAATTGTCTATGTCGTCGAAGTGTCCGACGGATGTCAGACCAGTTAAATAACTGAGCGTGTTTCTAATTTATTTTTTATCCTACTGGGGTGACTATCCAATCATACAGCCCGCCTGATGGTAAGCGCTTGCAACTCCTTAAGGACAGTTCAAATCTTTGTTCAAAAACCCCATGCTGTCAATTGAAGAAACCTAGATAGTACATTTGTACTTACAATGAAAGAACAGAGAATAACAGATTATATTTGAAGTGTAGTGAACACACTTTTAGCAGCGTCAACAAAGTTTTTCACGTTTCTATCGATACTGTGTCGCAACACATCAACTCAGCTTTTAGTTGCTGTAGCAAAACCGCGTGCTTAAGCAGTTGTATTTTGTAATGGGTAGTATTTTAACGAGTGACTGTATATAAATTCACATTACAAGGTCTCAAAATACTGAAAACTAGTAACAAAAATACTAAGTGAGGGACTGATTATGAGCGACTAAAATGATTCCGTGTATCACATGATTGCGGCATTCCCCAGCTGCACCATAACCTGTTACAGTATTTGTTCTTTAAGATTAATAATAACCTTTTATTATAATAAAGATAGTATTCAAGCGATTGACTATAAATAGCCGCTCGCTCGCTATTTCTAGTATCCCACTTAGTATTTTCACTTACCATGTTATTATTTTCTGTTTGTTATCCGTAAAGCCATGTGATACCTACGAATAGCACCAACCCATTTCATCCCATGGATGTCGTAGAAGGTGACTATGAGATAAACCGAAAGACGGGTAACAGCGTATTTCGAGTACATTAACAACTCAACAGCTATCGCCAACCCGCCTTCCAAGCCAATAAGCTCACAACATACCCAGACCGATCCGTGTGGCAATCTTTGGAGAATGCCTGTGTCCAGCAGTGGACCTTATTCGGCTGAAATGCTAAATGATGATTTCTTGATTACTCATTGTCGCTTTAATGTACGGGTATCTGCAATCAATCGCTGCATCCTGCTTCTGAAAAGCTGTTAGTATTAATCCCCGTCTTCATAGTAAACATTTGTTTATAAACAAAGTTGAATCAACAAGTTGCTGAGTTGCTGTCAACGTGTTGCCGGTAACACTGCGTATTGCAGAGTAAGTCTGTTGATCACTGCATGTTGACAAGCTCTCGCCCGACGGGTGTAAACATTATCGCTCAACAAATGTTTACTATGAATGTTTACCATACGTGGCTTTATTTTATTGCTGCCTTAGCGGCTCTAACTAGCTCATGTATCAAGTATTTAACTGCAAACTCGTGATAAAATCCTAATTTTAGATTTTAAAAAACTGTTGCTCTTGACTGCTAGTTGAAACTATGCAGAAATGCAAATAGAAATTTATATTTCACTTTATTTTAAAATTGGTATAAATATCTGCCCATCTTAATATTGTTTATATAACCTTTCCTCTTCGTGGTATTTACATCAATTGTAAGACCGTAGATAACATAAGCAGTTTTATTTTAAGAAACTTCGAGATACAAATTATGTAGAGTACTTTCCTAAAAATGTAAATAAAAACGGGTCTGGCTAAAATTATGAAAATGTTATGAATAAGAAATTGAAACACATTAACATATGCAAATTAATCGTATGTACTCATGTAGAACAATCTCATTACGAAGGAATTATTGGGGCTTTTTAAGTACATGTATTTATGTATCTACTGTAAGAGCCTAAAGACTAAGATTTATACTGCGAGGGCGACAAAACTGCTAGCTGCACCTCTAATAAATAAAAAATGACACTTTTACATGTCATACTGAAACTACGGTCATATGAAACAATGCAGGACATTTCGCTTCATGAATTTTTGAGAAAATGCTAAAATATACTCAGACGCAGGTATTGCTTAGAGTACCGTTTTTTTTACAATTTTGGATTTACAAATTATTTAAGACAGTTCTTTCTACATTGAAAATCATTTTCAAGCTATAGCTACAACACAAATAATTCTGCTATAATTGGTTACAGTAAGGCTACGTGCGCTGGAAAGAATTAACTCTACACCAGGGATGTGTAGAGTTAATTCTTCGCCAAGTCGCCATCCGATCGCCAACGTCGTCTTTGATTTATTAACAGGCTTTTTGTTAGAACTGCTGTAATACGTGTTTTAAACTACCCGTCAAAAGTCAAGCTGATAATGACTGGGAAAGGCTTAGCTGGTGATTTAGAATGTTAAAGTAAATCAGACTTGGTAGGTTGGCGTGGCGTTGGGTTTACAGGTGCGTAGATTGGGAAATCTACGTGCCCACACCGAGCGACCCAAGAGAAGACGGTAGCACGCATGTGGTCACGCGCTGCCGTGGGACGCTTTGGGGGATCCTTTACAATCCCCCCGGGGGAGTGACCGCTTTATAGTCACCCTCTCCGATATGAGCCTATAGGTGTGGCACCTGTGGGCGGCTCTAGTGTGATCATACGAGGACCTGGAGCCTCCCTCAGGTGCCGAAGATGACCTCTCCAGTGATTTTAGCCGGTAGGAGTCCGGCATACCCCTTCGCCCTTACCCGGGGCGATAGAAGTTCATGAAGAATTTCCACTGGGCACCAATAAAAAAATAAGGTTAGCGTGGCGTGCATGGCGAAATCACCTCTTATAATAATTTTCTTGTACAGGCCTTCCGCATAGGTTTTCAATCGTCATTTTGGGGAGAATTTATCAGTACTCATGATGCTTGGCAGGCAGATTGATAAGCGTAGTATGGCTACTGTTTCACAGAAGGGGTGCTTCTACACATCCTTTTGGCTTAGATTCACTATGGTCGTCTTTCCGACTTCCGCGGGAAGAGTGGAGTGGTGGGAATTCCCTATCTGTTTGTGGACGTCACAGAAGGCAACTCAGGCAATTTGTTAATGAGTGGACAGCAGCATCTATTCGTGCGCTAAAATAAAATACTATGAACACCCGTGTGCTTGACAAACTTGATATTTTTGGTATCCCCTAAATATTTTGATGGTCAGGTTAAGTTTAAGGTAGATATAAGGTTTTGTTTTCTATTCGGTGTTCGGATTAAGAATTTAACTACCATAGTGATGCCACTCCATCTCCTCCCTTGGATGTCGTAAAAAGGGACTAAGGGAATATTAACCAGAGGGATAGACAGGGCTTCCTTTCCGTAGAAATTTAGCCAAACTGCGCTCACAAACCCGCCACCAAGCTTGGTCAGTACAGGCAAGTTCTCACCAGAATGACAACACATGGTTACCGGACGTCTATGGGGGACCCCTTGTTCAGCAGTGAATGTCCTTTGGCTGGTATGTTAATGACAGGAAGGGCTACACATATATAAACAAATAAAACCACTCTTTTCTTCAATAGTAGTTTCGTCGACATCATTATTATGCTAAGATCATATGCTATTACGGCATTATGCGAAAATCCTAGATATTTAACGGAAAATAGATGGTTATTATCTATACAAATAAATAAAATTGTAGTGTCTGTTTGTAATGTCAAAATAACAGCTTTTTACTAAATGCATATGAAAGTATGTACGTTACAAATGTAAAAAACACTATTTTTAAACTTTTTGTCTGTCTGTCTGTTAGTTCCGGGTAATCTCCGAAACGGCTGGACCGATTTTGACGGGACCTTCACTGGCAGATAGCTGATGTTATAAGGAATAACTTAGGCTACTTTTATTTTAGAAAAACCCTTGAAATCCAATATATATATATATATATTCTATGTCTAGTATCTATGTCGAAGTACTTTCTTTTAAATTAAACGCGGGTCAAACCGTGGGTTCCAGCTAGTAATAAATAAAGGCGTACAAATTAATTACGCGGGCCACTGGACCAGAACACTCCTAGAGCGGAGACATCGAGCCAACAACTGTAGGCGAGGATGATAGAAGACAGGCGACCATAGCGATGGATGATATTAACGATGTGTCAACAAATGATGTCAACAAAACAAACATGACTGAATGCTTCAGGTGCAAAAGCTCCAGGTATAGAAGAGAAGGAACGAGGCCTATATCCAGGATGGGACTTCGAAAAAGATCCTGATGATGATGGTGATACAAAAAGAGCCAAAACTCGAGTTGCTCGACACACTGTACATTGAAATTAACTTTTACGTGAAATAGAATGTACCAAATTAAGCACCCAAATGCTCCAAGCTCTACAATCCGTGGTTTGACTCTCACCTGTATACGCCTTTAGAGATTAATCGTTTTACAGACCCTGGCATATCTCTTATCTTCTACGACCCGAGCTCACATCATTTTGGTCAGTTTTACTTTGGACCACTTAACTTTTCGTGCTTAGATCCCAGCCCCTATTAAGTTATATTGCTCTGAGAGGATAAATTACTCAGTTGTGCTTAGGTAATACACTGAGGGTCTTTCCTGTAAATTTAGGTGGACTACTTTAATTTTCCGGTTTCACTCGCTTCATGCTACATTGGTACTTCGGGGTCAGATGGCATTCTTTTTTTTTTCTTTTTTTTTTATACGTTGCCCCACACTAGCTTTTCTCCTGTGTCGTGGGTGCGGTTTACATACATAAATTCCACACACAATACACCCAGACCCAGAACAACTATCTACAGATCATACAAATATTTGTTCCGTGCGGGAATCGATCCTGCGACCCGGAGCGCAACAGCCGACTGTATCAGCCACTGCGCCAACCGTGCCGTTTTAGCTGATCCCAACATATTTGGAATAGTCGCATGCTGGCGAGACAAAGAATACTATTGGTTAGCTATAAGACTAAAAAGGTATAGAGTTTCTACCCCTTTCTTTAGTTGACTTCTAAGAATGCTTTATAAAGTTCCATAATTTAACAATAAACTAATTTCGTCAAGTCTATACAGGTGTGTCCATCTGTTATGAAAACTTCCAATGTACTCGTAATCGTATCAAATATACTCCTCATTCTACTACTTTATCCCTATTTATTATTAACTTGTTATAGGCAGGCATGGTGTTTACCACCAGGCGTATGCTATAAAAAAGCCCTCGACTTATAGTCGGTTAATCGTGGACGCGGAGGGATCTTATTTATAATCAAACCGAATAAACATTTTTTATTTCCGCATCAATTTGGAAGCGAGAATCTCCGAAGGTCAACAATCAATAAGCCCCAGTAAGTACCACTGACCTTGCGACCAAATAAAAACATTGAGTTACTTTCCCTACCCTTACGCCAAAAAGTATTATACACTTCAGCCCGAAGTTTTACGACCATCAGACCATCAGAGCTATCGGTCAATGAGACCAATGCTTTTAGACTAATTGCTTCACACGATGTTACTTACTGCTGAACTACTTATCAAGGTAAAGCCTAAAAGCCCAAAGTTCTAAGTAATAATAAAAATAGATAAGCCACAATACTCTTACTTACATAAAAACAGCCATGAGCGAGTCGGGTTTTTTGTCAAGTGCTGCGTAACGTAAGACCCGTATCGGTTTGAATCGAATATCATCATCATCATCATCAATCATATCGGCCATGCAACGTCCACTGCTGAACAAAGGCCTCCCCCATAAATTTCCACAACTGTGTCATCATATTGGGGGGAATTTGCCAGTACTCACCACGCTTGGTAGGCGGGTTGGTGAGCGCAGAAAGCTACTGTTCCGCAGAAGAGATGCTGCTGCCCATCCTTCTGGTCGCCTTTTACGACATCCACGGGACGAAATGTTGTGGTGCTATATTTTTAACCCAGACACCACACCGATGACACATATTACAAGCAGCTTATTTACAAGCAAGTCGCATAAATGATCTGTGCAGCAAAGGACATCACAAGAAGTTAGAAAAACTGTTGTCATGTAAGTCGGTTAAAGATGAGTCCGACGCGTGTCTACAGCTGAATACAGTGATTTATTTATCCGACAACATAACACAGAAAATACTTGGGTTAAAATTTGCCATTACTCCTAGACGGGTTCTGTACGAAAATATAATCACCACGGTAGAAGCAGCTATAATCCGGAACAATATACCACCTGTTGACTGATTCTGATTCTGAGGAACGCTATACTACTAAAAAGCAACGTTACTGTGAAGCATTTGGCACTTAAAAGTATCCAGAATAATGTCAAGATATTAATTTGAAAAACTGACAATGATAATGCCAAATGTAATAGAAATATAATGCAAATGTCTAAGTTAGGATAAGGTTAAGATTTTGGCAGCTAATTGAGTGGTATCGTTCAAAAGACTGACTAGAGTAGTAGGTACTCGAGGTACATGTTTCCTATTCATCCATTTTTCAACTTTGTTATGGATCCCTAAAAATTACTTATGTAGCATAAAAATAAACAACATTCATTATATGAATCATGAATAAAACTATAAATACTAGTTAAACTACTAAGCTCACTTACCCAGCCAACTCCACTAAACATAAACGCAATGGTGATTCAGAACGTTCAGATACTAAATCTGTTTCAGTGAACGCCTCTTTCAGAATTATACGACACACATAAAATAGATTTAAAGCGGACAGATATTAGAGGAGAGTAATAACTTCGTTGCGAAAATAATGTAATCTTTGTTATGTATATTGGCAAACTGCTAGCTGTGCGGCTGAAGCAACATCGAGATAACATTTTTTTTATATCCTACATTTAAATAAGGCTTTGCGTGTGCTGTCCAGATTAAGAATATAGCACCACCCCGTGTACTCCCGTGGATGTTGTAAACAGTGGCTAAGGGCCTCTTCACCAGAGGAATGGGCAGCAGCGTCACTTTTTTTGAACAGTAGTCATACTGCACTCACCAACTTGCCTGCCAACCGTGATGAGTACTGGCAAATTCCCCCCATAATGAATATCATTTGCTCATATGATTATGATGAAAAAGGCTTTAGCCCAAAGACGCCGATCGCAAACATATCTATTTATTTATTTATTAAACAACAGAGCTCTGTGCACTTACAGTTTCCTAATGCGTGCACAGATTAGTTAATAAGGATATCACAAATTGCATAAATAGCTATAACATTGTCTGATAAACTGAAGTTTGTTTCTTGGACTTTCAAATATGTTTATGTCTTGGTGTCGTGCACCCATAGTATTGGCCAGAGCAAGTGCACTGTACGTGGGAGCATGTCGTGACGCATTGCAACGCGTATTGCGCAACGCGAATAGCGGCTGCCGGCGCAAACGCAGGTAGTTGTTCGGTACAGCGAGTACGCATCGCGCCACCTCCTCCGGGTTGTCAACTATACCATTAACAATCTCTAAAAGCCGAATCAGTGACGTCAACTTACGTCTAACGTATAGAGTATCCAACCCATGTATCGATGCGTTTGAGATGTGGTGTTGGAAAATAATTATAATCATCTCGTGGACACTATGTAGGACTAACGTTTTGATAATAATTGAAGAGATAAGAATCAAAACTAGACTCTCAATCTCGTGCACCTGTAAAACCCTTGAATATTTTGGGCATTTTGTACGCAAGGACTTAAAATAATTCATTATTCATCATCATTCATTTCGGCCGAATGAAATCCACTGCTGGACACAGGCCTCCCCCAAACCCTCCACCACAATGACCGATATGGGTGTGTTGTGGGCTCATTGGGGGGTTTTGCCATAATCGCCACGCTTGGCAGGCGGGTTGGCGATCGCAGTTGAGTTGTTAATGTACTCGAAGGACGCTGCTGCCCATCCTCCGGCTAATCCCTTAGTCGACTTTTACGACACCCACGGAAGGAGATGGGGTGGTGGTATTCTGAGCCACACGGATACCATTATCACAAATTGGAAAAAGCAAAAGCAAAAAGGAAAAACACAATTTAGTCTTATCACAGGCAAATCACAGGGCACATTGAAAGCAATACTTCATGATGCTCTCCAGTCAGCTGAAGATGGGACCTGTAACTGGCGGGATATTATCAAATGAAAAATGTTGCTATTCCAGAACAGTCAGAAATTTTCCCAGAATATGTCCAACGGTTAGAGCAATGGATTGGTATAGTTGGAAGTTCCCTATTCCAAACATTGTTGGCTCAGCTGCGGGGTTGCCAAAAATTAATGTTTCTAAAAGACTATTAAGAGATTATCTTAAGAGTATAAGACCACAGACTCCTCCTCGCTACTAACAGTAATCGCCAATTTGTTTGCGCATAGATTATTATTCATTCAAATCTGTTAATTGGAACGGTCGTATAGAAAGATTATGTTCGGCACCTGTTTTAGGATGTTTACAAGACGAACGCTCCCCACAGCATTCTTAATAAGTCATTATACTACCTATATACTATATATATACTACCTATGTATGGCCTAAGTCGTTAATATTAACGTAATATCTTTAGGCTAAATTCATGTAACAACAAAGTAGTATGGTACGCTTGTTACCGAAATATTCAATCGCCTATAATATCATCAAGATAAGTCAAGAAAGAAGATCTGGTGAAGGTCATTGGGAGTCGTTGGATGAGGGCGGCATGTAACCACTCATTGTAAAAATCTAAGGGGGCCTTTGTTTAGCAGTGGACGTCCTATAGCTGATATGATAACGATGATGAAGACAAGAAAATGAATTCGTAAATTACGTTGCAATGCGTGGTTATTATGGTAATATATTATGTATAGTATTTTAGCCGTGTGGTGCCGGCTAATAATACCACTACCCCATATCATCCCGTGGGTGTCATAAAAAGTGACTATGGGATTATCCGGAGGATGGGCAGCAGCGTCCTTTGAGTACATTTACAACTACGTACGCCAACCCGTCTGCCAAGCGTGGCGATTATGGCAAATCCCCCCAATGACAGCACAAACCTATGGGTTCCACACCCAATCAATTATCTTTATCTTTATCTTTACCTGGTCGTTGTAGAAATTTTTGGGGAGGCTTCTGTCCAGCTGTGGACAGTTTCGGCTGAAATGATGATCTAAGCCGATCTTTATAGCGGTTTGATGATATGAAGCGGCAGTAAATGATTACAAAAATAAAGTAGCTTAATTATTCCATAATAATTTATCCAGGTCCATCAAAGGATGCAGATCACACAGTGGAGTTTTTAGTGGGTGCAAGCCCCATATAACCACGCGGTGTCCCTGGGTGGTGAGGTAAGTGTCAGACATTCCTTCGTCAAAAACCTAGCCTGGCCTAAAAATCAAATTCTGTTTAAACAAATAAATATAAATTCTGAGTAGGAACTCGGGTCTAGGTATCATGAAACTATTAACTGAAAATTGGTATTAGCTATACTGTGGGACTTCATTGCTACTTTTTGCGAACCCCGAGGGAATACCACCGTGGTGTTACGTATTTTATAGCCTATAATAAACTAAGCTTGTTATCATAGCCGTAACATTAACATCATACTTTTATTATTACAAAGATCAGACGCAATAACTCTAAGGCCTCAATCCCATGAACGCCAAGCAGAACGCGGGGCGGAAGTCAAACAATAAGAACATATAACGACGTATTAAATTACGCAGTGGAGTGCAAGGACAACAAGCGTAAGCGCACTTGGCGCAGCAAGGGCGAAACGGTGTGGGGGGCAATATTTCTGTATATCGCATTGATGTTTGTTTGTGTCGTTCTATTGTACATGTGATGTTCAAACAGAACTGGTGTCGCGTTGCCCGTAAGTATACGGCAGAATCAGTACTGGACACCGTTTTGTGTTCAGTCGCAAAGTGCGTCCGGAACTCGAGTCAGCTGCGAACTGTTTGTTGCATGAATGGGGGAAAATACGGCATAACATGCTCAATTCTCTGCGACACGTTCACGCTAAGCTCTGCATCTCCATTAACCAGATCTTAGGCAAAGTCCATTTTCTGGTCTCGTCTCGAAGCCTGACTTCATAACCTAGCGTGGTGTGACTAATAACCCCGAGTTCATTTCGTCCAAGGTAATAAAACATTTACATTTACATTATAACACAATTTCTACTCTTTTTCTTCCTTGACCGCCACCTACGGGAAACCCAAAGTGCTTAATGATACTCATCGGGTTTCAAACTGCCTCAGTCGCCTTCTAAGTTACCCACGAGATGAGATAGGGTAGCCTTATTCTTGGGAGAGGGCCGATCCCGTTCGAAGAAGGAGGAGACGGCGCCGGGGTAACAACCGCCTTGGTGCCTAATTCCCATACGCCTGAAAACCCCTGCTGTTGCTATAAGGCGGGGGACCTCTGGGTTTGCGGGTGCGTAGACTGGGGAATCTGCGTGCACACACCGAGCGACCCAAGAGAAGACGGTAGCACGCATGTGGTCACGCGCTGCCGTGGGACGCTTTGGGGGATCCTTTACAATCCCCCGGGGGGGTGACCACTTTACAGTCACCCTCTCCGAGATGTACCTATAGGCGCGGCACCAGTGGGCGGCTCTGATGTGATCATACGAGGACCTGGAGCCTCCCTTAGGTGCCGAAGATGACCGCTCCAGTGGTTTTAGCCGGTAGGAGTCCGGCATACCTCTTAGCTCTTCCCCGGGGCGAAGGAAGTTCATGAAGAATTTCCACTGGGCACCAATAAAAAAAAGGGTAGCCTTATTCGAGACCGGAGCTACCTACACCTCTACTAAAAATAATACATGAGAAAGTAAATGTTCCAGAGCATATGATATATGACATAGCAGAAAAATGAAAACACCCACGTAGCACACGGCTCAACTAAATTCCCAGTATAACAAACGCTGTCTGACCTCCACGAATCGCAGGAAAACCGGTCGAAAAACGTATTATTACATAAATAGTGTCGGCCTTCATGACCCTTATATTCGCTGTCAATACATCAATACTTTTATAATAGACCTCTGTATAGGTTTCCTAGCTGTTTTGATTTATTGGAATGATATACATGTCGGAGAAGTACCATTCTCATTGGTGGTCACGGGTCCAGTGGGTCAAGGTTAAGTGCGACCACAAAGCAAAGTATTCGCTGTTCCGTACAATTTACTAAAAGATTTACAAGGTTTCCGAGTCACTAAGGGAATAAATACTTCACAATTACTTTGCAATTAATAATTACTAATTTGGAACGTTAACTTATCAATTTATCCGAGCAGCGGGTTCGCGACACCGATCTAACTTCGCCGAACAACAACTATCACACTGATCCTCCTCGATCCAAGACAATTACTAACACAGCACGGCAACAGTCAAGATGGCGCCTCGACCCCGCTCGAGGCCCTCTGTTCTGATTGGACATAACATAACATGGTACAATATAGTAACTTAAATCAAGTAACTTTATCCGTGTGGTATCCGGATTAAGAATATAGCACCACTCCATCTCCTCCCGTGGATGTCTTAAAAGGCGACTAAGGGAATCTAAACCAGAGGGATGGGCAGCAGCGTCCCTTCTGAGAAACGGTAGCCATACTGCGCTCACCAACCCGTTTGCCAAGCGTGGTGAGTATTGGCAAATACCCTCCAAAATGATGACACTATTGTGGTGATCTATGGGGGAGGCATTTATTCAATAGTGGACGTTGTATGGCCGATATGATCTTTAAAATATTTTTAAAGCAATTATAGCTAGTAAAATAAATATGATCTTTTAATTATCTGAATTTTTACGGTATGCGCGCACAGTAGGCTCCTAATTTTACTCTCAGCAAACAGCTTTTACAACGATTCTAATGCTATTTAGTTATTGGTTTTACTTATATACATTTTCATTTTATCTTGGCAGACTCATCGTAGAACGATGGAGTCATTAAACCAAAATTGGAATTGGATTGAAAAATATTTGACAGCCAACTTCGTAGCGTCGGAGTTTCACGGCGACATGCGTGCGCTTCTGCCAATTTTTATTCTCATTTATACGAGCGCCAAGATAAGTATAACTTCAAGAATTTTATCCCCTACGAATTTTGCGCTGCTCAGGTAGAAAACAAAGTTAATACAAATTATCTCACGTTGCTAATCGAACGTACTCTTAGTCTCTATGCCGTTGATCATGGTAATGTTAGGTATATGTCTTATGGTAAAAGCCGATGACAGAATTATGTTACAGGGAGCTAAACTGAACAAGTTGTCGAAAATATCTATTGAAAAGAAAAAAGTAGAGTACCTACTGGTGCTAGATCTCTTATTAGAGCTCTAGTGTGATCCTACGAGGACCTGGAGCCCCCTTCGGTGCCGAAGATGACGGCTCCAGTGGTTTTAGCCGGTAGGAGTCTATACGATACGGTAGTTGAGATACGCCTTCGCCCTTCCCCGGGGCGAATTTAGAATTTAGAAATTATGAATTTAGAATTGTAATGTAGAATTTCCACTGGAGACAAATAAAAAAAAGCTCTTGGATTAGAAGAGTCCGGCTAGTGTTGTACTATTCGCCAGCAAGCTGTAGTGTTCAAACTTGAGATATTACTGTGTTTTGAAAGACCCTGTAGTAGTGAAATTATTGGGCATAGGCACTAAAATAACGAATATCTTGAACTGACGAGCGCAGTGTGGACTAGACCTGCATAGCATTCTACTTGTTATAGGCAGGCATGTTGCTTATCACCAAGCGAATGACTTGTTCGTCCTGTCACTAGATTGTATAGAAAAGCTTTGTTGCAGTGGCTGATACAGTCGGCTGCTGTGGGTTCGATTCCCACACGGAACAAATATTTGTATGATCTGCAGGTAGTTGTTCCGGGTCTGGGTGTATTGTATGTGGAATTCATGTCTGCAAACGCACCCACGACACAGGAGAAATTCTAGTGTGGGGCAACGTTTAAAAAATAAAATTGGAGTAGTTCACTTCCTTGTCTACTATTCCATGTTTTTAAAATTATCTTTAACAAATAGCATCTGAAAATAGAGCATCAAGCCATTCATTACTGTGCGCTAAATCATTTTACGACAGTCAATACGACTTTGCCACCCTACCTGAAATAAAGTGTGAAGTACAAGATAAACCATATATTATTTTGACCTCTCAACAAATAAAGGCCACACGTGTAAGGCAATAAAATGATAAAAGTGTTTCTGAAATAATCTCTAGTACCTACTAAAACATGTAATGGGTGTAAGTAACATTGTAACGAAATCTGATGCCATGGATTCAGTACATGGTTATGCCTGCCTACCTTATATGGCATGGAGCCTCGAGGGTCGTGGGCGTGCAGATTGGTGAGTCTGCGTGCTCATACCGACTGACGCACGGGAAGACGGTGGTGCGCATGTGGTCATGTGCCACTGTCTGCGTAGCACAATGCACAGCGAGGCCTCGGGGATCCCTTACAATTCTCCCGAGAAGTGCCTGGGGGGCGGCCTTTTTACAGCCGCCTCTCCTCCACTAGGGAGTGTGACCACCTTACAACCCCCTCCAAGATGTGCCTATAGCTGTGGCAACAATGGGCAGCTCTAGTGTGGTTTTTCGAGGACCTAGAGCTCCCTTTGGTACTATAAAATGACCTCTCCAATAGTTTTAGCTGACAGGAATCCGGCACGGTCCCTCCGCGCTTCTCCAGGACGGAAGAAGTACATGATGTATTTCCAACGGGTTCATTAAAAAAATGGTAGAAAATACGGTACGTTTGGTGCATTGTCTAGTCGCTCGGTTTTCTGCTCTACGTGTCGCAGGAGCGATACCCGTACCAAATAAATATTTGTACTGGCTACGGATAGAGTTCCGGGTCTGGATTTTTGTGCACGTGAGATTTGTGTCACAGAAGAAGCCATAGCGTAGGGTATCATATCATAAAATCTTACGACATCCACTGTTACAGTCCCTTAGTCATTAGTTATAATAAGGCTGCCTTATCTCATATCTTAGAAGGCGACTGCGAAAATAAGTGGAAATTTGAATGTTTTATTCATCATATCATACCGGCCATTTATACGTCCACTGCTGAATAAAGGCCTCCCCCATAGATTTTCACAACTGTGTCAACATTTTGGGGGGTATTTGCCAATACTCACCACGCTTGGCAGGCGGGTTGGTGAGCGCAGTATGGCTACCGTTTCACAGAAGGGACGCTGCTGCCCATCCCTCTGGTTTAGATTCCCTTAGTCGCTTTTTACGACATCCACGGAATGAGATGGAGTGGTGCTATATTCCTAATCCGAACACCGCACGGATAATTTGTGCATGTGAGATTTATGTCTGTAAACTGTAACACGACATAAGTAGGAGTAGAGTAACGTAAAAAATATCTAAGAGTCTGACTTAAAACATATGATCAGATTTATTTCAATTTGATGAGCAGTTCCGTGTGGTTCCAGGCAAATAATAGACTACTCTGCTCCATCTATGGATGACGATGACTAAGAGTTTGATAACAAGAGGATTGGCAATAGCATCCTGATTATGTGAATTTCCCCTATGACAGCTCATTGTAGTAATCACAGGGAGATTGATTTTTGGTAGATTACCCGGAACAAACAGACAGACAGACAGACAAAAAAAATTAATATGCATTTTTTGTTATATATTCCGTATATACTTTCATATGCATTTAGTAAAAAGCTGTTATTTTGACATTACAAACAGACACTTCAATTTTATTTATTTGTATAGATTGTAACGAATAAACTCAAAAACTACTAATCCGATTCCAAAAATTATTTCACGATTAGAATGCTGCAATATCATTTAGTACTGTAGGCTATATTCATTACTAAAACAAAATAGGCATCCCTACTAAAACTTCAATAATGTAACCCAAGGTGTAATACAATTAGCCATAAAATGTCTTTCATCGCATGCACTGCGGAAACTATTGATAATAGAACAAAAAAATGTTCTACAATATTAAAGAACATAGCAATATCTACAAAAAACTTCGGGATACCATACGTCCAACTATTGTAGTTATGTGACTATAACTTATTTTTTACATTTTAAAAGTTGATAGAAATGCCAACCAAAACCAGACCATGTTTACATTTACTCTACGTTTATCCCAAAATGTTTAAAAACAATAGTCCACCCGTGCGAAGCCGGGATGGGCTGACTAATATAATTAAGCGTGAACGGGTGCCGTCTGTTGGGACTGGTCAGCCAAATGCAGCCATGACAACTGAATCGAAACTTAAAAAAAAAATACATTCAGGCTTGTTTTGTAGACTTTTTAAGAAGTTTAGACTCGTTTCTCCTACATTGTTTTCACATAATCTTGATTTTTACAACAATGTGCTCATAAAATATTGAAACATTTAATATGATTTTAAAAGAGTAACCATGGAGTTTCTTGCCCGTTCTTCTCCATAGGAAATCCACATCTTGGAACGCGGCAATTAAAGTCTCGACGATTCATAAGTGCCTGTATATGGTTTACATGAATAAAAATATTTTTTTATCTTTAAGCTGAAGAGTTTGTTTGTTTGACTCGCTAATATCAGGAACTACCACTAGGATTTGAAAAAAAAATTGTATTTAATAACCCAATTCTTGAGGAAGGTTATTTAATATTAAGTTACAATCCTTAGGAGCCGAGCAAAAAGATGAATATAGGGCAAGTGAATGATGTGTCACGGTGGGACATCCCAACGAGAACCGAACATTACATGTCTATGTTTGTTTATTTAGAGTTACCAACATTTGATTACACCCTAACATTACAAGTATATCATATATATATCTATACATGAATTAAATGTAGAACCAAGTGTAACAAACAATTATAGATAACTACAGCTTTTACTTAAAATTTAAGGTACAGTCTTAGTGCTAAGGGCTAACGTTATATAAATATCCTATAATATAGTGGCCTCCAGTGTGATATGGTGGACAGGTATAATTAAAACAATCCAATAAAATACAAGAAGCGTCTGATGACGCAGTTAGTTCTTCTGCAACAGATATTTCATTATTGTGGATCGGAATCGGCCAAGTGAATCCGTGTGTATGTCTATAAGATCACTATATCCGTTTAACAATCCACAAAGTCTTGGTATAGGGGAATTAGCTCCAAGTACGGTTCTACGGCGCGGTGGGTACAGAGGAGAGATGCGACCACGAGGGCACCGAACGGGCACTCTATAATTAACCTTGCTTAAAAGTTTTGGGCAGTCCACACCATTGTTCAAAATTTTGTACATAAATATACAATCTAACAGTTGTTAGATGTTAACGAGGTACCACCCCATGCAGCTTTGATGCGTTGTCGGCTCCCTTCTCAACAGTCGACGACTGTCAGTCGTGTTCTATAAGGAATTTGTAAATTAATACCACACCAAAATATGACTAAAGGCCTATAACTATTCTAAATTATTTATTAATAATCCGATTTCTTTCAAATTAAACTGTGGGTGAAACAGCGTAGTCCAGATAGTGGTTGTATAAAAACAAAGGCACACAATGCAACAAGAATTCCTGTACAGAAAATATAAAACTTTTTAACAAAAAAAATAACGACTTCAAAAACCCTACACGATATAAAAATATTAAAACCACTAAAATAGGAAAAAAAACTTTATGAAGTCGGGCGGGGCCAAGTATTACCCATGGTTCATGCAGACCAACGAGAATTAACATTTTATACCTGGCCCCGTCCGACTTCATAAAATGTTTTTTTTGTTTCTTATTAGTATAATTAAATTTAGGAACTTTTTCCAATTTGACAAATTATTTGACACTAAAAATAAGAATGACTCAAATCGGTTCCCTGATCTGAGAGGAATCGAAACTATTAAGACATCATCTAGATAAGCGCAGTCAAATTAACGTGTTTATTGAAGCTGGTTTAAAAACTACTCAATCAAATATAATGAAATTTATATGGAACCAATTCGAATGCATTTTGCATAAGTTGAAATATGAATTGCTCAAATCGGTCTATTAATCTCTGAGTAATCGGAGTACAAACAAAAAAAAATACGCGTTGGATTGAGAACCTCCTCCTTTTCGAAGTCGGTAAAAATAAAATTACCTAGTAAACTGCCGTTGACATTCGCTAGAAAGATCTAGCGCTTATCTGGACTTTAACGTCATCGCACTCTACCATCGCAAACGTATTGCTTTGGAAGGTTCCACTATGTAGAATGCTCGCTTTCAAAGTGATGTCGTTCAAACATATCAGTACAAATCTATGCAAGCCTGCACCACTAGCATTCGCTAACAAAGCCACGTACTATCAAGCAAAGTCTTCAGTGCTCTATATAGTGAACGTAATGAGTTGGGTCGATGCAAGAAATGACCAACAATCTTATCTCTACCTTTACCTCCCTCTCTTTGTATTTATCTGTAATTTTATTATATAACGATAGTTTGACGTATGGTGCAGCCTCGGAACACCACCTTCCCATCTCATCCCGCGGTTAGCGTAAAACGCGACTATGGAATTAGACGGAGGATGAGCAGCAGCGTCCTTCGAGTACATTTATAACTCAATTGCGATCGCCAACCCTTCTGCTAAGTATGGCCATTATGGCTAAACCCCCCCAATGATCACACAACACAAAACCATAGCGGTCGTTGTGGCTATCTTTGGGGAAAGCTTCTGTCCAGCTGTAGACAATTTTCGGCTGTAATGATAATAATGACGATGATAACGGTAACGGTATTGACGGCGCGGTTGTCACAGCGGCTAAGTGATTGGTTTCCTGCGCTGTTTGTCGCGGGTTCGATCCCCAAACGGATTAAAATCACTGAAAAGGAAAAAAAACCTTTATGAAGTCGGGCGGCCAGTGGTTTATTATATTTTTATATCGTGTAGGGGTTTTGAAGCCGGTAATTTTTTTGTTAAAAAGTTTTCTTTTTGTTCGGAACTGAACATTTTATCGTCGTTCGCCTAATCTGTTGTGTTGATGATGATGTAGACACATTGCCATGTTTGTTAGACACCTAACCATATAAAACATAATACCAAAAAAGCTGATAAGTATTATATATTCATATACAGTCAGCAATTATCGTTTGATTTTTGGAAAATCAACATCACTATTTATCGGTTATATCGGTTAGCGGTTGGAGATCTGGCTGGAAATAAGGGGCATCGTGGATTGCGGGGCCTTGGGCACTTCCCCAGAGTGGCTAATGAAAAAGAGGGGCCCGAGAATGACATTGTTATACATAATACGTGCATAATAATAAGCAGAAATAAAAATCAACCGCTGAGGGTAGCAGACATAGATCACGCGTGGTTGGAAGATCTCTTCGGTAGAAGAACATCTCAGTTTGGCTACAGTGGAAATAAACCCGGTTGAATCGCATATAAAATCAGGTATTAAGAGATCGATGGGTTTGGGAAACCTCCTTCCACATAAGAAACAAAATCTTAAACTCAAGTGAAAAAGATTTATATCTGATCTGCTAGTGGCTTCGAGAAAAGCTGACGCAATATAATTAAAACAACTTAATAATCCCAACTTCCGTCACAAGAAACTTGCTTCAACAATAAACAGTGTCAGAACTACTTGATCCACGACTAAGTTATAATATCCCTCGACTTGTGCGGTATAACTTACCGCAAGTATACTGCTTCTGAACTTAAGACTTATTCTGCAAAATTACTAATTTGAGTTATGCTCGATATAGGTGCTCATAGCAGTTGCACTCACTGATCGATTAGGTTAAGCAAAGCTAACCCCGGGAAGATGGTGTTGAGCAAGTGGACATGTGTCGCCGTGTGCGCAGCACAGCGCAAAGCAAGGATCCCCCTTTACAATCCTCCCCGAGAAGTGCCTGGGTGGGCGACATTTTTACAGTTGCCTTCCCTCCGCTAGAGGTGGTGACCGCTTTACAGTCATCCCCTCCAAGATGTGCCTAATGGCGTGGAACCAATGGGCGGCTCTAGTGTAATCTTACGAGGACCTGGAGCCCTGCTTCGGTGCCGAAGATGACCGCTCCAGTGGTTTTAGCCGGTAAGAGTCCGGCATACCCCTTTGCCCTTCCCCGGGGCGAACGAAGTTCCATGTAGAATTTCCACTGGACATCAAGAAGTTAAAAAAGGTTAAGCAAAGCTTGACGCGGTTAGTCTATGGATGGGTGACCGCATACTGGTATTTGAGCTGAGAGTCACCGTGCTTCGGAGGGCACGTAAAATCGTTGGGCCCACTAGTTATTATTAGACAGCAGTCATTGAGCCAAGTTTAATGCATCCGGGTGGCTTGAACCATCGTGACACAAGGTTGATCAGAAACTACACGAAACAAAACAGAAGTTCCTCGATTCACAGTACTGCAAAACTAATCGGAAATCTTGAATTCTTGAATCTTCATCTCAAGATTCAAGAAAGATTTTGAGGAACTGTGCTTTACTGATGCTATGAAAGCTTGGGAAATTACTTTCACGATTACGGCTATGCCCATCAATCCGTCTTCCCAAAGACAATGGGACACGCCGCTGAATGCTCATATATAATATCTTTATTAGTTTTTTTTTTTAACCCTATGGAGTCTAAGCGCTGGTGTTATGCCACGACACGACTCTTCAAAGATATTTCCAGATGGTTAGTTGACACTTCACATGATCAGCGGGCTTTTTTTATACAGCTCGGTGATGAGCCTTTGTTTTAATTTTTTTTATTGGTCCGGTGGAAATACCTCATGTACTGAGTGATCATCGTCGGCACCGAAGGGAGGCTCTAGGAACTCGAATAATCTTCATCTAGAGCCACCCGTCGGTGCCACGGCTTTAGGCACATCTCGGAGGGGATGACTGTAAAGCGGTCATCCCCTCTAGCGGAGGGAAGGCGACTGTAAAGAGGCCATCCCCCCAGGCATCTCTCGAGGCCTCACTATGCGCTGTGCTGCGCACACAGTGGTATGTGACCACATGCACACCGCTGTCTTCCCGGGGGTCGCTCGGTATCGGTGATGAGCCTAGCGATTCATTCACCCAATGGTAAGCGTCATGCCTGACCTCAACATTAAGATTGTTTCCAGAACTTATCCTGAGTGGCAGCTCACTGCGCTCGTCACCTTTTTTTTATTTTTTTTTATTGGTGCCCAGTGGAAATTCATCATGAACTTCCTTCGCCCCGGGGAAGGACGAAGGGGTATGCCGGACTCCTACCAGCTAAAACCACTGGAGCGGTCATCTTCGGCACCTAAGGGAGGCTCCAGGTCCTCGTATGATCACACTAGAGCAGTCTTTCCCAACGTGGGCGATAACGCCCCCTTGTGGGCGCTGCAGGCCTAAAGGGGGGCGGTAAGAGACCCAGAAAAAAAAGGGGGCATTGTGTAGGGCTTTGGGGTCGATTTATAATTTCATCTACCTAGCTAGGAAGACTCTTAGACACCGACTGAGCTCTCGACTCTCGACTACATCTTGTGAACATCAACTAATATTAATTAAGATATAGCTCAAACTCGGTTCGATATAAAAGACCGCGGGCAATCATGTTTTAACAAGTTTTTGTTAAATAATCCGAATTGTACATTCCTATACCAATCGGCTGGTTCTATAATACTTGTTCTTGCTTGTCGAGTACGATTGGGCGTCGAATGAGATAAACGAGTTTATGCACGTTTGTCTTATTCCTGTTGGTGCGTGCTGCTTATGCAATCCTATATAAACGACGTAAATTTATTTTATTTTCATTTGCGGTTTCGCGCATAATAGATAAGCAGTACTTGATTTCAACACTTACGTATTTCTTAAAACAAAACAATGTCGGAAGTAAAGAAGAAGAGACGGCAATACTCTGCGGAATATGTTAAATTCGGATTTATTGAAAATCCCACAAACCCGTCGTCGCCTTTGTGTCTTCTATGTCTAAAAACATTTTCGAACGAAGCAATGAAGCCTTCAAGACTGCAAGATCATTTGAATAAAATGCATCCAGATAAGACAGAAAAGAATGTAGCATATTTTCAAGACCTAGAGAAGAAGCATAATACTCAGCCAAGTGTATCAAAACTATTTTCGGCGGCTGCTAAGCAAGATGACGACGGACTTCGAGCTTCGTACAATATCTCTTTGTTAATTGCTCAAAAAGGCAAACCACACAACATCGGAGAAGAGTTAATTTTGCCAGCAATAAAGGAAGTAATAACTACTGTGCTTCATAAACCGGCCGCAGATATTATCCGAAAAATTCCTTTGAGTAATAATTCTGTGCAAAGACGAATTGATGAAATGGCTGAAAACATTGAAGAATCATTGTGCAATCATCTGAGGACTAGTCAATTCTCAATTCAGCTCGATGAGTCCACTTTACCAACTAATGAAGCGTTGTTGCTATCTTACGTGAGGTTTATTAAAGATGAGAAAATACGTGAAGAACTATTGTTTGCCAGAAATTTGGAGACAGATACAAAAGGCGAAACCATATTCAATACATTGGAAAAGTTTTGTGGAGAGAAAGAGATTCCTTTGAAAAATATTATATCAGTTGCTACGGATAGCGCTCCGGCTATGACAGGGCGCCATAAAGGCTTCATAGCATACTTAAAGAATACAATTCCAGATGACCTTGCTATACATTGCGTTATTCATAGATAACATTTGGTTGCTAGAAACTTAAGTGAACGACTATTTCAATCACTGCAATATGTCATCAAAGCAGTCAATAAAATCCGTAGCAGGTCTTTGAATGATAGATTATTTCATCAGCTTTGTGTTACTAATGACGAAGATTTCAACCGTTTGTTGCTTCATACTGAAGTTCGTTGGCTGTGAAGAGGCAATTGTCTGATTCGATTTTACATCCTGTTTGACTCTATGATAGAGTTCTTGGAAACTAAAGATACAGAACTGCGCAACAAGCTCATAACATCAAAGAATGATATAGCTTACATGACAGACCTTCAACGACATGAACCTCCAACTGCAAGGCGATGAACTAAATTTAATTAAAACAAAAAATGTCGTTGCTGCTTTCGCAGCCAAACTGCTTCTGCACAAAAAGAATATGGGCAGACGTGAGTTTCACAATTTTCCGAATTTATCAGTATACTGCAGTAACGACGACTTGTTTGCCTACTGCCAACATTTGGAAAACCTCCACATTGACTTCACCGAACGATACCAGGACATTTTAAACTTGGAAATACCAGACTGGGTGTTGGATCCGTTTTCAAATGTCAACACAGCAATGTCACCTCAGCTGGAAGAAGAACTTATAGAATTGACAACAAACGAAGAAATAAAAATCAAGTTCAAAAATGGATATCAAGAATTTTGGCTACAAAAACCGATCCCGCAATTGTACCCTGGATTGTGGTCAATTGTTCAACGATTTTTGATAGCATTCCCATCGTCATATTTGTGTGAACGTGGATTTAGTGCTGTGGCAACGCTGCTTACTAAAAAGAGAAATCGTTTGCGTGTTACCGAACGTGGCGACTTGCGGCTGTTTTTGAGTAAATTGGAATCTGATATCAACAAACTTATTGAACAGCATCAGATTCAACCTTCACATTAGTTTTATATAAGAATTGAATATGTTTGTTTTATTTTCAATAAAAGATACTCTGTCCGAATACTATAAATTTGCGTTTCAATAATCAGTTATAAGTACTTAGCGGTTTTTAAGTATGTTTAAAAAGGGGGGCGTTAAAAAATAATTTATTCTTAAAGTGGGCAGTAGACAAAAAAAGGTTGGGAACCCCTGCACTAGAGCCACCCACTGGTGCCACGCCTAATGGCACATCTCGGAGAGGGTGACTGTAAAGCGGTCACCCCCCAGGGGGATTGTAAAGGATCCCCCAAAGCGTCCCACGGCAGCGCGTGACCACATGCGTGCTACCGTCTTCTCTTGGGTCGCTTGATGTGGGCGCGCTCGTCACCTAGCGACATTAGTTATCTAGTCTCTTATTTTAAATCTAATATATAAAATTCTCGTGTCACAGTGTTAGTTACCATACTCCTCCGAAACGGCTTGACCGATTTTTATGAAATTTTATATGCATATTTAGTAGGTCTGAGAATCGGCTACTATCTATTTTTCATACCCCTAAGTGATAAGGGTTGTCCACCCCAAATTTTTTTTTTTAATTTTTGGACAACATTTTTAATTTTAATTTTTTTATAATGTGGCATTAAAAAATACATACTACCCTAAATTTTCGCCCTTCTATTACCAACCCCTATTTTTTAATAGTTGTTTTAGTAATTTTGCATCCCGCTCGAGAACTGATCAATTATCACTTGGTAATTTATCCCCCCCAGGCGTCTACCGGTGTCACTTCTTGCCCAGTAAACAGCATGGAGTAGGGATGAGACCAAAGCCGGTCTCCTGTTTTTCTCACACCCTCAACAGTTTTCGGCCATTATATTATTATTTATGCATCAAGCGTAATAGTAACGTTTACAATTATCATTTTACTATACTGAATGTTATCTCGAATAGGCGCCGAAATGGCTCAACGGTTCCCAATGAAAATTTTCGGGATCAATACATAATTATAACTTTAATTTTCATGTGTGTTCCAATTTTATATCTTGCAGCAGGGTCCAGAATACATGAATGGGGGTGTAAATATAATTTGCGCCTAGCGTAGCGGGCGGGTACGGCTAGTATATTATATTTGTAAATTTAGTTTTATTATACACTTATTTGAATAATTTATGTTATGTCTAATACCTCTACTATTTAACCGAAAATTTTAAGTTGTAAACAAGTTATTATAATCCTTTATATTTAGTTTGAGAATCAAAACTTCCATGTATACATTTTGGCATGAGGGTGGTTAGAAACTTGACAGACGGCACCTTCACATCTTAATTCAAATTTCTTGGTACCCAACATTTATTTGTAGCTTAAAACAGCTCTCATGAGCATACTATAATCAGATTTGAGTCCTCACCTGGACCTGCCTTCCTAATAAACAGGTACAGATATTATTATAGAATAGCTGTTGGAATTAGTTATTGTTTAAATTTCTTATATACTACTCATTATAGCATGCCCAATATAATAGTCAATCTATTCTATAATATACATTTCCATTTGAAACTGGTATAAATTAATTATATGTAATGTTGGCTGAACTTTAATGTTTATGTCTCTAATCCTGTTTATAATAATGTATTTGACCCCTTAGTATTTTAAACAAATATGTGGCTAGTGCTACCGCTACAGCCGTTACAGCTAGTCTTGCTTGACATGTAAAAGTGTATGTTAGGACCTATTTACTGAATAAATTCTTCTTTTCTGTTGTATTCAGCTAGTAAACGTCCACTGCTAAACATGAACTTCTTAATGATCACTACAATGATTGGTCATAGAGGATATTGCCAGTAAAAGTGGCTTGCCTGTGAGTCTTCTACTGATTGCACTTCGAGGAATGTGTGCGGGAGATACAGGAACTGATCCCACCATCTCCCTTCTACCACCAGACGTCCAGAACTGCAGGTTACCATCCTCTGTTGGTTGATAGCCAGATTTGTTGTATGCAGTGCTTTTTTTTCATCATGCGCACATTCTAAGTTCCTTGCCTTGCCAGCGTATGCTTCCCCTGCCACCTAAAACCTTTATATTATGAGTGAATTTGCATCTTCTGGGTGCGTTCGTTCCATAAACCTCATCCATCGCTTGCCATCGGACAAGATTGAGGCCAGGCGGGAACCATTCATGAATAAAAAAGTCATAACCACCATTCCGTGTGGTGTCCGGATTAAGAATATAGCACCACTCCATCTCCTCCCGTGGATGTCGTAAAAGGCGACTAAGGGAATCTAAACCAGAGGGATGGGCAGCAGCGTCCCTTCTGTGAAACGGTAGCCATACTGCGCTCACCAACCCTCCTGCCAAGCGTAGTGAGTATTGGCAAATACCCCCCAAAATGATGACACAGTTGTGAAAATCTACAGGGGAGGCCTTTGTTCAGCAGTGGCCGTATAAATGGCCGATATGATATGATGATGTTAACCACTACAGTCGTTCGGCTGATTGGAGATCAGCATATGGGAGGATGCTGCTGGCCATGCTCTTGATTTCAACCCTTAGTCGCTTTTTACGATACTGATGGGTGGAGAGGGGTGCCCAACCCATTGCAAAGAACCAGACAATCGGTGAGCGTATATGTACAAAATCTCCATATTGGAAATAGTAACCGTTGGAGGCTGCATAGGTGGGTGTCGGGTAATAAAGTGAGAAATAACTTATAATAACTTAAATATACAAATTAAAGAGTGAACAAATTAGGAGGTACATTTGTTCTTCTTTCCAACTGTTCAGCTTTTGTGAAGCTAGTGTTTCGTAATAATCAGATACATCGCGCTGTTAAACTAGTTGAATCTTGAAAAAGAAAGCTTGGAGATCTTCAAAAGGGTGTGAACTGTTGGGTTGTCAATACGCGAAAATACCCCTGGTGTTTCAATCGTTCATAGGTTACGATAACTCCTTACCTTTGTGGTGAGCTGTATGCTTAAGGAAAGATTTTTAAAAAACATGTCAAGTCATTTACAGGCACCTGATGTGACACACAAGATGTAGATTTCGTATGGAGAAGAACGGGCAAAGAACTCAATAGCGACTCTTTTTAAATCATAATGGTACAATATTTTTTACTACAACATTGTTTTCGAAATGACGGGTAATGTGATGATAGTTCAGTAGAAAAGAGTCTAAACTGCCAGGTGTTTGCCACATTACAATTATAAAAAAAAAATTGCCACCTAGATAGAGTCCTGTTCAAAGCACCTGATTAAAATGAAACTGCTTTAATACCGGAACTTCCATCGTCCAAGTTGCACTGAAGACAAAACCTATCAGAACTACTTGATCCGTGTCTAAGTTTACCTCTCAGCTAATCACATACTAAGTTACAAGTACCCTGCTCCTGAACCGCATAACTCTTTGAATGTTTGTTAAGTAAAAAACCACTTTACCTACTTGGAGGGATCCTTTACAATCCTCCCTGAGAAGTACCTGGGGGGCGACCTTTTTACAGTCGCTTTCCCTTCGCTAGAGGGGGTGACCACTTTACAGTCATCCCCTCCGTGATGTGCCTAAAGGCGTGGCACCAATGGGCGGCTCTAGTGTGATCTTACGAGAACCTGGAGCCCCCATTCGGTGCCGAAGATGACCGCTCCAGTGGTTTTAGCGGGTAGGAGTCCGGCATACCCCTTCGCCCTTCCCCGGGGTGAAGGAAGTTCCATGTAGAATTTCCACTGGACATCAATAAAAAAAAAAAAAAAAAAAAAAAAAAGGAGTCCGGCATGCCCCTCCGCCCTCCCCCGGGACGGAGGCAGTACACGATGTATTTCCGCCGGGAAAATAAAAAAAATAGAAAAAGGGTGCAGAATAGATAGTATAGTATCGTGTTTTATCGTAAAGTAATGTTACTTCTCTGAGTTCCGCGTGACCTCGCGTGACCCCTGGCCTAGCTGAGCGATATTCACATGAACACCGCATGTCTCGGCGTGAAGATAAGAGGTTCACATGATTCTTCAACATCGAATAAGTCATAACGATACTGAATCATACAGTTGGGCACTGTTTAAATAAATCCTGTACTGATAACAAATCCGTAAACGTTAACACTAGTACCACCTCATATCATCCTGTTTGTGTAGTAAAAGGTGACTATATGACAAGCTGGAGGATTCGCAGCAGTGTACGTTGAGTGTGACGAAATCATCCTTCATCTTCATTTTAATCAACCTCTTTCATGATTTCATACTTTTTATCTCCATCATTGTCCACCTCACGATTCATTTTTTATTCAAATCAAAATTCGAATGTATTATGTGACGGCGAATCGTTTTAGATATTTTGATCATTATCATATACGACATAGAGTACATTTATATATACTTTATACGATTCTGAACGCTTAACGCTAGTGATTCGACACACAGCTGTCGATCTGACAAATTTAATAGTCTCATCACATCGGCCATACAATGTCCACTGCTGAACAAAGGCCTCCCCCATAGATTTCCACAACTATGTCATCATATTGGGGGGGAATTTACCAGTACTCACCACGCTTGGCAGGCGGGTTGGTGAGTGCAGTGTGGCTACTGTTCCACAGAAGGAACGCTGCTGCCCATCCCTCTAGTTTAGAATCCCTTAGTCGTTTTTTACAACATTCACAGGAGGAGATGAACTGGTGCCATATTCTTAATCCAAAAACCACACGGATAAGTCCACACTCAGGAGACTTTAGTCATCTTGTACGACATCTACGGAATTAATACAAAATTAATTGCACTTATAGTACTGGGGCAGCTAGTGGCATTTGACCACACGCGTAGCACGTGGACGCGGACTCCCAGTGAGTAGGAACTGCTTGCGTGGAGAATCCCCACTCCATTGGGGCTGACGCAGTGTAGTCTCCAGTAAGTCGGGGTAGAGCAGTGCAGAACAACATATTTTATTTATCTTCATATGTCTACAATAAATATAAAACTAGTATTATCATAACACAGTTACCCCATACGGACTAAATACACAATACATAGAGTAAACAAGTAAATAAAAGTAACGCTTCGTAGAGGGCACTCTACGATAGAGTCCTTGACATACGTATTATTTGTGATGTTCGGAAAAATATGTTTTTGCGTATTAAGAAAACTATGTGGTATTATTTTAAGTTGTTTTCTTAATCCATGCTTTTAGCCTATGTCCACGAACACTGCAAAGTATCCAAAACATTACGAAAAAAACAACGTAACGTAATCCTTTTCAAAATATTTATTTATAATGAGTAATAATAGTGACAATCTAAGACATTACTGTAGCCATTAATTTTTAGTCGGAAGTTCGAATTAACTCTTTTCTGGAATTTTATAACAAATTTATAAAACTAATAGAAATCACTAATTCCTAGGTGGATCTGTGTGCCCCTGGAAAGAAGGTGGCGTGCACGCGGACACCTGGTGCCGTGTGCGCAGCACAGCGCACAGTGAGACTTGGAGGGATCCTTTACATAATATCCTCCATAATGTGCCTAAAGACGTGGCACCAATGGGCGGCTCTAGTGTGATCGTACGAGAACCTGGAGCCCCTCATCGGTGCCGAAGATGACAGCTGGAGTATTTTTAGCCGGTAGGAGTCCGGCATGATTCCCCTTCATGATTCCGGGGCGAAGAAAGTTCATGTAGAATTTTCAGTCAGTTCGGATACCAATAATATAAAAGGTGGATATGTGTGACATCATTTTGATTTCATTTTAACAGTGTTAACGACTGAACGAATAAAAGATCTCATTGTGAGGGCCCAGACCTTTAGCGCTTCTTAAGCTCAAGGTTGTGTACAATTAGATATAGAAACCCAATGTCATAATTTCACCTGAAAAACGCCCACTGCTGGATAGAAGCCTCCCAATGATTGCCACAATTACCGATATGGAGTTTGTGTTGTGTGGACATTGATGGGTTTGCGATAATCGCCACGCTTTGGTGGGTTTGCGATCGCAGTTGAGTTATAATTTAATCGAAGAACGCTGCTGCCCATCCTCCAGCTAATCCCATAGTTGCCGTTTACGGCACCTACGGGATGAGTTATGATGGTGGTAAACTTAGCCGGCACCGCACGGCATCCATACATGTGCATGCAATTTGTAAAGCTACCCAACTAGTCCTGCTGCACCACACTGCGCTCGTCACCTCGAGACGTGAAGTTATTTAGTCTCTTATGCCTAGTAATTTCACTAGCTACAGTGTCCTTCTAAACGGAATGTTTCGCAGCAGAATATCTGGATCTGCCGTGGTACATACCAAGCCGGACACTTACAATAAGAGATCTGACATTAAATATGGTACCTCTGGTGTTGCAAGCGCTCATACGTAACGGTAACTGCTAAACTACAGGCGGGCCGTATGCTGGTATAAAAATAAATGTTTTAATTTCCTTCTGCAAGTGTTTCGCTGATTTTAATACACAGCTGTACATTTCAATTTATGATCAAACAAAAGAGAACTCTCGCAAGTCATAAAATACAATACTTTGTGCCATTAAGTCGAGCGTTTCTTAGACTCCCCCGCTAATTTGCGAAAACTTTTTTAATTGACCCGCTTCTGAAGTAATCCATTGGATATTCTGTTGATTAATATACAGATCCGATGAGAATTTTCTTTGAGCGAGTTAGCAAAAGCAATTCTAGTTTTTTTTCGTACGTTTGACCTTTTGCCTTGTTTCAGCTGAATAATGTCCACTGCTGGACACGGGAAAGATCGCCACAGCGACCAGTCTGGGTGTATTGTTTGCTCATTGGGTGGTTTTGCTATAATCACCATGCTTGGCAGGCCGGTAGCTGATCACAGTTGAGTTGTTAATGTACCTCTGGCTTATCTTATAGTCGCCTTTTACGGCACCCACGGGATGAGAAGGGGTGGTGCTATTTGTAGCCGACGCCACATGGTACGAAATGCCCTGAGGCATACAATATCATACTGAAACTCTATGGAAATCATATGTAACATGAATGGATAAGTCAGAAACTCAGTATCTAATGAGTCTAGAAGACAATGGTTGGACAGCAGGATTTACCTCAATACACTGTTCTCCATCTAACTAATAATTAGTGATTGTAATCATCTTTTTTGGTTTGAAGTTCTACCTGGTTTAATTCGTTCCAATCCAAACTTTGAAAAAAAAAAGCTAAGATGTTTATCGCCATTATTATAAGTATAGTAGCACACGACTCATTTTTAACAAAGCCCTAAGAATGAATAATCCTTTTTCTCTACCTTTTTTTATTGCTTGCTCGGTGGGAATTCGACATGTACTGCCACTGCCCCGGGGAAGGGTAAGGGGCATGGGGACTGGTTCCTACCTGCTGAAACCGCTGGAACAGTCATCTTTAGCACCAAAGAGGGCTCCAGGATTTTGAAAACAATCTCATCTCACTCTCACCAATCACACTGGAGTCATATCCCGGAGGGGATGACTGTAAAGTGGTCACCCTCTCTACTGGAATGAAGACGACTAGAAAGAAGCCACTCCAGGCATCTCGGGGGGATATAAAGAATCCCCCACGTGATCACTTTCGTCATCCTAGGGGGTCACTCGGTAAAGGCATGCGGATTTCCCAATCAGCGCGCTTTCTTTTTGCTCTACCTACAGTAGCTTGATTATGTTATAGTATAGTATACAAATGGCACTCACTGCCCTATAGGTTTACAAGATAAGATAAGATAAAGATAAAAATATTTTTATTCATGTAAAACCATATACAGGCACTTATGAATAGTCAAGGCTTTAGTTGCCGCGTTCCAAGATGTTGATTTCCTATGGAGGAGAACGGGCAAGAAACTCCATGGTTACTGTTTTTAAATCATAATAATTGTTACAGTATTTTTGGTTACATTGTTCTCAAAATAAATAATGTGAGGACAATGTAGCAGAAAAAAGTAAAACTTCTTTAAAAGTCCACACTAAACAAGCCTGATATTTATGTTAAATTATGATTAAATTGTCATGGCAGGATTAAGCTGACCAATCCCAACAGATAGCACTCGTTCACGAGCATGATGCATGCATCAGCGTCGCTCGGCTCAACCATATTGTAGGGCAACTAAGCGACCCGATACACGACGCCACCATCAGCAGGACACTTGAGTGAGCATGACGTACCTAAACTGCCAGACAACTATCACGTCAATTAAACAAAATAAATTAATAATCCACATGGTCCTCGCACTTACAGTTTCAAATCTAAGTAAAGTGAATATAAAACAAAAACAACCAAGTAATTGATGTCACTTAAACAAATTGGGGATGAAGGATAAGCATGCCAACTAACCCTTCGCTCCTATATTCAATTCAACGTTCCGCGTTAGGTGCAAGAGCAAATCACGCATCAAATAAATATTTATACTGGAGTTATATGCATGTGAGATTCAATTCAGTAAAGGGTACCAGGGTATAAGAGGAATCATAGAGCATGGAATTCTTTAATTTGCACCCCCTTTTGCGCAATGTGCGCGCACGGAGGAGTTTGAGTTTTCCAAAGCATAGTTGAAGTTCATATCGAGCTCCTCCTCCATATTATGAACTTTAACTATGCTTGCAGAAAGTATTCTTTTTTTTTTGTGTTATATGTGCTACAAATACTTTAAATGTTTTATATGCAACTGGTTTATGGTTTGACATTGACACTTTTAAGAGGTTTAGACTTTACTTTGTTTAATGTAGGAACATTTTCTTTATATAACCTGGATTTTCGAGAACATTGTACTCCTAAATATTGTAACATGATTTTAAAAGAGTAACCATGAAGTTTCTTGCCCGTTTTTCTCCATAGGAAATCTACATCTTGGAACGCGGCAACTAAAGTCTTGACGATTCATAAGTGCTATTAATGGTTTAAATTATTCATTTATTAAAAAAAAACGTTGCCCCACACTAGGATTTCTCCTGTGTCGTGGGTGCGTTTACAGACATGAATTCCACATACAATACACCCAGACCCGGAACAATTATCTGCAGATCATACAAATATTTGTTCCGTGCGGGAATCGAACCCACGACCCGGAGCGCAGCAGCCGACTGTATCAGCCACTACACCAACCGTGCCGTCATAAAAATCTTTTATCTTTATCTTTAAATCAACTTATAAAAGATGAGTTAAGATGGAATTTCGACCACTAGGCGAATTCTTGTATTATAAACGAAAAACTCGATATGAAAAAAGCATTTATTTTTACTAAGAAAAAATAGCAGCAAGTAGCAAAAGTAGCAGCTTGGTGTTTCAAATTGTAGCTCTTGCTATCTCTTAAAGCAGCCTGCTGCTGGAACTTTTCTAACTGGCAGCTGGTGTACATACATCATGCACTTCCACCTGCCCTGGTGTGCATACCGAAAAACGGTCTATCTACTTATGTACGCATATTATAAGTTGAAGTTTTTTGGGGTACCTTTTTATTTTTACTAAGCCGATGTTATTACGTAATTCCTAATAAATTGGCCTCCTACTGGCTAAAACTACCAAAGCGGTCATCTTCGACACCGAAAAGGGGTTCCAGGAACTCAAAAACATTGGAACAACCAATGCTGAACTTGAAAGAAAAAAAGAATAATTTTTATTGGACAGCTAACAACAATACATATTAATAATATATGTACCTATGATAATGATACCTATTACATATAAAGCTAAAAAAATAAACATTTCACGACATTGACATAGATAGGACATGGTTACAAATTATTGTTTCTGTACCAACAAGGGTCACTCATTCAGCTATACGCTACAAAACAGCGAGGCGGTCTTGCAGCGCTGATTTTCAATGAGTGACCAATGTGACGTACGGACATTACGTCGGTGCACAGTAGATATTTAAATATTAGGACAATATTCTTTATATTTTTATATATGCGTGTTCTGTATATTGTATGTGTACAATAAAAATATTGGTTTTACTGTCCATATCCACTGCTCATATCAGGAACCTACTCTCGGATCCCTGCGGACGTAGGAATGTACATCCAGCCTTGATTGCTAGTTTGCTTTACGGTTAGTAATGAGAGGGTAAGAAGCGAAACGAACATATTCCCATTATTACATATACATACTATACACACTTGTATATATACATAATATACACATATATACTACACACTATTACTTAGGACTTGGAACTTTTCAATGTTGAATACCATGAATCCTGAATACTACCTACAAAGTAAGCCGAAAAAGGGATGTTATAAACCAATATGTTATGTACAATAAGGAATATCACCATCATACCAGCTGAAGGATAACCACTGCTGAACAAATGGCTCTCCCATAGATTTCGACAATTGTGTAGTCACTTTGCGGGGAATTTACCAGTACTTACCACGCTTGCCAGGCGGGTTGGTGAGCGCGGAATGACTGCTGTCCTACAAAAAGGACGTTGCTGCCCACCGCTTTGGTTTGGAGGCCCTTAATCGCCGTTTACGACACCCACGGGAGGAGATGCAGTGGTGCTATATTCTTAATCCGAACGCAACACGAAATATGGAGTAAATAAATAAGTTTCCTTAGTAGAGTTCAAATTAAAACTCATCATCATCATCATTATATCAGCCAAACCACGTCCACTGGTGAACAAAGCCTTCCCCATAGATTTCCAAAATTGTGCTGTCATTTTAGAGGGAACTAGCTAGTATTCACCATGCTTGGCCGGTGGGTTGGTGAGAGCAGTATAGCTATCATATTACAGAAGGGACGCTACTGCCCCTTACCCCTGTATCTCTGGCTTAGGGTCTCTTACGATATCCACGGGAGGAGATGGAGTGGTGCTTTATTCTTAATCCGGACACCACACGGAATATAGAGTAAATCAATAAATTTCCCAGCGATAGACGTGTGAAACAAAACAACTGTGGTACCTACAGGGTATAAAGACGATATGATCTAAAACATATCAATTTTTTCCTTATATTATGTACAGATCAGGTAACATTTGATATAAAAAGAAAAGCACTATATCTTAAAAGGTCCCTTTGATGGCTCCTCAGGCGTGTGTTCACGGCACGTAAACGTGTTACACCTGAAGCTTTACGTCTTCCTTAGATTGTTGAGTGATACACCTTCATGTTGTGAAAATATAAAAGACAAAATATTTTATTTTTCAACTGACTTGCGTCATCCAAGTTAAAGTACTGGTTTGTCTAATATTTTTGCGGCCTGATTAGAATTAAAACAATAATTAGACAAGTTTTAATTAAACTCGGTACTGACTAATTCTTGAAAAAATCTCAGCTAAATAATTGTACACTTATGAAACACGATTTGATACTATTTTATTAAAGTAGGCGAAGTTTTTGGTTCATAATCATCATCATTTCAGCCGAAAAACGCCCGGTTTGTGTTGTGTGCTCATTGGGGGGTTTTGCCATAATCGCCACGTTTGGCAGACGGGTTGGCGATCGCAGTTCAGTTATAAATGTACTAGAACAAAATAACCCTTGAAATCCTATATATTATATTCTATGTCAAGTGTCTATGTCGATGTACTCTAAATTTCTTTTAAATTAAACGCGGGTGAAACCGCGGTTCCCAGCTAGTATTTAATTTACAGCATTCGCCGATGTCGTATTTACTTGTACGAATCATGTCCAGTTAGGCCAACCTACCGTTTTTTTTTTTTTTTTTTTTTTTTATTGATGTCCAGTGGAAATTCTACATGGAACTTCCTTCACCCCGGGGAAGGGCGAAGGGGCATGCCGGACTCCTACCGGCTAAAACCACTGGAGCGGTCATCTTCGGCACCGAAGGGGGGGCTCCAGGTCCTCGTAAGATCACACTAGAGCCGCCCATTGGTGCCACGCCTTTAGGCACATCTCGGAAGGGATGACTGTAAAGCGGTCACCCCCTCTAGCGGAGGGAAGGCGACTGTAAAAAGGTCGCCCCCCCCAGGCACTTCTCGGGGAGGATTGTAAAGGATCCCCCCAAGCCTCGCATTGCGCTGTGCTGCGCACACGGCGGCACGTGACCACGTGCGCGCCACCGTCTTCCCGGGGGTCGCTCGGTGTGAGCACGCAGATTCCCCAATCTGCGCGCCCGCGACCCCCAAGGCCCCCCACCATGAAGTGACGGCAGGGGGCTCAGGCGTGTTGGACTTGGGAGCCGGGACGGTTGTTGCCCCGGCGCCGTCTCGTCCTTCTCCGTGCGGGATCAGCCCTCTCCCGATCCCGTTCTGCAGTCTCCTTCTGGAGCATGACGCTCTCGCAGAAGGAGACCACTGCACTCCAATTTTCATGCTCTGCCAACATAGCCGACACTACTGCCGGCAGAGAGAGATCTTGCCCGATCCGATCGACCAGGACCCGCCGCTCGGCCGCCCACGCAGGGCACTCCTCGAGCGTGTGCTGTGCGGTATCCTGGTCGCTTTCACAATGGTGGCACTGTGCCGTAACCTCGCGTCCAATTCTGTGCAGGTACGCACCGAAACAACCGTGACCGGTGAACACCTGCGACAGACGGTAGGTGACGCGCTCAGGCCAACCTACCTACCCAGCTCAGTGCCAGATATTATGCTGCACATCAGTACGGTTTAAATATTATAGTGTTCCAGTTCGAAGAGCACATTAGCTATTGCATTTACTAGGCAAGATACTAAATAATTAATGACTCGATGTGACGACCGGAGTGTGGCGCCACGCAGGACCAGGCCTCAGTAGCATTACAATTGTTATGAGCAGGCGTGACGCTTGCCACCAGGAGAATGACTTGCTTATCTCGTTACTAGATAGCAATATATAAGATAAGATAAGATAAAAATATTTTTATTCATGTAAAACCATATGCAGGCACTTATGAATAGTCAAGACTTTAGTTGCCGCGTTCCAAGATGTTGATTTTGATTAGCTATATACACTACCCATACGAGTTACCTTTCTCATCGTGAGGAAAGGGCCGTGCCCAGCAGTGGGACAGTAATGGACTGATTATGGATAAAAGTAAATTCGCAGCAGCATTTGCATATTAACATTAACAAATTAACGTAGCATTTTCTGAAATACACACTACTGATAGATTCGAAATCAACATACTCATAGAGACATCAAATAACAAGGATATTGATATCGTGTTGCTTCATTAAAATTAATTCACAAGTATTCCATTATACCTATCTAGTGGATGTCGTAAAAGTCGACTAAGGGATTAACCGGAGGATGGGCAGCAGCGTCCTTCGAGTACATTAACAACTCAACTGCGATCGCCAAGCCGTCTGCCAAGCGTGGCGATTATGGCAATACCCCCCAATAAGCCCACAACACACCCATATCGGTCGTTGTGGTGATCTTTGCGGGAGGCATGTGTCCAGCAGTGGACTTCATTCGGCCGAAACGATATCTAGGTATGACCGTGACTGAGATCTGCCTATAGGCGAGTCCCCAATGGGTGGCTTGCGTGCGTTTAGTTTCGAGAACCTGGCGCCGCCCTTCGGTTTCGTAGATAATCGCCCGGTAGAGTCCAGCATACTCCTCCGCCCTTCCCCGGGGTGTAGGAACTCGATGACGGATTTCCACTGGGGTAAAGAAAAAAAAAAGGTGCATTAAAAGCCCTAAGAAGCTCCCAAGAAAATACTCTAGAAAATCGATGGCAATAAACTAGCTACCTGCCTACATCGATCTTCGTGTTACTAATGACCACAGTTTCGGAATACTACTTTTCCTAAAACCGTAAACCCAACATATCTATTTGATATTAGTCTCATTTTACACCGAAGCGTATCCACTCTGCCGAACATAAAGTAGCCATTACATTTTCACGTTCCCATCAAACTGGCGTCACAAAATAGAAAGGACCAATCAGAGTACAAAATATACGTTCGAAATAAGTCTTTTGTTCAAAATATCTTCACGAGCCCACCCTTACTTGCTGTGGGTTATTATTAAAAGTCAAAATGTATTCCTATTCTTTGGTCCTTTTGTTCAGCATTTTGGGGAAAAGGACTCAAGGAGCTTTTTGTATGTATATTATCTGTGAGTAGATCATCTCTTAGATATTTATAAAATGGACTAACAATGAAAAAAGATTTATTTTCTTGTTATATCAGGTTGTGTGGAAATGAAGGTTGTTCTTGGTTGTATAAGATAGGCATTTAAAGCTTGACTCTTTTTAATAAAATAATTACTTTTCATGATGTCTTTTTTTTATAGTTTCGTTCTGTTAACTGTAAGAGTTCAGAGTAGGTGAATGTTTTCTTTCTTGCTTGATCCTCAATTATGGTAGCAATTTTATGCTTGGTATTTCTCTACGAGATCGAGTCCGAAATGAGGAGATCCGTAGGTGACCTAGTAACCGGACATAGCTGAAGGATTAGTAAGCTGAAGTGCAATGGGCGGGTATTAGCTAAGACATGATTGAAGCTATTCAAGGATACGTTACTGATCGTGAGTCATGAGGACCAGTCTTAGCGAAAACCAAATTGGGTTATCACCGTTAATTCAATTCTGTATTCAAGAATGTATGGATGTTTGAGCTTATAGAATTGCACCCCAGTAATTGTAGACATCAATGTGAGGTATCCTATGACTGATATATGATAATTTTTAGCTAAAAGCTAAAAATCATAATAAAACAAAAAAGAATATATATATATATATATATATATATATATATATTCCATACAATTGAATAGTTGTCAAAGCCATGTATTACATCGAAATTTAAACCTTATTTAATAATCCAAATTAATGTATTTCACTTCAACCTCGTTAATACAATTATTATCCTCATTGCATAATTCCGAATAAAAATATGCAATAATAATAATATTTTTTAATTAAATAATAGTTTCATTATGCAATCCAAACTTTCTGAAGAAAAGAAGTCCATATTTAACTTGTGCAATACCGAGACCAGGCTCTTTTCCCGGCGGAGACTGAGGATATATTAATATTCTTAGAGCGTCCCCTAATGATATTATATTAGTATTCATTCCTCACATCGTATAAGTATTTTAAAAGGAAAACCACAGGCGAAATGTTTATTTCAGTGGATATATAAAATGTGTTGTAAAAATATAAATGTTGCGTAGATCTGGCACTCCACCGAACCTGAAGGCGTACTACTACATTTTCACCGTCGGTTCTGTGGCTAATATTTTCAGCCAACTGCTACACACTATTAGCGCAGCGGCTAAGAGTTAGGCTTTCTGGGCTACGTTTCGTGGGTTCGATCCCGTTATTTAGAGGCTAGCTGTTTGTGCATGTGAGATTTACGTCTTAACTGGATATAGGAGAAATCCTAAAGTGGGACAGGTTTTTAGAAACAACAAAACAAATCAGAGAGTCTTCAGCTTGCTAATGGGCCAAATCGGTAACTTTTCTGTCGGATTACCTTGTTCCAGATTCAATCCTTCAGTACAACACCATGCAAAGCCCTCTGACCAATTTAAAATTTCAAAACATACACACTCACAGCCCATTGTCCTAAAAAGTCTCTAAGCATCTCTCTCATAAATATTATCATTATGTTAGCCCGTAAAACCTTTTATATAAATTTGATAAAAAATCGGAACCCATTATCACGACACAAAAGAAAGCTGCCACCCAGATATATAAAGTTCAATAAATAAACAAAATGACCGTATCATATCGGCTGCCAACGGTCTCCGTAATATATTGGCTCCCATGTACTGTGCAAGGGTTTATTTAGGGCAAGGGACATGATAAGCCGTCGTAGTATAGGGGTATCGGCGACTTTATCGCTTATTGACATTAGCAGAGAGGATTTTTGCCAGCAATATTTAGGCCACGGTGACCTTAGGTAATAACATTATTATAAACAACATGCCATATGGTGCCGGCTATGCCGTGTGGTGCCGGCTCAGAATGCCACCACCCCATCTCCTCCCATGGATGTTGTAAAAGACGACTAAGGTATTTGCCGGAGGATGGGCAGCAGCGTCCTTCGAGTACATTAACAGCTCAACTGCGATCGCCAACCCGCCTGCTAAGCTTGGTGATTATGGCAAAACCCCCTAATGAGCCCACAGCACATCCATATCGGTGGTTGTGGTGATCTTTGGGGGAGGCCTGTGTCCAGCAGTGGACTTCATTCGGCCGAAATGATGATGATGATAATGAAACAACATTTGAGTTGAGACAGTTGCCGTATTGCAAAAGCCGTACGATGTGCCGTTTTGCTCCTTAAAATAGGTTTCACATAATCACTGATTAAGCTTGCCATCTGTCAGGACAGGTCATTTCAAAACGGCTATGTATCTTTTTTCAAATACCATTCGAGACCCCCTACAGTTTTCTCAAGCAGTACTTCAAGTGCTATCGTGGATATCGTAAAAGGCGACTACAGGACTCTAAACCAGAATGATTGGCAGCAGCATCCCTCCTGTGAAACAGCACCATTCTGCGGTCACCAACCCGCCTGCCAAGCGTGGTGAGTACTGGCAAATTCCCGCCAAAATGACAACACACCGAATGCAACCGGTCGTCTTATGAGGGCCGCTTTTGTTCAGCAGTGGACGTATTTGGCTGACATAATGAAACAACATTAGGGTTGCCAGATTACAAATAATATATGATGGGTGGTTGTGCTCTCCAAAATAGGGTTAGCTATACGATCACTGATTCAGCTTGCCATCTGTCAGGACAGATCATCCCAAAATGGCTATAAATCTTACTTCAAAATACCATTCCAGACGTAGAAGCCCAGAATGTATGGCAACCTACATTTTTCTCAAATAATTTTGTATTGGACTTTAGAACAGAAACCTTTGAGTTTGTTTCAGCGTTTCTTCTCAGAGGAAATACCGGTTTCGCCTAGATTTATGGATGAGTTAAAGTGTTTCTCGAAACTCACTTGCTAAAATAAAGACCGATTCATTTTATTTAAGAAACGAGCACGTAACTGTAGCATATTTTCATTGCTTTGCTTTTCAAGATTTAGAGCTAGACGAATACCAACCATGGTCCCGATTGTAGTTGTTCAAAGGAAGTCATTATGTGCAGAGCCAATATTCGGCCTTATACCAATAACTTATCCCAACAACAAACTTAACATCGTAGTTGAAAAACATGTTTTCTCATGCATTCCAACCGCAAACGTAAGTTTGTACGCACAATATTGTAAGATTTACCATGTTATTTTAAGACCATAGACTTTTTATAGGTTTTTCTATAATCTATAGGTAAAGAGATATTACCCATATTTGTTTCAGAATTTTAGGCTGAGTTGTTTTGGAGATAAGGGGGGGAATGGTCAATTTTCGTATATTTTTCTAAATAACTATAAATTATAAAATTAATACATTTGAGCCCCTCACAACAAGCCCTTCCATTTCATATGTTATTATTTCATTCACGGTACAGTTCGCAAAACTTTATTCTCAAATTTTCTATATTGCCCCCCAAAAAGGACCCCTATATTCAAAATTCATTTATTTATGTAAAACGTACATGTTTGGGTCGCGAAAATCCATATGCGTACCAAATTTCAACTTAATCTGTTCTGTAGATTCAGAGCAAATTGGCTGACAGACGGACAGACACACGAGTGATATAAGGGTTCCACCGTTTTTTTCTTCGGACGTTCGGAACCCTAAAAACAAAACCACACAACTGAAAATACACGCGACAGAAAATTAATACCTCCTTTGACTTCGCCGCGACCAATATGGGTTTTAATATAAACATTTTACGAAGAAGAAGCAAGAGGGAGCGAGTATAAAATAATTTTACACTTTGTGGAAAGTTACGGAGTTTAATCCAGTTTCGGGGATGCGAATGTTTTCCGGCCCGGAGCGAATAATTCCTGGTGAAATGAAAATACACGTACTTATAGGTGATTACGGTAACTTAGTTTTCATAAGCTTTTTGTTTGTTACGTGTTAATACGTTTAATTTTAGGGATTATAAATTAGGTTGGTTTCTCAAATGGGACTTGAACATTCTTACATAAAATAATTAAAATATTGACTATAATCACATGTTTCTAAGCCCGTTTGTGACCAATTTTTAATAAAGTATTTGTGGAGTTTATATCCAGTTTTCTCATATTTACATCTTAGAACATTATAATAGTCCTTTTTTGTGTCCGGTGGAAATTCTACATGAACTGCCTTTGCTCCGGGGAAGGGCAAAGGGGTATGCCGGACTCCTACCGGCTAAAACCACTGAAGCGGTCACCTTTGGCCCCGAAGGAGGGCTCCAGATCCTCATATGATCATACTAGAGCATTTTAACGGTCCTTGTGTCACATTTCCTCTGAATGGATTACTAGAAATAATTACGTTTGAATTTGGAATGAAACAAAGTGACTTGACAAAGAGCTATTTACTCTGGAGAATCGACCAACTCCATTGATATTTTCCATAGATCTTTGTTTTCATGTTTTTTTAATGTGTTGTTTTTATGTAAAGGACGGGTGAATTGCACAGCATGAATTCGGCATGGTTGGCGCAGTGGCTAAGCGATTGGCTTTCTGCGCTACGTGTCGCGGGTTCGATCCCTGCACGGAACAAATATTTGTATGATCTATAGATAGTTGTTTCGGGTCTGGGTGGTGTGCATATGCGATTTATGTCTGTAAGCTGTGCCCACGACACAGCAAAAACTATTGCGGAGCAAAGTGTGGTGCCCGTATTATATGCACCACTCCTTTTCCTTTCGTGGGTATCTAACAGACAATATCAATAGGCGTCTAAGGTACGCTAAACCAGAGGGATGGGCAGTAGCGTCGCTTTTCTGGGAAGGTAGGCATGCTGCACTTACCAACCCACCTGCCAACTGTGACGAGTACTAGCAAATTCCCCATAAAATTACGACACAATTTTGTGAATCTCTGGGGGAGGGTTTTGTCCAGCAGTGGACGTCCTTTGGCTGATATGATGATGGTGAGTATTAATTTTAACTTATCCTAGGAATCTAAACATGCATGTTCTATGACTTGGTTCACGTCAAAAGTTCAATAGGTCGGCCCATTGAACTTCGAACTCACATCTTCTCGATCAGCAGTCAATTAGAATTGAACAGTAATTGGAATTTTAACGCTGCAAATGCAAATTGAGCAACTTAAAGAGAATACTTAGTTTATCTAAAGATTTTGGCCGAGAGATGGGAAGCCTTTAGTTTAGTTAGCCTTTAGCCTTTAGGTTTTAGTTATTAATAAGAATAAAAATGTTGCGCAAATGGGCATAATAATATAAATTAAATCATTGTGACAGATGTAGCCATAAACCAATGCTCTTCCCCTATTATTCAATTTCAAAGATAAATTAATTCAAAACGGTATACCCATGGTTATTTCCTGCTTTTTATAAATTTAACTGAATAGCCTTTTCATGTCCAGTGTAGCGAATGAAATGAATTCAGATGAAAAATGATTTAATGGCTGATGCGGAATGCTGGGATTTTAATATTACTTGCTTACTTGTATTTACGTTGCTTGCTGAAGCTCAGCATAATATACTGGTTAATTTTGGCATTGTTTAAGTCAGCCGAAAGATGACCTTATTACGCAAAAACAAAGTCTACGAAAATCGCTGGCATTCCCGCTATGCATGCTACGATGTAGCTGACATCACCGCTACGTTGCCAGCTACGCTGTCGTAGCATACTTTGTTGGGTGTGCACTTGTCTGGAGCTCAAACTCAAAACGTTTATTTGCGTACTCAGTGAATTCATCTCAGATCTTAAAATAAAATACAAAGTGCTTTTAACTTAGTGGCCTGTTTCAGGCATTAAAAAGTTGATGGCTTTAATGATAGGTACTTTTTTGCATGCAGAAAGTATCTTACTTATAACATGTTGGTTATCACAAAATATCAATGTTTTTTATTTTATTTTTGATGAAAAAAGGTCAACAGCTAGCAAAATTGTCTATTTGAGCTAAAATTCGAATGCATTTTTTTTTGTAATATATATAATTCGTGGATATTACTAAAATTTCCCCATAGCATCACTCCGTATCGCAACCATGAATTTGCATTTTATGCGTAATAAGCGGATAGCGCAGTTGTTATGTTTGTGCTGCATTTCAGTTGAAAAAGGTCACAAGTGAATTTGGAAAATTTTGATTTTTATATGCTCAATCAATATGCGCTCCTAATTTATGTACCAATATTTATGCCGAGTAGGCAGCTTTATGTCCCCGGGGGGGTGAACACATTACAGTCACCTTCTCCGAGACGAGCCTCTGGTCGTGGCACCAGTGGGCGGCTCTAGTGTGATCATGCGAGGACCTGGAGCCTCCCTTAGGTGCCGAAAATAACCGCTCCAGTGGTTTTAGCTGGTAGGAGTCCGGCATACCCCTTCGTCCTTCCCCGGGGCGAATGAAGTTCATGGAGAATTATCTTGGGCACCAATAAAAAATAAAAAAGTAGCTTTATGTGTTTATGTACTACATACATTGTACTGTCTACAGAATACTTTCTTGGCCATTTTAAATATATACCAACGTAATAAACGTTTCAGTATACAATATTATTTACAGAATACTCCAAAAATAGTTCCAGTAAAATAGTATCTGTAAATAAATGAATGATGTAGTCTTAGCAGAATCACCGCAAGAGCTGAGTGCTATGGTCAATGATCTCAGCAGAGTTTATATCTAACAGGTGGTCATATGGCCATGGGCTTAAAATGAACATGGGCAAGACGTGAAAGTTATTATTTTTATTTATTTATACTTAATGTACACTAGTGTACAAAGGCGGTCTTAATGCCGTAGGCATTTTCTGCCAGACGACCTTTGGGTGATGCAGAGAACAATAAGGTAGATGCACTGACAACATATGAAAGAAAGGTATAGATGCGAAGACATATTATACAAATACATAAACGTACATAAACATTACATGTATAAATATAAATTTATATATACGAAATAAACACATATATACATATTATATAAAAAATATATATATATAAAGATGAGAAAAAAATAAAAATCAGAATTGAGATTAATCTGCTGACGTCTTTTTGAAAAGATATTTTCGTAATTTAGTTTTAAAGTTGTTCCGATTGTTAGCCATCCTGATTTCAAGAGGGAGTGCATTCCACAACAGAACAGATTGGACGAAGAAGGTAGAGTGAATAAAGCCAGAGTTATGAGTGGGACATTGAAGAAGACGATTATTACTGGAACGAAGATATTTATTGTGGTTGGAACAAAGATACTGGAAGTGAGAAGATAAATAAGAAGGAGAATTAGGAGTGTATAATATAGAAAACAGGGTAGTCAGTGCTCTCATATTTCTGCGCTGGCGAATAGGCAACCAATTTAACAGTAATCGATACGCAGAGACATGATCATATTTACGGAGGTTGAAGACGAATCGAATGCAATTATTGAGAAGACGGTCAAGTTTGTTGAGTAGATCTGCATTTGCATTTGCATTTGCATCTGCAAGTTATGTCAAACGCCCACGTCGTGCCCAACCCAATATCCATCAGGAACTCTTTTCTCAAAGTTGTTGACAAGTGTGTCTACCTGGGACAAGTTATGTAAGTCCAACTTCGAGAAATAGGTCAATCCTCAAATCCAATTAGGCTGGGCAGCGTTCGGGAAACTTTGCAACATATACTTCTTTTCGTCAACAATACGGCAGTACCTCAAGACAAAAGTATTTAATCAGTATGCGTTACCAGTGATCCAATATTGTACAAAGACCTGGTCACTCACTAGAGGTCTCATAAGATAGCTTAAGGTCACTCAGCGAGCTATGGAGAGAGTTATACTTAGTATTTCTCTACGAGACGATCACGAAAACCGTAGAACTAAAGTTGCCGACATAGCTAAAAGGAATTAGTAAGCTGAAGTGGCAATGGGCCGGGCACATAGCTCGTAGAACTGATGGCCGTTGGGGCAAACAGGTTCTCGAGTGGAAACTGAGCACCGGAAAACGCAGCGTTGAATGACCTTCAACGAGGTGGATACATGACCTCCTGAAGGTCGCTGGAGTCATTGGATAAGGGCGGCATGTAACCGGTCGTCGCCGACGTATATGGGGACTCCTTTGTCCAGCAGTGGGCGTACTTTGGCTAAAATGATGTGTAAATAAAATCAAAGAAATATAATAATAACTCGTAGGCTTTTTATGTGGTCCCGTTGTCCGCGTATAATTCCGCCGCCCGGGTGCGGATACATAGGGGCAGGGTGAGAGGAGTGATATATGAAATCCATCGATGCGATATCACTTGTGTCAGCTATCTCACATATTAAATAATATTTGACTTATTTTTGGCGCAATACAAAACATGTTCAAACACGATTGCAATCGATTCTATTACTGCTTCTAAACAAATCACCCCGAAGCCTCACTGTTCGCCGTACTTCCTCAATTTTGGCCGCTATAGTAGTGGCAGTGGGGGCTCAAGCGTGTGAGAGATAGGCACCGGGCCGTTGTTACCTCTCCCCTACTCTGAGCGAGCTCCCGTTTCGCTCTGTGGCCTCCTTCCAGTTTTATACCTATAAGGAACAACCCACGACTGTATTTCTGACGGCACGGTTGATACAGTGGTTGATACAGCCGGCATAATCTGCAATCCAGTTGTTCCAGGTCTGGGTGAATTGTATGTGGAATTCATGTCTGTAAACGCACCCATGACACAGGAGAAATCCTAGATTTTGATCACGTTGTTTACGATACATTGCTTGCTCAAAAATAATAAAATCTGTAACCTATTACTTCCGAGATAAGAGAGAAGAGGCTTACCTATTTTTACTAATGGCTTAAGTGTAACATCTTCCCAAAGTATTCGGTACGTTTTCACTACCCTATTATCGACCAGAAAAAAGTATGCCTACAACTTATAAACTTGACTTGAAGACAAAAACCGCCTACACTTGTTTGTCTAGACATTTGACCGCTCTTTTTCAAGAGAACCGTGTGAAAACAACTTAAATCAAACCCATGTTTGCCCAAATTTAGATCCTTTGTCAACGACGCCATGACGATACTTCAAAAGATACGTACAGATGAGCGCATGTCCGTTTACACCACAGAGTAATATCAATGAAGTGATAATGTGCGGGTAATTGACATGACACACACAATAAGCTCGCAATTGCCATAATCAACATTTTAAGCAGGCGGATTGGTGACCGCAATATGTTATTATAGCATACGGGAGGATAATGTTCACCGTCTTATTTATCTACCCTTCATCATCATATCATCCAAAGGACGTCCACTGCTGAACAAGGCCCCCACAGATTTCCACATTAATTGAGTCGTCGTTTTGGGGGGAACTTGCACTTACCGTATTTTCACAGTATATTTGTTATTGCGACTTGCGAACGTAGTTTTATTGTTAGATCAGGTCACACTCACCATCATCATCATCATTTCAACCGAAAACCGTCCACTGCTGGATAGATGCCTTTCCAAAAAATGCTACAACAAATTTATATACTTTATACTTTCGTTTATTTATTTATCATATAAATATTGGTATATGGTTATTGTACAAATTTATTTGTTTGTTCAGGTCACCAGGCCTTCCACCCCAGAAGTCCAATTTCATAGTCCTTTCATCAATTGTGTCATGCGAAAATTTTCGATTTTCTTGTTCTTCGTGTATCTGATTCTATCAAGTTGTTTTCTCTTGTTAGGGCTCTCTTGATGAATACGTTGCTATAACTTTATCTTTATCGGGCCCCGATACTGGTTGATTTTGTCCTTTATACCCAGTTATCATCTTGCACCCCATGAATGCGCACTTTCACTGCGGACAACATCTTGATATATAAATAAACTCGCTGTTTTAATAAAATGTACATATTATGGCTATGATACACCCATTACTGAGGATTTCTCAAAATTACTTTTAAATTTTTCATATTTTTGTTGCACATTGACACTTTACGTTAGGTTGGGTATGGAACCCATAGGTTTGTGTTGTGTGCTCATTGAGTGGTTTGGCCATGATCGCTACGCTTGGCAGACGGGTTAGCGATCGCAGTTGTGTTATAAATGTACTCGAAAGACGCTGCTGCCCATCTTCCGGCTAATCCCTTAGTCGCCTTTACGACACCCACGAGATGAGATGGGGTGGTGGTATTCTTAGCCGGCAACACACGGTCTTATATCTTTCCAAATATTTATTATTTATTTATTATACTCTTGATTGTACACCAATCGTTAATGGTAATAAAAACAGTAGTGCTGATAAGCACATTTTAGAGTACAATGGGCGGCCTTGTCGTTTAAATAATTTGTATGTCCGCAAAATATTGCATGAGTTTCATTTAAAAAGCAACTTTCACAACATAAATACACGACATAAACATAAAATTCTAGTGCCCAAATTTTGATTAGCTAAAACAAATAAGTCTTTCCTTGGGAATTGTGTACTTTCCCTGTAAACAAAGACAAAGTGCTTAACAATTTGGAGTAGTTAAATAATAATAATAAGCTTTTCAGGACTCCATTTCCTTATATCTCCTTGCTTCAAGTAGACACGTAGAAGCGAGTCCATGTCAGCTTATTACAAGAGAGTCGGGAAAAATGTATTTTTTTTTGTCACGTACAAGAACGACGTTGATTTGTGGGGGTTTTCCGGTACGCCTCTTTTGGGGTGTACCCTCTACGAGTATCTTTAATCAAAGGCACATTCTTTAGATCTGGGTCATTGGACTTCTGATTGTTAACTTGGCTTCCGATCTTGATGCCTTCGGTGTATCTGTCTGGACAAAGATGTGAAGTTTACAAATAAAAAGTTTATAGGTATTATGTAGGGTAGGGCGAGGCTAGTTGAGCATATGGCTAAGTTGGGCAATCGAAATATCTCAGAAACTATACGCCACCCGCTAACACTTCGAATGGCGGAAAGAAACGGGCGTGGAAGGAGAACTTACCGCGAGACCTCTAGTGGTGATCTGTCAATCGAATGACATAAGCGCACGCATACTTTATTTAGCGATGAAAAAGTAAAAACAAATTGTTTGCTAATATTTCTTCTGTACGAGTCAAATATTATCCATTTTAAATCAGGTAAGTGTTAAATTTTCTTAAAATTTACTGTGTTTTTGATATCTAGAAAGGATTTGGTTCTAATTCAAATAGTTTTTTCATAACCTCACTTTTGTTTCAGATATTCGGGTTGGGGTTAGTTGGGCAATAGTTGCTCAACTACCCTGCTCTATCTACCTTCACCAGCCAACGTGAACCTGAACCAGGTACAAGCAACAAAGAAACCGAAGTAATCGATCCATCACAGCTATTTTCCCCAGAAATTGTTAGAAAAGGTAGGTCCATAAAGGTATTCAAAACTATCCGAAGAAAGTAAAAGATGGGTCTTTGTTAATGCCATTTATATGTTGAATATTAAAAATATAACTTTCTGTTCCATTGTTATGCCACTAACAGATTATAAAATAAAAAGATGATTGTAAAATAGTAATTTTATTTCATATCTCGTAGGCATGTGAGCCATGATTTGGCTACAAATTCTAACTGCTCAATTTGCCCCATACTCAAGGGTTAACAACAAACAAACAACAACCAACTTACCTCACCAATGGGGTACGTTGAACGTGTCTGACTTTCTTCACTTAAGCGGCTCTAGCTCTGAAATGCGACTTATTAGAAATAAATTACTGTGGAGATTTTTAGAAAGGAATAGATAATGGGTAAGTAACCCGTCCGTATGCATAGCAAGCAATTTGGACTTTTCGGAGCTATGATCGATCAAGTAAAAAATTGCACAACTAGCCCCGCCCTACCCTACTATGTTGACATTATGATTATCATTATTATCAGAGAGAATTCTTAAGTCTAACGAACCTTACGCACTACACGGCTAGGCCACGGCCACGGCTTGTCATTGCGGACAAACATTCTATACTTTATTATGAGCGTCCGCGCCTTCTATATACAAAAGTACTCTGTGGTCCGCGCACTGCTCGTGCGGCCTTGCGACCTGAACGGCACGTAGCCGTCAGCCCCCGCCGGAGCTACGCGAGCAGTGCTTATGTACAAGGAGTGTACCCAATAACGCCTTTTTCTAGGAAGTCCTCTCCGCCGTGATAAATCAATATATATATATATATACATATTAATCCATGGACACTCTTAAAATAACTATGTCAACGTCAAGTGTCAATGCGCAACAAAAATATGAAAAATTGAAAATTAATTTTGATAAATCTTCAATAATGTTTGTATCAAAGCCATAATATACACATTTTATTAAAACAGCGAGTTTATATATCAAGATGTTGTCTGCAGTGAAAGTGCGCATTCATAGGGTGCAAGATGATAACTGGGTATAAAGGACAAAATCAACCAGTATCGGGGTCTGATAAAGTTATAGCAACGTATTGGAGAGTATTCATCCAGAGAACCCTAACAAGAGAAAACAACTTGATAGAATCACATACACGAAGAACAAGAAAATTGAAATTTTTCACTTGGCACTATTTATGAAAGGACTATGAAATTGGACTTCGGGGGTGGAAGGCCTGGTGACCTAAAATACAGGCTTCAACCTAGTTTAGGCACCAGTCTCCCACGGTAAATTTCTATTGTACTGTAACTTTTTCGTTATTGTGGTGAGAAATAAATATCTATCTATCTAAATCTATGTCAATTCTGTAGAAGATTAGCTCGACGAATGCAGCGGCCGAAGAACCGCATTACGACCTGGCCGCATGGTAGGCCACAGCTTAGTTGGAGCTTCTCGATCGGACTACTCATGGTCGTGGCCGCTAGCCCTTAGACGCGGACGCACTAGCACGAGGTCCTCGACCCGCTCGATCAGAAACATAATTTTTACTGTACACGTATTGCTTGTTGCTCAGCATCAGCCGCAACTATAAAAACTAATGAGCATTGTATTGAAATCAACTATACAAATAAATAAAATTGAAGTGTCTGTTTGTAATGTCAAAATAACAGCATTTTACTAAATGTTTATAAAAATATATACGATACTTATAACTAAATACTAATATTTATTTTTTGTCTGTCTATCTGTTTGTTTCGGCTAATCTCTGAAACGGCGGGACCGATTTTGACGGGACTTTCACTGGCAGATAGTAAATAATCCGATTTCACGGGACACAGTTTCTTTTTAATTTTAAAAAGTTGCCGTACACTATGATTTCTCCTGTGTCGTGGGTACTTACAGACATAAATTCCACACACAATACACCCAGACCCGGAACAACTACCTGCAGATCATACAAATATTTGTTCCGTGCGGGAATCGAACCCGTGACCCGGAGCGCAGCAGCCGACTGTGTCAACCACTGCACCAACCGTGCCGTCAAGCTAGCTGAATTTGTTAGCAATGAAAATATTAGGAATTAAAACAGGAATTTTAGTGCAGTGGCTAAACCTTCGACTTTCTGTGGGAAGTGTCGCGAGTTCGATTCCCGGATGTGAAATTATTTATATGGCCTACAGGTAGTTGCTCCTGGTCTAGGTGTTTTGTTTTTGTTTGTTGTTGGTGATTACATATGGAACAGAGACGTGGTCACTCACAATGGGCCTCATAAGAAAGCTCAAGGTCACTCGGCGAGCTATGTAGAGAGCTATGCTTGGTATTTCTCTACGAGATCGAATCAGAAATGGGGAGATCCGTAGAACTTAAGTTGTCGACATAGCTGAAAGGATTAGTAAACTGAAATGGCAATGGGCAGGGCACATTGCTCGTAGAACTGATGGCCGTTGGGGCAAAAAAGTTCTCAAATGGAGACCGCGCAACGGAAAATGCAGCGTGGGACGACCTCCAACGAGGTGGACAGATGACCTGGTGAAGGTCGCTGGGAGTCGTTGGATGAGAGCGGCATGTGACCGCTCGTTGCGGAAATCTAAAGGGGAGGCCTTTGTTCAGCAGTGGCCGTCCTGTGGTTTATATAATCCACGACACAGGAGAAATTACAGTAAGAAGCAACGTAGAATAAAAAGTAACATTACCCATTCTGCCATCCTTGACCTATATAATGCCGTTGTTCACCATCTAATTAATACTATACGATGGCATTATAGCATAAAGACTTATTGTGATATTAGGGAAAATTGCTAATTAAGGCTACGGCCCGGACTATAAACGAATCGAGCAAAAATATATTATTTTTATGAATTAACTAGCTGGGACCCGTGGTTTCACCCGCGTTCAATCTAGAAGAAATTTAGAGTACTTCGATATAGACACTTGCTTTCTGCGTAAACCTTCAGTCTTATAACGTATTTAATTTTTGCCGAAACTTACGTTTTCATTATCTGAAGATCAGCTCATGATGGAATTTCTATGCTAATTCACAAACACATTGTTTATTTATTATTAGTAATGTGTCTTAGGTTTTCGCGAGTATTACACATTATAATAAAACACTTTTAAACGGATTCTATCGCGTATATTTTAGATTTTTGTTTTTGTGCAGCCACGAATGCTGCAAAGCATTCGAAACGTCAGGAAAAACAAAAATCTAAAATATACGCGATAGAATCCGTTTAAAAGTGTTTTATTATATTAGTAATGTGTTTTATGTTATGATATTTATTTTATAGGCATCTGCCCACTACCCCGGACCATACCATGAAAGGAAACTATGGATACTATTACGCCCACGGTGCCTGTACTATCAGTTGTACATAGTTCATTTCACTTTCACATTCACCGACTTTTAAAATACTATACGATATTAAAACGACTAAAAAGAAATAAAAAACTTTATTTATGAACTATGTACAACCGATAGTATACAGGCGCCGTGTGCGTGTAAAATAAATATCATAACATAAAACACATTACTAATATAATAAAACACTTTTAAACGGATTCTATCGCGTATATTTTAGATTTTTGTTTTTCCTGACGTTTCGAATGCTTTGCAGCATTCGTGGCTGCACAAAAACAAAAATCTAAAATATACGCGATAGAATCCGTTTAAAAGTGTTTTATTATAATGTGTAATACTCGCGAAAACCTAAGACACATTACTAATAATAAATAAACAATGTGTTTGTGAATTAGCATAGAAATTCCATCATGAGCTGATCTTCAGATAATGAAAACGTAAGTTTCGGCAAAAATTAAATACGTTATAAGACTGAAGGTTTACGCAGAAAGAATAATAATTAGTTCGCTAAACTTTTGTCGTCAAACTTCGGAGAACATCGGTCATGTTATCACACAAGTAATTATAACTTTTTGGACGAAAGTAGAGTGATACTATAATATTAGGCATTGTTTTGGGAACAAGAATATTTTTTTAATAATAACCGAAATCGTTTAACCTAAATAAAAACAGATTTTTATGTTAAGAATTTTTTTCTGTTTGTTTTAGGGTTCCGAAGTCCGAAGGAATAAACGGCCGGAACCCTTATAGGATCACTCGTGTGTCTGTCTGTCTGTCCGTCTGTCACAGCCAATTTGCTCCAAATCTACTAGACGGATTAAGTTAGAATTTGGTACACATATGGATTTCTGCGACCCAAACACGTACGTGTAACATAAATAAATTAATTTTGAATATGGGGGTCCTTTTTGATTGATTGATTGCCCCAATATAGAAAATTAAAGAAGTAAGTTTTGCAAACTGTATCTACCGTGTAACATATGATATGGAAGAGCTCGTTGTGAGGATCTCAAATGTATATATTGTATATTTTTTAATGTATGGTTTTAAAGTAATTTAAGAAAAAGAAAGTATAGGAAAATTTACCATCCCCCCCCCCCTATCTCCGAAACTACTGAGCGTTAAATTCTGGAAAAAAATATTGAATTGAATACATAAAAATCATTCTGGAAAAAAACTCTATTTATGAACAAGGGTGGAGCCAGGTTTAAAATATAACTTCTCTTTGGTCGGCATGAACCATGGTTAGGGCACACCTGGCCCTTTTTTCCTTTTCAGTGGTCTTAATATTTTTATGTCGTGTAGGGTTTTTGAAGTCGGTAAAAAAAAAGTCAAAAAGTTTTATTTGTTTCTTTTTAGTACAAATAAATGTAAGATTTTTTTCCAATTTGGTATCAGTATTTAACACTAAAAATAAGAATGACTCAAATCGGTTCTCTGATCTGAGAGGAATCGAAACTATTAAGACATCATCTAGATAAGCGCGGTCAAATTAACCTATTGCTAAGCTAAGCTGGTTAGAAAACTACTAAATCAAATGTGAAGAAATTTGTGTGTGACCAACTCAAAAGCATTTTGCACCAGATAAAAAAGAATTGCTCAAATCGGTCTACACATATCGGAAAAATCGGTGCACATACATAAAAATTTAAAAAACGCATCAAATTGAGAACCTCCTCCTTTTTGAAGTCGGTAAAATACAGTAAATTTGAAATTGGTATTCCGCTTTCCAGGAACACGTTCCACAGGACAGCATAAAGACAATTAGTGCAAAGTGAAGTGCGACTAACATAGTCTGAAGCATTCATTATATTCACTTACAAAAAATATTGTATTAATTACTATATAAATGCTAGTTTATAATGTATATATGCCGTGTGGTGCCGGCTCAGAATGCCACCACCCCATTTCCTCCCATGGGTGTCGTAAAAGTCGACTAAGGGATTAGCTGGAGGACGGGCAGCAGCGTCCTACGAGTACATTAACAACTCAACTGCGATCGCCAACCCGCCTGCCAAGCGTGGCGATTATGGCAAAACCCCCCAATGTGCTCACAACACATCCATATCGGTGGTTGTGGTGATCTTTGGGGGAGGCCTGTGTCCAGCAGTGGACTTCATTCGGCCGAAATGATGAAACAATAATAATAATTATTGTTTATGGTAACTGAAAACGGGATATTTACCATGTTTTTTATTTCTTTTGAGTTCCCGATATTTCGGCGCTGTTCATGCGCAAAGCAATTCGCAAGCGCTATATTCACGGATAAACTGTTTATCCGCTTGCAATATCCCGTTTTCAGTTCCAATAATAGTGTCAGTGACCATGTCAGTTTAAAAACTTATTTATTTATTTATTTGTCATTAAAGTTACAGTCATGTATATACATTACAAATTCACAGGTCTTATAGTAAAATTATATTAAGTAGGCAAGTAAGTGCATGTACCCCGTAAGGGTGTTTGCAACTCGGTGCGAGCATTTTACCCGTGTCATTTTACAGTATTAAATTTTTATTATAATATATATATATGTTATAGTCAGTACACAAAAATAGACAGAATATATTACTTCAGGTATTAAACTGATCCTCATTTTACACAGTATTTTATTAATATAATTAGACGTCATACGAGTACATATTTATTTACAGTTCTTGTTGTGTCAAATGATAATTGTTTAACTAATCATAATAAATTATAAGTGGTATGTTAGTCTATGATGTTGTGATTGTCATTTTTAAATTCTTCTACTTCTATATTATTATTTAGTCATTTATGCCCAGTAATTTCACTAATACTTTCACTTATACATATATTGAACCCAGAGCACAGAAAATAGCACCACTTGCACCATTTAATCACCATCAAACTTATTATTCCTACTACATTTAATTAAAAGCATTCCAATAACTGATAAGTATGATTACATTCCAAGAGTATACACGATCACTGTATACTAATACAGAGGTGGAATTTCAGAACGCATCAATAGGCATACCAACGAACGATAAATCGAACTGATGGCTTCCCGAATTGCGTTGCGGTTGCGGGACAAACGCAGGCTAAAATTAAGACGCTGTATATAACGGGAGGTGGGGTACCTTATTGTGATTTCAATATATAGGTTACATAGTTAATGTTGGTGGGGAAACTGCGATCGAAGCAAAAACAGATGTGCTAAAAGATCTAAAGAGTGAAAGAGATAGCTATCTAAAATGACAACATGTGTAGTCGATGTCTCTGTCGAACCTGTGTTACAATATATGTGTCGTCTCTTTTCTTTGCTTGGCCTGTGTTTTCTTTGAGAATATTATTCTATAAATGATTTCAATAGTATTTTTACTCAAATATTTTATATAGTTTGTTACTCACGTGTGGTATGAGATCCCTTGTTTTTTATTAATTTTAGCTTGATAGATTGTGCATTTTCTATATACGCACGACGGCATAGGTATTACTTAAATAAATTAACCAATACACATTGTGACAGAGTGTGCTCGTTGTCCTGTTTTGGGCGACTGATTGCGAGGTTCTACAAATGGGGGAGTTTTTGTTCTTACATTTGACGTACATGTAACATATTTACTTCTTTTAATATATAATATCATTGGTTCGGAACAACTGCTGGCGGAAGCCGATTCCACATTTTCGTCGTACGCGGTTAAAGTTACGAGTAAACAGTACAGTGCTAGAGCGCTGAGATCAAGGTGGAGAATGGATATAGAGTTGAGACGGGTGGTGCACTGTTAAACATCGGCGGTTTGGAAGTATGTGAAATAGTTTCGTGGAACACGAACACTTTCCATTGTTACTGATTTTATAAATGTGCAAGTCAGTTTGTTGCAACGGATCATTGTGATCTTTTACATAGAGATAATTTATTAGCCGGGGAGTCACATGAGCTATTAATCCTGTCTTTTTTTTCAATTCATGTGATGTGGCATAGCGGGTGAAACCGAAAGCTGCGGCTAGACAAATAGATATGAAAGAATGAAATTAATACGTTTATACTTAAACGACTAAACTGTTGCGATCAGAAGCTTGAATAACGGTCATATCTAATACACTAGAAACCCACCCTTACTTTACTCAGCGCGTCTAATAGCTCTAATTGCCAGTTACAAGTTGTGATTTTGTATGAAAAATTATAGCCTATGATTAAGCATTGGATAGCGATTAGAGAGCCAATATAAGTCCACTTTTTTCACCACTTTTGAAGTTCTGAAAACTGGAAGACTTTCTCTGCTCCGAGAGAGTGGAGGAGCTTGCCAGGCGGACTTTTGAACTTAAACCACCTGGGCGATAAACTTCGGCACTGAATGCCAGCTCCAGAATGCTCCAGAATGTCGAGAACGAACGCTCCGAAGCCGCACATTGGTACCCGTAAAGCGGTCACCTCTTCTAGCTGAGGGGAGGTGACTGTAAATAGGCTGTCCCCCAAGGCACATCGACGGAGAGGGAATCGCATATTCCCGCCAGAGTTCACCCAAAATGACCACGGCAGAGGCATAATCTGACAGTTACTCCAGAGTATCGGGGCTACCTAGAATCGGATACCATAAACCTATGCGGAACCAGAATCAGATGTTATTTATGAAATGTAAACTGATAATAAATCGCTTCTTATCGTTCAATGACGTATCGCTTTCTTTTTATGATCCGGGGAGAAGACGTTACATACCCAAATAAGGTAAAACTTCTAATTCGGTGAACTGTAAATGTGTGTGAGGGGGATGTTTCTCATGTTTCATGTAATTTCCGTTTGATTTATATGTCGACGTGAATGGGAGAAATAAAGAGCTTCTTCTCTGTAAGAACTTGGTTTTCATGAATACATTTCTCTAAAATCAACGTTTTCATGTTCATCTATACAAATAAATAAAATTGAAGTGTCTGTTTGTGATGTGAAAATAACAGCTTTTTACTAAATGCATATGAAAGTATACACGGTACGTATAACAAAAAAAACATTTTTAAATTTTTTGTCTGTCTGTCTGTTTGTTCCGGGTAATCTCCGAAACGGCTGGACCGATTTTGACGGGACTTTCACTGGAAGATAGCTGATGTTATAAGGAATAACTTAGGCTACTTTTATTTTATAAAAATCAATAGGATTCCACGCAAATAATAAAAAACCCTTAAAATTACTACGAATAGCACCAATCCATCTCACCCCGTTGGTGTCGTAAAAAAAGACTATGGAATTTGTCCTTCGAGTACATTAACAAGTCGACTGGGATCGCCAACCTGCCTGCCAAGCGTGGCGATTATGGCAAAATCTCAATGAGCATGCAACATAACTAGACCGGTAGTTGGGTGATCTTTAGGGGACGCTTGTGTCCAGCTCACTGCTGAAACGATGATGAAAATTACGGAGAAATTGTATTAAGTAGATAATTATATGATTTGTTCCCTCAAATCCTATATTATTAGTTATGCCGCAATTTGTT